>OY756983.1:27500-2427500 GCA_963580505.1 Ennomos erosarius | reverse complement strand
TCAAATTACCCCTGTGCTTGGACAGATTATCGCCAAGAGGGAAAAAAGATACGTAATAAGCGGTTTTGATAAATACAGAATTCCTATATATAGCAATATAACGAATAATTGTGTGATGAACATAGATGTTTGTTCTGCGTCTGGGTGTTATATTGTATTCTATGTATGTATTTACAAACAAAAAAGTATATAAGTATTATATCAGTTATCTGGTTCTCATAGTATAAGCTATGCTTAGTTTGGGGCTAGATGGCGCTGTGTGAAATGTCCACACATATTTATTATTTATTATTAATAATAATATATAAAATCACCATAATCATAAATTTTTCTAATGCAGGGTCGACTACGGCCACGAAGAAGTGAAGGTGAAGTTTGGCAACGACCCGCGGAAGTTCTCAACGCTTACCAAGGAGTTCTTGGATGATGGTAACTATTTTACGCATTTTTTATTGCATAACATCGGCAAAACACGCATGTGAAAACTCAATTAGCATTTCGCAAATGAAATGTAGTTGCGAAATTCTGTGAAATATGCAATTTAATTTCAATTCATTTAGTTCGTTTCATTTTATTTTTCATATAGTTTTTAATTTAATTTTTCATTTCAATTTTGTTTTCATTTTTTATTTCCATTTCATTTCATTTTAGCAAATAGCATAGCAATAGCAATTAGCATACTAAATCTCGTGAGTTAGCATGTTTATGAAATTTACGCAAAATCGCATTAATTGCTATCGCTACGACAGCCCTCAGTTCAGAAGACAGAGCTGCTACCAACAGCCAGGCTTCAACTTCATGTATCTTGTCTGTATCTAATTATCGTATAACTTCGCAGGTGAAGGCAACGTTTGCGGCGTATCCGCAGTGCAGGTGGAATGGACGCGAGGCGCAGGCGGGCGATGGGAGATGCGCGAAGTGGAAGGCACGCAGCAAGTGTTCCAAGCTGAACTGGTGCTGCTTGCCATGGGCTTCCTCGGCCCTGAGAGATACGTCGCCAACCAACTAGGTAAATAATATTACGTGACGGTTTTAGGTACCAAATATCACGTGGGGGAGAGGGGTCAAATCTCACGACTTCTCACTAAAGGAGAGGTTAAAATAATTGCCAAATTGGTGACATTACGTGGGGGTTTTAGGTACCAAATCTCACTTGGGGGAGAGGGGTCAAATCTCACGACTTGTCACTAAAGGAGAGGTTAAAATAATTGCCAAAATTGTGACATTACGTGATGGTTTTAGGTACCAAATCTCACGTGGGGAAGAGGGGTCAAATCTCACGACTTCTCACTAAAGGAGAGGTTAAAATAATTGCCAAATTGGTGACATTACGTGGGGGTTTTAGGTACCAAATCTCACTAAAGGAGAGGTTAAAATAATTGCCAAAATTGTGCGACTTCTCACTAAAGGTGAGGTTAAAAATAATTGTCAAAATTGTGACATTACGTGAGGGTTTTAGGTATCAAACCTCACGACTTCTCACTGAAGGGAAGTTTGAAAAATATCGCCATTATAGCTTCGCAAAATAATTAATGGGATCATCTAGAATTCTGCTGAATATTCGATAATAGGTTAGTCCTGCCATTAAAATTTAACAAGTTAAGATTATTTTCATAAAGTAGGTCAAAAATGAATGCAATAATTAAAAAACATTACTAAAATCGGCAAATAAATCACGGAGTAATAATGTTTGAAGAGGGCATCGCCAGTCCCTTTCTCGCAAAACAGACCTTCCCCTCAGTTAGTATGGAAACGCACATCACAGCTTAGTAATGAGGTACTATGAAGGAGCAAGAACTGACGTCACTACATGTTTGTACTGTCTCTTATTATTCCTTTATTTTAAAAGGCTTGTAACCTACGTCCTACAAAGATAAGTGCTAACTTAGCAGCTGTCAAGCTTTCTTAGTATAGTATAGCTTTAATCCTCATTGCATTATTTCCTTACAGACTTGCCGTTGGACGCGCGCAGTAACTTTGAAACTGACAAGTCCAACATCTACAAAACCCCTGTCAATAACGTTTTCGCTGCTGGAGGTACGTTACCCTACTTTTCATATCCTCCATTCGATGCCGTAGTAGGTAGGAACCGGCTGAGGGAATATCTAGGGAATGGGCACAGCACTGTCCTCGGGTCTGCATTATGATCTACTGCGATCACCAAGATTCTTCTTCTCGTGTAGACATTTGGTCATCCCTGGTGAATGAAATTATAGGATGCCATTCTGACTTGGCTTAATGACTATTCTCACGACAACAGCCAGCACCAGTGGCTTAACGTGCCCTCCGAAGTATGGCAGCGGCTGCGGAGGGCACATTGCCATAGTCACGCATAATTATAGCAATAAACCGCCTTGGGATGGCTTACGTTCAGCAGTGTATGCAAAAAGGCAGATGAAGTGGCTCACCGGTAATCCGTGAGAGATTCAATCTAATGCATCCAGGTTCGAATCCCGCTTGGCCCTGCACCTTTTCAAGTTATGTGCAGTATTTGCTCTCGCTCTTACAATGCTGAAGGAACTAAATTCGAAAACTATGTGTCATCCAGCAAACCGCATTTAGCCAGCATGGTTGATTCTGTGCCTATAGATAGGTACTCTCCTTTTTTTCTTGTTTCGTGGGAGTTGCGTTTGCCATGATAACAAGTTTTAGTTGTGCAAAATTACATTGAAATTGATACAGTTGTCAACCAAACAGATTCTTCTGTCTTATTAAACAGTTCAAATCATCACCAACAGCCAGAAGACATCCACTACTGAACGTAATCCTCCCCCACCCCAGAGAGCGCCACTTTGAGGGTTCCTCGTCTCCTGCATTCATCGGCTCGCCGCAGCTATCACCAGGGGGTCTAGCAAAGATACCAACCACTAACGCTAACGCCTCCCGCTAACTCCAAAATGTACTGAAATGACATTTCAGAAATCGTTAACTTTTCCGCAGCGAATGTCATTTCAATACATTTTTGGAGTTAGCGTGAGGCGTTAGGGTTAGTGGTTGATATCTTTGCTAGACCCCCTGGTCAGCCACCTAGTGGGGGACCTACGCCGCGTCACTCAAAAATCAGTTCAAATAAATGTTTTTATTTTCATGTAATTTGCTATTTTTTGTAACTTTCGTATGCAAAAATTACTTATTAACAATTTTTTTTTTGTCCATTCAGATTGCCGCCGCGGGCAATCGCTAGTAGTGTGGGCTATATCCGAAGGAAGGCAAGTGGCTCGCGCGGTCGACACATATCTCTCCGGACAGTCGGCCTTGCCTGGCCCGGGAGGCGTTGTATACGACCACTGAACTAATGCGACATCAAATGTTGCTAACAATAGCTATACCGCAATGGACTTTCCATCATTCATGGCCTTTGTCACGTAACACATCAACTCACGGAAGTCTTGTGCGATGAACCTAGATTGTTTGTTCTGTGTCTGGGTGTTACATTATATTCTATGTGTGTATTTACAAAACAAAAGGTATTTGGTACGAGGTTTGCTTAGTTTGGGACTAGATGGCGCTGTGCGAAATGTTAACAAATATTTATTTATTTCAATAATCACCTATCTTTACCATCTTTGAACATCCGTCGCGAGTGCGCTACGTTGTTTTGCGACAGTTATTGCATAAGTTTTCTTGCCAGTGTAAGCGCGGTCTTAGTCTGGTGGCGATGGTGGTCGTGTGCTCTCTTGCTCGCCCTCGTGGACTTGTAAATTGGTGCGTGCAGGATGGCAGGCGATGTGTATTTTCAGAACTGCAATACGGGTGCATACCGTGACAGTGAAATAAGTTTTGGTTATCAGATTATACACACAGCGCCATCTAGTTCCAAACTAAACAAAGCTTGTACTTTTACCGGTTGAATTGACAACATTTCAAAAATGTAATATTCACGAATATAGAAAGCGCCATCTATCGTCACATCACGTATAGCTGTTGTATTGCAGCGTTTCTTGATTGTGAAGCTATAGTTCAAATTGTTGAACTACCTACGTGAATCCACAGATGTACTGATGCTTTAGAGGTTCTGTAGTTTAGAAATAAATAAAAACACAGGTTTGCATGTTGGTGACTGCTGAGTTAGTCATATAGTAAAAATTAATATATTAAATAAAGATATATTTATACGGAATTGTGACAGAATTATTTGAGATTTATAAAATAAATAATTTAAAAATAATTAGAACCAAAGATTTAAGTATTATGGCAACTGAATTATTTATAAAAATAGCTGCGGTCATCAACTTCAGACCTAAATCGAGTGTTAGTACTAAACCAAAATGTCGAATTTAGAAACTTAGAGGCATTTTAGTGTAAGCAAATGTTAATAAAAATGTTAAAGAATTAGTAAACGCTATATTAGATCATGTAGCTCTAACGTTACTGTCCAATATGCTTATAATCAAATCAAAACATCGCAAAGACGTAGTCTGAAAAATATTTATTGAATATATCGTATTGTACGTAAGAAATGTATGGCTAGTCGCGTTGCCATATCGTATATTAATATACACAAATATAACTGTGTTACATTCTATTATATCATACGTTTTAGATCTTATTTACTTTAAGAAAAGTTTACTGTTTGATAGAGTTATCATATCTAATATTTATTTGTGACATTCCGATTAAAAATTTTGTTCTTTGTATAAGTGTGTCTCGAAACCGAACGCTGCGTTTGGTTACCAGTGATCTCTCGGGAGCCATGTTTATTCGGTATATTCAGTTCGACTGTTTTTAATGTTATTAATTTTTTTAGATTGTAATAATTTAGATCTTTAGACAGTATTTTGATAATGTTTACAAAACTTGTTTATATTGTAATTATTTTTACATCCACGTAATATCGTTTATTGTTTCTGAAATTATTCTTTTCTTTAAGCATTTTATAAATATTAATTAACAATTGTACAAAAATGTAAACATGGATGATACCCATACGTTATGGAACATATGAATAAATTTTAAATCAATACCTTCACATCGTAACCTTATTTGTACATATTTTAGTGTTACTTCACTGTAATCAAATGTATTCATACAGACAGTATGGGTAGGAACTTGCACCATAATAGTGAAAACGCAGAAATAAAAACTTATAACTGTACTATAAAAGTCTGTAAAATGCTGTTATTTATCACCATTGAAAAATATATCAAAATCGATAGGGATTTGGTGCCGATAGAATTGTCCGAGTATCGACAATTGACACCTGTCCGAAAGTCCAATTACGTGCATGCTAATTTATACACACACCCTTGATACTGTTTCTTTGTATTTTAGCAAAACACACCTATTTAGCCTGTTAGCCCTTTTGCAAGTCTATCTATATGATTATATTATTCGCGCTGTTGGATTACATAAATAAACAAAACTAAAATTATTCTCTTTTAGATTTGACTTCATCGTGAGTTCTGTTTTGTTTTGAGATTCCTGCAACTGCTTTAGCGTCGGACCTGCCCATACTGTATTACAATTGTATTCTCGCCCAGTTTCTACATAAATCAATATGTATCCATATTTCCATTGTGTCGATGCACACTAAACATTAATTATTTACACATATTCGTGTACACCTGTGATGTAAGATTTATGTTGCAGTAACGAGATTAATCTATTAAGTAAGAATATAATTCACTTGCATACGTAGATGTTCCTAACTATTATTTAAGGAAACTTGGTCTTTTCGAGGTGTTTTGCAAAATTCCAAATAACCAAAAAGGTCACTTTCTGAGAGCCGAATATGAAATGGTATTCTTTATGTTATTCTTCAATGATTTATTTTTATTTTATTGTTTTATTGAATTTATATAAACATACCTAACGCATGTCGATCGTAAAAAAGTGATCAAATTGTTTTGCACAAATGATATGCCTAATTATAACACTAATAATAATATTATTTGATAATAATGCAAAAACAATGTCACGTGCTTATTAGGAAATAAAAATCAATAAAATAAATGTGTATTTGCAGGTACCTAATTGGAAAATGTTGTAAATGAATTTAATATTTATAGCAAGACTTGAACATCTTGAAAAGACGTATTATACTATGATTTTATATTCTAAGTTTTTATTTAGTTTTAGGATTTGTAACGTCAAAATGTTTAGAATCTGATTTTTAATGTTTTGTTTCACTTAGATGATTTAATAATCAAAACAATAGGAAAACTTGTAATTATTATTTATTGTTTAGTAATAATCTTTTCAAAAATAATTAAATAATACTATAATTTTACAGTAAAAGTGTGTCAATTAACTGATAAACTAAAAAAATCGTACAAAAGAAAAAATATTAGTTAAACGTTAATGAAAAGAATTCCTTGCCAAAAGTATTCTATCCATAATATAATGAAAAAAACACTTCGAAATAATCTTTTAAAATATTATAACTTGGCACTTTTAAAAAGTATCTGAAAATATATTACTTGTATTGTTTGCTCACTCGCTCTTAATATCAATAAAAGGGGTGCGAGCGTGAAAACCTAATAGTTCTGTTACCGTCGAATGCTAAAATTATTATATCTATGTAGATGTTGTGTAATTTGAAAATGTTAGTTGCAGTTACATGTTAAATGAATATGATATGATTGACAATAATTAAATGTTTATTCGTATGGAAACCGTGTATCGAATATTGTAGTAAGGAAATAAATGATTACAGCACATTATCTCTTTTATTTTGTTGTTCACGCCAAACTATTAGGTAGATAATTATTATAGACAACAGCCTGAACACGTCTACGCTACGTCCTCCAGTTCGTAATCAAATATCAATCATCATCATATAGATATTATAGTCCTTAATATTTTAGCAACCGGCGGGATTTGAACCCACGATTTATTTTGCTTCAGTATTACTACTAATGTAATGAGTAGTTACCTGTCTAAAATAGGTACTATAGGTGTCGCCAAGACGTCGGTAAATACATTGTCTTTAAGATTTTCACAGCTAGCGGTCAGGTAACCATAGCTCAGTAGAGCGTCTAATCCGGTGAGTGGAGGGTGCGGCTTTAAATCCCGCTGGTTGCTAAAAATTTAAGGACTAAAATATCTTTATAGATATACCTGAAGTGTGGTTTACATTTTAAAAGCCATTCCCAATCGTCATGAAAATTTAGATCGAGTCCTCTAGGATCTACTGAGGAACGGTCCAAGAAATCGGTTCCTTGTTCTTGTTGAGCTGTAGATTATCTAACTTCCGAGCAGAGTTTGAATTGGCCAAGAAGCATTTAGGACAACACACATGTCGAAAGCATTGAAATGTAAATACGTCCCACATCGTTACCGCCCACATATTTGGGTTTGTTTACGCCTTTCAAGTTCGCTGAAACAGATAACTTCATGCGACGTTCATCACACACGATTGGATATGCGCGCATAATTTTCATAATCGCGGGTCTATTCACAAATTAACGAGACATTTGAATAATTTCAGTAGGCAAGCAAGAAATTGCCTGTTTTATGTTCAGTAAGATTTCTCTTAGTCTTTCTCTGAACTCAACCGAGAAAGCAGAGAGCTTCGTGAAGTAGTATTATACCTAAACGCCTACTTAAACGAACGTGTGGGGAACTAAAAATATAGACAGAGAAGATTCTCTGTAATTATTTTGATAAGTATAACGCGGATCTCTACTTATTAGTCACGGACTCACGGAATATAGGTAAAGCAAATACCCTACCTATCACAGTACATAGAAAAAACCTTAATAATACCTACTTAGATTTATAACTTAATATATTTATGCATTAATAAAATTATATGATAAAAAGTCTTATTTTTGTGCCAGTTTCAGAAACAATGAAAGTCAAAGAAAACGTTTTAGCTTTGCGTGAGGCAATCAGCGAAAAGTTTTTCTCTCAGTTCGGGTTTCAAATAAGAAATGCAAGATTTTCTAAAATTGTCGACTACATGCATGAACCAAAGGATTCGTCTAGCTTGGCTGTTACGAGAATATTATTTGGTAAGTACCTACCTATACTCGTACCTACCTACTTACTTTTAGGAGCGTGGTAGGCCAAATCCTAAACCCTAAACTATGCGGAATAGCGAAAAGTAGGTAACCTACTCAAAGGAGTCAACGGGTTCGATTCCTGACTAGGACTATTGATTTTTCAAAAATCATAACCGGGCTTTGAGTAGGCACCTTATACTTTCCGATATTCCTGATAGTTTCCGATTTGAACCACCCACGGGCAATTATAAAAAATCACCCTGTATAAGTATACCTACATAGGTACTAGGTACAAAAACATAAAATACTAAGTCTTACAGCGTACTACCTACAATACCTATTACCGTTCGCATTCATAGATCTGTAGGCCTAGTACGAATATTTACGCGCGCGTGAGTGTAACGTTAACGTAAGGCCCCTATTACGATTGCGTCTGCCACTCAACCGCTCTCAAAGTTCATACAGTTTTGACAGCAGTTGAGCGGCAGATGCGCGTCAGCAGCGCTGATAACCAATCGTAATAGGGGGCAGATCAAATGCCATACAACTGCCTTACGTTAACGTTACACTTACGCGGGCGTAAATATTCGTGCTAGGCCTACAGGGCAATCAGGGGCGCATCCAGGACGGGGGATTATAAAGTGAAAATTTACGTACCTACCTACTTACATTTCAAGTTGACATTGTCCTGTCAGCGTGGTCACCTATGACTGTATTCATATTAAGTACCTATAGATAATACTAGGCTTATTAAACACTATATTATTATTTAAACCAGGTTTAGCAATGCTGTTTGACATCCCAGACGAGCGAGGTGGGGCCAGCATGGAAATGCGATGGGGCCGACATGACGTTTGTCACTTTCCTCTGCTACCATTTGTAAAGGCTATTCCTATGCCTTACATGGCTCTAGTGTATGCTGCATTATGGTTCGGTTAGTATACCCACCATAAAGAATCATCAGTCAGATATTGTAACAAAAATTTCCTATTTTATAACAAAAAACTACACTTGCGTTAGAACAGTACCCCTAGTACGAGTTTTCCAATACGTGAATACGCGCGAATCCATTTAAAATTTGTACTGTCATGTTTAGTTCATCAACGTGTCCGCTAGGGGCGCTGCAGAGAAATGTATGGGAGAAAAGGGAGAAAACGTAAACGAATCAAGTTTTAGTAAACTATCGAAACTCGTACTAGGGGCACAGATTTCTCATGCGGTCAATGATGTTGATGTAGCAGCAGAACGCTCGATACAAGTAATCTGTGTTCATCTTTCTCTTGAAATTCCAGATTATAGCTATTCGGTAACACGGAGGCTGGACCATGTTATATTAATTATAAATAATATGTAAAAAAATTACGATAAAATGATAATGCAATTTGTAACATTGCCTAGATATTTAAAGACTTTTTATAAATTTCAGGAGCTATCGGTATCATGCTGGGGTACAAGTATCGCATTAGCGCACCCATGTTCTGCGTCAGCTATTGGTACCTATTCCTCATTGAGAAGAGCTTCTGGAACAACCACAGCTACTTGTTCGGATTAGTTGCTCTTCTTTTGACTTGCACTGATGCTAATTGTTATTGGTAGGTTAATCACCTTTATTACTTAGTAGGTACCTTTCGCTACCAGCCAAAACTTATCATAACACCTACTACATACCATCACAGAAATGTCTATGGTACTTAGATGTCTTTCTTTAGATAACATATTTTTATTGGTTTACATCAAAGCGGCCGCGTGATTCTATTTAAAGTTTGGTGAAAAATCTGAAGGAAAGCGTAGTTAGTGACGCTATTTGATTAAGAAAGTAATTGAAGAAAGTAGGAGTCCCTAAAATCATACATTTTAGATACTTAAGTAAATAATTTAACATGACTTCTAGGTCCATCGACGCTCATCAAGACCCGTCAGTGTTAAAAACAACTGTACCGTATTGGAACTATTTCATCCTGAAGTACCAGTTTTTCATCCTATACTTCATGGCGGGAATGAAGAAGGGCACAGCAGAGTGGCTCACTGGGTACTCCGTGCAAAATCTTGGCGAGCATTGGGTGTTTGAGCCTTTCAAGTACGGAGTATTAATATGTACCTACTAGCATATTTAGTAGATTATTTCATAACCATTAGTGTTTATTGATAGCCTTATATCACAGTGTACATTATATTGAGAACCATTTATCTGACGAGATTCGGGATATGTACCTATAATTATTTCCAGTGTAATATATATTATGTTGATCTCTGTATGTCAGTCTCTAAACAAACATTCAAATTAGTTCAGCAATTTTTACGTTAAAATGCCAAAAGAGACTGCTGTAGGTATTATATTATCTGGGCTACTGTTTAATATGCACTAACCTTGTGATACTATTTCAGATTATTTCTCACAGTGCCTCAGGTAGACTACCTTGTAGTGCACTGGTTCGTGTTTGTCTTCGACCTGACTGTGGCTATCTGGATGATGTACTCGAGAACTAGACACGTCGCTATGGTATTCTGCGCCATGTTCCATCTCATGAATAGCAGATTGTTTAGAATCGGTAATGAAATGACGATTAATGAAATGTTTCTTTTACACCGACCCAGGGCAGAGAAGCGAAGACAAGGAAGTGCTGTGACATACTATTTTCGACACAAATTATTTTCTATAGAATTAATATTATTATGTATTTTATTCCAGCACTTTGAATATCAATATAGTATAGGTACCTAACATCCATAGGTCTGTCTACTTCACCTGTTTGTATTAGTTTGATCTGAACTGATTCAGAAACAACATTTTCAATTTAAGAAGAATTTGCTTGTATTATATAATTACAGTGCAAGGATAATTATATTGGTTGTTATTTCAGGGATGTTCCCATGGGTGTGCTTAGCAACAATGCCCTTGTTCTATCCATTCGACTGGCCAAAGGTGCTGTTACGGATATTTCAAGTCTATATCACAAAATTGAAGGCTTTTTATCTGAAATTTGCTACCTGCAGTAAAAATATAGTACCAGCTAACAAAGTCTCTGTTGAAGAAAATATAACTAATGAACAAAATGTTGAAGATGACGATGTATTCGATGACGTAATGGAAAATAATAAAGAAAATGAAGCAGTTCCTGCTACTGATAGCGGTACTAAAAAAGAAACGGATGCGGCAATGATGAGAACTCCATGCAACTCTAGAAGACGACTAACATTATGTCTGATTATATTCCACGTTATAACACAGGCGGTTTTGCCGTACTCGCATTTTATAACTAAAGTAAGTCTCATATCAACACGCAGTCATGATTGTTGGGTTGGAATAATGTTTTTGTAAAAAAAATCATCAACTCATACGTTCCCACTGCTAGGACCCGAAACTTCACGCTCAAAAACTATCTCAGCAGATATTATAGTGTAGTCCAAAATCCACTACGTTAATGGCCATAATCTTATATAAATAAATTACGTAATTTCCAGGGTTACAATAACTGGACTGACGGCCTATACGGCTACTCATGGGATATGATGGTTCACTCATGGGACACCCACAAAGTCATCGTCAAAATCGTCGACAACAATAAAAACTCTGAATTCTACATAGATCCATATGTTTACTCTCCTAATGACAGGTGGACAAGGCACGGAGATATGGTGTATCAATACACTATATGTTTAAAGGAAAATTTAATAAAAAATGCTAAGAATTGGGAAAACGAGGATAGAATTTCTGAAAATATATCAATTTATATTGATGTATGGTGTTCTATGAACGGAAGGTTCGCGCAACGCCATTTCGATTCTAAGGTAGACATGCTGAAAGTGGATTGGTCTCCATTCACAAGCGTTTCTTATTTGATGCCACTGCTGGATGAAGCGCTTGGTTGGAGAGAGGAGTTGGATGCAATGAGACAGAACGTGCATACTTGGAGCAATTACAGCGATGTAATTTTTCTAGCTGATTTTCCTGGTATGGTATTGCAAAAATTGGTATAGTTATGAAGAGATCTTTGCCATTTTTCCGTTATCCTGCAAAATCTTACACTATCGGAATAAAACGTATCCTATCCTATGTCACAGATTACTGAATATGTTACTACTACTATGTTGTTGACCCTGGCAGTATAAGAAATTCAAATTGATTAATTCAGCCGTTTTGGCGTAATCAGTAGCCACACAAACGAATCATAACTGTTCCACTTTTATATATTAGTAAGTTCACCTAGGCATTAAGTAGCACTAGCAGGTATCTGAGTAGTCTCAAAAACTTAAACTTAAAAAATAGTCTGATTCTCACACTTCATTATTTTCAGGCTACGAACAAGAGAAATACATATCTCTCGATCTAAAAAACGTCACACTTACAATATTAGAAGGAGTTGTCGTGTACGAGCCGCAAGTAACTACAGCCCAAACCGGACATTCATACAAACTGGCCACGAACGAACACATGGATGTAAATATAGGAAAATTTCACAAAGTAATGAACATTGGTGATACACCTGCTTACTACATGTACACGTTTTATAACAGTACTGATGAAAATATAATGAATGATACGGTGATTCGACCTAAGCTTCCGGTAGTAGCGGAACTAAGTAACAGATTTACTAAAATGTTTGTGTTTCTTAACTTATTGGTGAGTAACATAGTCCAAACTGTTTTTAGTTTAACAAAATGTCAATAACCCTATAAACTTGTTTGTATTTAATTTTTGACTTGGTAGGTAAATAAATATTTTTCTTATTTTAGTAATCGTCTAGTTAAATCTGAACGTGTGTTCGTGCTTTAAAGATGAGATTTTCAATGGTCATATAATTTCTAATAATTACATTAAGAATTAGGTTATTAAAAATACATTCTGTTCCTGTGAGTATCTACCTACTGTTTCATTTTACCTGCACGCAAGATACAACGTCCGTCCAGCTCTTTTACAAAGGGTAAGGTAGGGCCCCATCATGGCCCCATCCGATTAATTTGCCATAGGCCACAGATGGCATAGTTACGTTACGCTTCCTAATCTAAATTAGCTAGATACTAGATGAAAATTAACTCGTCTAATCTAAAGGCGAAAATACACGGTTCAACCAAATTGAATAACTTTGGTTGAACGGAGCAGAATTGAATGGAAAAGATTATTGATTCAATGACATTAAATGATTCACTTTTATGTTTACATGGATCAATTTGGTTGCTTCATCCAAATTGAAAGGCAAAATAGGCATGATGACAATTTTTTTTTTGATAAAGTTATTATATTTCTCAAAAGATAAACATTTGTGAAAACAAAAATTAAATATCTCAAAAAATGATCAAGTTACAAGCATTTTAAAAACCGGAATAGAAAGAGATAGGTCAAACGGCCAGTGACGTCAGAGGAAGGTCGTTATAGTACCTCATTACTAAGCTATGGTAGCTTTTCATACAATCTCTTTGGCATGTGACGTTACGAGTAGATTTTTCATAGTAATTGTGGGGGCGCTCTGTTTCGTGAGAAAGGGACAGGAGATGCCTCCTGTAGAAACTTTAAAAGCTTATTACTCCGTGATTTATTTACCGATTTTGCTTATTTTTTTCAATTATTGCATTCATTTTAAATCTTCTTCATGAAAGTAATATTTACTTGTTCATTTTTAACAGTAGTCATCATGCCTATTGGACCGTGTATTTTCGGCTTAAGATACCAACAGAGACATAACTAGTACCTACATCCGTTCAAAAAGATGTTAGAATTAGAATATATATGCCTAGGTTCCTAGTGTTTACAGGGCCCCGTTTTATAAAGCTACAAGTCTTGTACTTGTAGCAAAATCCTGGCAACACAGCCAAAAAAAATTGAAATAATGCGTTTTATAAAGCTACAAGATAACAAGTGTACAAGCAAATCGGCCGATATATTACTTTACTCTATGAATTACAAGCCCTTGTTTGTAGATCATAGACAATGCATAGTGTTATTTCATTTTTTAAATGTAAAATCGGGCAATTGTTATGGTCGTTACTAGTGTACGGAACTACAAGTTGTAAAAATTTTTACCTAACTAAAGAGCTAGATAAAATGAATTACAAGTGTCGATAAATTTATGAAAGTCGGTTGTATTGGTTGTGTCACGTATTAATGAATGTTCAATTAGTAAAATTAAGTAAATATGAATTAAATATCTTTATAAATGGGGAATTCAGCTTAAGCGTAGCCCATGAGTAATGAACGAAAATCACAAACCTAATATGAGAAAAGCCATAATATATAGATAACTGTGAAATAATGACGCCCGGGGTTTCACTCACAACTTATTTTTTTTTCCCGTCGGAACTTTCATTTTCCGAAATAAAACTCATCTGTCCCGATAATATAAGTACCCATATTACCTTATGTGTGTCAAATTTCATACAAATAGATTCGTTCAATATGGCTTGTAAGCCAGAACAAATAAATAGACTGTTTTATTAATTTATATATTATGTAGGGATTTAATGTATACTTGACACCGGCTTAATTCATTAATAAAGGCAAGCCAAATTAAAAAATAAGCTATAGACCGTGACGTTTATTCATAGTGATGTGCAACTTGTAACATCATTATCTAGATTTTATACTCTGCTTAGTCGCGAGGTTCGTAGTGATGTGAATTATACTTGTAATCACAGAGTATATTGGTATAAACTGCTTGTAATCGATGATTTGTAGGTTTACAAAACGCTTGTTACTAGTAACTTGTAGTTACTTGTTCTTGTAGCTGCTACAATTGTAAGCTACAATTGTAGCTTTATAAAACGGGGCCCAGGTAATTTTAAATGTTGTATTGGAGTTTTGGCGGGAACACGGAAAAGATCACTTCAAAACTTGCTTTTCCAGAGTTCAAGTTTAAAATTGGTGGCATTTTACGCATTAAGTGCTGACTTATGAACATGAGCGTGGGCAAGTGATATAATGTGGTGAAACGTGAGTTTTCGTGTTGCTTCCAAAATTCCATGGAAGCTTCTGGTAAAGTTGCCACCACTTTACTGGAGCATGACTTAGTCTGGACTACGACTACCTGACTTAGACTGGACTATGACTATGACTTAAACTTGACTTTACGTGATATATTCCTTAACGATGAAAAATAACTTTACTTGACTTTGGCTAAATACACTATGTGTGGAGCCAATATATAAGAAAAAAAAGTCTTAATTCGTGCAAATGTAACACCGCAAATGGAGTTTTGGCAGGAAGTATTATTTCTCAACCCTTGTGCTTGTTCCAGTGTTAAAGTTTAAAATTGGTGGCGTTTTACGCATTAAGTGCTGACTTATGAGCATGAGTGAAGGCAAGTGATATAATGTGGTGAAACGTGATTTTTCGTATTGCTTCTAAAATTCCATAGAAGATTCTAGTAAAGTTGCCACCACTTTACTAGAAGATGACTTAGACTGGACTTTGACTACCTGACTTAGACTGGACTATGACTATGACTAAGACTTGACTTACGTGAAATATTCTATAACGATGAAAAATTAGAATACTTGACACTGGCTAAATACACTGTGTGTGGAGCCATAATCTAAGAAAAAAAAACTACAGTTCAAAAGGGGAGAATTATAATTTGCCACTACAACAATGCCACTTCTTTTAGTCCGGAATAGTAGGTAAATACAAAATAGCTAGAGTAGAGCCTGGCAATGTTGAGTTTGAAATAAAACGCATCTGTCCCGGTAATATAGGTACCCATATTACCTAACTAAACTTCATCCAAATAGATTCATTATTACACATTAATATGGCTTGAGAGCAAGAACAAACAAAATAGACTGTTTTATTAGTTTATATTATTATGTAGGGATTTAATGTAAACTTGACACCGGCTAAATTCACTAATAAAGGGAAGCCCAATTAAAAAATAAGCTATTTACCTTGATTTTATACTTGGCCTGTGGTTCCACGCCATGATGTTCGTAGTTATGTGAATTATACTTGTAATCGATGATTTGTAGGTTTATAATAAGGCTTTCAATCTCGCTATATTTTCGAGTCCCGGGAAAAAATTTCGAGACTCGACCCGGTCTCGAAATTATTTTTCACTTTTATGAAGAAATGTATTCACTTCAACAGCCAAAAGAGTTCACTGCTAAACATAGGCCTCCCCCATAAAACACCACTTTCGACGCTTATCATTGGATTTGCCATAATCACTGCGCTTGGCAGATGGCTTGGTAATCACAGAAGATTTTAATGTACCAAGGACCTTCTTTAGCATCAAAAGCCTATAGGGCGCCAAAATGCTTGAAAAGGTTCCCGTAATCCCGTGTCCTATTAACAATATTGCAGCAATAACATAGAATTTAATATAAGTTTAGTATGATAAAGTTCAGGACTTAAGTCTAATAAATAGCGTAAACACGAATTAATAATGTTATCTAGACGGAAAAAAATTAAATAGTCACCTCCAAACCGTACAAATAAAGCGTGGTTATTCAATAAATATTTTAAATAAGATCATGAAACTTTGTGTAGTAGTTGAACTAAATACAATGGAGTCTTATGTATAGTGGATTTTAAAAATACCTATTATATTCACTGTAATAATATGTAGCCTAGAATTGCCGCTCAGCCCCCTGACTTTGGCCTAGTACCATATATTATTAATTATTCTATTGCTTTGGCTTGGATTCACGCTGGCCTACACGCCCTTAAATAGGTCTCTTAAAATGTGCCACACGCGAAATAATGTGCCACAAATTTAGCTTGCAGCTGGTAGCTGGCTTATCCTCAGTTGAAAGCCATAGTAGAAAATTAGTCAAAACCCTTTCAAAATTATTATTCTTATTATTCTATGGGGGAGGTCTATATTCAACAGTGGACGTTACCAGGCTGATGCTGATGATTATCAGACCTTAGATTATTGTGACTCTTTGAATATTGAATAAATATGAAAATTCACGACTAAAAACCATGCCAGAAAACTATGTTGTAAAACCAATGCTATTTTTCAAGAAGGCTAGTTGTAGTTTCTATAGATTAAGAACCTTAATAAAAAATACTGGTGGTTTAGTACATTTTTGAATAGTTTAACTCGAGTCTCAAAAGTCTCGTTATTCCGAGACTGGAGGTAGCAGTCTCGAGTTTCGAAAATACGAAAAAATCGTCGAGACTCTCGAAATTTTCGAGACCGAGACTTCCGGGATGAAAGGCCTAGTTTATAAAACGCTTGTTACTAGTAACTGGTAGTTACTTGTTCTTGTAGCTGCTACAATTGTAAGCTACAATTGTAGCTTTATTAAACGGGGCCCAGTTATCGCAAGCTCCAATAACAGTTTATAGGTATTCCGTAATACCGAGGTATTGAAACTGTTTACGGTTTGCATCGACCAAGTCTAGTTGTTCTTCGACTGATGACGCTTGTTCCTCTCGTTGTATTTATTGTATTTTAAATGAATTTGAAAGATACAGACATCCTATGATAAATAAAAAGGTAACACCACAGAGTACATTGGTAAAAATGGTAACACTTTCTTCGCAGCAGCTGTCAGTGTCAGCTACTGTTATTGTCAAATTTACCCCCCCCCCCCCAACTTCTTCCTTGCTTGCCAAGTTGCCAACTGCCAGCTGCCAGCTCCAACTCCAATCGAAGCAAAAGTAAAAAAATGGAAGGCGAGCGAAACTCGAATTCGGCTTGGCTCGGCAACGGCTTGTGACGTGATTTGAAAAGCAAGTTCATTCATCTTTTTACATTACGTCTTTTGCTGTGCCGCTGTTCGTCGCGCCGACGGGCGTTATAAATTCATACTCGTAAGCCGACGACGACGGGCGCTTCGTCACCACGAAGGCGCGAATAAATAGTCAACGTGACCACATCGCGCGTTCACTACTCAAAATAATATCACGAAGACAGTACGCTTTACCGCGCCGCACCTCGAAATATTGACATTTCAGACATCTGTGATAAACCGATACGGCTGGTATTCTGTTAAATTTTTAGGTTAAATCGTTTTGTGATGGTCAGTGTTAAGTTCTAATTACATCCGAGGACTGTGCACGTTTTCCCAGTGGCCGGTCAACTGAGAAAAATGGAGTCTTCGATGACATACAATCTGGACATTACACCGAATTACTCTTACATATTCGAATTTGAAAACGATTTTATTCATCACAATTATCGGAAATGGATGACGGAGAATTGGACTGTAGCTTTCTATTACGTTGGGGCTTACATGGCGTTCATTTTTGGTGGCACATATTACATGCAAAGTCGGCCGAGGTAAGTTTTAATGGTTCTCTACTCTACTAACAAAATAAACCTAACCTATTTCACAAGTACCTACCTGGATTTTGTGTAAGATTTCTGTATGAAAGCTAGCTACTAATAAACACAATCTAAATAAAAAAAGTTACACAGTGATGTAAAAACTATAATTGTAATTAATTTATTTTGGGTTGCTCTGATGACAACATATCTTTACCAGTTACCAAATGATTTTTTTCCTGCTTCTATTTTTAATTTTATCATAGGTATATTTATTTATCTTTCTACTATTATTAATGATTAATGGCATAATAATCATCCAGAAATTCTAATGCCAGTTGTTATTTAAATTTACTTTTTTCACATTTTCCTTCTGAACATTTATGTTTTAATTCCTTATTTTCAAAATAGTAATTGTAATAATAGACCTGCATCATTCATAAAGTATAACTTAAATACTATACTAACTTAAATTTATATAAAAGGGTCCAGTAATCTCAGTACTTACATAATATATTGTAGCGCAAATAATAATTCTTATATTTAATGCACTGCTTATAGAACAGTAAAAAGCTAAAAGGCAGGATCTCTATGACTAAATACTGTAATATAAAAATCTTTATTAACAATGAAACTAAATAAATTGTCTCAAGCACCAGACAAAGTAGCTATTAAGATATAAAAATAGATCCCATATTTAATTTAATCTTACTAATTAAATTAAAATAAATGCCAATCAAAAATTAAAACACTATAGTACGTGTAATATTTATTGCCTGTATCAATAAAAAATTACCATGTCAATTAAATGCTCACAGTAGGAACAATGAATGGATTAACTGTACATTAAAATACAGTTAATCCATTCATTATTTGTATCAAAAGTAAATAATGAATATTAAACTTAACCAGTAAATTCATTGTTGTGCAGCACTCATTCAGTGATACACTAAAAATACATATATTTAATATAAATAACGGATACAATAACAGCCTTAGGGTGCCCTTACCAGTCAAGAACTCTGACCCCTGTATTCTAAAACATTTCACCATAAATCCTTCACTTGACTTCCACTTAACTTTGAGGGAAACTCAAAGTACCTTGAGTTGACAGTTGTTTCAACTTCAACTCTTGGTTAATGGCCTTTGTAGAGAGGTGACCACAATTTTGCCAGTGTCACGACAGTTGTTTCGCTTCTCTCGTTTATGAAAAATTGACGCAGAAATGTCAAGTTGATTATATATTGTCAATTAAAAATACCAAATACACAAAAATGAGGTTTAGTCGAGATTGAGTTGAGTGGAGTAAACTCGTGGTAACAATTTAGAATATGGGGGATTTCATAGGATAAAAAGTAACTTCATCCTCAACAGCCTGAAGACATCCACTACAGAACATAGGCCTCCCCCACAGAGTGCCACTTTGAGCAGCTGTTTTCGTCCTGCATCAATTGGCTCCCCAGGATTACAACCAGATTCTTGGTAACCTATTTACAGTAGAAACTTGATTAAACGGACTAATTATTGTCGTAAGGCATTCGAATATTGAAAAGAAAAATAGGTTTTGTGCATACGTAATGTTATGTGTTTAATAAAAACAACAAATATATATCAACAAAAATCAATTCCATTAAGGATTTTCTTAGATTACATACATACATTGACATACTTAATAAAATACTGCAGCCTTAATCATGAAGTTTTAGTGCGCCACCGCCACCATTAATGATAAAAAAATATTATCTATGTTAATTTATGTTAGTATAGATAATCATGACTCCGTATAACTGAGAGCTGGATAATAGAGTTCCTACTGCACATTGAATTTGTTTGTGCAAGTGCTGTGCTAATTTTCATCCAAATCATTTTGGCTGTTTTGGTGTGAAAATTATGAACACAAATGGCTATCATATCACTGCCAAAATTGGCTTTTGATACATAATATCTTGGTAAAATAAAAATTTGAAAACTGGTTAAGTGCCTCATGTGCTAATATTATTTTAGGTTTATTCAAAGTATGATATTAACCTGCCGTCCTAGCACGGGCGGTAGACAAAATTATCTTTCCCCTGTTCCCGTCTCCACTTGACAAGTAAGCAAGTATGAAGAAAGTGACTTCAAGCTAGAAGAGCCAATATTCTCTACTGCCCGTAATAGGCAGGCAGCACTATTTTTAATTGAGTGTATTGAAAACTATTATCACCGCTCAAAGCAATGTATTAGTAGCACATGTGATGTTACCTCAAGCTATTGTGACGTCTTCACATCATGAGGGCTGGATAGCACCTATACCAACATATAGCATATTTAAATAAATAAATAAAATATAGCATAAAAACCTGCTAATCAAGTCGAGAGTGAACGGGTATCTTCTAGGCAAGCATGCACCAACATAGGCTGCGTCATCACTTACCATCAGATGAGACAGTGGTCAAATGCTATGCCTATAGATTTTTTTTTTTTCAAAACGGCAATGTGCCTTTATTATTCAAACTAACTACTACACTAACTAGAACTACTACTACACTACCCACTACAAATAACATTTGAACTGTAAACTAGCCAGGATGGCCTATAGACAGTCCAAATGCTCCAGCCCACTACCGGTAGGCAGCCTATAAATTGTAAAAAAAAAACTGTCAGAACAATTTTACTAACTTGCCTAAAACACCTATAAAACCAAATAAAGGTTTGTCTTTGGTTTTGTATTCCTGTTTTAATGACCAGGTACAAAGGTTATCAGTAGAATACCTTCTCACTATCATCTTTGAGAGAACCCACTGGGTGCGGCAGAGGCCGTGACATTGAAAAGATAGAGCCGTGTAGGTATTGTCAGCACCAAACTTAACATGTCAACATTTCTTATAAAATAATTATGTGTATTATAATACTTAAATAATTATGTAAATGTGTCAATAAAATAAATAAAAAAAATCTTATTGTTCTTACGTTTATCATATTTGTTCAACTGCACTGCAAATTACTATCAATGTGTGTTGCCAGTGATGACTTATGGAACTGAGACGTGGTCTCTAACTGTTGGCCTCATTACTAAGCTCAAAGTCGCGCAACGAGCTATGGAGAGAGCAATGCTCGGTGTTTCCCTGCGAGATAAGATTCGAAATGAGGAGATCCGCAGGAGAACTAAAGTGACCAATGTAGCTCTTAGGATTAGCAAGTTGAAATGGCTATGGGCAGGCCACATCGCTCGTAGAACTGACAACCGATGGGGAAGAATGGTTCTCGAGTGGCGACCACGAATTGGAAGACGCTGCGTAGGCCGGCCCCCCACTAGGTGGACCGACGGCCTGGTGAAAGCCGCGGGGAGCCGATGGATGCAGGAGGCGAGCAGCCGCTCTAAGTGGCGCTCCCTGGGGGAGGCCTATGTTCAGCAGTGGACGTCTTCAGGCTGTTAATGATGATGATGACTGCAAATTACTGCACACTAAAACCTGGTTTCATGTACATTTGTTAACTTAAAAATACTGAATGCTCATTGGTTATATAGACAGCCAATGATTAATTTTGGTAACCACACATCAATCACATCGAGGCCTGTTATTGGCTGTATTTTATAACTTAAATACGAAATGCTATTGGTCTCTTAAATAAATTAATCAAATAAACAAAGCCTATATTATTCGTGGATGGCAGTGTTGTATGGTGGTACTGCAGAGAAAAATCGAATCTCTTTTGTGCTCCATCCATACAAAATTACAAATACAAAGCAGTTTTGTAAAAACAAAATTAGGTCGTCCAACCCAGAGATCTGTTTACAAGCTTGCATAACATCGTCTCGAGCGTGGGAGCTACCCCCTAAGACAGTGGTATCGGTAAGGGGGTAAAACTTGAGGTGGGTGGGGGTAGAACTCTTATGAATGAAGCCCGCATCTGATCTGCAACATTACGTAATAGTTTGGCACGAATTCTATATTTTTAGTCGGCTGTTACGCTGTACAGTGCATATTGCCAAGTTTCAATTATTTTATCTTACTGTGCGATGACTTAAGATATGCCCTTAACCTACATTATCTGTCATGCTACACAGGTATAGGTACAAGAGTCATGAAATATCACTTGCGTCTAAGTTGCGGTATTTGGTTGATGCACGCAATCCGTGGTGTTTCATTTTTAGGGTTCCGTGAAAGCGAACCCTGTTTCTAAGATTCCGCTGTCTGTCACCAATATCTCATAAACTGTGATAGTTGAAATTTTCACTATCATACAAAAAAAAATAAAATACTAAAAAACAGAATAAGTAAATATTTAAGGGGGCTCTCATTGAACAAACGCGATGTTTTTGCTCGTTTTTATAGATAATGGTAGGGAACTTTGAGAGTGCGAGACTCGCACTTGATCTATGTAATAGGGGGAATTCTGTGTTGGCCGGTTAACAAGCAAGTAATAAAGTATGAAATATGAATAAATATTTGACCCTAGGCATTTCCGATCTTATGTCATTGATGCATCTGGGTCAGGCAGATATGTAGTTCGTCGTAATCCTAGCCTTTCGGTGTGAGTTATGTAACTCGTTTTCCTGTCTTCCGTTCGTTGCATTATCTGACTGTTTTATCGTTTATTTTACATTGTCACGTGGTTTCTGCATATGTGATAATATAGTAACAAACTAAACGTACTGTTTGAATTACATTTTCAAATAATAAGATGGGCATAGAATCGAGAAAAGTGTTTGGAGAGAATAGAATAGAAGACATTTCTTTTCTTGCTTTGGTTTTTATGTAATAATTTTATTACATAAAAGTACCAAAGCAAGTGTATAATACTACTAAGTATTAACTAAACAAACTGACTATTGTACGTAAAAAAAAATAATTACCGGCCTAGTGCGAGTCGGACTCGCGCACGAAGGGTTCCTTACCATTATCTACAAAAACGAGTAAAAAAAAAATGGGGGCCCCCTTAAATCTAATTATTTTATTCTGTGTTTTAGTATTTGTTGTTATAGTGGTAACAGAAATACATCATCTGTGAGAATTTCAACTGTCTAACTATCACGGTTCCTGAGATACAGCCTGGTGACAGACGAACAGAAAGACTAACTAGCTGAGCCTTAGTAATAGGGTTCACTTTACCCTTTGGGTACGGAACCCTAAAAAGACTACCGTTATCTGTTTTCTTCTAAAGTAGTGCGGTAAATGACAATGTCAGGTTCATCATGACCAATGTCGTTCAACCCATGAATTTGGTTTCCTGATGTAACATGTACAAGGTGTGCCAAGCCGGCTTAACGCTTCCATAAACTGGGAAATCAGGTTAGATAATATTATGTTTAATCGGTTGGTTACCGCTTTAGATAGCGAGTTAATATTGAAATGCTATGGATAAACAGCAACCTCTTCTGTGTAGTTTTTCTTGGCCTCTGTTCGTTCGCGTAATCATATAGACGTTTTCTGGCCTTTTTAAATCAATCGGTAAAGCTCCGTCATCAGATAATTACATTTTTATATTTTAATGCGGAATCTCAGTCTGATTCAGTGTGGTGTCACAGAATAAATAACAATATACTTATTAGGTGGCGTCTGACTCGAATTGACTTTAAGCGGAAGAAAATGGATAAAACAGAGAACTCTGAATTTGTTAATAGTTTTTAGGGGCAATGGTTTAAATAAGTTATCATTTCGATGCAATTTTCTTCATAGAGGATTATTCTTCTATGATTTTCGTATTATCTTAACTAAACTTTTGTAATAATATCAACATGCGACATTTTAAAAACAGTGGCACATACTTGATGTACAAAAAATAACTTTCATTCGTAAATTTTAAAGCGCAAATAATAGGTATCTTAGTATCTATGTCTTATTTTCGTCTAACAACTGACTTTAATTCTCTGAATGATTGTCATGGTGGGTACAATTGTATTTTCCCGATGGTGGTTCCATAAAGACTCATTTAGTTTCAAACTTGAGACCAGACTCCCGGTTCGATTTTTATTCTCAAGGCCAACACGAATAGGGATAGGCTTATGTACACAGCTTTAAACGCCACGTATTTCATTCACCTTGAATTCTACGCCTGGAATTTCTTTTTGTACACGCTTTTTATGAGAGCAATGTTTATAATTCAGCTGGTAATGCGTGAGTAGATGGAAACTCAACTCTTGTGTTGCAAAAGTAGTTGGAATAAAACGTACTTACTCTTAACATAGAGTCCGACCTCTGCAGCCAGGCAGAAGGTTAACAACAAACAGCTTCAGACAAGTTATTGTCCAATTATGAATAATTAAAATTAGGGAACAGCTCTTGCCTTTTGGTGAATTACGATCAGGGTGAGGATGGGGATATAAGAGCATGCATCATCATCCAGTCTATGGTAGAAAAAGCATCGATGAAATTTATGAAAGATGAACCGTCTATTCAATTTACCTTAAATGGAAGGTAAAATGTTATTGCAGATATACATTTCTGCAGAGTAGAAGGTTTTGAGTCGGTTAATGTGAAAGCTAACAAAGAAAGTGCAACCTTGGCTTAAGATGAGAGGGCCTGAAGTATAGACCGCCCTCGAAAGACAGAGCTGGCACATTCCACCGCTCGTTTAGTTCAGAATACGCTAGACTTTATCCAGTTGCAATTTCGTGTCAATAGTTTCCGTTGCAATCACGTAAAGCCGCTCCATTCACTATAATGCACTATTTACTATATTCCGTAGTAGAACAGGCTAGTTATATAACTGCTATGTAACACCTGTGAGGTAGATGCACCTTGCCACCATAAAATTATTCGAGTTTGTTTTCGTTCACCTTTATTTATTTGTTCAATAACAGTGTAGGTCGCAGGTGTTTTTCATCAAGTATTGTGAATGGACTATTTATTGGCCACTCTATTTTAAGGAAATTATTTTTAATGACTGCTTGAGACTATCCGATTATAATTATATTTGCTTCACGGTTTGAACTCCGTTTCATTCATCTCCAAGGTTGATTGTAAACTAATTAACTTTCGTGTTTTCCTCCTTTAGTCAGTGGTTTTCATTGCTTTCACTCACTTTTGTCTTTAACATACTCATTTGCTGCGATCTGGCTATTGCCAACCTCTAGGCTTGAGTGTCGGTAGAGTTACTTTCACTAACAGTAACCGGTGCCCATTGTAATATTTTTATCTCAACCCGAAATTTAGGTCAAGTTTGGGTTCGTGCTCAATTTTGCTGAAACCTCGTTTGGGGTACCAAATGTACCGCAAGGTTTGGCATCGTTCGTACAATTTCTCTCACCGTTTGGAGAAGTTGTCGGTTACTAAAAGTGCAATTTGCATACCTTACCTTCTAATGTTACAAACGTGTGGCATTGAAGAGAAATTGCCACGCACCTTAACATTATAATTACTTTCGCTACTGGCTCGCCATTCACTATCTCCGGGCCTGCCATTCAGTGGCCACTAGCACTAGCATGAAAACAGTACCTACTTGCTCCTGTGATACTTATTAGTACTAGATTTAATGGTGGAGTGGTGGCTCCTAGAATTGGATTGTAAAGAGTAACAGGTAGAGTTTGCCCTTGAACCAAATTTGCCCATCTTGGTGTCAGATTCATATAATCACAGATCCACTAACTTTTTTATAAGGTCTGGGCCTTTCTGTGCATCATCATCATTAACAGCCTGAAGACGTCCACTGTTGAACATAGGCCTCCCCAGGGAGCGCCACTTAGAGCGGCTGCTCGCCTCCTGCATCCATCGGCTCCCCGCGGCTTTCACCAGGTCGTCGGTCCACCTAGTGGGGGGCCGGCCTACGCTGTGTCTTCCCGTTCGTGGTCGCCACTCGAGAACCTTTCTTCCCCATCGGTTGTCAGTTCTACGAGCGATGTGACCTGCCCATTGCCATTTCAACTTGCTAATTCTAAGAGTTACATCGGTCACTTTAGTTCTCCTGCGGATCTCCTCATTTCGGATCCTATCTCGCAGGGAAACACCGAGCATTGCTCTCTCCATAGCTCGTTGCGCGACTTTGAGCTTAGTAATGAGGCCAACAGTTAGAGACCACGTCTCAGTTCCATAAGTCATCACTGTGCATATAATATTCATATTGCACAAACTGCCTTTTGAAACCAGAATGAGAGATACGCACGTGTTGGATTCTTGGAAACAGTTTAAAAGAAAATCTTTAGGACTTCTTATATTGTTCTTCAGAACTTCGTCTTAACGACTGTTGTTCAACATTTCTCATATCCACGAGTTCGGGAGTATTTTCTGAAGTTTCTTTGAATTAATCATTTCTATATTCAATTGTCCATTTCCATAACGTGGTAGAACTCAGTAAATTAACACGTGTAGATTGTACTTAGATTTAAATAGAAACAAAAAGCCAGTTGTAGAATTAATAGTACAGGAAAACCGAGCTTTGTGGTGATGTACTAGAAATACTAACATGCTATGAATACTGCGAAACTGTGAATAACACTACCCATTACACTCGACAGAGTAAAGAAGTCATTCGATATTTTGCTGAGTCATTCATAGTCCGAACGGCCAAGGAATGGAATGCTCTTCCAGTAACAGTGTTTCCACCTGGGTATAACCTGGGTATTCTCAGGTCAAGAGTTAATGGGCAGTGGGCATGTCATGGGCAAACGTGCTCCACCTTAGTCAGCACCATCTAGTGAGTTGTTGTCAAACGTATGCCCGTTTTGGCAAAAAAAGCTTGTTTTGGTTGTTATGTCACAACCGCGCTGCTTAGATGCTTTGCGTAATTCAAACAGATCTCG
Organism: Ennomos erosarius; assembly: GCA_963580505.1. Classification (NCBI taxonomy): domain Eukaryota; kingdom Metazoa; phylum Arthropoda; class Insecta; order Lepidoptera; family Geometridae; genus Ennomos; species Ennomos erosarius. Next base: position 2,400,630 of record OY756983.1, on the reverse strand, counting down.
ATCTCGAGACCCCATTACAAATCATGGTACACATCCGTTTCTAAGTAAATTCATTGTACATATTGAAGTCACATAATAAATATAGTACAATTATCAAAGCTACCACGTGTAAGAACTAATGAACTGGCTACTCCCAATCTACTTATTGGTTTAACAAGTATTAGGTTACACTTAACGTAGGCCTCTTACATAATCAAGTCCAGTTTGTAATTAAAGATTAACCGACAAGGAGGTCGATCACCTTGCAGTTAATAATTGATAACAACATAAACACTAATTAACAATGATTTTGGATAAACTGAGTTCACGGTCTGATCTAATGGATAATTATTGTTGTGTAAGAAGTAATTAACTGATTTTGGTCTATAATAGTATTGTTAGATACTGCACTGTAGTAAAATAATCAAAACTATTGGTAGGTATAGGTAGTAGCGATGGCAATTAATGTGATTTTGCGTAAATTTAATAAACATGCTAATTCACGAGTCTTAGCATGCTAATTGCTATACTATGCTATTTGCTAAAATGAAATGGAAATAAAACCTATTATTAAAAATTAAATTCAAAATAAACAAAATTAACTGAAATGAAATTTCATATTTCACAGAATTTCGCGATTACATTTCATTTGCGAAATGCTAATTGAGTTTTCACATGCTAAAAATGAATGCGAATGCTAATTAATCCATCACTAATAGGTGGGTATAGCCGCAGAGAATCAGCACGGAAACAGCTCAGATTGTGCGTAGAAATTATGATAATTTATTTATAATAATGAGAATTTGAATTGTAGATAGCGACCTTGGATGAATCCTCATAGTACAATAAATGTGATAATGATCTGCATGAAGATTATTTTTATTTTTTTTAACACCGGTTTTCCAGATACGGATTGGATCTATCCAATCATAGAAGAATAACGCTCCAATTTACATATCCGTGTCTCCAGACTCTCCAGTTGTCAATTTTTGTCTTTTTTTCATACATTTTTCTTAAAGCTCGTTACTTTCCTACACTCTATGAATAGGGTTGCTTCATCAAGTGCTTATTATTATTACTTTGTGCTAAATGTCAGGGTCATTAAAGATTCAAAAGGAAGTAATTATCGCTTCATAAAGCTGATTGCATAACTTTGTTGGCAGAGCGTTTCGTTTCCAGTTATCTTGCTTTTTGTCTGAAACGTCATACCGTCGCAGATGGATGGACTTATACCCACTTATTATAGTTATTTTGATTGGTATTTCCTTCTCTATAAGTTTGAAATTGGCAAAGATAAAACACTCAGTAGATATTCTACTAATATGCAGAGTTTATTAGGGTTCCGTACCCAAAGATCAAGACAATTCAGAAAGGTGACAGACGAAACCTGGTACTAAGGCTCCGTCTGTCCGTCTGTCAGCAGGCTGAACCGTGATAGCTAGTAGCTATCACTGTTCATGAGATACAGCTTTCAACTGTCAACTATTTGTTGACAGTTGAAATTTTCACAGATGATGTTATTCTATTACCGCTATAACCATAAGTCTTTGGCTATAACAACAAATACTAAAAACCAGGATAAACTAAATATTTAAGAGATAATTCATACAACAAACGTAATTTTTTTGGTCTTTTTTATAATAATGGTACGGAACCCTTCGTGCGCGAGTCCGACTCGCACTCGGCTGGTTATTATGCTTATACAATATTATTACTATGTTACTATGAGGACGGCTTTCGACGGGCATCCGAAAACGACCGAGACCAGCTTAACCTCCTTTTATTTTATCTACTTGAAAAAGGTCCAGTGAATATTATAGCCATTTATTATCAGATAGCTTCAAGTTCATTATCGATATCATAAATCTTCAGTATCTTGGTCCTTGTCATTGTGGATAATCTTAGGATTTAGAAAGAGTAACGTAAGCTTAAGTATTTTTTATTTCTGTGTCTAACATTTATTTTAATAAACTTGATTAATTTAGATTTTAAAAAGTTTTTTTTTAATTTCACACGATTGAGAAATACATAATTGAAAATTATAACCCAATTTGGCGGATCATTTTTAATTCTAATTTTTAATGAAACTTATATTTTCTAGTTTAATCTGAAATTGATTATACTACACATATATAACTATTATGGTATATAATTAGAAACACTGTAATATTAATTTGTTTTTTATATTTCATTGGCTTTTTATAAGTTTAATATCATTTTGATGATCAGCACTTCGATACTTCGTCGACCGTGTTTGTAACGAAGTTCATTAAGGCGCTGAATGCTCCCAAATCGACTATTTTGAACGTGATTATCTGAAAACGTATCCATATACAGGATTGAAAAAAATGCACGTTAATACTGGTCATATCTTCTTTCCATCTGCCGAAACCGAAACACGTTTACGAAAAGTTAAAAATCGTGAAGTGACCTCTAAAAAATCATTCAAACGTCCTAAAATGTTACATTATAATAAGACACCCCATTGAAATAAATCATAGTGATAAGCTATGTTTCAATGCATCCGTCTATAAGCTTAGTTTTTTTATAACAATAAGCATTTCTTTTATAACTAATTATTTGTACCGAAAAATGGATAAGTCGAAGTGCAACGCAACGTAATCGCCATATTTTTGCTATGCATAGAGCGACTCTATTCAGTACAAAATAAGTTTCAAGTTTGTCTGCTGTGATTGCATTGGGTCCTGTCAGGGCCTTAAGCTAGATAATTTTGTCAGGGTAGAATACAAACCAACATAATCTTAGCTCAGCCCAGTTCTACATACCTAATGGTTTTTAAGGTTCCGTACCCAAAGGGTAAAGCGAACCTAATTACTAAGGCTCCGCTGTCCGTCTGTCTGTCCGTCTGTTTGTCCGTCTGTCACCAGGCTGTATCTCATGAACCCCGTGATAGGTGTGGTATATTCCTGTTGCCGCTATAACAACAAATACTAAAAAGCAAATTAAAATAAATATTTAAAGGGGCTCCTTTACACCAAACGTGATTTTTTGTGCTCGTTTTTATATGTATAAGGGTTCCCTTCGTGCGCGAGTCTGACTTGCACTTGGCCGGTTATTTTGGTCCCTTTTCTATAATTTTGATAAAACCAATAATCTAAACATCCGGGACCTATATCAGGCTTATTTTTTTTTATTTTAACTGCATTTCGCTAAATTTTACAACTGTGCTTTGTTTTATCTTTTATCAGCCGTCACGTTGATAACCCTGATAGGCTCCTGATAACGAACAGTGGGTTTCACATGAATTGTTATAGATGGATGTTACACCTACATGTTTCTAGGCAGGGCAATTTAATTAATTATTTTCTGAGGAGCCTTAGCAGCATCTCTTGGCGCTGTTCGATTGCAGACCTTAAGTGCTAAAAGCTACGTAGGTAAGATGAGATAGTCATTATGCAGGCCTGGGGCCGTACAGTGAGCTCTTAGCGCGATTCAAAGTAGACCCCATATTGGATTGCTTGTCACAATCTTCATACAAAAAAGAACGAAGCGATCCAATATTATAGAGTCTGCTTTGAATCGCGCTAAGAGCTCACAGTACGGCCCCATCATAATGTATTATAGAACTACGCTTAGTCGTGAATCTCTGCTCAAGACGAGATAATAAAAATCCAATCACAGGTTCCGTGATTTTTGAAGATATTTTGTATGAATGGCCTACGCTGCGTCTTCGGGTTCATGGTTGCCATTCGATAAACTTTCTTCCCTCATCATCATTCATCATTAACAGCCTGAAGACGTCCACTGCTGAACATAGGCCTCCCCCCGGGAGCGCCACTCAGAGCGGCTGCTCGCCTCCTGCATCCATCGGCTCCCCGCGGCTTTCACCAGGTCGTCGGTCCACCTAGTGGGGGGCCGGCCTACGCTGTGTCTTCCAGTTCGTGGTTGCCACTCGAGAACCTTTCTTCCCCATCGGTTGTCAGTTCTAAGAGCTACATCGGTCACTTTAGTTCTCCTGCGGATCTCCTCATTACGGATTTTATCTCGCAGGGAAACACCGAGCATTGCTCTCTCCATAGCCCGTTGTGCGACTCTGAGCTTAGTAATGAGGCCAACAGTTAGAGACCACGTTTCAGTTCCATAAGTCATCACTGGCAACATACATTGATTGAAAACTTTTGTTTTCAGGCTTTGTGGTATTTTGGACGAAAAGATAGGTCGAAGCTTCCCGAACGCTGACCAGCCGAGTTGGATTCTTCGGGCGACCTCTTTGTCGAAGTTGGACCTACCCAATTGGACAGTCTGCCCTAGATAGACGTATTTGTCGACAACTTCGAGAGTGTCGTTCCCAACAATTACCGGTATAGGTGGAACATGGGCATTTGACATGATTTTCGTCTTGTCCATGTTCATCTTAAGACCAACCTGTCGGGAGACTACTGAGGTCTTGAGCATGGTGCTGAGATCATCAAGCGACTCCGCCATTATGACTATATCATCGGCAAAACGAAGGTTAGTGATATACTCGCCATTTATGTTGATGCTAAATCTTTTCCACTCCAAGAGCTTGAAAACATCCTCCAATGCGTTTGTGAACAGTTTCGGAGAAATAACGTCTCCCAGTCTCACGCCTCTCTGCTATGGGATCTGTTCCGTACTCTGGTCCTGTAGTCGGACTGACATAGTAGCCTTACTGTACAAACACTTCAACACTTCGATATACCTATAGTCAATTTGGCATCGCTGTAAGGACTGCAGCACCGCCCAAGTCTCGATTGAATCGAAGGCTTTCTCATAGTCCACAAACGCTAGGCATAGCGGCCGATTATACTCTTCGGTCTTCTGTATAATCTGGCGTAGCGTATGGATGTGGTCGATGGTGCTAAAGCCTTTTCGGAAACCGGCTTGTTGCGGAGGCTGGAATTCATCAAACCTGCGTGCGAGACGATTCGTAATGACCCTCGAGAACAGCTTATACACATGACTCAAGAGCGAGATGGGCCTATAGTTCTTCAATAAGGTGTTATCACCTTTTTTGAAGAAGAGCACCACCACGCTCTTGTGCCACGCCTCCGGCGTTGTACCTTCAAGGATGACAGAATCGAATAACTTCTGGAGGACTATAAGTACCGGTCTACCACCCGCTCTCAGAAGTTCGGTCGTAATACCATCCTCACCTGGCGCCTTGTTGTTTTTAAGCTGTTTGAGGGCCATTCTAATCTCGTACAGGCTGACGTCCGGGATATCTTCGGTATAGTGTCGGACTAACTTGGCTCTGGTGTCCTGAGCTGTGTTAGTAGCGGGCTCACGTGTCGAGGTGTATAACTGTCCATAGAAGTTCTCAATCTCTCTCAGAATCTCAGGCTTGGATGAAATGACACTACCATTCTCGGTCTTCAGTTTTGTCATTTGGCTTTGCCCAATAGACGAATCTTTTGCGAACACCTTAGAGCCTTGGTTCCGCTCAATTGCGGCCTCAATACGTGAAGTACTAAAAGCACGCAAGTCGTGTCGCATGGAACTCCAGATACGTCTATTGAGTTCACCGTAGGCTGACATATCAACTAAAGACTGTAGTTTTATTTCGCTCCGGTCTGCCATTAATTTAAGAGTGTTTCCTGAGAGTTTCTGAGTCCTCTTTCGGCGTTGGATCTTGAAGAACTCAGCTCCAACAGCTTGGACAGTTTCCACCAACCCGTTGTTAAACTCGTCCACTGTGTTGCAATCGGCAAGGCACTGGAAGCGATTTTGGAGTTCTAGCTGAAAGCCTTCGGGGTTTTGGATTTGGACGGAGCGTAGACTTCACCAGACGCGACCTTTCAAGCTTAACATTGATATTCAATGTGCCTCTTACAATACGGTGATCGCTACCGGTTTTAACCTTGCTGATCACAGAGACATCATCGAATATGCGCTTATTGGTCGTCATCATGAAGTCTTATCTCATTTTTCGTGGAACCGTCGGAGCTTATCCACGTCCACTTCCTGGATGGCCGCTTCTTGTAGAAGGAGTTCATCATAAAGAGGCCCTCCTTCTCCATGAAGTCAGCCAGCCTTTGTCCCCGAGGGTTCCGCTGTCCGTATCCAAATGGCCATTCCTTGTGCCCAACTTTGCATTAAAGTCTCCCATCACAACGGTGACGTATGTTTCGGAAGTATGCATGGCTTCGGATATATCCTCATACATAGCTTCTACTTCATCGTCGGAGTGTGCCGAGGTCGGTGCGTATACCTGAATGACCTTCAACGAATACCGTTTGGTTATTCTGAGTATCAAGTACGCTACCCTGGTCGACACACTGTCGACTTTGATCACGTTGTTGACGAGAGACTTGCGGACGAGGAACCCGACACCACCTTGGGAAAGTTGGTCTCCCTCCCGGTAGAAGAATAAGTTACCGGAATTTAGGATTATCGTGTCCTGTCCCTGTCTTCGGACTTCTGACAATCCCATTACATCCCAGCGTAACTTACTCATCTCCTCCTCCAATTCGACCATCCTTTCGTCAGCCCTCAACGTGCGCACGTTATAAGTTGCCAGGGCCAGGGGTCGTGTTTGGTGGGGTTGCCATAATCACCCCCTGCCCTGCCGTTACCGTGACCGCGGGATAGCAGAGCCGCCGGGGACTGGGGGCCGTTATTGTTTGTGCTTGTCATTAGGGGGGGGGCGGGAGGGTTGCCATAATCACCACGCTTGGCAGGCGGCTTGGTGATCGCAGTAGATTATGATGGTGGAGACCAAGGAGAATGCTGCAGCCCATTCCCTGGATGTGCCCTTAGCCGACTTTTACGGCACCCACGGGAAGAGATGGGGTGGTCCTATTCGTAACCGGGACCACACGGCATAACTTTACGGCACGGCACGGCACGGGACATACGCTGCGTCGTCGGGTTCATGGTTGCCACTCGATAAACTTTCTTCCCTGTCGGTTGTTAATTCTACGAGCGATGTGCCGCGTTGAGCCGATGGATGCAGAGGGCGAACAGCCGTTCAAAGTGGTGCTCTGATGAGGAGAAGGCCTATGTTCAGCAGTGGACGTCTTGAGGCTGATGATGATGATAATACATGATCTTATAGTTCCGTATCGTCAGGATCTTCCAGTCTACCACATCCATTCTGCTACAGTCAATCATTTCCAGTTATTTACTTAAATAATTGCAATTAGCATACCTTTTAAAACCTCGCCACAAGGAGATCAGGAAGTATGTGAATGTGAACCTTCATAAGGAAGCATATAATATAAAGGCTGTCGATATTTTATTATAGCAGGCATGGAGTTACTACCCAAATCTTAATCCATATAGCAGGTTTGAAACTTGAAACATCGTGTCATTGACCCTCTTATAGTTTACACTAAGAATTCCCAAACTATCTTGGGCAAGAGACCCCATGTCCGAAATGAACTGACACCCCAGCCCCACCACACCATACCACCATAGCCAAATTGGGCCTTGCAAAAACCAGCCATGTCCATTAGTACACGGCTAGTTTTTGCAAAGCCAGGGCTACTTTACACTTTCTCGAAAGTATTGCGCGCGATTATTACTTTTTTTTTGCATTGAATTGCTAGCTTGACTTTTTGCGTTTTCTTTTGTTTTGATATTGTTCCACTGCCATGGAATTGAATAATTAAATAACTGTTATAGCAACATTAACAACGCGGTTAAAATAAATGTGTTTTGAATGAAGTTTTCGCCAATGATAAAATATGCTATCGCATCAGACCAGTATTTGGTGACGCAACTTCAGTTCTTATCAGAATATCCTATACTATAAAATATTATAGGATATTCTGATAACCACTATCTATAGGTATCATATATTATACATATTTGTACGCTAACCTATAATAATACTTTAGATTTAGATAGTTAAGTTTTCTGGTTTGTACTCAGCCAAAAAGATAAGGTTTATTTGCGATACAGCCAGGTGATAAGGTCACAGTCACAGACGGACAACGGAGCTTTAGTAATAGGGTTCGCTTTACCCTTTGGGTACGGAACCCTAAAAACGGTACTTACTCAGTACATAGCAATCTATAATTATAATTAAAAAAATTGTCTGACTCATGTAGAGATGTTTACTCGGATGAAGCCGAAGGGCTGAACTGGTCTCAGTTATAGAATCAATCATTAGATCGTTAGCGTCGTTTGTCTAGTAATACGGACAGCAATTTGATAAACGACAGCAGAGAAAACAAATCAAACTCATGAAATATGTAAATCGATTATTAAACGATTACACTATCGATATCGTTAAATTGATTGACCTTTATGTACTTGATTATTACGAACCGATATAACAAAAATGTATTTATTATTTTTTTTGAAAGAGGTAGTATTAGGTCAGATTTTAATCATATTAATGAGTCATTTTGTCATAATTATCATGGATATAGTTATGTCTAATCATTAAGTCATTGATAATTAAAGGAATGATTAATGGTTTTTAAATTGTTAATGAATGACATGTCTATTTATAAATAAACATGAACTTCGATGTACAGTTCGATGTTAGACTTAATCTTGTATTTTTGGTTTTCCCAGTTTTTTTAAATCCTATGTAGGTACCTAACCTACCTGAATAGTTATTATTTGGTTGCCATTTTGGTAACTGTTTCGAAATGTGTAATTATTCATCTTATAAGTAACTTTGGCAAAAACTATTGAATTGAATGCACCTTGGAGACAAATATTTTGTGTATGAAGTACGAACATTAGCCGTTTTTGTAGTAATACGTTCGGAAAATAAAAAAAATTCGTCACCTTGGAGTCTTTCCTCCACTCCACTTTTCCTTGAACAAAAAAAAAAAAAAATTTATAAAGTCTGTGTTATCTGTTTTATCGACTCCATAATTTTCACGATCTCAAACAGTTTCGTGACAAATGTAGCAGTTATTGGTAGTTAATAACTATAGTTGAGAGTTTTGGCGGGAACGTGAAAAAGTTCACGTTCGTTGCATTGTATTATTTCTCAAAACTTGTGCTTTTTCAGTGTTAATGTTTAAAATTGGTGGCGTTTTACGCATTAAGTGCTGAATTACGAGCATGAGTGTGGTCAAGTGATATAATGTGGTGTAACGTGGTTTTTCGTGTTGCTTCCAAAATTCCATAGAAGCTTCTTGTAAAGTTGCCACCACTTTACTTGAGCATGACTTAGACTGGACTATGACCCGACTTAGACTGGACTATGACTATGACTAAGACTTGACTACGTAAAATATTCTAAAACTCGATGAAAATATACAATACTTGACACTGGCTAAATACACTATGTGTGGAGCCAATATATAAAAAAAAAAAAAACTAGTATTGTTTTTTTTTCAAAGTTGTGCCATAACCTACTCGCATCATTCAAAAGACAACAGTGCATATGCAATATCTTTGTCAAACCAGCAATGAATAACACAGAGTACCATAGTTTTTTCTCTAATCTGCGATGAATAATAAAACAATAAATAAATAAAAACAAAACGTTGATCTGAGTAAAGAACTATGGCAGTTCGACATAACTTTTCTTTGCCACATGTTAACAAATGGACAACTGACAAGACCTTTTCATTCTCCGACTACATTAATTTAGATATTACTAGTATTGCTGTAATTGATAAGGCCATATGCTACGTTTTTGGTTCTATATTTTTATGTATACAATCACTACTCTATATATGGCAACATGGCAACAGGGAATATTCAATGTATCTTTCCTATGTCCCAGGTTTGAGCTACGGCGGACGCTTCAGCTATGGAACTGCGGGCTAGCCGCCTTCAGCATAATGGGCGCGTGTCGGACTCTTCCAGAGTTCATCCACGTGCTGAGGAACCACGGGATCTATCACTCCATCTGTGTGCCAAGGTACGTACCTTATCATGATCAATCGCGTACGAGTCGAGTATGTCTATTCTGTGGTACGAGTGCATTAGCGATAAGCGTCGCAGCCGGCGTTTTCTGTTTCGACGGCTTGTTGCGATGTGGGCGCGTATTCAAGGATTCTGTGATTTTCAGCATACCAATTCTATTTCTATAATATGCATAAGTAACGAATCTACATGTGAAATTAAATATTTATTAGCAGGTTTAGTGAGCTTATTGATAACTGACTGTAGGCTAATTGGCTCTAACTACTCTAAGTACTACAATTAATCTTTTTTGAGCGAAGTGAGAAGGCTAACATTTCAAGAGCTTCAGGCAATAACTGATTCAGAAGTATCTTAATACAAAACTTTAATTTTTTTTGGCAACTGATCTCTTTTTTTTTGCGTACCTTCCCTTCATATTGTTGCGTCCTTGACACATTTACTCTGGCATCAATTAGACACTATTATCAAGAGTAATTTCATCTTAATTACCACGTAATTTTAACGATACCGTTTGGGCGGCTGTTTGTCTCTCTTTTCTCTACCATTTCGCTTTGTACCTCTATCTTTCTATTGTTCTCCGAGCAAGTACTTTCAGGTGTACCTTTCTATCTTTACGATTTAAATTGGTCCCTAACCACGAATCTCCCAACCGTCTAAATTCTATAGTATTCAGCTCTTAATTTAAAGCTGTTCAGACAAGTATGAGACCATAGTCAAATCCCGTACGAGTAATTATCTTTTCAATAACTAAATATCAGTTTACTTACATACAAACAACAATATTATTGTCAAAGGTAATGTATTGTGCCGGTTGGTACAGCAACATGGTACATAAAGTTCGCAGTTCCTTGTAAAAATTAACAGAAGTTCACAGAACTGTATCATTACATGTCCAGATAACAGAATCCAGTTATTTTATCGATCTAGTTCTGATTTGAACACGTGCTTCGAAAGTATATCCATAATTATTTATATGACGTTATATATACGCCCGTGCCAAGGTGAGTCACCGACATTGCAGCTCACTACCGTTACGTCAGGCCACAGCCGCGCCCGCGCCGCGCAGCTTCGATATAAACTTTAAAAGCGGAAAGGCGATGATGTCATAGCAATCAAGGGACTTGCAACCTTATCCAATTCCATCCTGATGTTTCGCCCATTTGAAAACGGCAATAGTAATACATTTCTCGTGTCACTTAGTGCCTTTTTCTCCCATGTCCATCTCATTTTCTCACGCCAAACGCAATCAATGCTGTAGGTATGCTAAACGTTGTCGATTACATCTTTTGGGGTTTTAGTTATGTTAATTTAATGTGCGATTACGTGTAACTATTTGTATTTAGCTGTATAATAATTAACGTATACAACTATACACCTAACGTTTTTTCTGACTTTTCTCAAATTAGTTGCCCTGAATGTTAATGACGTGTAAACGTTGACGGGCCCGATAGCTCAAGTTGGTAGTATCCCTGCCTTCTGAACTGAGGGCCGTGGGTTCGATTCCTACCCGGGACAAACATTTGTGTGATGAACATAGATGTTTGTTCTGCGTCTGGGTGTTATATTGTATTCTATGTATGTATTTACAAACAAAAAAGTATATAAGTATTGTATCAGTTATCTGGTTCCCATAGTACAAGCTATGCTTAGTTTGGGACTAGATGGCGCTGTGTGAAATGTCCACACATATTTATTATTTTATTATTTATTAAACATATTCTATCAATTAGATGAGTATTTAGTATTTGATAGTTTTTCTCACATAATTAGTTTTGCTCATTGTAATGTCAAGTATTGTATGTACGGTCAAACTGCACAAAAACCCTTGTTTGGGAGATAGCCTAGAACTGTTTGAAGCATGTTCCTCTACTATTATAATCTGACTGTACTTATTATGTTTTATTCTGTGACCTGACATAGATACACTTTCTTTTCGAACGTATTATTGCTTTCAATCAATACTTTCGAAGTAGTAAATTACACTGCATCGAATCCGGGAAGTGATGAAGATAATAATCCCGACGGGCCCGATAGCTCAGTTGGTAGTATCCCTGCCTTCTGAACTGAGGGCTGTGGGTTCGATTCCTACCCGGGACAATCATTTGTGTGATGAACATAGATGTTTGTTCTGCGTCTGGGTGTTATATTGTATTCTATGTATGTATTTACAAACAAAAACGTATCTAAGTATTGTATCAGTTATCTGGTTCCCATAGTACAAGCTATGCTTAGTTTGGGGCTAGATGGCGCTGTGTGAAATGTCCACACATATTTATTTATAATATGGATAATGATAGTCCGAAAACAAAGGTTCTCGAGAGATCAAAAAAGATATAAGTAGGTAAAGTACCAAAAACAAAAAGTGCAGAATCATTGCTCTTGCTGATATAACAGATTAGGCCAACATTATCAATCAGTTTGAACATGTCTACTGGCCGGCGCCACTTTGAGCGGCTGCTTGCCTCTTGCATCCATCGGCTCCCCGCGGATTTCACCAGCAGAGAAAAGTACTGTCAGTAATGAATAACGCTTAGTAAGTTACTAGGTAAAGGTAGACGAACTGATCAAAGAAAACAATGCTTTTTGTGTTAAAACTAATGTACCTAATTTATATTAAATTAACGACGTGTATAAGTACCTGCGGTAAAAATTAATAATAAGTTATTTGTAATGACTAATCTAACACCTTACTGTCAATTAAATTCGTACCTAAGTTAAGTAATTATGTTTTCAGGCTCTAATTATGTTCTAAATTCGGTAACAGTTAAATTTATATTTATTAGAAAATTTTACAAGTATTGGTACATACATATAATACACGGCTTCGTTTTTAAAGAATCTATATATTCTTTATCCATTACAAGCCAGCGTAATGGGAAATAGGCTCCTTAAAAATGTAAAATATACAAAACCAGCAGTTTTAGCATCTCATTCAGAAAGCAAGCCGCGTTTGTCAACAACATTAGAAGAAAATCTAGATGCAACATTGCAACAACCAAAGAAGCTAACACCTGTGGGGTGATTACGTAACTTTGTCAGCAATGCAACAGGAGAAATTTCATTCCGAATATGAAAATTTTCCTAGTAACTATGCACATAAACTGCGTATTGAAACTGTCAAATCCATACATTTTTGTGTTTCTATTGGTTGCAATCAAGTTACATAATCGCCTAGCAGATCCTTTAATAGTGGTAATGATAGTTATAACAAAATAAGTGTGACCCCAGGAGTTGCGGAGCTGCCATCGACTTTTAAGTTATGAGATAAACCCGTTTAGTAACCCTGTGTACCACCAGTGGTATCACAATCCGTACAAACTGTTTATCCGAAACTAACGCGCTGATAATCCAACCTTGCGGTCACAGGTGTGCAATGTCATTGCCAGGCAAACTGTGGCGTTTTGTGCAGAATGGGACAGTAGGTAGCAGCTACTTATTATATAATTTTTTGGTGATTTGATGATAGAGAATTTTATCAGTTTCTGGTATTCCAAAAATAGTTTAATAGAAAGATTGTTTTACTCGTCCAATGTTCGTTGCTGGCCACAAATGCTTATGAACTGGTGGGATAGCTTCTGGTCCCAACCAAACTGCTATTTTGTTCGTTAAAATACTTCATTTCCTATCAATATTTATTACCTCCTGCCATCTATCTACTAGCGAACTGTAGGGGAGGCCTATGTTCAGCAGTGGACGTCTTCAGGCTGATGATGATGATGATTATCTATGTACCTTCTAAGTTCTACCTCCATCACACCCTCGTAACATGCAGCCATGCACTAAAATTCAACACGTTCAATATTTGGTCCTTAAATTTTATTTATTTAATTTTGTTATTCAGGGATCAAGGACGAATAGAGAACATGCAAGTAGACAGAACACCGCGACGCATGCTAATGTCTTGAACTTTCGCTTCTAGACAACAATATGTTACCTCGTCGATTGTAAGTTTGATAAGCGATCAGAATGCATAATAAGCGAATTACATGATAGGTACTTAAGGTAAAGCAGACAGTTTACCGATTTCGCAAAAGAGATGATTTCCTTATGGTGCGGTCAACATTCAGTTGACAATATCGATTTCATCAAAAATCAATGATCGCAATGACAAATATCAATTGCAGATGATTGAACCACTTTATGTATCAATTAATCTAATTGATTCAGACTTTGGAGTCTAACCTTGTAATGCTTCTAGAGACTAGATTACATTCTTGCCTCTGACGTTTTGTAAAATTACAGTTACATTGGAAGAACCACACACATCCTCTCCAAATCTTCTCAAATTATAATGTAGTCGCACGAAATATTCTTCTTTTATCCGTGGTTCTAACGTAACCTTTAAACGTTGGACGACGGTTTCGTTTTCATACGGTGGTGCGCCTATTTACTGGCTCTTGATTTGTATCACACCATCTGCTCCTTTTGGTATGAGGTTTGAATCGTTGTTTAGTCTACTAATTGTTAGTCTTAGGCTGGATTTTACCAAAGTAGAATAAGCTTTATTCCAAGTATAACGCTAATTGTAACCCTCGGATACAGCTGATTGACAAATGAAATGACGATTAAAAGGACCTGATTGTATCCAAGGAAAGAGCTTCAAAATTGTTGGTATAATAGTTATATTCGTGTAACTCGGTTATTCTCGGAACGTTATACTTGGCATAACATTATTCTACTTTGGTAAAATCGGGCCTTAGTTCTATCGGTGTAAATGAATTGTTTAGTTTCTCCAGGATCATAATACTAACTTTGCTTACGGTCCTACATCTATCTAGCTAAATCGAGTGTTGAGGTGATTTATTCATGCTCATGAAAGCAATCACAAAAAAAACAAAACCTGTCATGTAATTCATGTAAGCTGTCACAATTAATTGCAAAAACATGTAGAACTGTTAAAGGTCCATAAATAAATAAATAATCACAATTCTACGCAGATAGCTCTAAGTATTTATGCAAGAAAACAATGGTAAAATGACCAATTTATTACAAGGGAAACGATTGTAAACACCTTGTATAATGCAAGTTTACCTAGTAGTAAAATGACACACTTTACTTATTCAACAGTCATTGCATACTTTATGGCAATCGTTAAACTGACGTTGGCATTATTATTTCCGTAATGTAGATAATTTTGAAATTAAAAATTTGTGTTCCTTAATAAAGAGTTTAGTTGACATAACACATTTTTCATAATTCATTTAAGTCAATAACTTAAATGATATCATTAAATTAATATTAATTTGTGGTGTAAACAATAAATTCATAATTAATTGATTACTTTGTCATTAATTCATCAAACAAGTTTATAATTTTAATTATTAAATAAATAATGCTCAGTCCCAGACAAGACAAGGAGAGTCATAAGATTTATCAGACATGATTAAGGAAAATCCTAATGTTAATAATTTTATTTAATTTATTGTTATATATAGTGGTTTTTACATATGTAAATACTGAGAACTATCGCGTAGTATTAACGTTGAGAGAATTACGTTAACAAGTTCAAATGTCCCATGATAAAGTTTAATTGCCCGACAGGGTCCATAATGGAATATCTGTAAACAGCATTGTGGAATGCAATTAAACAACTGAAAATGAAATTAGTACCTAATGCTATAGTCATTACCGATGTGTAGCGCTCATAGCGAAGCACGACTAGCCGTTCCTAACCGATCGGTAAAGTTAAGCAACGTTCGCTGCGGTCACTACTATGATGGGTGACCGCTACAGCAAAAAGTTGGTATTTAGAACTGAGCGCTACCGTGCTTCGGAGGGCACGATAAGCTGTAGGTCCCGGCTGTTGTCCTAAGACAATAGTCGTTAAGCCAAGTCAGAAGCCTATGGGCGGCCTAAAAATTCTGACATCAGGGCTGACCACTTGCCTACACGATAAGAAGAAGATTACCGATTGTGCCCGTAAAGGTATTTGCTTACTAGCAACAGTAGTAGACGCAACACTATGATTATGTGACAGCTTCCGTGGTGTGGTGGTTACAGGAAGTCCTAGATAGGGTCCAGGGTCTATGTACGTGATCGATGGGTGTTATTATTATCTATGTCATTGAAATAATAGGTTTTTTTTATTACATATTTGTCTCAAACGGTATAAATAAATTATTCAACGAAACCACCTGTTCTATTTCCATATAAATTCCAGGCAAATCCACACATTCATATTGGATTAGCGGTGAAATTGGGCAAGTCGGTAAAGTAATTACGGGATTAGTCTGAATCAGAGGAGAAATCTTCAGGGACTTACGCGAGGCGGAGTGTTTTGGATTTATTTAATAGTTAGTTCCATATTAATGGCAGACGGTGGTTGCTGGAAACGCTGATCTACAAACGGATAAAGCGAACCCTTTAACGAAATTACTGTCTGTCTGTCTGCCTGCCTGCCTGCCTGCCTGCCTGCCTGCCTGCCTGCTTGCCTGCCTGCCTGCCCGCCCGTCCGTCCGTCCGTCCGTCTAGTCTGTCACCGGGCTATATTTCATGAACCGTGAATGATAGTTGAAATTTTCACAAATGATTTATTTCTGTTGCCGCTATAACAGCTAATACTAAAAAACAATAAAATAAATATTTAAGGGGGCGACCACACAACAAACGTGATTTTATTGTTCGTTTTTATAGATAATAGATACGGAACCCTTCGTGTGCGAGTCTAGACGCAATTAGTCGGTCATTTTTAATCTTATTTTTTAACGGGATTTTAAACAATGTTTATGCCAGCTTGTTTGAAAATCTTGCCATTTCATTGATTACTTACTCAATCGTTACACACATCGCAACAAATTGCGTGAGCTATTCTAGCAACACTGAAGTATAAATGAAGATATACACGTATGTAATTGCCTGTAATTAGCCGGTTGTTAATTTGATTCGATATAACGCCACCAAGCGTGGCTAACTACTCAACGATTAGTAACATAATTGATAGATTCGTTATCGATCCACTGTCTAATGGGCTGTGAAGCCTGTGAGTCAGTACTTTTTACAATGATTCGTTCAACGTCATGCAGAAAAGAAGATCAATCATTATGTGAGCTACTCATCATCATCATCATAATCAACAACAGCCTGAAGACGTCCACTGCTGTACATAGGCCTCCCTCAGAGAGCGCCAATTTTAGCGGCTGCTCGCCTCCCGCATCCATCGGCGCCTCGCGGTTTTCTCCAGACCGTCGGTCCACCTAGTGGGGCATCTGCCTACGCTGCATATTTCGGTTCGTGGTCACCACTCGAGAATTTTTCTTCCCCATCGATTGTCAGTTCTGCGAGAGATGTGGCCTACCCATTGCCATTTCAACGGTGTCGTGAGCTACTCACCGTATTTCCGTGTTTTTCCTGCAAATTATCAATTCTTGAATCTATGATTAAAACTTGGCTATTTTTAAAAGGAACCGGTTTTCTTTTGACGTTGACGGTTCTATTGATGACGGTTGTGGTATTTTAATACTTAATAGGTGGGTACAAATATTTCCATTGCGGTCTGTTCCGGTTTGATACTTCAAAATGATCCCGTGCTTTTCATTTTTCAAACGAAATGCCTGGTTGATCCCTCAATTGCGATCGTAGAATATGTTCACGACTGCGGTGCTAAATATGTAATAAATGCATATATGTGTGTGATGTACAATTATCACTTTATCTTTGTTTTCGTCAACCATACTAGTTTCGTATGCTAATAACACTACAGGAACTAACAGGGTTATTATAAATTTTAATGACCATACTAGCATACGCATATTTCTTGCGTTTAGCGTAATGGTGTTATTGTGGTTTCAGCAAATATGTTTTGGCTTTACATTCAAGGGCGTCTTTATGGTTTTTATGGTGTCAGAACGTCTTTCAAACTCGATTGACCAGTCATCAAAACGTTGTGCCATTTATTAAGGACTAGACACCGCTTAACAGTTTCACCAGCCATTTAAAAATCGGTCTCATGAAACATGAAAAGTGTCGTCAGATTTCCTAAAAAATTCAATTTAATTGACTAATCGAATTGATTTTGCGCGTAAAACATCTAAACAAGCGAACATTCCGTTTAGTAACGTTTCCATTTTTTCTTCAAGAAATTATTCTGGAGATTTTAAATTGGTATTGCTAATATTTTTCCAGTATTGTGGAACTTGTGGATACTCCAGGTTTATCGAGGGATTATGAATGTACTACGTATTTTAACATCGAGATTTCCATACATGTGCAATGAGTAAATTAATTATATTTTTAATGACCAAGAAAATAAATGTGTATCACTCTTCGCAAAAGGTTCCAAAATTATTCAAAGGCAAGTAAAGGAGATTGTACCTACATTATGTGGACGTTAAAAACCACACCGACCGACATTATTTTGAGGCCGACGAGGGTGATGAGGGCGCTCGTTAAATTTTCAAGAAGCTCCGGCCCATTTTTGAGGTTTTCCTTTTAGCTGTTATACTCAGCATCTTTAAAGGCATTCACGCAAATTGTGGTGAAGGACGCTAAAACATTATTATGTAACGGAATTTTTTGACGTTATTAAGTTTAAAGCTTTACAGTATGTACCGTTAGGCACTAACTACTACTATGTCAGTTATTGGGGTTCTTATGGGGACTTTTATTTAACTGAAAATTCGAAATGTCTATACATCTCCAATTTTTTGGTCGATCGATTTACAAAAATCTTGTATTGTATGAAACGTTGTGTGATGTCCTAATAATGTATTTCCATTCCGTCTTTCCATCGTACTGCTGTTATTGTAAATATGATCGGCAAGTCTCTTTTCCAACTGACTGATTTTTACCATTTGCCAATCTATTGTCGAATTTTAGTAATGGCGATTCGTGAATAATGTAAGCTTAGCTTGGCTCGGCTCTTGATCCTGTAACGGACCAAACAACCGCACTTGAATCTTGAAAGGTCGATAACTCGATACTGACGTCATGTATAGGTAACATAGGCCAATGGCTAGTCTTTATTATAAAGTCGATTTCAAATCGCTCTCCATACATTTGTTAACAAATTATACATTACAATTAATTATTACAACGACTTAACAACTTGACAGCGCCTGTTACGTCTTACTAGGTGGTAGGACTTTTCTACAAAATAGGAGTACCTACCTAGACGAATTTTGTAGAAAAGTCCTTTGCCAGTTATTCTGCCGCCAAACTCCGGTTCAAAAGGCAGTGTAGTTAGTGAAATTACCTTATGACCAGATCTTACAGCCTCGGAATCAGATTACTAGAATGTAGTGATGTCTCAGGATGACGTGGGGAAAAACCAATGTTACGCACCGGAAATTTTACATTTTAAGAGTTCTATCCGACTGACAACTGTTATGGGCGGCCATGTGGCTTAGGTTAACATCGAGTGAACGACTAGCTCCTCACACCATTCACTATCATAAGAAATACAGTTTCGAGTCTCAATTAATTAATTTAGACCCTTTTATGAAACCTACGTGAAGGTCGGTGAAGGGTCGTCGGTCGTGTAAACGAGGTCGGCTCTTGAACCAGCCCGATGATATTTCGACAACGAAGATAACAGGGAACAATAGACCGAACGTGCGAGCAGCGAGCTATTCGAGGAAGCTGCAAAGGAGAAAGAGCAGTTTCTTTTCGCTTGTAAATAGTATACGATACACTCAGAGAAATGTGAGACGTTGATTGAATCAACTTGATTCTTATAATAGGAACATTAGGAATAGGAACCAAATAGTAAACGAGACTAAACGAGTTCTTTAATTGGTAACTGAAAACTTTGTTTCGGGTAAACTGTAAACTAAGTTAGTCTTTATATTTGGGTATGCTTACCAACCTTTCCTATATTTGGAACACAAAAAAACCGCAATATCTTAACCACAACATTCTCACAAATTATTTATTTTTAATTTTGATTTTTTTAATTTGATCCTACTCTAAAGAGATGGTTTTCGATTCGGATCTCTTTTTTTAATATTCCTTGCCATATCTGCGTCATTTACAAAGAGATTCCGATTTTTCTTAGATTTGAAATCTTATATTTTCAGATAGGTCTCATTGTTTGAAGAAAACCGGGTCAGTATATTTGTTTATAAATCAAAATAACTGGATTTTAATATTCATCCGAATATTTGAAGTCCGGTTAACTCCCTCGGATTATTTATCGCGACTTTTTTACGGTCATATTATTTAAATAGTACTCGTTCCAATGACTGGATATTGTGCGTCAGTGTTTTATTAATATTCAATTTGTTTAACATAGGTGCGGACTGCGGACGAATCTACTCTGAAACGTACATTGGAAAGTTTGCTACTAAAAACTGTATCACTTATATTGTCTGCATGTCTAGATAATCTAGAAACACTTATAATTCACTTTTTATAACTTGAAAGCTTGAGACTTAACAAAATGAACTTTCACGTTTACAATCGTATTCTCAAAAAGTCCTAGTTCTTTTTGGTTGTATTGCTTTAAATGTTTTCGTGGGATGATTGTTGCTGAATTAGGGGTTGCCTGTCCCTGAATCAAAGACTACTGAATAGTTGTGTTAATATTGAAACTGTCTATGGTATGAAGCAATCGTCTTTAGGTAGGTTAAGGAGGTTTGGATATGCTTATACTAAGGATTGCAAGATTTTTTTTTGTTTTTCCATGTGTTTAACCATGTAAATTGTAAATTAATGCTGCTTGTCGTGTATGTAATACCTACAAAGGTCTCACTTATCGTAATTTTCCTATATTTGCTCGATCATTAAGCTCAATTCTTTTGTTATTGAAATTTATGCAATGTCATGTTCTACCCAGAAGACTTGATAGTGTACATTGTAGTGTAGCTGTGGCTCTACCCACTAGACCCGATTCTATTGTATTGTCATAACTATTTATCAGTTCAAAGTTCTTTAATTAAAATTTAAAATGGTTTACTTTCGTAGTAATTGCATTCATCCTGTCTGCAATACGTGTATTGATGTATTCGCTTTGTCGCGAAAAGAGTTTGTTTTAATAATTATATTAATTACTCGTTTCAATATCGAATCGGTATCTGTGGGTATAGAATAGATCTCACATCAGAGCACACGGTCAAATAGCTAAGAATATGTTGTGCAAATGTTTGTCGATACATTATTTCTTATGGTACCCGGTACTAGAAGATGGCGGATCACGTTTGTTGAGTGCTGATTGTTGATTTAAATTCATATTTGTGTGCTCATTGATTGACGTAGTTTCTAATATTTATTAGCTAGAATCGTTGTAGATTAATGTTTGTTGTTTAATTTGTTCGTATCCTTTTGAACAGCTTCGTTGTTCAAGTAGAGTTATCTGTACTGTATTGGTCTTGGCTAGCGCAAAATTCCTCTTGTATGTTAGTTAATTTGTTAACTAATTTTTAGGCTGGTCCTTAATCACTGGCTCTGGTTCCTAAGTGTTCTGTAGTTCTAACTCACAGGTTATAGCTAAAACTGTACTCATTACTTAATCCTTTTTGTTTTTCTGAGGATCGAACATATAATCCTATTTACCTAATACGAAAGCAAACAAAACGGATTTCCGATAGTCCTTCCGATGATTGGTGAATAAATTATGTATGCGACGCGACCAGCCGAAATGTTTTCTTGAGTCGGTTCAATATCTCCAATTAGTTAACCTGAAATTGAGTTGTTTACGTTTCTTTTTGGGGTTTTTTATTTTCTGGTAATTTGAGTTTTAGGTCTGGTATGGGTATGGTAAAAAACTTGTAATTGAATTGCCCTAACATTTATGTGCGCAGTACACAATATACCTCGATGATCCATGAGATCCGGCGCGGGCGTACGTATCACAAAAAGATCGCAGTTTTTTGTGAATGCAAATGAATTGCAAAACAAGATGAATACGTACGTACGTTGCTGGAGCTTTAATGCAAAAAAATTAAACGCAAGTACCGGATGTACAAAGTCTTTACTTTTAATTTATGCTGCGTTTTATTGTCTACGACTAGATTTTTTCGTGTCCAGATCAAAAATCCCGATACTCTCACCTTCACGTAATAACGTGTTAAACTCATAAAAGGAAAGTATGTGAAGTTTGACCTTGGTTACGTAATTCAAACACTTCAAGCGTGGGCCTCATTACAGTTGTTCCAGTCCCGAACTTGCCCTCACGTTCCCGATATAAGTCACCAGCGTCAGTTATTAGGTTAGTGGCTGAAAGCGGGCCTGTCTCGGGCCGTCCCAGACCAAAGTATTGATTTCAGCTACCCAGCAAGACAATTTGATACTTTTCCTGGTCGTGGGACATGGATCTACTGACGATTCATCGCAAATACGATGCGCACCCCTTTGTGCACTTTTTTTTCAACCGATTTTCATTAGAAGTAGAGGCATATCTAGTCATAGAGATATATGATGTACTAATAAAACATTTAGAACTGTTTTTTGTCAAGCTTTGCTTCTGAATACCGTTTTTAATAGTGTTGCATAACCGGCAAACTGACCCAGTTCCCGGCAGCTCCCTCGGGTGAGATATTGATTCACACTATTTTCAGATGGTCTGCCTCAAAACGCGCAGCTTTCACGGTCAATGTCACGTTTTTAGATGTCTCTCACCGTGACAGCCTGACACGATGGCGCATATCTCGGGCTTGATTAAGTCAGGCTGCTTGGAGAGTCTGAAATATTAATCAAAGCCTATGAAACGTCGCTCGCCGGGCATTTCTGTCGTTTCTCTGAATTCGGGTCTGTGAATCAACTTGCCGAATTTCTGATCTTCTTGACGACCATGATCAATCTTATGAATTTGTAGTCTGGCTGGATCCCTTCGTTTCTGTCGAGTGTCTTTTTTTATTTTTTATGAGAATGAATGACTTGACGACTAGTCGTTCACCTGATGTTAAGCGACACGGCTGCCCATAACAGATGCAGTGTCACTCGGATCTTTAAAATAATAAAGTTGACACTGCACTGCGCACGTCATCTTGAGACATCACGCAGTCTAGTAATCAGATTACTAGACTGTGAGATCAGATCATAAAGTCTCATTTGCCCAGTAATTTCACTAGCTACAATGCCCTTCAAACTGGAACACAGTAGTGCTTGCACACTACTGCTTGGCGGCAGAATAACTGGCAGAGCGGTGGTACCAACTTAGACGAACTTTGCAGAGAAAAGACCTACCACCTAGTCTAAATTAACCTAAGTGTTTTTCACAATTTTGGTCGTTTATTATGTGTTAGTGTGCTAAAATCTATGGATATTCAGTAATGCTAATTTTAGTTGACTATAAATAACGACCGTGGTTGGTCATTCAGTTATGGGTATAGCGTAAAAGGACGACCAATGTCATAGGGAATTTTTATGTCATCCACTTTCCATATTAGTGCTGTTTATTATTTATTAATATCGTATAAGTATTAGTCTGTGGTTTGTGATGTTACTCATGTTACCTTTAATGTGTGTGTGGGTTTTTGTGTCAAATCATTACCTACGATCGAAAAATCAGTCGAATGTACTATTATCACTTTTTTGTGTGGAAGCAATGGAAGAGTTTTGCTGTTTTTATTTATTTATATACCCTTCTATTTGCACTTGGCCTTGTCGTTGGAATTCGTTATCGTTTTTATGAAATTAAAATTAACTGACCACTTTACGGTTCAGATTTTCGTTTTTTCTTTCTCGCAAAGTACTTAGAGCTTAAAAGGTTTTTTTTACACAATACATCCATTATAAGTACAACTTATATTATTATAGAGATGTTACGGAAACTTAATATACAGGTTGTAATTTAATTCATTAGCATAAATCGAGCCCATGATAGTAAAACATTTATAGATTATTATTAAAGAGTAAAGAGTGTAAATGAAATAATTTTTATTGAAAATTGTGAAGATTGCCACGGCACCTAACGCAGTTGGCACGGATGATTTTGATACATTTAAACGTTTTAATACCTTGTAACTAAATAAAAACAGTAATTCATTATTTTAATTAAATTTTGTTTGTAGCATTTGATTAAGTAAGTTATTCCATTTTTTGGAGTTGTTATCATTACCAAACCAATTTGTTAGAATTCAAAAATTTTGGTCCACACGTGACCGGTATCAGGAGTAGGTTTTTAGTTTCAAAGGATTCAATGAATTCAATTACGCCCAGTATAAGTAGAATAGGTGAGTTATGGTTTATGTTTAATAGTCGTACCTACTTTACTTAAGTATAAGGAACTTGTTAAACTTAACTTAGCAGTGGAATATTTATGGTTTACGACTGTTTAGTGGTTTATTATAGTCGTTAAAGAACATTAGAATAAAATTTGTTTTATCTATAAAGCCTAATTCGACACATAGCTTCGCTTATGATTTCGCCACGCGGTTTTGAAATAGGTTATATCGTGTTTCGAATAGGATTTATACTTTATAGTTCTTTGAATTTAAGTATCAATCAATTTCATAGGAAAGATTTTAAAGTGTTAACCGCACTTAAGGTATATCTATAATGATATTATAGTCTTCAAAATTTTAGTAACGAGCGGGATTGAACCCGCGCCCTCCAACTCACCGGATTGTACGCTCTACCACTGAGCTATCCGACCGACTAAGCCGTCGTGGTGATTTCTATAGTACCTATATTAGACAGGAAATATTGAGGACAAATATCTTTATCAATTAATTTGTTACTACTGGGTATTGGTAAGCCAAGTCTTCCTACGCAGCAAATTGAGTCCCACCACATTTTCAAATAATTTAAAGCGAACAGATGCTGGAACTTAATTAGGGAAGCCGGAATATTTAAGATTTTACGGTTTCATCTGACTCCAACCGTTATCTGGATAATTAAGCTCGCTCGTAAGACAGCCGTTTTTGGGAGATAGACTTGCATAGAGAACACAAAAAGTTTTACTGTAAATTCCACTCGTAGATAAATTATACTATGTTTCTATTCTACATTACAAAACTATTTTGAAACTTTAAATTATTCAGTACTTTTAGTAGAGGTTGCTGACTATCTTGCTTGTCGAACAGCATTACTCTAGTCCTGTGTCGGTCGTTCATTTTCGGAGATCTCGGTCTTTCGTGATGGACTAGCCAAGTGACCGAGTCAAAAGATTCGATCAAAACGTCGGTCATCGGTCTCGAGAACCAATGTAGTGCGGAAAAGCTATGCTTAGTTTGGGACTAGACGGCGCTGTGTGAAATGTCCACACATATTTATTTTAAAAAAAAAAAAAAAAAAAAAAAAAAGTACTTTATATGTAAGCAATTATGGTTGATTTCAGAATAATTGGTATTTAACCGAGTCAAAAGATTCAATCACGTCGATCGGTTATCGGTCTCGAAAACAAATGTAATGCGAAATAGTACTTTATTTACCAGCGCTTAAGGTTACAATAAGTGTTATTTAACTTACGTCGTTTAATTTTAAAGTGATACCGCGCCGCTGCTGTACCGGTCGTTCGGTCGGTCACGGATCGGTCTCCGCGCAGTCAGTCTCACTCAGTCAGTCGGTCCCAAGGACCCGGGTCTTTAACGATTGAACGACTCGGTCGGTCACGAGAGGGCATGATTCGATCATTTTGACTCGGTCAATCACGATCGACACAGGGCTGATTACTACAGCATATAAGAGTCAAAAATTATGTCTATCCTGTGCCGGTGGGTTGGGAATGATTAATTTTGTAACACAAGAGTTGTTAACACAAGTCTAGTACTTCAAGTTGATGCATAACCCCTCCTATTACCTACGTTACCACAGTGAAATTTGTAAAATGAGTGGTATTTCAATCTCGTCTAATTTCGTGAGCCTTAATTAAGGATTTATTATAATTGCATTTTTGTGTGGAGATGTCGAGATTAGATGACCATATAATTATATAATAAATATTTGCATTTGTATTCATTAAAATATAATTATGATTTTTTATGTGAATGAATGACGTGACGAGCCAGTCGTTCACCTGGGCGGTTATTCTCTATGGAAACACAGATTCCACACGATACGAAACCACGTCGTTATCGTGTTTTGTTCAAATCGTGTCACAGCGTTAGATATACCTTCACATTACATTAAAGTTTTCTTTATTTTGAATAAAATATATTAACATAAGTGGTCATATCTTTTGATGTGTTGATGTTTTGGAACGCGTCTCGGTAAAACATATTATTTTTGACAGTTCAAATTGCGCCAATTCCAAATTCATTCCGCATGGTTTTGTTTACGTTTCATAGAGAATTGACTTGCAGATTTCTTATGTAAGACAAGGAATTCGCGTAGTTTCAAAGTAAGGAATCGAAAGAGAATAAAGGCCCTGCAGGGTTAGCACGGACGGTAGACAAAATTGTCTCTCCCCCGTTTTACTCCACTTGGCATGTAAATTGTATGAAGAATTTGACATAAAACAGGGAAAGACAATTTTGTCTACCGTCCGTGCTAGACCGGCTGGTGTTAAGCGATACGGCTGCCCATAACAGATGCAGTGTCACTCGGAACTTTAAAATAAATAATAATTATGAAATACTATACTATACTCGTAGTAACGTAGTACATTGGGCTAGAAGTAGGTATTCGGTATATCGTATTATGCAAATTATTAGGTATGACGCAAGCATAGCTATGAGTATATTTTTAGAGCATACTTGTAAATGTAGTCTGTGTGCCAAACATGGCCGTAGTTTCCATACAACACAAAATCGCGGAACATTCGCACACTTATTTTAGAACACCATGTATATTATGTAGAGCAGTAACCTGTGTATCTGAACCGGAATAGACCGAATTTAAAATAATAAGTATAATTTAAAACAAAACCGATTTTGTGGCTATTCAAATAACCTAATTACCCGCATTAACGAATGGAATGCTTTTGAACTGGTTGAACATGTAGCTGCGATTATGACGTCAATGGAAACCTCACCGTTTTTAGACCTCCGTCAATTTATACTAGTGGTAGGATTTTTCTGCTTAGTTCGTCTAGGTAGGTATCATCAGTTATTCTACCGCCAAGCAGTAGTGTGCAAGCACTACTGTGTTCCGGTATTAAGGGCATTGTAGCTAGTGAAATGACTGGGCAAATGAGACTTTATGACCTGATTCTAGTTATCTTATTTCTAGACTGTGTGATGTCTCAGTATGACGTGCGCAGTGCAGTGTCACGCGAAACTTATTACTATAAAGTTCCGAGTGACACTGCAACTGTTATAGGCAGCCGTGTCGCTTAACACCAGGTGAATGACTAGCTCGGCACGTCACTCATTGAAATAAAAAAAACAATTTCAAAATAACTTTACTCATCATCATCAAGCACTTGTTATTAAACAGGCTTTCCGCGGTTCCGTATAAAACATTTGTATAATAATAAAACCATACTATTGATTTCATGATTTTATGTGACAAGTCTGATGGTATATCGTATCAAATAAAAAAAAATTGGCTATAGATAATATAAATGCCTGAGTTCTGAGGTAACCCATACCTGTCGAAAGGAAGAGCCTTCAACAGGGTTAGGCCGTAAAACGGCAGGGCATGAGAGGACAAGAGATAAGGCAAAAAGAAGGATAGATCGAATCGGATCGAATCGAATGGCATAAAGAGGCCTCTCTGTTTCTTTTTTCCACCTTTGTTTCTGGTAAAACTAGTACGATAAATTACGGTTACGTGTCACATAATTATTCTTTCACATTACGCCAGACATGTACCTAATGCTTGCAACTGGCAATAAAAAATATATATTCACCTGTATCCCTCTCTAGGGCAAATTCCACAGAAAAATAATAGTACAAGAACATACTTGAAATGTTGAAAAGTCCGTTCGCTAATTTGAAACAGATTCTTTTGTAAGTGTTATTTTTTTGTGTGTACTTAGGACTTAGGAGTTGCTTTTTGGACGTATACAAAGCCATTAAGGCGCTGACAGGACCCAATGCGAGCACGTTTATTACAGCAGACGAACTTGAAACTTATTTTGTACGTTATAGGGTCGCTTTATGCATAGCAAAAATATGGCGATTACGTTGCGATGCACTTCGACTTTTGCATTTTTCGGTACAAATAATTAGATGTAAAAGAAATGCTTATTGTTATAAAAAAACAAGCTTATAGACGGATGCATTGAAACATAACTTATCATTATGATTTATTTCAATGGTGTCTTATTATAATGTAACATTTTAGGACGTTTAAATGATTTTTTAGAGGTCACTTCACGATTTTTTCCTATCGAGAAAATTTTTTGTAAACGTGTTTCGGTTTCGGCAGATGGAAAGAAGATATGACCAGTATTAACGTGCATTTTTTTCACTCCTGTAAATGGAGATAATCACGTTCAAAATAGTCGATTTGGGAGCCTTCAGCGCTTTAAGTACCTACGTACGTAGTACGTTATACGGTGGTGTTAAAGAATCATTTTAAATATTTTACAAGTGATTAATATATTTTCCAAGCATTGTAATCTAATTTTATTTATTTGCACAATACTTAGCATATTAAAAGCCTTTTACGAGGGATATTTCCATTGTATTCAAAAAATTTGACCGTGATTTTAAAAACATGTGATTGCGATGACGCATATCCAAAAGCGATAAATATCAGTTTTCCAAATAAAGATAAACATTATTCACTTCATTAGGCAGCCGCCGTTTGTATTTCTAAGTATTCTTAAAAGCATAGATGATGAAAGCGGGTATCCCCCCAATAGGACAGAATACCTAAATTAACCTCAAAACTTGCCGCAGACGTAACCACGTGTGTAGCGGGGCTCGATTATCGATAACTACCTTCCCTGCTGGATTAGGACGGGCGGTAGACAAAATTGTTTATCCCGGGTTTTACTCCATTTGACATGTAAGCAAGTATGAAGAAAGACATAAAACGGAGAAAGAAAATTTTGTCTACTGCCCGCACTAGGTACGCTGAAAGCTGCCTTTGATCATGGAGTAAGTTTTCTAGATCAAGCCAACATAACTATGCTGCTGACACGCTATCCAGTTAGAAGCGGTTCCATAATAACCTCACGTCATGTATTTAATGGTTTTTATGCAGGAAACGAATTGCATCGGCGCCGAATCTGTAAAAGAAACCGTGTCAAAACATGAATTTCCGTAGGCACATATCATACGTGCATTGGGTCCGATTTTGCCTCAAAAAATTACATCAGCGATCGGCCCATGGCGGCAGTTTAAGTAACAGTTAGTAAACGGTCAGCTGTTAATAGAAAGTGGTCGGGTTATGTAACGATGGCGTTCGTGGTGCTGTGTCGTCGCACACATTTGATTAACCCAGTAATGCTGAGGTCACTTGTATTCTATTACGTTTCTTGTTGTCTAGGTTATTTCCAGTGACGTAGTATACTACAATTTTTTTTATACTAGAAGGCTTGCGTTTTCCTCTGTCTATGATAATCACAATAATCTAATTACTAGACTATGGGGATGCCTTTGGATGACGTGCGTCACTCGAAACCTTTATTTTAAAGTTCCGAGTGACACTGCAACTGTTATGGGCAGCCGTGTCGCTTAACACCAGGTGAACGACTAGCTCGTCAAGTCATTCATACTCGTTAAAAAAAATGTCTAGCTCGCGCTCGTCTATAACAAACTGGTTCACTCTCAAAATCATTACGCAGTAACATATTCAGTAATCTGTGGTATTAGTAGTAGCTCGTGTAAAACTATTTCTGCATTCATTTCATTTCACAGTATACATAATAGTACTTTACTATGTAAATACCTATACAACCAAATTTCGGTGCAGAACACATCTAGCGTCTAATCCATCGGTTATCGATTCTGCGGCTAATATGACCAGCCTAACCACTTCGAGTTGCCATTTGATTGCTAAATATTAAATATTATATGATTTTTATAGCAGCCTGCTCAGCGTGACCCCGACGCTCGTGATTTAGATTTTTCTTTTACAAATAAATCTATTAAATATTATGTTACTACGTAAATTAGGTTTCGTTTGTAGGTGAATTGAAACTTTTTTAATTTTTTTTTTCTTTAAATGTTGTTTTGTTTATTGCAATAAAAAGTATGCCAAGTAGGTAGTTATTCCAGGATACCACGTCATTTTCAAGGGTTTAAATACATGCACACAAAACAAAACAAACACAAAAAATAAAATTAAAAAAAAAAAAACAATTCAATCGGGTCAGTCTTTTACTCGTGAAAGCTTAAAAAGTAACAAATAGAGAGACTGAGACCGAGTTAGTTTTGAGTTTCAAATTCAAATAAGTAATATTATTTACTTATGAAAGTAGGTGTTACAAATTATTCTTATGTAAATAGGCTGTTTTCTGTGGGATTATTATCATTTCGCATTCTACATAGTAGGGGTGCCATGTAGAGTACTAAATGCTAATAAATGAATTTGAATGTTGAGTAGGTAATAAGTACTTACAAGTACTAATAAGTACTTACACAGGGTATAGAACTACGGAGTAAATTAGTTACTCCGTAGTTCTATACCCTTGATCTAATCCTAACTTTTACATTCTAAAAGAATATTTACCATCAGTAACCATAAAGTGCTAAAAATATCGCATCAAATCAAATCAAAATTCAAATCAAATATTTTTTTTTATTTACACAAGAGTATATACATAAAGTTCTTGCAGGATGGCGAAGTAGGTCTATACCATATGTTATTACCTTTCATCGGGGTAGTTACAAAAATAGAATAGAAATTGAAATTGAAGGCACACAACAATTAACTCAGACGGCTATACTTCCAGCGTGCTGCCAGCACCGCCCTTCAGAGATCTCCGACTCCGAACTAAACGTGAACAACGTCGCATTATTTTCATTTGTAAGACCATTTAATTTTCTTTTTTTCTGTTACATATTTATCTGCTTTATGGTGGTGTATGGTTTCAATATGCATCTGAAAAAAAATACGACAATTTTGCCAAATACCGGCTACAAGCGCAATATCACAAACAAATACTGAAATAAATACAAAACACAAAAATTTAATATATAAAATATAAATATAAATATAAATATAAATATGTGTGGACATTTCACACAGCGCCATCTAGCCCCAAACTAAGCATAGCTTGTACTATGGGAACCAGATAACTGATACAATACTTAGATACGTTTTTGTTTGTAAATACATACATAGAGTACAATATAACACCCAGACGCAGAACAAACATCTATGTTCATCACACAAATGTTTGCCCTGGGTAGGAATCGAACCCACAGCCCTCAGTTCAGAAGGCAGGGATACTACCAACTGAGCTATCGGGCCCGTCAAATTATTCAGGTATTACAGTAAATCAGATATTAATGTTGTAATAAATGCTTTCATGTATGCACTTACTACGTAAATTAAATTAACATAATTACAGTAAAAATATTATGTGACTGCGTAATCATTGTTTAAGTTTACTTTCAACCAGAAGGTTAAACACGAGAGTTATTTATTTATAGTTAAATAACGAGTGCCGCAAAAGGCTGGATAAATAAAATTAATTTATAATAAAATGTAATATTTACTAATGTCTTGTTGTCAGCAGATGTTTTATTGCATACTTATTGTAAAATTAGACGAACTTACCTTAAGTGAAGTCTGATTCTAATTTTATACACTAAACCACACTCACCCATACCCACACACACCTACTCACCCTTCCCTACTCCTTCCTCGCCATCTACAGCCATCTACACACATACACATCCCATCCTCACCCACCCTTCCCACACATTTAGCCTATTCTATTACGCTAGTCTTATTACCCCTAGTATATATCGGTATATAATATATAGTATAAACTTTAGATTGGCTTAGTATTATAAGATGAACCTTGAAGAGAACTAGCTCCCATACTCAGGGTATCCTACCGTGGCAGCTAGTGACTTATAATTGGTTATCTTTTATTTAAACAAATAAATAACTTTCACTTTCTTTCTTTCATTTTATGAACGATGATCTGAAATATAATATGTAATGTTTGAATAATGGCATATAAACAGCTTGAAAAATGACGCAAAATACCTCACAAAATACACACATAATAAACTCATTAGAAAATCATTCAATCATTTGGAATCTTTAATGCGGTTCAACTAACAAAAAATATTTATTATTTAATATTTATTATTTTTATAGCAGTACCGCCTGCTCAGTGAAATCTACAGATTAATTTGTAAAGGAATAATTTGAACACGAGCGGGGATTGAACCCACATCCATCCATACCTCAAGCCGGGATATGCTTTGCCGCGGTTGCCGTGGCTAGATGGCATTTTTTACATTTATGGTTTATATTCCACTATGACCACCTGGGTGATCATAGTAGAATAGACCTTTTATACTTAGATATAAGTGGCCTGTGTAACAGTAACCCGCTCGTGGCTTTTCCTATTACATTCAAAATTAATAGCCATTCATTGATGTAAGTAATTCTATTTCGTATATAACATTGCAAGTATTGCAATGATAACTCTTGATAATTATCCATTATTTAAATATATTATTAATGCAAACGTTTATCGGGACCCGCTGTTTTTCCAATTTTCTGCAATAAAAATATTTTTTCCCTTTTTTTTTATATTCTACGTTCTTGGTAGTTTTAGTAATCTGCGTGCAAAATTTCTATGCAAAATTTCATCTAATTATTTCAGCTGTTTTAGCGTGAAAATCACATAAACGAACAACTTTTTTATGACCAGTTATACGTACTTACCTATATTATTGGGATCGAAAGTTATTGTTATGAAAAATAAATTAAGTACATGGTAAAATTAATCAGTTATTGCAGATACACGTTAATGGTTTTAAAGTTCGATGTCAAGATCAAAACGGCAATACAAGTCAAACATTGCATTTTTAAAATCACGTGTGAATCACGTTCATATTCATATCTTATGATATTTGTACTACAATGCGATTGTCACTTTGACCTGTCTTTAACACGTTAATTTAGATTA
The DNA here is from genome assembly GCA_963580505.1 of Ennomos erosarius. Classification (NCBI taxonomy): domain Eukaryota; kingdom Metazoa; phylum Arthropoda; class Insecta; order Lepidoptera; family Geometridae; genus Ennomos; species Ennomos erosarius. Next base: position 2,367,962 of record OY756983.1, on the reverse strand, counting down.
TGGACCCAGACATTCGTGAACGATAGCCTCCCTGCATCGAGGTTTTATAAAATAGGTTATAATAACAAGGATTACAGCGTAATATCTATTAGTGTAAAAATGCTATGCTGAACGAAGCATAGTGTATTTTAACACTAATATTAAAAATAGATTAATTTTAATAAATTACGACCGTTGAAGCAAAAACGAAAATGCATGGAATGCATTTTTTTTTTTTTTTTTTTTTTTTTTTTTTTTAAATCTGCTTTACCACAGACACCTGGGTCCGTGCTCTTTGTTAATTTATCATCTATTGTTATTTATTTTTCTATAATCTTGAAATCATTTGCTAAGACTCGTACACGTTCACGAACACTTAACGGATAATACTCCCTTATTACACATTAAAATTCAGAATACACAGGTTTTAAAAAAATAAATTTAAAATTCGCAACCGCCGTTGTCGGAGTTTCTTCAAAGACCCCATCAGGACATATTAAAGCGTACTTATTATGAAATGAAAATTATCCATAGTGGCGTAGAGTACATATACGTCTTTGGCCAATGTCAACAATTCAACACACACGCACGCGTATAATCACAAAATAAATAGTAATACTCTGTCGTCATCGTGGCTCTCGTAACTCGTTTATTTACCCCGCGAGAATAGTCACGGCTGTGTTAGATTTGCTGGCGGTCGATCTCAGGACTTTGCCTTTAAACGTAGTAACACATAATCGTAAATTGCTAACTACTACATACTCACATTCATATTGGGAAATAGAATTTCGACAAATTAGAAATGCGGCGTAGTTTCCTAAAAGCGGCGGGGCCCGCGGTCTTAAACCGGCTGAGGGAATAACCAGGGAATGGCCTTCTCATGGAGACTAGCGGTGGAAATTAACGCGATTTTGCGTAAATTTCATAAACATGCTAATTTACGAGTCTTAGCATGCTAATTGCTATTGCTATGCTATTTGCTAAAATTAAATGAAAACTGAAAAGAAAAATTAATAGAAAATTTATATGAAAAATTAAATGAACCATAAATTAAAAATGAAACGAATCTCTATATAAATAAATAAGTGCCATATGAATTGAAATGAAATTTCATATTTCACAGAATTTCACAACTACATTTCATTTGCTAAATGCTAATTCAGAATTCGGATGCTGGAAATTAATGCGAATGCTAATTAATCCATCACTAATGGAGACATTAAAATCTACGATCCCCAGGCCACATGCCTATCCTGGGGATTGTGGCAAACCTTCCTACGATAAGCGAGTGGCGTTGTATGAGGGAGGCCTATGTTCACAGTGGGTGACTTCCGGGTGTTGGTGTGCACAGTGCAATATACCTGATTAAAATTCCGCGGGGAGCCGATGGATGCGTGAGGCGAGCAGCCGCTCAAGGTGGTGCTCTCCGGGAGAGGCCTGTGTTCAGCAGTGGGCGTTTTCAGGGTATTGATGACGGATGAAAAGTTAAACTGAAATTGAAGAGGTGTTTCCAGTAACAATCACTTTACTTAAATTTTCTACATTTAGGGTGTTCTAGGTGCTCAGTACAATCGAAGTACAGTAGAACAACATTTTCGGCGATGCCATGTGCCGTGCCGTATATATACAGGACTGGTCAACCTGTATATAAATACAGGTGTTCCATTACTGACGTATACATAAGCAATGATAAGGAATGCTATTTAGTTATATATTCAAACGGTCCGATACCGTAGCGTAGAGTCCCCGTTTTCTGTAAAAGGGACAATCTATCTCATGAATACATCGCGAGCCGATTTATTGCTAGCGTCCATAATCCTTACAGCGCCTTTGTAATCTGAAAGAGATGAAATGTTTTCGATAACCAATATCGGATTGGATTGCAAAAAGAAAACGCTCTTATCCTAAAACTAATAAATTAGGCTGTATTTACGGTGCAAATAAATAGACGGTACAGAGATCTCTGCGTAACGTTAGCGTTGCACTATCGACATCTCAAGCGACACAAAATCTACAATGGTTATCCAAAGTCTAACAGGTATAATTATGATGATCTGTATGACTTCTTCCTTTTTTCTTACATACAACTGCCGATTCGCTGTCTCCGCTCCATAACACTCCAACCAATTCGATTAGCGCTATTTGTTTCCTCTTTAACTCTGTGACACATTGTATTTCTAGTATTCTATCATTTTCTTTTTCTGTTTCCGTAAGTGCTTCTTATATGTTACTATTGTTAGGCAATATACTTTATAAATAAATAAATAAATAAACGCCCAACGATCACATACATAGATCCTGGACCCTAACTAGGATTTCCTGTATCTAGGGACCCAGGAACTACGAGGACCATGGTCCCACAATACCCAGACACAGAACAAGTATTTGCGCTTTTTTTTTTGGGCACAAATACTTGTCCTGTCGCGGGAATCGAACCCGCCACCTCCGGGTTATGAGCCGACCTGCTCAACAACCACACCAAGGAGGCTGTCGGCTGCCGATTCGCTGTCTCCGCTCCATAACACTCCAACCAATTCGATTAGCGCTATTTGTTTCCTCTTTAACTCTGTGACACATTGTATTTCTAGTATTCTATCATTTTCTTTTTCTGTTTCCGTAAGTGCTTTTTATATGTTACTATTGTTAGGCAATATACTTTATCATCGGCATACTAAGGGAACTATTAGGATTTATACAATTTCTTGCCTTCCTTTGCGTGACAGTAGTCATCCATCCGACATGCCAGCATTGTTGATAGAAAAATACCGTCATTTTCATATCATTCGATACCTAGAACAGTTTCACTGTAGTATTGTGGGTAATTGTTTTCATTATACCTTCTAGTATTAAATTGTCTCTAATAAGTATGATTGTGAAAAATGAATGTGTAATGACTAGAGTACCGTCTAGGAAATATTTACTCCGTGCACCAGGGATCTAGACTATTCTAGACGTCTACAAATAATAAATAGAAAAACACTGAAACGCGGAACAAAATAATTGCGTTGTTTTGCCACATTTATATAATTTGTAGTATTTTTTTAATACGTTAGTTTACCTTGAAGATATTTTCGGAGTGATTGTAAAAGCTTAAAATTAAATTTGCCATTGCATCTATGGACTTGACAAATCGCTTATCGCGAATAAATACAGAAACACAGTCGCGAAAATCTCTGCAAACGCAAATGTGAAGTTCCAGATGTGTATCGAAGAATGTTGCTGTTTTCATTTTCTTAGTACAGTCAAAGAAAAACAAATAGTATAAAGTACAGTCTCAGAAAGAAGAGGTTCGTCAGTTTTAAATGGTTTTATCGAAAATATCGCGCCATTCACTAATCCTTAATCCTACTATGTCCCGGAACAAACCTTAGCTTAAAAAATTATGTTTAACAGTCAAACAACAAAGTTCTTACTCCGAAAAAGGCGGTTTGGTTTTTATCTTGTCAAAATAAGTTAGTAAAATTGTAGATATCAAAACGAAGGTGCAGATGCACAATTGCACATGTAGAAGTAGGCCTTTTAAACAACTTGTGTAGGGAAAAAAACTGGTCTGTCATTGTTGGTACGGATAGATTGAGTCGGAAAAAGAGACCGATTCTCGTACAAATCTCGTACAAAAGTCGTAAAATAAAAGGACTCTACGATGACGAACCTTTTCATTCCCTGAGTGTACCTGCACATTCTAGCTTATCTTCGAGGCTTATAGTAACCACAACACATGCCAACTCGAATACCACTCTTGAATAATAATAAGAAAGCAGAGAATCGACTAGCTTAGCTATTGCAGCCATGTGGAAACCAACTCGAAACCGATATAGCTCTTAGAACTACCACATTGAAATCGCAATGGGCAGGCCACATTGCTCGTAGAACTAACAACCGATGGGTAGGAAAGGTTCTCGAGTGATGACCACGAACCAAAAGACGCAGCGTACACCTGCACTAGGTGGACCGACGATTTGGTGAAAGCCGTGGAAGCCGATGGATGCAGAAGGCGAGCAGCCGCCAATGTGGCGCTCGATGGGGGAGGCCTATGTTCAGCAGTGGATGTCTTCAGGCTGTCGATGATGAGAAACCAACCCTATTCCCCGACTAATATAATATCTACATTATCCCTACCTACCTGCCTATTCTTACAGTACTCTCCTCTCGTTCCAGCTTCATCGAACAAGACAAAGTGTCCGGCTTCTGGACTTGGATGTTCGTGTACTCGAAGCTCCCAGAACTTGGCGACACTGTGTTCATAGTACTCCGCAAGAAGCCGCTGATCTTCCTGCACTGGTACCATCACATCACCGTTCTGCTTTACACCTGGTACTCGTTCACTGAGTACACGTCATCGGCCAGGTGGTTCGTGGTCATGAACTATTGCGTGCACAGGTGGGTCATCTTTAAGGCTTTTTTTATTAGCTGTTAGATTTACGTTTACTCGCATGTGGCTGAAAATGGAACACGTTCTATAAGGTACCTATTCACTCTGATATTGATTAGACAAGTAGACACCCAGGTTCCTTTTTTTTTGAGTGAGATGTTAATTTTTATAATTTTTTATAGGTAGCATAAAAAATATTATAATTGTAATGTTTAAATAATTCGATTAGGGATACACGTTTTAATAACTCTGATCGAAGGTTAAATACAAAGTTGTTCCTATAATATTTTTCCAGTTATTTTTCGCTGTGAACATGTTTATAGGCTGAAAACTTTAATTTATGATTGTAGTTTGCTGCTGTTCAAATATCAGTCCCTCCTAAATTAAACGGCTTGTTTATATAATGTATTGTATGTATTACACAGCAGTACATCATATGCTCATAATTATCGTACATCAAGGACCAAGTATAAAGTAGTAGGCGTTTACTCAAATATTTAACAAGCATGGCAGAATTATGTGTTTAAGTGTTTATAACCCTAGCCTTCATGTAATAAAATAATTTAGTCGAAACGTGTTGGTGTAATATGTAAATAGTGCACAGTGCCCGTTCCTCGACAGGTACCGTATAAGGGTTACTCTTGAATCCAATCCCAACTTCACTCAAATTCTAATCCGGATCAATCCCAATTTCCAATGTTAAATAATTTGATAAAAAAGCGGATGGAGTAGAAATGTGTCAATTACATTTAGTTCCATAAAGGTCCATGGATAAAGATTCCAATCGTGCGCTAGTACCGGATTTAAGACTACCAAATGCAACGATTTCGTTCCAAATCCCAAATTACGATTGAAGTCGAGTGTCAAGAATAGCCCTTCAGGTCTTAACATATTGTCCGGGCGTACTGCTTGCTTATAATGCCAAATATTTATGGAAGATTAATCGGCCACACCCTCGGTTCTTTATGAGTAGTATGAATAGATAGGAGACCATTAAGTTTAAATCGCGGTCAAATTCTATCCACTCCTACAATAACACTCAATAGCCATGCATGACCGTAGACCATGCAATGGTAGGTAAAAGGTATGACCAAGCAATAAAATAATTGTTGAAAGAGAACCAACGCCCCCGAAAAATTAAATTCCACGCATACTTCCGAGATCAACGATAAATATGATACCTAACCGCTTTATTAAATGTGCCAAACGACAAGAAATAGGTACTGAGTAGGTTTATATTTTTTTTGGCTGATGGTTTTATTCAATGCAGTTAAAAGAGTTGTCCGCCAATGCCCAGTCATTGAATCAGCTCCAATTAGAAACAATAATGAACGTACAAACGAGGACTATGTAATTGCACGTAATAACGCTGGTAACGAAGCCACAGATAAACTAACAGTCATGTGAGTGAAGGTAATTGAATCTAAAATAGATGCTGAATGTACGCGTAACAGATATAAGATAGATCTAGCTCACACACTTCTAATTCTACAAACACGGAACCACGCGCCTTGCCACTCACCACTACTATACTGACTATACGCGCTAGCCTAGAGGTTACCCTCAGATTCACCCGCTAATTAGCCTTTATACTTCCTAGGGAGCTTTTTGGTGTTATTAATAATATCCTCTATCTGTGATTGTCATCTTTGCGTAGGTATCTAAAACCCCTGGGCTAGCTGCAAGAGCAAAACAAACGTTAATTTCGTACTTCCTTCTTTGGATGGGACCAAGACGAATCCTTTGTAAAGCATAATTAAATTAAAAACCCTAGTATACTTACCTTAATTAAAATGCAGTTATTATGTAAAGCTATAAAATCGAATCACCTCGTTAACGAAGTGATATGATGGCGTCGTGTTATGTGGCGCTAACGACAGGTACATGAAAACATAATATAAGTCAATAGACGTCAATATTTAATATTCTATTAAAAAACAAGTCATCTGCAAAGCTTGATGGACATGTTTTGGTTGTTCGCATTTAGTTGAATACTTTGTACCTAATGCCGTTTCGGAGGGTTTTCGACAGTTTTAATAACTTTGCAAAAAAAAAAAAGTTTCGCCTCCCCATGCGAAGCGCCAATTTTTCAAAGTTCTGTGAGGTTGACGAATTTGAAAAACTCCGGAACGATTTTTTTGTGTACCTACGGTATGCTTGTGCCCCTTTCAGGGCGGTTATTCTCTATGGAAACGCAGATTCCACACGATACGAAACCACGTCGTTATCATGTCTTTTCCAAATCGTGTTACAGCGTTAGATATACCTCCACTTTAAATTAAAGTTATCTTTATTTTAAATAAAATATATTGTCATAGGTGGTCATATCTTTTGATGTGTTGATGTTTCGGAACACGTCTCGGTAAAATATATGATTTTTGACAGTTCAAATCGCGCCAATTCCAAATTCATTTCGCGCGGTTTTGTTTTCGTTTCATAGAGAATAGACTTTTCCAGATTTCTTATGTAAGACAAGGAATTCGCGTGGTTTCGAAGTAAGGAATCGATAGAGAATAACCGCCCTGAATACATTTAGGCTCAATTTTGAAGGCTTTAGTTGACAGCCCTTAAATTACTAAAAATATAGCCGTCTTTTACATTTTCGTCTATTCAACAAGAACAGCAACAGTTTTAGGTGTTTAATACCTAAAGCACTCATACCTAACACGTCGTATTTCTGTTTCCAGTGTAATGTACTCATACTACGCGCTGGTGAGTATGGGCCGGTATCCGCCCCGGTTTCTGGCGATGTCCATCACAGTCCTCCAACTGACGCAGATGATCGTCGGCTGCGCGATCAACATCTGGGCGCACAACTACATGGCGACCGCGCCGCCACACTCGTGCCACATCAGCCAGATCAACATCAAACTATCGATGGCCATGTACTTCTCCTACTTCGTCCTTTTCGCACAGTTCTTCTACAAAGCCTACCTCTCATCCAAACCTGGAAAGAAGGCGAAAGTGGATCCGCCGCAGATCGACAGACCGGCCGAGAAGTTTAACGGCTACCCGCGGCAAAGGAACGGCGTGGTCGCCGCGCACTAGTCACATTGTGATAATTTTAGTGTACAGATATGGCTGTTATTTAATTCGCTGTTGTAAAGCGATTCGGGACGTGCCGATTGCGTTGATTTAGCAGTTGTTATTTTAGTCGTTATAGTATGTGATGTGTCTGCTAATCGGTTTTCGTAATCGATTTTGTCGTTCGGCGGTCTCGAATCGTCAGGGTGCAACGTAGTCCACGAGTTACATTCCATGCTGGAATCGATTTGTTTTAATCGATTGGCTTTAATTCGTTTGTTTTAATGGGAAGTGGACGCGTTGGTGACGCCACCATCGCGCTAACACACTTTATCAATTCGATTGTAACTGTCGATATTATTTATCGATTAATTTTCATAACGACGTGAAAGGTAAAGTTTGTTAATGCAAATAAAATGCTTTTATATGGCTTGACAAGAATTCGTTAATTTTTATAAAAACAGTTTTTTACGCTTCTAATTGTTTAATTAGTCGTAGTTAGGAAGTAATTTTACCAGTTTAGGAAGCCTCAGTACGGATGGTAGGAAGACAACACGCTCCTATTTATTTATAAGGGAAAATAGTTCAAAATGGCATTTTATTTAAGTTGTTGTCTATAAACATTTCACAATAAGAGGCCCAGAAAACAAATATAACAGTATAAAACTATAAATTATAACCTTACAAATAGAATGTAATTGTAGTGTGATTAAAATCTTAGTTCAGTAGAAACCAAAAATGAAATTGTACAATTAGTTTATAAAAATTCTCGACATGCCGATATAAAATCAGTGCTAAAATTATGTTGCTAATGCTATCGTATTTATTAATTAAATATGAGTGATTTTTTTAATAATTTATTTGTATGATAAGAGGTTGCATACACATCGATCCATGCGGAACACTTTGTTCTATGCTTGTGAGACAGGCGCACAAAGTGGAATTCCTAATAGTGGAATAAGCAATAATTTATAACGGTTAATATGCAAAGTTTTCTGAGAACATGATATTGGAAAAGAAGTTCGTTCAAATTGACCATGTCGCCATATTGAATTAAAAAATGTATATACTGATAGAAACATGTTCTCTAAAAATCAGAAAACAAAAGAAGAGCACATTTTCTTCATCAAAAATGTTAAATTGAAGAACGGATTCTTTCTTTTAAATTAAGGTTCGACATTAGGAGATTGCTTATTTAAAAGATAACAGAAAGGGCTCCAACCGAAAACAAATATGATTTAGGGATTAACCAGGAATTTCATTTGAAAAAGGAAGCACGGGATCATTTTGAGGTATCAAACCGGAATAGACCAACGTAACTGCCGCAAACGAGCTAAACGTGGTTCGACTGTTTTTCCAACAAGAAAGAACCGCGTTGACTCGTTAACTGGCACAATGTTACTGGTGCAAGTGAAAGTTTAACGCTTTCATAGGTAGCGTATGGTAAACATTCGTGGAGCTCTGTTATGTAAAATGTTAATCTGCTTAACATTTTACATAACATCCATTGATCCATTTTGAAGAGGGAAATTCAAAAGTTAGGCAGATTTTTTTGCCCATAACATTAAGATTAAGAGCTGGCACCCTATTACGAAGGAGCTAGCAGCGCTCCTGACGGGCGTCTGCCGCTCAACTGCTGTAAATTTTCACACATTTTTGACAGCAGTTGAGCGGCAGACGCGCGTCAGCAGCGCTGCTAGCTCCATCGTAATAGGGGGCCAGGTAAATATGACGTTGGCAGAGAAAATTATTCATTAAAAATAAAAAAATATCTAAAATGCACCTGATTCCACATATTGATTCTTTAACCATTTTTATGTTTTAAAATACAGGGAAATAGGAGCATTATTGTAAAATATTTTTATTAGATTATGTAAAGAATAAATCATCGCTTTCCGCGAGTTTCATTGTCATAATTTCATTGAGAATAATCTTAAATATGTACTAGCAACAAAAGCAAAAAATGTTCAAAAAAATTTAATTTCCTGCGAATTTCCCGCTTCAACCTGGACCTTTGACATTAACAGTTCTAGTTCTAAGTGTTGCCATCCCATTTTTTGTAGCCCATGTAGGTCGAAATGTCGAAGACCGCTATGGATTTAAAACGGTCAAATTAAATTAAGAATTTTGTACTACAGAATCGAAACTTTGGGGTTACCGCGTGAAAGCCTTGCACGGCCAAAGATTGCATTACGGTAACCCGGCGTGAACATAGACTTAATTAGCGTAGAAACGTTGGACGCATACAAATTATAATTAAGCCGCCAATGTCCAATTAATAACGTCATAAGAAACCTTCGCGTTGACGCGCCATGTCCGTTTCTAATTATTAAGTAAAGCTTTGAGCTATAAAGCGATGTACAGATTCTTAAACAATAGATAATCCCAGATTTAAGCTAGAACTAAATGCCGCGTGCAGTTAGCTTAGATTTAGCTGACGGTCGATTTCGGAAAGTCACAAGTAATTTATGCATCTCAGAATTCTCAGACTTACCCCCATATTCTAAGACGTTACCTCGAGATTACTCCACTCGACTCAACCTCGAATTAACCTCATTTTTGTGTTTTGGTATTTTTAGTTGACAATAAATAATCAACTAGACATTTCTGCGTCAATTTTTCTCAAACGAGAGAAGTGAAGCAACTGTCAACTCAAGGTCGCGATGTATTTTAAGTTTCCCTCAAAGTTAAGTAGAAGTCAAGTGAAGGATTTTTGGAGAAATGTTGGAATACGGGGGTCAGGCCGCATTGTCAACTCTGTAACTTGGATTAGGATTCATAGACAATTTTTAGTGATGTAGATAATTTTTACTATAACTTTTATCATTACCATTGCGTTTGGTGGGAATGACTTAGATATATTAATCATTGGTTGCGGGGTGTTTGGCTGATTACCTACATAATAATACAGGTTCGATGTTACGTAGACAATCTGGGGGGCTAGCACAGATTACAAACGCTAACGCTATCGCTAAACGCTAACTACAAAAATGTATTGAAATGACATTCGCTGCGGAAAAGTTAGCGATTTCTGAAATGTCATTCAGTACATTTTGGAGTTAGCGTTTGGCGATAGCGTTAGCGATTGGGATCTTTACTGAACCCCCTGACCCGCGCGGGTCGAAAGTACACACATATTGTGACCTATTTTATTTTGTATATTTTCAAATTATACCTTTTTTATAATGCCATTTAGGAAACTCATACGAAATGTTAATCTGTTACAAATAGTTTGTTACAATTAAAAATGCATAACGTAAAAGTTGTATAATATAATATACTAAATAATATATTTTTGGTTGTTATTTATGTGAATCTTTAAATAACTCTACAAGACACTTGCATAGCTTTGAAGCATTTTTTTTAGCTTTTTGTATTAGGTTTTTGTTTAGGTAATTATTGTTTTTAGTGTAAATACTGATTACCATTATTCTTCCTCCGAGCTATCTCTATGAGATGGCCACAGTTATTACAAGGGGTTCGTACATCATGTCTGGCATTTATTATTTATTTATTTATTTATTATAGGACGCTTTCTTCGTTGTCGCATTTACAATACCTTGTTAAAGTTATTCAAATAGGACGTTTAAACATAAGATTAAAGTATAAATAGTCGCGCAGATGCGATACACGCTAAGCTTCAAGTTGTCAGGTTATGTACCTACACTGAGAAAATATGTTTGACATTACTTAAGCTTCAAGTGTTTGTAATTCCTTGTTAAAAAGTCAACATGCTCAAAGTACAGACTTGGCTTTAGCTAGTTAGCTTAGTTTGTTCTTGTGTAGGTAATAGATATTATCTACGTGACGAGTGTCGTATCTGGTTGCAGTATTTAATTATTAATCTTATGTAACTAGCGGTCGCAGTTCCCATTGTTCAAAAGAGTATTTTTTAAAAGACTATTTTTGTGAAATGACGTTTTGTGAAACACTACGTAAGTACAGAAATATTGTAAATGTATTCTAGAGACAGAGCATTGTTTATGGACAACTCTAAAAGTGGAATTATTCTTGCAAATCATTCATTTGTATTTTCTGGGCAAATAAAGCGTTAATGCGTAATCATTGCGTGGTTTTATTTCAATGGAAGTATTTACTTTCGGTTATGTACTCCTTCCTGCATTTTAGGTTTTCTGAGTTTTTGTTAATCTGCCCTCGTAGGCATTTTGCTTTGTAGGGAATCTGATCATATTGACTCATTTCTACGTCGGATTTCGACAAAGAGATCGCACAATAAATCAAATAATTAAATAAAAAAAGAAGCAGGGGGTCTAGCAAAATTACCAACCACTAACGCTAACGCCAAACGCTAACTCCAAAATGTACTGAAATGACATTTCGGAGATCGCTAACTTTTCCGTAGCGAATGTCATCTCGATACATTTTTGGAGTTAGCGTGAGGAGTTAGCGTTAGCGATTGGGATCATTGCTAGACCCCCTGATCCGGAATGAAGAGATCCGCAGGAGGACTAAAGTTATGTACCGATATAGCTTCTCCAATTACCAAGTTGAAATGGCCCCCACTTAGGTGGGTTAAAGATCTAATGGAAACCGCGGGGAGCCGATGGCTGCATGAGGCGAGGAGTCGCTCGAAGTGGCGCTCTCGTGAGATAAGCCTATGACCTCAGGCTGTTGATGATAATGATGATAGATTTATTATCGTGTCGTGTGCGCCTAATCTGTGTTTGGTTTGGGTACATAATTATTATTATTATAAACATGACATTGGCTAAATACACGTATCGTGTGGACCAAAAAAAAGCTTCACACCGGACAGTGACAGTAAGGTAAGATTGACGTTTTAGTGATGTCAGGGATCTTGTGTTGTGTGTAACATCGATATTTTACAATTTCGATATTATTTATTTAAAACTATCGATACAAGTTATTTACATTATTTTTGGAAAATCATACAATTCATAGCCACATTAAAACTTTGTTTATAGAACAAATGCAATTACTACAAAATCAATTTATATTATTCATTTTGAGTTGTAAATTGGAGTTTATATATAAAAGACATCCAATCCAATACAATTGATTTCGAAAAATGTCATGTCAATATTTATTTTAATGAACAATAAATACTCAGTCAAGTTTGTGTCTTTCAATATACAGTAGAAACCCGATTAAGCGGACTAATTATTGGTGGCGTCAGGATGATAAAAAAAATCCGGATAATCCCATGTATGAAAAAAGCTTAATGCTATGTGTTTAAAAACAACAAAGACATATCAATGAAAATCAATATTTATAAAAAAATTCCAAAAATTACATACATACAAAAATACTGTACGGTATTGATAATGAAATTTTGGTGCGCAACCGCCACAATTAATGATTAAAATTATCTATTTTATGCTAGTCCGGATAATCGAGTTAAAGTGATCACTTTGCGAATGAAATCTTGGCACCCAATGACGATTATTTAATCGCTCGTTCTGTCATCATCATCATTAACAGCCTGAAGACGTCCACTGCTGAACATAGGCCTCCCCCAGGGAGCGCCACTTAGAGCGGCTGCTCGCTTCCTGCATCCATCGGCTTCCCGCGGCTTTCACCAGATCGTCGGTCCACCTAGTGGGGGGCCGGCCTACGCTGCGTCTTCCAGTTCGTGGTCGCCACTCGAGAACCTTTCTTCCCCATCGGTTGTCAGTTCTACGAGCGATGTGGCCTGCCCATTGCCATTTCAACTTGCTAATCCTAAGAGCTACATCGGTCACTTTAGTTCTCCTGCGGATCTCCTCATTTTGGATCTCGCTCGTTCTGTAATACGGGCTTAATCGATAGTCAATTACGATCGATATCGACTATCGAAAGAAAGTTAGAAACCTATCTGTACCCCAACCCAAGTCCCAATCCCATCAAAAATAATACAAAAGTTAAGCTACAGAAATTCGTGTTTCGTTGTAATTATGGATATAATTGATAACGACATCGAAGACGATATCAGACAGTGGACCGTCGAGGAAGTCAGGGATCAGTTTGGAGACAGCCTTACTCTCCTACCGCCGAACGATAACATTAAAGAGTTGCAGACGATTCTTCGGGACAAGTGAGTGAGGTTACATCTTGTGTGACTGTGTGTTGCTACTGATACTTGCTTAAGTTCTACTGTACAGTAAGTAGTTGTAAGTAAACTGCACGGATACGATTTATTAAAGTAGTGTTATGGTAGCCTAATTCATACCAGAAACCAGTCAGCCTCAGGACGCAAATAACTGATCAATTTGGCTGTTTTTGGTTTCATTTTCATGGTTGTTTTCGGGTACCGACGTATTCATAATCTGTGTATAACACAATTGCTATGCTTTCAGAAATACAACTCGTAGTGACTTCAAGTTTTATGCTGACCGACTGATCCGACTCGTCATTGAAGAGAGCCTCAACAAGCTGCCATTCACGGACTGTGAAGTTATCACTCCCACCGGAGCCCTGTATAAAGGCCTGAAGTATGGAGCGGGCAACTGCGGGGTTTCTATTGTTAGGTCTGGAGAGGCCATGGAGCAGGTCAGTGAATAAAACAATAACAACTGCCTGAATTGACAACAGCTGTTAAACATTTTAAGGCTACTCAAGTATTTAGTAAGATATGGATATAAACATAATTATAATGTTTCCATTCATTTTAATTTAAGCTTGATTAAAAAATTTACTTCAAATAGTATTGAAATGAACAATGTCTTGAATGAATAGACTGGCTGTAAGTAGCCTATAATAGTGCGTTCCAGCTCGCATTATTTTTGCCATGTTTGTTATTTTTGATCACAAAAGTTGTTCCACTAGCAATAAAAGTGGGAGTCTTTGACAGTTTGAATTTGTGTGATGAACATTGATGTTGGTTCTGTGTCAGGGGTTATACTGTATTCTAAGTATGCATTTACAAACAAGAAAGTACATAAGTATTCTATAAGTTATCTGATTCCCATAGTAAGCTTTGCTTGGCTTAGGTTTAAATGGTGCTGTATGAAATGTTCACATGTACTATATTAATGTCATTTGACTAGGAATTTCAAGGAAAATAATAATTTTTCTCATTCCAGGGTCTCCGAGACTGCTGCCGGTCTATCCGTATCGGCAAGATCCTAGTAGAGAGTGACACGGACACACACGAGGCTCATGTGGTGTATGCTAAGTTCCCGGAGGACATCGCTCGAAGACAGGTGCTGCTGATGTATCCCATAATGTCTACAGGGAATACAGTGAAACAGGTACATGTTGGATTGGCCTTTAACAATATTTCAATACTTTATAGATTAATTTTATTGTTTATAATTCGGAGAGCTAAGGAATGCAACACCTTACCAGTGTCATTGTTTCCTGATAAATATAATCTGGGAGTTTTTGAGGCCAGAGTGAACCGGTATTTTTTAGGCAAGCATGAAGGAAAACTTGACACAAACCCGGATTGGATCTCCGTTAGACACGAGCCAGATCCTGCAACCGACCCGGCACCACATGTAATGACTCGTCATTCCTGTGGGCCCTGCCGGCTAGGTTGAAATGCAGAGAGGCGTGCGACAAGGTTGTGTTTTAGCACCTACCTTGTTTGGAATTTTTTTCTCGCTCCTACTGAAAACAGCTTTTGAAGATTCCGAACAGGGTATTCACCTGCATACAAGAGTTGATGGCAAGCTTTTCAACATATCGCTCCTTAAATCTAAACGCCACCGCGAGGATATGCTTGTCGACAGCCTCTTGTTTGCGGATGACACTGCTTTCGTTGCCAATAGCCCAGAAGAGCTTCAACACATCGTAGACAAATTTGCGGATGCTTGTGCGCTATTCTCTATGTCTATTAACGCAAAAAAGACAGTAGTAATGGCGCAAGGATGTATAGAAGAACCATCTATCTTACTGGATGGCGCACCCTTGGAAGTAGTTCAGAACTTCTGTTATCTGGGTTCGACCGTGTCGAGCAATCTGTCCTTGGACGGTGAGATTGGCAGTCGTATAGGCAAGGCAGCCACGACGTTCGGGAGGCTCCGTACTAGAGTATGGAACAACAAACACCTCACTGTAAAAACCAAAATGATTGTGTATCAAACTTGCATCTTGAGCATACTGTTGTACGGAGCTGAGTCCTGGACGTCGTACGCAAAACAGGAAAGAAGACTGAACTCTTTTCATATGCGCTGCCTCCGGAGCATCTTAGATATATCTTGGAAGGACAAAGTTACAAACGAGAACGTGTTGAAAACAGCACAGCTGCCTAGCATAACCGCTCTTCTAAAACAGAGACGATTGCGTTGGGTAGGACATGTGCATCGAATGAAACCATCTCGTTTGCCTAGGAAAATTTTCCTTGGTGAAATTGCTCATGCAAAGCGTCCAGTCGGCCGACCTATGTTACGCTTTAGGGACACCGTAAAGCGTGACATGTCTACTTTCAACATAACACATACCAACTGGGAGGAACTGGCTGAAGATCGAGGCCAGTGGAGAAAGACTGTGGCGGAAGGTCTACTCAAACATGATGAAGCATGGTTCAACGTTCTTGCTTCTAAGCGCACAAAGAGACACCAATGCGCTAACGCTCCTAATTCGACTGATGCGCCACTAATTATCCATAAATGTCAACTATGTGGACGTGGCTGCCGCTCCCGTATCGACCTTATTAGTCACTCACGAAAATACCGTAACACTCTTCAAAATGCTGCTTAAATCATCTCACGTAGATGTAGTAAGGCCAATGATGATGCTCCATCGTCGACCGCGTCATCACTTACCATCAGGTGAAACCGTGGTCAAATATTGTCCTATTGTTGATAAAAAAAAACTATATCTTATACACTTTGATTGCACTAAACAATAATGGAATAATTAAGACATATAATTTTAAGGTAAAATGCAAATAGTCTTGAACTTTGTAAATTTGTCAATTTTGTAATACTAAAACTTTAAAAATTCCTTTAAAATTCGATTAAAAACTTTACTGATCTCCATTTTTGACAAATGTCCATGTTTTGTTGAATTGTTAACCTCATTGTCATCAAACATATAATAATAGCTGTAAGCTGGCAACTCCCACTATAGTGTAAAACAAACTGAATGGCGGCTGTGAAGTGCGCTGCAAGACCCCTGCATGCTGTGCACTAATTTTGCTACTGCGCAGCGTTTCGCGCTGACTTCACAGCCGCCATTGTGTTTGAATCACACTCTAGCTAACTAAATATAATAAACAATTTTTTTACACAAAAGTGTTGTCTACCATCACAAATTTTAAAATCATCATCATAATCATCATTAACAGCCTGAAGACGTCCACTGCTGAACATAGGGTTCCCCCAGGGAGCGCCACTTAGAGCGGCTGCTCGCCTCCTGCATCCATCGGCTCCCCGCGGCTTTCACCAGGTCGTCAGTTCACCTAGTAGGGGGCCGGCCTACGCTGCGTATTCCGGTTCGTGGTCGCCACTCGAAATTCGAAATTTTACAACACCCATGTTTAACCAAAGTATTAACTCTTATTTCCAGGCGGTGAATGTCTTGACTCAACACGGAGTGAAAGAAGAACGGATAATCCTATCCAACCTCTTCTGTACCCCGGCAGCCGTCCAAGCTGTGGTAGACTACGTACCAAAAATGAAGATCCTTACCTCCGAGCTACACCAGGTAGCCCCCAACCACTTCGGCCAGAAGTACTTTGGAACTGACTGAGAAAAGAAGAGATTAAAATTAACAAATTTTAGATGTTTTTACATGCGTTAATTCTAGCCCTGTTCATAAACACTGCACATTAGTGGAATAGCTACTTACCTCTGGTTTGTCATATTTGTTAAAGTTAAACTCATGCCAACATAAAAATACTGAACACTCATTGGTTGTCTGTTAACCATCGGCTATTGACAACCAATGAGTGTTTAGTATTTGGTGTGTTAAGTTAACATGAGTTTGAAAAACATTCAATCTTTGTCTATTTCAAAGAAAGAGAAACAAAAGACAAAACTACACCTTGCTTGCGTTATTTTGTTATGCAAGGATTTTTGTTAAGGGAAAAGTGTTTTGAAAACAGAATATATTTTTGTGAATGTAAGTTGTAATTTATAGAAAAGCAAGTATTGCTCATCATCATCAACAGCCTGAAGACGTCCACTGTTGAACATAGGCCTCCCCCAGGGAACGCCACTTAGAGCGGCTGCTCGCCTCCTGCATCCATCGGCTCCCCGCGGCTTTCACCAGGTCGTCGGTCCACCTTGTGGGGGGCCGGCCTACGCTGCGTCTTCCAGTTCGTGGTCGCCACTCGAGAACCTTTCTGCCCCATCGGTTGTCAGTTCTACGAGCGATGTGACCTGCCCATTGCCATTTCAACTTGCTAATCCTAAGAGCTACATCGGTAAGTATTGTTACATAGTCAAAATTAATCCCATCGCGGTTTCATTTCAAACTGAACATCTAAAATGACAACAATCATTTACACTGTGTGAAATAAACACAGTATATTAAATACAGTTATGAGATTAGAAAATAGTTGTATTTTATTATGATTTATAACTTAAAAAATTAAGAAATTAATTTTGCATTGATATACAAATAATTTATTGTGCAAATGTTAAGCTTCTGGGCCCAGTTGTTGTATTATATTAATATTCTTTTCTTATACTACCACTGATAAGAAAGCAGCAACGAAATTGCATTTCTAACTGCACTATTTTCGTTTATTACTTTTGCATCCATTTAGGACACTTCCTAATTTTTTTAATTTATAGTCTATGCTTCGTTTATGTTTATTTCATTATACCTACGCATTATAACGAATTAAGTGTAATCTCCTACTAGTTTTAAGAATAACATATTTATTTTAGTCCTAAGAAATTGTGATATTATGACAAAAATAAAGTTGTATCATATTTCAATTACTTTTACTTTAAGCCAAATCCAACTTAATAGTAGGTACCTACAGGCATGCAATGTTGATGAATAAAATACATGCATCCAAATAGACTAGTAATGTAACAGAGTTAAAACTTCAGAGTACAAAAAAGTCCCACTATTTAGTCAATGAAACTACCTAACTAAAACTAAACTAATAAGCTAAATAAATTACACTCATTATACCGCTAGTGGTACTCTTCTGATAAAAAGAAAATGAAAAAAAACAGATATTTTAATTCGTTTCGCTACCTGTGGAAAAGTTAACCACAAACCAAATTTAAGTTTCTGAAATTTGCCACCGGCTAACGTTTCTATGCTGAATGAGCCGTCGACAGAATGTTTTGTTTATTACTTGTACATAACTAGATGGCGCTAGTAGTTCAGATGGATACTCTATTAATAATATTCGATTTCATTCCTATTTTTTTATTAGGAGTTACCTATACTATTTATTCTATGTTTAAGAAGTTCTAGGCGACCCGACATTTTGAGGCAGGCGGGAAAAATAAATAACAAACAATGATACTTTTAATCGTTTATTTCAGTTTCATAGTTTACAATCTATGGGTAGATAGATACAAATATTTAATCAGATCACACAGCTAAGCATTTATTAAAGTGTACATTATTATAAATTAATATTCAACATTCGAATAATTTAACCCTTAACATGTAACCTTTAAAAATGTTCCCCCATTTCGTGGTCAGCTCAAGAATCTCAGACACAGATGGTATCACTTACATACGACGTTCTAAATCTAACAAATATTCATTATCATGTAAAAATATCGATAACATTCAATTACATTAATGTAACAAGTTTGCTTATTCGAGAACAAAAATATTTTTATTAATTTTTTATTAGTAAAAACTAGATGTCGCTTAAAATTAAAAGTGTTAGGTGCGACGGCGACGATGGCAACACTACTAACTCTAAAATCTCGTTGTGACAGGCAACACCAGCCGCCGCCGCTTCGATAATAAGTGCTTACTCCCGTTTTAATAAATACTTAATTAAAACACATAATTACATTACTCTGTCAATACGTTACTTAAAACTATGTTATAATAATATGTCAAGCATATAAATACATCGGGTTTTTTATTAAAACTGGCACACCCAGGATATACATTGATAATAAAATTATTATACCCCTTTACTTATAAATCTTGTTCAATTCCTTTCCTGTCGCTTCGGATGTCGAATTCGCGGAAAGAAGGGCAAGATATTGTTAATAACAACATTTATAACTAAGGTGGTTGTTCTTTACAACACAAATTATAAATATATACTTATATACCTACCCTTGAAATTGACTTAGATATGTTATTAAGGCAACGTGTGAATCGCACTAGGTAAATTGACATTAAAGTCTAGGACTAAATACAACAGCCAAAGCGAAATTATATGGCAATTAGCATATATAAATAATTACTAATATTAGTGACAATATAAGAGATTGAATCAAAATATATAAATAAGAAGTTAAAAAAGCGATAACTAAATTTTGTGCATTCACATTTTTTTGTGATTTTCGTTTTTTTTTTCATCATTTTGTATAAAAATCGTTAATCTCTAAGTTGTAGGGTCTGCGCGGATCTTGCGAAAGTTAATTTTGTCAGTGACGTCGAACAGTTTATCGCTGCCCATGTCCTGCGTTTTGAACGAGCACCAGTCTCGGGCGTTAGCGATTACCGGTAATACGGCGTTTTCGCTGTACAATAAAAACAATTAGTTACATTGTCACACAAGTGTTCAGTGACAACATTAGGTGGTATAAGGTTAGGGGTACACGAGAAGCCAAATTCTGTCAAAATTCTAGAATTCGGACTGAGCACAACACTGAATTTCAGATGCAATCATATCATTTTTGATATCATAATTGTTGGCTCAAAGACTAGCCAGTCCGCATTAAAGTTGAACAGCATCTAAGTTCCCACTTATCCTTTTATAAAGTAAATATTGCAATGCATTTGTCTAGGAAAAGTAAATCAGTGCAGACAGGCGAGCATTGTCATTCAACGGGACAATGCCGATGCTGCCAGCGTTTTGGGCGTCTTGCCTGCTGGTAACCTTAAAATAAGTACTTGTTAGGTACTTATTTTAAGCTGGTAACTTTTCACTAGGCTGTTAAATTAAGTTAGAGTAAAGATTTTATTTTTAGATATATAGGCACTCACTATATTGGATTCATTGAATAAACAATTGCAACATTTTATTGATATTGACAAGAATTTGACTGCCGTCGGCCACCATTTCAATAGATTATTATTTGTGGGTAGTTTGGTAAATTTTGAACGAACAAGACAAATCATGCACCCTAGTTACAATTCGCTGACACCGGTCCGAGCGTCATCGATGCTTCACCGTTGGAAGCATCCCGGACTAGATGAGAAGAAATGGTATTTACATGAGTTTCTGCTTGGCACACTCCGGACAGATGATGTCCTGTCCATCGGTGATGAAGCCCTTGCCGACAAGAGAGGTCTTGCACTGCGCGCAGATGAAGCAATCGTTGTGCCAGTGGCGGTCCTCGAATGAGATGAAACGGGTGCCGCCGATGCCTGGAATAGGGGGGTACTTGGTAAATGTTTTACTAGGTGGTAGGACATTTCTGCAATGGTGGTCCACAAAGTACCACAAATTTGCCAGTTATTCTGCCGCCAATCAGTAGTGCAAGCACTAATGCTATAGGGGCTCTCTTGTATGTGTAAAAGATCCCTTTGTTATGTTGTTATTTGGTAGATCCCCTCAGTAGGCCCTCACCCCCGACTGATGACCTGGTCAAAACCGCGGGGAACCGATGGATGCAAGAGGCGAACACGCGCTCAAAGTGGCTATAGAGGAGGCCTATGTTCAGCAGTGGACGTCTTCTGGCTGACGATGATGATGATAGGCTTAAGGCAGGCTTACGCAGTGCTTGCATTATCTAAAAGACCGTCGCAGCACTCGGCGTAGTATTGGGCAAGTTCACAGTATACCTACAGTAGTGCGGCAGTTTTACATCCAAATATTGATTATGATTCATTTCATCAGGCAGCAGTCCGCAGAGGATAGGGCTGGAAATACAATCAAAACGAGCTATTGAACACCACTCACCAGTGATAGGCTTGGTGCAGGCCGTGCAGCGCTTGGCGAAGAGATCCCCGAAGCACTCTGCGCAGTATGGCTTTTCGTCGCGCGACGTGAACCGTTGTCCGGCGAGCGACGTGTTGCAGTTGGTACACGTGAAGCACTCGCGATGCCACGGCTCGTTCTTGTACGTCACACCGCCTTGCGTGATGATCTGGAAGGAACACGGAGAAAATAGGTACAGTAGCAAAAAAGACATAAAAGGTCACGTTTTTTGCAACTTTTTAACGCCCCACCAGTGGGAATGTATTGGGCTAATGATGAACGAATAATTATGACACTAGACTAGCTCAAGAGAAAGTAAAAACGAGTGATAACGTTACTGAATGTGGCTTTTAAATTAAACCACGTCTTTTATTTACTGTCCAAGTGTCCAAGTAATTCTGCTTTGGGTTTCAACTCATCATCATTATCAGCCTGAAGACGTCCACTGCTGAACATAGGCCTCCCCCAGAGAGCGCCACTGAGTGGCTGCTTGCATCTGCTGCTCCTGCATCAATCGGATTCCTCCGGCTTTCACCAGATCATCGGTGCACTAATAGTGAGAGGCCGGACTACGCTGCGTATTCCAGTAGGCCTAGCACGAACATTTACGCGGGATTAAATGTAACAACAACAATGGGGCGCTGATCAAATGCCATACAACTGACTTACGCTAACATTACACTTACTCCAGCGTAAATGTTCGTGCTAGGCCTACTGTTCGTGGTCGCAACTCGAGAACCCTTCTTCCCCATCGGTTGTCAGTTCTACGAGCGGTGTGAGCTGCCGATATTGCCATGTTTTAACTGCTACTGGTTAAAAACGTTTGTTTGTTTTGTTGTTTTGCTTCTTTTATATACTTCTGTAATTTGTGGAGCTGTATCTTGTTACCTTGTTGCACTTAACGCAGCGAGTAGCGAACTTGTCCTCGTAGCAGCCGGCGCAGTAGATCTCCTGCTCGCGCGGGATGAAGCTCTTGGTTCCGATCGGGTTCTTGCACACGACGCAGCAGAAGCACTTCTCGTGCCACTGCCTGGTCTTGTACTCCATCTTCTTGGTGCCTAAGCAAGGGAGAACAGATTTGGTTAGACGTTTCTCATTGTTAAAACTGTAAGTGTATGTACTACAGATTAGAGAAAAAAACAATTGACGGCTGTAGGTTCCGTTCATGTCATTTGTGAACTTTTGAAGTTTAAATTCGGCCCTAAAGATTATTAAGTACCTAAGTAATTACTATAGATAGTTCAAGTATTCTTTAGATATTTATTTTTATTTTTAAGTAGATATAATATATAATAGTAGTCGTTTTGTGTTATATAGGTTTATTTTCGATAAAATATACTTTAACAGTACCTAAGTATAGTGAGTTAGTTTTCTATGTCGCTCATATAGGCGGAACCACAACCTTATTATTAGTAGCAAAACGATTTTGAATAGATTCTAGTCATGTCATCATTCCTATAATCATCGAGAGTTAACGACAAATAATTGAGGCGCTTATTATGTGAACAGCTAAAGTGGAGAAAATAAAATAGGTAGTTAAATAAAAGGCATGTTTTAAGTTCCAAAATTGTCGAGAGAAACAATTTATAGGCAGTTATTAAAACGCGATGAACCTAGAGGTGATCTAAATTTAAATAAGTAACGAATAGTTTCGCCCGTTTCCTTTTTCCGTTTGTTTCATTTTATAAACGGCCAGTTATTGGAAAACTTTGAAATAATGTTCCGTTTGTAGTTCGATTTTTTCGTTGTACGAGGCATTTCGATTTGCAGTTAAAGTTGCCCTTGGAGCCACGTTCCGGCAACTTCCGACAAGGTTAGGTAACAAATGTCAGGGAAATCGTCCCTTCGTTCAGAATGTGATTTCCATAATTCGATTGTCAATGCCAAGTGCGTGTTGTTTTACGATTGTTGGTTTCCTCATATTTTATTGTTTTATCAGGATTTTTTACTACAATGTAGATTTTTTACATACAATTTTTGTACAATATAAGGTTCTAACTTCTTTGCAGTTTTGTTTATATTAGCCAAAAATAAACCGTTCAAAACGAACGGGACTTCTAAATATCTCTATTCTAAACACCTCAAATCATTAATTTTTTTTAATTGGCCTTCGTACCGCACATAAATTAACATCCCACAGTTTTCAATTTAAAGGCAACAACCGTAATTAAGTTTCTTCCCAATTATGGAGTTTATGAGCGATGGACGTTTAAAGATCGCCTGATTTGACCCGACGACGCAGGCCAAATAAAAAGTAAATTAGTTGCGTATAATTTATTGATGAGTTAAAAGTTGTTTAATACGTATGTATCATAAAGTAAAAAAAAACTTGGTTTGCTTTAAAAAATATTTCAAAGTAAACTTATGATTGTTTGCTCGTGGATTTAATTAAGGCGGATAATTCTCTTTCACCTCCAGAGAGTATGAATTATGAATGCGCCTTTACACGCGTACCACTCTTGCGTAGATTACGTTAATTACGTATCGCTTTTAGTAAAACTACAACGTCTACAGCTAATCTCGATTTTACCTGCACCCTGTAATAGTTCTCATGTCATTGTAACGTGGTAAAAGTGCATCGCGTGCATGTCAATGACAGGTACTATAAATATTATTTATTCTGAGGACAGTACAGCATAGTCTATGTTTACAGTTTACTATAGTAGTAGGTACTACACTATAGAGTAAGATCGTCCTTGAGATTGCACGCCACAGGAGGACAATATTGTCGCGAAGCACGCGACATGCACTTCGCTTCAAGGTTCCGACAGGTGTGGAATGTGATGATATGTAGATGGAATGGAGTTATGGAAATGGATTGCAAAGGCCGTATAGCGACACGGAAGCAGAAGGTAAATCGAAAATTGTTATGAACTAGAACTATTTACGACCTCACAAGTCTTATTTATTATTATTTATTATTATAATACCACAACTACCACCACCATTATAATATTTTTTTGGTAATAATACCACCTCATCTCTGTGGTTGCCGCAAAGAGCCGGCTAGGGGGATATCCAGGAAAACGGCAACAGCATTCATTACAATTCATACATTAAAATCTTTTGCGATCAACAAGTGGCCTGCCAAGCGTGGTGATCACAGATTACTTAAGTACATGTACGTAGCAACACCGATCCTTGACTAATCTTATCTCTCTGCTGCCAGCCACCTGGCCCTTGTACTATCTTTTCAATTGGTGTCCACTCAAGAACATGTCTACCCCCAGCGCTCGCCGGTTCTGCGGCTAATGTGACCAGCCCACTGCCACTTCAGATTGCCAACTCTGTGGGTGTCACTGACCTGGGTTCTCATGGGTGACATCACACATCATCAGCCGAAAGGCGTCCTCTGCTGTATCCTCAAGCCTTCCCCATAAAACACCAATGTGAAAGCTTATCGAAGGCGAGGTTTGCCATAATCACCACTTAGAAAAGGCCTAGGCTTCAAACGTGTGCATTCATTTTCAGGTATCGTATAATGATAGAACCAACTCTGCGTTACATAATATGGTGGTATTCCCACCTAAATTCAGAAGCAAAATAGAATAGAACAGGAATAGATATGTCATGTCGTGCAAAGTTCTTATAGAATAGTTACTTATACTAATATGTCGTTGGAACCGCGATATAGTATTCGGAATGTCTCAGCGACTGCTTTTATCACTTTTATGTTGCTATAAATCATAGACTAGATAATGACAGTCTATTTGATGAATTGGGGTTGCAAGGTGAGCTATATAATAATAAATAAAATAAATAAATAAATTACTTACAGCATTACTGCAAAATTTCAGCCGACTTGGCACCATATTACAAACAAACAGGGCCTCTGCTATTACAATTGTGTCATAATGATTCATGGATGGTGCCATAATGACAGATTTTGACGCTAAGGTTAGTCTACTTATGGCTTATGGTTTGTAGACTAACATTACTGTCAAAATCTGTCATTATGGTACCATTCATGAACCAATATGACACAATTACACTTGACGCAAAATAGCAGACTTCGAGCCCAGTTGCCTTACTTTTACATTGTATTAGTATATATAGGGATACTCGTAGATTCCATAATAACTTTAACCCTAATCCATCACCATTAAATGCCATGACTGGTAAAGATTTTAATCATCATTATCGTCCAAATCGGAGGTCTCCATTAAAACTTCCATAAAACTTAGGTTCACAACAAAGTATACATCATTGTTGAAACTCCGAGCTTTAAATTGAGAAAGTTCATTCGACAGAAGTTAGATAAAAGTTGTAAAAGTTCATTTCTTTGAGAACCATCGCGTGGTTGCAAAGGTAATTTATACTATTACCTATTTATATATTGTCTCAAATCAGAAATCAGAACCACCACTGTTTTGTTTGTAAATATTTTTATGATTGTAAGAGATGTTCAATTATAAGTAAGTACTTACCTATTCAGTTTAAATACCTACCAACTAGAACCTTTAAGACAGTTTGCGAAAATACTCACTAATCAACTTTCTAGTCAGAGTTTTGATTTCAACAGGCCTATATAAATTACACATTAAGCTGTAGTTAAAGTTGTAACCATAGATTTATATATCAGGATATGCCCGAAGGAACATTTTATTTTGTCAAAATGGCGTGGGAAAAGTCAGCGCCATCTATTAGATTACGCGTGAACTACGACAAGTTGAGACAATTTGGTGCCTATCGCTGCCATTATGTCCGTCAATGTTTATGTTTACAATGATTATTCCAAATATAAATTCGATTATTTTGTTACAAAACAGAGTGTAATATTGAAAATATTGAATTACTTGCGGTAAGAAACTTGGTCTTTCTTTACTGCACTTTTGAGCATAGATTGTGCAACCCTTCACAATACAACTTGGCATATTTTGTTGACCGATGCCTTCTAACTTCCATCACAGACTGAGCGCTAGTGGATGCCAATCTGTGAATTTGGTACCCACTTTGAAGCGACGTTTTAACCTGTCATTAGGCCTGTCCTTAATATATATGTCTATGGTTGTAACTATATTCTCTGGCCGTCATCATAGATTCTTACAGTAAAAGTTCAGGACAAGTAAAGATATTCTGCTGTGAAAAGTCTTTTTTACAAAGTGTAGTAACCAGAACTAGTTCGTGGCGTGTCTAGATTTTTTCCTGCAAATGCTAGGGTCTATGAACTTTGTAATAAGATACCAGTTAGCGTGCTTATTTTGCATGATACTCCTATTTGCAGTACAAGAGGTAACGAAATGTATATTTATTCGGAAATATTTGTGCCATGAGCTTGGTATGATAGCTGTAGAATGCTATAGAAGTTTAGGAATAATTTTTTTTTATAACATGGACAGACAAACAAGCAGACGGCCCGCCTGATGGCAAGCAGTTAACGTCGCCTATAGACACCTGCAACACCAGGGGCGTTGCCGATGCGTTGCCTACCTTGAGGACTCTATTTACCCGTCGTTTGAAGTGCCCCATGTTGTAGCTCAGTGGAAACACCTCAGAGGGAAGCTCATTTCACATCTTGCACGTGTGTGGCAGAAATGACCTCGAGAAACTGTGCGAGACTTCCATGGGTCCACGAGGTGTGGATGAGCTTTTTGACGGTGACGAGCTGTGCGATTATAAAACCGCGACGCTGGGATTAAGTTGAACAGCTCTTCAGAGCATTCCCCATTGAAGATTTTGTAGAACACACAGAGGGAACCGATGTCTCGGTGCAAATTCTAACTCACTCCTACTTAGAAAAAATATGAAACTAGATGGCGTAATTGTATGTAGTTATGAATTATTGCCCGTTTGGATCCTGTCTTGCTGTGTGGTCCCGGATTGCGAATAGGCCCACCCCATATTATCCCACGGGTGGTGTAAGAGCCGGCTGAGGGTATTCCCTCCGCCGGCCCAGGGTACCCAGGGAATGGGTAGCGGCATTTTCTTTGACATATTAAAATCTTCTGCGATCATCAAGCCGCCTGCCAAGCGTGGCAAAGGTGATAATGGCCCCACAGGGTAAGCGTCCTAATTAGCGTTTAGTAGGAGGAGGCCTTTGTTCAACAGTGGACGTCTTCAACTTCAACTCTTGGTTAATGGCCTTTGTGGAGAGGTGACCACAATTTTGCCAGTGGACGTCTTCCAGCTGGATGATGTGATACCCATCTGCACTAAATTTTGACAGCTTTTAAGTTCGCACTTATCGCTCGTTAGCGTACCTATTACAACGCATTATAAAAAAAACAAATAAAAAACATTGTGTCGGGTAGTTAGGGCGAAATCACCATAGTTAGTACGTGCGACCAACAATCAATACGGGACGGAAACAAAACACGTGCGCGCTATGCAAACCGCGTCACAAAGCTCTGAATACACCACGGTGGTCGTCCCCCATCCCACATGTCCATTGTTCGGTGAAAGCCTCCCACTTGGAGCTACATCATATAACTGGACACTGGGTTGCCAGTATAAGTTGTAAATTTCCGCCTACACGATAAGAATTAACATGACGGGCATGAGGCAATTTTTGCTAATCTTAAGTTTAAATCTGAGGCTTAATGACTTCTAACACGCTAAGTTGCTTCTGACAAAGAGGAAATATTTGCAAGACTAATAAAAAGTAGAGTGGCTACCACTAATGAATAAAAACTACAACTACTTGCAATCAAAGTAATAGGAAGGGTACAGTATGGCGTTCTTAGATTAGATTCAATTTACTGGAAAGCTTGCTTTAGTGAAACGAGGCGTTAAGAGTGGTTGAACCAGCTAGATGCAAGCTTAACTTCCTGGCGTTTTGAGAGCAGACCCATCTGTGGCCGTATTCCGGCTAATTAAATACACGGATTCATACTAAGGCTTTCATCCCGGGAGTCTCGGTCTCGAAAATTTCGAGAGTCTCAACGATTTTTTCGTATTTTCGAGATTCGAGACTGCTACCTCCAGTCTCGGGATTGACGAGACTTTTGAGACATGAGTAAAGTCTTTCAAAAAATGTACTAAACCATCAGTATTTTTTTATTCTGGTTTATAACCTAAAGAGATTGCAACTAGACTTTTTGAAAAATAGCAGCGGTCTTGACTATCTTGGTTTCTAGCATGGTTTTTAGTGTGAGTTTTCATACAGTTTATTCAATATTCAAAGACTTTCAGGGTGAGTCTGAGGATCTTGATCACAGGCATAATAATGTAAGGCCTGATCATCATCATCATTAGCCTGGTAACGTCCACTGCTAAATATAGGGCGAGGCGGCTGCTTAAAAATAATAACTTTGAAAGGGTTTTGACTAAAGTCTTCTACAGTAGCTTTCAACAGAGAATAAGCAAACTACCAGCTGCAACCTAATTTGTAGCACATAATCTCGCAAGCAGTACCTATATCTGACAAAATAATTATGTAGGAAACTTTACTTTCATTGCTGAGATACGAGATTACGCTAAACCTTTTAAGCATTTTGGCGTCCTATAAGTTCTTAACCGGAACCGGAAGACGCAGCGTAGGCAGGCCCCCTACTAGGTGGACCGACGATCTGGTAAAAACTGCGGTAAGCCGATGGATGCAGGAGGCGAGCAGCCACTCGAGTTGGCGCTCTCTGGGGGAGGCCTATGTTCAGCAGGGGGGACGTCTTCTAGTTGTTGAAGTGAATACAAATTTCTTTGCCAAAGTGAAAAATAATGGCTGCGATGTGCTCGAAAGCAGATGAATTTAAAAGTTTGACTAAACTTAATAAATCTCGCAAATAGTTGTTATTTTTGCTTGTATTTGACGTTTTAACAGTATAATTAGCTTGTATTTACTGCCTAAACACCTAGTTCAAGGTATTAAACCTACTTTTGATGTAGTCTCAAGTCTCGTTTTTCTCGGGAATTTCGAGACCACGCTGAGTCTCGAAATTTTTTCCCGGGACTGGAAAATATGACGAGACTGAAAGCCTTAATTCATACAGATTAAGGCCGCACCTTTGGGAAAGTATGCAATGTAATGTTTCTTTATAAGGCGAGCTGAGGATGTCCGATAATAATATTTATGAGTGCAATGAGCTAAAAGACCTTGCATTGAACACACTTTAATTAAATGGCTTTTTAAATGACATATTTTTATTAACACGTTATAATATATGATGTGGATTACGAAACGCTTGGGTTTTATTGAGAAAGACGACTTCTTCAATCACAATTCTAAAGGACACACCTTATTATTCCAAACATAACCTATAACCTCCTAGCCATTAGGCAAAGTTATAAAAATGTTACATAACCAGTTTTTATGTAATTTAAATTTATAAATAGGTCTAGGATACGAGTTAAACCAATATTTCATTCAAAGAAACGAAAGAAGAAACTTCGTAATCAGTAAGCTACACTACACAGCTTTTATTGCTACTGTTTGCTTTTCCAATTATGGCATCCGAAGATGCAATCGCTCACGAGCCATAATGCATTTATTTTCATAATTCGGTTGCATTACCTAGTGCACACATTGCTGTGTGTTCAGGTCGTTAGCGGATCGACTGAGAACCGATACAAGGTCGAGAGATGGCCGCGAGCTGATGTCAGCAGCGTGGGCAGTAATCAAATATTGGCCATATGAGGTACGTTATTGGTCCGTTTACCCTATCCGTCTCGAAATTGATCCTTTTGGAGTAATATATGTTTTACGTAGGCCACAACACAAAAAATAAAGACTGAAGAAGGCGGGAAGTACATAACATTTGACTTGACTGTAAAAAAATGTAAGTAATAGGCAACTTTGTTTTCTTTTCATACTTAATTATTATAATAATATAAGCAGACGATATTCATCAACTGGATGATTCATAACTCATAAGTGGTTATTAATTTTTAATAATAAGTTTGTGGTGTATATATTTACTTGTTCATTATTTTCCAAGGTCAGGAAAGTCTTTGGCGTACCAACAATTTAAGCGATGATGTAAGTTGGCATACTAAACGACAACTAAATCTGTAATTTGCCACACAATTTACATCTTTAGTACACAATACATTTAATATTTCATGTGATTACAAAGTAGTCGTCGAATATACTTTGTTTTGCGAACTAATCTTATTTAATGTTAAATTATTTAGTTTACTTTGGCAAGTGCAGAGTTATCGTTTGTTTTGTAAATAATTATAGGAGTTATAGCTTGTAATTTATTCATAAATTCACTAATTTATTGCCAGTTATTTAGCATGCTCGGTTATTGGCGGGTAAGATAAAGTTACCTAAATTTATGGTTTCATAAAAGTAAAGGAGGTTCGTGAAAATAGTCTACGCTTTAGTTATCAATTGTACAGTTGCGTCTTATTTTCTGATACTGCACAAGTTTTGCAGTGAAACCTTATCAGTGGCACATGTTTTTTTCACGTGCTAACCACACACGTACTCATTACACGTGCGCATATAAACAAGATGAAAAATTCGCTATTGTTAGAAACACTATGCAGAATCGATTGTGTTGGAATCCGTGGCGGCCTTAAAGATTTATTTACTTGAAATCCTTGTGCTTCCCACGTAAATAACTAACTACGTAGAAAAGAACGCTCATTTCACAGACTGTGTTATGATAGTAGGCTCCTGTAAGTCTGGTTATTATGCCAACAGATGGGATCGCTACAGCTGCACAGACATGTCTTGTCGTGTGACTAATCTTTACTTGATTGACCTTTCAACCGTCACGTCGCGACTTGCAAGTACCTACATCATGTTTAGAACTGCGCGTGACATTATTCTGTAAAATTTTGTTCGTGTTTTACCGAAGTTTTTCGTAATAAAATATGATTATGAGACTCATTTCTTGGGGATTTTATTCTACAATTTTTGGTTTAATTTAAGTGGCTGTATTTAGGTAATGTTCTTGAAAGGATGACATTACAGCTTGACATTTCATTGCCATAATAAATTGCCTTTTTTCGAAAGTTACATAATGACCTAACCATTTTTTTTGGCTGTATGGTAAACCATACTTTAACCGTAATTCATCCATTCCTATAACTTTAATAAACATCTAAGCATGGAGCTAATAAAAAAGAAGGAGGGAATTCCGTCTGATCCAAAACTGAAGGACCCTTAGGAAGCCGAAACGCTTCGTACGTACGAGCGGGGCACGCACACACTCACATCATATGCAGCCGGTCACCATACTTTCATCTGGCACACATATGTAATATGTCCGCCATTTTGGGCTTTAGTTCGATGTCAATTAAAACACCCTTCTTTTTTTTATTTCATCCATGCATCTAAGTATGAAAAATCTAACCACAGAGTAAGTAAATCGCCAAACAATCAATAAAGAGCCCTTATAACGGGCCGTCATCGACATGAGCGACGAGGCCAGTGTGTCAGTAGTTGGACACCGGTGGTAATGCGCCACGGTCAAGGCGGACTGGCCAACATCTGGTGCACGCACCCTATACGGAACGAATACATCATTCTGTACTGTCATTATCAATAGCACTTCCTGTTTCTTGACTCAGGGTGGAATTTGGATGATTTAATTTAAATCCTTTAAAGCTGCTGTGTATAATTTAAGTAATCAATTAATTTAAAAGTAATATTTGTTAATTAATTTAGTTATCAAAAACACTACCAAAACTCAACTATATACTACACTGCATAGAGGGTATACATTTCTTACTAATTATTAACATCTCATGTTTAAACGGAAACATGAAGACTTAAACTTTTTAGTATGTATTAGAATTTTCAACTAATCTCATAGATTTTAATATCGCAATCCTGTGCCTATGTATGACTCATCCTTTTGACCACTAGGCTAACGTTGTCTGAAGTAGCTACTGGGTTTAATTCAGATGATGTAATATTTAATTAAATCATACTTAATTTATGAAGAAAACCGCCTTGAACTGTAGGTAAAATTACTGTTTGACCGTATTAATTAAAGGTTATATGAAAGTGGGCTATAAAAACGAAGGTGCTATTAATTGACTTGTACATTTGCGGATTAATGACAAAATCATATAATTTGCAGTCATTGTTATTATACTTAAATTGTTTATTGCTATGAAATGACCGCAGTTTATAATGCATTAAACCACGTAGATACGTTTTTTACAATCTTTTATCATACTTCACGACAATTTTATTCCTTATTCATTGCGAGATAGTTGAATTTTACTATAACAGCTATATGGTGTGAATATTCTGTCTGTCCCCAATTTCCTCGAGTTTTATTTGTCTGGTCCCGCCTATGTTCGTATTACGCTAACGAACCTGTAACCTATGAGGTATATCTATTGTACTTATATTACGTTTTATAGCGGTATACTACCTAGTCCAAAGCTTCTTGGGCTTAAACTCACGCCTTCAAATTATGTTGTGTGTTTTGCTTTGTTACGGTCATATAATACTTAGGTACCTACAACAAAATTGATCACTTTTCATTTAAACTTGGAGATAAGATATCTAATACTCATGTTTATTTTACAGATTAATTTATAAAGGAAAAATTGGAATTACGAGCGGGACTCAAACCCGTAAATTACGCGCGTCTGTAGATTACGCTGGGCAGGATACTGTTATAAAAATCATAAATATATGCTTTTAACTTTTAATTTTAACTTGTCATAGAGTGTTTACTAGTAATTACATCAATTAAAGTTATGTCTAAACGGACGTTATAGAATAAAAGGCATTTTTAGAGAAAGCTACATCAAAACTATCAAAAGAACGGACGTTGAAATCTAAATTGATTGAAATTTAATAGCTGTAATATTTCACGTGAACTAAAGAGCTTTCTCTACCCGGTTTAAATTTCAAAGGGTTCCGGCGGAAAATATGTGCATTTAATATGGCTTAAAACACAATTAAATAAACATAATTAATAAACGTAACATCAATGCCAAGGCTCCAATAATTGAACAAGTGGGCAGACGGGTTTTGAATGATAAGCACGGTTGACGTAACTCTTGTGTCAGTTTGGTAAATTAAGTAAATTTTTTGACGATAATTTATGTCTTCTAGGGGAACGCAAAAAAGTTCGTCGTTGCATTGTATTATTTTTCAAAACTTTTGCTTTATCCAGTGTTAATGTTTAAAATTGGTGGCGTTTTACGCATTAAGTGCTGAATTACGAGCATGAGTGAGGGCAAGTGATATAATGTGGTGAAACGTTATTTTTCGTGTTGCTTCCAAAACTCCATAGTAAGAAACTTCTAGTAAAGTTGCCACCACTTTGCTGGAGCATGACTTAGAGTGGACTATGACTACCTGACTTAGACTGGACTATGACTATGACTAGGACATGACTTTGCGTGAAATATTTTATAACACGATGAAAATATAATACTTGACACTGGTTAAATACACTATGTGTGGAGCCAAAATATAAGAAAAAAAAGTCTTCTAAAGTCTTTAAGATCTTTTATCAAACTTATTGTGTATCGTTTTCAGTATAACCATATTTATGTGTAATAAAACACATAACATGGTACTTATAACTAACAATTTTAGAACCATATTTTATTTAAGAAGGATCCCTAAAACAAAGGGTTTAGCAAACACACACGACGACATATTAATGCACTAATGAGTGCGGTTAAACTTCAACCTTTAAAAAACAGGGACTTCAAAAGACTTTTTTGACGTCTGTTTTTTTTTCTCCAATTCAAAGGTAATGGAGTGGCAGGTCCCGCCGCCGCCATCACGGCGGGCGCCCGGCCGGATATAAAAAGTTTGCTAGCGGATATTGCAGAATTATACAGAAAAAGTTTCGTTTCCTCGCTATTTAATTTTACGTAAGCTTGAGTACTAACAATATTTTAGCAAGTACCCACTTAATACGTTTTATATGCTCGGTGGTTTTTGTTTTATAGAGACAGAAGGTTTCTAAGTTTTACGACTGTGTACTAAAAAATAATCAGCGACAGAAAAATCAACTCTTCACGAACTCGATTCAATGGGTGATTCAATTTATTTTCTATATTTAGATTCTAAGTACATGAAAAATCATAATCAGGCATATCAGTTAGGAAACCTCAAATATCGATTTTATAACTTATACAAGAGTTATCTATGGATTCATTCAACTTTTATCGCTTTCTGCGATTGCTTTGAAGTTTAAATATAAATATTTATAGGTAGTAAAGGTCATTGCTTTCTTCAATTTCGAACGAAGCTTTCAAAAGCTTTATTTAAAAGTTTATTTATTGGTTTTGTCTGGTTTGAACTTTAGACTTTATTGGCTAACAGCAAATAAAACGGAATGTAATATCTCAATGACCTTTTTATGAATACGACTTCGCATGGATAATGCATTTACCCATTGAACATGTAACATGATGACAAAATAAGATTTTCATCGCATATAATTACTGTTTGAAGTGATACCGTAATTTTTTCTTACGGCATCTTAATTTTTTTTTGTACCAAGCAAAGCATTATTCTATTTATTTTGCATATCAATGTGAGTGAACGCGAACGTGTCAATTTTTACTATTTGTTTATACATCTCATTAAAAGGTTTGTTTTTCTTATTAATTCTCCAACTTATAGCTGTAACCTATCTACTTTATCTAAGTTTTAGCTCATAGTGCGAATAAAAAACACCAACTGCACACTTCCCGCCCGGTGACGCTGTAAAGGTCGGAAGAGAACAACAGCATTAGCCCGTTAAAAAAAACCTACCGCACACAATAAAGAATTCACTCATTGAAAACATTGTCTACTAAAAATTTCAAGCGTATGTGACGAACTAGTTTATACTCTATTTTAAATTATAACAGTTCAAAAAATAAATCAAAACATTAGCTTCCATTGAAATAGACGATGATTGAATAGTAGACAGTTCCCAGACCACTTAAATAACTTAAATTATTCATTCAATTACGATTAGGCAAATTAATGTATCCGGCTCTTACCCTACGCTCTACTCTACGTGATTTTTGATCTGGCAACATTTCAATGAGCATGAAAAACGAAATCTACCATAATGAAAGGAAGGAAGTTATAATATTATGTGTGACGTAACGTACCTATCTCAAGAAGTTTATATCGACCTCAGTACCTAAATATATGATTGAATGTAATTTGAGAAAAAAACACTACATTTTTAACATAAGTTTAAATAAGTAAGTAGGTATTTAGGTAATTTGCGACGCTATCTATATGTTGTAGTGTTAAAGTAACCTAGGTAGGTACCCCTAGTACGAGTTTCGATAGTTTACTAAAACTTGATTCGTTTACGTTTTCTCCCTTTTCTCCCATACATTTCTCTGCAATGCCCCTAGCGGACACGTTGATGCATGCAGGAGACGAGCAGCCACTTAAAGTGGCGCTCTTTGGGGGCGGCATATGTTCAGCAGTGGTCGTCTTCAGTCTGATGATGATGACCTAAATACCTAAGTGAAGACAGACATCAAATAATAATGCGTGTTAGTGATTACAATATAGACAAGGTAAGTAGATACCTAAAAGTTGCCAGTTTATTTCAAGCTGATTACAGAAACCTATTAAATCTTTTACGGTTATTAGAAGGATGCTATGTACTACTTATGAATATTTATCACATCTAGGTATATTTATGAGTTCTAGACTGTAGACATATTCTATGCGTATCGAGGCTTAATTGGTAACCTGTTTAGAAAGTGCCATAGAATTATATATTATAGAAAACCTTTACCTTTATTGTAATTTTATTCCATTTATTTATCTCAAATATTTTAATTTTTAGCAACATTTCTAGGGCTACACATTTTAACCATTTTAAGATTAGGATTAACAAACTCGTATCAACATTTAAAAATAAAGAAGATTATTCATATAATAATAATGCTGCCAGTAAAAAGAATCCCTCTTTTGTTCAGAAACAAACTGAAAAATTAGAAGCGGTAAAATTAGATGGTTTATAAACACCTGCGATTGTTTTCCTCGAGTCGCCGAGTAGGCACTGATCCCGTAAAGCACAACAGAATTTCTTGTTTTCCCTTTCAGCTGTAGCATTGGGCAGGAACATGGACAATATGGCAACATCCTCGTTATTTTCCCGCGCTCTCCGTATCCGATCTTGACCAACTATTTTCGACGTCAAATGCAGACGGGACTTTAAATCTTCACTCAACACGTCGGCGGACATTTTTGGCTAAATACACAATTTTTCATAAACCAACAAAATAAAATTAAAAATTGAAATGCGCGGTTAAACTGACAGTTATTTTTTTTCGGTTTAGGTAGCACGTGTAGTGCAGGCTTCGCGGCTCGCGACGCGGTACTGAGAGCTTGACGAGTTCCAAACTCGAAACTGGAGGGAGCGTGTAGTGTAACTGTCAATGTGCTTAATTGATCCCGTGCGATACTGCGATAACAAATTGAGATAGATCCTGCGATGAGGAAGTAATTGAATTGAATGCAATAAACTGCTGAAATAGTTCGAGGGGAAAGGGTCGCCGTATATATTTCATTTCAACGATGACATGTTACGAAATACAACGTAAGAGATAAGTTAGTGATGGTGACGTTAAGCCATCAGCTAAAACGTGTCACTAAGACAAAGCAATTTACCATAATCTCTTGCTAATTACGTCAGTAATGGCTAGCGATAAGAGTTGTGCAGGTGTTTATATTATGTCACGTTATTTTAAAAGCTTATTATCACCAATAAAAAAAAAAGCTACGTTGACAATTAAGCCAATAAAATGCAAAAATTACAATATAAGTAGATCAAATTTGTTTCTGTAGAGTCAGTTTTCTACATAGAATACTTAGAATAAAAATATGCTGAGAGCCAAATCGAATAAAAAGTAGAGCAATTGACTTCCGGTTTTGACGGTCAACATATTCGCGATAGACAATCTATTGATTAATGTTTATGATTTTTATAGCAGTATCGCCTGTTTAGCGTAATCTACAGATTAATTTGCTAAGGAAAAATTTGAATCACGAACGGGACTTGAACCCGTATCTATATCTATTGATTTAAACTAAGACCATAGCACAAAGTTACAAGAAACAACGGTTTCTCGAACTTTTTGTCCAAGGAAAATCGAATGGAAGAGAATTGAGGGTAGAAGGCGTCATTCCTGACTGAAAAGACCTGCGGGAGTGGTTTGGTTGCAGTACCACATTTTCGTTTAGAGCGGCAGTGCCAAAGTTAACATTGCCATAATTACCTCCAACCTCCGTTAGGAGTGGAAGCAGTAGAAGATGAAGACAAAGTTACAAGTTACAACCGTGCGAGTTACAATCTGCATTTGTGAAAAACTAAATTTTGGAATGGTAATAAAAGATCCACCAAGATGCACAACTCGGAATTTGATAAAATTGTCTCTAACTGAACTGCTGTTTTATTAGGTGATATGTAATCACCTAATAACACAGCACCTAATGGGTGTTTTCTGTATGTGGCATATAAACTGTATATAGCACGCATACAGAACCACGGGCAACACAATCTATAAAATTGAACTAATGGACTTCTGAGTAATGTGCAGAACCGATCATTGCAAATTCCATAATTTGATACTTTCACATCGTTAAAGTTTTTGAGAGATCCGCTGTGATTTCGTCAATAGCTTTTTATTTTACAAAAATTCATTAAATAATCGAGGTGGTTGTACTTATTTGGCGCCTACTTTATATTACCTTATAAAGATTATTCCAAAGCATTAAAAAATTAGATGTTACGAACACATAAAATAAATTAATTAAAAACAAACTCTGGTTAGGTCGACGATGTTGACATTTGACATAGAAGAATAGTCGAATAGTCACCATATTTTTTTTTTGTAGGTGGCAACATCAGTGTTATGTTGTTCTGTAGAACTCTACCTACTTGTGATTTTCCCATCCCTAGTAAAGTTTATTGCGAATTCCTCACATGTGTTGTTCATACAACGGTACTTAGTATCTTATCTGAAATCTTCAGCCAAATTAATGGCAGAGATGTTCTTGAGAACTCTGTAATTTTAATAGGAAGACCTAGCGAGAAGGATACTCTGTCGCATTTGAGAACAGGCGTGAATAAAGAGGTTCCACTCAGTAATTATGTAAAAGTAAATAACTGTAAAAAGAGTGAGAGTGAGTAAAAGACTGAGAAAGAGGGTAGACCGTTTTGTCCTAATTCGAACTTTTTTATTATCTTCATCTACCGGTGAACATCGTGCATGTAGTGCCGAAATATCGGTAACTCAGAAATGATTTTAATCACGGTACCTACTAATAAAAATGTGGTAGGAATACTGTTAAATAAGCTGTATGTACTTACCATAGATGATATAATACATACAGTAGATAAGTAGGTAGGTACATACATAATCAGATTTAGAATGTAACATTAAGAATCATGGTTTATTTTATATTGATTTTAAACCCACATTGGTGGCTAAGTAACTATTACCTACACTTACCCCCATATTCTAAGACGTTACCTCGAGATTACTCCACTCGAGTCAACCTCGAATTAACCTCATTTTTGTGTTTTGGTATTTTTAGTTGACAATAAATAATCAACTTGACAATTTTCTGCGTCAATTTTTCTCAAACGAGAGAAGCGAAGCAACTGTCAACTCAAGGTACGTCGCGATGTATTTTCAGTTTCCCTCAAAGTTAAGTAGAAGTCAAGTGAAGGATTTTTTGAGAAATGTTTTGGAATACGGGGGTTAGTACCTAGGGAAAAGAAAACTTCAAGCTAATAAGCAGACAACAGTTCTAACTCTTCTTTCGTTAGTAATATCTCTAACTTCCTAATTTCAGCGAAAGCAATGTTGTACAGTCTAGTAAGTAATGGACTGTGCTGTGATTTAGGTTAGGTTTACAATAACACGCCTGTTTTAAAATGAGACAAACAAACAGTAGATACTATGGCATTGCTGCCTACACACTTTGTTCCTCAGGGCGATGGATTTAACTTGGAGTTGTATGGGCAATAAAGATTAAATGAAGTCGTTTACGATGCCTATTGAATTTTGTTGTTCTAGATTTTCAATGTGGAGAATTTGAATTTGTCGAAGTTCTAGAGCAATATGGTTGTTAGTTCTAGAGCAATATGGTTGTTTGCAGACAAACACGAACTTCTTAAGAAAACAAAAACAAATAAAATATGGTTCAGTAAGTATAGTTTCGAGTTTTGGCGGGAACGCGGAAAAGTTCACGTCGTTGCATTGTATTATTTTTCAAAACTTTTGCTTTTTCCAGCGTTAATGTTTAAAATTGGTGGCGTTTTACGCATTAAGTGCTGAATTACGAGCATAAGTGAGGGCAAGTGATATGATGTGGTGAAACGTGATTTTTTGTGTTGCTTCCAAAACTCCATAGAAGCTTCTTGTAAAGTTGCCACCACTTTGCTGGAGCATGACTTAGACTGGACTAAAAAAAAAAGTATAGTTTCCACTAACTCTGGTGGGTACACATTTTAACTGTTGTCGCATAAATCCACAGTAAAGAAAGATTTAAGTAAGAAAGAAAGAAAGAAAAATATTTTATTCATGACAACAGCAGATAAATTAGTTGAATATTTTTTAAGTATTATTATTATTTTATTAAGTACAGTTGCCACGAATCGGTCCCAACCCCAACTCAGCATGCTGCTGGTCGCACGTCGTACGACCAACGCTGGTCTTCCGTTGGGGCCGTTTCGGTATCGTCACGGCTCAGCTTACAACAATACACAAATAAGTACTAAAACATATGAAAAAAAAAAAACAACAGGAAGATAAGTAAGTAAACAAAAATGAGTGATAAACAAGAAAGTACATTCCATACAGTGGTAATGTAACCAACATAAAAAATAAAAAATGGGTAAGTAGTATCTGCTATAATGGCTAGTATTATTTGGATTTATAGGTACAATGCGAGTGCTTGCGGTAAAAAAATTTGCAATACATATAATAAGTAAGTAAGTATAAAGTTAATGTTTAAAGTTTTGGTTAAAAAGCTGTCAAAAATATTGTAGAAAACGTGTAGTATATTATTTTTTTATGTTACTACAAATAAAGAGTATGAC
Source organism: Ennomos erosarius (assembly GCA_963580505.1). Taxonomy (NCBI): domain Eukaryota; kingdom Metazoa; phylum Arthropoda; class Insecta; order Lepidoptera; family Geometridae; genus Ennomos; species Ennomos erosarius. The sequence goes on along the minus strand of OY756983.1, from coordinate 2,327,662 downwards.
TTAAAATGCTGCTGGTTATCATTTATCCTTCTTCATGCCTAAGTTAAGTTTACAATTAATTTTAACTAACTAATTAAAAACATACTGCATCTCTGACATATTAAACCGCAAGCGGCGGGGCGCCTCTATAAGTCTAAAATAAAAGAAACTGGACGTATAATACCTAACTAATTTGCCTATCAATCAAGTAAATGTGCTGATTAATTCTCGGAACAAACATTAACAACACGTAATCCGGCTTACTTTACGTACAAATCAAGCCACGTACTATTATGAGTTCTACTTACGCTACCTTCTATAATATTACAAATTAAAACGATTGTTTGCATAACTCCGTTCCAGACTCGGGATGATTTTGCTGCGGATTTGCATTTTTAGTCAATTTACTTGCATATTTAGTGTACCATTCATTCGTTGTAAGAGGTACCTGAATCTTTGAACTTAATATTATCTTTATGAACTTTCATTTTTGTAATCATCTTCATTAACAACGGCCTGCGCCGCAGGCCCTGCGGACGTCCACTGCTGAACATAGGCCTCCCATAGCGCGCCACTTTCAGCGGCTGCTCGCCACCTTCATCCATGGGTATGCATCAGATTTTATTTATTTATCCCTCAATAATAGAACAATTTGAACAAATAACAAATCTTTTATAGTAACTGTTTGTCTGTAAGTATATTAAAATTTGCAAGTTCATTTATATTCAAAACACCTATAAAAATAACAATTTTTGTTAAATAACATGGTATAATATTTCCATAACAAATACAAGAACCAAGTTATTAAAATTGTGAAATATTGTACTCTGGCAACGTTATATGAATGGTACAAGTCAAACTGTTATTAAATAAATTATATTATTCAGCCAACCTGTTCCATCCCACGCTGATGAGTCAAAACTACTTAGATATTTGTCACCGCGGTTAATAGGCAAAAGGCGTGGACCAAAGACAAATAGAAAAATTAGAATAGAATTACCAACAAAGATAAATAGCATGAATAAATAAACTGTCAAAAAGATGTGAAGACGGGAACTATTAATTTGATTTTTTTATATTTTTTTTCACGATAATTGCTGTGATTTTACTTTCAAACAGCAAGTATATTTTAGTCCTACACACCATATATTTAAATGTAAAGTATCGTCGTTAATCATGTGGTACCGAAATCGGGAAATAAGGTTCGGTTCGTTTTTAGCGTCAACTGTTTATTTGATCTTCATTTATTTTGACACCACGTATGTTTCTTTACGCAAAAGCGTACATTGTATCCGTTTCCAGGAACACGGAAAGCCTGTGAGAATCCGATTGTAGTTTGGACCAAATATTGGACTGCATACACCCAAATAACCGGTTAAAATAGTAGTTAACGAATCTCATTTTATGTTTATGACATGTTAAGATTATCATCTTTTTAAATTTAGAAAAATTTTTACAAATACTTTTGTCTGTAATGTATGTCTACCTACACTTTGATAGCCAGCAGGAAAAATATCTCTGTAGATAATACGTGCATGAACGAACCGAGTGTACCCAATGAAAGATTTATGATTGATTCATCTTCCAATAATCATTGCGGGCATTAGGCATATTATTATGTATGAATAATAGTTTCTTGTGGGTCAAGTCTAACGGTGCTATATCCTCAAATTATATTTACCGTATTCAGGTTGGTTTTGAGAACCGTCTCGCTTATTTGATTTAAAAAAATCTAAAACTAGTCTTTTACAGCGAAGTAGGTCTAGAAAACGCTCGCTGACTTCGTCTCTTAGAGCAAAAATTGGTAAGGTGGTGGAAAAGAGCAGCACCTCACCAAGTAAAAAGTATAAAAAAGTTGCAAGTAAAGGGAGGCCTATATTATACCCAGCGGTAGTGAGGCTGCAAATACTAGTGATGTCATCAGTACACACATTAATGTGGGTGTACTTATATGAACACCATTTTGGTGCGACAAAAAACGGATTTAAATTAGACGATTGTGTGATTTGCGATGGTGTCTTACGGTGCCGTAGGATTGAGTGATTGACATATTCATCATCATCATCATAAGCCCACAGATTAGGGGAAAAAGCAATCGTTGCATAAGCCCGAAATACGAAATTGACAAAAAAGGCAGCCCGCAGTTCCATTCAGTTATATAATTAAAAACAATCTTTACTATATATTTTAATAAATAAGTAAATAACCCAACGATCACTAACCTAGATCCTGGACCCTAACTAAGACTTCCTGTATCTAGGGTCCCAGGAACTACGAGGACCATGCTTCCACAACACCCAGACACAGAACAAGTATTTGCGTTTTGAGGTTAACTTTTCAATAACACTTCCCCTCATCATCATCAAATATCAAAGAAAGAAAACAATGAAAATAAATCATCAAACGTAACAATTAACCTCCAACCTTAACGTTTGATCGCCGGCTCCCATTAATCTCTCGCAAATGACAAATAATTGGTAGACAAATTCCGAAATGTTTATAAATTGTCGTAATCATGCAATTAAAAATGACCAGGCTATAATTAAAAGTCACCGGTATTGGTACTAACATGTATTGACGACAAATTACCTATCTATGTTATAGTCATAATGGCTCTTTTTGTTTTGGAAATGTACGAATTTTGGCGGGAACGCGGAAAAGTTCACGTCGTTGCATTGTATTATTTCTCAAAACTTGTGCTTTCCAGTGTTAATGTTTAAAATTGGTGGCGTTTTACGCATTAAGTGCTGTATTACGAGCGTGAGTGTAGGCAAGTGATATAATGACTGTGGTTAAACGTGATTTTCTGTGCTGCTTCCAAAATTCCATAGAAGCTTCTAGTAAAGTTGCCACCACTTTACTGGAGCACGACTTAGACTGGACTATGACTACCTGACTTAGACTCGACCATGACTATGACTAGGACATGACTTTGTGTGAAATATTTTATAACACGATGAAAATTATGATACTTGACACTGGCTAAATATACTATGTGTGGAGCCAAAATATAGAAAAAAAAAGTGTATCTATGAAAATAAGTGAAAGTAATGTGGACTTTTTGGTAAGCCTATAATGGACCAACTTTATCAAGTTATGGACCAAGTTGTTGTTAAATTACTCCTATTTGAGATTAATAGGTACAATTCATAATTTTTGTACTTATACTGTCACTTGGTTGGTGAACGATGGTGATTTATATTCCGAATTATGTCAAGTCAGAACTAAATAACTCTACAATAATTATTATTTAATTATTTTCACTTAAATACACTATGTATTTAGCCATTATCAAGAATGATGTTTCCTAAACCTAGGTGTATAATATATTGTTTATGGTATTTTAGTTACTGTATCTAAAAGGTTGCAGGTACAATAAAATTCACTTATAATTGTAAAATGCGGTCCTAATTATAATACTGCAACAGAATCAACAACGCATGTGCCTACTTGTGGATCCACAGACTATATTTTCGTTACTCTATTTCTGAAAACAATACATTACGTAACGACAGGCACATAGAGTCAAACCAATTGGTCCCCAAACTCAGTCCAATAACATGAAACCTTTTAACAGTGGGTAGCACGAGCCAGGGGTAGAAAAATGTATGAAGCATAGTACATAGTTGCAAAAACTGTAAAAGCACCTACTTTATTAAAAAAGTACTTGGAATATTCTTGAAATGGATTTTCGCACATTAGGGGAAGATGACGCATGTGCCTATTTATAGCCCTTAATTCGGTGTCACGCTCACACAATTGGAATTAAGGGAGATATATAATCATAGAAATAAAATAGTGTTGTTGTGTAGTAAGTTTAGGTACGTTGAATCTTCTATTTATCATAAGTAATAACAATACAAGTAATAAAAATGATACTTTGGTATTATCTATATTTTGCTAAATTAAATTACAATTTTTTTTTATGAGAATGAATGACGCGACGAGCTGGTCGTTCACCTGATGTTAAGCAATACGGCCGCCCATAACAGTTGCAGTGTCACTCGGAACTTTAAAATAATAAAGTTTCGCGTGACACTGCACTGCGCACGTCATCCTGAGACATCACACAGTCTCGTAATCAGATTACTACACTGTGTAATCAGGTAGTCTCATTTGCCCAGTAATTCACTAGCTACAATGCCCTTCAAACGGGAACACAGTAGTGCTTGCACACTACTGCTTGGCGGCAGAATAACTGGCAAAGCGGTAGCCTACCTAGACGAACTTTGCAGAAAAGTCCTACCACCTAGTATACAATATCTTTATCACGTAAAGAACAAGTATTATATTATCTAGTTTTTAAAAATGATTTATAATGATAATGAAATTCGGCAGCTATAAATAAAGGTTGAGCACCTCTGTTCGATAGCCACAGAATAAATATACCATAGAATAGTAACAGCTATAGCTTCGGTGCTCATTTACTTACGCCAATTTTATCTGTGTTTATGGCATGGTTTACACGACCGAAATCACTATGATTACACTATGTTGGCTATTTTAGGTGTTATAGACCTATTTGTATGCTAAACTAGTGGTTCTAAGAATGGTAATAGAGGCACATAACATAAGCTCTACTAAGTTTAAGCTGGGACTATATACTAAGAAACTGCGCGTAAAATAATGTAAAGCCAGAACGACAAACAAAACGAGCGGAATTAAATACCAAATATACAAATCATAAGTATGCCATTTTGTGGAGCAATAATCGGGAACCTGCATAAAATGATAAAAGTAAATCGTCAAAATACCTATAATAATCTAGCAGATGGTGCGCCTGTAACGCGAATTTGTCGTTGGGAAAACTAAACTAGCCGAAAAATTCGCCGTGGAAAATAGCGGAAAATTTAGCAGAAAATTTCAGATATTAGTCTATTCTATTAGGTATCCTACTCAGTTGCTAATTATGTTGTTTTCAGCAACTACTTATAGCAGCTACAGCGCAATATACTCATTACAGTAGTCGTATTCATCGTAAAGGTTTGTAAGGTTGAAATATGGGTTTAATTAAACAAAATTCTCGTAATAAGTTTGCCTTAACTGGCCTTAAAAGAAAAAAAAGTGATTTCATTAATTTCACTTCAAAACGAAAATAGTAAATTATAATGGCAGAACTCAGAAGGTCATGGCAATGACAGTGGTTGTTTTTCTCAGCCGAATCACCTTACAGGCCTTATGTAGCGGCTGGCGAGGGTAACTGACGGGCCTTACATGGTCAGTTTCGAGCTTCGGTGTGAACGAGCAGTGCTAAGTGACACATGGTGACCGAGACTGACCAACGCTCTCGCTTGAGAAACACTAATGAATCCGTGTGGTAATATTAGGTATGGATAATCTCTACCTATACCACGCTGTAAAGGTCCACGCTGTAAAGGTCTACGCTGTAAAGGTCGTTAGTACGCTGTAAAGGTCGTTACTACGCTGTAAAGGTCGTTACTACGCTGTAAAGGTCGTTAGTACGCTGTAAAGGTCGTTACTACGCTGTAAAGGTCGTTACCACGCTGTAAAGGTCGTTACTACGCTGTAAAGGTCGTTAGAGACCAACAGCATTAGCCCGTTCAAAAAAAAAAAACTCTACCTATACTAAAAGGTATAAAAGTGGAGCGTTTGTTCGGACGTTTGTTTGTTTGTGTAGCGGTGTCATTTGATAATATTAAACACAGCTTGCGTAAAGTACCGAAGCCAAAATATATTCATAGAATGTTTTGTTTGTTCCGAAAAATTAAAGAAAGTACCAGGTTTTTGTCAACAAGGTAGGCTGAAGCTAGAAGGGAAGGCTTAATTTAATAAAAACGCGCAGAGCTGTGGAACGTTATTTTTGGCTCCAAATATTTTATAAGTACAAGATTTTTGAGACAGTCGACGGCTTAGCTTTTAACACACGGCACTGCTATATTTTTGTTTTCTTAAGCGACAGTTAAGAAAACAAAAATATAGACAGCAACTGTAGAATAAAATTCTTGGTCAAAGCAATAGCATCACATAATATTACATAATATTATTATAAGATAACCAGTTGCAGCACAGAGATAATCCTTATTATAATAAACATGTTTTAGCTTGCTGCAAAGTATAGTCGCCCATATGTTTCAACCAGAACACACTCCTCCGGGCAGTCTAGTTATCACATTTAAACAGTCCCTTCAGAATTTTTTGAGTTCCGAGCATGTTGGGTAAAACGATCGAAACATTCATGGCCCGTATGTCTCAGTACAACTAGAGGATTGTGGTGCGGCCGATATATTACAATAAGCTATAAGTAGAAGACGCGTTTCACGCCTCGCTTTGAGTCTTAATAAGGCATTTCAATTGGGCCGCATGCCTGCATAGTGTAAGGTTGTTAGCGAAATATGTTTGTGGATGTCGTGCGTAAATCTAATGGCCATAGGACGAGATGACATAAGTACAAGCAGGTGTATGTTTTATAGAGACATTTCAAAGTTTTTTTGCCTTTTTGTACTTGGCACACTTTTGAAATCTAGAAGTTAATTTGAAACTAAGATAGTTTCCTAACTTTAGCTGTTCACATTATATTCCTGTGATTTAATATTGATACTAACATTTCTATATTTTAGTTCATTTCATACGTAGAAGTGTTGGATTGGATTCCACCACGCTTAAGAAAGCTACCTTATCGTTTACATCCGAAATACAAGGTCTTCGATCTTATTCTGTCTTCCTTTTTTGAAAAAGATAATAATGGAAAAACAAAACACTGCAAAACAAAAGACGGTGTATCATCTAGTCCCCAAAAACAAATGCTACTCACCAGCACGGAACACCTCGCCGCAGCCATCACAACGAGAAGCGAACTGCGCGTCATAGCAGTTACCGCAGTAGATCTTGTCCAACTTAGACCCGAACTGCTTGTCCACTAATGAGACGCGGCACTTGGCGCAGAGGAAACAGGCCTCGTGCCAGTGCTTGTCTTTGTACGACAGATCCTGGGGAGAAAGAGATAGAGATGGTTAAAATCTGGTGAAATATAGACTGTAGTCCTTATAAATAAGGTTCCATTAAAAAAAAACAGATTCATTAACAACGTGTGGCTAGCTAGTGAATAATAGCGGTCGTGGGACTTGATGAATTTCGCAAAGAGGCAGCTGAGACAAAAGGGTAAGAAAAAGCTGCAAGCCAAACTGCAAAGGGTAGCTAATAGTATGATTAGATAAATGGATATACTTTAATAAGATCGTTGGTATTGTTTTAATTTTGTGTTGTTATGGTTCTTTCTCTGCACCATTACGCGTTCAATCACTTCAAACTTTAATGGCTTCTCGCATTGGGAAGCCCAACTCAGCAGTTGTATAAAATAACTACTTTGTTAGCAATCTTGGAAACGCGATAAATTAGTTCGATTGTACTTTGCTTATTGCTTGTGTTTCTCGAAAATTACTATCGACAAATTCGGTCAGCGGTCAGAGGGAATAATTTTAATAAATTGAACATGTATCACATACTTTTCTTAAGCTGTTGGCTAGTGATCTCATGTCCAAAACCCATCACCTTTTACAAACATCTTACGTGGTTAACTTGGTATTGGTAGGGTCAACTATGAGAGATACTGCTATAAATCATACGACCAACGAAAATAATTAATCTGCTTCTATGACGCATAAACAATTATAAAGATGTGTAAAGATAAAGAAGATCCTGATGTTGCTATAAGAACCAAATACAAAAAATCTACTATTTGCCAGAAATGTCATGTTGGCGTTAGATTTACGTAGGCGTAATTACACCTCTTTCGGCTTGATCGTGATTGGTGTAGTGCAGGATCTGCGATTGTCATTTGTTTGTTATTTCATATATGGAACGATCATTAGTTAAGCTATTGTCCTAAAGTCAAGTTGTATTGCTACTAGATTCAAGATTACATGACGATTATCATCGGAGTTGTTTCTGTGAATTTTAGCTTACAAAAGGCTGTTATTGTCAAGCTGTATATCTCGACGTTGTTTTGGCATATGAGAAGTATGAGGTTTTTTCCTATTGGTATAAAACACTGCTGAACTCTCGCCATAACTTCCGTCGAAATTACTCCGACCAGATATTGGACATCCGATTTTTCTTGTTGTCAAACATTGAATCAGAATAACGTAGATAATTTGCTTGGATTTGTTAGAGCGATTTCATTTTCAGCCACAATATTAGATGCAAAAATTGCTGTGACTTTGGACGAAATCTAAGCCATAGAAAAATAGTTTAAACATCAAAGTGCGTATAGAAAAATCTTCTTCAGTGCCAAAAGTCCGAAAGATACGTAGGTACTTCCTCAAGCCTACCAATTGAATGCAGACACAATCAAATAACTTTTATCGTAATGTTATAAATTCATTGCAACGAGCATCATAAATCAGTATCGTACATACGTCATACTCTATTTCGGCCGGTGATTCATCATCATTTCGCAATTTTGATGCAAACACTCGAATTCTATTACATTTGAGGTTCATTGCCCAAGTAACGGGAAGTTAATATAGCTACAATTTGATTTGATAATTTGTCAAGTTACCGTCTTTGAATTTGTATGAATGTGAACTTCAAAACTGAGTTCTTGATAAAATTGAGGGAAAGCAATTGAAAGAAATTGCACACAGTTTATGTGATAGATTTGTTAAAAATTCACACATTATATGAACCAAATGGCTCAAGTGTTAATACTACACTAAGCGTCTGCAATTAACATATTTACACGCCAAGTTGACTAACAGTTACATATAAGATTTATCCTTAATTTTAACACAAACTCAGCAAACGGACGTTAAGTAGATTTAACACAAATTATGATTAGAGTTGTACAAGAATTGGCTTAGTAGATTAGAGTTACTAGAAATGCAAGTTACAAATCCGAAGTGCAGCTGTCCTCAAATTCTTAACGCAACATAATTTCACGCTGCATTTCTTAACTCCAAAATAGCACCCCTTATTCCCGTTCTATTCTCGTCTAAGAACGAGCGGACAGTTTCAACTAAATGTCGTAATGTCAATAAAATATGAATGTTTATTTTGGCTGATTACGAAACTTTTTAAGCTTCTTGTAACGCATAAATCTTAGAGAATCGTCTGACGGATCCCTCGGCTCAAGGTTAGCACATAACAACATCAGAATAGCTGTAACCGTCCCAGAAATAGTCCAGAAAACGTTTTGTTTTTGTTATACTCCGGGAAAATTGTTGAATATTTCTAAACTATTAACAGCTTGCAAAGTATTGAGATGTTACGTTTTATACGTGAAGATTTGTTAATGTTACTCACTTGACAAAATAACATCATTTAATTGCTTACATTAGATCACTTTAGTTGAAGAACATTGTGAAAAATAAACAAGTCTTATTTTTAAGCGACGTCAGGTGAAGGTAGCGCATTGGCATCAATTCGGCGAAGGATTTTCCGCGTAGTGTCAAAACAGTGGCAATGCCAGGAGCTTTAAAAGCGCTATTTTTTGTTCACGAATTAGCGACATCATAATTGAGCAGTGGAATTTTAGGTTCTTTGATGATGGGAAAGTCAAACTGAGACATCCTAGTCTAACAGTAGACTGGTTGGAAACAGTCTAAATATATGAAACAATAACATGTTTAATGCAGCTGTTTTGAGCGCGAAAACTGTTGGTAGATAAACGTAAGATGTTTGTAGCGTTAACGCCCCGGCTTGGCACCGCACTGCCTGGTGCCGTGTGCAGAGGTGAGCTCAAGAATCTGGGACGACTGGAGTGACATTACTAAATTTGATCACAGAAACAAAGCTAACGAATGCCGTATATTCTAATACTATTCTTGTAGCAGCACTACCTGTTATACAACGCGATACAAATGAATCTAAATCAGAGCTGGTATTAAAGAAACTGAAGACATTTAAGAAGGTAAATAAAGATAACGATGGCCTATTTTACAAGTAGATTAAGTCAAAACGTGGCCTAGTATGTAATACTGAAACGATTAAAACATTAACAACAATTAGCTACGAAATACTTATAAAATTTACTAAATAAGAGCTAAACACGTCGAGTTGGAAGAGGTATAATTTATAATTCAAATTTTAAAGTTAAAATAAACACAGACAACATCAATGTTTACAATAGGCGTATAATTAATCAAATAACAAACAAAAACGGTGCATATTTTATTTATTAATTGCATTGTATTATTTATCTCAGAGATTATCTTGTCTATGTCACTGTTGTAATTTATTTTGATTGTCATGATTGTGTATAATCATTTTAATTAAGATAGTAATGGATCCTCCATTGAATTTTTTGAATGGAATGATTAAGTGCAAAAGCAATCCGTCAAAGAACTAAAAATAGAACAGAAAGAGAGCTTTGCAAATGTTCAGCATTTTAAAGATATTTTCAAAGGCATTAGTATTCTCAACTTTGTATTTATATATAAGGGTCAGGATGTAACGGTCTCCCATTCATACCTGTTTGTTGTCTATCTCATCAAGGTCTCTAGGTGATCGAATGTAAACAAACAATGCAAACGTTACCATCAATAATTTCTTCCAGACAAAGAGACAACAATTTTGTAGAAAGGGACGCTGATGTTGATACAATTGCAAAATAAACAGAGGGCAACCGCGCAAATAATAACAAAATTGTAGGTTTTTCCTTAAGTCGATGTCCCAATGCCGGTCGTGATTGCGGCATAGACTGACTTTTCCAGTAAGTATTAGTTATATTGGTGTTTGGCACAAATAAATAGCTTTCTTTATTTCAACTTTCCGCAACGTCGTGCAATGTTGTATCAGAAATGTTAGAATTTGATAGTAGTGCGAATGTGATCAGTAGTGCATACTTATAGACTACAAAAGAAGTTGTTGGTGATTCTCACCTTAGAATCAATGCCGATGGTCTTATTGCACTCTTCGCAGCCGTTAGCGAAGACGCTCTCGTAGCACTTGATGCAGTAGGGGTGCTCATCCCTCAGGACATAGCGCTGTCCAGTGAGGGACTCATCACACTGCCAGCAGCAAAAGTGGCCGCTGTGCCAGTCCTTGTTCATGGCTTTGGTGTATTCGCCGCTGAAAATAAGCTGAGGACAAGAGAAAGCATATCATAAGTTTTATGGCTTATATTACGTACAATTTGATCACCTTATTGCAACTAATAGACTTTTAAGACCAGAAAAGGTAGTCAGTTATGAGGAGTTGTAATTGAGTAATTGAGAGGATATTTGGTATGAAGTCTGAAGTATAAGTTCTACCCTTTTCAAGGTTTGTAAAAGATTGGGTAAGAGCTTATTTGGTGAAATTGTATCTGCCAATAAAACATTTGTATTTGAGGTTAGATCGGTTTAAAATTGTAAACAGCGATTAAATGTGGCATACATCATTTTAAGAAATAGGATACCATTTCATTTCAAACTTGTATCAGAAATCGCCTGAACGAATAAATTTAACATCAGGCGTTACGTCAGATTTCGTAATGCCGCCAAATGCTGGGATATGAGATCTAAAATAGTAACGCCCGCTTTGCGTAGGTACACAAATCTGAATTACAGATCATTTGGCTCCGTATAATTTATCATGTTATTCCGAAACACGATCTGGGGATCTATGCATTTTATGTTCCTATCATATACATTTCCATTTTGTCGTTTTATTGAACATAAATGACAGGTGCCTGTCCAAAAGAACGATTGTGTAGGTAAAGTTCTATACTACGTTTTGTTTATGATTCATAGCTCAAATTAAGGCTTGTTGAGAAACTTGTTCATATTCAAATTTTTGCTATAAAGCAAAAAGCTCACACAAAAACTTGGACAGGTCAAGTTCATTGTGCAATCATTGAAAACAATCAAGTTAACCTTTGTGATTAAGATTAAGAACACTAAAGAGTCGATCAGTACCTTTAATTAGGTCGGGTATGTGAGGGTGGCCATAGCGTGCCTAGCATCGTAAACAAAAGCAGCCGATGGTTCATGTCACTATCGGGAATCGACACTACAACACACTGTCGTCACACGCACTATGCCACGCCGGCACGGTCAAGGATGGCCACCGCACACATACCCATCGTCAGTGTTGGTGGTGTTGGTCTGTTCCACCTCGGTGACGGTGACCTCTCCATCCTTAGACTCCCTGCGCTTGGAGGTCTTCTTGACCTTCCTGGTCTTGCGCTCCGTAGTGGTGTACTGTACTTGCACGTCAACGTCAGCCATTGTGCTTGGATTCTCTTTGCGAGGATACGATATCACCGGACGCGGTCACGACCCGAATTCGAATGGCGAGCAACGGTGGCCGAATCGCAGGAATTATTCCAGAATGTTTACAGCTCGAGACGGTGGGGGGAGTTTGGGATTTAAATTTGGAAGAGTGACGGAGAGGGCAGGTGCGCGGGCGGCGTTTCCGAGCCGAACCGAGCTTTTCCCCACGCTCCTACTACGCATCGAAAGTGATCCGTGTCAAGTCCCGGCGCCCGCAGAGTTAAGGAGCTAAAGCGTCGCCTTATCGCTTGGCCGAGATTCGGATCGGTTATAATTGGCAATCGATCGGTGATTTACGAGTGCACTCCGACAAACTCCGACCTACTAATGCTATTTTCACTTGCATTCAATTCGCACAGCAGCTTGGGAAACGGACATGGATTAATTATTTGTAGTTAGCAGTTCAATTCCCTGACAGTTACAATGGTAGCTCATAAATTAGCCCTTGTTGGTTGAAAGTTTGTCTGGTTCGTGGCATCTGTTGTTCAAACCGAGCCAAACATTACGACTTCTGTCGTTACTGTAAATTTCAAGGTGACTTGCTGCTCTTTGTTTGAAGATACTGTTGCTGGAGCGAAACGGCCATTATCATTGCAACAGTGCAAACAAAGTTCTATTAGTTAAAACAACAAATCCAGCCGCGTTCAAAAGCACGTGTGGATTGTTCAAGCTCTTGGGATTGTTTAGTTGTTTGATTGTCTCTATTTTTAAAGGACTACCTACACAAATCAAGTGAGCTTTACGGCCATTTTACTTTTTTTAGTATTCGACTACTTGACGTGTCAGAATGTCAGTGAGCAAGCAGTCTTTTAACCTCTTGATGAAATTAATGTCCACCTCAATTAATCGTTTAAGCGAAGCGATGGTGATTGAGGATAGTGTAACTGATTCAGTTGAATCGAAACTAGTGGCTAAAAGGTCGTAAAGTCATAGGGTCTTTGAAGTTTTTGAAAATACGAATGATTTTCACTTGTTTTATGATTCACTTGTGCCAGGTAGTCACGGTGAGAATAGAACTGTAAAAGGCGGCTAAGAGAATAACCAGAGAATGGTCAGCAGCATTTTCCTCGGTAGCTCTAGCTACATCCAAACGTTGAAAGCTTGGTGGTGATCTGACGACTATGGCAATCCCCTCTATGCTAAGCGTCCAAAGTAGCCGTTTATGGCGAAGGCCTGTGTTCAGCAGTGGACATCTATAGGCTGTTGATATGACGATTGATGATTTACCCAATTTTTATTGGTGTAATTGCATTATACTTAAACATAGTTGGCAAATGGCAACGCCTCACTTAAAAGCAACCTAACATACGTAAAGCTTCTATAGGTTAGCAGCAAAAGAACATAAGAGGCCTAGCGCCATAGATGTAAAATTATCCGCCAGTCAAATTCATGAATGAGCTGAAAATATTGAGGAAACGCCTCGACAACTTTCAGATAAACAACGCACGTGAAATCTCCAGTTACAACATCGGCTAAAATTGACAGATGACTAAACACAAGCTACATTAAATAGCTGGGAAAACAAACTGTTCGCCTTGGATTTGTATGTTTTTTCGATACGTCTAGACTTCAACAATATATGAAAATACGCAGTAGATCAACAGACGCGACCACCTCTTCACTCTGCACACAAAAATAACATGTGTAAGGAATTATTAACACAGATCCAAACCAAATAATTCGTACTCGAAAGTGAGATATTAAATCCAGAAAGCTCTTTGGAGAGATAGTTTTCTTATTCCTTCGAAAAAGAAAAGAAAGAAAGAGAAAACCGAAGTTATAATTACCAGAATTGCCCTCACAACGCAACTACATGGAGTGTTCAGTTATAATTTGAATATCGCAAGCTGACCCTTCGCTTTTCCAACTACCATACCATGAAATGCAATCCTCGTACGGAAACAAAACAAAGTATACAAAGTAAAGAAAGAAAGAAAAGACAGTCAATCTGACATCACACAACCACATTAAAATACAATACCTATGATAGTTACTTGATTGAGGAAAAAGTACAGAGAGTCGTTACTGTTTCTTCTCATAGGTAGGTTTTGGACCTCGACTCGACAGTGCAAGGTCTTGGCCAGATGTTTTAGTTAGTCTGTTTGTTGTTTCCACCTACTCTGTATCGATAGTTGACACCTGGCAGCCCTCACGCCCTTCGTGCCAATGTTGATGTTCATTGATAGTTTCGGGATTAAACGCCTCGGACTATGAATGAATGAACAATTTAACTTTCCTAATAGTCGTCTGGTCAAGGCAAATGACATAGACATGCAAGTGGTCTGCCTGTTACAGGCCGCTCTCAAAAGCTTCCAAATTTGGTACCCGAGGGGAGCCGATGGATGCAGGCAAGCAGCCGCTCAAAGTGGCACTCTGTGGGGGCCGCCTAAGATTTACAGTGGGCGTTTTCAGTCTGTTGATGATAATGAGGGTAGAAACAACTATTAACGCATTCCAATAAAAAAAAGTCTGAAAAAGCAGATATTTTTATTGCTGGTCTTAACTATTGCCCTTAGGTAAATATGATTATTATGGTGGGAGTGGAAAACCTAAGGTTCACATATTTGAATTTTTATGTGAATTGCATACACAAATACCTATCTTTCTACTTATTACACAGAGTTGAGTAGGTATCTTATTATTATCCGTTAAGCTACAAGTATGTTAATGCGCCTTTTGGGGTCGAGACGCTGGGGCCGTGGGGAACCAGTGCACATTCAATTTTTAAAGAGCTATCCAAACGCCGGGTAAGCAACTCGTGACCAAAATGCTGGCCTCTACTTGACCCAAAGGTTGAGCATTGCCATTCGACGTGGCAATGCTGCCAGCATTTTGGGCACTTTGCCTACTGGTAGTGGTTTGCTAGATTAGTTTTGTATTATAGGTATTGTTAATTTTATAGTTTAAATTGGATAATAGTTTAGTTTTATAAAATAGTTTAATTGTATTTAGTATCTTGGTGTTATTATTTATTTGTGAGATTATAGTATGTTATATAAATAAAGTCTTAAAATGATGACTCATTACAGTATTTGGCTTTGATTTAGGACTTTGTAGTTTGTAGTTAATACTCAACAACAGATTACATAGAATCTCAAACCTTATACCTATTCATTATTTTTCGGTACATCTAAAGAAATAACTTTACAATTATAAGCTTCTACACAAACCGGTTCGATTATTTTATTGTTGTATTACTATCGTATTGTATTACGAGCGACACATATCAAAAGTGTACCTAGACTAAACAAGACACTACAATTAATTTCTGGAATCCCACAAAGCTACGAAACAAATGACGCCTCTAGAGGGGAAGCGTTTTTTTTTGCTCTGTGGAATCCAATGACGTTCATAAATATGACTAAACCACAAAAAGTGTTGCACCGATCCGTCCCATGATTATGCTTACAAAAATAGACTGTTCAAAACCTCCGAGATATTTCTTAGAATATTGTTAAGAAATAGAACTCTTACTGGACTATTGACTTTGGCTTGGCATCATTTTCATTTTATATTTAGCTCCAGAATGTTGTCCAAATAAATTAGAAAGGGGAGAACCCGAAAAACCATAGCACAGATTACTGAATATGTTACTAACCATAATCTAGTTTTAGAGACGAAAGCGTGTTATCTGAAAATGTCGCAAATAGAAAATATTGTGACAAAATTCACAGGATTCATGTTTCGAATGTTTCTGGAGTTAACGTTGTAGGTTTTGGATATTGTAAGGGATTTTAAATGTAAAACAGCAATGGCCAATTTTTAGATCAGTTTTTTTTTGTTTTGACTAATAAATATAGAGATATTTAGTCAGAACCGGGGTGAAATAATCCGAGATATTATTTTGGTGCCTGGCGAGATACACACAATGCTTTAACATTGTAGAATACACCCAAAAATGGCAGTAGAGTAATGTAGTGTAACTAGTAGATTTCAGTACAGAGTTTTGATTATTGTAGTAGTTAGTTTTTAGAATATTGATTGTCTCTAATGTAAATATTATATTTATTAATTATTATATATATAAATTAAGTGCAAAGTGCAAGAAGTTAGAAATGTTTTATTTTTTATGTTAGTTGTTGCCACGTTACAGAGGATAACCGGCTTACTAATCACTCCATAGCAGTGAAATAACTGCTCAGCGTTTTCTCTTGTTCAATCTTTGCATCTTTCAAACTCATTAAAAAGGAACAAAACACTAGATAACCCAGAGCATTATACCCACTAAACTATCTTTATTCCTTGTCGCTGCTGGTAGTGCTGTGTGCACAGCCGACGTCTGCCTTGATTCATGGCAACCTTGCTGTCATCTAGACACCGTATCAAAGTGGGAAATTATGACGCAAAAGTGAAGAATTTGTTTGTTAGAATTCGGAATGAATCTCGAAATACAAAATCTGATGCCGAGGAAGGAAAAAGGGGACAGGAAGGGGATTTCCGGCAGTCATCTATTTAAGGCCACAGAACACTATATCTTCTAGGAGACGGCCCATAGCCCAACCGTGTCTCAGGACGTGGACGTTTTTTTATGTAAAAGAACGACGTGACAAGCTAGTTGTTCGCCTGATGTTAAGAGCCACGGCTGACCATAACAGATTGAATGGGCTGAAGATATAGGAAACTACTGAGAAACGCCACTATAATTATTTTATTACTGAACTAAATTAAGCATTGTTCAATCAGAAATGACGATAAATTTATAACGAGCCCGGGGGAATTATTGAGTCCCTCCACAACAAACACTTCTCGGAGTAATAGATATAAACCTGTTGCCATAAATTTAAAAAAAAAACAGAGGCTGTGGATGGTGGATGTCGTAATCGTATCCATGCAAATATAATACTTATTTTTGCGTGGAAAGTAAACACAATGATCTGGCGACGTGACGTCGACCTAAACGATTGTGAAAATTTGTGATCACGAAAACAAACTACAATAGATTTTAAGAAAACTATGAAAAACATGTTTTTCATATTTTTATTTTTTCGCGAAAACAAGAGCCAGCCATTTGATGATAATACTTCTATCTATTTTAATAAATCTAACATTAGGTACTTACTTAGCATGGACTATAGTTTTATAAAATAGCCCAAGGAATAGGCCAAAGATTTTCGAGGCCTTTATCTATTGTTAACTTGTTACAACGTCCACAACAGTTCCGCGGTGAAGAAGAAAATATTGGTCATCATCATCATTATCATCATCATCATCATCATCATCATCATTATCATCATCATCATCATCATCACCATCATAATCATTATTATCACCATTGTCATTTACAGCCTGAAGACGTCCACTGCTGATCATAGGCCTCCCCCAGCGAGCGCCACTTTGAACGGTTGCTTTGCTTCTTAGCTCTTCATTTTACAGTGCTCACTATGTCAATTTCAACGTTATCTCCATCTTCTAATTTTCAACTAGAATACACAGTTGCACCATCACTCAAATTGTGATTAAATGGTACAAAAGGCAAAGCAAGCCCTTTGACTACGAACGTACCTAACTACCCAGTGGTTTCAACAGACATAGAAATTGTAACTGCATGAATGGGAATGGAAATCTCTTCATCTCTTGAATAGGGCTAGTTAGGCTTTGAGGGGCTTTACTTTAAGTATGTATGTTAGCTTTACGTTTGTGTTATTTGTGCTTGTAACTCTTGGTATGACGATGAAAGAGTTCGTTATGTTAATAGAGGGCTTTTGAGGTATAATATCAGATATCCTGTCATCAGCACATCACAGAAACATCAGCTTATTTAGATCTTTAGATGTTGCAGGATTTTTTTTAAAGTAAGCGGAGGTTTAATTTGTGTGATTCATGATTATGCCAGTTTTCTCATGATATTTTTCTTTTCCGGTTAGTTATAGGAGCGAGTGCAAATTCCATACACACACAGGGGTACAAGACCCCTGCCCTGTATGTAGAGGAATAAATCTATTATTTGACAATTCGAAGCTTGAATTTACTCAAAGGGAATATGATTGGTGGATAATTATTATAGTACGCAGCCATCTCTCGCTAAAAGGTCGCAAATGAGCCGCGGCCGCATCATAATATTAACTCCACGCATTTGGGTCGAGGTTTCTTATTTTTGGATATATTGTGCAACTGCTTGATCCACTGGCGGTGGCAAGTTCATCTGTTATTTGGGAGATTTATGGAGATTCCGGGAATTTTATGATGTCAGATGGTGACTTGATAGTTGAGATAATTATAATAATACCACTGCTATAGTGAGTTTTGCTATATTACGTGCAGAATTTACATTCCCTTACAACGATGAGAAAAAGCATCGTAAAGAAACCTATGTTTCAAAAACAGAAAAATCAAGAGCATGTCGTGTCATCTACTAACCCACACTAATAGCTAAGGTAATCAACGGTGACAAATTAAAACTCTAGGGCTGAGTTGCACCATAATCACAGTTAAAGTTACTGACAGTTTTTATATTAGGCCGCCCGGCGAAGCGTGGACAGCAGTTAAAGTTAGCGTTAAAGTAAGCTGTCCCCTAGTACAAGTTTTCCAATACGTGAATACGCGCGAATCCATTTAAAATTTGGACTGCCATTTTTAGTTCATCAACGTGTCCGCTAGAGGCGCTGCACAGAAATGTATGGTAGAAAAGGGAGAAAAGGTAAACGAATCAAGTTTTAGTAAACTATCGAAACTCCTACTAGGGGTACTCAGACTAACAAATTCTAAAGTCAGTTTAACCAATGCTCAAAATTGGTTATTTTTAACTATAACATAACTTTAACTATCGGTGGGAAAACCCACCCTTAGATAACGCGGTGGATTATGGCCACACTCTCCCTGTGGGAGAAGTCCTATCTCCCAGGAGGATACGTGTCCAGTATTGGGTTGATGACGATGAGCACTTTATTCGGCCTCGGTTACGTTTTGTTGGAAGAATAGGTTGATAGTAATATTGGAGCTTAAAGTTTGTATAAATATTAAATAACTATTACCCACTGCAAGTCCAATGGATTTATTTTATTTTTAAAATAAAAAATAACAATTTTTGGGCTGCTTATAAGCTAGGTTTATCTATGTAGTTTTTGATTACCGACGCAACGGTTGGATGTTTTTTATGTGTGTAGCTGTGTCTACGGCACTGGCATCGTTAATAGCTCTCACACGATAAACCGTTTTTAAGGCTGAGTTGCACCAGCTTACTTTAACGCTAACTTTAACCCTAACTATAACCATTCCACGCTATGCAGGGCGGGCTAATGTCAAAATTTGACCGTAACTTTAACCGTGTTTATGGTGCAACTCAGCCTAAATGAGAATGAAATAACGTGACGAGCTAGTCGTTCACCTGGTGTAAGCGACACGGCTGCCCATAACTGTTGCAGTGTCACTCGGAACTTTAAAACAAAAGTTTCACGTGACACTGTGCACGTCATCCTGAGACATCCCACAGTCTAGTAATCAGATCACTAGACTATGAGATCAGGTCATAAAGTCTCATTTTCCCAGTAAACTAGATCGAGTCACCTACTATGTGACCTTGATCTAGTGTGTATGTTAGGCATTAGAAGATTTTCAATTTAAGTTTAATTACATCTATACTTTAATACTGATTGAAATGTTTTGAAGAGATTCATTGGACTGTTGCCTAACCTAACGTCTATTTCTATACTTCTGTGTTTTCTGTTCCACTAATTGCTGTTCGACCTTGATTCCATCCGAATTCGTGTTACTATTTCGATTGACAGTCGTTTCCGAATAATCGACAGTCGACACCGCTTTGGCAAATGGTACAGACTGAAGATGAGCATTCATCACGTCACATTCACACACTAAATGTATCAATTCGTGAGTGTAGATAACAATGTTTTTGGTTTATATCTACACGAAAACTAAAATTGCTTATAAGCCATACAAATTAAAGCCTTCTATTTCCTGTCACAAAGGAATACGGTTAATACCAACCTTCTCTCGGGTAGGTGTCGGTAAAGAAAACAAAACACAAACAGGGAATCATAGTTTAATTTCAAATTCAGTCATGCTTAGGTGAAGCTCGCTTGCGTTCGTGCGGTAAAGCTAGTCATCAGAATTGTTAGCCCAGAAGTCTATGTCTTCCTCTTCCTCAATTACCTCTTTGTCTTTCGTGTTTTCGTCGATGGAATCGGGTTCGGGGGTCTCTTTCAGTTCTGCAGCGTCGACACTGTCAGTGGATGCTTCCGTGCTCCAGTTGTCATTGCGCCGCTCCCGCGACCGACTTCTGAAAGAATTTGCCGAGAGATTAGGAGCGCTCCTGACGAATTCACGCTCTACAGCGCTCGCCTTTGTCGCACCGAGCTCAGCTTCCTCGAGCGACGTGAACATCTGCAGCTCTTCCTCGCGAGACGCCCGCGAGTCTTTCGAAGAATTCGATGAAGACGAGTGACGCTTTCGGAAGGTTCGACGCCTGCCACTCGGGTCACTTCGTTGCAACGGACGATACTTGATCCCGTCAAGAGATCTACAAATCACAACACATGAATTGGTATCGTACAGTGAGATGTCACAAGATGCCACAATGTGCCGTGCATGGTCTGATGATGACGATCTACTACGTCACTACGGTTCCGCAAGCGTGAGTGAGTGAGATGTGCACGAACAAATCAAATGCTTTTATTAACCTTAAGTAGTCATCGGTGAAAAACCCCGGATTGTCGTCGTCGTAGGATTGGAAGTGTATTTCGGGGTTGGAGGTGATGGGGCTGTACTGCCATGTTAGTTTTTCTTCCTTGTCTTGGTTCTCCTCAGATTCCCGTTGATCAAATGAGTTTGCAGGAGTGTGTGTATCTGCACCGGGTGATTGGTTTCGATTAGCGACGCTGAAACTTTCGGAAGTTGTGTTCAACACAACCGTTTTCGTCTTTGACGGTGAGTACCTTTCTGGTCTGTAGTGGCCGTTCGCTACCGGAGGTTCCTCCACGGAGTCGCCGAAGCTGGAAATTTTCGTCGAGAACAATATGGCTGTCGAATCAGATTGCGCGTGGTAGAACTTAATAGCGGCAGCTGACAGTTTGCCGTCTTTGTCCTCTGACAGGCTGAGATAACCCTGTCCGCATGACGTGGGCCAGTCATTCACTTGTTTGGCCGATTTTTGGAGTTCCGTTGTGTAGTGCTCGACGAGATCATCGAAGCCCGGATGGTCGTAAGGTATAACGCCACTAGTCAGGTGCCTGACGCACTCGATTGCCTCGTGCATTCCAGCGTAACATATGACCGCGGATAGCACGATTCCCATTTCACAGGTCCCGAACAAACAATCGCTCATAAAACGGAATGGAAACGGTGAGGCGGTTTGAAGTACGGAGGGTCGCAGGGGAGCAGGGCGGATGCGGCGATAGAGCGCTGGGACAAGAATTGAACAACTGAAATTAAATTGTATTACTTGCCAAACTTTTGTATCCACATTTAGAATACCGTTTGGCGATGTGGCCAGACTATACATTAATGTCGCATTGAATGTTCGCGCCGAAGGTCGATTTCGGCTTTATGGGCGGATAAAAATGCTAATGGCTGGATTGATGGGACGGGGAAGTATACCTTTGAAGTGAAATGTACCTATTTTCAACTTCACACATTGTGAATTAACATCAGTTAATCAATGATAATAAAACAGGGTAAACTTGTGTACATTTATCATAGCGGTTGAGACTGATTTGTTCAAGGCGCTAAGTCGTTATAGAGAACCTGCCCTTATTACAGTTTCAATAACAGAATGACTTAAGACACGCAATTCATCACTGATTTAGCATGTTCCGCGACCGCGACGATCTTAAGTTTTATGTAAATCAGTGTATAGTATGTGTAGACCATTTTATGTACAAAAACGATTATTGCTTCGATTTAAATGATATCTTCAAATAGCCGAGGCAATGATTACTTTTCATTTACGTCTAAAGCAATCGTTTTTAACATTTTCACTGGAATAGACAAAACTAATCAGTTCAAACAATAAACAAGATACTATTACCCTACTTTTCATCATACAATTTTCCATTATTCGCAGAAAATTGCGTGGTAGAGAAACCACGATAACAACAAGAAATAGTATGATATAATTTCTCTGTTTTTCTAGATTTATTTGCCAAATACCCGCACGCGTGGGATACGAACTTGACATTGACTTACAAAATATCGCAATCCTGAAATTATGTTTCAATTTCGTTTCGTTTCGTTCGTTTTCGTAATTTTGTTGTATAATACAGATTTACAGACTATTGTTGGACTATTTTGGGTTCTGTAACTTCTAGTTGACGAAAGTAGACACGAAATGCTCGATTGTAACGAGAATGAGAGAGGTAGACAAAAGCATTTTATTTCGATGCATGATTTATAGCAGTACCATCTGCTTAGCTGCACTAGATTAATTTGTGTATTTTATTTTTGACCCATAAATCCCTTTTTAAAGTACTTACTTAGCTAATAATGGACATTAATTTAAAGAATAAGCAAAACTTAACACAAGCAAAACTATTTTTAAGAAATTATTTATTTACGATGGCGCTAAGGGTGGGTTTTTCAATGGTCATTTGTTAGCTTTTTTAACCATTGGTTACCTTAACTATTGGTGAAAAAACCCGCCCTAAGGTAGTTAACTCAGCAATCATAATCTATAGTAGCTAGATGTTTACTTCAGCCTTCATTACATTATATAATATGTCATCGACCTTTAAACACACAGGGTCAAGAAGAAAAGCGCGAATCGTGAATAGTAATTTAAAGACATGGTTCCGTATATTGACGTTTAATTCTAAATTCAGCAATGTAGGTTCCCAATCCCAACTACCAAATAAATAACAAACTAGAATGAACAGTCTATGGAAAAATAGCACAGCTGGCATCTGATCTTCCCCAAATACAGATTGTTGGTATACATACAGCAAATCTGACAAAAACCAACGTTTGTAGAACAATACGAACGTCTTGGTATATATTGTCAGTGATGTGAAATGATGTGACGATGAAACGACTTCAATAAGTAGACTAATTAAGCTACAATCTACCTAAAGACCAAATTATAATATAAATTAATTAATTGGTAGGTCCATACCTACTTCTTATCATTGTAGAGATAGCTTGAGCTTGAGGCTGCAAGTATACCAAACTCAACTTGTAGCTTCATCACAAAAATTGCCCAGTTTAACTCGATGGTTCCGAGATCACCCACCTCATCCCTAAAATTGCACACGTATCCACGGAACAAAAATGAAAACAGCACAGTTTGGCACAAACAGTATTTTTTGACACAATGCCAGATTTCACTTTATCCTCCGCCAAAATATTTAGTGATATCGTTACGAGTTCGTTCGACTTTCTTCAAGTATGTAAAGAAATAAAATTTCATGTTCACTATAACTAGCTGAGTTTATGGACTGCGATGCGGAGTTGTGACTTAAGGGATCTTCGGGGAAAACGGGCAACAATATTCTTTTAATAACCCTCTTTTTGGTAGTCGGGTAAAAATAAGGCTTAATTTCGTACTGCGGGCTTTTGTTTAGGGGTTGATAGGGTAATTCAAATATTGTACTGAAGATCTCAGGAAGCAATTAACGTGCTCATATTCTGTCATTCAGCATGTTCTTTGAAAATACCTAAACCTAAAGCACTTTTTACTACGAAAAAGCGATTGAATTCACGTACCAGTAATGTAACATGATTTTTTGATTAAGAAACGATTCACAACAAAATAAGATTTACTTCTATAAAAATAACAAAAAAAAGTATAACTTCTGTAAATATAATCTCAATTTTATACTACGTGTCACGGGCAATTTTTTTTATATTTCCTCACTACAAATTTAACGTTCGTTGTATCCGGATATACGAACGGAAACTACGGCCAAGCTTTATCTGTAGTATCTAGTATGATAAGGGCAAGTTCATTCAGAAAAACGTCACGTCCGGGACGCGGTGTCACGTCACACGCGCTTTAAATCACAGAGAACTATAAATTAAAAATGCTTTTTAAAAAAATGCCTTATATTGTTATGCGATGCTTGAATATAATTTGTTATGGACGTTAGCACAACATTTTTTTTGGTCTCCTTTCCTTTTTCGAGTGTATCGAAGACATATTTAATGTAACTTTAGAAGTAATCCCTGATCCGAGCAGTTGCATCCAAAATAAGCATTGCCCTAATGAAAGCCGACCTCCGGTAGGAGATGGCACCATAAGAAGAAGAAGAAGTAATTATTTTACCAAGATATATTAATGATGTATTTATAAAACTATATATTTTGTTTTGTATCTATTTTTTTTTCACACATTGTTAGTTTTATAATTGTATTTTCTCTTGTCTCGTTAAAGTCGAATTAAGTTATACTCGTTTGCTTTCCTTTTATATATTTATTTTCCGATTTTATGATAGGCATGTAAATATCACTGTTTGTACCAGACAAAGTGCATGTGTCATTGGATTATCGGATTTATTTTATTTACTG
Organism: Ennomos erosarius; assembly: GCA_963580505.1. Taxonomy (NCBI): domain Eukaryota; kingdom Metazoa; phylum Arthropoda; class Insecta; order Lepidoptera; family Geometridae; genus Ennomos; species Ennomos erosarius. The sequence continues at coordinate 2,303,021 of OY756983.1, read as the reverse complement.
TTTAAATCATGTTGTTTTGTAATTGTATGTTCCATTATCTGTTATGCACCTATAAATCAGTTTTACGCATCTTTCTTATTCTCGCTGGCCATATGGTTCCGGCTCCCAGCAGTAAAAGATTAGCCCATCTCCCATTGGTGCAGTAAGAGTTGGCTAAGGGAATAGGTATCCTGGAAGTGGGCGGCTCGCACTAGGTGGGCCGACGATCTGGTGAAAGCGACAGGGAGCCGATGGATCCAGGAGACGAGCAGCTGCTCATAGTGGCGCTCCCTGGGAGAGGCCTATGTTCAGCAGTGGACATCTTCAGCTTGTTAATGATGATGATGATGATGATGGGCGGCAGTATTCGACTCGGTACATTAAATCTCCTGCGATCACCAAGCCGTCTGCCAAGCATGGTGATCATGGCAAACCCTCTTCTCCTATGTTAAAATAGGTGTCCGAAGGTGTTTACGGGGGAGCCCTGTGGAAAACCTTCACCCCTATGAAAAATCGTTTTGCACCACCGTTTATTCTCTCTACTGATAATATCCATCCAAAGGTTTTTTTTTTATCATCGATAGGCTAACATTTGACTACGGTCTCACCTGATGGTAAGTGATGACGCGGTCGACGATGGAGCATGCTTGTCTAGAAGATACTGTCTGGAAGGGATCGCTGTCAGCGATAAGACCGCCCATTGTTGAACGTAAGATTTATTTTATTCCTATTTGTATGTTTTATTTGTAAAACAATAAAGAGTTCTCTCCGTTCATCCATCCATCTATCTATCTATCTATCTGTCTATAAGCATCCAAAGTGGCGTGTATGGAGGAAGCCTTCGTCTCCGACTGTAGATAAGAACCACAGAGCAAAAAAATAATATCCTTCGGCTCCGCGTCATTTTTCAAAGCTCTGGGATAAGAACTTAGTCCTTATGCGCGCTACAGCTTCCCAAAACACAACGTTATGTGTTATGTAGCTGCATCACTAAATAAGCATCTTTAGCCGTGTCATAGATACTATACTAAATAGTACTTTAATGCCATGTCTAATTGTAGAGAGGACGTCATTCGTGACGCGGGAGGACCGTGTGAAACGTGACGTCCGAGTGGGAGTTGCCTTGGATTTCCTTTCATTTCAGTATCTTGCTAGGTTTTGTTTCAATGCTATCTTTACTTGCGTGATATTCAATATTTCACTATTTTAATTTCAATTGAGTGATTACTTTTTAATTTTTTTAATTTTTTATTGATAATTACTTCTTTTGTCAACGTGCAGTTGAAAATATTACAAATTCTATATGACCAATTATTGTTTACTAATTCTTATTAAAAATTATTACTTTATACTGCAGTAAGTAGATATTAAATATTGTATGATGTTCATGAGGTCAGTACATAATTATGTTCTTCGTTCATAAGCAATTCTAATTGTGACCATTTACCGTCAGACTGCTTGTTTTTCATTTAAAATTTAAAAACCACTTTTTTTTTACTATTTCATAATAGAAAGCCCAAATATTCTCTAAAACCGCGATAAGACTGACGGTCGCCAATCCGCCCACGGCGACCACCGCGTCTCTCGAAAATACATCAGCTGTACAATTGGCGATTAGGATAAAATGTTATTATTTTGTAGAGCTGTTCCGTTTCGTAATCATTTTTGGTATGGATACAGTTTTGAGATGGGAATTCGATATTTTAGAATACGGATGGGTAGCTGAAACGTATCGAAAACGTCCAAAGTAAAGAAATCACAAAAAATAAAACCACCGAATCAGTCTTTTGAAATCGGTTCAAATGGAAGCGGTCCTTCGCTTCTTTTTTTAAACTTTGTAATTATATAAAATAATAAAAACTATAGGTACTATGTATTGTGGAAGAAGGGTTCTAGAGTGTCGCCCACGAACCGGAAGACGCAACGTAGGCCGGCCCCCCCTAGGTGGAACGACGATCTGGTGAAAGCCAATGGATGTGCGAGCAGCCGCTCATAGTTGCGCTCTCTGGAGTAAGCCTATGTTCATTAGACGTATTCAGGCTGATCTTGATGAACATGATACTATGTACTAAAACCCACTACCCTACCTATTGCAAAGTAGGTATACTTCATAAAGTGCTCCAAACCAATTTAAAACATCGGTGTCAATGCCAAGATCAGGAACCAACCTACTCATTAACGGAACTGTTTAAAACCGAGTTCTATTTTAACTGAACACTGACCAGTTCAAGCCTAAAATAGCTCACTACAAAAGACAAACATGGACTGAAATAAAAAAAAAACAAAGCGCCTTTTGTAAGTATTGGTTTCTTCTAGGCGAGTGTGACATATTATCACTTAACACTCAGGGGCATAGAGTCAAACGTAAGCATGTTTTATATAAAAACGTCCGAATGACGCCGTGGCCTATTATGGAACCCTTCCCAGCCTTAAAAACCCATATAATAAAAGAAAAAATGTCACTAGTAAAATGCCATTAGGTACATAATTTTTTATTATGCCTTATAAACTTCTTCTTAAGATGACTTCCCAAGATAACTACCTATTTAAAGCACTTTTATAGTGCTATGTTGCTGCCCGAATAATAGATGTGGAATCATACTGGATAATTTACAAAACTTTCCTTAGTCTATTTTGAGCTGGCAATGGCAAATGGTCATTCTAAATCCAAAACAGTTCATTATTAACATGGACTGTGTCAAAGACAAGGTCGGAGAAAGTCTGGGCGGCTGCGTTGGACGGCGAGCTTGGGCGGGCGGTAACCGGACACCGCGTGACGTCACGCGCGGGCCGTGCGCACGAGTGGACCGTGTGCTGCGGAATGGACGCAACGATCGGATGGTCACTTCTAATGTAAGTAAGTAAATATAAATATGGTATGTATGAAGTAGAGAAATGGCATGTTTTTATTAATACTAGCTGAACCGCCCCGGCTTCACACGGGTAAATTATGTCAATAAATATTTGATTGATTGAATTAGTTTTACGTCGTAACCCTGTTACGTACACCTTGTACACCTTGGGTTTCATTAGTAGAGTTTCAGTAAGGATTCCTAATTGAAAATATAATATAGCCTTGTCACTCCTGGATAGTGTAGCTTCCCAACAGTGAAAGAATTGTTCAAATCGGTTCAGTAAATCGGAGCTTATTCAATGCAAACAAACAAATCAATCTTTCCTCTTTATAATATTGTGTTTTAGATTATAGATGTTATAGATTATAGATTTTTGGATAGAAACAACTCATAGATTTTTTTTATGAGAATGATGTGACGAGCTATTCGTTCACCTGATGTTAAGCGATACGGCCACCCATAACAGTTGCAGTGTCACTCGGAACTTTAAAATAAGTTCCGCGTGACACTGCACTGCGCACGTCATCCTGAGACATCACACTGTCTAGTAATCAGATTACTACACTGTGTAATCAGGTCATAAAGTCTCATTTGCCCAGTAATTTCACTAGCTACAATGCCCTTCAAACCGGAACACAATAGTGCTTGGACACTACTGCTTGGCGGCAGAATAACTGGCAAAGCGGTGGTACCTACCTAGACGAACTTTGCAGAAAAGTCCTACCACCTAGTATAATCCATTCAAAGTAGAAAAATGTAATTACGATCGGGATTCTGGTGGAGCGGCGTGAAGCGAATAAAATGATGCAAAGGCGGTGGGAAAATTAAACAATTGAAAGGGCGCAAATATGTAAAACTATATCAAAAAGTCATTTACATGTTAAATATGACATAAATCACATTATCAGCCGACAGACGTTCACTGCTGAACATAGGCCTCCCATATAAAACCCCACCCTTTTTTATCCCCAGAGGGTCTGGCAAGCCTGGTCTTGGTGAATGCAAAAATTTAACCGAGGAGAATGCTGCAGCCCTGGATGTTATACCCTTAGCTTACCTGAAGCCGACTCTTCCGGCATCCGCAGGAGGAGATGGATGGTCTTATTCTCACATTTAAATGTCAATTATAACAATTTTAAGACCCGCGTCTAGGACCCGCGACCCCCATTTTTACATGCAACATTTATTTTTTCAACATGATCTTCACGCGGGTACTTTCGTATGGTACGTTCGTGTAACGCAGTTTCGGCTCTTAAAAATTCTGTCATTCGGGCCGCTTTTCGTTTTAGTTTAATGTAAAAGTTAAAGTTAGTGAACTGCATAGCGATTCAGGAGACCTCAGCGCTGAGGCCTCGATTCTACCAACTTTTATTTGAAAATAGAACAGAAATAGCGTCATCGTTTCTGCAAAAGGCATGAGCTAAGGGAGAGCTTTCCGTTCTATTTTCAAATAAAAGTTGGTTGAATCGAGGCCTCAGCGCTGAGGTCTCCTGAATCGCTATGCTGTTGTCAATGTTGTTGAATATTTCAACATTTTTCCACATCGCAAACGATTTTTTACACAAAATTATGTTAAGCCACAATAATCGCCACTATCAAAAGATTCTATTATAACTTCTACAATACTACAATACATAAATAAGCTCCACACCCCATTCAAGTCCGTGTAGGTGTTATACGTGAATGAAGCATTCAGTGAAATAGTATTTTCAGCGTGGCCGCGATTGTATAACATCGTTCTAGTTTTTATTTTTTAAATCACGTGTAGCGCGGTGGCTATGCGCGTGAATTTAGTTATTCGGTTTTTTTTTTAAATCGTGCTTTCGATTGATTTATAGATAGATAGTTTGATGATTTCAATTGTTTAATGACCGTAATGTCGTTGAGTGTTGAGGAGATGATTCAATTTGATGATCATGAGTTATGCGGAGCATTCCATAAAATAAATGTGACTCATTGGCTTAAACTACAAAGTAACATTGTTTGTGCATGTAATTAAATTATGCTGAGACTCCTTTAACCATTAATATTATTCATTAAAATTGAATTGTAGGTAATTATTTTTGTATGATAATCAATATGTAATCTTCATTTTAACCCCATTATGTCTCACGCGGCACCAGCCGCAATAATTATTCTCTTTTGCCCCCAATAAAATATTGTGCTCATATTTAAAATCACAACATTATACTTATTTTTTTTGACAGCCTCCGTGGTGTGGTGGTTGAGCAGGTCGGCTCATAACCCGGAGGTGGCGGGTTCGATTCCCGCGACAGGACAAGTATTTGCGCCCGAAAAAAAAAGCGCAAATACTTGTTCTGTGCCTGGGTGTTGTGGGACCATGGTCCTCGTAGTTCCTGGGTCCCTAGATACAGGGAATCCTAGTTAGGGTCCAGGATCTATGTATGTTATCGTTGGACGTTATTATTATATTATTTGAATTACACATTTTATTCGTAGCATTAATATAGGATACCAGCGAAACACAATCAGACACCGACCCCGGCGAGGTCGACGTACCCCCCGTAGGTTAGCTAGAATGGTCGCGACTTTCCATAGGGTCCACTCCTCCAGCGGACGTAGCCTTCTCGATTCTCTTATCCCGGCAATAGCCCAAGCCGAGGCTCGCACCCCAGGGGTTTAAGTTAGGCCTTATTTTCTTGTTGCCTCAAACTTCGTCACGTTATTCATCATTATCATAAAGCCTTCGGTCCCGGCTGTTGTAAAAAGACAATAGTCGTTAAGCCAAGTCAGAAGCCTTTGGGCGGCCTAAAAATTCTGACACCAGGGCTGACCTCTTGCCTACATGAGTGAGAAGAAGAAGATTATCATAAAAAAAACTTTTGACTTTTCCATCCAGTGACGCTGTAAAAGTCGGTAGAGACTACCGTAGGTATTATATTATCTGTGCTGTGGTACAGACAAACAGCATTAGCCCGTTCAAAAAACTTCTTTCATTCGTCAAGTTTTCGACACTACGTACTGAGTGTGAGCTCAGCTTTATTTCTGTGGACAATGACAGTATACATTTTTTGTGCGTGTTTTAAAATAATTGTTAGTGTTCTAATGAACGATTAGTGTTGTGTTTTTTGACACAAAACAAAGTTTAGTGACACGTATAAAACGTCCACCTAGCAATAATTGTCAGAAAACTTCCTACATGTCAGTAAAAAAATGTATCATAATCAATCTCATCACACTATCACACTAATATTATACAGGAAAAAGTTTGTATTTTTGTCACAGAATTCCCCCTATTAAAGTCTTTGATTTGTATATGTTTGTTACTCTTTCACGCTCAAACGTCTAGACAGATTCGGATGAAATATGAAATAGTGATAGCTTATATATTGGATTAACACAAGCTACTTTATATCCGCGGGTGAAACCGCAGGGCATAGCTAGTATAATTAAATATTTATTAGTAAATTACGCGGTGTATTTTTTAAATTAGCATACTTACGCTATATATTTAAAAATAAGTAAGATTTAAGGACCTACTAGAAGTTAATAAAAGTTTACAACTCGCCGACTTACGAACACTGTACTTTAGTGCGTGAGCCATCTGTGGGTGAGTAGCGGAACTAGATCAAGAGCTTTAAGCTATGAGTGACAATGAGATGGTTGATAAATGTTGATAAATGATGGTTCGTATTTTGAAATGGTTTTTATCTGGCTATAATTTCATCATTGTAAAAATGGCTACTACTACATTTGACGAGACTTTATAAAATAAATAAATAAATAAAAAGTACACATTCATGCATTGTTCATGAAAGAGAATCTTTAAAGTTCAACTGTTAACTATTTTAATCATAACCTACTTGAAATTTTTTATGTTTTCTTACAAAAGTTTTATATAAGTAGGTCTGTATAAGTTAAGTACGAAGTATTTTATTTATTAATTACATGCTTTCATACAATGTCATTTAGTGTAACTAAAACTAAATACCTAGTCCTACATATTTCATTGTATGAGCCCTGTGAGGGCGTTGCACTTCTGAGTGGAGCTGGAGCGTAAATATCTATATCTAATAAAAATAGCAAATTATACATATTTTAATTGAATTTCGTCATCTTATATACAATTTAGGTCAATTTATATATTATTATTGTCATCATTCTAAGTAAATTTCAAAACGGGATAAATTTTATATTGCAATTGTTAGATTAATTATTAATATTACCTACTTTGATATTAATACTTTTAATTTTTATCATTTCCTACATCGAGTGTAACAGGACCGAGCGAACTAAAGTTTATCTGCTTTAAATTCTTCGACTGAGTAATAGCCTTTTTTTAGCAAAAATGATTTTAGTCGTCTTGAGTAGGTAAGTAAGTATGGATATCAACGAGTTCAAATTATTTTCAGATCTCCGATATAGTTTCAGACATCCAATATAATTATTACCTTCTTACTACATACTTTTAATTTATTGATATTATTAAGTATTGGGATATTCTTTCTAAATGTGAGGTTTGGATATTTAGGTTAGAAGAAATAAGCATGTTCAAAGCAAAACCATAAATAATTTAGTTAGTTTGAATTGCCTATCAATTTATTTTAGTTAGGAATAATTTCAGTTTTCACTACTTTTAGAAACAGAAAATTTGGGTTCCATGAAATAAAATAAATATTATTTAAAAACACATGATAAATTTATCATTCACACATGGTCACATTTTCTTCCACTTACAACAAACTTTTTCTTCTAAGTTGCCAGCAAGTGACAATCCAAAACGCGGCAAGCGTTCGCGCGTAAAATTCAAAAATCGAACACAGGTCGAATGCACACTGACACACGCGTTATTTTTTTCCAAATTCGAGTTGACTTTTAGACTTTTGAGTTTTGTTATTCGAATAAAATCGCTGGAGGCAAAACTGGACGCGTCCTCCGATAGACGTCGAAAGAGTATTGAGTTGATGCGGGAACGGATCGCAGCGAGTTCCTTGTCGCGCGTCAATTATATTTATTACAGCGAGCGACAGTAAACATGCATGCGACAGGCACTTCAAAGCGATCGATCGCTCGACTCGATTAATCGATACACCTACCGCATATTTTCCGCGATCTATAAGGGGCTTGCGGCTTAAAGGTAGTAACGAATTTAGATTTTTGCACGCAGCCCTTGCGATTTTTTAACAGCACGGGAATAGAGTCCGCTGTCATGGTAATTTCTAAGTTGTAAGATTGGAAGGTTTATTTTGATATTAATAAAATTCTTCAAAGACGAGGAGGACGCCGATGACAGAGTTATGGAGTCAACGGAAAAGTTATATTTGAAACTACTACTTCGATTACGTTAAAATGATACCTACTTTTCTTGGTCAAATCTCAAATACAACAAAACAGGACGCAGCGTCTTCTAGTGATCGCCACTCGAGAACCTTTCTTCCCCATCGGTTGTCAGTTCTACGTCGGGTGTCAATACAGCGACCTACATTTCTTCTGATTATAAATTGACTGGCCTATTATAATTTATCACCATCCGCCACCAACCTCAATTATATTGTAGGTACAAACTAATGGGTACATCGCATTAGCAAGATGCAGTTAGCAGTTAGCAATAATTCGTTAGTTCGCGAATATAGGCCGCCACTTCAGACGCCCACATTACGCACGTACATCGGTTGGCTCATCTCGATTATTAATATTAAGGTATATTGATACTACATAATAAATAATAGTACTATGTGTTAGGGGTATTCATGATAAAGATTATTATTTTGATGCCGATATTATTAATATCGCCATTTCCTGTCATTTTCCAAGTTTGTTAACTTCATTTTGGTATAGTGTCAATTACTAATACTAGTCATTATAAATCATTTATTATTTGAAATACTGGAACTATTATTAGTTAAATTATTTAATCCAATTGTGTAAATAATGTTAAGTTTCCGACTTTGACGTGCCTGCACTTCCGGTTGAATATCAAGGAAGCGCAGACACGGTCGGAGGGCGGCATTCTTAAGGGAGGCAGCAAGGAAGCAACATGTCTTGGCTATATCGTATTTATGGTTAATAATGATAATGATAATTTTGGAACGATAATTATAACGGAAAAGGATTGTTAAATGAATCTGTGAATATTGGCGGTATGAATCTTGTAAATGGCAGAAATAAATGCTTGAAACGCTGACTGGTGTTTGAACTTTTGGCCTTCGCCAAAATATGATAATATCATATACCAAAGCAACTCAAAGTGCAGGCACTCAGTGGCGTGGTATGGGGCAGGTCCATGTTCAGCAGTCATAGACAATATATATTAAGATATATAAATCTATGTCAGCAGTGGATGTCTCCGGGCTGTTATTGTTGTTGATGATGATGATGATGATATACCAAGATATGTGATGATCACAATCACAATAAAATTCATACATATAAACCTAATATTTTTTAGTTTTGGCGGGAACGCGAAATATTCACGTCGTTGTATCGTATTATTTTTCAAGTTATTTTTACTTTTGCTTTTGCTTTTTCCAGTGTTAATGTTTAAAATTGGTGGCGTTTTACGCATTAAGTGCTGAATTACGAGCATGAGTGAGGGCAAATGATATAATGTGGTGAAACGTGATTTTTCGTGTTGCTTCCAAAACACCATAGAAGCTTCTAGTAAAGTTGCCACCACTTTGCTGGAGCATGACTTAGACTGGACTATGACTACCTGACTTAAACTGGACTATGACTATGACTACGACTAGGACATGACTGCGTGAAATATTTTATAACACGATGAAAATATAATACTTGACACTGACTAAATACACTATGTGTGGAGCCAAAATATAAGAAAAAAAAAACCTAATATTTAATCGTATGCCATCCGCGTTTGCACGCCATATTTGACACCTCTAAGCGTTGAATATCAGGAATATCTTTTCTGAGTAGGTATTTCTATGGTACCTATGTCGCGACGTGTCGCGAACGCGATCTATCTGTGTGGTAAACGAATGACTTTTGGGTAAATTGACAGTTGTGACTGGCAAGTTATTCTCAGTATTAAAGGTAGGCTGCCAGAGGGCAGACGCTACGAATAAGTAATGAGTATTAATACCTAGGGTAGATAGAATACTTTGAGCAGTAAGAAAAATGTCGATCCACGTGCGATGAAGGCGGAACGGAGGTTCCGGTTTGTGGTTAGAACAGACGTGATGCGAAGGAAGTCTTGCGGAGACTCCTGGGTAAGGTAACGTGAGGTCGGGCGTAGCCGACAAGCACGTGGCTGCCCAAGGTACGGTAGTGGCCGTAATGGGTGAGTAGACCTTACATTCATATGATGATAACCTTATATTACTATGCTAAAACGTTAGATCATGTGTGATCTGAGACAGCGGTGTTGACCACCGATTGCATCATTTGGGCCCATGAGTTGGCATTTAGAAAGTAGCATGTTGTAGCTCAACGGGGTGCGCGTCCAAAGAGTCAACCAGCCGCCGGCCTACGTTGAATTATCTCTTGGTGGTGTTCGCATGGCTAGCATCTTTAAGGGTGTTAGAATGGCGGCACCACACCGGATCTTGGAATGGCCCCTCGATCATAACGGCGAGAAGATGTTAGTCTATAGTGCTTATAGAGTCTTCTCGTCTTTGGGACCGCGGCCCCTGGAGGAGAGGGCAGGCTGTAAGGGGTGCGAGGAGGCCTGTCGGGGGGAAACCCCCAAAATGCGGATTCTCTCGGAGGGTCATGAGTACAACGTAGTCGGTGGAAGGAGTCAGGGTATCCTGGCTATTCCATGCGACTTGGTGGCTAGGTATGCGTACCTAGTTTCCTATCCCAGGCACCGTAGGCCCTTCAGGCACGCTTGGGTGTCACGGTGCTACTCCGCTGGATCAGACTCACGATGATTAATATAAACTAAGGAAGTTGTTACTACTTGCATGCACATTGTTTAATCTGTATGGTTGACGTCAATGACTAATCCCCTGAAGCTTACGATGATGATGACGTCACCACAACCTAGAACATACATCTTTACGGTGTACAACACTGTCTTTTTTTTTATCACCGATAGGCTAACATTTGACCACGGTCTCACCTGATGGTAAGTGATGACGCGGTCGACGATGGAGCATGCTTGCCTTGTTATTTAGTATCAGTACTGTATTTTTTAACAGTTTTGGGTTTTCTGGATGACATCGCTTTTAGTGATAAGACCAATTGTGACACTTTTTTGATGATACTTATTGTTTACCAATTAATCCTGTTATAATTATGGTTATTTAAATAAAGAGTTTATCTACGCTATTACAAGGCCTAAAAGTAAAATCCACCCTATAAACGTCTATCGGTTCTGAACGATTGTGAATTCCGAAAAACTTAGATTTTCGACGTGAAAATCATAAAAGAATAAGTTGCGAATTTACTAGGTGGTAGGACTTTTCTGCAAAGTTCGTCTAGGTAGGTACCACCGCTTTGCCAGTTATTCTGCCGCCAAGCAGTAATGTGCAAGCACTACTGTGTTCCGCTTTGAAGGGCATTGTAGCTAGTGAAATTACTGGGCAAATGAGACTTTATGACCTGATTACACAGTGTAGTAATCTGATTACTAGACTGTGTGATGTCTCAGGATGACGTGCGCAGTGCAGTGTCACGCGTAACTTTATTATTTTAAATTTCCGAGTGACACTGCAACTGTTATGGGCGGCCGTATTGCTTAACATCAGGTGAACGACCAGCTCGTCACGTCATTCATCCTCAAAAAAAAAAGCTTATAGGTCGTAAGTCGTAGTTCCATCCATGACAAAAGTGCACTGGCAGGTAACAAACAAATTTCTAAGTTTGAAATTCAGTGCAAAAAGTTTCGTTTTAAAACTTACTTTTTCTGAGGATTTACTTTTTATGGCTATTGTTTCCGCCTAAAAATTGCAGCACATTTTTGCCACTAAACTATCAGTAAAGAAGAGCGACTTACTTTCGACGATTAATCAGGAGATCGCGTTCTGGCACCACAGTAAATATACGCACTTTTGTTTTAAACTTTATGTATAAAAACGTTCGACAGGTTTTCCTTTAAAACTTTATTGTAATAATGCGTACAAATATCGCGGTGCGTGTACGCGAACTGGCCAAAGTGGTAAGGTGTTTCATAAGTTTGGATTAACAGGGTATTTTTAACCGCACACCGAATATATCTCACTCGATTACTCTTTCGTTTGTTTATAGCGATTTTTCAGCGAAACCCCGTAATGGATGCTGGTAAGTAATTTTGCTTTGGAAGATAGTAATTTAGTGAAGTTATTAATCTTAATAGACATTCTGAGTGATCTATTATTAAATTAATTTACGTGGACTCACATGGACGAAATAGCAAATGTTTTAATTTTTTATGGACATCGTAAAAAACATTGACTATAATATAATAAACCCACTTGACCAATGATACAGCTTCCCCTCATACGAAAATTTGTGGTGTATTTCAACCGTTAATCCTTTGCGAGGAAACGGGACACCTAATGCGCCTTTTGTTCCATCCTGCTCTGTTCTTTGTAATTTCATATGACGTCGCGTTTTGTTACTTCGCCTCCTGCGCGCGCAAGTGAGTCGTGTTTGTAGGATAAATTATGTTCACGGACTATCAACAGGCTTTACAATCTTTGGTAAAAATAATAGATTCCCTGACAGCACATAATCAGAGCAGACTGCAGCCCAACCCAACCTTCTTTTAATATTTTGAGCAAAGACAATAATGCAACTAGTATAAAAATAAGTGCCCCAGTTGCATTATTTACCGGCTATATTTAATAAGTGCATCAACATAATCTGTCGGTGGAACTGTAATGTTCCGATGAATGGATAGAACAGTTGCGCGCCATCAATATCGCGAGAGCACACAAAAGTAGCATACTTACGTACTGTTTATATGTTATACTATGTAGCTGTACCGAAATTATAATAATTGTATAGAATGGACACAAGATTTAAAACGTACCTACTTGTGTCTATTTATTTATTGTGCTTTCCTAGAAGGCCTAGCATGCGCACCGCGAGAAAACTTGTTGTCACTGTTAGAGTGAGACGCACTTAGGCAATACCTTGTCACGGTCTCTCACGAAAAAATATGTCGAGAAAAATTTGTGGCGGTGCGCATGCTAGCCGGGCTGGAATAAAGTAGAATAGAATAGAAAAATACTTTATTGCACACCAAAATAAACACATAAGATACTACATAAGTACCGAACGAACAATATTTCTTAAGAAAGGTAGTACAATGGGCGGTCTTATCGCTTAAAGCGATCTCTTCCAGACACCCTTTGAATGGACAGAAATAACATTATAAACTAGTAAACTAGTTAAGTAGTAAGTAACTGAAAGACTAAGGCCTTCGTTCTCTATATCCGAGTAAAGTTCCGAGTTGGCTGGCCAGTGAGTAATACTGATCGGGACGTAAAGGCGTCGAGTAGTTCTTCCCAGTTTCACGAACGAAAACAGAGTTTCGATCAGCTACTCAGTGGGTAAAAAATTAGGGTGATCTGTAGCAACGTCAACTGTTCATTTCGTTCGTTCAATAGTCACCCTGACTGCTGTCAGTGACGCCATTTTGGGTTCGTTTTTTATTTTATTTTTTACATGTTTATGTGCCAGCTTTATGCTGCGGTGCGGTAGATGCCCTTCAAAGAGTATTTATTCCCTACCTAAAAACAGTAAGTAGGTAAGGATTTACCTTTACAAAAAAGGGTATCAACTAATTAAATTAATGTAATGAGGAATGTAATACGAATTTAGATTACATTGTTTAGTTCAACGGGAAATGTAATAAGTAATACCTATAGGTACCTGAAATATGGTTTTATCTTGACGTAATAATAATAATTAAAACAACACAAAACAAAAATATCATAATATTATATAAGTATTTAACATATTATAATTGAACAAAAACTTTTTAGTAGTCATCATCATCATAATCATAAGCCTGATGACGTCCACAGCTGAACATAGGCCTCCTCCAAAGAGCACCACTTTGAGCGGCTGCTAGCCTCCAGTATCCATCAGCTTTCCACGGTTCTGAGCGGACTGTTTTAGTAATTAAATAAAATGATTTCTATATTCATATGTAACTGATCTCGAAATAGAAACAGGAATAGTCGATGTTATAGATGGAATAGTTGGTAGTTTTCAGTATTTGTGGCATGCAAACTATAATAATAAATTACAAACACATGCGAGCTTGCAACAAGTTTTAGCCGTCGGTTAACCGTACTAATCGGCAGCTGATGTGTCCTGTAAGTAGCAGCCTGGTTTACGGGTCGGCTAGCGCTACTCGGACATTCTGAAATTCGTTACTACAGTTACAAGTGACATTACGTGGTGGCTAGCCAACTCGGAACTTTACTCGAATATAGAGAACGAAGGCCTAACTGGGAATTATGACTAATATTGCGGTAGTTAAAACTACATTGTAAGCGAATGTCAGAACCTATTTAGGCTTAGAAGAAGTCGTTAAAGCTGGTATAGGGAATAAACATTATTTTACAATAACATTAGTTAGAATTAGATAAATTAGAATAAACATTAGTTTCGAAATGAGGGTTTAGAATTTCTATTTTGGATAAACAAGCAAACGAAAACTAAATGAAACGAATAATATCGATTAGAACCACTAAAACATATATTAGATCAATAACCGGCCAAGTGCGAGTCGGACTCGCGCACTAAGGGTTCCGTATCCATAACTATAAAAAAGAGCAAAAATAAATCACGTTTGTAGTCAACGAAACAGCCGGAGATAGGGCAGATATACCTACCCGCTTAGCTACGCAAACAGGTGAGCAGAGACCAGCGTTGCCAGTCGGAAATTGTTTTTTGTCTTTTCTTTTCCATTATTGTAATGTGGGTTGTACCGAGCAGTTGTACCTACTCTCAGTAGGTATTTGGTGTAAAGAACAGTAGGCCTAGCACGCATATTTACGCGCGCGTAAGTGTAACGTTAACGTAAGGCAGTTGTATGGCATTTGATCTGCCCCCCTATTACGATGGAGCTAGCAGCGCTGCTGACGCGCGTCTGCCGCTCAACTGCTGTCAAAATTGTATGAACTTTGTTTGGCAGCAGTTGAGCGGCAGACGCAATCGTAACAGCCTTACGTTAACGTTACAGTTACGCGTGCGTAAATACTCGTGCTAGGCCTACAGAGCTATAAAAAAACTGACGCGCGAATCGTACCTATTCATTTTCGTGCTCTGTGGTAGTTACCTCAAACTGCTCTAAAATTACAATTATTTTATCAAATCATTTGAATCTTAATAGAATATGTCTATTAACACATCTTAAGGGGAAGACACGTGTTCCTAACACTTCTACCTAACTATAAATGCATTTTTATCAAAAAGCAATTTTTTCTGTGCGCGAAGAGACCCGATTTAACTTTAATTTATGAGTTCAAGTCCCGAAAGTTTAAAAAGTGTTAATAACTATCTAGCTACCTAATTTGAGTAGGTAATAATTTTGTAATAAATGTAGTACGAACGTACAGCAGACTTCACCTCAGCTGATCTCTGGTAAATGTCAGACGGGACCAGAATAAACGGCTCCTGTTTATTTGTGACACCGTGTCACTCGCACTAGTGTATTATCTGTGACGCCATGTCATTCGCACTCTCGATACTGTGACTATGGTTGATTGGAGATTTAACTATGGATGAGTTGATTTCTGACAGTTGGTATATAGATAGCGATTAAATGATAGAGACGAAGTAATTGTATTGTAATTTGTTACTAAAGAGCACGAAAAATTTTTTATAAAAAAATTGTATGTAATTTTTTAGCCCTTGACGCAAAAATAGGGGTGTTATAAAATCGTGTGAATCTCTCAATGGCATCGTTAGCCCCCACCGAGATGAACCAATTTTTCGTGTGTGGCTAAAGGTATAGTCCAAACGGTCATAAAAAAAGGTGTATCATACACCTTTTTTTAATTCATTATAAACGCTTTTGATAGACTGGAACATCTATGGTTTTATTTGTATGCAAAGATGCATAGTGGCGCGTTATCAATACATATAAAATCATAGTTCATGAACCTAATTTAGATAGGCAGGTACTTACACGAAGGCTAATAAAGTACTTACAGTTTACAAGCTTTCTACTCCACAAGAAGATTGAATAAATGATCTTTAATTTTGATTGTAAACATTACTCTAAGACGGAGATACTAAAGAAGTTTTACAAGTAGGTAAGTTCACTTACCTCATCACAAGCATGACACCTTGGCTTGAGACGTTCCGCGTAATGCCTGACGCAATACAGCCGACCATCCAGCGCGCAATACGCGAACTCCACAAGAGGCTCTTCGCATTCGCCACACGTAAAACAGCCTGGATGGAAGTATGCCTGCAAAATAAAATAAAAAGTGTTATTCCTTACAAAATACAAAAATAACGTATGTTGTGCTAATTTATTAAAGCGCCATCTTCTGAACATCACATACACTAGAAACTATGCTGTAGGTGCAGCGCCCTCTGTGATGGAGTAGCAAAACCTAAACAGTCACGGAAACTTTTGCAAAAGTAGTTCTGATTACTTTCAAAGATGGCTCTATAATAAAACTCAAAGTTACCTGTTCTCCTAATCGCGGCGCTTCTATGGCAATGTTTCCACTGCGAATTGGTTTTGTGCATCCCATGCATTCTAATGATTTACCGAATACTTGACGGCCAAATCCTGTAAAGAAACAAAACCAACATTAATTATTACATTATAACTAATTTTAAGGATTGCATGTCGGTATAGGTACCTATCTATCTATTAGTCAACCATCCACCCACACGTATTTCTGGTTCCACCTGGTAATTCGTAGATGTTTATCCCTTCGACCATAAAATATATCATAATCGTTGGTTTGATAGTACTTGTAGTTGTTGTACATATAAGAAATACACATTCAAAATAAACAAAATATGTACAACAGGTAGCTATACTATGACTATCTATTTGATTCAGGGTTATTCCGTTCCAAAGATTGTATTTTTGTACATGAATGCAATAATAATGAAATGAAACTGAATAATTAAAAAGATGCACCAAAAATAGATTTAGAATACTTCAGCTACTCGTAAACAGATGGCGTCACTTACCAATATCAAGAGCTATTTCATTCCGAGCAGCGACAAAATCTTCATACTGCTTACGATGGTCTTCGTCTACGTGTCGGCAGTGCGCCAACGAGAGATCTTGTTTAGGTAACTGGGTTGCTAGAGCTCTGTTTCTCCACGCGCGCCAAGCGGTTGGACCGGTGGCGCCACCTATACCGGCCGGTGCTGTTTCTGCCAACGACTGCCAGAAGATATCGGTCTGCAATCGACAGATAAATATCGTTTCATTTGTTATTATAATACTCTTTATTCATCATCATCATCATCATCATCATCATCATCATCAACAGCCCGTAAACGTCCACTGCTGAACATAGGCTACATCCATCGGCTCCCCGCGGTTTTCACCAGGTGGTTGGTCCACCTAGTGGGGGTCTGCTTCCCCACCGTTTATCAGTTCTGCGAGCGATGTGGCCAGCCCATTGCCATTTCAACTTGCTGATTTTAAGGGCTATATCGGTCCCATTAGTCCTTCTGCGGTTACTCTTTATTAATTGTATTATTAAATTATTATTGAACTAGTACATTCTCCTTAAATGGTGTGGTGGTGTATGTGACCAAGTGCACGTGCTAAGTTTTCACGTAGTTCCAGGAGTTGGTACAGATTAATAAATAGTTTATCCTATGTTAAGAATATGAGGTACTCTCAGAATAGGTAAAAGATATTTTATAACAATAACAATTGCTACTAGGCTGCTGGCCGTAGATATTGTAAAAATAGGCGCTGATAAATTAGTCAGTTACTTAGTAAATAATTATTTAATGATAGGGAAATGTGAATGACCTTAAGTAATACTTATAGGTATCTACCATTTGGACTTTGTGATTTGTGACGAAGAATAAAAGAGGAAAGAGGTGTCAAGAATAACAGATTTTGATTATATTATGTTTGTGTGGTAGTCGCTGACCAACACGCATTTTGGCCAGAGCGTGGAGGATTGGCTTGGCATACATTCTCCCTGTGAAAAGGCACCTGTCTCAATAGTTGGGTGATGTGGGCTGATAATTACATTGGCCAAGTGCGGGTTGATTTCCTTGTTAACTTTATCGCTGCGAGTGCAAAAAAGAAAGCTCGTAAGTACTTGACAGAGTCGTTGGTGCGGGCCAAGTTAGGATTCGAACTCGCTCATAGACTTGCAAGTTCGAGTAGAAAATCTTTACCTCTTCAGCAGAGAGTTCTACGTGGCTCGCAGACCAACGCAGTCTCGCGAATGGTCAGATCTTTCAGGAAACCGTATTACCTCTTTAGCACAACGCGTCCATTAGACTACAGTGTACTGCGAAACTCGAAGACCGAGGCAGTTTCGTACATGTTCTTTAAGTAGACCGTCTACTCCGGTCTGCTTATTAACGTTACCTTTTTAAATCCTGGCAGCGCGTCCATAGACTGCAGAGTGTGCTGCGAGGAAGACCGAAGTGAATACTCAGGTCTTCCAGTAGACCGTCCACTCCGGTCTACTTATTAACGTTACCTCTTTAGCGTTAAGTCCTGGTAGCGCGTCCATAGACTGGAGAGTGTGCTGCAACGAAGACCGAAGTGAATGCTCAGGTCTTCCAGTAGACCGTCAACTCCGGTCTACTTATTAACGTTACCTCTTTAGCGTTAAGTCCTGGCAGCGTGTCCATAGACTGCAGAGTGTGCTGCGAGTCTCGAAGACCGAGGCGATCGCGCACGGAGCTCAGCTCTTCATGGTACACGGAATGCTTCAGCCGATCACACCCACATGACTTGCAGGTTTTCCTGGAAAGAACGAAAGGATGGAGTTAATACTAAGGAAAGTACAAACCAGTACCGTACCACATAAAAAGTACCAGTGTCCCTAGAAAAAATCCCCAGAGGACTTTATTTTCCCTTTTTTATGGGAACTTCGATCAAATATCAACTTTCTCTACCACCCGTACTAAGGGAGACACCAAAATACACTAAACTTTTTTTAAATTTAATTTATAGGCATAGCATTTGACCACTGATGACACGGCCTACGGTGTGGTGCATGCTTACCTATCTTGCCTTGCTTTGCCTTGTGTACGTCCTTGGGCGACTCATATAATTAATACCTTTTTGTTTTGCATGGCAAATGTTGTAACGTCGCATACGGTTGCCATCTTTTTGTAAAAAAAATAAAGAATTAGGGTATATAAATGAATATTATGAATGAAAGGTATTTTGTGGAAAAATACACGAACTTTTATTTTCTAGTGAGATTTGTATATTTACATTATTCTACTACGATTGTTTTAATCGATAAGGAACTATATTTATAATAGTAGTAGAAATATATCTGTTAATATGAAAATAAATAAACTAGATCTATTTCACGTACGTGCTTTATTTTTGTTGAATAATACCTACACTGTGATGTACAGCAAAAAATGATGCATTTCTAACAGTATGGTTTTGAACCCTATTAGGTAATCATAGCCTAATACTGCACCTAATTTAAGCGGTCCACTTTCAAGAAGCAAGCGCAGTTCCATTACTTACATCAATTTAAAAAACATAGCGTATGATGATCTGTAGGCGTGAAACCTATTTATAGCATGTTCTAAATATAAACGTTGAATTAGTCATTGCTTGTAAGTACGCGTGCGCATCGTTTATCCTAATTACAGTTATGATAAATTATCCTGCTTGATTAGTGTGATCCACGATCGTGATGCGACTTCCAATCGATCTTCATGAATAAATGTTTATAAATCTTAACAATGCTATTGTGGGAGCGCTCAATTGTTCTAAGAAGTCATGAAAATTGTTGCCCCAACAATATCGTTATTGTAAACGCAGAAACAAACGTTTAGGTTGGCACATGTAATACATAAGTTCGTTTCAGTTTACGGGTTTTCAGTGACAGATTAGTCATTCATTCATTTTATAAAACAAAATAAAACAGTGAAAATAAACAGTGAATATTATAAACCGGATACTTACTGATAAAACGAATAGTTACATCGATAGATTTTTATTTCTAGCGAAGTACCTAATAATAATAAAATTCATCCGGACACTGAAAAATTGCTTTAAAACCTTTCAAAAGACTTTATTTAGAAAAAAACCTCTTTTCTCAAATTACGTCGCAGAACGCGTCTATGGCATGGCACGAAAAATTTGACAAGAATTCAAGACAATATAAACGGCCAAATGCGAGTCGGATTCGCGCACGAAGGGTTCTGTACCATTATCTATAAAAACGAGCAAAAAAATCACGTTTGTTGTATAGGGCCCCTTAAATATTTATTTTATCCTGTTTTTTAGTATTTGTTGTAATAGCGGCAACTGAAATACATCGTCTGTGAAAATTTCAATTGTCTAACTGTCATGGTTCATGAGATACAGCCTGGTGACGACGGACATACAAACAGACAGACAGACAGAAGGACAGCGGAGCCTTAGTTAGGGTTCGCTTTACCCTTTGGGTACGGAACCCTAACAAGATAAAACACGTTGTGTCACTGTTATGCAGAGTTCATTAGTAGGGGGGTGCTAAAATTAGAATAATCGCTATCTTTTGTTGGTATAGATCAACTATGTACCAATTTAAATTGATCCTCGTCCATGAAATCAATAAGCCTCAAGACTCAAGCCCCAATACAATGTAGATTACAAATATTACAATGCAAAGCAGGCAACAATACGTGACGGACGGACAGTCGTATAATAGGATAAGTGGAATATGGAACGCCCGGGTATTTTGCAGAGTTATAATGTACTATGTACTTACTAGAGAAGATATGTATATACATAGATTTTGTATATTTTTTACTAGAAGTTACTATTATGTACGTCTACAGTACTTATTAGAACCTCGTCGACAAATCAAAGAATTCTACGTGCTACTAATATTAATTCTAAGGGCCTTTCTACCGGGAACGCCCACCAGGTTATTCTCTATGGAAACATAGATTCCACACGATATGAAACAACGTCGTTATCGTGTCTTGTTCAAATCGTGTTACAGCGTTAGATATACCTTCGCTTTAGATAGATAGATAGATAGAAAATGCTTTATTGCACAAGAGTAAATCAAGTACATAGGCGAACTTAATGCTAAGTAGCATTTTCTTCCAGCATTAAAGTTATCTTTATTTTGAATAAAATATATTGACATAAGTGGTCATATCTATTGATGTGTTGATGTTTCGGAACGCGTCTCGGTAAAACATATGATTTTTGACAGTTCATATCGCGCCAATTCCAAATTCATTTCGCGCGGTTTTGTTTTCGTTTCATAGAGAATAGATTTCTGCAGATTTCTTATGTAAGACAAGGATTCGCGTGGTTTCGATGTAAGGAATCGATACGGAATAAGGGCCCAGAACTGCATGAGATGCCAACTCCATTTCAACATAAGTCTACAAGGAGGGTAGAGTTAATTCACCCCAGAGGTAGAAGTCTATGTTTTACCCCTAGTGCTTATAGTAATATCCCAACATGCCGACGCCGCACCAAGCGTTTTGCTTACTCATTTATCATGGGAACTGCTAGGGAATGGAACTCCCGGCTTCCTTGTTTCCTGACGAATATAATACGAACATGAGAATGGAACTCGCTCTTATTTCCTAACAAATATATTATGGGTCTCTAATTTCAAAAGTAACATTCCCGGACTGTAAGCACAGAATAGATATTATTATAGTACTAAGTTCTAACTGTACCTATGATGTACATACAAAGTAGTCAATTTTCAATTTCAAATTATCTTTATTAAATAAGTAAAAAAAATACAAGGTTATCACAATTCTAGTGTACATTAAAATTCCTAGACGTGACGATAAATAATAAATTAAGACAATCGTTTTGCAGGTTATGCGGCCTATATAAAACTTATTAAGATTAAGATACAATTGGGTAAAATATTTCCAATAATGGCAGTTACCAAATAAGTTGTTATTTTACATTATGCAAGCATACAAAGTAGTGATTTCACTGAATGTGCAATCAAAATTGACTCAGCCGGTTGTAGGAAGTACGGACGTAGGTAGGTATATTTTCATATCAATGAGTGATTCATTCTAATTGATAAGTTTATATCATCATTGATATAACTTAGCTCAGTTACACTAACACGAATTCTCAGATTGGAAGAATATTTTATCAAAGTTAGGTAAATCTCAGGGACACAACTCGAATATCGCTTATATCTGGATAAACCCCTGTTCCAACCGGCGCGTTATTTGTACCGCTGTGGGTAGCGGTACTAGCGGTATACCGCGCGGGATTCTGCCCGGGTATTTTGTATGGTTTCCCCCTCAAGTTTCGCTCTAGCCACCGAACTTCAATACAAAATACCGCGCGGGATGTGCCGCTATATACAAATAACGCGCAGGTTTGAATAGGGCTTTAAAATAAACCGAAACTATTTTAGTTCTCTTCGGACTTTTCGACAGTTTTTATTTCTGGACTTGAAGGAACGCTCCCACGCTGATAAAAGATAAAACCAGTGATCCGCATTCCCTTATCAAAGGCCAGGGCCGGCCCATCAAACAGGCCGAGCTCGACCTTCGCCATGACCGAGGTAAGGCAACTCCAGAAATGGATGGCTGGCACTTGGTAGGGTTACTCTCGTTAAATCTTACCAGATGAAGAGACGAAAAAGAGAGATTTGAGGTACTAAACTAACCAATATATGTATTTAAGTCATTGTACTTGGGTAAATTTTTGGAAAATTTAAAATAAAAAATGAAATGAACGGAAGGAAGAAATTAGGAATTTAATTTATTAATAATTATTCTGTAAAACATGCTAGATACGGACGAAGCCGGGCCCCCGCTAGGTGGTCGGACGATCTGGTTGAATTCGCGGGGAGCCGATGGATGCAGGAGGCGAGCAGCCGGTCAAGGTGGCGTTCTCTGGCCTATGTTTAGCAGTGGGCGTCTTCAGGCTATTGATGATGATGATGATGATGATGATGATGATTAAGCTAATAACTTTTTAAATTGCTCTTCATATCAAATACCAACATAACGTAAGACACTAGTACGAAGAATAATAGTCGTAAATGAAGCTGAAATTTTTATGTTCAATAACATTTGTATGTAACTAATGTTTACGATTATGAATTATAACACATCTAGCAGGCTAAGCAAATCATACTTTTGGCATCCCCTTGAGTTCTAAGTTTTTTTTTCACCACACTGCCAGCCCTGTCTTCCTACTACGCTAGAAGCTACAACAGACTGATTTGTTTGAAAGCTATTGGCTTTCTTTAGACGTTCCGACGCGGTGTTTTGATTGTGTAAGGTAGCTGGCATGTCCGAGGTGGAACGGCGCCCATCGACAACACGTGTTGAGAAGGAGATGGACTAAATGAGTTAGAGAAAGACCAAGCTAGCCCAAACATGAAAAAGAAAATGGCGGATAGTGGTGAAGTACCCTTTTATCATTTGCAATTCGCTATCGCTCTATAGCAGGATCAGGACACAAAACAAACTTTAAAGACATCGAAACGCTTAGATGTAAGCTATACAAGTACTTAATGTTTGCTTAATCAAAGCTTGAAAATGTGAGCAATGACGATCCAAAAAGGCGATGACGGCGAACGGCAAAGCTTTGATCAACCCACCACTCTGCGTAGGATGTCCTGCGATACAATCAGTCATGTTTACATAACCGTACCTAGAAAGTCCGTTTAATTGAGCAGGTTACGGATCAAAAGAAGGGGCTTAAGCTTTTGAAGGTGGTTATTATTTAGACACAGACCTTCTCAAAGAGACACTTTCATTGTAATCCACACCCACAGACACAAAAACAACTGATTAACACTGCTTTTGAATCAGACCATTTCCTTCTAGGCCTTTGTTCAACGTGAGACTTGCCCCGGAGCTTTCTTCTGTTGACAATTGACATTGTGTTTGTGCTAAATTGCTAACTTTGTAGACTCTGGTTTTAGTTCTTGAGAATTCTAAACATGTTCCTAATAATGTTGGGTATGAGCATATAGAGAGGCTGTGTTAAGTGATAAACTATTGAGAAAACTGCTAATTTTAACATTGACTGGTTAATCATAGTCACTAGTCAGTCCTCCAAAATACCCACCCATCATTATCAGTTAACGGACATATTATTGATCCGATAGGATGCTACAGCAAGCGTCGCGGGTGAGGCTTTATATTACAAAAATACATCTATGAAATCTGCATGTAAATAGGCCTATAAGCGATAATCTTTGGGGATAAAATATTCTCAAGCGAGAATGAGACGAAGCTGTTCTACGAAGACCAGCTGTTGAGAGTCGCGGGAACACGTTGGATGCAAATGGCAAGTATCTTGTAAAGCAGTTTGCTATTGTGTATGCCCGTTCGATGACGATGATAACTGCATCTATCTATTCCTTTTTAACGACCGACTTGTAAATGTAGCCATCGTAAACAGTTTAACTATACCGTCTAATCAATAATTAACCAGGCGCCTACACCCAAACTAACCACAGTTGATCACGGCAGCCAAAGAAAACGAATAAATCTATTCCCAATCTGCCACCGCCAGCCGTTAATGTCAGACGTTATTGACGGGTACACACTAAATCTTATGTTTTCATTTCATTACTGGTGAACAATGTCAGTGTTGTCGATAGTGATTGAGCAGCTTGTTAAGGCGGCCATTTCTTTAGCCGTTTCGATACTTGAACTGAAAAGATTGATTTTCTAAGTTGCACACTCACATGATGTGTATTTAAGACAGATTTGTCTTTTGGTATTATCTATTCATACTTCATACAATAGAACAGAACATTTCGATGCTTAACACTAATATTTATTAGCTGCTCTTTTATGTAAACGAATGACGTGACGAGCTAGTCGTTTACCTGGGTCTAGCAAAGATCCCTTTCCATTATTAGCGTTAATATTAACATTAGCGTTAACAAAATGTATGGCGATTGACATTAGCTTTGACATTAGCTGAGGAAAAGTTTTCCGCAGGGGCTTCCCATAAATTTTGAGTTATCGTTTGGCGTTAACGCTAATGGAAAGGGATCTTTGCTAGACCCCCTGGTATTTCACTATACTGTAGCAGTCTGATAGTGGTTTCTAGTTCTTATTCTGGATGGTGGCGAAACAGACTGCACTGATGTCTCGCATAAGGTGGTTTTGTGCATTTTTTCCTGCCAGACACTTCACCCTGACCAACCTAACTCTAACCTACTTTCTAATGATTGAACTTAGCTAAGGGAGATGATGTTAAAGTATGCCAGAGTATGATCATGATGCTTTTGAGGTTGCCTAGAATAGACAACTCCTTGGGCAGGCCTGTTTTAATTAATTCTTATATATTCAGCTGCAGTGCAGCAGCACGTGCTCCACACTCCTGTTCAAGCATCCAGCCTTGATTTGGTACAGGGGACTGTCTGTTGCTCCAATTTTATGCAGTTCGATAGTGGTGTGCTCAGACGACCTGACCATAATCCGAATTGGGTCTTCTTTCTAAAAACTGCAAAGTACATTTTTTAGTCTCTTTTAAATATGACAGCTTATAATTATATGCTTCATATTAATATATACCATCATATGGCAAGAGCAAAAAGGAACAGCACTAAGCAACGTACGCAAATGTAGTAATGAGCTCATACGTATCGATAGAAGCAATTATTTTTAAATTCGTTTTATTTCAGTGAAGATACTCTACGCCCTTGGGAAACAGCTGAGGAATGTAACATTGCAGATTCATTTCCCGGAAAATAGTTCCATAGCGGAAGTTGAGAGCTTTTAAGAGCGATATCTCAATTTTAATTATGGGTGATATGGCGAAAATTTCAATTTATTATGTTTGCAGACCCTACAGTTTGAACTTCTAGTTTGTTTACTTTGCAACCACGGTATGGAAAAGCAAATATGCATTAAGGAACTGTACGGTTAAAGATGAAATGTATTAAATGCAGCCGGTTCTTCCTGTAAAGGCCATCAGAAGACTTTCAGTTTCAGTGTGTTGCAGTAATTCTCCAGATTTGTGTAACTCGTAAAAGTACTAAAAGATTGATGAAATCCAGAGATAAAGCCAAATTCTTGTTTCATTTACTGGCAATGACATCCTGAAAATAGATGCCTAGTTTTTTTTATAACCGTAACTGCCCTTGTTACGCATCTACATAATCCCTCTTCCACGTCAAGCCAAAATGTATTTTATTATGGGCGGGCAAGGCCGCTTCCGTCACGGTTTTGCTTGACGGAAATAATTTGAGTGCTCCATGAATGTTTACTGCTGCTGATTCATCACACACCTGGAATATACTGGAATGTTACAAACGACGAGTATACTACAGTACACAGTGGTCAATTTATATATATTGGTGGGATTTAAGGTATATGTAGCAGATGGCTTGGTGATGTAATGTTTTGGATACAAGTGGCGAGGGACAGGGAAAACGGCGGAACATACAAGTTCTATGTTAAATATTGAATGATATACATAGTTACCCAACAGAGACTACATTAGAAATAAACTTGAATATATAATAAAGCTGTTTAGAATCTCAAGGCGAATTTAAATGAGCTCGTGATACTATTCAACATTAACTTTAGGATGCAGATTGCAGACACATTTAGGCCCGTGAACGACGCTCAGTCTTCGGTTGATCGATGCCCAAGTCAATATTACATTTAAGTACAAAATTATCAATTTGTAAATGAAGTTTTGACTTGAGCATTGATCGACGATTAAACAAACAAACAAAACCGACTAAATGAGCAGAAATGTGTTTGTTGAAAGCAGAACATGGGTCATCTACGAGTGCAACGCATTATTTAATCTTTAGTGCAACCAAGCGTATAAAAGGCTTGCACTTGCAACGGATGCTATTGACCCTTCGCAAGTGGTGTACCGTGCATACCAATTAAACGAATTAACCATAAGCATGGGAAACATTCGTCATGTTGTATTACGTGGGGACGTTAGATGACAATGCATTGTGCTTAATGATTCGTTTAATTGCCTGTAAACCGTCTCCGTAACTTGTTAACACCTTGACGTTTAGCCTTACGTTTGTCTATATGTGATCTTTGATCTAAGATCTTTATCTTTCGGAATGAGACGGCGTCTGTGACCTTGTTGTTTTTCCGACTTGTACATGCCAGGCAAACCGTTAACGACTTCCCATTGTATCTACCTTTCTACATATCATCACAGATTTTGGTTATTTTAGGAATCAAAGAATCATTTTAAGCAGTTTAGATTTCGTAGAATCATTTAGAATGCTCCTTTAATCATTTTTATTAATCTACGTCCGGAGATTTCCTCAACTCTCTCAAAAGAAGAAATCTTAAGCATTGCAAATGACGCAAACATCAAAGACTAAAGTTCAACATTCAATCTTTCATCTACGTCTTCACATTTCAGCACTGTTTCAGTAAATGCATTATTAGTATCCAGAATTCTTTAGACATGTCTGCTCCTCCCACTAGCCGGTTTCCGCTTGTAAAGAACTGAGGATAGCTCTTAAAATAGTAGTTTAAAACCGGACGCATTTGTAAATCGTGAAATAAAATATAACGCGATTTTCTATGAAAACTTTGTCGAAATATGACTTGCATTGAGAGCTAGCCACGCAGCTGTTGTGGGAAAAAAGACCGCACTAAGCAACACGGCAAGAAAGACAATGGCAGTTTATGAATAAACATTGATGTATTTAAAACAGTAGATACCCAAATGCACATAAATATAAGGCTTTCTTCTAAGTTCTAAGTCTAAATGATTGACAGCCGTCGTTGATGTATGATATTGATAAAGTTTTCTAAACATTCCAGGGTGAAACGATGTCCAGCCAGTCCTACAGATACAAACAAGATTACTAATTTTCTGCTTAAATAGCATAGGGTGTTATTTAGGTCAGCTGCGCAATTTGATGACGGCATTATGCCACTATCGCAGTTGGCTTTACAAAGATTTTTTTTTTTTTTTGAACGGGCTAATGCTGTTGGTCTCTAACGACCTTTACAGCGTCACCGGGCGGGAGGGCAGGCGCTTAAGGCACCCAGCCGACAAAAGGGGGGCAACTAGCTCAAGGGCACCCCTGGGGTGCGAGCCTCGGCTTGGGCTGTTGCCGGGATAAGAGGATCGAGAAGGCTACGTCCGCTGGAGGAGTGGACCCTATGGAAAGTCGCGACCATTCTAACTAACCTACGGGGGGTACGTCGACCTCGCCGGTGGGGTCGGTGTCTGATTGTGTTACGCTGGTATCCTATACCGGTGCCGAAATCGGTACCTGAGCCAGAAGGGCTAGGCTGGTCCGGTGATCCTAGCGCAGCCGAAACAACGGCTGCTATAGGATCTTCCGGGTCGCTCAAGACGTGTCTTGGGCGGCGACGACGGGGTTCTTCCGGGTCGCTCAAGACGTGTCTTGGGCGGCGACGACGGGGTCTTTCCAAAGATTAATACGGATTCTGAGCTTACCGTCATCGTGAACTACACTTTAATAAATGATCAAGAAATAAGCAATTAGTCCGGGCGTCAATGCTTCACGGTTTAGTCATAAGATATTCCTAAAATTTTCTTTCAACTCTTCTTCCGAATTCTTTCCAGGGTCAACGCTCGCATAATACTGTCGAAAAAATAAAATAGTGCCAATATAAATGTGCTTAAGAATATTTATATTCTAAGCTTAAATGTTTGCAGAATTTCAGCAAATAGTGTTAGGTTAACTAATATTGAATAGTCTGTATCTTGTATTTATATCGAATGGCAATATCGATTGGGAGCTCATATATATTTCTAAGTAGTCTGTGGTTCCGTAAAACGGTAAACGCCAATGCGTCAAGATAACAGAGACAGCTGGAGTTTTGGCGGGAACACGGAAAAGTTCACGTCGTTGCATCATATTATTTTACAAAACTTTTGCTTTTTCCAGTGTTAATGTTTAAAATTGGTGGCGTTTTACGCATTAAGTGCTGAATTACGAGCATGAGTGTGTGCAAGTGATATAATGTGGTGAAACGTGATTTTTCGTGTTGCTTTCAAAACTCCATAGAAGCTTCTAGTAAAGTTGCCACCACTTTGCTGGAGCATGACTTAGACTGGACTATGACTATCTGACTTAGACTGGACTATGACTATGACTAGGACATGACTTTGCGTGAAATATTTTATAACACGATGAAAATATAATACTTGACACTGGCTAAATACACTATGTGTGGAGCCAAAATATAAGAAAAAAAAAAAAAAAACAGAGACAGCTGTCATTTTTTAAAAAGAAGAAGATTTTTTTTTTTATATTTTGGCTCCACACATAGTGTATTTAGCCAGTGTCAAGTATTATATTTTCATCGTGTTATAAAATATTTCACGCAAAGTCATGTCCTAGTCATAGTCCAGTCTAAGTCAGGTAAACATATTCCAGTCTAAGTCATGCTCCAGAAAAGTGGTGGCAACTTTACTAGAAGCTTCTATGGAGTTTTGGAAGCAACACGAAAAGTCACGTTTCACCACGTTATATCACTTGCCCTCACTCATGCTCGTAATTCAGCACTTAATGCGTAAAACGCCATCAATTTTAAACATTAACACTGGAAAAAGCAAAAGTTTTGAAAAAGAATACAATGCAACGAAGTGAACTCTTCCGCGTTCCCGCCAAAACTCGAAGAATATATTATGATAAGAAAAGGTCTAGGATTATTGCTAAGCCTTTTTTTAGATTTGAGATCATTAAAAATGTCTCGTATTAACGTTCTATTATTGGCCATTACGAAAGTGTAATTAAATATCATGGAATAAACCATTTTTATTTTGTTGTTATACTATTTTTTCTTTATCACAATTATACCTTTAATAATAGGTAGTTTATTATTGCGTAATCCACTCAGGCTTTCGGATACATCTGCGCAAGCAACCGACGCATCTGCAAACGAGATTAGATAGCTGATATTTAGATATTTTTTTTTTAGTCATTGAGATATTTGTTATACTTCGAACGACTAAAATAATTGCTCGAATCTAACAAAAACAAACTTACAATCTCAATAACGTTTTCCTTTATTGGATCTTGTATATTTGTGAACTAGCTTTCCAAGTAGCAACAAACCCAAGAAAATCTAAGCTTGTTTCTTTGAAAATATGCATCTCTATGATTACTGCTTTATCTTGAGACTGCGTAGAATCTATACCGCTGCTTTAGAATCATGTTACATCGTCAATGTCGTCATCGGCGTCGCGTTGTCATCCTTCGTTATCGCACTAGTCTCGCAGGTATGACCAGAACTTTATATATTCAAATACGTTTGGCAGTTTTTGGCTTTTCTCCAAACATGTGGCGGCTCCATCTATGTCTTCCTCCATGTTTGTTTTGGTCTGTTTTACGTCGGCTTTATCTTAATTATCTTGGAAAATGGGCAAGAGATTGCATTGCATTTAATGCTACCTATATTTTGTCAATATTGTAATTTCCATGCAACGATTTATTAAATAGTGCCTTCAAATGTTTTTCATATTTTATGTTCCAACGTCACAAGTATTATAATTCAACTTCAACTCTTGGTTAATGGCCTTTGTGGAGAGGTGAAGTATTATAATTATATTATCCACGAACCAAACAATGACTTTTCTAAAATTGACTGTCTAAACTAAATAATAAAAGAGGAAGGAAATATCATAGTATACACCTGCATCAACTGTGTCACATCAATCGTCTTAATATAAACTAGAAGTGTATACTAGCTGCAGTTGTATTGTGTGATATTGATTCAATAATTGATTTATAAACTGTTTTTGTAGGTCTCAGCTCAAAGTAAATCGATCTCTGGTATCGATAACCTAATTGTAATTGAATCCTACTTTGGTTTAGTTGTAGCATTGCGGTTACTTGTAGGCCTTGTAGTAGGTAGGTATAGTGACATTAATATTAGTCCACTTAAATTCAATGTAATACCGATGCTGATGAAACTGATAGCTAAATCATAATAACGATTATTTTTCGTTTATTAAATAGTTCCAATGATAATAAAAACATCCCTCTGTACTGAAAACAAACACGAGAGACATGTGTCGGCGACAAAGACTAATCGAAACAAAGTGACGAATGAAAACATATCGATCAACAACGAGAATTTTGCTAAGTCAATATCAGACAGTATATAAGTTGAAATGGCAATGGGCAGGCCACATTGCTAGCAGAACTGACAACCGATGGGGAAGAAAGGTTCTCGAGCGGCGACCACGAACCGGAAGGCGCAGCGTAGGCAGACCACCCACTAGGTGGACCGACGACCTGGTGAAAGCTGCGGGGAGCCGATGGATGCAGAAGGCGAGCAGCCGCTCAAAGTGGGCTCTCTGGGGGAGGCCTATGTTCAGCAGTGGACATCTACGGGCCGATGATAAATATCAGACAGATAGAACCTATCTACTTATAATTCACATGTTTGTTTGTAGGTTCTGAATGTCTGTATGAGTCACTAATAAAACTATATTACATACATAGTATACAACCGTATGATATTTATTTTTATGGATGTAATACTTATAAGTATTCCACTCCACACTTGTAGAATTCGTACTCGGAATAGTCTGAATAGATCTAGTCTGAGAATTTGTAATATCAGGATCTAAAACTCGTTTTTTTAAGTATGTGTGATTACTAAGTTGGTAGTTGGTACTAGTACTGCCTACTGACGCATGGAATGAGTGAAGAACTGTATTTTTTGAGTTATTCCTGTTTTCTAATTTTCAAGAATACGTTAGCAAGGCCTTACCAGATTGCCTAAGTGCGGGCTAGGCCATTTGTGTTAAGCACGACTCCTTATCACAAAATTAAATGACCTAGCCAGCCATCCACATCCTCCAAATCAAATCTCTTCTATTCAAAAGCACAAAACACCCGCATACACAACATAATTGTATGTAGGTACCAAATACTTTTGATAAGTGAGTATCTAGGCGCAAAAAATGCAGTTTACATAACATAATATATTTAATAAAAATAAGAATTAAAAAGTAGATACAAAATGTGAAAACTTGTAAATATCAGTGCCATTAGCTGAAATCCGTAGAAACATTCTTCTGTCCAGCCACACCCTAATGCCATTTCTTGCAAGTCTTGCAACGGTGCAAACTGCAAAGTAAATGGGTAGGGCACGTTCTACTATCCATTAGTAACTAGACGTCAATAAATAATTAGGACCGACTGCTAACTGTGCCAAACGTCACTTGAATGACCTGCGTGTGTCATTTAGTATATCAGGCTTAGGTGTTAGGTGGTTAGGTTAGGAGAGCAAAACCTTAAGAGTAACTTAGAGCTGGGGCCGTACTGTGAGCTTTAGTGCGATTCAAAACAGAGCCTGTATTGGATTGCTTCGTTTTTTTTGTATGAAGATTTTGACAAGCGATCCAATATTGGCTCAATTTTGAATCGCGCTAAGAGCTCACAGTACGGCCCCAGAACATAAACTTTGATTAGTTTCTTCATGATCCAATTTTTCTGCGAGTGTCTATTGTTTATTTTTACTAGCTCTACAGAATCGGCCTTGCATGCAATGAATTCTTCAAAGCCTTTACTTAGTATTTTGGTATTTTGTGCTCTTTACTGAGGTACGTATGGTTTGAATAAAAAACATGATTCATTAACTAACTGTGTAAGTGTTTGTCGTCTTTTTCTTCTGCATATTTTCAAGGAAACTTCCATAACCCCCTACCAATAGGTACGTAAATACTTAAAAAAAATCAAAATCAGTTCATGTGTCGACAAAGAAAATTGCATAACCTCTTGTAACATGCGTTCTAAACACCATAACTGAGACAGTTTATGTGTGTTAACTACATAATTCCATTAGACATTCGCCTCGACAAAGGCCGTTCATAGTTGCTTTGTATGTCATGCCGTCTTTAAGAATAGGGTTTCCAGCTACAGAACTGAGATTGTGAATGGTCAAATCCATCAGTCAGATTTTGATGTTATCAGTAGTTTTGGATAGTTTTACATGTAGGTTTTACATGTAATCATAGAGTTTTACATTACCAAAAGTTGCATAGATGCTAATACTGACTGACATAATGATATTATAATTATTTATTTTCATCAAGCATATTTCTTCTTCTCTTTGCTTTCATTTTCGTATAGTCATGTATCTTATTCTTAGGTGTGACTTACCAAGGAATCGAAATTTCTCTTGGTGACAATTTGCTACTTTTAAAGGATATACCCTTAGATATATATACCTTGAGTTCCATGTAGAGCTAAATATAAATAATTATGTGACCCAAAGTTCTCTCCATTTGACTAGGTGCTTCTTGACTCCACGAGAAAAAAACGTGGTCTATAAGTACCTACTGTTCTAAGTATCTAACGCCATAGGCATACAAAAATACAGCTTAATCCATAAAAACCCTTAGTCATCCATAACCATAGACTGGTATTGTATAATCTAAAGACCCATAACCTTTTGAACAACGCCATGATCACCCATTTGCAGTAAATAGGAGCATTGCTAAGTTAATGGGCTTGGCAAGACTGACATCCGCCCTGTGAAAGGTCGCCTCAAGGATGTTCTACGCCATGGAATGTCTTATGGGAAAGCGAATGATATATATGGTGAATGATCACCCATTTGCAGTAAATAGGAGCATTGCTAAGTTAATGGGCTTGGCAAGACTGACATCCGCCCTGTGAAAGGTCGCCTCAAGGATGTTCTACGCCATGGAATGTCTTATGGGAAAGCGAATGATATATATGGTGAATGGCGAATTTAATATATACGATCTTTAAGAGTCGCTAAAAATATGTTATGCATCGTTAATGGAGCACTATGGAAGCTATAGTATGCATGTAAGCACAAAATGAATTTTGGTTTCGTGTTCTTCGTGATGATATCAAAACTACACAGCCCTATAGTTTATTCATTTGTGAAAGTCTTAACCTGAACTTTGCGTTGGTCCTTAGAGCATTACTAAATGCTCCAAGCGTTGGTCAGAGAGTCTCTCTAATATTTCTAACAGTTTGTTTATCATCATCATTATGCACAGCGTGAAGACATCCATTGCTGAACATAGACCTCCCACATTGAGCACCACTTTGAGCATCAGCTTGTCTCCTGCATCCATCGGCATCCATCCCTAGTTTTAACCAGTTCGCTGGTCGGTTTTTAACTTGTGCAAATTATTAATTTTGTCTTAAATATACAAAACATAGGCACGTTACGCTCACTGAGTGCAGAGAATACACACATACATAAATCACAGACAACAACGGCCGCCTTTCCAATTAGCGGCTCAGATGCGTTGCCAAAGGTCGTCCCAACCCAAGGATGCCTGGAAATTCTATCACCACCATCAAATGGGCTGATTGAAATAGCTATTTGAAGTGAGACGTCGCGTAAACCGATTGAAATGTTTGTCTGTTTGACAGCGGTACGCGATACGATGAACACATGTTTGCGAAAGATGATAGAGATGTAACTGGCATAATAGCAACACCCAATACCGTAAGTACTGGATGTAGCTATTTTGACTCAGATACTAAAACGATAACAAAGAAATGAATAGTTTTGATGCTATTTACAACGTCATATAGGGGCCGTTCGGATAACTAAAAGACGTATACAATTATTCATTACGTTTAGTACCCATATTATTCTATGTTAGTACCTTATGTTTACGATTTATTCTTTTGTTTTGATTGATGATTGCAACGAAGGTGCTGCTGCTGGCCCTGGCTATGTAGATATATAAACAGGAGAACATATTTATGAAAGCCATAATGCTGCAAAGTTCTGTTTTTTTCTTACTCATATTGATCAAACTCCTTAAAGTCTTACGTCTTAGAATACAACCATAAATTTTTTCGATATCTGACCTTAAACAACTACTCTATATAACACCTGACCTTTACCAACCCTAAGTTGGCAACCCTTCCATTTGCCTAATGAAATTTACTTTGTAAAGAAAGAAGTTCTATTTTGCTTTCTGGCGTGTGGAATGTTGTTGTGGCGACCAGACGACTTTATTGACCGTATCACAATTTTTTCTTTCAAACAACTAATAGGAGTTATGAATATGTGTCAATGGCAAATATAATTATGTAGAACCAATAGTAGGCCACATCGCTCGCAGAACTGACAACCGATGGGGAAGAAAGGTTCTCGAGTGGCAACCACGAACCGGAAGACGCAGCGTAGGCAGACCCCCACTAGGTGGACCGACAACCTGGTGAAAACCACGGGGAGCCGATGGATGCAGGAAGCGAGCAGCCGCTCAAAGTGGCGCTCTTTATTTCTCTCTAGTTCAGCAGTGGAAGTCTACGAGCTGTTGATAATGATGGTGATGAATATTAGATCAGGTGCTGAAGGACGAAAATGGGTGGTCTAAACTTTAGACTACGTAAAGATGGTATTTTAAATAAAAGAGAGCATTCTAAATGTAGGTATAAAAACAACGAGGGATTGATAACGATATGACGATAGCCTCTGGATTACATACACCACCTACAGAATTACTCTGGAACAGCTGTGCCAGCAACCCAGAGCCGAGCCCCTTTCAGCAAGAGCATAAAGGAGCTGGGCTGGCTTGCTAACTACATGTGACGCCGACAGAACAGATAGAAAAAGGCATGCTGCTGACCCCCACAGTTTAAAGTGTAATAGTAAACACCACTTAAGTAGAGCTAGAGCTAAAAATGGCGTGCGTATTTATTATCAGAATAACTAATTCGCTGGAATTCTTACGTGTGCTAGTTTTATTAACACCTATCGAACGAATCGTACAAGATTATACGCATAGTAGATACTCTCTCTTTCTACAACGTTCTTAAAAAGTTCATTGCTTCAGCTTTGTTTGGTATCAATTTTTGTAGAACACAGGTTGCAGCTTTGGACCACCTTTTGTCTTTTTCGATCAAGTTCAATATTCGAATGAGAAAAATAGACAGAAATTGGAGTAATTAATCCAAAGCTATTCCACGTTTACTAGTGTTTACACAGGAACACAATGTAGGAAGTGGTATTTTAAACTAAAACAATCTATCAATGTTCATTGTCTAAGATTTACCGACTATAAAATACGGGTATCATTAAATTTAATCTGTGAACATAGTATTTGTGTACCATGAGCTATTTGCTCGCTAAATCGACCGTGCACCACGTTTAACACGACCTTTTGCATAAATCAAATCCATACTAACTGGTACCAAATCTACGTCCTATTTCAGATCCAGACTTCAGCATTTTTATATCCATCTTGAAAACAATTAATGTTCGGTTTAACTCGGGTAATGGCAGCCATAACAATCGTTGTTAGGGTACAGCAGGTGAATATTAAAACGTATTATCAAAGAGTAGGTTAATTTTAAACGAATTTTCTTGATGATCAAAGGAATCGGGTCAAAGATCTCGGTTTATTTCTCACGCTGGCGCCTTAATAACAGCTGGTTGTTTTAATTTTAGCCCTCGTGCTGTTACATTCAAAATTCATTCAATAAATTAACAATTCTTAATTCTACCGTCATGCAACCGCTTAAGACAAACTCTAAAAAATAAATAATGTAAGTACTGAATTTTTCAAGAACGAGATGGTTCTTCCTATAGCCATAAAAAGATACACTCAAACTTAAAATAAAGCCGATTTTTCTTACCAAAATGATACCTACAAAATGTTTTATTGGTAAACCTGCAAACAGCCCATTCGCTCGCACCTTTTTACGAGTTGCGTGTACAAAACACTGCCCTTATACAAATTTAACTGAATAGATAAAATAAAATCGATTTTATACGGGCCCGCATCGATAAACTCTAATCGATCGAAATTGCGTGTTTTTAATTCGATCGAAATGGGTGCGATGATGGCAGCACTAAATGTTTTTGTGGGCTCTAAAACCAGAATTCGTTATTGGATGCTCGTTACTAATTTGATGGCCTAAATAATGAGCTCGCATTTTGCGAACGAAGCTCGGGGTGCGATGTGGAACGGAATCGACGTTAAAATATAGAATAAATAATTGTAAGTTCTTGGATAAAGGTTCTAGAGAGGCGACCACGAACTGGAAGACGCAGCGTCCGGCCCCCAATAGGTGGATCGACTTGTCAGAACCGTGGAGAACCGATGCATGCAAGAGGCAAGCAGCCACTCAAAGTGACGCTCTTTGAGTGAGGCCTATGTTCAGCAGTGATCAGGCTGATGATGATGATGAGTGATTGATTGGACAAAGTACTTTTTTGTGCATTAAAAAATGTTGAAGATGTGAATTCGGTACCTAGTACCTTACCTACTAGTATGAACTCCGTTACAAATTGTGGTAATCGCTAGTGACTCAAGTTGAACTACAATAAACGTATGGGATTGAATGAAGCGCATAACTAATTAACTATTTAAATATGTCTAAATAACAATAAAATACTACAAAATTAAGTGCACCATTTGCCTAATATTAATGACCTAACTTAACGTTTTACTAGCAAAAATTATTAGGTTCTATTCTTAGATTTGGTTTCAATCCAAAGGCCACATCAAAAGTGCTGTTTAAAAATATTTTAGTGCTCATTAAAACCTAATAGAAACCAGAAAAACATTGGAATTTGCCGGGTTATAAAAATAACCACACACGCCGTCATTTACATCTTAATTTGTTCAATAAATTGTAAGGTGTTGTTAACTTTCGTTATATTGTCACGATTTTGTTTTGTTTAAATAACAACATCTATAAAACACACAACAATCAAACATCGAAAAGGACCATGAAAAGAAAATTATCGAACATTGAAGAATCTATTCCAAATCACTCACCTAATAATTGTGTCCAGCACATCTTCCCTTTCGAAGACCTTGCAGTACAGGTGCAGTATCTTAAGGCAGGCATACTTGAGTCCTGACCACGTTAGCTCCGTTGATTTTAAGGCCTCATCCCAGGGGCAGTTTTCGTGGCGAGACAGGCACAACATGCCGTCAGTGGCGATCTCCGTTGGAGGCATTTAACAGGGTTTGTGACAATGGTATTCTAATCTTTGGTGGTTAAGTCTTTGGTTCAAGGCAACTTGCAAACCCGACTGCTTTGGATTGTTGTTCATTATGTAGTGGTTCGTGAAGGACTCATTGTTCTATGTTTTGAAACAGTGTTTGCAAACTTTAGTGATTGTCTTAATATCGTATTGTTGATAAACAAACAAAGATAGTGGTCGGATAAGTTTGGTTCTATAAGATTTGGCTACTTTTGAAACAGTAGCTAATCAATCTATGGCTGATGTTTTCTGGGGATCTTACGCAGTCACACCTGTCTAGATAAATGTAAACATTATGTAATTCGCGATGAGATCATTCTTATAAAGAATGATTTATCACTTTGTGAAGCTGTGTGGTCATTTATTGGCGAACCAGTACTATCCACAAGCTATCAAGTATCATTAAATAGGTAAGCTCCCTATTATCTATCCGCAATCCTATTGGGTTGGGATACATTTGGGAGAGAAATGGTGATCAGTAAACTTCACCAGGTGCATTCAGGTTATTCTAATTCATCTTTAAAGCAACCATGAATCTATTTTTAGTTGCAACAAATTAAAGGAAGTCGTGATCTCGACGGACAAACAGTAAGGTGTCGCACTGTTATAATGTATGATTCGTCAGGGCAACATCGGGGTGCTTAGGTCTCAAAGTCAAGGTGTTCTTCTGTGTACAAAATAGTAATCAAGAGAGGAATTTTTGAGATTGATTGTTATCTTTAAACTTCAAAGACTTCTATCGTCAATTCGTCATCGTTAAAACTTAATGATGACACTAGAAGATTTACGGCTTGAGATTTTTATAAGTTCTCCAGCAGTTGGTATTCGATAGGTGCATGCAAAAAGACCTAATAGATTCTATCTAGATAACCATAATTTTGGTAGGAAAATAACTATGTGAAATTAACACACCCGATGGGGAACCACCCGACAACTGATGGGGAAGAAAGGTTCTCGAGTGGCGACCACGAACTGGAGAAGACGCAGCGTAGGCCAGCCCATTCGATGGGCCGACGATCTGGTGAAACCCGCGGGGAGCCAATGGATGCAGGAGGCGAGCAGCAGCTCAATGGCGCTCTCTGGGGAGGCCAAGATCAGCAGTGGACGTCTTCAGGCGTTTGATGATGTGTAATTAATACTAAAGGCTGTCGAAAGAAAAATAAATTGTTATGTTATGATCCTAGACCTGCTGTCGCAGAAGACTTCAGAAGAATATTGCGTGTAAGAAAAAGATGCTGGAGGCAGTAAGTCTTTCAACCTCTTTATTAAATTGTCTAGGTAGTAGGTAGCTGCCAGATACTTTTTTATATCTGTTCAAATAAAGAAACTGGCCAGAGTTCGAAGGTTGAATGCATGCCTAGATTTGGCATAATGCACAAAAACCAAATCATTATAACCGAGCTCTGGCGCCCAATATGGGACTG
This sequence comes from Ennomos erosarius, assembly GCA_963580505.1. NCBI lineage: Eukaryota > Metazoa > Arthropoda > Insecta > Lepidoptera > Geometridae > Ennomos > Ennomos erosarius. The sequence goes on along the minus strand of OY756983.1, from coordinate 2,263,768 downwards.
GGTCTAAAAACAAGGGAATTTGAGTTCGTGGTTCATTAAAATAAATAGCAATTAATAAAAATTACTTACAATTCTTGCCTAGTCATTACATAATCATGGCATAGGTACATTTTTGTTTCACTTGTTTGGTGTTGGCTTTAAGTGGAAAGCTTAGAAAATGTTCTTATGTTTCTTTCTATAGCGTTACAGACTGATTCCTGATTTAGACAATGATTATGTATGTCTTGGGTCTTGTTTTTATGAGACTACAGCAGACAGAACACTAAAGCGTTAAATTGACGTTTCAGCTGAGTCATCATATTTTAACTATGGACTCAATAGGTATCTAAGCTAAGCCATAGAAATCTCATTTCATTGTTGATTTATGTGTCTCTCTACAACGAGACGGTTGTGAGAAATGCAACGGTCCCCCCGACCTCGCCGTAGGAAGTGCCCAATTTAAATAATCCGCCTTGTGGCCATTGTCTTCAAAACTCCGTCGCACGCTTATCAGTACATACATACTTACCTCGTCATTCGTGTTTATAGGACGTGGGGGCTTCCTAGAACTTTGGACAATGACTAGCCGAAGTGGACGGGCCTGATAGCTCAGTTGGTAGACTTGGTAGTAACCCTGCCTTCGGAACTGAGGCCTGTGGGTTCGATTCCTACCCAGGACAAACAGTGATGAACATAGATGTTGGTTCTGTGTCTGGGTGTTATAATTATATTGTAGGTATTAATTGTATCTATTTACAAACAAAAAAGTATCTAAGTATTATATCCGTTATCTGGTTCTCATAGTATTACAAGCTATGCTTAGTTTGGGATTAGATGGCGCTGTGTGAAATTTCCACACATTATTATTTATTTTACTAGTAAATATTCATCATCATCATCCTTAACATATGCCTTCACAGAGCACCACTTAGAGCACCTGCTCGCCTCCTGCTTCCATCGGCTCCCCGCGGTTTTCACCAGATCGTCGGTCCACTGGGGGCCGGCCTAGGCTGCTTCTTCCGGTAAGTATAAAATATTCAGTATGTATGTAACTACCTTATCTACTTTGTATCAATCTGCTCCTATGAAAAATGTAGGAAATAGATGAAGATTACTCCTTTGTCAACTATTACTTCTACGTCGTTTGACGCGCCGGCGCCGTGCGATATTGGCTAATAACTTGGTGTATCTATTCTATACCAATAACATTAACTGAATTCTTAGAAATGTACAGCCTTGTATTGTAACCACCTTTATTCTATGTGTAAGTACAGCATTCTAGAAAATAGCGGATCGCTGAGTCAATTTCTAGTTTATCAAGCGTCATGGAGAAATGTGCAGTGAAGTGGCTGTAATCCTAATAACATAAAATGTGCCATAAAATTATAAAAAGGAGTCAATAGTTAAATATAATTAAATTTTAGTAACGTAGGTGCTGAATAATAGGTAAGTATAAAATATGATACAATATAAGTATTACAGGCTTTCGATTTTCGATGATATTATTATGGAGTTGTGGAAATGGGTTTCGTTCGCCAATAGGTATGGCTTAAAGTCAATAGTACATTATACCTCTTTGGTACGGCTTTCGATATTGAGCATGACACCCCATAAAAATTATTGACGGATCAGTATTTTTGTTTTATTTTGAGCAAAGTTCAAGCGCCTTTTAACTCCTAATGCACCCCAAAAAAGTGATTTGGGAATCGGTTAAATACTCTCGTCACTTTCATAAATTCTCAAATGTATCTATCATAAGATCTAGTTAAAAACTTATGTCCTTATCTGTAAAAAAAACTAAAAAAATAAACAAAACTAAGGCCACAAATATTAGTATACTTAATGCAAGTATAATGATAAAATTGTGAAAAACATTTCCGTGAAAATTGCGATGTAGAGTTGCCAAGCAAACCAGAGATTAAAAATCATTTAAGTAAGCACATTTTTGTTCTTATATTTTGGCTCCACACATAGTGTATTTAGCCAGTGTCAAGTATTATATTTTCATCGTGTTATAAAATATTTCACGCAAAGTCATGTCCTAGTCATAGTCATAGTCCAGTCTAAGTCATGCTCCAGCAAAGTGGTAGCAACTTTACTAAAAGCTACTATGGAGTTTTGGAAGCAACACGAAAAATCACGTTTCATCACTTGCCCTCACTCATGCTCGTAATTCAGCACTTGATGCGTAAAACACCACCAATTGCAAAGACGTGAACTTTTCCGCGTTCCCGCCAAAACTCCCGTAAGCATTTATTTTACTGTACTTTTTTTTTCTTTTTTTTTGGCTCCACACATAGTGCATTTAGCCAGTGTCAAGTATTGTATAATTCATCGTTAAAGAATATATCACGTAAGTCTTAGTCATAGTCATAGTCCAGTCTAAGTCAGGTAGTCGTAGTCCAGTCTAAGTCATGCTCCAGTAAAGTGGTGGCAACTTTACTAGAAGCTTCTATGGAATTTTAGAAGCAACACGAAAATTCACGATTCACCACAATATATCACTTGCCCGCACTCATGCTCGTAATTCAGCACTTAATGCGTAAAACGCCACCAATTTTAAACATTAATACTGGAAAAAGCACAAGTTTTGAGAAATAATACAATGCAACGAACGTGAACATTTCCGCGTTCCCGCCCCAAACAAAAGAACTAATGAGTCAAAAATATTATTTTTGACTCATTAGTTCTTTTGTTCGTTAAAAGCCTGTGCCTATCATATTCATGAAATTAAATTAGTAAGGCTTTTTAATTAATATTTAAAATCCAACAGAGGCAGATTGTGGTGCAAAAAAACATTTTTTTCTGCAAGACTGGAGCAAGTCGGTTTCGTTTTTCCTCGTAAATTAAACCTGCCTCGGAAAATAGTCTTATATGTAGGTATGTATAACATGAAACAGATTTCTTTAACTTTCTTGTTTTCTTTTCTCACAGCCTTAGAATAAATTAGAAATATTTTTAAAGTGTTTAATGTTTTTTTATGTCGAATAGTAATGTCGAGTTATTCGACTATTCGCCAAAGTGAATGGCGATTAATCGGTATTCGACTATTCGCTATAAACACTATTCGCGGCAACTCTAGTATTTATGTTACAAAGCCTGTTGAATATGATTTAATTTTAGCTTACCACCGTTCTCATCGTCGTCATAATCATCATCATCATCATCATCATCATCATCATCATCATTATCATCTATACAGTTTACTATACGACGTATGTTGCATGATTATTACCTAGAAGATCCGAGTGACACTGCAACTGTTATGGGCCATGTCGCTTAACATCAGGTGAACGACTGGCTCGTCACTCGTCACGTCATTCATTCTCATAAAAAAAGATCAAAGGGACAGACAGAGGTTTTTAACGTTTTTACTTCTATATATCGAAAAAAACTGTAGTGCAATCAAAATATTCATATAATAGGTTACATTAAAAAAGTAACGTTTGATTAAGGTAAACGTAAAAAATAGTAAAAATAAATAATAAAATAAATATGTGTGGACATTTTCACACAGAGCCATCTAGCCCCAAACTAAGCATAGCTTGTACTATGGGAACCAGATAACTGATATAATACTTATATATCTTTTTGTTTGTAAATACATACATAGAATACAGTATAATACCCAGACGCAGAACATACATGTTCAATCACACAAATGTTTGTCCCGGGTAGGAATCGAACCCACGGCCCTCAGTTCAGAAGGCAGGGATACTACCAACTGAGCTATCGGGCCCGTCAAACCGTTGTGTTCGGACCTATGGACTAATGGCACCTGAACTAGTATTGAAACTGTTTCATATGTCATTGCCCTTCGTATTTAATTAGCTTTGTAGTATATAAGTAATTTCAAGATTATTTAATTTTAAGGTTAGGCTAGGGTGTTTCATAGTGAAATAAGTAGGTACCCACGCCCTTAACGGATCTAGCACAATTTTTCCTGTAACCCTGTATAAGGGAGGAAAAATGTATGTCAGTGGAGTGTGTTTGTGTACGTGAGGGGGTGTGTTGTGGTGTGTGTGTGTGGGGGTAATTTGTGTTTAATTATTGAAGTCTTAAATAAATGGGACCTTATTGTTTTTATTTTCATACTCCCAAATTTGTTCCACCACTAAAGTTCAACCAGACAAAACTAATATAATAACAAATTTCACAATATTGAACACTATTATATGAAACAAAACTCCCAAATTTACCAAGTATTTTAATGTCTGCGGCTCCAGAAATACTCATTTAGATATTTTACTGAACGCGGCTCGTACGTATATTTCTAACTGATACCAATACTAGTATTGAACATGCACATTCCTAATTTTCTCAACTTCGTCGTAGTTCACGAGCAATCTAATAGATGGCGCTGACTTTTCCCACGCCATTTTGACAAAATAAAATGTTCCTTCGGGCATATCCTGATATATAGATCTATGGTTAAAAAAGAGTCAGTGCATGGTCTTTGAGGCTGGTACGAAACGGCTACCAAATGTTTTCCCTGTTTTTCTGAATGGAGTCCCACTCGAAAGGGTGGTTAATTTAAGTACCTGGGCCACATTGTAACGACCGACCTCAAAGACAACGCTGATATCGAGAGGGATCGGAGGGCGTTGTCGACGCGGGCGAACACGCTGGCTCGTAGGTTTGCACGTTGCTCGAGGGATGTAAAGGTGACGCTTTTCAGAGCGTACTGCACATCCCTCTACACGTGTAGCCTATGGGCTAAGTATACGCGCGCGTCGTACAATGCAATCCGCGTTCAATTCAACAATACGTTCAGGGCAATGTTGTGGCTGCCGCGCTACTGCAGCGCCTCAGGCATGTTTGCCGAGGCACGCACAGATTGCTTTTACGCGACCATGCGCAAGCGAGCCGCGTCTCTGGTGCGCAGGGTGCGAGGCAGCGCCAACACAGTCCTAAAAATGATAGCGGATAGGGTCGAACTGTTCGTACATGCAACACTGCTGCGAGAAACATGTCGCCAGCAGAACTAAAATATTTATTAATAAATTTCTAACAAATTTTAAAATTTTAATTTTATTTTATTTTTGTACTCTGATTGCAGTTTTATTTATTTGATTTTAATGTTTATTTTATTTTTATAATTTTATTATTTTTGCTTCTAAATCGATTAATTATTTTAAAGAATATATGTTTTAATGCAAAATTTGTAAACTGTTATAATTAATTTTGATTATGTACCAAATATGAGTGTCATCGCTACTCGAAATAAATGAATTTTTTTTTTTTTAAACGATAACTATAACCGCTCCACGCTTCGCAGGACGGGCTATTGTCAACTAACTTTAACCGTGATTATGGTGCAACTCAGCCTAAACCTGAATTTCACCATGATCACGGTTAAAGTTACGGTCAAATTTTGACATAGCCCGCCCCGCGAAGCGTGGACGGTGACAGATAGCAGTTAAAGTTAGCGTTAAAGTAAGCTGGTGCAACTCAGCCTTAGACAATTCGCGTTATAGGAAAGATGCTGCCGTGGCATCTTTCACCTTATAGGCAATGAGCTCGAAACTGGATAGAAACACAGTATGTATGGATTTGACAGTTTCAATACGTAGTTTATATTTGCATGATAAGAAAGTAAATAGTAATAAAGTTCCTCCTATTATATTGTAATCAAAGTTCCGTGGTCACCACGCAGACTTTCCGGCACAATACAATACAGACTTGCCACTCGCCAAAGACCATCGCGGTCACTGAAGTAAAGAATAGTAACGTGAATTACAAATATTTCGGTCGTTTTTGCATCGTGAAAATAACTGCTATTGAATTTTTATTAGCAACATATGGCAGTAAAAATGTCAATGTGGTCATTTCAACGTTGCGTAACAGTGAAATTATTAGGCAGATAGCATAGATATCAGGATATGCCCGAAGGAACATTTTATTTACTCAAAATGGTGTGGGGAAAAGTCAGCGCCATCTCTCTTAGATTACTCAGGAACTACGATGAGTTGGGAAATTAAACGCTGCCATTATGTCCGTCAATGTTTGTTTACAATGATTATCCCAAATATAAATTCGATTATTTTCGTACAAAACGGAATGTAATATTGAAAATATTGACTTACTGGTGGTAAGAAACTTTGTATTTCTTTTTATTGCACTTTAGTGTAGTTTGTGCAACCCTTCACAACACAACTTGGCATATTTTCTTTGAGACACACGACCGATATCTTCTCACTTCCAACACAGACTGGGCGCTAGTGGATGTCAATCTGTGAACTTGACTCCCTCTTTGAAGCGACGGTTTAATCTGTCATTAGGCCTGTCCTTATATATATGTCTATGGCAGATAGACAGTAATATACTTGTCTAAGGTATGTACTGTGTCATAAGAATAAATGACTTGTTTCAAAATAGCTAGATAAAGTACTTACAATATGTATCATCATATTTATTTTATTAAATATCTATTTTAAAATAGGGGTGATGATGTCGTCATGTCATTAATATAATATGAAGGAAAAAATCATATTTTAGGTTTGCCAATTAAAACATTTTTGATTAAAGTTTTCTAGTTTATTTCGGATTTGAGGTTATGAGTTATGTATGTTATGATTATGACTTAATGACGTCATAGTTTATGATAACATACTATCATTTATTTTAAAATGTAATTTACTCTGTGGTTTATTTCTACTTATACGAATATTAGGCCCACTTTAGCGTTACGTTTTAAACCCGGCTTAACTAAACCGTAGGTACTATAATCTATTTTGCGACTAAGAGAACCAGCAACTTAATAAAAAAAAACTAATTAATAACTAAACCTGGATTAGTAAGCCTGACAACGCGTAAGTGGTTAATAAGTTTGTTTTTAATTTACACTAAGATGCACAAGCCCTCTGCACTGGGTGGTTGACTAACAAGCTTGTTGTGTATTGTAGGTACCTACTTAGTTATAGTTTCTGCTTTTCAAACCTAGCCTTGACAAGTAGACACCGACGATGGTAAAAGTTAAAATAACTCATTATAATGATCAAAGGCGAAACAGTGACCAGAGAAAAGGCGGAAAAAATAGACAAACATTTCATTTGGCACAGAATTTTATTAGCGCAATGATTCGATTTATTTTTATTTCTTTATCTGTCAGACGGAATACGGAAGGCGTAAGTTTTTGAACGAAGCTCTCAATCAACAGTAATTCAAGATGGCGCCGAAAGATTTTTATAGGGATGGGCATTTTCCGTATAATGGTCCCCGTAACTTAATATTATTTATTTTTTAATATACAACAATTGTTATCAGGTATCTGTCGTCGTATTAAAAAATTATACATTAATAATTAACGCCTTAGAATACTACAAATTAATTAACTAATACAATAATAGTTGGCTATCTAGTGTTATAAAGCCTGCTTGCATTTCATTACGTAAAACAAATACCTACCTACTTAAACAGTTTAAGCCATCTGTTTGCGCACGTTACAGTTGAAATGCCTAATTTAAAAGATCTAGGTTATAAGGTTACCCTTCATACGTTTTATTATTTTGACGGGCGCATGGCGTCTGTGTTTAGATTCTATGCCCACCTTGAAGTCGCAGCACTTTGATTTATCATTTCAATTTACGCTCGCCCGTGATATCTTCCTCATTATTTTTTGATATGTTGCAAGTATTCGTTATTTTTGCTACGGTGCGGTGTTCATACTTTAGGTACCTACAGTAATTTGCACATGTTATGTAGACATTTTGATCTTTTCAATACCTTCAATATTTTTTTTATTATTATTTCTTTGGTTCACTATTTGGACGTCATCATCATCATCATTAACAGCCTGAAGACGTCCACTGCTGGACAAGGCCTCCCCCGGGAGCGCCACTTAGAGCGGCTGCTCGCCTCCTGCATCCATCGGCTCCCCGCGGCTTTCACCAGGTCGTCGGTCCACCTAGTGGGGGGCGTATTTGGACGTATAACTATGAAAATATTTAACAAAAAACACAATAAAATTCAGCGTTTGTCCTAAAATTAGTGAACAGAGCAATTCATAAAATCTATGTAGAAATTATAATGTATTTTATCTGAAACACATTTTTAATAGGTTTATCTACTAAACCCCTAAAATATTTTTTCTTTTGACTTAGTAACACGTAAAATAAGCGTCAGTTCATTAATTTTACACCCGAAAAAGTGACAGTAAAATGATAAGTATCATGATTATGATGCTTGGTACAAATAAAAGTGTTTTATTGTCACCATAAACCTAATAGGGTGGGGCTAGCCTTGAGCGGGGATGATCCTGGTTTACGAAGACAAGCGTATAATATTTCATTAGTATAATTTAATAACGCAATAAGGGAAAGCTTTTAAAATATTTTTTACCATAGGCACTATACAATACCTATACATTTCTCCAGTGTAACAGGTCCGATTTGACATAACCAAAATGGGCAAAAATTGCGTAGGCACGTAATCGATATCGATACAGAATCAAAATAATATCATTTTATAAATACCTATCATATTTACTCAATACTTCATTAGTTTCGTTTTTCGTTTAGTTTCGTGTATCATTTAAGTAGTTTCGTGTTTCGTTTAGTTTAGTGTTCTCTATAAACTCTCAAAGGTCCTACGATAGCTATCTGAGTTTCAAGAGAATATAAAATCCCAAACACAGGACGTATATCTATGTGTAGTTTATCTAGTAGAGCTTGCTCTCAGATAAGACTAACAAACAAACATAAAAACGGAAGTCCTTGATACCATTTTTATTTTGTTAAATTGCATTATCGAAGACTGCATGTTGTTATGCATAAAATTAGAAACGAAATTAAAATTGGTGTTAACAAAATGTCGATCATTTTTATGATCTGGTCCGCAATCCATCAATTTTAATTGATTTTGTGCTAACAATCGTGTCCAATGCTACGCCCGCGCCAAAGAAATGATAGACAGGTCCTGTCAGTCCATTAAGCGTATAGGTAATAAGAATCTATCTTTAAAACTGTGTCGTGTAGTTATGCTACTACATCATACAATATTTATAATACCTATCTGCGACACTATATCATGGTATAATTAAATTATTGGTGTATTAAAATACAAACAACAGTAATACCCATTATTAATACAACGAATTTATTTTTGTCTATCACAGTAGTTACAGCCATCGCAGACCTAGTATACTCTTAGAGCATAAATGCTCTAAGTTGTTTAAATTACCTTGCTTTTGTACTATACTCTTAGAGCATTTATGCTAAAATTAATTAATACAAAAGCAAGGTAATTTAAGGTCAAACGTCTGATGTAAAAAGCCCACGTAAAAGTAAACTCATTTTTCTATTTGATAACGTGTTGGCATGAGCGATGACAGACCAAATAGACAAAGACTGGCGGATGCGCAGATTTGATTGATACTGAACAGACCACAGTTGCTGACTTGTATCCATGAATGAAACATTCAAACAATCCCACTTTTTGACCGGAGTTTCATGATAAACATAAAAGAAACAATAATAGAATTTATATCGTGTGAAAAATACGTATTTATGTTAGAACCGAGACAAACTGAAAGTAGCGATATGTTAATCAGCTAACAGTAAATCTATGCTGGTTTTAAAATGAGTGCATGAATTCATTGTGCTGTCAGCCAGCCGACTCGAGTAGGTGATATTATTCTACAGTATACAGTACTAGGTACAACTTCCAGTGATACTCGGGTATTTGAAAGGATACCGTTACGTTGGTACTTGGTACCTAGTTACCTACACTACACTAGATACCTGCGTTGTGCGTAATTGCGTATACATAATAATATAGGTGAGGGCTATAATATTTTAGACCGTTTACAAAACATGTTAAAAATACACAAGCAAATTGTTAACAATAAATGATCCGCTCTATGCGATGTTCATGCAATTTGGATATGTAAATATTATAGCAGACGCTACGAGCTCGTAAACAATTTGATCATTGATTTTGTAGAAAAGTAGAGATTCTCGAAACGGTATCAATTAGTCTAGTTACTTACTAATTAATAATTACTGCTCTTTATCTTGTAACATGTGCTTATCAATATCATGTACTGTGCTGTGGTGATAAATGGTAATATAGGTAGAATAGCACGGTGGTTTGACACAATATTAATTAATGTGTTTACATAACATAATTTATAAGTTTTGAGTATGACATGTACTCAAATATATTTTATAGTTATTTACGAAACAATTTGAGGTAATCCAATCACGTATGTTATGTATAACCTATTGTAAAAACGTGGCAGTTATAGGTTACATAATTATTAATTACACGGAAATATCCTTAATTAGGTAGCACACTTTACATTCTTACAGGGATATTGGCATGATGTAGGCTTATTATTGTTATTCATTTCGCAGTCTACTAATGACTTAGGTAGGTATGTCTATGTTACCATTATTTTGTTTAACGAAATGAAACAATTCACAGAACATTTTGCTTTGACGCCAATTAGGTAACTAGGGAAACAAAACAGAGCAAGTGTGTTTATTTCTAAGAAGAATTTAAGGACTAAACTATTTTGCTGTTATTGCAAACATGGTTTATTATTCTGTTATAGGTATAGTGCGTACATACATACATACAATACACCCCATTTTCTAATTAAACGGAGTAAAATGACATTAAGAGTGTTGCCACTTTTCATGAATAATATACCTAGTACTGACCTACTGGGTAAAAAATACACATCATTGATTCATTTTAGTCTAAACATAACCAAATATTTTAATTGCTACCTGATTATGATTTTACGTTAATTATAATTAGCGATCTATGAAAAAATCTCAATATTATATTTTACTAAAAATTGCCAAAATAACAATATAAAACATGTTATCATTATTATTACAGTCATCTCCATTGTCTAGAACCAAAACAAAAAACTGATGGCGATAGCACAGTAAGCCTATTTAATTTAGAACCACAAAAAGTGGCATTTGGCGGAAAATTATAGCGCCGCTCTTTTGAACTGTCTTCTTCTTCTTCTTTAATGGCTTTCTATCGCTTTTGCAATAATTCTGCCAATGTCAAGTGAGTACGGTTATGTCAAGTCAAAGTCATATTTTGTCACGCCAACAGTAAAATGGTGGATATTTTACTGAAGGCTCTACAAAAGGCCGTTGAAGCAAAAACGAAAATGCATGGTTTTATGATCTTGAAACCATATGCCAACACTCGTGCACATTCACGAACACTTAACGGATAATAATCCACCCTTATTACACATTAAAGTTTAAGATACACTAGTTTTGAAAAATAAATTCAAAATTCACAACCGCCATTGTCGGATTTTCTTCAAAGACCCCCTCTTTTGAACTGTAGGAGCTACGATTTAGAAGTTTGTACTTAGCATTATTTTGACAAGCGACATTTTGACCTGTCATTTTACTCCGTCTATTTGAAAAATGGGTTATAATTACTTTTTGCAGCTTTTTGAAAAAACCGGTCACACGTAATTTTTATGGGAAGTAGGTAACTAGATCAACTTTCCAGTGAAATTGGAAGAGTAAGCAGCCGCCACCGCCGTTGTGACTCCATATTTCGCAAAACCATTAATCCAGTGTTTACCGAATCCGCCTAAAACAATGACAATACGTCTACGCATTCCAGAAATCTCAAACAGTCATTTGGGTATGTGCGTTGGTTTCTTTTTACCAAACAAGTCGTTGAGTCAGAGTCAAGAAAGCATGACTCAATTTCATTCACTTGAGTTCCATTGGTTCTATACAAGAAGTTTTACCAAGATCGAGATTTAATTTATTTAGGTAAAATGAGTAAAAACTTCATTAGAATACGCACGCACGCATCCGCCGAAAAAGCAGGTAGGTACCTAGTTTGGTAGGTACACGTAATTAAGTACGTACTTACCTGGTTAGGTACGTACCTAATGAAATTGTTAACCATAATCCACATTAAAATATAATACCTATCAAATTATTATTATATTAAAAATATATTTTAGTTGGTATACCACCTATTGTGGATAATATAAGACCTAGTAGTACCTACAGTACCCATGAGTACCTAATTCAATTAAGATCTATGGATTATTTTATTACCTAGTTTTGTTTCAAACTTCGTAAATTATATGGTTCGTTATCGCGGTCATCGGATAAAATCGGATGACCCTACTCTAACATAGCTTGCACATCACTATTTACGCCTACTGCACCTCCTGCTTGGCCAGAATCGATTTATAATAAATTCATAAACCTTCCGACAAATATTTCGGGATTGCGCAGTAGTCTTTGTTTTTAGCTTGAGCTTGTAGAACCTAAGTGGGTACCTGTAGGTACCTACTACTACCTACTAGTTGCATAAATGGGATTTATTACTTATAATAAATATTCGTTTTGATTGTTGTAAGCTGTACTGTAAACCACTTATATGTATTGGCAATCCGATCAGTGTTTTTTGAATGTAAATTCTACAAGCCCAACTAAGTACCTACCTATACTACGTTATTAATGAAAAAAATGAACGATAACGACACCCATTCATTCAGAAATCAGACACATTGTCATACCCATTATATCATACCTATCTAGCACGTAGGTACCTACGTACTAAACATAAGCACCGCCGATGGATGCAGGAGGCGAGCAGCCGCTCTAAGTGGCGCTCCCGGGGGGAGGCCTATGTTCAGCAGTGGACGTCTTCAGGCTGTTAATGATGATGATGATGATGATGATGATGATGATACCTGTAGGTACATACACTAGTCTAGTACCTACCTACCTAGTAGGTACCTAATATTTTTTGTTATAAAGTAAAGGTACCTATTATTACTATTACATATTACCGACATTAACTCGTTCATTACCCATTAGATACGTTCTTATTCGACCTACTTCCGGTTTCGTACCTCAAAACGATCTCGACTCGATCCCGTCATATTAGTTAACAAAACATTTTTCTGTTCTGTGCTATCGCTAACCTAGGCAGCCAAATGTATCAAGTTTTTTAAACTATATTTTTTAAGGTACCGTAGTTCAACGACATACTTACGATATTTGATGCAGGATGCAAGAGCAGCAGGAGGCGAGCAGCCGCTCTGGGAGGCCTATGTTCAGTAGTGGACGTGTTCGGGCTGTTGGTGATGATGATTATATCAGTTCACATATCCCTACATATGTTATGTAGATAGATAGATAGATAGATAGAGCACTCTTTATTGTTTCACAAATAAACATACAAATAGGAATACAATAAAATTTACGTACTAGTGCAACAATGGGCGGTCTTATCGCTGACAGCGATCTCTTCCAGACAACCTTTGGATGGACAGTATCAGTAGAGAAAATAAACGGCGGTGCAAAACAATTTAATAGATAAAGCAAATACAGATAAATAACTAAATACTCAACGTGATAAAAAAAAAACAATTACCTAATTTGGTACTAATAAATATACCTACATCCAAATACGTATATACATTATAATACAATAAACTAATACATAATTTTTAAATGATGATAAGTAGCAGTAAATAATATATGTACTTACAGATAGCAGATCATTCAATCAATTAAGTACCTAACTCTATCGGAAAGTTTGGTCAGATGTAAATGTAGGTAAGTAATTTATGCAATCTTAGAATAAACAATAAAAGGAATTTATTCTAAGAAGTATGCAATATTGCAACATCGTTTTCATCCCTCATAAATTATTATGTCAACCACTTCTACCTTGTAAAACTGCAACGGCTACTTAATTGAGATATTTCGCTAATCAGCGAATGTTATCGGTCATTTTGCAGTCGTTTCCTTCATGAACCACTACTAAACATAAAAAAATCACAATACAACACAATGAAACACTATAAACAATTTAGCACTGGCTGGAATATCCGTATCGTTTGAATTTCGAAAAAGAAATGGTTTGTTTTCTTTTTTTGTTTAGCGATGTTTGGCAGAACGCGTCGCGTTCATAAGCGCGGAAATTGGCGAAGTATGCGCGCGAACGACACTAGCGCCCGCTGGCGAATCGCGTCTGTTCCGAATGACAAATGAGCGTCAACGGGTTGGTTACGACGCGACGCGTACAGAGACTAGAGAGTATGTTTCGCGTACTCCTTTCCGCTAGCTCAAGTTCAAGGGATTAAGTTTTGGAACACCCGTGCCCGCCGCTCGCCCAGCATAACCTGAACTTTCAATGGCTATGTTTTGGTTTGTGAATCGAGTCTAGATTTGCTACAGTTTATTTTTAATACGATAAAGAAACACAGGTGAGTTGAGGTGACAGTATGAATGATGTCATCGCGTAGGTAGTTTAGTACAGGGAAAGATAACGTGTGAATGTATAGATAAAAGAAGTTCTTTAGTAGCATAGACATATAAAATCTATGTTTAGTAGTCTACCTGCATGCGTAGGTACTTCTTAATTTACCTACCTATTACTTTTTTCTTGCCCGAGGAAAACATATTAAAAGTAAAATAATTAGCTTAGTACAAGAACTGCAGCTGCAGTTCAAATAAACGTCAATATAGTCGGTTCCATTCCATTCCAGTCAAACTGACGTTGTTTTGTGATCACACAATTATTTAACAAATTAGGCCATGACTAGATATCTTATCTCAGGTTATCGTGATTAGCACCAAAATTATCTCAATGTTGTCAGATAAATGGATAGGTGCATAACCGAATACTTAAATAATAGAGTACCTACTTACCCAAACAAGTAGGTATATAATAAAGGGTTGTCTGGAAGTGATCGCTTTAAGCGATAAGACCGTCCATTGTGATACTTAGAAGATTTCCCATGACATTTTTCTGTAAAATGGTGTTTTCAAAGAGTTTATCTATCTATCTATAAATAATCATTAGTATTTAAATATTTGGCTCTTTGGGGGAGACCTATGTTCAGCAGTGGACGTCTTCAGCCTGATATTGAAGATATTTAGGCAACAAATAAATTTGGCACCTGTCCACGGTACTATCATACTTACATTATGATACCTTTCTATATATTTTGATCAATTAGATTATTATTATTTACCGTATTAAGTACAGTAAATAACTAAGCAGGGCATAATGTATTTAATTAAACAAGTCTTGCTTAATTAAATACATTATGCCCTGCTCAGTTTGACTATTGGGGCTTAGCGACATCTGCTGGCGATCTTTGAAAAGACGCCGCTAAACCAATATAACCAAAGTACTGCTACTCGCCAATAGAGGTCAGTGTGAATGAAATATAAATTTTAATGTAATCGCAACTATGGCAAAAAACTGAAAATAACGCATGTTTCTAGATCAATAATATATTTAATAAAATTAACCCTTTTCAGCACAAAGAAAATGAACCTGAACCCGGTGTTTCAGAAACCTAACCAATAAATTAAACAGATCTAATTATAGATTACGTGAACCTGGACCGCTTGCATAAAAAGACCTAAAATCTTAATTTTACCAAGATATTTAGCTATTTTCCAATAAAAAATCGAACTGTACACAGTATGTCAAAGTAATTTTTTAGTAGCATAAGTATAATATATAGTATAATAGCTGTAACGTAAGTACTTATAACTACTACCTACACTACATTATAATTAGTAATCTAAGATGTCTAAATCCAAGGGCGGTGCTATAAGTTATAACCAATCACAGATTAACCAATCTACAATCTACATCCTTTTCTTATCAATTATTTTACCTTATATAGGGTGATGGGAATATTGTCATTGTTTTGTATTTTTTTAATGAATAAATAGTCCTATTTTACATCTAAAATTTTATAATAATTAAACAGTTGTAAATTTTAATAGATTACAGTAATTTAAGAATATTTTATAATATGACTGGCATGATAGCTCAGTTGGTAGCAGCTCTGCCTTCTGAACTATTGGCTGTGGGTTCGATTCCCATCCAGGACGAACATTAATGTGACGAATATAAGTGTTTGTTCTGTGTTTGGACTTATTATTGTCACTATTCTAAAAGTTATCTGGTTCCCATAATACAAGCTTTGTTTAGTTTTGCTATGGCCCTATGTGAAAGGTCCACAAATTTATTTATTATTTATACTTATATTTAATATAATTATAATATAATTTTTAGAAGTCTGAGCATTTTTAACCTAGTTGCACTTGGCTTTAATTTTAAAAGTTATAAGTAGTTAAAATCGATGCCTTTACCGTTTTAAGTAAACCTGTCTAAAACTTTAACTTTAAGTATGTACTTTATATTAAACAAAAGGAAATAAACGTGTATACATATAATTACATAAGCTTGTAAGAAACATGCAGTACCGAACGGGCATGTGACCGATCGGTACTAACTCTTTCTAAGAACCTCCTAATGATTTTAAAAAAGCTTACCTTTACCTGCTCAAGACCTTTTGCAAAACAAGCCAGACCACAGAATAGACAACAGTTGCCGGGCCCAGACATAAACATGACATCCAACTGGTTTAGGTATTTTATATAACCACACTTAAAACTACCTATAATAGAGTTTACAAATACAAACCGTATCAACTTCGATACAAAGTTTGTATTCGGTTGGACCTAAGTTTATTATCAACATCCGGAGCAACGATACCTACCAATAGTGTTGTAATTGGATAAATAAATGGACAACATGAATAACAATTCTTATGTAGGAAAATAGGTTTATAAAATGCATAAGTAAGTTAATTTGAGAACACAGAATTCATTAACCATTGTTTTATTTCTGAATTTTCAACAGTTCAACTACATTAATATTTTAAGGTACCTATTGACTGAACATTCACGTGGAAAATACACACGAATGTTCGTACCATTGTTACATTACATTACACTGTGTGATGCAAGGTAACAATCGAACTTTCGACTTTGAGTTTTACACTGACTTAGGAGCACAGAAATTAAGGTAGGTACACATAACTAGAAGAGCAATCACCATACATAACTTTGTTGAAAAGTGAAGCAAATGCATACCTAATCATCACATTGTATCATTGTATCTAATATCAATTCATTATACAGTCACTCGAAGCACAAACTCTTGAATATTCGAATTTTTCAAATAGGTAGTGCCACCATTCCGTTCCTGGATTTTTCACCATCTGTTTTTAACAGAGCAGGTAACAGCCTTATTAAAAAGAGACGACGGAGTATTCAAATAAATAATGTACCTACTTACATATTAATTTAGTGCCACTATTGACACAAATAATACATAGAAGTTACTACAGCTTTAAATAGTAGTTACCTACATGATTTAGTTATCATCGAACTAAACAGTTAAATAATAAATAAATATTTGTGAACATTTACCACAATAAACGCCATAGTTCCGAACTAAGCAAAGCTTAGCCAGGAACCAGATAACTTTATGACTTATCCAAATAAATCTATTTTTTCATTTCATTTTCAACTAATAGAATACTTAAAACACGTTTTTTTGGTTTTGTATTTAATTGTACATACATACGTGCATCAAGTGTGCATCATGATTCAGTTGTTTTGACAATGTTAGACGCATTGTGTTACAATCACAACTGTTACAAGGTTTGCATTGTAGTGCGCGATCCTACTACTGCAATGTTTGAAATTGTATCAATACAATAAGTATTAGGTATGTACACATTTGCCTATGTGAGCGTATTAATATTTGATGTAATGTTCCAATTTGAATTGCTATATTACACATTAATGCTCTCGGTGAGAACTCACTTTTACGTACAAGGCAAAGACTCAAAGATGTATTGCTAAATATCCTATGGCTAAAGATAAAACACAAACGAAATGATTAGATACTCGTATCAAAACGTCACAAATCTTGATAATAAATATATAATATCCATTATTGAGTATTGAATTAATCATTGACGGCATAAATACACTATACATAAGTACTTAGATAATGGTATACGTTATAAAAACTATAGGTAATATCACTTCTGGGTCTTTCACATAATTACACTTTTTCAGTCACAGTTTCACACGTATACCGTCACAACAACTAATCCATTTTGAGCATACTTTTGGAACCAATTTCATGGAGTTTCATCTCCCATGACCGCCGCAAGGTCACTGTCAGAAATTCTTGCACATGCTTCGCAGTTGACATGAACCCGAAAACTGTTATTGTTGTCCTTCCTTCGGATAGCATAATTCCTTTCCCTCGACGGGAACTTCGGCATCTTTCTCACAGTCTCTGGTCCATCGGTACAGGTGGCGTTGATCTTCCTATACACGTCCATGACCTCAAATTGTTTTGGCGACAGGCACATAATTTTTCAGTAATGTTTATTAAAGACACGACCGATTCGCGTTGAGTATCAAATGACAATGACAATACGCCCAAGCGGCCAGCGATGCGATGCGCTTGCGCCTGCGACCTCTCAACAAGGCTGTTGTCCTCTAAATATTATTCTCTGTGTGATGTTTTCTATGTAAGTGTAGTTGTGTTGAGTGCCGATAAGCTTATCTTTCGGGTCACTCGATAGGTAATTGAGACCGATTGCTTCAGAATGGTTACAAAGTATAACGTCTGTTCCGTAACCATGACCAGTTATTACTGTATTTAGAATTCTGTTTGTTGTGTGTAACTCATTACTATCTAATTACATATCTTTGTTTTATTTTAAATAGATAATCGCTTCTAAGTTCTAAGTTGTCGTGTCATTAGGTTAACTTATCAGAGACAGGAATTTCATTTGTTAAATTGTTAATCATTTACTTATTGGTTCATTAATTTGTTATATTGTTTATAACCGAATGTTTTGAAAACTCGTTTACATATAAGCTGTTATTATGTAGATTAGTTATATAATCAGTATGCATTAGATGCAGTAAAACATAAATGTCTTAACCAGGGTCGATGGACAAGGTTCTATTAAATATTGCTATTTCCGTGCTGCATACCTACTCCTACTACCTACCTAGCATAGTTTGCTTAATCGTAAAAGTCAATTGGCAAATGTAGTTTATTGCATATTTTTGTCGGTCAAAAGAGGCAAGCATAATCTGTCTCTATGAGTACCTAGGTATGTAGGTAGGTAGGTACGTATAAAAGAGTGATAACAGAGAAGATTTGGCGTTATTATTTTAATGTATTAAAAAATAAGGACGTGAGCAAATTAGGAAAAAGGCGAAGACAAAAAGAAAAAAAAAGTATGTTTATGTTTGAAATTTCCAAAATCACAGATGTTAAAAAAGTAGGGGCAAAACCTAGTTTAGGTACGACTAGTTTGGACAAGGCTACTTCTTCTGTAGGTACTCAAGCTCAACTAGTTGCGAAACTCGATTGCAAATGCAATCACGGTCGAAATACATACAAGAATACACAGCAACATAGAATTAGAATAAACATGTTTTTTATATTTGAGTTACAGTAACAGTATCTACAAAAATTATTATCAAATGCAAGAATATAAATTCCGGCGACATGAGAAATATTTGTGCACAAAAAAACTGCAAATATATGTTCGGTTTCTGGGGGTTGAGGGACAATGATTTTTATAGTTCCTGAGTCCCTAGATAAAGGGAATCCTAGTTAGGATCCAAGATCTATGTATGATTGTTGGGCGTTATTTATTTTATTATATATGGACTTACCTCCAAGCGTGTGGGATGAACCCAGGGCATAGCTCAGGGCAGTTATCACATGGCCTGCCTTCGGACACCTCTTTTATCCGCACCCCCTGAAACAGAAGAAAAACCAACTGAAGAATTGATGCAGAAATAAATAAGTACTACGTAATGTTCGACTTCATTGTAACAGGCATATATGACATATTTTATGTTCAAAAGGTGAATCACGCGAAAGTATTGTGTTAAACCCCCCAGTGGGTGGACCGACGATCTGGTGAAAACCGCAGAAGCCGATGGATGCAAGAGTCTAGCAGCCGCTTAAAGTGGCACTCTCTCGGGGAGGCCTATCTTCAGCAGTGGACGTTTTCAGGCTGTTGATGATGATGATGATCTTTTGTGTTATGAAGGTAGGAATGGATGACTGGTTGCCAGCAGTGGCCGAAATTTTAGTACATTATTCCTATTTTTTAATCACGGACCTCTTCATCATTAGAATAACTATCATCTGTCGAGTTTACTCCTTCAACACAATCAGAATCTCTCCGCTCTCCATTAGAATCGCATTCACTGTAGCTGTCAGATGTAGAGTATTCGCTGTCTCTTTTATACGCGAAAATCCTGAACAGCCTTTTCTTTCTCCACGACTCATCTTTCACACTGCCCGTCTTCCTTTTAGTCTTCCTGTGAATCTTGAAAGGAACTTGCTTTAATCTTGGCGGAACGACATAAGACACTTTTGGTGCCGATTTCTTGTAATTATTTTCGTAATCTTCTTCGGTTATCCCACAGTGGTAGAGAAGATAGTCTTTTATTATTTGTTCTTTTCCTGCTGTATCTCTCCAATAGGTTTCTTTCTTTCTTACCCCTAAATAGTAATCAAGGTCTCTTTCTCCGAAGTCTTCATCTTCTTCTGAAGTACAGGAGTTGTTGCTGGTTTTCTTGTTAATCTCCTTTTCGTCGTATTCTTCAAGCATTTTGTTCAGCAACCGATACTTTCTGTTTGTCCTTATCTTTAGAAGATTGGAAGTGTTAGCAGTCAAGAACTTCGTTGTTTTCTTGTAGACTGAGACAACTGATTCCCTTCGCCGCCTCATAATGTCCATCCTTTTCTTTTTGGTTAAATTATAGAAGAATTTTTTTATAGCTCGTAAAATATTCATTTCCTCGTAACCATATTGCCCTGAATTATTCCCTGGTGTAGAAAAGAGGGTTGACTGTGGCGATGCCAGTGGAATACTAGTTAAGTTTTATGACTACGATTCAATAGAAGGTAGACCAGCCCGCTCTGCCAATGGGTCCACGAGGATTCACCAGGGAAGTAAGACCCTTAAAAGGTTCTTTAGAGTTAATGATTGGATGTGAGTGGGGGGTCTCGGTAGAGTGGTAGTGGTGGTAAGGTGTGGTGGTTTATACCCCATGCAAACAGGGCTAAATGTATCCGCAAATGACGGGACAAATTGCGACACCTCGGGGCATTATTGCCTGTTAAATCTGCCCTGCCTTATTAGCCGTCTTATTTGTGTATTGTGACGAGGTCGCTGACTTGTTTGGTAAAAATAGACGCGTGTCACAAAGGGCTTTGTTTACAATGGAGAGGTGTAAATATAAATTGTGGCGCTGTAAAATAATAGGACGTTTTAAACGGTTTATTTTTGGGAACTGTAATTGATAATTTATTGTATTATTATTATATTATAATATATAAAGTTCGTTACCCACTCACTCACTCACTCACTCATGATTGACATTTTTGTTCCCGAACTCCTGGAAGTGGTGGAGAAAAACCGAGTATGAGGTTGTATAGAGATTGGTCACGTGACAACCAGAAAAATCTGACATCAGCAAAAAATCGTCTCCTTGATGGAACCGGTCAACGGCTCTCGGAAACTACAAGTCGGATGGGTGACCTGTTCTAACTAAAGTTGTAGTAAACCCTGGGACGCTTGGAGAGAAATAAAAAAAAATAGGGGTTGCCATACAAAAAAATAAAAATTCCATACAAAATTGAAACGCTAATAAATCGGAAACGGTAAGAGGTAGGTGGGGTGTGTTCGACCAAATGTCATAGAGGAGGATGGGCGCTTTCGGATGGTCGTCATGAAAATCCAAGATGGCGGATCCAAGATGGCGGCCATTTTGAAAGTTGGTCCGATCGGGCTGATTTTTTGCATCGGGGGGTTTTTGGGGTCCCTGATTTGATATTTGAAAAAATATTTTGGATCCCGCCATTTTTAAAGATGGCTGCCATACAAATTTTTTTTTTCATTTTTGGCTCATTGTTTCTCGATACCTATGGGAAATTTTGAACTTTTTTTTTTAAATTTGTATGAAATTGGACAATCGAAATTTAAAATATTTCATGAACTGGTCTTCCGACCTTCCATCATCGTGACCATCAACTGCCTGGCTAAACGATGTGAGATGGGTCATATGCGTTCTCAGGAATGTCATAGCAAACCCTGGGACGATTTTAGAGAAAATAAAAAAAAATCAAAATGGCGGAAAAAAAAATCACCCATACAAATTTAAACCGGAAATGACGTCGAAACCATGATACTTTAGTATAAAGAGCTCGAACTAATATTGTTTGGAGGCCAAAAGGGAAAAGAACACCAAATTTTTTTTTTCAAAATGGCGGAAATTTTGGTCATAGCGGAAAAAAAAAATTCTCCGATCCGGATCAAAATCGATATCTGACGGTCCCCAAGGATGCTGATCAACATTCTAAAATCAAATTTTGACATGCGCCATTTTTCAATAGGGTTGCCATACAAAGGTGATTTTAACGAAATATGAACTTTCCTTTTTTACGCCTCCAATATGAATGTAATAGAAAAGTTGTTTCTGGGGATCGAGTAAAGATGTATAAAGGAACAAAACAGAACACAAATGAAATTGATTTTTTCAAGATGGCGGATGGAGACGTATCGACTCATAGAAAAAGTTATCCGATCCGGATGAAAATCGATATCTAAGACTCCCCCTAGATACTTAGCAAGAATATGGGGAAAAAATTTTGATTCCGCCATTTTGAAAAATTTCATTCATTTTACCGAACTTTTTTATGGATCTCCAATCCGTATGAAAATTGTTATCTGAGTGTCCCCAAGGATACTGATTAACATGCTTTAGCTTCTTTTAGACATCCACCGTTTTTCAAAATGGCTGCCATACATATTTTCAAAACCACCAATGCGACGACGAGCGAAGCGAGGAGGAGCTTCAAACTACCTATCGCGACGACGAGCGAAGCGAGGAGGAGCTTCAAACTACCTACCGCGACGACGAGCGAAGCGAGGAGGAGCTTCAAACTACCTACCGCGACGACGAGCGAAGCGAGGAGGAGCTTCAAACTACCTATCGCGACGACGAGCGAAGCGAGGAGGAGCTTCAATCTACCTACCGCGACGACGAGCGTAGCGAGGAGGAGCTTCAAACTACCTATCGCGACGACGAGCGAAGCGAGGAGGAGCTACAAACTACCTATTGCGATGACGAGTGAAGCGAGGAGGAGCTTCAAACTCCCTATCGCGACGACGATCAAACTACCCATTGCTACGTTTACAATGTTATACTAATGCGACGTTTTTTAATTGGCTTTAGCTAATCTAACCTAACTTCAACACCACTAACCTTTTTTTACCTAACAACTGAATATTTTCGGGAACCTTGAATAAAATAGACACTCTTTGAAGAAATATAACAAAATGGCCGCCATGCAAAATTAAAAGGCGCACACTATCGAAACTAATAGAGGCAAGCATAGCGTGTTTGGACTCATGTTACAGAGAACAACGGAGGCTTTCTTACAGTCTTAAAATAATTCAAAGATGGCGGATTCAAAATGGCGCCCGATTTTATAGTAACTCGGATTCGGCTGATATTTTATATTTGGGGGTTTTAAAGGATGCTGATTTCAAATTTTGACCTTTTACTTGACTGACAGCATTTTTCAAGATGGCCGCCATGCAAAGTCAAGCGCATTATCATTTTCTTTGAAAAATACCGCTGTTTTGTACTAATACTTGCATAATTACAAGTTTAAACTAAAGTATAACATTTTTATAAATACAACAGCCACGAAAACGTCCTCGCGGGCCGCACGCGGCCCGCGCACGGAGGAAAATACTAGTCATAATATATAAAGTTCCTCACCCACTCACTCACTGACTGACATTTTTGATCTCAGCTCCTGGAAGTGGTGGAGAAAAACCGAGTATGAGGTTGCATAGAGATTGGTCACGTGACCACCAGAAAAAGCTGACATCAGCAAAAAGTCGTCTCCTTGATGGAACTGGTCAACGGCTCTCGGAAACTAAAAGTCGGATGGGTGACCTGTTTTAACTAAAGTTGTAGTAAACCCTGGGACGCTTGGAGAGAAATAAAAAAAAATAGGGGTTGCCATACAAAAAATAAAAATTCCATACAAAATTGAAACGCTTATAAATCGGAAACGGTAAGAGGTAGGTGGGGTGTGTTCGACCAAATGTCATAGAGGAGGATGGGCGCTTTTGGATGGTCGTCATGAAAATCCAAGATGGCGGATCCAAGATGGCGGCCATTTTGAAAGTTGGTCCGATCCGGCTGATTTTTTGCATCGGGGGGTTTTTGGGGTCCCTGATTCGATATTTGAAAAAATATTTTGGATCCCGCCATTTTTAAAGATGGCTGCCATACAAATTTTTTTTTTCATTTTTGGCTCATTGTTTCTCGA
Source organism: Ennomos erosarius (assembly GCA_963580505.1). NCBI lineage: Eukaryota > Metazoa > Arthropoda > Insecta > Lepidoptera > Geometridae > Ennomos > Ennomos erosarius. The sequence goes on along the minus strand of OY756983.1, from coordinate 2,239,555 downwards.
TACCTATGGGAAATTTTGAACTTTTTTTTTTAAATTTGTATGAAAGTGGACAATCGAAATTCAAAATATTTCATGAACTGGTCTTCCGACCTTCTATCATCGTGACCATCAACTGCCTGGCTAAACGATGTGAGATGGGTCATATGCGTTCTCAGGAATGTCATAGCAAACCCTGGGATGATTTTAGAGAAAATAAAAAAAATCCAAAATGGCGGAAAAAAAAATCCGCCATACAAATTTAAACCGGAAATGACGCCGAAACCATGATACTTTAGTATAAAGAGCTCGAACTAATATTGTTTGGATGCCAGAAGGGAAGATATAGAAAAAATGTTTTTTTCAAAATGGCGGAAATTTCGGTCATGGCGGAAAAAAAAGTTTCTCCGATCCGGATGAAAATCGATATCTGAGGGTCCCCAAGAATGTTGAACAACATTCTAAAATCAAATTTTGACATGCGCCATTTTTCAATAGGGTTGCCATACAAAGGTGATTTTATCGAAATATGAACTTTCCTTTTTTACGCCTCCAATATGAATGTCATAAAAAAGTTGTTTCTAGGGATAGAGTAACGATGTACAAAGGAACAAAACAGTATACTAATGAAATTGTTTTTTTTTGAAGATGGCGGATGGAGACGTATTGACTTACAGAAAAAGTTATCCGATCCGGATGAAAATCGATATCTAAGACTCCCCTTAGATACTCAGTAAGAATATGGGAAAAAATTTTGATTCCGCCATTTTGAAAAATTTCATACATTTTACTGAACTTTTTTATGGATCTCCAATCCGTATGAAAATTGATATCTGAGTGTCCCTAAGGATACTGATTAATATGCTTTAGCTTCTTTTAGACATCCACCGTTTTTCAAAATGGCTGCCATACATACTGACAAAACCACAAACGCGACGACGAGCGAAGCGAGGAGGAGCTTCAAACCACCTACCGCGACGACGAGCGAAGCGAGGAGGAGCTTCAAACTACCTATCGCGACGACGAGCGAAGCGAGGAGGAGCTTCAAACTACCTACCGCGACGACGAGCGAAGCGAGGAGGAGCTTCAAACTACCCATCGCGACGACGAGCGAAGCGAGGAGGAGCTTCAAACTACCTACCGCGACGACGAGCGAAGCGAGGAGGAGCTTCAAACTATCTACCGCCACGACGAGCGAAGCGAGGAGGAGCTTCAAACTACCCATCGCGACGACGAGCGAAGCGAGGAGGAGCTTCAAACTACCCATCGCTACATTTACAATGTTTTACTAATGCGACCTTTTTAATTGATTTTAGCTTATCTAACTAACCTGTCTTACCTAAAATCTAAATATTTTCAGGATCCTTGATTCAAATTGACATATAATTGATAAACAAAACAAAATGACCGCCATACAAAATTAAAACACGCACACAATCGGAACTTATAGAAGCCGACAAGGCATGTTTGGACTCATAACAAAGGAACAACGGAGGCTTTCTCATAGACTTAAAATAATTCCAAGATGGCAGATTCAAAATGGCGTCCGATTTTATAGTAACTCAGATCCGGCTGATATTTTATATTTGGGGATTTTAAAAGAGGCTGATTTCAAATTTTGACCTTTTACATGACCTGACAGCATTTTTCAAGATGGCCGCCATGCAAAAGTCAGATCAATTATCATTTTCTTTGAAAAATACCGCTGTTTTGTACTAACTCTTGCAAAATTACAAGTTTAAACTAAAGTATAACATTTTTATAAATACAACAGCCACGAAATCGTCCTCGCGGGCCGCACGCGGCCCGCGCACGGAGCAAAATACTAGTTATAATATATAAAGTTCGTTACCCACTCACTCACTCACTCACTGACTGACATTTTTGTTCCCGAGCTCCTGGAAGTGGTGGAAAAAAACCGAGTATGAGGTTGTATAGAGATCGGTCACGTGACAACCAGAAAAATCTGACATCAGCAAAAAGTCGTCTCCTTGATGGAACCGGTCAACGGCTCTCGGAAACTACAAGTCGGATGGGTGACCTGTTCTAACTAAAGTTGTAGTAAACCCTGGGACGCTTGGAGAGAAATAAAAAAAAATAGGGGTTGCCATACAAAAAAATAAAAATTCCATACAAAATTGAAACGCTTATAAATCGGAAACGGTAAGAGGTAGATGGGGTGTGTTCGACCAAATGTCATAGAGGAGGATGGGCGCTTTCGGATGGTCGTCATGAAAATCCAAGATGGCGGATCCAAGATGGCGGCCATTTTGAAAGTTGGTCCGATCGGGCTGATTTTTTGCATCGGGGGGTTTTTGGGGTCCCTGATTTGATATTTGAAAAAATATTTTGGATCCCGCCATTTTTAAAGATGGCTGCCATACAAATTTTTTTTTTCATTTTTGGCTCATTGTTTCTCGATACCTATGGGAAATTTTGATCCTTTTTTTATTGATTCGTATAAAAATAGACGTTCTTAATTCAAAACATTTGATGACCTGGTCTTCCGACCTTCCATCATAGTGACCATCAACGGCCTGGCTAAACGATGTGAGATGGGTCATATGCGTTCTCAGGAATGTCATAGAAAACCCTGGGACGATTTTAGAGAAAATAAAAAAAATCCAAAATGGCGGAAAAAAAAAACTTCCATACAAATTTAAACCGGAAATGACGTCGAAACCATGATACTTTAGTATAAAAAGCTCGAACTAATATTGTTTGGAGGCCAAAAGAGAAAAGAACACCAATTTTTTTTTTTCAAAATGGCGGAAATTTTGGTCATGGCGGAAAAAAAAAATTCTCCGATCCGGATCAAAATCGATATCTGACGGTCCCCAAGAATGCTGATCAACATTCTAAAATCAAATTTTGACATGCGCCATTTTTCAATAGGGTTGCCATACAAAGGTGATTTTAACGAAATATGAACTTTCCTTTTTTACGCCTCCAATATGAATGTAATAGAAAAGTTGTTTCTGAGGATCAAGTAAAGATGTATAAAGGAACAAAACAAAATACAAATGAAATTGATTTTTTCAAGATGGCGCATGGAGACGTATCGACTTATAGAAAAAAATATCCGATCCGGATGAAAATCGATATCTAAGACTCCCCCTAGATACTTAGCAAGAATATGGCGAAAAAATTTTGATTCCGCCATATTGAAAAATTTCATTCATTTTACCGAACTTTTTTATGGATCTCCAATCCGTATGAAAATTGATATCTGAGTGTCCCTAAGGATACTGATTAACATGCTTTAGCTTCTTTTAGACATCCACCGTTTTTCAAAATGGCTGCCATACATATTTTCAAAACCACCAATGCGACGACGAGCGAAGCGAGGAGGAGCTTCAAACTACCTATCGCGACGACGAGCGAAGCGAGGAGGAGCTTCAAACTACCTACCGCGACGACGAGCGAAGCGAGGAGGAGCTTCAAACTACCTACCGCGACGACGAGCGAAGCGAGGAGGAGCTTCAAACTACCTACCGCGACGACGAGCGAAGCGAGGAGGAGCTTTAAACTACCTACCGCGACGACGAGCGTAGCGAGGAGGAGCTTCAAACTACCTATCGCGACGACGAGCGAAGCGAGGAGGAGCTTCAAACTACCTATCGCGACGACGAGCGAAGCGAGGAGGAGCTTCAAACTACCTACCGCGACGACGAGCGTAGCGAGGAGGAGCTTCAAACTACCTATCGCGACGACGAGCGAAGCGAGGAGGAGCTTCAAACTACCTATCGCGACGACGAGCGAAGCGAGGAGGAGCTACAAACTACCTACCGCGACGACGAGCGAAGCGAGGAGGAGCTTCAAACTACCTACCGCGACGACGAGCGTAGCGAGGAGGAGCTTCAAACTACCTATCGCGACGACGAGCGAAGCGAGGAGGAGCTACAAACTACCTATTGCGATGACGAGTGAAGCGAGGAGGAGCTTCAATCTACCTATCGCGACGACGATCAAACTACCCATTGCTACGTTTACAATGTTTTACTAATGCGACGTTTTTTAATTGGCTTTAGCTAATCTAACCTAACTTCAACACCACTAACCTTTTTTTACTTAACAACTGAATATTTTCGGGAACCTTGAATAAAATAGACACTCTTTGAAGAAACATAACAAAATGGCCGCCATGCAAAATTAAAAGGCGCACACTATCGAAACTAATAGAGGCAAGCATAGCGTGTTTGGACTCATGTTACAGAGAACAACGGAGGCTTTCTTACAGTCTTAAAATAATTCAAAGATGGCGGATTCAAAATGGCGCCCGATTTTATAGTAACTCGGATTCGGCTGATATTTTATATTTGGGGGTTTTAAAGGATGCTGATTTCAAATTTCGACCTTTTACTTGACTGACAGCATTTTTCAAGACGGCCGCCATGCAAAGTCAAGCGCATTATCATTTTCTTTGAAAAATACCGTCGTTTTGTACTTTTACTTGCAAAATTTAAAGTTTAGCACAAAGTATAACATTTTTATAAATACAACAGCCACGAAAACGTCCTCGCGGGCCGCACGCGGCCCGCGCACGGAGGAAAATACTAGTTATAATATATAAAGTTCGTTACCCACTCACTCACTCACTCACTCATGATTGACATTTTTGTTCCCGAGCTCCTGGAAGTAGTGGAGAAAAACCGAGTATGAGGTTGTATAGAGAATGGTCACGTGACAACCAGAAAAATCTGACATCAGCAAAAAATCGTCTCCTTGATGGAACCGGTCAATGGCTCTCGGAAACTATAAGTCGGATGGGTGACCTGTTTTAACTAAAGTTGTAGTAAACCCTGGGACGCTTGGAGAGAAATAAAAAAAAATAGGGGTTGCCATACAAAAAAATAAAAATTCCATACAAAATTGAAACGCTTATAAATCGGAAACGGTAAGAGGTAGGGGGGGTGTGTTCGACCAAATGTCATAGAGGAGGATAGGCGCTTTCGGATGGTCGTCATGAAAATCCAAGATGGCGGATCCAAGATGGCGGCTATTTTGAAAGTTGGTCCGATCGGGCTGATTTTTTGCATCGGGGGGTTTTTGGGGTCCCTGATTTGATATCTGAAAAAATATTTTGGATCCCGCCATTTTTAAAGATGGCTGCCATACAAATTTTTTTTTTCATTTTTGGCTCATTGTTTCTCGATACCTATGGGAAATTTTGATCCTTTTTTTATTGGTTCGTATAAAAATAGACGTTCTTAATTCAAAACATTTGATGACCTGGTCTTCCGACCTTCCATCATAGTGACCATCAACGGCCTGGCTAAACGATGTGAGATGGGTCATATGCGTTCTCAGGAATGTCATAGCAAACCCTGGGACGATTTTAGAGAAAATAAAAAAAATTCAAAATGGCGGAAAAAAAAATCACCCATACAAATTTAAACCGGAAATGACGCCGAAACCATGATACTTTAGTATAAAGAGCTCGAACTAATATTGTTTGGAGGCCGGAAGGGAAGATATCAAAAAAAATTTTTTTTCAAAATGGCGGAAATTTCGGTCATGGCGGAAAAAAAAGTTTCTCCGATCCGGATGAAAATCGATATCTGAGGGTCCCCAAAGATGCTGATCAACATTTTAAAATCAAATTTTGACATTCGCCATTTTTCAATAGGGTTGCCATACAAAGGTGATTTTATCGAAATATGAACTTTCCTTTTTTACGCCTCCAATATGGATTTAATAGAAAAGTTGTTTCGGGGGATCGAGTAAAGATGTATAAAGGAACAAAACAAAATACTAATAAAATAGATTTTTTTCAAGATGGCGGATGGAGACGTATCGACTTACAAAAAAAGTTATCCGATCAGGATCAAAATCGATATCTAAGACTCCCCCTAGATACTTAGTAAGAATATGGGGAAAAATTTTTGATTCCGCCATTTTGAAAAATTTCATATTTTTTACTGAACTTTGTTATGGATCTCCAATCCGTATGAAAATTGATATCTGAGTGAACTACCTATCGCGACGACGAGCGAAGCGAGGAGGAGCTTCAAACTACCTATCGCGACGACGAGCGAAGCGAGGAGGAGCTTCAAACTACCTACCGCGACGACGAGCGGAGCGAGGAGGAGCTTCAAACTACCTACCGCGACGACGAGCGAAGCGAGGAGGAGCTTCAAACTACCTACCGCGACGACGAGCGAAGCGAGGAGGAGCTTAAAACTACCTACCGCGACGACGAGCGAAGCGAGGAGGAGCTTCAAACTACCTACCGCGACGACGAGCGAAGCGAGGAGGAGCTTCAAACTACCTACCGCGACGACGAGCGTAGCGAGGAGGAGCTTCAAACTACCTATCGCGACGACGAGCGAAGCGAGGAGGAGCTACAAACTACCTATTGCGATGACGAGTGAAGCGAGGAGGAGCTTCAAACTACCTATCGCGATGACGATCAAACTACCCATTGCTACGTTTACAATGTTTTACTAATGCGACGTTTTTTAATTGGCTTTAGCTAATCTAACCTAACTTCAACACCACTAACCTTTTTTTACCTAACAACTGAATATTTTCGGGAACCTTGAATAAAATAGACACTCTTTGAAGAAACATAACAAAATGGCCGCCATGCAAAATTAAAAGGCGCACACTATCGAAACTAATAGAGGCAAGCATAGCGTGTTTGGACTCATGTTACAGAGAACAACGGAGGCTTTCTTACAGTCTTAAAATAATTCAAAGATGGCGGATTCAAAATGGCGCCCGATTTTATAGTAACTCGGATTCGGCTGATATTTTATATTTAGGGGTTTTAAAGGATTCTGATTTCAAATTTTGACCTTTTACTTGACTGACAGCATTTTTCAAGATGGCCGCCATGCAAAGTCAAGCGCATTATCATTTTCTTTGAAAAATACCGTCGTTTTGTACTTGTACTTGCAAAATTTAAAGTTTAGCACAAAGTATAAGACTTTTATAAATACAACAGCCACGATAACGTCCTCGCGGGCCGCACGCGGCCCGCGCACGGAGGAAGATACTAGTTATATTATAAGCTTTGATTATTTACCAGTACAATAATCCTGCTATTGGCTAGCGTGGTAGATATGGCGTGTCCCAGTAGTGGGAATATATTGGGCGGACGTCAACAATTACCTACCTACGGATAATTATTGCGGTTTAAGATACTTAGATATACCTATAGGTGTGTTGCGCAAGTGTCATCTTTAGGGTTCCGTACCCAAAAGGTAAAGCGACCCTTAAGCGAACCTTAGGGCTCCGCTGACCGTCTTTAACCAGGCTGTATCTCATGAACCGTGATAGTGAGACAGTTGAAATTTTCAAGTATTTCTGATGCCGCTATAACAACAAATACTAAAAACCAGAATAAAATGAATATGTAAAGTGGCTCCCATACAACAAACGTGATTTTTTGCTAGTTTTTATAGATAATGGTACGGAACCCTCCGTGCGCAAGTCCGAATCGCACTTAGCCGGTTATTATATTATTGATATACCTACCATTTGAGACTAAAGTAAGTGGTTCTTAACTACTTACTAGAATAGCTAGTAGGTACCGATACTACCTACGTAAAGTACAAATCATCTCGTTTATTCGAATCATCGTGTTTATTGTGGCAGTAGCGTAGCGTAGACAAAGTCCTATAACGTCTACATAGTAGGTTAGGTACTCTCTCTGGTTTGTGTCGTAGTTGTAGGCACTTAAGCACAATCAGACAAGCAGTCGGCATTCGGCAATGACGATAACTTAAATAGGTACATTGGTAAAACACACACACACACACACTCACACACACACACTCACACACACACTAACACTCACACACACACACACACACACACACACACACACACACACACACACACACACACACACACACACACACACACACACACACACACACACACACACACACACACTACTAATACTACATTAATTGCTTATTATTTGAATTCACAGCTATTTCAATTCATGAGAACATTTATGTAACTTATTACATCATATTCATACATTCATGAGTATGTAACATATTATTACGTAGTTAGTATTATTACTTGGTGTATATATAGCATTTCTGTGTTAAAAAAGAATACGCCTTATATTTTAACATAAAACATGAAATAATCATGAAATGAACCTAACAGCGCCATCTATCATTTTGTTGTGCAACAGTTACAAGGAATAGCGCCATCTAGCATTGAGTAGCAAAACTACTAAGTTCTTACTTTTCCCACTGAATTTTCACGGCGTTGTTGAGGCGTGTTTGTGCTTTCATTTTCAGGCTACCTATCACGACTGAACGAGTTCATAGTTTGGTTTGTTTGGGGTGTAAAAATAAATCTGAGTTGATCTCACAGCACCACAGCAACAATTAATTTTAACAGCAATACTAATTATGTCTACCAAACATGTAACGTTCGACTCGGGTAGAGTAAAAACCACTTGCATTGAGTAAAAATACGAAAGTATAAAAATTGATAAAAAATTGTGTGTCGAATATGTTGCCTATTTATGCCGGGTTTTTTAACCTTGAGGTAAATCAATTCCTCTGGGCAATTTAAACCCATATTTTATTTAATTATTCATTTATTAAGAGTAAATGAACAGTATTAAGATACTTAATCCTACGGGTAAGTACAATAGGCAGAAAATTAGATAGAAGCCTCTAAACAGTGTCTCAGTCACTTGAACTTGAGTTGGTACTATTAGTACTACGTATATTTATTTCAACAATCCACAGAATAGATAAAATAAATATACTTAATACTCAAGAGTGAACGGGACCTCCACATATGGTCATGCCCATTTATGGCGCTGATCCATGACTCCTTCGTTCATTGAGAACAGATTATGGCACGTCTGCGCGGGACATAAGTATCTAATAATGTCTTTTTTATAATTACGTCTTTGTTTCTTGTTTATATTTGTTCTCTTTGGCTATACATTTGTGATCGTAGTTATGTGCAGTGATTATAAAACTTTATGACTACATTTGCTAGTTTTTATATACAAGGTGACCTTGAATTGATATGTTATCCCGAAATGGGGGACTGGGGGAATGGGGGACTGGGACCATGATACCCTACAAGTTGTGAAGAGTCTTATTTGAAACTGGGTGTTTTCAAACTTCCATGGTAAAAAATAAACCCACTCGCAAAATTGCACGTGCGATCGCTACGAGAGTTAACAAGATACTATAAATTCATTTTTAAACACAGGTCGTTAAACTCATTTATGTGCACTCGGTCAAAGACGAAGTTCAACCACCCAGCTGTGCTAAGGCAATTTTCGAACGCGTAAACTTTACATGGCATTTCTTCAATGAAAAACTATTAATTTAGTAAAACTGTAGAAGAAACATTGTCTCAATTGGGGTGTAGATTTACCCCCCTTTCGGGATAACATATCAATTCAAGGTCACCTTGTATAATGGCAAGGAACCCTCCGTGCGAGAGTTCTACGCGCATTTAGCCGGTTAGTTTACTTCACACGAACCACTGATGTAGGGTTCGTAATGGTAATAATCACCGCTACCGGTACCGGGACACATTTTCGGTAGGCCTAGCACGAATATTTACGCGCAAGTAAATGTAACGTTAACGTAAGTCAGTTGTATGGGGCGCTGAGCAAATGCCAAACAAATAATAATAATAATAATAATAATAAATGTATTTATTTCCAAATATACATATTAACATTCTTAACCTAAGTTGGTTAGCTATATTACCTGATACATCATTAATTATCAATAGAAATAATGCTTTTTAACAACCATACCTAGGAGTGTCGTTAGCGGCCGTACTAGGATACCCTGTGTTACAGCCACTAAGATTCCTCCTCAGGACTACAAAATGGGTAGGTATGTCCAAGTAAGTAGTTGAATGTAATCACATCTTAGATAAGACATTGAACCGGACTTAACTAAATTGCGGTAGTACAAGTAAGCATCTACCTAGTTAATGTATCTATGGGGAACAAAGTCAATGAAATTACAAATGTAGAATAAAGTAGATACCCAAGCTATAAGAATAATATGAATGAGTGAAAACTAAGTATGTAGGTACCTACAAATAAGAAATACAACGATGATTATTATAAGCCATGTTTTAAATAGTCGTAGGACAACTGAGCGATCAATTAAGGCAGCCAGCCAGGTAAGGCATTCCTTAAGATGTTACCTACGGCAGTTTACCCAAGTAAATATACCTACATGTAAGAATTGAAAACAGATGCACAATGAATAAGTTTGAGTTAGCGCTCATCCCTCCCCTACAATAGCATTTACCCGCCCTAGTGCCAGGTACTAAAATAGATCGTAGGTGCAGACTTATTATTATAAGTATATGTGTACCTATGTACTAGAGACACAAATAACATGCGATTTGGTAAGGAGAAAACTCATTTTTACATTCTAATCTGTTTCATACCTGCTCCTACACGCATCAATATTCTGAGATAAATAGGTACATGCTTTACTTACAACCATCCAAAATAAGCGGGTAACAGATAGGTAAACCTGCCAGGCTGCCACCAGCCACCCAAATAATATCACACTCAAATCACGAAGCCCTAAGATACTTAATTATCACATTGACCGACATTTTTATCACTGTTACATTAACGTTTAGATAGAAAGGAACTATATTTATTATGCAATAAGATGGCATGATTACACTTAATTCAAAATGAATTGATAACTATCATTACTTAATCATAGCTCGTATTTCGTAATAGTATTTGACTGCAAAAAAATTAACTAACTAACAGACAACAACAACCAGAGTGCATAATTCGCAAACTACCCTCACAAACCAACAATCGCGTCGTGACAACAAGCGCTGCTATGCGTATGGTGAAAGCTCATAAGCGGTAGCGATTTACATCATTAAAATAATTTACATTTTTCTTTTAGGTAAGAGAGAATAGTTTTTATTTCCTATTTCATATTATAGTAATTAGATATCGGATCATTATTACAAGGTATCTTACATTATTTTTTTTATTTAATTAGTGAACCGTAAAATATAACAAAACCGTTAGAAATAGTACATTTTAATATTACTTTCAAGCATATAAAAAGTTTTTATTTTGTAATTTGGACTCGATGTGTTTTTAATATTCTACCTAATTACTATAATTGACCGGTTTATTTTATTTACCTATGGTAACTATTTTTACCTATAATATAACTTATTATTACAATACAGAATTGCACGCAATAGCCTTATTAGTAATTTTACATTTTATTTGTTTGACACTAATTTATTATGACAAATTTTCGCAGTTTTAATATTAGTGTGATTTATTTTCCATTATTAACATAAAAATTAAGTTCTACTTGGATTATGATTTAATTAATTAGATTAAATTCAGGTTATCCAATACCATTGTATAATTTTATTTTATTTTAGAATGCATTGTATTATTAAACAGCAGCCTAAGGGTAGATGTATTTTATAACAATAAATGTATATTTAAGTGTACTTATGTTGTTCCACAATCAATAATTATACCTACTTTAACCAGTAAAGTGTTTAAATATAATAATAATAAAGAAAATAAATGATTTTAATTTAGGTACACTAGAACATTTTTCATAATTATTGTGTATAAGAATGTTTGGATTGAGATATCAATAATTTTAGAACTACGGTATAATAGACGATAATTATGTATGACGGTGTGTATAGTTAATGTGAGTTTAGTGTTTTTAAATTTAGTGAGTGTAAGTAAAAGAAGTGAATGTTTGTGAGTGTTAGTGAATGTAGTGAGTGTTAGTGAATGTAGTGAGTGTTAGTGAATGTAGTGAGTGCTAGTGAATGTATTGAGTGTTAGTGAGTGTAGTGCGTGATTGTGGGTGTAATAAGTGTATGCGATTGTAAAGTGACTGCATGCGTGTCTTACTACTTTTGAACAGTAAGTAAGTTTTCGGTCTCTTCGTAAGAAAGACCGAGCAGAAGAGTTGTAACCACCTTTTTGCACTTTAACGTAGGTAACAAGTAAATATCTATTTGTTTACAAATCGTCTTGTATAGGTATGGACCCAGAAAGCACTGATGCCTTTGTGCTAAAGAAGTTGTAAACTTTTCTGGACAAACAATCGTATCTTTGCGACGTTTGTTATGGTAGCTTACCGTGTCAAATGTAGTATTTCTATGCATATTTAATATAGTTTTTAGTATAAACAACTGTCGAACCGTTAGTATTCCATTTTCAGAGTATAACTGCATCGTAGGAAACCTGAAAGGCTTGTTGAGCATTACCTTGAGGACAGCCCTCTGGGCCCTCTCCGTACGCAGAACATAAGTTTTAAATGTGCCACCCCAAACGGTAATACAATAGGAAAGCAGAGATTGACAGAGTGCATAATAAACGGTAATCATTAATTTTACATCAATAATATGTCTTAATCGCTTGAATACAGTCATTAGCTTACGAGTTCTACCAGTTAAAGCTTTAATATGCTCCTGCCAACTTAGCTGATTATCCACCATAACACCTAGATATTTAATATAGCTACACCTTTCAAGTAGAACACATGTACATGAATCTCCATGAGAGCTGTCACACAGATGTGCCCGGACTTTAATGAGCTCTTTGTTTGGTTGATCAGTTAGGGATTTAGAAAAAGTTATGTATTTTGTTTTTTCAGTGTTTAGAGTTAAGAGATTCTTTCTGAGCCATGACATTACTTCCTTTAGTCCGATTTCAGCACGTCTCGCAGCTTCGTTCCAAGTAGGAGCCGTAAAAACCAAAGCTGTATCATCAGCAAAAGCCACCAGCTTACCACCATTTAATGTAATGTTGCATAAGTCATTAGCATATATGAGAAAGAGTGTAGGACCCAAAATGCTGCCCTGTGGGACACCATAAGTAGCACTATCGACGTCGCTAATCATATCTCCCACCTTAACTCTTTGCGTTCTACCGGAGAGATAGTCTGAGAGAAGCTTTAAAGCAATTCCTCTTACCCCCACCTTCTCCAATTTGTCAATCAGGATAGAGACAGAGACAGTATCGAATGCTTTAGCGAGATCTAAAAATATACTTATACACTTGTTTTTTTTATCTAACTGACGAACAATAAAATCAGTCAATTCATTAACTGCTAGTTCTGTTGATTTACCCGACAAGAATCCGAATTGGTTCTTAGATATTATATTGTATTTAATTAGGAAAGAAGTGAGGCGCTTATTAATAAGGCGTTCCAATATTTTAGATAGTGGGGTAAGTATAGATATAGGTCGGTAATTGGTGATACTGCCTCTGTCCCCACCCTTATGAATCGGCGTTATCACTGCAGTTTTAAATAGTTCCGGAAAGACACCACTTGCAAAACTCAGATTAACAATGTGCACGATTGCCGGGACTATTTGGGCCGCAGCTAGCTTTACAACTTTTGTAGGTATACCGTCATGACCAACTGCGTTACTAGACTTAAGGTTCATTATAGTAGATTCTACCTCATTGAAATCAGTGTCTATCAATCCGAATGAGTTACTAGAAACTGGCTCAGCTGTTTGCTCATGGTGGTATCCTGGGCTACTCAGTATCACACCAGCCAGAGACTTACCAATATTTGCAAAGTAACCATTTATGTAGTTTAAAGAGTTTCGAGAGCCATTTTTAAGTTTTAGTAAAGCATCATTATCCAAAGTGTTACTTTTAAGAGAGTTTAGTTTAGCAATATCTTTAATAGCATGCCATGTCTTTTTAGAATCCCTACCAGCTTTCATAACTTCTGATCTATCGTATTCCGCTCTAACCTTTTTTAGAATATCCCCACAAAAATTCCTGTATCTTTTATAGGTCATCGTAAGAATTTCATTATCCGGGTCACGTTTAAGGTCTAGATGTAGTTTATCACGGTGTTTGATGCATCTTAGTAAGCCGGGTGTTACCCATGGCTCAATGATCCTCTTCCTGCAAGGGACTCGCTGAACTTTCGTATTTTTATCAATTACTCTCTTCAACTCATCCACCAACATATGGGTAGCCTGATTAACATCCTTAATACTAAGTATAGAGTTCAGAGTGTCTGTATTCAACTCCGCAGCTATTTTATCATAGTCAATTATGTTATATAAATTGTATTTATTATTGTGGTGCTGGTGATTTCTAAGGATAAAAGCTATTGTGTAGTGGTCTGTAATGGTGGATGAGATGACAAGAGTAGTTGATTTTAGTTTGGTTTTCAGGAAAACGTGATCCAGACAACTGCCCTCACGGGTAGGAAAAGTATGGGCCGGCAAGAGTTCGTGATGGGCTAGAAGATCAAGATAATCTTCTGCATTATTATTAAGCGTACTAGATATGTTGATGTTTAAATCACCTGTCAGTATTATATGTTTATAAGATCCCAAGGTGGTTAGAACTTCATCGATTGTGTTGAGAAAATTATCTAACATCCTATAAGATGGCGGACGATAGATGGCCACTATAGCAGTATCCGAACCAAGCTTGATGATTAAACAGTTTGCTTCAAACGCAGGTGGCTCCGACACTATGGCTGTTATGTCATTACGTAGAAATACCACAACTCCTTCGTTTTGTGTTTTATTAAAACGAGAACAGAACGTCGAATAATTACCAAGCAAAGGGATGTAGTCAACCTTATTCAACCAACACTCAGTCAGTATCACAATGTCCGTATCAATTTTTAAACGTGACAGTAATATTTCTAGTTGCGGCAGATTACGATCTATACTTCTTATATTCTGGCAGACAACAGATAGCCTTCTAGTACCATCCTCAAAATAAGCACTGACCTTCTCAGGATTACATTGATAAGATTCCGAAATGTTATAATTATCTAAATCATTTGATAGGTCCCTACTAACCATTATGAAATGAGATTTTTTTTAAAGTCCTAGCCTCTCTTGAGTTCAAATTTAATAGTACACACTCAGAGATTAAGCCAAAGCTATGATTACAACAGTCCTTGGAGTTATTGAGTTCAACAAGTATAATAAACGTATATATAACAAATAAAAGTGCGAATTCCTCAAATAAATTGATATTTGTGTAGTGTAGTGTAAAGTGTATTGTGAAATGAATATGAATAATAGTAAAATGGAACAGTAGTATACATGACCAAAAAATAATTATTAATACAACATAATATGAAAAGCTTACGGACTCTTTACGATACTTGTGGAGGAGCATCCTTTTGGCTTTTAAGAACTTCCAGCTGTTTCTCATCTTGGATAAGTATTTGAGGTCCTCCTTCTCTTTTCCGGAAAAAAATTCTTCCATGTGAACACCAGCAAAAAGCAAAGTTATTCGTTTTCGCAAAGTCTCTCGCCAGAAAGAAAAGTCTCCTTGATTTGGCAGTTAGGTGTTCAGCGACATAGATGGGGACCGTTGGCGCCCCCATGCCTAGTTGCTGACTGCTCAGTTTTGTGGAATGATCTCTATTATATTTTTTTACCGTTTTTATAAGTTCTTCTTTGCGAACCACTGTTGTAAACTTTAGCAGCACAATAGAGCTTTTCCCGGATCGGGGGTTGATTCTGTAAATATCATTAATTTCAGATTTTTTAAGGTCTAATCCGAGAGAGGTACCCAAGTTGGCTGCGAGCTTTAACAAGTCAGCTTTACTTTCAGTCTCATTTTTTGGTACATTACGGAGCTCAACACTTGAAGATTTGTCAATTTTATCTGCTGCTTCAAGTTTGTCTTCTAGTTCTTTTATGTACTTCTTGTCTTCTTTTCTCTCCTGAGCCATTGAGGCTAATTCATTTTTCATGTCTTCGTACTTTGCCATTATAAACTCTACAGCCTTACATACATCCAGGTTTCGCTGATTTAATTCAGTGTAGTGATCGTCGAGTTTTTTGAATTTTGAGTCAATCACCTCCGTCAAGTCTTTTTTTAGCGTGCTCAGAGAATCGCTGAAGCCATCCGCTACTCTTTTACGCTTGTACCCCTTCCGAGTGACGACATCGAGCTTCTCCGACTCGCTTGCGGTCGGTATATCCGAGTCCGAGGGTACTTGCGCCAGCGGCCGTGTCACTCGCGTTTGATCCATAGTTTGACGGTAAAGAATAAGGTTTGTTCGAGCGCGTACGCGGATACGTCTGCTCCAGCCAGCGTCCGAGAGGGGAACAAATGCCTTATGTTAATGTTACACCTTGCGCATAAATCTTCGTGCTAGCCCTACTGGTCAGGTTAGTAATAAATAATTCGATTCTGTATCTTTTATTTATAATTATTTTACTTGTTACTTAATTAATTTCATTAAATCCAACTGATGTAAGGTAAGGTTTTTAAAGTTAGGGTTTCTCGAAAGATTACCACACAACCAACTTTAAAATTAAATGAGCACATAATTAGATTAATAAATACTTTATTGGTTAGGTTTACTAAACACAAGTACAAGAAGTATACCTACTCATTCTTTGTTTACGCTAAGTACATAAATAACATTTAATCAATTAATTAATAATAATAATTTAAGCTCAAGGTATACTAGGTAGGTAGGCTTCTAGGCAAGCATGTACCATCGTGGACCGCATCGAACTTTCCATCAGGTGAGATTGCGGACTAATGCGGGCGTATTCAGTTACAAAAAAATAAGCTCAAGACAATGTGATCGCGTCGCCTGACCACGCCTGATCATTGAAGATGCTGTCATTAAAGACGTAACAAGATCACTTCTCAAAATATACGCGCTTGCGCAACCGTCATATTATCTGTGACCTTGTCTTCCCGATACGGTAAGGAACGGTGTGCTATAAGTTATAAGCTATCAGCTATTATTAAGTAATGTGGTCTAAGTTACGAAAAAAGTGATATTCTAGGCAATACCTTCGAATTTGAGAAATTGGGGGTTTTACATAGAATTACGGGTTTTACTTTTCTGTATGGCAGCCCTGGCTTGAGATTGGATGAGAGTGTGAGTCAGACAGTTGAGTAAGAAATACTCGATGGAAAAACGATCAGTCTCTTAGGATGGGGTTTTTGATCCATAGTTAAGGTAACCAATTGGTTTAAACTCTAAAAAATTTTGATCATTTGGGTAGAATTAGTTAGTGACAAAACACCCGCGCTTTGTAGAAAGATCAGTCTTTTAAGATTCTACCCCACCTGCGCATCAAGTTGCGTTGGCAATGGCGGAGCGTCTGCCGTCCGGTACCCATCGCTGCCCGTGTTCTTTGATCTTTGCTACCATTAAAGCAATGTACACTAAAAAAGATAAAGTTTTTTTAAAATTAATTCTAGGCGTACAGACTTGTCTGCATCAGCCGCATTTCGTAGGTGGTCGACGATGCGATGCGATGTAGCACGCTCGCCTTTAAGAATCCCCCACCTCTTCTCTTGAAAACATCCGGAAAAACAAACGCTGATAAAGAGTCCCTTATTTACAAATACTCTCATCAAAAATATCAACAAACTATTTTATTTGACGGGCCCGATAGCTCAGTTGGTAGTATCCCTGCCTTCTGAACTGAGGGCTGTGGGTTCGATTCCTACCCAGGACAAACATTTGTGTGATGAACATAGATGTTTGTTCTGCGTCTGGGTGTTATATTGTATTCTATGTATGTATTTACAAACAAAAAAGTACATAAGTATTGTATCAGTCATCTGGTTCCCATAGTACAAGCTATGCTTAGTTTGGGGCTAGATGGCGCTGTGTGAACTGTCCACACATATTTATATTATTATTATTATTATTATTATTTTAATAATTTTAATAAGAACTTCTGTAACTTACACCACCCACCAAGAGTTACACAGGCAATGAATCAGTAGCGTTTTGTTTATAAAATCGTAACCAAATAGAAACATGTGGTTTCAGTTTACTGAAGAAATGTATGCCTACTTATGAAGATAGGAAGGCATGATTCATTTTTCTTTGATAAACCTTCATGGTTTCTTCTAAGTAAGTACCTAAGCCAAGGGCTTCAAGGGTAACTACTACCTACTTGATCAATAGGACAAATAGGACACTCTTAGAATTAGCAAGTTGAAATGGCAATGGGCAGGCTACATCGCTCGTAGAATTGACAACCGATGGGGAAGAAAGGTTCTCGAGTGGCGACCACGAACCGGAAGATGCTGCGTTTTTTTTTTAATATGCGTAAGCTGGTGGGCTAGGTGGATCGACATCTGGTGAAAATCGCGGGAGGCGATGGATGCAGGAGGCGAGCAGCACTCAAGGTTGCGCTCTATGGGGGAGGCCCATAATGTTGTTGTTCACTGCTGAACATAGGCCTCCCCCAAAAGCGTCACCTTATGCGGTCACTCGCCTCCTGCATCCATCGGCTCCCCGCGGCTTTCACCAGGTCGTCGGTCCACCTAGTGAGGGCCGGCCTCCATCTACATGTAATCAAAGGAGTATAGCATGAAATACGAAGAGGTTGAAAGATGGATGATCATGATACTGTCAACACTACACTATTAAGTATTCTATGGCCTATAAGTTAGTTGTAAAATGAACTTTTGTCGAGTTCAACCTTTGGTTCCGCATGCCACAGCCTAACTATTCGCATAACAGCTGGAATGGAAATACATTAATATAATGCACATTCCAAGAACAATGCTTCTCAAATGGCTAGGCTATGTATGAGCAGTAATAGCTGTAACTGGAGAAGGACGCCTGTAAAATGGAGTGACCATTATTGTACCTTGGTAAAAGAAATTCTTTTCCTGTTTTACTAGGTGGTAGAATATTTCTGACAAGCACTCGTGTTAGAACTTTCCGTTCCTGTGAAATAAAATAAATAAAATGCATTCATTTCCGGTGACATTAGACTCATATTTGCTTGGTAATACATACAAAAACAACAGTGATAATTTAAAAACCATTGAATAATTCATTAAGATATCAATTTCAATAAGTAATATTAAATACAACCAGCTATTATATTTATTATTATGATTATAACAAATAAATAAAATAAAATAAACTTTTGTGTTCCTGTTTACTAATGAAAATTTTATATGACCGTACCGAGGTTCACTATTGGTAAATGTTGCAACCATTCCGTTCTCTATGACCTAATAGTGCATGCCTAAAAGTACAATCAGCAACCAAAGTTGCTGCACAGATCATATAATTATTATTGTATTATAATTGATAGTCTTTAACAAATTTATGTTTACATGTCAAATTATACTAATAGTAGGCCTAACTTTGAAGGCTTTTGTTGACAGATTTAAAACTGCTAAAAATATATCCGTCTTTTACATTGCCGTCTATTTGACAAGGACAGCAACAGTTTTAGGAGCTTTAGATCTGTCAACTAAAGCCTTTAAAATTGGCCCTAATACACATAAAAAAAACACCTATTCGAATAACCCACCCCTAACTGTACCAGGTGCAAAGGTGCCCATCATACTGGCTGCATTGCCACGCTGTATAGCTATGGCCAACCTTTGCACCAGGTACAAGCCGGAGCGGGAGTCACCGGTTTTTTTCCTTATTCTACGCCCTATCTCCATCAATCGTCTTTAACTGACTAGTATGATAACCGTCTTTTACATTGTCGTCAATTTGACAAGAACATATACTAGCTAGCTAAGGGGACCGACGATGTGGTGAAAACCACGGGGAGCCCATGGATGTACCTAGGAGTAGCCACTCAAAGTGGCGCTGGGGGAGGCCTATGTTCAGCAGTGGACGTCTTCAGGCTATTAATGATGATGATGATAATGATAAGAACAGCAACTTCAGTTTTAGGCGTTATAGATCTGTCTGTTTCCTTTAAAATTGGACCAGCCCATCACATAATCCTGGTTAAAATTAGTTTAGTGGTAAAACTTGACTGTAGACTACAATTAATTAGTGGGTTAAAGCTAACAGTCTGTATAGCTTTTACCAGTAGGTACCTAATCTAGAAGGGAATGAATTAAACTACTTTTTTACAAGTTTCTAGTTTTAATCTATTTTTTGGAGATCGTTACCGCTTAATATTTATTAAAAGCACACCCATCCAAGTATTTAGATTTACGTTGAAGTTCGGTAACTTTTATCACTGACTGTACTTAAGTAAAGTCCTACTTAAACTAAATATAAGTATCTATCATAAGCATTAAGCTCTCAAGGTCCTACAATTATAAATATTCAACTAACTAGATCACCATTCTATGAATATCGGAATTTACTTGAATAAAATGATGTCGTTTCAAACTGAATGATTACTTATTCATAAATTGTAATAGAACTCATTCATTAACATAAATTGTGTTCTTTCTTTTCTAAGGTTAAATACGTACAAATAATTAAAATTTATAAGGAGTAAAGGATTTCCCTGTTTCACTTGCTACAAGTAGAGTAAAACGGGACAGACTAATAAATACACCATCCATGCCAGGAATGGTTCATTCTCAGTAGATCCATGGGCCAGATCCATGATGGATCTAGTGAGAATTTATGAGATATAGGTAGATATATGTTTCGAATCGGAACCATTTTGATGGAATGTGTATCGGGCTGCTGCAGCGGTTGACCGCAACCGCAAACCGCACTAGTGTGACTATAATATCAGTCTTTATTACCAGAAGATGGTAATAACTCCACAGATAATATAATACCTACAAGTCCATTGTTAAATGACCGAACGAACGAGCATAAGCATGCGATATTCGCATTCATCTGTACGGATGTACCATTGATGTACGATGGAGTTGGTACTCATGTACAGCTCATATTTATCAACTACTTTTGACGACACTTGGTTATACATAAGTTTTCATACTTAAAATTTTTTGACGTCCGCAATTTCAGAGTGGAGCTTATGGCGGCATTTCCCAAAAAGGGTGAAGTCTGCTGCGGCGCATCACTTTCAATGACGCCAATTCCAATAACACCATAAATATTTCCAAATCGCACCTAAAAGTTGCCATCTGAAACTGCCACGTAGAAAGTAATGTAACGTTATATGACTGTAGGGACGTGCCCATTTACTATTAGTCATTGACTGTAATTCCAGGGCATTATAATCTTTACTATTAGTCCTAATCGTTAAACTGAGGTGACCGACTTTAAAAACGTCCACCAGCAAATACAAATATTGAATTCGACTAGTGATAAAGCTTATAGTTCTTACGTAGTAGATAGTTAGTAAGTGTAGTTTAGGTGTGAGCCTAAAGTAGCTGCTTTTTGGACTAGCAACAAGTTTTAAGTAGAAATATCCAAAAAGAGTGACGTGTCGGCGAGAATTAGCCGCGCCTAACGCAATTAACTAAGCGATTCCGACACGCTGTCTGCATAGTGACGGCATTCAAACTTAATGTCTCAAATATGTAAGGTGGATAGGATTCACTAGGTTTAGCCGTTTCTAATAAGAATAAACCAAAAGTGACCCATTCGAAGAAGGCTCTAATATTATCTTCGTATCTGATAAATAAATTGTTGCTAACAACCTATACCTACCTATATTAAGAACGTCAACGTCAGTGTATGAACGTGACTCCGCTTACGCCATCCATTTGAGATTATGATCTAAAAATATTTAGGTGAATCAAATATAACAATTAAACAATATAAAATTCTTGCTAATGCGTCAAGAGTCTGCGAAAAGCTGTGGAAATCTAATATAGCGCCAAAGTTTCTTGTAGCTTTCATCCGACCTAAAAATAAATAGGCATTTCCAAATCAATCAACTACGACAACGTAAAACAAATTGAATATTACATAATAATTACTCAAATTAATTTTACCTGTAAAATCTGATTAGTTGCCGTGGGTGATATGGAATTATATCAGGGGCCTTACCACAAACTAATACAAAACCTTCATGGTTCGAGGTTACCGAGGTCCGAATTCGTACCATGAACTTATAAAGTATTCCTGCGTGAGAAAGAGACGTCTACATTTTTATATAGCGTTATCACTGTCGCACGTCGGTGTCAACATAATGTATTTGAGTGAACGATTTAACGTGACGTCATCAAAACTGCTCTGCCTCAACAATTTTACAGTATTCTTACTTTTATGTTATTTTTCAAAGTATGATTGAAGTACTTAATAATGCTATAAGAGGTTGTGGTTAGCCCCCAGTAGCATAAACATTGTTGTTTTGGAATAAAGTTATATAAGCACATGTTTGTAAACATTAATTTTGTCGCCAAGCGAGTTAAGGAAAGATCAGTTTGCTTGATGTATCTAGGGAACTTAAGTTACCGACATTCCGTGAATTTAAGTAATACGTACTATTTTAATATCTGTGGTAATGCTATTATTGGCTGGGAGTCAAGGCTGGTCATAATATTTGCAGCACATTTCATATTACATGCACATTACATCATCATAAGAATCGGATACCGGCGAATTGAAAGACTTTCGTAAAAGGTTAGTAAAAGGTTTAGGTCCGAAATCGGCGACGCAACGTATGGCTCGGTAGGCCTAGCACGAATATTTACGCTTGCGTAAGTGTAACGTTAGCGTACGTCAGTTGTATGGCATTTGATCAGCGCCCCCTTGCGCGTAAATATTCGTGCTAGGCCTACGGGAGTAAGAGGTCTTCCACGGTTGCGCGCCCCTACTCATGACCTATTCGGTTTGGGTTTTATTGCACCTACCCTACCATGTCTAACCAAGTGGTACTTACAACTTTTTTTTAAATATAAACGGGCAGTGTGCCTTTATTACTCAAACCAACTACTACAGTAACTAGAACTACTACTACACTACCCACTACAAATAACATTGGAACTGTGAACTAGCCAGGATGGCCTATAGACAGCCCAGAAGTACAGCTATATGGAAAATATTTAATTAACTTTAATGTTATGACTCAATCATGCAAGAGTGAGTATAAAGCATATTCCACTCACAGACTCACATGAAAAGTTACTGGCACGGGGCCGGGGCCAAACGGAATTCAAGTCATGGTGTGGATTGAAAGCTGCGTGAACAACCGATGAGCGATCTCAACTTTTACAAGTTTGTCAAACAGAAAAGTTTCCTATTCATTCTGTTGCTCAAGATGAAGTTTGAACAACAGCGCCTTTGGAAAATAATATCCCTATAAATAAACTTCTACTAATATTTGATCGCAATAAACTTGCGCTTGTCTTCAAGTTATAATGATGTAATACTATATTCAATGCAATTACTAACTCTTACTTAGAAGGTTGTGCGGATCAACTTGGATTAGCGTGAAATTAATAAGTTGATGCCGTTCAATGCCCAACTTGGTTCGGAGAGGCGATGACAAGCGAGCTGACTTTTTTGTTTTTTTTTATGAGAATAAATGACGTGACCAGCTAGTCGTTCACCTGATGTTAAGCAATACGGCCGCCCATAACAGTTGCAGTATCACTTGGAACTTTAAAATAATAAAGGATCGCGCGACACTGTACTGCGCACGTCATTCTGAGACATCACACAGTCTAGTAATCAGATTACTACACTGTGTAATCAGGACTCTATGTTACAAGACAGAGGTATTGTATTCTTCTCTTCTTCTAGTGTAGACAAGTGGTCAGCCTTGGTGTCAGAATTTTTAAATTGTTCAAAAGCGCCTGTCTTGGCGTAACGACAGTGGTATTACGACCGTAATAGGTACCCGAAGCACGGTAAGGCTCGGTTATGTTTACCACTTTTTATAGCGGTCACTCTTATTATGTGATGACGGAGCCAAGATAACCAAGGTTCGCAATGACGGCTACTTTTGAATTTCGATACTAATTCATTGATGGCGTTTTTCCCTCTTATCAAAAGGCATTGATAGCTCCAGGCACCACGGCCCTTATTCTGTATGACCATTTAGACACGTAACGCGGCGCGTTACGATATCTTCGTGGAATGGTTTAAATGCTATTCTGTATGCCGTTGTCAAAGACAAACATGACAACACACGTTACACGCACGTCAAAAAACGTGTGTTGTCGTGTTTGTCAAATTTGACAACGGCGCGGCGTACAGAATATCATTTTAAACCCATAGCCATTCCACGAAGATATCGTAACGCGCCGCGTTACGTGTCTGAATGGTGATACAGAATAAGGTCGCAGATCAACTTGCCTTGGTAACGGTCAGCCCCCGGAAGAGAAATTTACTAAAAGTAAATAATACCTTTAACGTCGAGACACTTTTTTGGGGTTCCGTACCCAAAGGGTAAAGCGGACTAAGGCTTCGCTGTCAGTTGAAATTTTCACAGATGATGTATTTCTGTTGCCATTCTAACAACAAAATCTAAATAACAGAATAATAACAGAGGTTCCTAATACTGATTTTTTTTGCTTGATAATAGTACGGAACCCTTCGTGCGCGAGTCCGACTCGCACTTATCCGGTTTTGTTGTACGTATAAGAAATCATATTGCTTCTGATGACCGACGGCGATTTTATGGAGCTTCTTGATAGAGATTGATGAGATATATGATCGATTAGGTACATGGAGACCACATTCTTAGAAATGTGAAAGTCTTTCTCTACAATATTGTTACCATGTCTATGAAAATGCCTAACTGTAATCGGCATTTTTTAGGCAAAAGTTAAAGCTCCAGCATTAAGGACGGAGTAGGTAATTTAGAACATAAAAACGAAAAAATAAGCGAAGCATAACAAAGATAAGTAACTATTGTTAATTTTAGCAACTTATTATAACGCAGAGGTGAATGGAAAATGGAGAGGTTTTCTTATGTTTCACGTATTTTAAACTTTTCATAACAATAAAGGCAATTTTAAACCTTTGTCCGTTCATCACCAACCCATTCCCAATTTCCCACTGCTGGGACACGAGATTTCTTTCATATGAGAGACTGTCGGCCATTATCCACCACGCTAGCCAAGTGCGAGCTGGTGGATGACACATATTCTCCAGTTTTGCGATTCTTGAACATTTCCTTACGATGTTTCTTTACCGTCGTAAGAGCGAGTGGAAACCGCACTAACTCGAAAAGTTATTCGCAGGACCAAGCGGGATGCGAACTAGGATGCATCAGTTTGAAAGTCGCACGGTTAACCGCTGAGCCACACAAGCTTGCATACTGTGTACATTGTAGAAATGCGAGACCGATGATCGGTCGCCGGTGATATATGGGCCTGCACGCTTTATTGATCGCTGCAATACATATTCAGAGCACGGCCTGTTTGCACTCTCAAATTTCATAAGCTATGATAGCCACGTCGATTGATGAAGCAGATTCAATATTTATTAATACTAGCTTCTGTTCGTGGCTTCACACGCGTGGAATTTGTTTAAAGAGTTACTCCTTATCTATAAATACAGAACAACTTTTGCGAACAAAGCAAGCGCAGCCACGGCCAGTTTATTCGTGCTGCCAAATTGTGTGCGTTTCATTCACCTAACTTCAAGGAAACTGTGTCCTTTAAAGAAAAGGGAATTCTTTACGTCTATTCTAAAACCATGATATGATGAAAAGCATATTTTTCTTTCATTATCGATAGTTTTTCGCTTTTTTTGCTTGAACCTTTCGAGGGACATTATTTATAGAGTACCTAGAGTAGCCATTTTAGAAAAATGAAATCTTTGTTGAGAATTCCTTGTCTTGACCAAAGACATCTAATTATCGTCGAAGGTCTTTACTGATTTTTTCAGTGACACAGAGGGGCCTCACCGGCACTGGAAGGGTGAAAAATCAGCAACCTCACTAATATGCCAACCAACCGCATTTTATTCGCTTTTTATTAGAAAGAACATTGGCAACGTTACATAGATTTTGAGTTGAGTACGCTGCCTGTTGGTATTGGACTGGAGCATTTGGACTGACTAGTATACTACAGTCTTTAAAATGTTTTTTGTAGTAGGTGTAGGTAGTTAGGTACGTAGTGGCTTCTAGTACAGTTCGTAATAAAGCAGTTTTTTTGAACCCCAATATCATCATCAGCGACAGCCTGAGAATGTCCACTGCTGAACATAGGCCTCCCTCGTAGAGTGCCACTTTGAGCGGCTGCGAGCCTCTTGCATCCATCGGGTCTCCACGATTTAGACCAGGACATCGGCCCACCTAGTGGAGCTGGCCTACGTTGCGTTTTTCAGACCGATCAATAAATGAAAAGCAGTAAAACAATTTCGATTACAAACTCACTAATATTTTCCAATTTATTATTTTAGTCGTAGAGTAAAATTGTACAGTAACTCAGCGCTGATCAAAGTCGCAACCACAAGCGAAACTAAATAGAAATAACTCGCAAGAATAGCTTGACCGAGGAATGCCGACGAAAGCTTTTTATAGATCCAAGCTGCGATTGAACTTAACACAGAAACATAAATACATAGATAAGTACTTTACTTGCGGATTTTCATTAAACTAACTAAGTACTTACTATAACAATCCCAACTACTACTAAATGGTACTAGTATTTCAATTTCAATTGTCTATTTGCATTCCACAATGTTGTTTACAGATGTTCGTTTACTTAGTTATAGTTCATTATGGATCCTATCGGGAACGCATTAGAAGAGAGGAGGATAAATAATTAATAATAGTAATAATAGCTAGTAGTATAGTTGCTACACTACATACTACTAAAACATTTGAACTGTAGGTTATAGATGTACTTAACGCTGGCTCCGCTCTAATACCAAAGGTAAAGTCTGGCTAAACTAACTCTGCAGTGGAGTAGTTTGGAACCCCCAAAAAACTTTTTCATATAGCAATCAGTTTTTTATGTCATTACCTGTCAATTTCATAACATGTTAGTCAGATTGTTTAAATCCTAATTTTCTGGTTGGTGTTAAAGTTTTGGATTTTGAAAAGAAAATGGTTCAACCAATTAAAAGTGTTAAAAGTTTTTTGTAGTATGAACTGTGCTACCATTTACAAGATTTTGTATTCCACCAATTTTAAAGCACGCAGAGTTAGCTTTCCACATTATAACATATTTTATTTGCACAGCAACATGGAGCATACGTGGTATACTGGGACGTGTTGCCCCTTCGACCAATCGAAACGTTTTCATTTTGTTGGGAATCAGAGTGCAGAAGTGTTTTACTCATAAGCATAGACATATATATAAGGACAGGCCTAATGACAGATTAAACCGTCGCTTCAAAGAGGGAGTCAAGTTCACAGATTGACATCCACTAGCGCCCAGTCTGTGTTGGAAGTGAGAAGATATCGGTCGTGTGTCTCAAAGAAAATATGCCAAGTTGTGTTGTGAATGGTTGCACAAACTACACTCTAAAGTGCAATAAAAAAAATACAAAGTTTCTTACCACAATTAAGTCAATATTTCAATATTACACTCCGCTTTGTACGAAAATAATCGAATTTATATTTGGGATAATCATTGTAAACAAACATTGACGGACATAATGGCAGCGTTTAATTTCCCAACTCATCGTAGTTCCTGTGTAATCTAAGAGATGGCGCTGACTTTTCCCCACACCATTTTGAGTAAATAAAATGTTCCTTCGGGCATATCCTGATATATAGATCTATGCTCATAAGTAATTTTTTATGTGATTCTTTAAAGTTAAGTAATTTTGTAGCTGAATATACAAAAAGCTTAATTATATGAAGCACTGTAGAACAACGCTTTGAAGGAAGGAAATGTGTGAGAGTGTTCTTAAATGTTTTCACTTTCTTGTGAATACAAAGAAAAAAAAATAAGAAATGTCATTCAAGGCCACATTGGCTGTCTTCAAAGCGTTCTTCACAATGCATTCTCCAGTATTTAGGTAATATTTATACGCTTATATCTTTATTTATTTATTTATCTTATAGCTTTATATCTTCCCTTCCGGTTCAATTAAGATATAAGGTAAGAGAAGATATGGTTACCTGTCTATTCTTTGATCATTTAACAGGTTGTTTATTTTTTGATGGATAACTTCTAAAGAAAATTAAGTAGGCATTTCCTTTGTTAAGCAAAAGAATAAAAATTGTTCTCATTTCGCGCTTTACAATATCTCTCAGAAACTGCGGAACGGTTTTGGATGCGGTTTTCAGTGTTTTGATAAATAAGTAATCAATTTAAAAATTCTAGTAATTTTAGTTTTTTCATTAAGTACGTATTTTTTGCATTATTTTAGCATAGTTATTGCCTGAAATAGAGACATTTATTATTTTTATTTTACTTATTAAAGTCTTTATACTTATGTCTCTTGCGCCTTGGCACTGCAGTGCTAAGATAAATTTATGGCCATGTAGGGGGAAAACTCTTTTCGTGTTTTGTACGCATAATTTTTCACGGATTGTATCTATGTTGTTTATTCCTTGCATAGAGCTAGACTCTTTCTTATATTTCCTCCTAACGCAGTACCTAATTTACGCGTCTCATACACACCAAAAGCTACTACCAACTATTTTTTATTTTTTTTTGAACGGGCTGATGCTGTTGGTCTCTACCGACCTTTACAGCGTCACCGGGCGGGAGGGCAGGCGCTTAAGGCACCTAGCCGACAAAAGTGGAGGGCAACTAGCTCAAGGGCACCCCTGGGGTGCGGGCCTCGGCTTGGGCTGTTGCCGGGATAAGAGGATCGAGAAGGCTACGTCCGCTGGAGGAGTGGACCCTATGGAAAGTCGCGACCATTCTAGCTAACCTACGGGCGTACGTCGAACTCGCCGGCGGGGTCGGTGTCTGATTGTGTTGCGCTGGTATCCTATACCGGTGCCGAAATCGGTACCTGAGCCAGAAGGGCTCGACTGGTTCGGTAATCCTAGCGCAGCCGAAAAAACGGCTGCTATAGGATCTTCCGGGTCGCTCAAGACGTGTCTTGGGCGGCGAAGACGGGGTAGATACTACAAACTACTGCTATGATCTATCTATAGCCAAGGGTCGCTATGGGACGGGCCCGATAGCTCAATTGGTAGTAACCGTACCTTCTGAACTGAGGGCTGTGGGTTCGATTCCTACCCAGGACAAACATTTGTGTGATGTATTCTATGTATGTATTTACAAACAAAAAAGTATCTAAATATTATATCAGATGGCGCTGTGTGAAATGTCCACACATATTTATTTGTTATCTATTTATTTAATTTATACTTATTATATTAATAATGTCTTTGATGTTCAGTTTTAATCGCTCCCGTTATAAAGGTTAGTTCATAATGTCATCGTTAACGGAGCAATGGTCAATATAAGGTGAGGTTTACACCGCAAATGGTTCCGCTAAATAAAATGTCAGCAGGACTGACCCCTGTTAGGTAAGGGGGAACTAATATTTATGCTGTGATTTAGGCCAGGAGTTAGTTTTTTTCTTGTCAAGTTTACATTATGAAGTATTCTGTATAATTACGAACGTACCTATGTACCCAACAATTACCGGTGTAGGTGGAGCCTAGGCATTAGACATGATTTTTGTCTTGTCTATTAGGAGCTCGTTGAGCATGGTGCTAAGGTGCTAACTTATAGTTATGATCGGCAAAACGAAGACGCACGGAGTCGCAGGGAGCACCAGATGGATGCACCAGGCGCGCTGCCGCTCAAAGTGGCGCTCTACTGACTTAATTTAACTTTACACTTACTTTCGCGTAAAGATTCGTGCTAGGTACTGATTCAAAGACGTTGCTTCAGTATATAATGTAGGTACTGAAGTACTTATCTTAAGTACACATATTAAAATAATTATTTGTCTGACCTACAACACAGTTTTATCTACCTACTCCATTTTTATTATATCGGACAACGGCCCTCAAACTACGTTGGTCTATTTCAATATTCGCAACGTATGTTAAATTTGTAGAGTGTCAGGAGCAAGCCGAGTTAAGTTTGCATGAGTCAACAGTTCCTAACCGCGCTAGGATAAACATAGGGACTGAACTTTACACTTCGAACTTATGTTGGAGCGAAATTACAGCACTCTGCACTGCAAGTTGGGGTAAATTTACAGCACTGGTTGATTGTTTTCTCAAAGTTTTCTTAAGTGTTTGTGTAGGTACTAAGTCATGGGACTTTTTTGCCTCTGCAGTTCGTCTAGGTAGGTAGGTACCTACCTACTGTTCACAGAATGCAATGCTTTAAATAACCCCTCCCCCCTGTTAATGTTGTAAAACATTACAATCTATTTCTTTCCTCAGGGTTGTTACAAAAAAACAGAAATGGATACAGGTAACTATCAGTAGCTTTCTAGATGCTACTACTTGGCGGCAGAATAGCTGACAAGACGGTTCGTTTTTTTTCAGTTATTCTGCTGCGAAGGAATAAGTGTGTGTTCTGGTTCAAAGGCATTAAGCTTTAGAAATTTCTGGAAAGATGAAACTGTATGACCTGACTTTATAATTATTTAAATATTTTAAATACTTTATTTTTTTGTGTAGTTTGCACTGAACTTAATACGCTCTCGTCCAATCACGGGCCAGCCAGTGTTGCCAACCAATATAAAACACCCAAATTAATTTTTAAAAATTCGTTAATTAACTAATTAGTTAACGCTAAATTAACTAACGCTTACTTTCATCAGCTTCCTTTATATGACGTCATACGCTTTCCACTCGCTCTTTCAATATAGAAAAATATTACCTGTGAACAAAAAAATATATAAGTAGGTACATTTATTCTATACGACATAGCCGGCTAGCATGCGCACCGCAACGAAATTATCTCGACACTTTTTCTCGTGAGTGACCGTGATAAGGCTATGGTAGCGCCTAAGTGTGTCTCACTCTAACAACGTCGACAAGTTTTCTCGCGGTGCGCATGCTAGACCATCTGGTCGCTGTTTCCATTCATTTCCAGTGCAATTCAAAGTTTGGTAACTGGTTATCTAGTGGGAAAAATCTTGTTAAGTTGTTACATTAATATAGCGTAATGCAAAGGATTTTATTCAATCACTTGTTTGAAAATTTTCCTACCACCGCCATTATCATCAGTTATTACTGGCTGATTAATTAGTACTATAATGTAAGTAAAGTATAGATAGATAATAAGTTTGACAGTTCCAAAGCTCACACTTAGCTCTCTATAATGTACACACCTAAAGTTAAACTTTAGTATGATATTTTTTTAAATGTAAATGAATGACGCAACGGTCTAGTCGGCGTCACGGCCGCCCATAACAGATTACAGTCAGAACTCAAAATTAAAATTTCGCGTGACACTTCGAAATGCATACGTCATCCTGAGACATCACACAGTCTAATAGACTTCTAGACGGTGTTAAATCAGCTCATAAGTCTTATTTGCCCAGTAATTTCATTAGCAACAATGCCCTTCAAACCGGAACACAGTAGTGCTTTCACGATAGGTATATATATCAAATTAATTTAAGTAAGAAAGGTGGTAGTTGTAGTAGCAAAATGAGGAGCTTGGTATATCAAAAGGTCGTGTTTTATACACCTGTCGGATTTTTCTTTGAGTAAGTTGAGACCTATATGGCTCAATTAGACGTCTTTTCCAAGGATTTATCCATTTGCGGACTAGAAGATAGACTTTATTGAGCGACCTTCATTTTGGTTGGACTAATAAACCCTTTCTTGGTGTTACGACGTTTTATAGCGAGCTGTCTTATTGTTCGTGTTATTTGTGTGGCTACAAATAAAATACTTAATAATGTCGTTTTAATAATACAAAAAAAAAGACTATGCTAACTTTAATTGCCTTTTGTTACTTCATATTGAGAAGTGAGAACACACAAGATTTTTTCTCACTAGATAACCAGTTATCAAACTTCGTATTCTAATAGGAAAAATAAAATATACTTCTTAACCAGTAATGTAGCAAGAGTTTTCTTCCCAATAGATAACCACATAACCAGTTACCAAACTTGGTATTCTAAGTAATGAGAATATACGATTTTCTCACTATTTTTCATTACCTCTTTCATGATAAAAAGTAAAAATATGGATGCACAGATATCGTGCGTGTTTCTGGTAGATGCACCGTTAAGTAAATAAGTAGAATGATAAAAACTGTTATTTAATCTGTGATACAGTGACCGCTACTGGACGGGCTCTGGGCCGGTCGGCCTCCACAAGTCTTGGCCATACAAGGAGTGGGAAACTCATTGTCGTGGTCAGTGGCATTCCTCCGTAGGGCATGGACATCGTTGGCGCGTGCGCGGGTATTTAAAATAGTTATTAGTTCTCCTCAACATTTTTGGTCTCCTAGTACTTCATAGTTTCATACTTTTTGTTTTTTTTTTCTTATATTTTGGTTCCACATATAGTGTATTTAGCCAGTGTCAAGTAGGACATTGTGTTCCTAGGAGACAGAATAGTAGGGCCTAAGAGTATACATACATTATTAGAGTGGGACAGACGGAATAGATACCTCCCGCACTGCACTAAACTCATTGAGGTGGTAGGACTTTTCTGCAAAGTTCGTCTAGATAGGTACCACCGCTCTGCCAGTTATTCTGCCGCCAAGCAGTAGTGTGCAAGCACTATTGTGTTCCGGTTTGAAGGGCATTGTAGCTAGTAAAATTACTGGGCAAATGAGACTTTATGACCTGATTACACAGTGTAGTAATCTGATTACTAGACCGTGTGATGTCTCAGGATGACGTGCGCAGTGCAGTGTCACGCGAAACTTTATTATTTTAAATTTCCAAGTGACACTGCAACTGTTATGGGCAGCCGTGTCGCTTAACATCAGGTGAACGTCATTCATTCCCATCAAAAAAACGATTTCATTTAATGCAATATAGTAGGATACTTAGGGTACTACTAAAAAGTTAAGTTCTACTTAGAATTCCTAGAATGCAAGAAATCGTTTTTAAATTTTACTATTCTGCCTGCGCTGCGTTTTGTTTTGGTTTTCGCGACGGCCATGGCATAGCGGACCTAGATTGATAAGTAATGATAAATGAAAAATATAATACTTATCGCTGTATGCAGTTTGCATCTAGCCTTTGATAAGTAGATCATTATTTTAAAAAATATTAAAATTATAATTTATAAACTGATAAGTTCTCTGATTGTTTTCTAACCGTGTTATTAATATGTACGAAATAGAAAATAACCGACCATGGTGTATTGTAGCCGCTTAAATTTTTATTTTATTTTGTTTTTTTTTTGTTCATTAATTTGTTGTCATAGCGGCTACAGAAATACATTATGTTTGTGTGAAAACTTCAACTGTCTAACTATCACGGTTCATGAGATACAGCCTGGTGACAGACGGACAGCGGAACCTTATTAATAGGGTCCGTTTTACCCTTTGGGTAATAAACCCTAAAAACCATCAGGGGCCGTACTGTGAGCTTTAGTGCGATTCAAACCAGAGCCTGTATTGGATCGCTTCGTTTTTTTTTGTATGAAGATTTTGACAAGCGATCCAATATTGGCTCAATATTGAATCGCGCTAAGAGCTCACAGTACGGCCCCAGGTCAAGTCTGTAAACTATTAAACTAGAACCACAGATATTATAATAGTATACCTAGAACTAAAATGACATCAAATAAATTTGAAATCATTTGCTTGTGAAATAACTGATAGCACAAGATAATTCCACGATTATTTTTGGCAAATATAAACAAGAAATGTTTGGTTTATGATCAAATTAAATTATGTCAGTTACAGCTCAAAATTATGTGACTATCGAACATAAAACATGGATGACGCACGGTATTATTATATTTTGATGTATGTATGACACCAGATGCATTTTACGATGTCTCGTTATAATAAATAACTGGAAGGTTCCAGATAATATTTTATTGGAAAATGTAATGCCATTTCTATTACACATAATTGATTAGGTTGATATCAATGTCATTATAATATATTTATGATTTGCTGTATTTTAATCAAAGATTTAAGCCCGTTGATATATCGTGAACGTAATTTCTCCTACAAACACGACTCGCTTGCGTGGACAAAACAAGCGAATAACAAAACGAGAAAAAGTCATACGAAATGACAAAGAACAGAGCAGGCTGGAATAAAAGACATATTGGGTTCCCGTTTCTTCTCATAGGATTAGCGGTTGAAATACACCACAAATTTTCGTATGAGGAATTTAGTATGGGGTGTCATTCGTCATTGTGGTCAACTGAATTATAATATATAAAGTTCGTTACCCACTCACTCACTCACTCACTGACTGACATTTTTGTTCCCGAGCTCCTGGAAGTGGTGGAAAAAAACCGAGTATGAGGTTGTATAGAGATCGGTCACGTGACAACCAGAAAAATCTGACATCAGCAAAAAGTCGTCTCCTTGATGGAACCGGTCAACGGCTCTCGGAAACTACAAGTCGGATGGGTGACCTGTTCTAACTAAAGTTGTAGTAAACCCTGGGACGCTTGGAGAGAAATAAAAAAAAATAGGGGTTGCCATACAAAAAAATAAAAATTCCATACAAAATTGAAACGCTTATAAATCGGAAACGGTAAGAGGTAGATGGGGTGTGTTCGACCAAATGTCATAGAGGAGGATGGGCGCTTTCGGATGGTCGTCATGAAAATCCAAGATGGCGGATCCAAGATGGCGGCCATTTTGAAAGTTGGTCCGATCGGGCTGATTTTTTGCATCGGGGGGTTTTTGGGGTCCCTGATTTGATATTTGAAAAAATATTTTGGATCCCGCCATTTTTAAAGATGGCTGCCATACAAATTTTTTTTTTCATTTTTGGCTCATTGTTTCTCGATACCTATGGGAAATTTTGATCCTTTTTTTATTGATTCGTATAAAAATAGACGTTCTTAATTCAAAACATTTGATGACCTGGTCTTCCGACCTTCCATCATAGTGACCATCAACGGCCTGGCTAAACGATGTGAGATGGGTCATATGCGTTCTCAGGAATGTCATAGAAAACCCTGGGACGATTTTAGAGAAAATAAAAAAAATCCAAAATGGCGGAAAAAAAAAACTTCCATACAAATTTAAACCGGAAATGACGTCGAAACCATGATACTTTAGTATAAAAAGCTCGAACTAATATTGTTTGGAGGCCAAAAGAGAAAAGAACACCAATTTTTTTTTTTCAAAATGGCGGAAATTTTGGTCATGGCGGAAAAAAAAAATTCTCCGATCCGGATCAAAATCGATATCTGACGGTCCCCAAGAATGCTGATCAACATTCTAAAATCAAATTTTGACATGCGCCATTTTTCAATAGGGTTGCCATACAAAGGTGATTTTAACGAAATATGAACTTTCCTTTTTTACGCCTCCAATATGAATGTAATAGAAAAGTTGTTTCTGAGGATCAAGTAAAGATGTATAAAGGAACAAAACAAAATACAAATGAAATTGATTTTTTCAAGATGGCGCATGGAGACGTATCGACTTATAGAAAAAAATATCCGATCCGGATGAAAATCGATATCTAAGACTCCCCCTAGATACTTAGCAAGAATATGGCGAAAAAATTTTGATTCCGCCATATTGAAAAATTTCATTCATTTTACCGAACTTTTTTATGGATCTCCAATCCGTATGAAAATTGATATCTGAGTGTCCCTAAGGATACTGATTAACATGCTTTAGCTTCTTTTAGACATCCACCGTTTTTCAAAATGGCTGCCATACATATTTTCAAAACCACCAATGCGACGACGAGCGAAGCGAGGAGGAGCTTCAAACTACCTATCGCGACGACGAGCGAAGCGAGGAGGAGCTTCAAACTACCTACCGCGACGACGAGCGAAGCGAGGAGGAGCTTCAAACTACCTACCGCGACGACGAGCGAAGCGAGGAGGAGCTTCAAACTACCTACCGCGACGACGAGCGAAGCGAGGAGGAGCTTTAAACTACCTACCGCGACGACGAGCGTAGCGAGGAGGAGCTTCAAACTACCTATCGCGACGACGAGCGAAGCGAGGAGGAGCTTCAAACTACCTATCGCGACGACGAGCGAAGCGAGGAGGAGCTTCAAACTACCTACCGCGACGACGAGCGTAGCGAGGAGGAGCTTCAAACTACCTATCGCGACGACGAGCGAAGCGAGGAGGAGCTTCAAACTACCTATCGCGACGACGAGCGAAGCGAGGAGGAGCTACAAACTACCTACCGCGACGACGAGCGAAGCGAGGAGGAGCTTCAAACTACCTACCGCGACGACGAGCGTAGCGAGGAGGAGCTTCAAACTACCTATCGCGACGACGAGCGAAGCGAGGAGGAGCTACAAACTACCTATTGCGATGACGAGTGAAGCGAGGAGGAGCTTCAATCTACCTATCGCGACGACGATCAAACTACCCATTGCTACGTTTACAATGTTTTACTAATGCGACGTTTTTTAATTGGCTTTAGCTAATCTAACCTAACTTCAACACCACTAACCTTTTTTTACTTAACAACTGAATATTTTCGGGAACCTTGAATAAAATAGACACTCTTTGAAGAAACATAACAAAATGGCCGCCATGCAAAATTAAAAGGCGCACACTATCGAAACTAATAGAGGCAAGCATAGCGTGTTTGGACTCATGTTACAGAGAACAACGGAGGCTTTCTTACAGTCTTAAAATAATTCAAAGATGGCGGATTCAAAATGGCGCCCGATTTTATAGTAACTCGGATTCGGCTGATATTTTATATTTGGGGGTTTTAAAGGATGCTGATTTCAAATTTCGACCTTTTACTTGACTGACAGCATTTTTCAAGACGGCCGCCATGCAAAGTCAAGCGCATTATCATTTTCTTTGAAAAATACCGTCGTTTTGTACTTTTACTTGCAAAATTTAAAGTTTAGCACAAAGTATAACATTTTTATAAATACAACAGCCACGAAAACGTCCTCGCGGGCCGCACGCGGCCCGCGCACGGAGGAAAATACTAGTTTAGGTATATATAATTGGATAACTGGAATTTCATAACTGGATTTATTTAATAATAGTCAATGATTTTAATACTCTTCTGTGGCCCGTTGGTAGTGCAGGTACTAGCACTGGCGTATTTTCCAATCGTATATCATACTTCCATGAAACCGGTAACTGGTTTAACATAAAACACAAATAAATAAAAGCAAAAAGCCCATACCGAATAGATAAGTTTCTACGATTCAGTATCTAATCCAACCGGTGATACAATTTCATAATAGGCATGATGAGTACTATTTTTTTTTTTGCACAAATTAATAATCGTCCAAAAAAGTTAAACAGCCGTGAAAACAAAAATGAAATACTTATCTCAAAAATATAAAACTTACAAGCATTTTAAAAACCGAAATAGAAAGAGACAGATCCAACAGGCAGTGACGTCAGAGTCGGGGCCTTTTTATTAAGCTGTGGTATGTTTATCTCTTTCGCATATCACATCACAAATGGTGTTTTCATAGTAACTGTGGAGGATGCTCTGTTTCGCGAGATAGAGACAAGTGGTGCCCCCACCTGAAACTCTAAAAGCTACTCTGTATCTCTGTAGCTATTACTCCGTGATTTATTTACTGATTTTATTCATTTTTTCAATTATTGCATTCATTTTGAACCTACTTTATGAATATAATATTTACTTGTTCATTTTTCATGTAGTCATCATAAATTAAATTGGTAAGTGCCTCACATTTTTATGAGGGGTGTACGTATAATTATGACTTAATTGTATCCTAGATACTTTATGCTACTAGTACTTACACAGCTTTTCTACTCCAGCATATTATAACTCTGACCTATAGAACCTCATATAAAATTGCAAATAATATTCATAAAGATATATTGATTCAGCTCATCGAGTCACTATCCATTTACGAGTGACATCTCTACTGAGGCACATTACGTAAGCTCTTCAAAGTTGGTAAGGCTTGCTGTTGTTAGTATTGTTTGAGTACTACAAAGACTAATTTGCAAACAAATTGTTTGCCATTTAATGAAATGATGTGGAATACAATTGACTGGTGTATTTAGAATCTCTGTATCATAATCAAGTGCCAAACAACAGGGGTATGAGAGAAATAACGCTTTAATGTAGGTATATATTGTTTTGTTTTGTTATTGAGCTAGGTAAGTCTAAAGTATACTAATTGTAGAAGGTAAGTACCTAATAATAAGTACGTGGTATTCATTTGTTCTGATCCGACGATCTGGTGAAATCCGCGGGAGCCAATGGATGCACGAGGCGAGCAGCCGCTCAAAGTGGCGGTCCTTGGAGGAGGCCTATGTTCAGCAGTGGACGTCTTCATGATGTTATTGATGATGATGATTCATTTGTTAGTATTGTAAACATAAGTGAGGTGTGAGGGAGTCCTCCCTCACTTGATGACACCAGGGGGCGTATTCTGAACTCTTAGCGCGACTGAAAACAGACCCTATATTGATTTGTTTTTTTTTTCGTATGAGGATTTGGACAAGCGATTCAATATAGGGTCTGTTTTGAATCGCGCTAAGAGCTCACATTACGGCCTTTGTAACCATAAAATAATAGAAAGGTTACCGCCGATAACGTCTACGCAGGCTACGAAATTAGGAATCATATCACACTTTTCTCTCTCCTCTCTATGCTCTCTGTTTTCCGGAATCTAAAAATATAAAGTCAGTTGTCAATGGGCATTAAAAATCCATTCAACCCATTTCAAAGAATTCTCTGTTCCAGTTCACAATCGCGGTTCAAATTCATATTTCATTGAGCGAATGATCACAGCCTGTAAAAATCACATGTGAAATCACAGTGACAGCAATTAATCATTAAATAATATCGTCAAATGACAATGAAGTAAAAGTAGGATCATATCCATGCTTAGTAGACAAACGTCCCCTCACGAGATCCGCACAATGGACGAACGTGTCACGGTCACGGTCGGCAAATTAAATTGAATCAACTGTGATGTGCATTGAATCACAAACACGCAATCATTAACTTAATATGTTCAATTTCCTAGAAGAATAGAAGGACAAATTGCCACCCATTATTTTTACCATAACGACGTACCGGTAGACCCAGTGTGGTAGACCACCCCTAGTATAAAGGTGGACCGACGATCTGGTTAAAGCCGCAGGGTGCCGATGGATGTTGGAAGCAAGTAGCCGCTGAAAATGCCGCTCCATGGGGACCTAATGTACAGCAGTGGACGTCTTTAGGCTGATGTTGATGAAATCAATAATAGAGCTAGTCTTGCTTTTTACATTCCATACTTTTTATCACTCTTTATTGAAAATAGTAGTGGTTCCTTTTAGTAATATAGAACGCTAATGCACACTCGGGATAGTATCATCATCATCACCATTATCATCAGCCCGTAGATGTCCACTGCTGAACATAGGCCTTCCCCAGAGAGCGCCACTTTGAGTGGCTGCTTGCCTCCTGCATCCATCGGCTCCGCGCGACTCGGGACTCGGGATAGTATACTTAGCCTGTTTTATTTAAAAGCATAATTCAACTACACGCTCGTCTACTGTAATTTTCGTGA
Organism: Ennomos erosarius; assembly: GCA_963580505.1. NCBI lineage: Eukaryota > Metazoa > Arthropoda > Insecta > Lepidoptera > Geometridae > Ennomos > Ennomos erosarius. The sequence goes on along the minus strand of OY756983.1, from coordinate 2,200,439 downwards.
ATAAGTAACTATCTCATTTAGTTTTATTCTGCACCCACTACTGCTAAATATTCTGGTGGGCCGCGACTATTATCGTCTGCATACCGACATTTTACTGGTTCCATTTGATATTATAGCTCAGTTGATACTGAATTTTTTTGTTCTTCCCACCCTCTTGAATGTCGTATTCATTGCACCGTTCTACATTTTTATTGGAAAATGACCCTCGGTTCCGACGCACAGGAAAACACATTATGTTTGCTGATTACTGAAAATATAGGCAATGAAAATGTTTATATTCGCCTACACGAGGTGTCATTTTTACGGTCTAAAAATTGTAATAAGAAAATGCCATCGTGCGTGTTAAGCACAGAGCTATGAAACAAATGACGCTTCGCCTATAGATAGAGACGAAATTAATTATAATATGGCTGCCGAACTTCGGTACTAGGTTCTCCTCTGTGTCAGTTTGACAGATGAACATTCTCAAAAATTATCACCAAAATGCCTCATTGCGCTGTGATTTGGTGTACTAATAAGACTAAATACGTAATTAAACAAAATTCTGGCGTTACATACCACAAGTAAGTAATAAAACACACTTTTTAGCTTTCTATAATACCATTGAGACAATTTTTAGAAATAGGGTAACTTCGCTAGTTTCCGACCACCAGTGGAGTTGTCAAGTTTAGGTTGCATAAAAAAATGTACCATTTTACAGTATCATTTTTTGACTTGAAGCTATTAATATACGTTTCAAATATACTCTATTTTATTAGAATACTAGCTGACCCGTCCCGGCTTCGCCCGGAGTAATTAGTTGTAGGTACCTACGCCCTAACCCTGTTCATGGAAACAGGGAAGCGAAAGGGAAAAACGTAGAGGAAAAGAATGAATGGATGGGCCGGCGAAAAAAAGTCCCATCCATTCATTTTTTTTCTCCTACATTTTTCCCTTTACCTTCTTTCTAACCTTCAACAGGATGAGCACTTCCAAACTCCGTGCAACTTGTCTATCCTTTACTCAAAAGTTTTTCTTATTCAATTAGTAAGTATCTTGCCCTTTTCATTTAACGTGAGTGGCGACACGCAAATAAAATGTATAAAGATTACAATGAATGTTAGTATAATAAAACTTGGAGAGTCACTTATACTGTTAATGTAAGGCTCTTCAAAATGTGTTTTATTTTGGTATTTTAATATTCGGTCTAATGTTATTTATTGATTCTAAGATTCGATCACAATATTAGTATGTGCAGTTTATTATATATCTTTTGTATGTTATGTCATTTGAGGAGTATTCACTTGTCTTGTATATCTTGTGAATGGTATTCTTGTGTCATTATGTCTGTGGTATTTCGGTCAAATGAGCATTATTTATTTTGTATGTTATTCAAAATGTCGTTCGATCAAGCGTTGGTATTTCAAGTGTATAATTGAGATTTTGTATTTCGGTGATTTTTTACTTATCCATTAGTTACATAACAACCTATTTGGAATCCAAAGTGGTCGGAAACCCACCTACACATGTCCAAATTTTGGAGAAGTGAAGTCGGGTTTCTGACACGGTCGAAAACTACATTTTCTCAAAAAATGTTTCATCTGTTTTCCACCACCCTTATTATCATAGTTTAATAGCAGTATCTTGTTAAAAAAACAATAAACATGTTTAGCAATTCATTGACATCTTTAAACAACAGTCAAAACTGCTAATGATAATGAAGTAACCAATACTTTCTGTATAAGATTCGGCTCTCTACTATTTAACCGATTTCCACTATTTGATATTTTTTTCTCACTGAAATGCTTACTAGAGAGAAAAATGTAATATACAGGGTTACAGGAAAAATCGTGCTAGATCCGTTAAGGGCGTGGAGTACCCATCATTTCTGACTTATTTCACTATGAAACACCCTAGCCTAAACTTAACCCTTTTCGAAATATTCGACTTTTAATTTTTTTTTTTAAATATTTTGTGTGTCTTATTATTATTATTATTGCATTTTTACATGTGTAATAAGATGCTTTGGGACGTCAATCAATAAAATAGTACATAATATAATATTTAATAAACTATAGTAGACAAGTGAAAGTTAAGAAATAAAAAAATATTTGAATCTGTATTTTTTTCTAACGGATATCTAAAAATAATATTATAAGTTTAGGCTAGGGTGTTTCATAGTGAAATAAATTAGAAATGGTGGGAACTCCACGCCCTTAGCGGATCTAGCACAATTTTTCCTGTAACCCTGTATATAAATAATTTGAGTAGGGTTGACATCAGAGTAGCGAATAATATATATTTTGAGATTTGTTCATCTCAAGCATTTTGTTTTTTGTATTTGTTCATCAAACGTACATTAAACGGTTGGATATAAGAAGTGGTCGCAAAACCGGCGAACTTACCCTACGGTACAAATACCGATAGTGATGTAACGCGCTGGTTAACCTTATATCGATACATCGATAGTTGCCATCCGGAAATGTGTTTCCAATGTTTTCAATTTATTTTGTAGTTAAATTTACTTCCACTAATTAAATTATGAATATCTTCTATGTTTATTAGGTTTCCTAGAGATCCTACTATAAAAGATAAATGGATATTCGCAACTGGAAAGTGCAATTGGTCTCCTAAAAAACACGATACGAGGACATAATAATGATTATTCAATTTTATTATTATGTCCTAAAAATAAAATTGTATTTTCAGATGAATTCTATTAAAAAGAAATATGACACTCGCAACACTACTAATGAATCATCAGCAAAACGTAGAAAGGTAAGTATTTACATAAACTGAAGATAAACTACCTCTATACTTGGTATAAATAATAAAACGTATCCATAATATGAACTGAGCTTTGCATTAAAATAGGTAAAGTGGACTGTATCTCACCCGCTAACATGTACCTACCTAACCTACCACACGCTCAATATATTTATTTATTTATTTTAGATTTATAGGTACCGGTATATTTATTGGCTGACCATTGTCGACCTAGAATAAAATATAATAGAATTAAATAACACTATTACACATAGAAATATACACAAAAGATATAGGTAGGTATTAAAGTGTACCTAATGATACAATCAGGTAAGAGGTACCTTACCGCGTACCTAACTCATATCAATCTATCGATAAAAATATATCGACACAACCCGCAGCACGTTTTGCTGACAGCAGTGGCACTAATGACAAGACAATTGCAATATATGACATCTGCGCAGGTAAACCATAAAGGTTTCATTGTAATACCTGACACGCTTGAATTGTATGAGAAGTGTCGAAAAGGCGCCTCTATGTAGAGGGAAGCGTTTTTTTTTTTTTGCTCTGTGGTGTTAAGAAATCGTTTTTCTCAAACAAGCTTGGAAATTTGAGCTTTATTTTGGCAACCTTCTTCGAGATAAATCGCAATTGCTGTACTGGCGAGCAGCGGCCGGCAAAGTTGGTATGAAAGTCCATATCTTTCGTGGTTGAGCCAAATAAATTACATAGTAAACTCATATCTATCGTGCTGGCTTACAAATAAGCTCATGGAATTGATTTTGAAAGTATAAACCAGAATGATGTCCTTAAAATTTCTATCAACCATCGGGGTTCGAACCCGCGCCTCCCTACTCACAGGGTTGGAGCTCTATCCACTAGGCTATATTTACACGACCGATTGCCGCAAAAATCTTTAGTACCTACTTGTGTTTCACCGTGATGGTGAAAGACAAGTTTGTACCAAAAATTTTCGCAACTAGTGCTTGTGTGACCATAGCTTCATTGCATTGCTTCATTCAGTGCATTGTGTGTGCTTGTGTTGATAGAGCGTCCAACCCTGGAGGTGGCGGGTTCAAATCCCGCTGACTGCCAATTCGCTGCCAATTGTAAACATTCCATATTGAAAAAATCGCGCTTTGGTACAAGTCGTGACAAAACATTACCATTGCACCGTCAATGAATACAAATGATACGTGCAGTACTGTTTTATTCTACAAGCGTATTAACTTCACAGTGGTTCGCACAATAGTTTTATTTTTTCGCACGCAAGATATTGTTTTTACTATACTTCGAGATGAACTGAGGGATCTGTCCATTTTGAAATATGCATTTCAATATGTTTTTAGGTAGCGCTCATAGCGAAGCACGACTAGCCATTTCTAACCGATCGGTAAAGTTAAGCAACGTTCGCTGCGGTCACTACTATGATGGGTGACCGCTACAGCAAAAAGTTGGTATTTAATACTGAGCGCTACCGTGCTTCGGAGGGCACGTTTAGTCGTCGGTCCCGGCTGTTGTCTTAAGACAATAGTCGTTAAGCCAAGTCAGAAGCCTATGGGCAGCCTAAAAGTTCTGACAACAGGGCTGGCTAACCACTTGCCTACACGAGAAGAAGAAGAAGAATATGTTTTTAAATTCTAAGCCTGAAATGGTATACACACTGGTATGTAGACAAAATACTGACCTCTTAGCTTATAGCAGTATCGCCTGCTTAACGTAATCTACGGATTAATTTGTAAAGGAAAAAACACGGATCAATTTTTTAGGAATGGATGGATGTGGGTCAGATTCCGTTCGCGATTCGAATTTTTCCTTTACAAATTAATGCGTAAAATCTTTCTATTTGATATTCTACTTTACCTATAATTATTATCTAACTTAAAAAAATGCGAGTCATGGGCATGGGGAACATTTTTATGTAAAAGCTATACATTAGGTACCTACTTTTCCATAATTCAACACAAATTGCGAAAGCATTCTTAGTCTTGCACCACAAACAGAATATACATCCTATAGATAGATTAATATGTAGGTAGATAGATAGATAGATAAAGCTCATAAGAATAGTGACTATGACAAATCAACCGACAAAACTATTGGCATTACTGAATGCTATTTGACTTTTGACTTCCAGTGGATCAAAAAGCATTATGGAATGCAGTCAAAGTTCAACTGATTCATCTGAAGCTTACAAATACAATACATAGGTCACTAACTAATTGCGCGAATTGCGAACTAAGAGGAAAACTAAAAACGATCATTTCAAGGTAATCGAAGGATGACATCAGAAAATTAAATCAATTAATGAACGTTTTGACTATTTAGAGGAGTGATGTAAGTGTTTGTATTTACGATGATAGGAACAATGTACATAGTAACAACTTTACAAGACCAAATATAGATGGCTGTAACTATGGATAAGTACTTATTTAATTTTAACAAAATGGCCTAAATATTTCATGAATGCATGTGCATGAAAAAGACAAAGTGATAAAAGAGAAATTAAATTCATGTGGTTGGACAAAAAGGATGACTATTATCCGTTTCGAGGATGTAGGCTTTAGAAGATGTAGGTTTTTGATGATATGGCCGTGAGGAAATGGGCTTTCAATCAATCAATCAATCAATCAATCAATGTATTTATTTGCAAGAATATGAGTAACGTGCTTTGACAAAATAGTATTCGATATCGAGTACGAAACCCCGAAAAAGACGTTGTAGAGATGGACATGTTAGGATGATTTTGAAAATGGACCGGTGAAGGTGAAGAAGTGGCCAAGTCGACCAGAGGAAAATAAAGTACTTCACCGCCAGAATTAAAAGAAATTTCGGTTGAAGGCTTTACGCTTATTAATACTTGGTTCAAGACCAAAAAATGCTTCTACAAGCCTACAGCCAGCAAACAAGTCTGTACTAATAAAATAAAACTGAAAAAACCACTGACGAAATCCATTACACGAGCCAGAAAGAACATTCCCTTTTCTGTTCCAACAGACAGAACACAACTGTGCGACATGGAAAATCCTTCAACATTCAAATGTTACAAGTTATGCACGCTCTCGTTTAACAAGTCTAACTATTTCCACAAAAAGCCTTCTTTGTTATATTGGCGGGATTGTCGGGGCATGTGAAAAGAGCTAATAGGCTATCGCATGTTTCTTGAAGAGATATTCATGACTGTCCTTCACCTTTGAAAAGGTCGGTACAACCTTTACGCTTAGCAGGTGTGCAACAAATCTTACACAAATGAACCTGTCAACCTTCTTATCAAAGTGTATCCAATGAAAAACTCTAATATTTCTGCTATCAAGTTCATTTTTTACAACAGGCTTTTCTAGCATTTGACCACGCTCTCACTAATGAAAAGTGACTTAGCATTTATCAGACTAAACTAGACTAGATGACTAAACCGCTTATGGTTTTGTTTAGTCATCTCCAATGAAAATTATCGGAGTCGCGTTGCATATCCTACAAGTAAGTTTTCTGAGGCCGACCTCGCTGCGTTAGATTTCGCTACTTCCACTTGAATCCCTTAGCCCAACCCCTCATGGATTTCACTCCGATCCCCTAATCTAATAAGTCGACTGTATTATTTTGTCCGAGGTGTATTCAGTTCAGGGGCGGATTCAGGATTCAAAATGCCGTTCAATCTAAACTAAAAAAAGATACATCGCTTATTTGCTACGCAGTACTATTACATATTTTATGACGTTGCATCGTCGTTGCGCGTATGTAGGAACCACGTAGAGCAGGCTAGACGTAGAGACACCCCAACATTTATATTCGGAGTAGCCATGTAAACATTGCAGAAGGTTGATTGACGTGATCCACACGGCTTGGCTTGACGAAGGAAACAATGTTTTACAAAATATAGAATGAGTTTACGTACGATATAATACCTACCAGCTCATTTAAGCGCGAAGGTATTTTTTAATTTACTGTATAGGAATCCAAAGTTAAATAATTTGCAAAACCTTTAAGTACCAGCTACAGTAACTACAGTAGTATATAAATAACATTAATAAATATCCGCACAGCCGGAAGAAATCCTGCTGAATGCTGATCATAGGCCTCCCTCAGAAGATGCAGCGAATGCTGTGGCCCATTCTCTGGATATATAAAGCTCCTCACCTATGATTGACATTTTTGTTCCCAGCTCCTGGAAGTGGTGGACAAAAAACCGAGTATGGGGTTGTATAGAGATTGGTCACGTGACTACCAGAAAAGTCTGACATCAGCAAAAAGTCGTCTCCTTGATGGAACTGGTCAACGGCTCTCGAAAACTACAAGTCGGATGGGTGACCTGTCTTAACTAAAGTTGTAGTAAACCTTGGGACGCTTGGAGAGAAATAAACAAAAAAAATAGGGGTTGCCATACAAAAAAATAAAAATTCCATACAAAATTAAAACGCTTATAAATCGGAAACGGTAAGAGGTAGGTGGGGTGTGTTTGACCAAATGTCATAGAGGAAGATGGGCGCTTTCGGATGGTCGTCATGAAAATCCAAGATGGCGGCCATTTTGAAAGTTGGTCCGATCCGGCTGATTTTTTGCATCGGGGGGTTTTTGGAGTCCTTGATTCGATATTTAAAAAAATATTTTGGATTCCGCCATTTTTAAAGATGGCTGCCATACAAATTTTTTTTCCTTTTCGGAGGATTGTTTCTCGATACCTATGGGAAATTTTGATCCTATTTTTATAAATTTGTATAAAAGGGGACAATCAAAATTCAAAACATTTCATGACCTGGTCTTCCGACCTTCCATCATCGTGACCATCAACGGCCTGGCTAAACGATGTGAGATGGGTCATATGCGTTCTCAGAAATGTCATAGCAAACCCTGGGACGATTTTGGAGAACACAAAAAAAAATTCAAAATGGCGGAAAAAAACACCCATACAAATTTTGACCGGAAATGACGCCGAAACTATGATACTTTAGTATAAAGAGCTCGAACTAATATTGTTTGGAGGCCGGAAGGGAAAATATGACAAATTTTTTTTTTTCAAAATGGCGGAAATTTCGGTCATGGCGGGAAAAAAAGTTTCTCCGATCCGGATGAAAATTGATATCTGGGGGTCCCCAAGGATGTTGATCAACACTCTAAAATCAAATTTTGACATGCGCCATTTTTCAATAGGGTTGCCATACAAAGGTGATTTTAATGAAATATGAACTTTCCTTTTTTACGCCTCCAATATGAATGTAATAGAAAAGTTATTTCTAGGGATCGAGTAAAGATGTGTAAAGGAACAAAACCGGATACTAATGAAATTGATTTTTTTCGAGATGGCGGACGGAGACGGATCGACTTAGAGAAAAAGTTATCCGATCTGGATGAAAATCGATCTAAGACTCCCCCTAGATACTTAGTAAGAATATCGGAAAAAAAAAATTTAATAGCGCCATTTTGAAAAATTTCATACGTTTTACTGAACTTTTTTATGGATCTCCAATCCGTATGAAAATTGATATCTGAGTGTCCCTAAGGATATTGATTAACATGCTTTAGCTTCTTTTAGACATCCACCGTTTTTCAAAATGGCTGCCATACATACTGACAAAACCACCAACGCAACGACGAGCGAAGCGAGGAGGAGCTTCAAACTACCTATCGCGACGACGAGCGAAGCGAGGAGGAGCTTCAAACTACCTACCGCGACGACGAGCGAAGCGAGGAGGAGCTTCAAACTACCCATCGCGACGATGAGCGAAGCGAGGAGGAGCTTCATACTACCTACCGCGACGACGAGCGAAGCGAGGAGGAGCATCAAACTACCTATCGCGACGACGAGCGAAGCGAGGAGGAGCTTTAAACTACCTATCGCGACGACGAGCGAAGTGAGGAGGAGCTTTAAACTACTGAACGCGACGACGAGCGAAGCGAGGAGGAGCTTCAAACTACCTATCGCGACGACGAGCGAAGTGAGGAGGAGCTTCAAACTACCGAACGCGACGACGAGCGAAGCGAGGAGGAGCTTCAAACTACCTATCGCGACGACGAGCGAAGCGAGGAGGAGCTTCAAACCACCTATCGCGACGACGAGCGAAGCGAGGAGGAGCTTCAAACTACCCACGCGACGACGAGCGAAGCGAGGAGGGGCTTCAAACTACCCATCGCTACATTTACAATGTTTTACTAATGCGACCTTTTTAATTGATTTTAGCTTACCTAACTAACCTGTCTTACCTAAGATCTAAATATTTTCAGGATCCTTGATTCAAATTGACATATTACTGATAAACAAAACAAAATGACCGCCATGCAAAATTAAAACACGCACACAATCGGAACTTATAGAAGCCGACAAGGCGTGTTTGGACTACGGAGGAACAACGGAGGCTTTCTCATAGACTTAAAATAATTCCAAGATGGCAGATTCAAAATGGCGTCCGATTTTATAGTAACTCAGATCCGGCTGATATTTTATATTTGGGGGGTTTTAAAAGATGCTGATTTCAAATTTTGACCTTTTACTTGACTGACAGCATTTTTCAAGATGGCCGCCATGCAAAAGTCAGATCAATTATCATTTTCTTTGAAAAATACCGCTGTTTTGTACTAATTCTTGCAAAATTACAAGTTTAAACTAAAGTATAACATTTTTATAAATACAACAGCCACGAAAACGTCCTCGCGGGCCGCACGCGGCCCGCGCACGGAGCAAAATACTAGTCTCCTTATATTTTTAAAACACCCGCGAGAAGAGATTGGTGGTCCACGACGCTGTGTTCAGCAGGACCACAGATAGGACCGTCCCACTGCTGGGCAAAACGCAGTCTTCATTATTGATGAGCTACTCTAATAAAACTCCAACTGGTGTCAGCGATAAATTCCATATTCAAGATTTTCCACATACTATGTAGGAACAAAAAATCTAGTTTAATAAAACATGAGGACTTGGACTTAACTTCTATCAATTGATTTAAAGTTATATATTTTTGGGCAAACTCTGTTCCAATAACGACAAGCTCAACGAACCATGGCAAAATATGTTTCTAGGTTTTGTGTATTAATTGCTCTGCATTGCGGATGTTTTATAAATTAGCTCTAAAGTTGTAATAGCACAAAAGCCGACCAAAAGTAAAATACTTTTGGTTATGGATTTTGTAAAATAAGAAAAATCAGTTTTTTATTCGGTTATCTAAATGATAGCCAAATAAAACATATTTTTTCTTATAATGCGAGTTGTGTGAATTTTTATTTTGCTTCTAGATGGAGTTATCTCACGTTAAAGTTAATTTAGGATTAATTTTCACATAAGTTGTATGAAAAATCATAACAACTGAGAAACTCTCAGTTCTTACATATTTTATGATCGTATATGTGGTCTGCAACTGTTATGGGCGGTCGTGGCGCTATTCAAACTGACGCGTTATTCGCTAACGTTGTGTTTGTTTAGAATTTTCGCTCAAGCTTCACTCTATAGCTCTAACTTCATACAAAATAGCTCCCATACAAGATACCGCTACTCACAGCAGTAGCGAATAACGTGCCAGTTTGAATAAGCCTTAACATCAAGTACTGTAAACATCAGCCGAATGACTAGTTCATCACGCCATTCATACATAAAGAACGTAGAAATAATGGTCGCGTCACGACGACGCGACGGCGACATTGGCCTATAGCAAGTGCGCAAGCGCAACCATCCTATTCCTATCTGAAGTGAATTGACTTTGACAAACAGCGGTTGGACCGGTTCTGCGTCAAAGATATACCGTTACTGATGGCCTGGATCGGAACTACTTTCCAATGCACTATTGGTCAATGCAAAATCCATGCAGTTTAGTATAAAACTGGACTATATAAAGTGTTCCAAGATGTATGCTGAATCAACACAGAGGTATAGGACTTGATGGGTTACCAATAGTCACAAGGTGACACCCGCTTATAGCTTTTTTTACATCAGACTTATCTCTAACGTCTCTCACGCTCTCCGATGTGATTGAAGTTGTATGCTAGCTAAGTTGGTAAATTTATATTTATCACTAGCGGCCTGTCCCGGCTTCACGCGATGTAAGAATATTTTTGGTAATTGGTTGACGGGTCCGATAGCTCAGTTGGTAGTATCCCTGCCTTCTGAACTAAGGGCTGTGGGTTCGATTCCTACCCAGGGCAAACATTTGTGTCATGAACATAGATGTTTGTTCTGCGTCTGGGTGTTATATTGTATTCTATGTATGTATTTACAAACAAAAACGTATCTAAGTATTGTATCTGTTATCTGGTTCTCATAGTACAAGCTATGCTAGTTTGGGGCTAGATGGCGCTGTGTGAAATGTCCACACATATTTATTATTATTCACTCATTTATTTTCTTTTCTTGAGTTTAAGTTTTTTTATAATATTGATATAAAAATATGTTACAAAAATAATATAAAAAAACCTAAGCCTAGAGTGCTGCCGGCAGCGGGGCAGGGCCCAAGCTACCGGTGGTCAGGGCTGCAGAGTGAGGAACCTCCTGACGATACGTGCCGTGTCAAGGAGTACCGCCTTCTGAATCTGACCCTTGATCCAGCCGTCTAGCCTCTTATTATTATTATTATTATTTATAATTTTTTACACCTTGTGGGTTACATTATTGCCCATTGTTGCACTAGTACGTAAGATTTATTTTATTCCTATTTGTATGTTTTATTTGTGAAACAATAAAGAGTTCTTCATCTATCTATCTATTTATTATTGGAGTTTTAGTTATTCACAACTCACTGGTTTTAGTAAGGATGTTATCCTTATCATCAGAATATGGGCGATTTCGGTATCTTGAAATCCTCTACAACCTCCAATTTTGTTTCGATATTTTGGGTCAGCCTGTGATATGTGACATTTATCACATTATGCGTATCCAACAACTATTTATTCCGTCTTTACATTACATGAGGGCGTAGCTAGCTAGGCTATAAATACGAACCTGTAAAAAATATGCAAACTAAAGCAATCTTTACTTCGCTCCGGGTGGTCACACAGTCGGAGCTGAAAAATGAGAAAATTTCGGAAAGTAGCAAACATATTACTTTTTGAAAAGATAGAGACGTATCGACATCGACGTTCTTAATAATGTTTGCACTTTCCACTTTTAGGGTTCCGTACCCAAAGGGTAAAACTGACCCTGTTACTAAGGCTCCGCTGTCCGTCCGTCCGTCAGTCTATCTGTCAGGGGGACACCTTGCATTGCATCTCCCTGATCGTGGTTGCTACTCGAGAACCTTTCTTCCACATCGGTTGTTGATATGGAAAAATGGTTGTCTGTTCTTCGGACGATCTGGCCTATTGCAATTATAAATTTCTATATTGAAAGCTATGTTTATAAATTTGGTTCGTTTGCAAATCTCATAAATCATAAATAAATAAAATATTAATAACAAACAAAGATTGATAATGAAGGCTAAAGATAGTTTTGCATTAGTAGAAACTTAGAATGGCGAGAATAGACACTACAACCAATTTTTCAATAAAACTAAACTAAACTTGCTGTACAACTTTTAGACACTTTCATTACAAAACACGTTTTCTCTTGTTTTAAGTTTTAATTATGTACAAATGGTTAATGATAAGAACAAAAGGTGCTCAGCAGTGTTCATATTGTATTCAATAGCTTGTACAATATCTAAACCCATGTCGGAAAAGTTCTTATTATAAAAACAAGTTATAATAAGATATTTAAATGCATTTACATTCATCATCATCATCATCATCAGCCCTCTACGGGTGTCCACTGCTGAACATAGGCCTCCCCCAGAGAGCGCCAATTTGAGCGGCTGCTCGCCTCCTGCATCCATCGCCTCCCCACGGTTTTCACCACGTCGTCGGTCCACCTAGTGGGGGGTCTGCCTACGCTGCGGCTTCCGGTTCGTGGTCGCCACTCGAAAACCTTTCTTCCCCATCGGTTGTCAGTTCTGTGAGCATTTACATTAATAACGCGCAACGAGCTACGAAGAGAGCTCGCCGGTATTTCGAGATATGATGCAAAATGAGGAGATCCACAGGACTAAAGTCACTAATATCTAGCTCTTAGAATTAGCAAGTTGAAATGGCAATGGGCAGGCCACTTCGCTCGTAGAACTGACAACCGGTGTGGAAGAAAGGTTCTCTAGTAGCGAGCACGAATCGGAATACACAGCGTAATACGCTGGCCCCCAACAAGGTGAACGGACGATCTGGTTAAAACTGCGGGGAGCCGATGGATGTAGAAGACGAGCAGCCGCTCAAAGTGGCACTCAGTGGGGAGGCCTATGTTCAGCAGTGGACGTCTTTACTCTTTAGGTTGTTGATGATAATGATGATGAATGAAATACATTTACATTTCGCTTAAAGCTCTCCTTGATTAAGGCTTTTCTCCTGTTTTTCTCATATTTTCTTTAGTAGCTAAGTTGCATCTTTTATTTCTATTTGAATCCAACAAATGGATGGTATCTAACAAACAGAGCCTTCGTATAGTGCGGGCATCAATAGGCCTATTGTATTATGTAGGCTATCTAATGTCACGGCAACGTGGAAAACCCACTTGATGAGTTTGCTTTTCTGGAGCATTGTATTCTCTATGGAAATGAGTAATGACTACAATAAGACATAGGTTCTCTTCATAAACGCATATAAAGAACATACCTATAAATGTAGGACATTCTTTATTACAGAAAAATTATAATTGAAAAACGTCTGAGAGAAATATAACCCTTCCTGTTAATGTTGTAAAACATTCCAATCTTTTTCTTTCCTCAGGGTTGTTACAAAATACAGAAATGGATACAGGCAAGTATTAGCATAGACGATTGCTACAAACACAGCCTGTAGAAAATATGGTGCTCCTCGTTACACAGGTAAATTGCGAATAAAGCCGGAGGGCTTCTATAGTACTGCATAGGAGCAGAACTTGCCCTTGGTTTGCTTGCCTATTTTCTCACACTTTTTCTTTATTTTATTCCTTTGTTGCAAGACACTCGCTTAGAAATGCACCCCTAGTGCAACCGACGAGATAATGCCACACTTAAAATAATATTATCTTAAAATGTCTTTGAGAGCCTCTTTTCTTCGTAAGAATGCACGCATGAAAGCAGTGCCGTGTTTTTTTTTATGAGATATAATGACGTGGCGGGCCAGTCGTTCACCTGATGTTAAGCGACACGGCTGCCCATAACAGTTGCAGTGTCACTCGGAACTTTAAAATAATAAAGTTTCGCATTGCACTGCACTGCGCAGTTGCGCACGTCATCCTGAGACATCACACAGTCTAATAATCAGATTACTAGACTGTGCTATCAGATCATAAAGTCTCATTTGCCTAGTAACTTCACTAGCTACAATGCCCTTCAAACCGGAACACAGTAGTGCTTGCACACTACTGCTTGGCGGCAGAATAACTGGCAAAGCGGTGGTAACCTACCTAGACGAACTTTGCAGAAAAGTCCTACCACCTAGTAAAAGGTTTTCTCTATATTATGATTGGCGCTTTAAAGCATTGACTGAGGGTCTAGAGACGACCGTGCCTAATTCTGAAACTTACCTCCGACAAACGTTTCTCAGCCGAATGAGCCACCGACTGAATGTTTCATGTTAGTTATAATTATCGTTATAATTGTAAAAACTGTAGAAATTATTTAGGTGACTAACAGCCATGAGATTATAGTACAGAAACTAGATGGCGCTGTACATACTTCAAACACGCAAGCGTTTGATTCACGGTGGAAATGCTCTCTGAGTAAATATAACAATTATAACATGCGCTTAACAAGTTAACAGTGCAGCCATCTGCCAAAAAGTGATATTTTTGGGTTATGATTGAACTCGTAACCATAACTGGCAGATACCTACTATTATAACTAAAAGCGGGCTGGAATTTATTATACTTACTTATATGTAATTTAATAATAAATAATTAATGTATTTCTATTATTATGTTCAGGCAAAATTATATACTCTTTGGCTTCAGGTAAAAATACAAGTTAGTAGCTTGGTAGAAGCTACCTAGCTTCTTGAATCTTGCCTCTTGAATCTTACCCCTTCAAGGGATGAAAATTGAAATTCACAAATTGCAGAGACCCGTATTTATTTATTTTGTACAAGCTTGTGCCCGCGCGGCTTTGCCCGCGTGGATTACCCGTCAGGAACCGATAATTTTCCGAGCCGTGTAAAATGCGACATACCTAAAAAAAGCATACTTATTAATCTTTTTAATCTTTTGGTGATATTGAAGTAAGTTTTTTTTATATCTCTGATAGTTTTCTTCAATGTTTTATAATATAATAGGCATGATGACTGCTATTAAAAATGAACAAGTAAATATTACTTTCATAAACAAGATTAAAAATTAAAGCAATAATTGAAAAAATAAGCTAAATCGGTGAATAAATCACGGAGTAATAAGCTTTTAAAGTTTCTAAGGAGGCATCTCAGACAGGGGGTCCCTTTCTCGCGAAACAGAGCGCCCCCACAGTTACTATGAAAAATCTACTCGTGACATCACGTGCCAAAGATATTGTATGAAAAGCTACCACAGCTTAGTAATGAGGTACTATAACGACCTTCTTCTGACGTCACTGGCCGTTTGAGCTATCTCTTTCTATTCCGGTTTTTAAAATGCTTGTAACTTGGTCATTTTTTGAGATATTTAATTTTTGTTTTCACAAATGTTTATCTTTTGAGGAATATAATTAATTTATCCAAAAAAAAAATTTTTCATCATGCCTTTTATGTACTCTGAGACTAACACGAAAAACATATTCGAACGTCTGTGGTAATAAAAAAAACCTTTTCAACCCCTTAATAATTTCAATGGGTTATATTTATTTTAAAACAGGAAGGTAGGTTACCTACCTAGCCTAGGTACCTAATAATAACTGGTTTAACACTGACTACGAAAATAAAAAAACTTTAACACAAAACCTTCCTCCCCAAAAAAAAATCTCTGATATGGTTTTTTTTTTGGGAGAGATAGGAGTTATGCTTAGTGTGGGGGTCCGATGCTATTATAATTCTAATCCCCACCGTATGGAAGGTGGATGACAGCGGAGCGGGATTGAAGGGAAGGTGGGAATGAAAGGAAAGGAAGGGAGGGGGGAGGATATGTTATTAAAATTACATTAAGCCCCTTGAAATTTAGATTTTAAAAAATGCAATTTATTAAGAGGATGCCTATTTTACTCTGGCATGTTTTTCTGAAGACTGTGGCTACCAGAGCATCGAGTTTGGGAACATACCCCACTATTAAAGATTAGAGGCATGTAGAATCTAAACCAAACACAATGGCGGCTGTGAAGTGCCCACCAAGTCCCCCGCACGCTGCGCATACCGCTTACCTCCCGCGCACATCAAATTTTTGCGACTGCGCAGCGTTTCGCGCCAACTTCACAGCCGCCATTGAGTTTTACTCGCACTTTTCATGACTAGATATTTTCGTCTCTCCACAGAATATTATAGTACCTACTACATAGTAGTGATGGATTAATTAGCATTCGCATTAATTTTTAGCATACGAAAGCTCTATTAGCAATTAGCCATTTGCTAAATGCTAATTGAGATTTCGCAATTTAGTTTCGAAATTCTGTGAAATATGAAATTTTATTTCAATTTATTTGTTTGATTTTGAATTTATTTTTTAATATAGTTTCATTTAATTTTCATTTAATTTATCATATAAATTTTCATTTCATTTTTCATTTCAATTTTCATTTCATATTTCATTTCATTTCCATTTCATTTTATTTTAGCAAATAGCATAGCAATAGCAATTAGCATGCAAAGACTCGTGAATTAGCATGTTTATGAAATTTACGCAAAATCGCATTAATTGCCATCGCTACTACGTAGTAAGTATTAAGTACTTATTATAAAGGGGTCATGTTGTGAGGAGAGTTCTACGTTCCGTTTTCAAGGTTCAGATTTGAGGAAAACATTTTAATTAGTGTGCTGTTCTGTTTCGTTTAATCTTTAATGAGCATAATACGCTGTATTTAATATTTATACTCTAATGTATACTTACATCTCTTTTTCTTCCTTATTTAGCAGGAATATAACATATTTCAGATGTTTTAACGATGTTGTGCATGTAATTATCTTCATACATCAAAAAGGAGGACTGTTCTATAAAAGAACTGTGTAAACAACAAATAGCTTGATAAAATGACTACTCCTTATTAGATCTTCACTGTATGACAAAAGCCGAACTTAATATAGTCTTCTTTTGTATTCACACTCGGAAGAATCCCTCAAAAGAGCTGGTTTGTGAACAACTCCTGAATTCAATGAATACCGGAACGTCTCCTGTGCCCTTGGCTTTTCAATTATTTCAGGTCCTTTGCAAAGTGCGCCTTTTCAAAACCCTTGAGTCACAAATGTTTGCCGCCTCCTCTACCCTTACCTAAATGGTTTCTTAGAACATATTTAACTTTATTTACTAGAAATATAACTATTACGGCCGTATTTGCAGTACATAAGCGGTTAGAGTATTCTCTAAGCAAAACTTCTTTGACCATAGGATAATAATCAGTATCTGGCTATTGAAAAATCGTTAGCATTTTCAAAGAACAAATTTCAAATAAAAAGTTCCCCATCACACAAATGAATGAGCTCATCGACAGACCATGTAACCGCGTATTACATCCGAAGTTGCAGCTGACCGTGAAATCCTCAGAGCTTGGGGCGCACGAGCGAGCTTCAGCCATACCTCCGCATCGGCAGCGTCAACGCTCGAAACGATCCGGTATAGTGTGATTTGAACTCAATGGCATATGTGAAGTGTGAAGTTGACGCGAAATGCTGCGCAGTAGCAAAAACCGGCCCAGTGCAAGTCGGACTCGCACACGAAAGGTCCGTCCGTACTATTATCTATAATAACGAGCAAAATATCACGTGTGTTGTATGAGCGCCCCCTTAAATTTTTATTTTGTTTAATTTTTTAGTTTTTCTTTTTATAGCGGCGACAGAAATACATCATATTATTATGTGAACGTTTTAACTGTCTTACTATCATGGTTCATGAGATACAGCCTGGGGTCAGACGCACAGACAGATAAACAGACAGACAGACAGATGGACGGACAGCGGAGCCTTAGTAATAGTGTCCCGATTTTTTGGGTACGGAACCCCAAGAATTATATCAGCGCGGGCGCGCGCGCGTTGATGCAGTGTGCGCGCACTTTACAGCCGCCATTGGCTTTGATTCACACTCTACCCATCGCTACCGACTATGGGCGCAGCGAACACGGGCAGCGATGGGAAGTGGGTACCAAACGGCCGACGCTGTCGCTACGCTCAAGCTACGCTGATGCTACGTACGCTCAAGCTACGCTGACGCAATTTGACGCGCAGATGGGGCTGAAGCTTTAACGCGAGCTCATTGGACCGGAAAGCGAGCCTGATACGTAGTAGTCGTAGAAAGCAGGTGCTTTTACATTTTTGGGGTTCTGTACCCAAAGTGTAAAGCAGGACCCCATTACTAAGCCTCCGGTGCGGTGTCTGAGTGTCCGACCCCTTTTCAATCGTAATAGCCTACATTTAAATTTTTCACAAAATATGAGGTGCGGTGCAAAAAAAAAATGCGAATAAAAAAAATAACAAAAAATAAAAATTATATACTTAAAAATATCGTGGTTTTTAATTTTTCATGTAAACAGCCCTCAATGTCTTGAGGGGTTCACAATACAGACGTAGCTTGGTGACACCGCCTATGGTCATCTTTTTATTATTATTTGAACCTATCCCTACCTACATGATCAAACCTTTATTTTTACAAAGTGCATTGGTCCCTTTCAGATAGGGAAGGTCAGATAAGGACGTCCTTAACCTGCTTCTTAAATTGGGCTATTATGTAAACGCTTCCTCTGATGTGCTACTGTCCATATAATAATTTTACTGGTCGGGGTTGTTACTGCGTCCCACCATGCGTGACCTTAATGGTCAGCGACGAGTGATCTAATGATTCAGATCTGCAAGATATACAGGTCTTCCACGAAGTATCTCTTTTTTTTAATCTATAATTTTTGGGAGCTTCTTTCCCATAGCGATTATGTCAGCTCCATTAAATATCTCTTGTATGCCTTCAACTAAAGGATGGTGAGAAGCCAATGAGGAACTGTGAAATAGCTTGGCGGTAGTCGGACGATAAAATCATAGGATTTCGTGTTTCATAGTTTCGATCAAATGGATTAGGTGACCGCAGTACTCATCGTGGTTCAACAGGGACGGATGGGATGTCTATGTTGAACCACGGAATAAATGTGTTTCGATTCGACCATAGACTGGAGTTGGTCTAAGACTAACCCCCGTATTCCATAACATTTCTCCAAAAATCCTTCACTTGACTTCTACTTAACTTTGAGGGAAACTCAAAATATAATGCTTCTCTCGTTTGAGAAAAATTGATGCAGAAATGTTAAGTTGATTATTTAATGTCAACTAAAAATACCAAAACACAAAAATGAGGTTAATTCGAGGTTGAGTCGAGTGGAGTAATCTCGAGGTAACGTCTTAGAATATTGGGGTATGTCTTAGTGGCCTTGGATACAAGTGGTCCGCGTGGCCCGATTCTGCAGTTGAACCAAGTGGTAAAAACCCACATGATCTAATTGATCGAATGGAGGAGTAGGACCACACCACAGCTATATGACAGAAAATCTTTTCCTCAAGTTGAAACATTATTAAACGTTGTTACATAATTTGTATTTGTCACAGAGCTATGAAACAAATGAAGAAAGAGGTAGCCTTTTTTTTGCTCTGTGGTATTTGTAAACATGTTATTATTATCTTATAGTTCCGGAAGATGTGATCCTTGAGACCCAATCTGTAAAGGTTGCTAGAGAACAACAGCATTAGCTCGTTCACAAAAAAAAACCCAGAGACCCAGTTCTGATTTGAGTTCTAATGTGTGATAATTGACTACCTCGTTCATGAAAACCAGATGATTCAATAGACAGTCGCTCACAGTCACAAGATGTGCCATCCCTAGTTTTTTGATTCCATGCCTTTGAGTTTCCGCTGTTTTGGTAAGATTCCATCTAATGATTGCAAATTGGGACTCCATTTACAGTCAATTTAGTATAATAACTGAACAAAAATAAAATAAGACGGTTTTGTTAGAAGCTCGGACTTAGCTTTTTATATCGGTCGCTATTGAAGTTAAAAATAATAAAAAAATCGAGGCATATCGGTTTGGTTTCGGTAGAGCTGGTTTCAAACAACTTTTGCTTTTTATGTCAGGGTTCGTTTGAGACTTTCGGCAAAAAAATGGTTAAAACGATTGCAGCTTGTGGCTTTTTTAACCATTCCTTGGTTATATAGTAATCATATTACAATAGCTATTGTTGATATGCTTAAAATTTTAAAATAAATTTTTTAATATATACCACTTCCTTATCTTCAGCAACCATATTTTACAATGTTCGTTAAATAAATGCTCCATAAAAGATACAACTTTGTAATTCGATATTTAGCGATATATTTTGTGAATTTCTGATATCAAACTCGATTGTGTCGTTAACATTTTATGGAATGCCGTAACACCAAATATGTTTTCCAATTTATTAAGGAAATGTCTACTCAAGCACAAGCATATTAATGCCTTGACTCGACGATTTTTTTGTAAACCAAGAATAAATAGATAAGACTAATTTAGATGTTATGGTAAATTATATCGTAAAATAATATAAATTTTGCGAAATTGTTCCACAGTGGCACGTCACCAACGTTCACTCCAAACCAACTAAAACAACTCACGTATTAAACTTAAACAAGCTACTAAACAGTAAAATTTCGAGAGCCATTACAACAAGTAGTCTCACAAGATGAAACAAATATAAAGTAGTCTCACACTCGTAAACAAATTAATTTTTGAATGGCCGGTCCAGAGATCTAGCAAAGATCTCTTTCCATTAGCGTTATACAAACGATAGTTCTAAAATGATGTAATTCCAGACAATACTTCGGAAAAGTAAGTGATTTCGAAATGTGATTTCCATACATTTTGAGTTATCGTTTGGCTAATGAAAAGGTCTAGCAACAATACCTTTAAATTTTTTTCTTTTCACCCCCAGATCCAGAGTTATTGGCATAACCAGAGTGATCCGAAGATATAGCTAATGACTCATCAGGAGAACTTAGCAATCATAGCATCGAACAGATATTATGTTTCAATCTTAGTTCATAGAGATTGATTGTGGATTTGTTGATCAAACCTAAGCTTAGATAATTTCTGATTATTGACGAACCAATGGAAAGTAGTCAAAAATAGCTTAAAATCTAAGCTATGCTTACAATTAGATACAACGACGAATCCATGGAAACTATTACTCACATATTGTTTATTAACGAGATATTTACCATGTAATAAACACCATGGAAACTAGTTAAAAATAGCTTAAGATAATGGACCTAAGCTATGCTTACCTTGTACCACTTTGGTTCAAGAAGTAAAAACAACTTTGAAAGAAAGCCCAAAAGCAGTAAGTAGAAGAGAAAATCTGATTCAATATGATCTACATTGGACTGTGTAGACGACTAAGATAACAAAAGCTAAATATCATATTACTTGGAATGTGAACCGAGACGAATAGCTTACATTATAAGATATTGGCATTGTGCAATGAGCTTGTTGACTCAGCCACTCCGAGCATTGACTAGCATAAAGCCATCGTCACCTGTGACAGACTGACTCAGGATGCAATTCGTGGGAAAGGGGTCAAGAATCTAGACTTATGTAAAATGAGATTTTTGCGTAGATTTTCGTGGAGCTATAAAGTCTAAGGAAGCTGTACTGTAAGTCCAATAATGGCAAGGACTGCTCTCCGATATTTCATATGTGGTGCTAACATTCTAGACTAGACCTAGTTCACCTTTTTACGTTGTCGATTTTCTTAATTTCCTAGCGCTTTCTACATTTTAGTCTTTCTGGATGTTAGACTTTCAGAGTTAGTCTTTCTGAGCTTCTGAATTTTAGTCGATGCATTTTAGTCTTTCTGCATTTTAGTATTTCTGCATTTTAGTATTTCTGCATTTTAGTCTTCTGCATTTTATTTTAGTCTTTCTGAATTTTAGTCATTCTGCATTTTAGTCTTTCTGCATTTTAGTCTTTCTGCATTTTAGTCTTTCCGCATTTTAGTCTTTTTGCATTTTAGTCTTTCTGCATTTTAGACTGTATTTTACACGTCCTTGTAGGCATTTTGCTTTTCAGGCAGTCTGATCATAATGAAAGGCGTATTTTTTCCACTGACCATTTTGTCCTGATAAGTACCATATTTTTATTTATATCTAACGACGTTTGGTGCATTGCCATTTCCTATAAGAAAATCATATTGATTCAATTCCTAGAAGCCATTTGTTCCGAGTTTCCGACATACGTGTATAGATATCACAATATTGTCCTGGAAAATAAAACTTACAGATAATCGCAATAAAATTGTGAATCTTTAATAATAATTAATTTATCCTGGAGTATGTTTTTGCACTAACATGTTTGTCATTCTAACATAGTAGGTAGTTACATATTTGGGAATCCATACCATTATAAAATTAAACAAGACTTTTTCCTCGTTCCATATTGAAAACACGTTAATAGATATATTGACACCTATGGTCAATAAGAGCTACATAAATTAGGTGCAGTTACTTTAGAAAGTATATAGGTTGGTATCAGTAAATAAACCTACAATGTTATACGTAGCGATATCATTAGGTACAATAATGATAATATTTGCAGATAGCACTGAGTCTGTAATCAATACGTGCCCGCACATGCAGCTCAGGACCACAAACAAACCAATAAATCAAACTACAGAATATTGGCCAATCTGACAACTTGACTGTTGCCTTATGTTTAGTAGCTTATTATCCTTGATTGACTCACCAATTACCACCACACCTACAGGTAAAAGAGAATAGACTCATTCCATATTGATCTATTGGGGTTTTTGTGAGTCCGATGTTTTTGATAGCTTTCAGCTTCACTTAACATTTCCCGCGCATAAAGGTAAAACTTCCCTTTGCAAAACAATACATGTATTTGAAACTTTGAACTCCGGTAATCTGTTTGATAAATATAATTCAATAAAGGTCAATGAAACTACTAGAATAGGCACAAGCCGCCTTGGTAATAATGGTGGGACCACTAATCGACCGCTTTTTGTTTAGGTCAAAAATCTGTTAATGTTTAAATACGATCATGAATTACGTTAAACAGAAAACTTCTTCAAAAGTTTGTAGAGTAACGTTGGCGTGATGTGAAACGGAGTATCTGACACTGACAGAAGCGTTCTAAAGTATGCGTGCAACGTATCTTATTCGGCCATCAACTAGCCGAGAGAAAGTTTTTAGACACTCACCGTTTCAGAAAATGCGCTCTTCGGTTTCCTGGCCGGCGTTCCATTCATCCTGCCGATCACAGCTCACCAACAAACAAAAACAACCAATGGGATAGCACTAAACTTTTTTCACGGACACTTGTGGAGTTCAACACTGTCAAACTTTACCATTGAACCTGGCGAGTTTACTTTTACATACGGTTATTAAACACGAAACGAGCGTACCACTCGTTGTGGTACTTAATTTAATCGATGACTTCATGCAATTATTTACTGATAAGATATCGTAGAGTCGTGAGTGAGAAGAGTGAGCGAACGCGAGGAGTCGGCCCCGCGCGGCGAGAGGTACTGGCCGCGTCGTCAGCCGGTACTTACCGGCATCGGCAGCCGGCTCGCAGCCGCGTGTCCCGGTCGCCGGCCGGCCCACGGCTACGTACTACTATTGTTTATTCTGTGCCACGGCCGAGGGGACCCCACAAGTCAACCTGCATTTTTTACACCACCAAGCAACGCTGTACAATAGGCCAGCCTAACCGTTTTGGAAGGTTTCCGAGGTTATCTTTTGAACGCCCGAGGGTTCGCTGCCGGCACACGCGCTGCGCGGAATTCTTAACTTCCATTTATTCACGTCACGAACACGACTACTTTAAATCTTTCCGAGCGATAATTCGCGAAACAATCGAAGTCATTCACACAACGTGTTTACATTATACAGCTGAAGTGAAGCATGATAATGATTCACTTAGCTTACTCGATATTTTTAGTAGTGGTTGAACTTGGCTGCGTCTGCGCTGACGTCAGCTTGGCGACCAGTTTTTTCTTCTACCGATAAAAGGATTGCAATTATGGCGAATATTGAAACTTGCGTTACCAGTTGCGTGTGTTTTGAGAATGTCACTAGATAATAAGGCAGTTACGTGATTTTTGAACAGCATTCTTATCTTATTAACTATTTATGTATGTTCATTCATTAATGCGAGGGATCCGAGTGCCATTGTCTCATAGTTATGTCATCGAGTGTAGTGTTTCCACTTTTTATGTAGGGGCCAAAACCATCGGTAAGATTCAAGGTGATTAGCATATGGATAAGTGGTTTATGTATGTAGGTTGTTAGCATCCTAAACGAGATTTAGCGGTCTATTCCACTATGATCACCACTGAGTTTCTTGGGAGATTGATATAAATCAAAGTTTGTAGCCGATGCATTTTGTAGCTCTAGAATACTCTAGATCTACAATTAGGCCATTAAGAAAAAGGTGTACTACCTTTTTGTTATTAATTAGGATTGAATCTAAAGGATGGTGGAAAATAATCTACCCATACCAACTGGAGTAAAAACAAGTTAGTGTTATATCATTGCATGATTGTTGCAATCTATTAGGCCAGCAGTAGGGTCTTGTAGGTCATCTTGTGATTGAGAGGTCATTCAAACATTGTGGATAATACCTCTGCCCATGACAGAAATAAAGAAATAAATATAAATATATACAATGATAAACGAAAGGCTCATCACTTTGGCTCCTTTGGGGCTTGTCAAAATTGTCACTTACCAATATATTGCAAATCTGTGATTAGAAAACTCCGAAAAATAGTTCGTTCAGATTTTATCTACAAATTGATTTCACTACAAAATCTTAACTCCGATATTACCTACAACAAGGATTAAGAACTAAGCAAGTTTGGCTAAAGTAAGGAGAAGACTAGTTGTAAAAACTATTGTAAAAATAAATAGAAAACCTATAATTAAAGGAAATACTTTGGTAAATAATATATCTACGTGGCTTCACTGATGTTCAATTTATAATACGAGGTTTCAGTCGTATTCGACACAGGCGGAACGAATCTAAAGTTGGTTAGTTAGTAGAGTTACAGAATTTATAATGGGTAGGTACTAGGTACTTGCGTAGAGTAAGCATCGCTTTTGTCGTTTTGGCTTTACCGTAGAGCTCGTAGAGCTTACGTTTTTGCATAGCGTTTTTGCCATCTCTACTGTTTTGGTTCAGCAAAACATGAGTCTGATTTCTGGTAAAGGACGTAAGGTTATTCGCTGCTCTATAAATATAATTATCAAGGAGGTAGATACTTTGTAAATGAAAAGCTTGAAATGAATTTGGTTTTTGTTGAACTTAGGCAGACCTAGAAGGGCATTTAATGTACTGACAGATCAGATAAATGAGAAGATCAATATCATGTCGTACGTAGAAGTCAAAGTATTGGCAAAAGACGGAGCTGATGGCCATTACTCTACTGACAAGAGCAAGCAGCTCCTAAATAAGAAATTTGTATTTAGTTATTACATTTGTAGTTAGTTATTATATTAATAAAAAATCCACAAATAAAATTGAATAAGTAAGTAATTAATTTATTGAATGACAACAAGTTTATTTTTAATAAGAAATTACAACTAACAATTTGTTACGGACCAATGGATAGCATTTCTTTGTGTGATCACAAACTCATGAAAACGGATCATATCTTTTGAAACGCTCATAGCATAAAGAACACAACTCTAATAAAAGGTTTAACACCAAAAGTGCAATCGTAAAATTACTCGTCTCAATTCGTTACCAAATAATTCTTTGCATTATCTTTACTGTCCACCGTCAGGCAAATTAGCCATTGATAGCAGCAACACTTTAACTAGAGATTTCCAATACAAGAACCAAATCGCGATGCGTTTGCTGTCATTCATTGGGGAGTTTCTGTCCCAAACTCCTTCATCTGATCCTCGTTTTTACATGGGTCTACCGTGTCTACCCTAGAAGTATGTGCTCTATTACGGGTACAATATAAAATACCTGAATTAAAAAAACATCAAAATTGATTCACTATACTGAAGTAAAGATCAGCAACATAAACAAAACAATATCACAACATATGCACAAAACTGACCCAGAGAGCCGAATTCAGCACATGTCTCCTTTTGTGAAGTCTAATAAAATAAACGTCTTTAAATCCAAATGCGATCTCTATGGATAAATTATAGACACTAAAACCAAAATAACCATAAACATTTACAAATCGAAAGCCCGGTGTCTGGTAGAAAGCTATTACCTTACCCTTGCTTTCACCGCTCGAACAAGTTTAGTCTGGTTCGCGCCATATTTGATCTAGAACTATAGACTTCATTTGCGCTTTCTGTGGCCTGATAAACCTGACATGAGAACGGTGAAAAGTTGCACAACCATCATTGCTCATAGAACCGACAAAAGGGAAAGCAAAATTCTCGAGTAGCGACCACAAACCGGATGATACACCGTAGACCAGCCCCCAACCAGCCTGAGGGGCTGGGCTAGGATGGACTGACGACCGACGAACTGGTCAAAACCACGGGAGCTGTCGTCCGATGCAAAAGGCAAGCAGGTACTCAAAATGGCGCTTTGAGAACTTACAGAACTTTCCGTCATGGACGTATTTCATGTCAGCAGTGGACGTACTCATGCGGATTATGATAAGGAACCCATAATGTAACCGATCCAAAGGCAATTTATGGGGGAGCTACGGAGTTGTTGGATAAAAGCTTCTATGATTGCATAGTATTTGTGATGGGGTATGCGCTTAGGTTCTTCCTGCTACTGAATCTATTGTATCATCATCATCATCAACAGCCTGAAGACGTCCACTGCTGAACATAGGCCTCCCCCAGGGCGCGCCACTTTGAGCGGCTGCTTGTCTCCTACATCCATCGGCTCCCCGCTTTCACCAGATCGTCGGTCCACCCAGTGGGGGGCCGGCCTACGCTGCGTTAATCTATTGAATAGTGAAACGGTGATGGGTTTCTTTGAATTTCATGTTAAGTGAAACTGATTTTGCTAACTATGCACACAGATTTCTGATAGACCTTGGATTTATAGTCAATGGATACCACCGAAACTTGCCTAGAATACTTTTTACACCGGAATAGGGTAAATTGATGGTAAAAAGTTCTTTACACAAACAAAGTATTAATATGTAAATCACACTACAACGTAAGGTTTTGAGCAATTTGAATTAGTGTTGTTAAGATTTATTTACTAATTAAGTAACATAATATTAATATAGTTTTACGTTTCACATAGGACTTAATCGCGCTAAAAATGTGTTCAAATCGCGAAAAACTAAAAAATACTATAATATAAATACTAATCTAAACAATTTAAATAATTTTAAAACTAACTTAACAACACCTAACTAAAAATGAAAACCCTATTAAAAAAAAGCTATTGGAATTTGAAATTTAAAATGTGTGTGTAAAATGATGAAGAAGTAGACGCGTGAGTGCATTCTGAGATTTCCGAGGATTTTGAACTAAAAATATCCAATTTATTATGAATGAAATTTCAGCGACAAAATTCTGTAACGTCTGTTAAGTGTCGGCTGCAATAATTTTACTAAATATATTAAGCAAAAGCATAAATTTCAGATTTATCTTGTTCTTGGTGAAACGAGAAAAGGGTGAAAATGTCGACATTAACAATTATTAGTGTGGACACGTGCTAAACAAATGAAATGTTAGAAAATTAAATGTTAGTAATATAAAAATTATTACTTGACAGAATATAAATAAAAAAGGTAAAGTTTTTTTTATACGAAAACTTGCAGCTTCTGGTATAATTATGTAGTATGGTGAAGTAAAATATGGTATTCTACAACTTTATGTTTATAGCTGTCTACTTATTTCATTTGTAATTGTGTATGTACGTTTTGTACTTATAATTTTATGTTGAAGTTCAATCAAATATTTTAATATCATTTGAACTATCGTGTCGTGAATTTAATTAAAAGTCCCAGTACTCACCTGCTCTTTAGTTCATCATCGTCATCGGGTTTATTTTTAAAAGCTGCCGGATTTTCCTTTCAGTAAACTGAGACCTAAGCCTTGCAGGGTTCAATTAGATGTCTTTGCCAAGGATTTATCCATTTGCAGACTTAAAGGTGGACTTTATTGAGCGGCCTTAATTTTTCACAGACTATATTAAACCCTTTCTTGCTGTTAAGCTGTTTTTATAGCTGTTTTTTTGTTCGTGTGTCTACAAATGAACACACAAATACCTTTATTAATAAACATTGTAGGTATAACGGAAGAATTTATTTTGTGTTTTGTTTCTTTCTATCAAATTTGAAATGTGCAAAGTTGAAACAAGAGAAAAGACTGAATAGATGTTCCACTGTTATGTAGTATTTATTAGTAAGGTTAATGTAGATTTTAAGTCCAACTTATCAATCAATACAGTAGGTAAGTAGAGGCAATCCGTCCTTCACACAACTTTTCATACATCTTTAATTTCATAATTTTATTAGGGATTGAGTTCCCAAAAATGCTTTGTAGAGGAAGGCAGCTTCCAACAATCAAGTCTCTCGTCCACCGTCCATCATCTTCACCTGAAGACGTCTACTGCTGAACATGGGAGCGCCGCAGAGCAGAGAGCGCCACTTTGAGCAGCTGCTTGGCTTGCCTCCTGCATCCATCACTTACCCCGTAACTTGGTTGTTAAAGGGGAAGGATTTTGAGGCTGTGAGATCACTTGTTACCTTGTTACGGTTGTCCCGGTTAAGGACGGATGGATGCGGATTCATATTCCACTCGTGATTCAAATCAACCATTTATGTCAGAATATTAGGATCCTCTGATGCGCTTACTATTTATTTTGTAACTAGGTATTAGGTGGGCACGAAGTCTGAAAGATTTGTGGCGATGGCAGCCATCTGTAGCATTATAATTACTAACTTCTATTAGCTGTTAGTTAAAAAAATTAATCCATTAAAGTTGCGTGCTGAATGTATGAGTAATACGGTTATTTTGTTTTCGCCTAATTATACTTAGAAATGGTAATTCTAGGTACATAGTTTAGTTTAGTGTAGTCGAGGTCGTTGTGCCATACCGGAGAATTTTTAATGATTCACATATTTTATTTTGGGTTTATATAAAATCGTATTATTTGAGGCCTCGACCGCATGATTACACTGTAAAATGGAACTAGGAAAAGTATCTTTTTAGCTTTATTAAAAATGTTTTCGACAAGTAATCACTGCCACTATTGAGATACCTAATTAATACATCTCGACGCGCCACAATCCCTATTGACATGGAAATAAAGGGTACCTACCTACCTGCCTCGCTTTTGCAAGAATGGAAATCTCGCACGACACTTCAAGCGTTCCTTACCACGCACCTGCAAGAGTTGCAAGATATGGATTGTGAAACAACCGGCTCCCTTCTTCCCTGAAGTATTCCCGCGATGCTTTAACATGGAGTATTTTAAAAGTGGCAGTATTCGCCTCGGTACTTTAAATTCTTCTGCGGGTACTAAGCCAGCTGCCAAGCATGGTGGCAAAGGTGATTATGGCAAATTCCCGCTATCATAGATAGGCGTACAAAGTGACGTCTTATGTAAGAGGTCTATGTTCAGCAGTGGGCGCCTTCCGACTAATGATGTAGGCCCATCAGAAAATGCCCTATCCCCATGCTTTGTTTCACCACGATTCACGTGTCACATGTCTTCCTTCACTGAAAGCTCTAGCAGATCCAGCACGAAATGTAAATCGATTTAACTATCATATAAGCGGTTCACGTTACACACATTATCAGCTGGAACTGCTGGAAGACGTCCTCTGCTGAACACAAGCCTCCCCCATAAAACGCGACTTTGAACGCTTTGAGTATTTCTATATAAGTTATCTGGTTCCCATAGTACAGGCTTTGCTTAGTTTGGGACTAGATGGCGCTGTGTGAAATGTCCACACATATTTGTTTTATTTTTATATTAAATGAGGGTTGTATTCACGACGCTCAGTGGGCTCTTGGTGTTCGCTGAAGATTTTAAGAATGCGCTGCTGAGTGTTGCTGTTAAATTCAAAATTCCAACAAGTAGCAGCTCTATAATCTTGTGGATTAGTGTTGTGGTAAAAAAGTAGAGTTCCGCAAACCGTTAGTGCCCGGAGCAGTTGGCAGCCAACGAAGCGGAAATATGAGGGCATAACTATTTTTTGCTACACGTATATCTCATCTCTTACCAATACGTGCCACAAAAGAAGTTTGGTATTGGTAACTGGCGGCTAAATAATTTAATCTTTCAACTTGGATGTGATTTTTTTTATTTTGTGCGCTGCTGATTTTTTTGTTTTGTTTTCTGCCTAAAAATAATCGTTATTTTTTTTTTGAACCACATCCAAAACATCGATTGTTGATTGTCGAATTATAAACAAAATAAGTAAATACATCTAAAGGTCAATATTGATTTTTTTTTTCCTAAAGTGTCAAGTCATCAAGTGGAATATACCTAAAATCACGGATGAAATAAAAAAAATAAGGATTGAGTTTTGATTGACATCGAACTGAAGCCAAAAATGGCGGACATATTACATATGTGTGTCAGATGAAAGTAGGGCGACCGGCTGCATATGATGTGAGTGTGTGCGTATTCCGCTCGTACGTACGAAGTGTTCCGGCTTCCTAAGGGTGCTTCAGTTTCGGCTCGGACGGGATTCCCTCCTTCTTTTTTTAATAGCTCTATGCCTAATATTTATTCTTGAATCCATTCACAGATAAAAAAAAGATGCACAAGTAGATCCGATCTGTGGATCCAAGGCCCACCTCACTCCTACCATTTAGTTAGTAGTGACGTCCACCCATTCTGGTAATGCTAATATCTACAAGTGCAAGTACCCTCACCGTCTGTTGAAAATTTATCAGCCTATTTTCAGTAAAAAGTTTAAACGGTACTTTAATTATAAAAACTTAAATAACATAATATATATACTAAACTAAACTTAAATAACTTTAAAACTAATTCAATAAATATGTACACCTAACTAACAACCTAATAAAAAAAGGCTATATCGCTAAAAATTGCTATAAATAAAACGCGGAATTTAGTAAAAAGTTACAATGAGTATGTACACTT
The DNA here is from genome assembly GCA_963580505.1 of Ennomos erosarius. NCBI lineage: Eukaryota > Metazoa > Arthropoda > Insecta > Lepidoptera > Geometridae > Ennomos > Ennomos erosarius. Next base: position 2,169,520 of record OY756983.1, on the reverse strand, counting down.
GTATAATACAAAAACTAGCTGACCCTACAACACTAAGGTAAGAGTATTATTGAGAATTATTACAAACTTGTGGCAATGTCTGCAACATGTATCGCAGATTATACAGGGTGTAATTTAATTCATTAGCATAAATTGAGCCCATGATAGTACCTACATCATTTATAGATGATTATTAAAGAGTAAAGAGTGTAAATGAAACAATTTTTATTGATAATTATGAAGATTGCCGCGGCGCCTAACGCAGTTGGCACGGATGATTTTGATACATTTAAACGTTTTTATACCTTGTATGTACTAATTAAAAACAGTAATTCATTATTTTAATTAAATTTTGTATTGTAGCATTTGATAAAGTAAGTTATTCCATTTTTTGGAGGTATTATTATTACCAAACCAATGTGTTAGAATTCAAAAATTTTGGTCCACACGTGACCGGTATCAGGAGTAGGTATCTAGTTTCAAAGGATGCTAATGAATTCAATTACACCCAGTATAATACTAATCTAGTACTTACATGTAGCTAAGTATATCTCGTCAGGAACGCGGACCTAATGTAAATGAGATCTAAAACTGGTCTACCACTACCACTACCAGCCTTGTTTATTTCATTACCACGCTATTTGTACCTTTTATTTCGTTTAGTCCTGGATATTACTATTGTGATCTGGCAGAAATATGTCTAAAATGTCCAAAGTTTCAGCGGTATAAGTTGAAATAGGATATTTTGCAAATTCACAGTTGATTTTTGAAATATGTCCAAAATGTCCATAGTTTCAGCGGTATAAGTTGAAATAGGATATTTTGCAAATTCACAGTTGATTTTTGAAATATATCCAAAATGTCCAAAGTTTCAGCGGTATAAGTTGAAATAGGATATTTTGCAAATTCACAGTTGATTTTTGAAATATGTCCAATATGTCCAAAGTTTCAGCGGTATAAGTTGAAATAGGATATTTGGCAAATTCACAGTTGATTTTTGAAATATGTCCAAAATGTCCAAAGTTTCAGCGGTATAAGTTGAAATAGGATATTTTGCAAATTCACAGTTGATTTTTGCAATGGAAGTTAGTAGGATCTTATGAATGTAGACTCCATTATGTCTACCATTATGATCATCATCATCATCATCATCATCATCATCATCATCACCATCAGCCAGAAAATGTCAGCCCACATAGAGCGCCACTAAGACATTGATACATTTCTATTTAAAAAGCATCTAAGTGATAGGGGTGTTTTTTTGGGAAAAGGACATTTTTGAGAAAGAGATAGATAGATAGATTAACTCTTTATTAACCTTAAGATCACAAAAATTACAAAAGGAGAAATCTTAATTAACTTATTCGTACAATAGGCGGTCTTATCGCTTAGAGCGATCTCTTCCAGGCAACCATTGCATTGGTAGGATATTAGTAGCTAAGAATTAGAGATATTTTGATAAACGGGCATATTGATTACCTAACGATAATTTTGGGAAGTGAACATTATGTAAACGGTGCCCGTCTAGAAGGTACCGGGTTCACGGTTGCCTTGAAAACTCCCAGGTTATATTTTTCAGAAAACAGGGCCCGAAGTCTGGTATTTTGTGTCATGTGTATAATTGTGTCATAATGATTCATGAATGGTACCATAATGACACAATTGAATTAGCAGACTTCGGGCCCAGGCCCAAAAGCGCTGCTGGTAAGATTTCACTTTGTTCCTTTCTTTTGCCCTCCGTGCAATTAATGAAGCGAAAATGTGAAAGTACATATATCCTTTTAGTTATTATTTAGGCAGTGGCTATGTAAATATATCTACTGTTTTCTTTCATAAATAATACGATCTATTCTGGTATGATACCTCAAAAAATCCCGTGACATTCATTTAAAAAAACCTGCTCATTTGTCCGTCCTTTTGGCAATGTTTTTATTCGTCACTGGAGACTTGGACGTTGAAATATATTGCAAAATGTCTGCCGTTTGTGTAGGGATCAGTAGGCCTAGCACGAATATTTACACGCGCGTAAGTGTAACGTTAACGTAAGGCAGTTGTATGGCATTTGATCTGCCCCTTTATTACGATTGAGCTAGCAGCGCTGCTAATGCGCGTCTGCCGCTCAACTGCTGTCAAAATTGTATGAACTTTGACAGCAGTTGAGCGGCAGACGCAATCGTAATAGCGGGGCCTTACGTTAACGCTACACATACGCGCGCGTAAATATTCGTGCTAGGTCTACAGTAGTGTTTTTATATTTATTTATTTTATTTTAGGATGTAATAGAATAATTGTTAAACTACTTATACCTATATTGAAACGTCTTCATAAAAAGAGGAGGTGCTCATATCTGTTTCATTATTTAAATGTTTGTTATCTCAAAAACTCAGAACGTTATAATTTATTAACCGATTTGGGAGAAAGCTTAAATATTTTATTATCGGATTTGTTCCACAGTTTTCTTTTTATTGTAGGGTCACATAATTACAAAATCGATTCATTAGGTTGGTTTTAAAATCAAAATACATAACTGGAAAAATATATGTACGATATTACAAAGATTTTTACCTGATACTGCGAGTACCTTATTTTCATTTCCACCACCACCCTACGTTAGGGATATTGGATAAAAAATTATGGGCACCTCTACTTTGCCTCTTTAGTACACTGGTATACTTTAGGTTTATGTGAAGTAATAAATAAATATTTGTGGGCATTTCACACAGCGCCTTCTAGTTGAGGGTTATCTGTGAGCCCAAACTAAGCAAATAAGCTTGTATCTACTGTGGAAACCACAGACCTAGAATTTTTCGTTACAAATCTATGATGTAAACATAACTGATGGAGTTTTGGCGGGAACGCGGAAATGTTCACGTTGTTGCATTGTATTATTTCTCAAAACTTGTGCTTTTTTCAGTATTAATGTTTAAAATTGGTGGCGTTTTACGCATTAAGTGCTGAAATACGAGCATGGGTGTGGGCAAGTGATATAATGTGGTGAAACGTGATTTTTCGTGTTGCATCCAAAATTCCATAGAAGCTTCTAGTAAAGTTGCCACCACTATACTGGAACATGACTTAGACTGGACTATGACTATGACTAAAACTTGACTTAACGTGATATATAAATTACAATACTTGACACTGGCTAAATACACGATATGTGGAGCCAAAATCTAAGAAAAAAAAACATAACTGATAGAATACTTTGATACATTTTGTTATGTAATTATAACATACAGGCACAGAGCAAATTAACACCTACGTAACGTGCAAAACCAAAACCGAGGCGGAACCCTTTCATATGATTTAATTGCACCATTTTCCGGTTTTCCTTTTATGACTCCGTCGGGAAATGGTGGTTAAGTGGATATCCACATTAAACAAACCGTTCTCATTTGTTAAAACCGGTGTAAATTAAATGTACGCATTGGAAATGGACCGAAACAAATACACGAGTTAGGTACCGGGATCCATTAGGCCTTTTGAATTTGAAACTTTGAACTGCATGCTGTGGTCACTGTAACAAAATTTCTTTCACCCTCAAAAAGAGGCAAGTTGTTCCTCGACGAGAGCGCCTAAAATGGGTCATTTCAAACGACCAATTTTAAGCGCAATCAATAACAGTGTACCAGTACCAATTTTTATGAGGCCTACTTACGAATAGATAATTTACGAGCAAGTGTGGACATGGACTTTAAAAGAGATGCTTTAAAAAATAAAAATTGAAACCTGTTATTCTACATACTTACAGACTAAACATAAAAAACAATACTGGCAGCCTCCGTGGTGTGGTGGTTGAGCAGGTCGGCATACCCCGGAGGCGGCGGGTTTGATTCCCGCGACAGGACAAGTATTTGTGCACAGGACAAAAAATGCAAATACTTGTTCTGTGTTTGGGTGTTGTGACCATGGTTCTCGTAGTTCCTGGGTCCCTAGATACAGGGAATCCTAGTTAGGGTTCAGGATCTATGTATGTGATCGTTGGGCGTTATTTATTTATTTATACATTATTTAAACGAAAAAACGGAACGGCACACGCTTTTAGAATACTTACTTACCTCTTACGGCTGGGCCGCATGTTTGACGCAGCGCACCAGGGATGTGCAATGTGCATCAGGAACATCATGTACAGGAAGGCTTACCTCACCACTACCAGCCTACCACTGCTACTTCAATCTAAAAACTTAATTAGCTACCCACAATTCCATTCCTAACGCCTTGATCGTGCGTAACAATTGGTCTTCGAAACACGCACGCAGTGACTCAAAAATAGAAATAGTTGCCCAATAGGGGGTGGTGAGTAGAGGGGGGGTCGCGAGGTCGTTCTTTGACCCCACGGGCCGTAGGAGCCTGCAGGATTCCTGAGTGCAGCCTTCGGCCTTACGTGACGTAGTGACTGTGACTTATTTTGCGCTTACGAGGAACCGCCGACGCATAGGATAAATGATCGAAGTAATATTATACAGGGTTACAGGAAAAATCGTGCTAGATCCGTTAAGGGCGTGGAGTACCCATCATTTCTGACTTATTTCACTATGAAACACCTTAGCCTAAACTTAACCCTTTTCGAAATATTCGACTTTTAATATTTTTTTTTAAATATTTTGTGTGTCTTATTATTATTATTATTGCATTTTTACATGTGTAATAAGATGCTTTGGGACGTCAATCAATAAAATAGTACATAATATAATATTTAATAGACTATAGTAGACAAGTGAAAGTTAAGAAATAAAAAAATATTTGAATCTGTATTTTTTTCTAACGGATATCTAAAAATAATATTATAAGTTTAGGCTAGGGTGTTTCATAGTGAAATAAATTAGAAATGGTGGGAACTCCACGCCCTTAGCGGATCTAGCACAATTTTTCCTGTAACCCTGTATATTATCAATGGAAGGGTACCAGGTATTATTGGAATGTCATTTCTGAAGATTTTTCGTACGTTTGAAGTAGTAGTTTGACACTTTTTTTTGTTGTCATAACCTTTTTTTTAAAAGTAGGTATAAGTGAATAGAGCAAGCGTATCTTAATCAAAGACTTCGTACCTACGTAGTACTTTATACCTCTTTACTCTGCTCTTAATTGATTGAAATTTAATAAAACAATTTATTTATGTTGGTAGCATATACCCATACCTATATTGGTTAAAAAAGTAAAAGTAAGGGTAATAGGGGTTAAAACGTATAACAAAACTCAGCGTCATTAATTACTCTACCTACTCTACATCAGTAAAATTTATAGAGTTCAAAACAAAAGGTTTTTGGATGAGAATGAAGTAGACTTTGGTTTTCTCTAATCTAAGGTACGTACTCAACAAAAAAATTAGGGTAAATCATAATGGCTATAATCAAAACAATGGCCAGTTTAAGTAAATGATTTTTCTTATATTTATTTTGGCTCCGCACATAGTGTATTTAGCCAGTGTAAAGTATTATAATTTTTAATAATGTTAGTAGAATATTTCACGTAAAGTCAAGTCATAGTCATAGTCCAGTCTAAGTCATGCTCCAGTAAAGTGGTGGCAACTTTACTAGAAGCTTTTATGGAATTATGGACGGAAAATCACGTTTCACCCATGTTTCACCACATTATATCACTTGCCCACACTCATGCTCGTAATTCAGCACTTAATGCGTAAAACGCCATCAATTTTAAACATTAACACTGGAAAAAGCCCAAGTTTTGAGAAATAATACAATGGAACGACGTGAACTTTTCCGCGTTCCCGCCAAAACTCCTAAATAATTTTTAAAGAACAACAGAAGAAACTTGTTTTGGTGCCATCTTTGAACAATGAGTATAACTACTGTAGGTATTATATTATCTGGGGTACAACTATGTTAGCAGCGCCATCTTTTACTGAGTAGCACTACGTGAAAAGTTTTCAAACAGTTCGCTAGATGGCGCAACCAGTTCAACACATGCAATTTTGTTAAAATAAAATAATAAGTAGAGGATTTTAAAAAGGCAGCCAAACGGAAGTTACGAAATAGTTGAACTATTGAAAGACAATAAAGGTACTATATACTATTATAATATCTGTGGTACTACACTACTGGTATTTTTTTATCTAAATAAGTAATACATGCGACCTGGCTAAGTGAATACAAACGGAAAGGAACAAAAACATACAAACTTTAGGTACAGACCACAGAGCTATGAAACAAATGACGCTTCGGAAGTGTTTTTTTGTTTTGCTCTGTGGCATAGACGTAAATCCATCTCCCAAAAAAAGTACCCAACATAGGTAATAGTCACAGAGCAAAAAAAAAACGCTTCATAGGCGAAGTGTCATTTGTTTCATAGCTCTGTGGTAATAGTTAGCATAGGTACATGAGGAAAAGGGCATAATATTTATTTTTCTCATCGTAGGACATCATCATCAACAGCCTGAAGATCTACTGCTGAACATCGGCGTCCTCCACGGAACACTACTTTGAGCGGCTGCTGGTCTCCCACATCCATCGGCTCCCCGCGCACCTAGTAGGGCGTACCCGCACCAGCGTAGCCTGCACGCTGCGTTTTCCGGTTCGTGGTCGCCACTCGAGTTCCTTTCTTCCCCATCGTTTGTCAGTTCTATCATAGAACTGACAACCGATGGGCAGTTCACACCACTCATAGTACTTCTATGAGCGGTGTGGCCTGCCCATTGCCATTTCAACTTGCTAATAGCTATATACCGGTCACTTTAGTTGAGTTTAGATAGAGCAGAGCGTCCACCCCCCGCCACGAACCCGAAGGCACAGCGTAGGTAGACCCCCCCACTAGGTGGACCGACGACCTTTTGAAAAGCGCGGGGAGCCGATGGATGCAGGAAGCGAGCAGGCGCTCAAAGTGGCGTTCTCTGGGGGAGGCCTTTGTTCAGCAGTGGACATCTACGGGCTGATGATGATGATGATTATGAGAGTATATCCTTATTAAGTTCTTGCGGCTAAACGGGTAAATTGTCAACGAACAAGTCACAGACATGTCAATTCACCTTTTAAAATGATATCAAGTTTGTCATACCTCGATGATATCATTATACCAATATTTACCTAGCTCGTCTTACCCACTTACCTAGTAACAGTAACATAACCGCACAAAATGCAAGGTTTTACAAACAAAATACCAACAAAACATATTCGACTTTATTGCCTAGGCTATAAGAGCTAGTTATTACTATTAATGTTGGTTCAAGTGGGCAGATGTTTATTTTTGTTGTAGAGTTATGTTCCCCAGGGTGTTCAGGCGTGTAACGGTTACCTAGTTTTAAGCTGGTAGGTGGCTGCCTATTTTCAATTGGGAAAATAATTAGGTTTCTATCTTGAGGCGCCAGCGCCACTTCTTTATCGATTTGTAGGTAAAAAGTTAAGGCCTTTTCAGATTTGGGGGTCTAGCAAAGATCCCTAACGCTAACGCCTACTAACTCCAAAATTTATTGAAATTTAGCTACGGAAAAAATAGTGATTTCAAAATTTTAATTTACTTATTATTATTTTTATAAGTACCTAATTTATTAATTTGTATTCAGCATTTTAGGTTACTAAATCGTATTTAAAGCATGATTTAGTTATAACTAAGTACTATTTGTTTACTTTCAGTCACTTTTCTGGAATTATTAATTTAACATCAAAAGAAGTCGGCAATGTACTGTGTGTAAGATAATTTTATTGTATTCATTACATAGTCTGGGGATTCGCTAAAAGGGAACTTTTAACCCGGAATAAAATATTTATTCGTTTATTGAACACCAACACAATTTACATTATTTGTTATTATTATTACTATTAAATATGATTAAATAAGTACTTCGGCTGAGTTGCACCATAATCACAGTAAAAGTTACTGACAGATTTTGACATTAGCCCGCCCGGCGGAGGGGTTGTTGTACATTCGTCACAAAGTAAATTCGTCACATTTTTTAAACTCCATACATTGAAAGTAAATAAAAATATATATATGTGTGGACATTTCACACAGCGCCATCTAGCCCCAAACTAAGCATAGCTTGTACTATGGGAACCAGATGACTGATACAATACTTATATACTTTTTTGTTTGTAAATACATACATAGAATACAATATAACACCCAGACGCAGAACAAACATCTATGTTCATCACACAAATGTTTGTCCCGGGCAGGAATCGAACCCACAGCCCTCAGTTCAGTAGGCAGGGATACTACCAACTGAGCTATCGAGCCCGTCACGTGTATTAAAAAATATGTGTAAATTGATCACAGGTAAATAAAGTTATTGTAAATTCGTCACAATCTCTCATTTTACATCATTTCTGCATAAAGTAGGGTTAGAAAGCAAACTTAAAAATGGAGTACTAAGAAAGGATTTTCATCCCTAATTGGATGTTAAGGATAAAAAAAGTTGGCATAAAACCCTACATTTCATGACGTATCGTTTTGAAACTTGACACATACAAACAAATATAAATAAATAAAAGAAATGATACCTTTAGTTTTTCGAAATTCAACATTTAAGAGGGTTAAAGAATTAAAGTTTGTATGGAAATTTCAAAATAAGTTACTGTATCATACAGCAATTTGGAATGCGTAAAACATACCCATAATAAATAGACTAATATAATAAATAGATTTGTAAATTAAATATAGAATTATCGTAATGCATTCAAAATTGGATAGTTCTTTCGCTATAAAATGTTGCTCAAAATATTTTTTGCGAGGGATCACTGAGGGATGGATGAAACTTTCGCCAGGGCAAGATGGTGAATGCTAGCACAACTCCATCTCTCCACATCGCGGTGGCGGTCTCATCACGGGGTTTTAGTGGGTTCGAGTCCAAAATGCCGTCACCCCGTGGTGGCAGCGAAGTTTGAGGGCATTAAATTTTCTCCCTACCCAAAAATGAGATGAAACTGAATTTTAAATTATAGGCTATATCCCAGTTGCCTCCACATGGATCGCCCCCAGGTGGCAACTGAAAAGCTATTGCTCCCACTTCAATCGCTGTAAATTGCTGCATGGATCGCCAACCCCCTTCATTAAAAATTATCCCTATTCAAACGTAATATTTACAAGTGAGGGGGAGATGAAGGGCAAGTGAGGGGCGAAGAGGGCAAGTTGCAGGCGGGGTGGATCAATTAAGGGGGAGGTGGGCAAGTGAGAGGCGAAGGAGCAAGTAACAGGAAGGTGGATCAAGTGTGATGGAGGTGGGGTGAATTGCCGGGGAGGGGGGAATGGAAGGGGGATTAAGGTGGCTGAACGGACTTCCCCCGCACTTTTTCCTCTCCCTCTTACTTCCCCCACCTCCTCCTAACTTGATCCACCCCTGCACTTGCCCCCCTCCCCGACACATGCTTCCACCCTAAATTCCACCCCATCTCCTCCGTAATTTTTGACAGAAGTCATTTTTGACAGATGTCAATTTGGACAGATTATAATATCATTGTAATAGACGTCATTTTTAACAGATGTTTTTTACAGATGTTTCATTATAGACACTACTTTCTAGTGCATTTATAATCGAGATTTTGTATTTCGGACTTGTATTACTTACCCCGAAAAAATGACATCTGCTAAAATGGCATATTTCTTCTTCTTCTTCTTCTTCTTTATGTTGGCATATTTCAAAATAGCACCTGTCAAAATGACATCTGCCAAAATGGCATTTTTCAAAATGACATCTGTCAAAATGACATCTGTCAAAATGACATCTGTCAACATGACATCTGTCAAAATGACATCTGTCAAAATGATATACTATCTGTTTTTATTGTAACAGCAATGTAATATGTAACGGCTTAGTTTGTTTTTTATCTGATTGTACTTCTGGTGAATTGAGAATCTGGTAAATTGCTCTGAAGCGCTCACTTGATCCACCACCTGCACTTGCACTCTTTTGTTTATTATTTATTTTAATTGGGTCAATCTATTTTTCTGCTGTCTATGCGAAATAAAGCAATGTGACGAACTTACAATAAACCAAATTAATAAAATGAAAAATTTATCTAAAAAATAGAATTGTGGCGAATTTACACATCCTTTTTTCGTGACGAATTTACTTTTTTTTTTTTTTTTTTTTTTATGTAGAATAAGCCTGCGTTTGACTACATCTCACCTGATGGAAAGCGACGATGTAGCCGAAGGTGTAGCACGCAGACTCATGAGGTACCTATTCACTCTTGTCTTAAAAAGACCCAGATTATATTTATTGGGAAACAAGACCGACGGGAGCAAATTCCATTCCCTAGCAGTCCGCATAATGAAGGACTCTGCGAAACGCTTGGTGCGGCATGTTGGCAAATCTACTACATAGGGATGAAACGACTCTCCGCGCCTCGTAGTTCTGTGACGGAATGGAGATGGTGGTATTAGCTCGTGCAGCTCTTGTGCGCACTCCCCGTGGTACAACCGGTAGAAAATCGCAAGACATCCCACCCTCCGTCGGTGCTCTAGGCTCTGCAGTTTACCCATAACCAGCACCTCGTCATTGATGAGTCTTTTGGCGCGACGTTCTATGGAGTCTAGAGCAGCAAGCTGGTATTTAGCGGAACCATCCCATATGTGGCGCTTTGTGGCGAATTTACAATAACTCCGGCGAAGCGTGGACGGTGACAGTTAGCAGTTAAAGTTAGCGTTAAAGTAAGTTCGTGCAACTCAGCCTAAGAGTAACATAACAATGCCATCGCAGTTATAGGCGCAGACTGCTTACATAACTATCATAACTAACACCTGAGAAGCGAGTAAAAGTTAAAAGAATAATATAAAGTAAAAAGTTTAGATGAACAAAAGATTTCTCAGGCGATATCCACGCGGGCGATCCCGCGGGCATAAGCTAGTATTAGGTGTATAATACAAACATAAAATAAACTATTCAAAAAAAAATTGTATGGTTGTAAAAAAAACTCAAAAAATTCTTTGATGTTAATAGGTTACCTAGTACCTACGTACCTTTATAAAAATAAGATTTCATGTAGAACGCCGAGAGATTGATCGACGAAGTAACCCTTCATGACGTCATCGATGTTGACATTGGACTTCATTCAGTGGTTTGAATTTTAAGCACATCTGCTGTGAGTAGGTAGTGGTGCTACAAAATGGTGATATGAAATTGTGCTATCAATAATTTGAGAGGGGCACCTTTAGTTTATTAGCATTTTATTCATAAAACCTTAAAAAAATATCGCCCAACGATCACATACATAGATCGTGAATCCTAACTAGGATTCCCTGTGTCTGAGGACGGAAAAACTACGAGGACCATGGTCCCACAACACCCAAACACGGAACAAGTATTTGCGCTTTTTTTCTGTGCACATAATCTGTCCTGTTCGAGAATCGAACCCACCGCCTCCGGGCTATGAGCCGACCTGCTCAACCACCACACCACGGAGGTTCGAGCTTTGGCTGAAGTGTTATATGTCACTGCACCGTGTTTTTGTAAAAACCGATTGCTTATTAACTGTCGAATTATTGAACACTAAAACCATCACGTGAACCTCTAAGTCCAGCTTGAGAGAATGAAAATTTCACTTTTTCGATAATAATAATAAAAACGGAATAGACTGCTAATTATATTTTTGATGTTGGAATTAAATTAACATTCGTTTCGCATTTCATTTTTGATTTTGATTTTGATCCATTCGTTTTCGACTCACATTATACACATCCACTACACATCTAAAGGACCGCACATCGGTCTGTCAATTGAAACCTATATGCAACGTCATCAGCATACTGTCAGTGATTGCCTCATTTCAATGATTAATTGCACTTGAATACGTTAACATTACGAACAATGATTTAAAGAGGCATTCCATTCAGTTGACCTATATAAGTCTGCCGCCACTCTGTTCGTTGTTTATGTTACAGTCTCCGGTCTCGGATCGGGTTTCACTGGGGCCAATTTTAAAGGCTTTAGTTGACAGACCTAAAACTCCTAAAACTGTTGTTATTCTTGTCAAATAGACGGCAATGTAAGAGACGGATATATTTTTAGTATTTTAAATACTGTCAAATTAGGCCTCAGGGTAGCGAAGCCACATCTATCACTTGGCTATGGAGTGATCAAGGAACATTGATTGCTATGCACCAGGAGCAATTCCAATTACTGTGCATAGCATTGAAACTGTCAAATCCATATATTTGTGTGTTTCTATCGGTTGCAATCAAGTTCCACGATCGCTTAGCTAAAGGTCGAAAGCCAAAGTATCACTTTTGGACACATCAGCTAGTGGGAAAACGAAAAACCTTTTTTGAAAGTTCCATCATCTGAATGCCAGATTTCCAGACGCCAACACACATTCGACATTCTAAATTTTTGAACAAGTGCATTTTTAAAGTTATCAACAATATCAAGACATTCCTAAAAAAATGTAGGCCACGAAAATGCCTATTTCTTGGTAGGCAATGACATGATTCACTTGATCCACTTACGATGTGACACGTTTATGACGAGCGAGCCGTGTTTGTGCAGTGAACAACAGGCTGTTGTTTGCGCAACTAATCTCGTACTAATCAGTTGTGTGTTTAACTACATTTTGTTTAAAGTTCAAGCTGAATAGGACAGGAAATACTTGGTAGCTGAAAAACTGCGCTGTATAATAAAATTCAATTTGCATCAGGGTTATGAATTCACTGCTAAATAAAGAGGATATAACCAAATGATAGTAGGCAAAGAGTTGCCTACTATCATTTTGAGAATGTGGTTCTATCAAGTATTAGAAGTATCAAAACCTTTAAAAAAATGTGGTCTTCAATCGTCTTCATTAAATAGGTATTGAGGAATACTTGGATGATATGCCTTTATATTCTGTTTTCTTTTTTCAGTTACTTTGATTTAAAAATAAAACTACAACCGTCTTTGATAAAATATCTATGGGCCCAGAGTAGGTCCATTAAATGTAATCATTGTTTATCCTGTTCTTAACCTAACCCGCTACTGGGTCGTTAGGTACATCACTTTGGTTCAGGTTTAGAAGAGGGTTACATTCGTAATTAAATTTTGTTTTCTGTTTCCATCTTAACCTGCTACGCGTCACGTTATTAATATTAATTCGTCCCAACCGATCCCACCAAACGGACCCCACCTAATTAATATTTTTGCATCTGACACCACATAATATTATATAGGATATCCCTTCAAACCGCAAAGTTCATAACAACTCTACGATTTTTTATTTGTTTGTTAACCGTATTTATATCCAAATCACATTGAAGGTTTTACTTTGAACTATATTTTGACGGAAATGATTAAAATTAATGATATTCTGATAAAATGAAATTCATTAAATCCGTTCTTTTCGACTTTTAAAAGAAAAGCTCATGTGGCCGCCTTAATTACTTCCTGACTTTTTTTTTGAAGGGGCTAATGCTGTTGGTCTCTACCGACCTTTACAGCGTCACCGGGCGGGTGCTTTCTGGCTTACTATTTAGCAACGCTCAATAACACAATACTAATTACTAAAATACTTATGTAGGTATGTATACATATTATATTCCAGTGGTCATCAGTCATCACATACCTATTATTTATATGCACTGAATATGAGAAGTAGGTAAATACAAAATATGGGTGCATGGATCATACGCTAGGCAGGTATTAGAGTTTAGACCTAAATACCTAACTTGTACCTAAGTTTTATTTTCATAAGTTCCCTTATTTTTTCTAATTACTGTGAAAGTTAAAGGCATTTTTAGCAAGTTTTCTAACTTTGATATATATTATCTTGAGAAAGTTGGTAGTGTAATACTTGTCTAATAAAAAGTCTGTCTTCATACGAGTTACGAGTACCATTACACCTACCTAGATTTTGTGGTCTGTGACTCGTCACAGAATACACATTAGTCCTCTTCATCATCTTCATCATCAACATCATCAGCCGGAAGACGTCTACTTCTTATTTCATTACCTATTTAATTAACATGGCAAAAATAATATGCCTTCCCCATAGAGTCACTTTGATTGACCGCTGCGGCTATCAGGTATTTACCTGTTGGATCCAACCGGTCCCCATTAACTTTAGAGCATTTATACTTCCAGCGATTACAGCGCTTCATTGTGAAACTGAAAGTACAGCGTATGAGCGTAATGACGACGCTATCAGATACGCGAACTCGCGAAGGCTGAAGTGAAAAGCGGTTTTCACGGAACGTCGGCAACAGCATCGGCAAAAGCCAGCGATTACAACCAGTCAGTCTTACACCGACGATCACGGGGAACGCACGCGCGCCTCTCGTCTCTACTCCCCCAATAACATCAATTAAAACTACCGAAATAACAATCAAACAAACATTATAACATTTGCCACAGTGTTACCAGTGATAACAGTGTGAGTGAACGGTTTCACCGGCTCGTTTGGAAAGGTAAATAATTTAGGGCTTAAGTTTTGAATTTCTCGACGTGAAGGTAGAGAGAGCTCTAGATCGAGTCGAAGTTGTATTTATCCTACATGCTTGCCTTTCTTATTTAATGTTAACAATATAGATTATTTATGTAAGAGAAAGAAAGAGAAAGAGAGAGATTTTCCCTTCAGAGGAGTCTGAGCTTTTCATCTCTAACACCCTATTACCTGCTTTTTCAGTTTCAAAGGAAATTTCGAGCATAAGTATCAAAGTACCCTAAACAAGGGGAGTTATAAGGCGGATTTTACACTCACCTAACTATTACAATTTTAGGTACCTAATTTATTAGTAGCTTAAATAAAAAATCTATAAGTAATTGTATTATTATCATTAATCTTTTTAATTGTGGAGTTCTAATAAGACTTGTTCTACGTATCATGGTTTGGTATAATTTCCCCTACCTATTGTATTTTAAAACAAACAACTGCCTATTAATAAATATGTTTCCCAAGTACCTAGAGCCGAGTAGAGTAAGTAGGTATAGGTTATTAAAGTCTTATACAAAAAAGTATTTTTGTTGAAGTGGGAACTTCCAACTGTTTCACTTTCTTAGGCACGTCCAAACGTTGCCTGAAAGTGTTACCGATAAGGTTGCGCAATGTTAAGATTTTGTAAATATTTTTTTTATTATTATTGGGACCTTAGTAAATATAGAATTTATCAATCCATCACGATATCTATAAAAATATGTACCATTCCTATAAATCTTGTATAAGTAAAACGAAATTAATATTAAAGATCAAGAATCAAAAATAGTTTTATGGAAATCTTATCTCGGTCAAAACAACTCTAAAATTATAAAGAGTCTATATTATAATTTTAGAGACTTCCCCCTTTGAAATATGTAACTTTTGTTTTTAGACCTAGCATAGGTACCTATCTAATATTAGTGTTACGAATCAAAACTTCAAGCTAACCACTGATAATAAAAAAACTCATTTTCATTAAATTGCGACATTATTTTTCGCCTACTATTGTGTGTAACAAATGCCCTTTAACTATTCGTCGCTTAACCAATAGTGGTTAAACGCAGTCTATAATCTATTCCACTATGATCGCAGGGGTACTAACAAAAAAAGTAATACGCGTGTGACGTGCTTAATAAGAACAGGAACACACATTTCTAGAGGTATAGAAAAAACTGAATTTAGTGCATACTAAAAAAACGTTGAATGAAGAGCCTTGGAAATCTTTTAAAACAGGTCAAATAAAAGGCAGGTATCACAGGTAATATAAACACATAAAATGTACAACCAGATGAAAAATATGAATAAGAATTTAAACTACGAAGATAACATATTCAAAACCTATCACAAATAGACTGGCCTTCAAATTATAATGACAATAAACAGTTAACGAAAAATGTTGCCAATTTATTTGCAAAATGCTAATATGACATTAAATGTGAGATTTGTACAATGTGTATTCAAAACCACTTCAAAATTTTGCTTCTAATTATTTCTATGCTAAACTGAATATATGATTATCCTAATTTAAACAGTAAGAAAAAAACAGTGGCTCAATTCTTTAGGTGAGAAAGCCATGATGGATTTAAGTGAAGATGTACAATATAAAACACAAAATCTTCTTCTATACCTACATATAATAACTGTTACTGGGCTAAATCTGTACAATGAATATTTTTTGTCAATTTTGACTACATTACACTTCTTAGGCTGAGTTGCACCATAATCACGGTTAAAGTTACGGTCAAATTTTGACATAAGCCCGCCCTGCAAAGCGTGGAACGGTTATAGTTAGCGTTAAAGTTAGAGTTAAAGTAAGCTGGTGCAACTCAGCCTTAATCAATTAGAAATAGATAGATTTTTTTGAAATTTTTATTAATCTGTCTGTTGTCGGTCCCTTTGAATATGCATCACGCTGGCGCTAGTGCTGAACGGTTATACTGTTAGGCTGTATTGGGGTATGGGTATGAATATAGCTAATTTTTTAGAATAACCTTAGGGAAACTTTTTGTTTTCTAAAACAGCCTTGTGCGGGTTGCACGTAGCGATAAGGATGTATTTATATGCAAGATTTTTAATTTTGTATTTTTTTTTATACTCATCCTGCCGAAGGGAGAATGAATGATGGGTCGGCAATAGAAAGGAGATAGCTTGCCTCCTTTCTATTGTCATCATACTTTCCTCCTAACTAATGTGCCAAGACTGGTGTGTGGGGAGAAAGAAATCAAACCGAGCTGAGCGGGGCTCGAAACAGGGAGCGGGAGATTAAAAGTAGCATGGGCTACCACTGAGCCAAACATCATCATCATCATCATCATCATTAACAGCTCAAAGACGTCCACTGCTGAACATAGGCCTCCCCCAAGAGCGCCACCTTGTGCGGCCACTCACCTCCTGCATCCACCGGCTCCCCGTGGTTTTCACCAGTTCGTCGGTCCACCGAGTGGAGGCCTACGCTGTGTCTTCCGGTTCGTGGTCGCCACTCGAGAACCTTTCTTCCCCAAACAAGCCAAATATGCTCTACGTGAAACGCATATGGGCTGACGATCATTTATTGATGCTTACCTAGTAGGTAGGTACCTATACAAACTTTCCATTTTTAATCTACTTACTTATTCTCGGTATAAAATGAAATTCTAGACGGAACGTGATTCTAGGTATCCGTTTTAGGGCAGTGTTTATTCAGCATTATTGTCTAATTATTATATATTATGTTCTGCTAAACCATCTTAATATTCATTTATAAATATTTTACGATTACATATTCAAAAATGTTAAGTTTTGTTTGAATTCCCCTGTTGTTTCCAAGAAATGATTCCGTGATTTTTGCCAACGATACCAACATTGTCTTGGTTTATTTTTGAACAAAGCCTTATCTGAGGATATAGGTACCTATATGTATGTATTACGTACCTATGCCCGACGATATGGTGAAAGCCGTGGGGAGCCAATGGATGCAATGGAGGCGAGCAGCCGCTCAAAGTGGCTGGGGGAGGCTATGTTCAGCAGTGGACGTCGTCAGGCTGTTAATGATGATGATGATGTATGTATGTAATACGTATGTACGTATTCAGTGACATATATTTTTTTTTTTTTTACAATTTATAGGCATAGCATTTGACCACTGTCTCACCTGATGGTAAGTGACGACGCGGCCTACGGTGGGGCATGCTTGCCTAGAAGATACCTGTTCACCCTTGACATGAAGACACCCAGGTTATAGCTATCTGGAAACAAGGACGACGGCAAGGTATTCCACTCATTTGCTGTTCGCACTATAAAGTTTGATGCGAAACGCTTAGTGCGGGCTGTAGGAATATTAACGATATAGGGATGCCGAGTATCTGTGCGCCTTATAGTCCGATGAAAGAATGGAGATGAGGGAATTAGTTCGTGTAGTTCCATCGCACACTCACCAAAATGTAGCCTATAAAAAACCGATAAGCTGGCAACTTTTCGTCGGTGTCCCAAGCTTTGGAGCTTAGCTTCAACCAACGCATCGTTACCAATGAGCCTTTTGGCTCGTCTCTGAATAGAGTCCAGGGCTTCGAGCTGGTATTTAGCTGAACCATCCCAGAGATGGCTACAGTATTCCACACAGGTGGTGGTAATGGTTATTATTGTTAATTATGTATGTAAATTATTGATAGGGGCCGAATTTATTAGTATTGTAAAGATCCGATTCCGATAATTTTAATTAATCCGCAGCGTGAAAATGTATGCCATTAAAATTATTTAAGAGAATTATAAATTTGGCAATAAAAATATGGTATTATCGACGCTCTACACTACAATATTTAGATTGCTTAAAGTTAGTATGGTAACTTAATAGATGGTTTTAAATTTTAGTGTAAATTATAAAGAAATCTCTACTACCCTATAGTGTATTAATTTATGAATAGCTGATATATAATCTGACGTCAGCTTGTAAAATGCACACAAAAGGTACTACCAATAGACTTTAGCTGTGTTTATATGTACTATTTCAAATGTAAAACACACAATCACAGATATCACACATACGAAATGAAAAATCTGTGACATATTTTGGTTTACGGTCAAGGTTACTGAAGTACTGAATTAGTGATGACTGTTCCCTCTATAATCGTTACCAAGAAAATCTTCATTATTTGCTGAAAATACGACCGCGAATTCGCGTAGTAATAAAAATATTAGAAGTGACATTAGCTCTAAAATTTGACGGTTGTACACATAAATTTATCAGCTTGGCAATGTCACAAGAATCTGTTGCATCATAATTCATGAGTTCGCTGTGCGTTTCACTACGCTTTTAAGCCTGAATCACATCAAATCCGGTTGCAATCCGTGTCCGTTGTACATGAAGACTACCTATTATAATATATGAAATTGTATGAAAGACGCCACACTACGTGCAGTAAGTACCTACGTATGCAGTCACACGTACTTGATTTGATTTTTAAAGTTCTTTATTTATCATAATAACACCGCTTACAAACTAAGACACAGTCTAGGATTGCATACAACTTACATTAAACTAGTGACTATGTCAGGCTAACAGCGCCTATGTTAGTCTTTTAATAAACAAAAACTGTTATGTTAGCTATTAACTTTATAAATCTAAGGTAAATTAAATAATGGATTACTTACAATTAACCAGGGAAAATACAGTTGTATTTATAATAATGCGCATTTTGTGCCAGACGCATTTTAGTCACACGTACTGCAGTGAACTGTAACGTTTTTGTAGAATTTCATACATTACCTACGTACGACCTCATGTACTGCACTCGTATAATGAACACGGACCGAATGTACATCATCAATATCAACAGCCTAAAGACGTGTACTGCTGAACATAGGCCTCCCACAGAGAGCACCACTTTGAGCGGCTGCTCGCCTCCTGCATCCATCGGCTCCCAGCTTTCACCAGTTCATTGGTTCATCTAGTGAGGGGCCGGCCTACGCTGCGTCTTCCGGTTCATGGTCACTCGAGAGACCTTCCTTCCCCCTCGGTTGTCAGTTCTACAAGCAATATGGACTGCGCATTGCAATTTATTTATTTATATAAACAGAATTGTCTTACTATTAGATAAATGTTCCAATTCGATGTTACAACTTTATACTTAACTTTATTTATGTTTTATTTGTGGCTACTGTTGTATTTTTTGTCTAGTTTGCGAATGTTTCAACAGTCTAAATAAAAGGAATGTTCATTTTGATTTTCTTATTATAAATGATTCTGTTTGAAAGCTCAAGCTTTTAACTAAAATGTTATACTATAACAACAAATTATATGCTCCGAGAAGTCTGACATTTTATAGGAATCGGTCTTGATATAAGTGTATTGTCATCTATTCGAATTCTCGGTATCTTCGTGTCGTTCCATAAATCATCTAATTCTGTACCCTCAAACGTATATATATATTTTATTTATATGGATATGTTCCGATACGACACCTAAAAATATGTTTAATGTTTACCTAAATTAGAATAAAAGACCTAAGTGTTGACCACTTACAGCCCAAAACCGTTGCATGTAGAGTCTTTATGTTTGATAAGTACTTACATCATTTTTTTATTGCTTATGATATCAAGGGTGTGCAAAAAGGGTTTTTTAAATATTTCTATAAGAGAATCAATAATATATTCGACAGGCCCGATGGCTCAGTTGGTAGTAGCTCTGCCTTCTGAACTGAGGGCTGTGGGTTCGATTCCTACCCAGGACAAACATTTGTGTGATGAACATATATGTTTGTACTGTGTCTAGGTGTTATATTGTATTCTATGTATGCATTTACAAACAAAAAAGTATCTACGTATTATATCAGTTATCTGGTTCCCATAGTTATACAAGCTTTGCTTAGTTTGGGGCTAGATGGCGCTGTGTGAAATGTCCTCTCATATTTATTTATTATTTAATAAAAATATAGTGTCTAAGTTCCAACAAGAATGCATATAAGCATTTGTTGCCTCTGGCCCATAAGTCATAACCCATAAGTGAAACGTACACAGACCAACACGGAATATTTCGTAAATCAGAAACTAAGAAGTTTTGGGAAGTAAATTGCAAGTGAAACCGTCAACGACTATAATATCGGGCGCTGACATTTTGTCGCTGGTGGTTTCACTAGCAATTTACTTCGTTTCTAGCGGAAATTATTTGTTATATGAATTAAGTTGTTGGCGGTTTCTCTTGCAATTAGCTCAAAAATGGGACTGAGACTGACATCCTTCCCGATATCGTGTCGGAAGATATAAAACCCTCTAGCTATGTTGCGAGAACTGAGAACAGTGTGAAATCGATTCACAGATTGTAGTTAGGTACTTGCACTATCATCTATTCTGTGGTCAAACTGTGTAATGACATTATCCACGGTGTTCAATAGCTCTCATCTGTTTGGTATGCGTGTAATTATATTACTTTACGTCTATTCTATTCATCACATTTAGACGCAATATAAAAAAAGAAAAACTTCGAAGAGATATAAAAATCGTGATCAATAAAAATGACAACTTTGTTTTCTATAATTTGAGGTTACAATCGCGCGCCTCTGTGTCTACCGCTGCCGATAAAAAAAATGATACCAGGGGTAATAAAAAATATTAATTTAAGTGCGATGTAATTATGTTTGTTGGTTTATCCACTTTTAACGCAACAAGAGAGTAAGACAGAAATTATTGTAATTTGAATAAATATAAAAATATGCGTGTCACACAGCCATCTAGCCCCAAACGAAACATAGCTTGTACTATAATATGAGAACCAGATAACTGTTATAATATTTAGAAACGTTTTTGTTTGTAAATACTTACATAGAATACAATACCACCCAAAATAATCTAACACCCAGGCACGGAACAAACATCTATGTTCGTCACACAAATGTTTGTCCTGGGTGGGAATCGAACACACAGAAAGTAGAGCTACTGCCAACTGAGCTATCAGGCCATTTAACACCTACTTATAGCGAATTTTACGCGAACTTGTATCTTCCAAATAGAAGCCCCTACACGCCACTCTGTGGCTTTCTACCAAACATACTACTTATAAATACACTTTTATCCCGGATTTTTTACCACGCACGTGAAACCGCGGTGCGCAGCTAGTTAGACATTCATGATAAACAAAAGTAGTAAAAATAAAATAACCTTTAACAATATCAGCGTTATCTGGCAATCGGCACAGATTTGATAACCATACTCCGCAGTGTAGGTTAATGTAGGTTATCTACAAATTATAATTACCCACTGCGGCCAAAATACATGCGTTTTGAGATTGCTATCTGTAGATTAAAAGTTATTATCAGCGTAAGTCATACGAATGAAATTTTTCCCTATATAGATCACAGCTCATTACAGCGACCGGCACCCGACCCGCACCGACTCGCTTCGAGTGGTTAGTATTCTTTAATAACGCATCCGTAATGAACTTGTATGGGCTTGCGCTCATTATATGAACTCCGTATCGTCACCGGATCGCCTCGCTCGAAAGCTGTCCACGCGCGGATGGCGAGTGAACCACTCGGTGACAATTCACTTTGATCACGCAACCTTCACAAGTAACATCGCGTCGTCCACCCGTGGACCACCAGTCGACACCGAGCGACAAGGTGCTGGTCGCGTGCCGGGCCGGGGCGGTGTAATGAGCCTACAATAAAATACAAACTACAAACATTGGTGCCATTGAAGAAAAAACAAAACTTATATGTAACTTCTTTTACTTAAAATAAAGTTACCTACTGAGTAAACTACCTTATACTGTCTCTACTTAAGGAAACAAACGACTATTGGTTGTTACGCTACCTGGACTTTGGTCATCTAGTCCAAAAGCGCGATATTGATATGGACATATCGAGTAGTCTAGTAAACGTACCCCCGTAGGTTAGCTAGAATAGTCGCGTCTTTCCATAGGGTCCACTTCTCCAGCGGACGTAGCGTTCTCGATCCTCTTATCCCGGCAACAGCCCAAGCCGAGGCTCGCACCCCAGGGGTGCCCTTGAGCTAGTTACGGGGGGTAACTTTAAGACGCTGCAAAGGTCGGTAGAGACCATGAGCATTAGCCCGTTAAAAAAGTAGTCTAGGTATATTGAGATGTAGAACTAAAGGTCTTTTTAACAAATAAATAAATAACCAAAAAATATATCCTAGGATTCTGAAGAATAATTACGGTTACATTTCCTTGTATTGTATCTCTGTGCAAGATTATCACCACTATCTTATGGCTGAAGTGTTTCAAGAGAAATTCTTAGTATTTTAGGTATTGATGGACGTTATCATTTGCAAATATCTTATTATTTACATAAAATCTACTTTGAAGGATACATTTCGTGGAATTCCATAAGTGGACAATAAGCGTGCTTTATTCATTTTGTTGTTTTAAGAATTGTTAAATTATTTCGTTTGCGTATTCCTTGGCACTTGGCACTCAACAACATCTTATACAATCAAATAGCTTTCAGATTTTTGATGGTGATGATTATGAACATCTAATAAAAAGCTCTGAGTAGAACTCCTCTACACAAGCACATTGTCACAGAACAAATAAGAGTACGAGTTTTACTCCGGTTGCTAACTTATATCTAGGTACCTACCTATGTAGCAGTTATTTTTTGGTTTTCATTTTTCAATCAAGCAATTTTTGTGCTTTTAGTCAAAGAAAACTTCATATTTCATTAATTTCATTATGATTTTTTCTTTTTACTTCATCATCATCATCATTAACAGCCTGAAGACGTCCAATGCTGAACATAGGCCTTCCCCCGGGAGCGCCATTTAGAGCGGCTGCTCGCCTCCTGCATCCATTGGCTCCCCGCGGCTTTCACCAGGTCGTCGGTCCACCTAGTACGGGGGCCGGCCTACGCTGCGTCTTCCAGTTCGTGGTCGCCACTCGAGAACCTTTCTACCCCATCGGTTGTCAGTTCTACGAGCGATGTGGCCTGCCCATTGCCATTTCAACTTGCTAATCCTAAGAGCTACATCGGTCATTTTAGTTCTCCTGCGGATTTCCTCATTTCGGATCTTATCTCGCAGGGAAACACCGAGCATTGCTCTCTCCATAGCTCGTTGCGCGACTCTGAGCTTAGTAATGAGGCCAACAGTTAGAGACCACGTCTCAGTTCCATAAGTCATCACTGGCAACACACATTGATTGAAAACTTTTGTTGTCAGGCTTTGTGGTATTTTGGACGAAAAGATAGGTCGAAGCTTCCCGAACGCTGCCCAGCCGTGTTGGATTCTTCGGGCGACCTCTTTGTCGAAGTTGAACCTACCCAATTGGACAGTCTGTCCTAGATAGACGTATTTGTCGACAACTTCGAGAGTTTTATCAAGCAATTTAGTGCTTTTAGTCAAAGAAAACTTCATATTTCATTAATTTCATTATGATTTTTTCTTTTTACTTGCCGCACTTTAATAAGAGTTAAAACGGCTCTACTGGGTAACCTAGGCATTAGTGACACCTCTGGTGTTACAGATATCTATAGCCCTCCGGTCGGTTTGGTCCACTTCTTAAATGGTCCAAAGTTGTCATCATTTAGGCTACGGTGACCGCTTCTCATTAGGTGGGCTGTACGCTTGGTTGCAACTTTTAACATAAAAAATCGTAGATATTTTGGTTGATGCAGTATTTTTTCACCATGTTGTTATCTTTGGCGCCCACTTCCAGAAGAGGTTCCAAAAATATCTTTCTCCAACCGGTATCAATGTCTGCGTATTGTCACTTGAATGCGGCAGTGAGACACTTAAATTCGTCAACGCAAGAAGCGACAGTAAATCAATTTATTGTGACAGCTACATTAACGATGAAATTAGATTAATTTTATTTAGGGTGCTTGTAACGGTAGCTAACTAGGTACTTATATGCACCATTGATGATTCTAAGTGTATTTGGTCTTTTAGTTTTTTTGTAAGAACAATCAAATTGTTTGAAATAGTCTTTTTGCACATGTGACAAAATCTGAATTATTTTTTAAGCCTGTGCGATAAAAGTCAAGAAAATCATGCTAACAAAAATCATCATCATCAACAATCATCATGTTAACGAAATATTGCCACTTATTTACAAGAGAGGCACCCAGTTTCATTTGCTATTCAACCCAAAATTTTCCGCTGAAAACTGTGATTATTTCGGGTTAAAACGTATCTTATTTGATCTCGGTAGTATTAGAAAACTGAGTTAAAAATTTCATCAAAATTGGTTCAGCTATTGTGACTTCAAAAGCGCACCAATAAACAGACAACTTTTGTATATTAGTGGGGATAATTTATTTAATTACATAACATTAAAACGGCTCGCTTATCTAACAACCCCCAGCAGCTGTGATATTGAATGCGCCGCGATTTAGGCGTCGACATGACACAACATGCATCTGGCATAAGTTATTCTGACAATACAAAGCGGGGTGCCGCGACATAAGCGACATGTTTGTAGACAAATAGTCGGCCGGCACGGTTTTATTTATTAAAGTAACATAATAGAAGCGTCACAACGGATAGTGTCAGATTGCACTAAGTTTTTGTTGCGTAGAAAAAATGTGCAAGTATCAATGGAGTTGTAACTTAATATGAATGGCGTTATGAATGAATAGTTATACTGCAGTGAAGCCACTGACACAGTAGACAGACACATTTGTATTTTATTACATTCCTTTGTTATTTAAATGAGAGAGTAAGCAAGTTTTTTACATCATTTCGATAGCGTGAGGTAATAACGTACGGACCTATACGTAAGTGCAAGGTACTTTCTACACATTAATTTGTAAAGGAAAAATCAGAATCACGAGCAGGGATTGAACCCGCATCCATCCATCCTTCAGGTGCTTTCTATAGCTGGTCACTTCTTACTTCTTACCTCAGCTACCTACAACCATTTAATTGGCCTACTTTAATTGGCCTACTCTAGGGTTACGTTCTGAAAACCATTTTACTTCATCTTAACCAATAAAATCCATCATCATCATCATCATCATCATCATCAGCATTTGACTTCGTCGTCTAATTTAAATTCGGGATTAGTCAGGAAATATTTGTCCTGTTACCAGAAGTTATTTTTTCTGTGTGTCTCCATGATAGCGAGGGACCAAACAGGAACACCCCTAATGACCACTAGATCGCTCATCATCATCATCATTAACAGCCTGAAGACGTCCACTGCTAAACATAGGCCTCCCCTCGGGAGCGCCACTTAGAGCGGCTGCTCGCCTCCCGCATCCATCGGTTCCCCGCGGCTTTCACCAGGTCGTCGGTCCACCTAGTGGGGGGCCGGCCTACGCTGCGTCTTCCAGTTCGTGGTCGCCACTCGAGAACCTTTCTTCCCCATCGGTTGTCAGTTCTACGAGCGATGTGGCCTGCCCACTAGACCACTACTGAGCCAGATCTTCAGACATTTTCTCATCCTGCTTCTGCTATCATTTTGCGCATATTATATTCGTGAGGGTAGGTATGTGCAAATCCATATCCATTCCAATATTAAAATTCCAATGTAATTCTGGATCTATTTCAATGTCTTCACCTTTCCAAATAAATGCACTATAATATAGTTATGTAGGTATACATAGAAGCGTTTTTTTAACCCTGAGGACATACATAGGAGCTTTTTATCGAGATAAATTGATAAGTGATCCACGTGACCCCACTAGTTTCTAATATATTTTACTGCACAGGCAGTTTACCAAGAATCGGTTATTAGTTCTCCATCCGTCTATTAATTGTCACTCAGCCTGCTTTTCGGCCAATTAAACGAATCATTTTGTCCCTGAAGCGAAGCAGGAAACAGTCGTCATCGCCGTCTTTCATAACGATCATAAAAGTCAGTTTGGAGATAATAAAATTGAAAGAGCCTTCATTGGCAATATTACAGACAGAATTTAAGTTACGAATGGACAAACTGATTGACTTCTGAACTGTATAATGTACGTTATAACGATAATTTAGAACAAGCATATCTTTGAGTTGGGCTGTCCGAAGGCGAGCAACCATTCATCCGTGAAATTGATATTGCGTGTTAAATAATTTAAAGCTTGAGTCATTTGCAAAGAATCCATTGGCACAGAAAGAGTGCCTTCACAAACTATTCGTTAGATCGCAGCCAGGCTCGAAATGGGGAGACACAGGACAGACAGGGTGACAGAGTTTACTTTGGTCACAGATAATAATACTACCCACACACAGACTAGATAGTGACCTCGATCACAATCACAATATAGATGGCTGACACTGGCACCAGTCACCTAGATTTTGTTTCACTTGAGAGTGGTTCTTTTAGACCATTTATTTAGTACACCATTAATCCATAAAAGGAAGGCATCCCCCAATAGGTACAATGTCTCTAGATGAAAGAAGTTTCTTAGAAATACGTAGAACTTCCTTGCTCTCTAGATCCAGCTCTACTCTTCTCTTTCATTCATCATCATCATCATCATTATCATCATTAACAGCCTGAAGACGTTCACTGCTGAACATAGGCCTCCCCCAGGGAGCGCCACTTAGGGCGGCTGCTCGCCTCCTGCATCCATCGGCTCCCTGCGGCTTTCACCAGGTCATCGGTCCACCTAGTGGGGGGCCGGTCTACGCTGCGTCTTCCAGTTCGTGGTCGTCACTCGAGAACCTTTCTTCCCCATCGGTGCATCGAGCGATGTGGCCTGTCCATTGCCATTTCAACTTGCTAATCCTAAGAGCTACATCGGTCACTTTACTTCTCCTGCGGATCTCCTCATTTCGGATCTTATCTCGCAGGGAAACACCGAGCATTGCTCTCTCCATAGCTCGTTGCGTGACTTTGCTGCTCTCTCATTGGTTGTAATCAAATATAATATTGAAAGCGACGTTGCTCAACCGAGTGATAAAATGAACAATATGGTTCCTTTCTTATTCTACAAAAATTAATGCTGGAGTAGCTAAAGAGGAATGGGGGAAAAGGTCAGCTGGAGCTGGCAAACTATTTTCACAATGACTTTATGTACAGACCTACACAACAAAAAATTTTGCCTAAGTACCTAATGCTAATTTCGTAGAGCGAAACTAAAAAAATTACCGTCGTAGCACGGTCGTAGCACTTGTATTTTGCGTAGATAGATTGACCAATAGAAGTTTATCACTTGTAAAAATATCAATGACCACATTGACAGTTGACATGACGTCACTTCCAACTTGACGTCATTGCACTTTCAATTGAATGAGGTCTGTGATGAGCTCATGAACTTTAGTATTAGTTCGTGGATGAGCTAGTTCAACTATTGATGTGGTGACTGGGTGACTGATGTCACCTCAAAATTTGGATCAATTTAAATATGGCCATGGTCATTGCCCTTAAACTCATTGTCATTTTTATCAATGGGTTTTTTACTAAGCATCAAAAACCGGCCAGTACACCATCAAGAGATAACTGAATGTTTATGAATGAATGATGTATGTTTATTTGCGAAAAACTTAGCCTAATACACTGTTTTATAATTACTCTAAATTAATAATAAGTACCTACCCAATAACAAAACTTTACTAAAAATCCGCTCATAGTTGGTAGGTAGGTAATAACAGGCAAGTGCTTTAGGGGTGGCTTCCCTTCCCAGTGCTCGGATAAAGATTACGGCATTAACTAATAGATATGTAGGTGTTACAATTTAGGCTCGCAACTAAACAATGATATATGACCCCAGCTAAAATAGAAAGCCATACCAAAGTGTACCGATTGAACCTCGACTTTCTATAAAGGTTTAACAGATACATCCTGTGACGCAAGAGAATAAAGAACGTAAGTTACTCAACAAAAACTATTCCAAGGATATCTCTTTTGAACCACTAACTAAACCACCTAACTATACATAATCCTTTTGGACCTACCTTTAAAATAGCGCGGTGACAGTAACCACACATTTACCGTAATGGAGCGGTCACGACCGCTATTGTTTTTCCAGCAGTAAACAACATTTCTTCGGCACTTCGGCAGTAAACTTCAAAAGGATTGCTTAACTTCAGGGGATTCTATATCTCTTGAGCTTCGTGTTAACTTTCTTTTCTTGTTTCCTTATGACCACCATTAAGGAGTAACTGTTATCTAATCTGTGATATGGCAA
The DNA here is from genome assembly GCA_963580505.1 of Ennomos erosarius. Classification (NCBI taxonomy): domain Eukaryota; kingdom Metazoa; phylum Arthropoda; class Insecta; order Lepidoptera; family Geometridae; genus Ennomos; species Ennomos erosarius. The sequence goes on along the minus strand of OY756983.1, from coordinate 2,141,160 downwards.
AGACGATGAGCAGAGATGTGTATCTGTAAAATATATTTAAGTGTTAAGCATATTATCAAACTCTATAGCAGAAGGAAAACAATCTAAGTAATTAATAGAAAAATGGAAAACTATATCATAAGAACAAATGAATATAATACTTTTTGGTAATTTTGGGATTATTAGGATCGGTCTTTATATGTGCCAGAATCTTTTCTTTCTTCACTAACCAATCATGAATAGATAGTAATTATCTTTATTTCATTTTTCGAATACGTACTTTATAACTTACCTACTATTTCATTCTAAAGAGCTCATCGCCTATAGTTCGATTTCATTCACATGGCCTAAACAATTTAAATTTCCATTAGGCAAAATTATTATCTGTTTTGTTGTTAAGAAAACAGACTTAACTCTACTTATACTTTTACGGTTACTCTTAATATAACTCTCAATGCTATTTCCGGCACAAATCGAGCTTTTTTGTCGTATTGAATGAAAATTATGTAAGTATGTTTTGAAAGACAGCTGGAATAACACAGACTCTCTGTTTTGCAGGTAAATATTATCGTCGTTTCCGGGCTCTACAAGACTGAACAAACTTTTGGAGTAAGAATAAATATCTTGAGTTTCGACAGTAGGTATGGCCTGTAGAGTTTTGTTATCTAAGTTTTTGTTTGTTGGAAACTCCATTCCACTATGAGTAAGCGCTTGTAAAGTTGTAAGTTACAAAATATCAGCTATCGATGAGGTGTTATACCCACAGATTAGAAGAAAACAATTGGTTACTCTGTGGTTTTACCCGCCCGCGGTGACAGCGACATCTAATCCACGCTGACAGATGACAGTTCAAACAGGAAGCGGAAACTGGCACTCTCCTAATCCCCTAAGGAGGGATTATAATCCCAGTATCATTATAGTATGGGACTACTAATGTGGGACAAAATGGATCGGTCATAGTCATTCATGAAAGTTATTTAAAAAAATACAAAAATACGAATTATTTCTTGTAGTTATAATAATAAATATAGACATCGGCTATATTTATTAGCTGCAGCAGACTTTCAAAGTTGGTATTACTATAGACTTTTTGGTCCACCTGAATTCATTCATCATCATCAACAGCCCGAAGACATTCACTGCTGAACATAGGCCTACCCCACAGATCGCCACTGAGCGGCTGCTTGCCTCCTGTATCCATTGGCTCTTGATCGACCAAATTACTACCAATTACCTCCACATAAACCCCTCGTACAATCATTTTGTACTAGTATCGACTGTTTAGTATAAACGATACTCACCCACTACCCCCAGGGTACAAAGTTTATGATTATTATAATAGCATGTAGTTTCTTCAAAAGTTGATCATTTCCGTAAAAAAATTCACAGTGACGAGTTCATTAATCAAAACAAATTACTTTTCCCAGTAGTCAGAGTCGAACTGTCCGATCCATTCATAGTTTTAACATCTATTTGTGGATAGGGTTCACAACAAAAACAAAACTATTTTATATTTAATGTGGTGAGTAGGTAACCTAGCTACCGATTGTCAAGTATTTATTATAAAAATAAAGGCAAATATTTTTCAATCACAATGTTCCAAGATAAAAAAGTATTCCTATCTAAGTATGTTATTATGAACTCAAGTTGAATCTATAGCTCTTTTATTCTTATTTTTTTTTTACATTTATCATTTGTTTGAAGAAATATTTTTTGATAAGAATAGTTCAATGTCAATAATATGACATGTGTAATTGTGTAGGTAATGATAGATACAGTGAACTATTAAAGTTATCAAAAATTATTTAAATAATAATTTGTGTATCCTAGTTATAATAAATAACATTAAGGCGACAGGGAAGGGAGACCTAAAAAACATTAAGCGCTAAGGCTCGATTTTACCAAAGTAGAATAACGTTATTCCAAGTATAACGTTCCGAGAATAACCGAGTTACACGAATATAACTAATATACCAACAATTTTGAAGCTCTTTCCTTGGATACAATCAGGATAGGGTCCTTTTAATCGTCATTTCATTTGTCAATCAGCTGTATCCGAGGGTAACAATTAGTAAATAAATAATAAATAAATAACGCCCAACGATCACATATAGATCCTGGACCCTCACTAGGATTCCCTGTATCTAGGGACCCAGGAACTACGAGGACCATGGTCCCACAACACCCAGACACAGAACAAGTATTTGCGCTTTTTTTTTCGGGCACAAATACTTGTCCTGTCGCGGGAATCGAACCCGCCCCTTCCGGGTTATGAGCCGACCTGCTCAACCACCACACCACGGAGGCTGTCATTTTTCATTTGTCATTTTTCTTTGTCAATTAGCGTTATACTTAGAATAAAACTTATTCTAGTTTGGTAAAATCCAGCCTTAGTAATTTTGGTCTATTCTGGTTTTATATGCTAAGAAGTTAGAACAATAACATGAACTAATTATCTTATGTATTCTAAGTTTGACATGTAAAAGTGCTAAAATAGACTATAATTATTTGTTAATTATTTGACTTTGAATTGATTCAAGATTAATATTTAAAAATACTGAAACACAAAAGTAGACAGTCCCCATAGAAGGATCCCCTTGCATCCCCTGTCTCGCTCGCGCATTGCATCAAAAATACCTTCAAAACTGTCTTAATGAACGAGCGAGATGGAATCTGCATAAGATCCTGGCCATAAATTACTTAAATTAATAAAAAATTGTCAGATTTAGATTAGCGACAGTGGCAGCCCTAATAGTGAGGAATCGTGTTACTGGTCCGCCTTTGATGTTGCATTCCCTGCCCACCCGCGTTATAATTAGCGTGAAGGTTTGCGAAAGAATTCCCATTGACCCTGTTGGCTGGAAAACGAGTTGTTTAATGCTATTAAAAACCTAATTATTATAAAGGAAGTTGGTTAATATAAAAATTTGTTAACATAGTTCACCTGGCTAGAGCAAATCACCTGGGTACGAGTTACTGAGACACTTATATTTTGAATAATCTAAATTCATTCAACTTCTCGCCGGCGAGGTTGACGTACCCCTCGTAGATTAACTAGAATGGTCGCCTTTCTATAGGGTGAGTGGACACAGTTTTTGATCATCTCCTCCAGCAATAGCCCAAGACGAGGCTGGCCCCTGGCTCCTCCCACTTGGCGGCTGGGCGCCTTTTGTAAGTACTCACAAACCATTAAATCCGTCCCGCGATTTGTTGACTGAACCGGCTGGATGGAAGCCGCAACACGCCTTCATGCAGTTAGACAGCTTGAGTCAACAAATCGCGTGACAGGTTGAATGGTGCGTAGAGTAATTTATGCGTGGTGACGTTGTAAAAGTCGGTAGAGACCAATACATCGTCCACTTACCTTAGATCGTAGTATACCTAATATAAATGGTCTCATTACTTCAAAGACGAACTCGATAATAAATTAAATATCATCATCATCAACATCCCGTAGACGTCCACTGCTGAACATAGGCCTCCTCCAGAGAGCGTCACTTTGAGCGGCTGCTCGCCTCCTACATCCATCGGCTCCGGGATTTCACCAGGTCGTGGGCCCACCTAGTAGAGGGTCTGCCTACGCCAATTAAATGTCATACCTAATATACGTAATATTATAATAAGCACAGACCTAGGACGTAACTGTCCTAAGTAATAAGATAATAAGTATTTTCTCATACTTATTCTAAGACTACAATACTCATACGTGTTTTAGGTACCTTATTTATCACGTCTGTGTAATTATTCTTACTGACATAACAAAAATAAATTAAATAACTACTATACCTACTTGACATGTTTATCAAATTAGCGTGTTGATTAATTTCTGGTTTAAACAGTATCGAAAACTATGAAATATTAATGAATATGGTAGCTTAATCACATCCGGGACCCCTTATCTTAAAACAACTTCTCAGCGCAAATGTTGATTACTGGGGTGAGTTTCAACAATATTAAACGAAAAGTTACTTATGTTCTGCGAGATGTGGTAGGTATGAAATTACTGATATCTTCCTACATCCCAGCTAACTGAGTTTTAAATACAATAAGACGCGATCAGTTTCAAAAGCTGAAAATCGCATTACCTACTTATGAAACTTTTAAGAATCTATGAGTTTTTTAAATATTTTTCGTTCTCCATATTCCCATTATATTTTTAATCAAAAGAAAACTGATGCAAGTCAAATAAAACAACATCCTCATAAGCGTCCAAAGAAGCGACGTTGATATTTCCGAAAATCGATCGCACAAACTTAAGGGGCGCTACTTACTCGATTTTCTGAAAACATTACATAGGTACATCATCAGCGCAGCATACCTCTAGTTGTCATGCACAGTAAAGTTGCACCGTTCCTCGTTGTGCAGTCGCCATGTGACCATTGTCAATGTGCGCCCATTGTATTGCCACTAAAATGAAGTTTCATTACGTGAGCGATAACAATTGCATCCCAAGGATGGGTGAGATCATGCCGCGAAAATTCGTGAAAGTTGGGTATGGTGTTTGCGAAAAAAGCAAGCGAGGGCTATTTGCGACGGGCCCGATAGCTCAGTTGGTAGTATCCCTGCCTTCTGAACTGAGGGCTGTGGGTTCGATTCCTACTCAGGACAAACATTTGTGTGATGAACATAGATGTTTGTTCTGCGTCTGGGTGTTATATTGTATTCTATGTATGTATTTACAAACAAAAAAGTATATAAGTATTGTATCAGTTATCTGGTTCCCATAGTACAAGCTATGCTTAGTTTGGGGCTAGATGGCGCTGTGTGAAATGTCCACACATATTTATTTATTATTATTATTATTTTTTATTTGTAGTGATCGAGTGTAGTGAAAGGTACTAAACAAAAACCTAACTGTTCTTGCGGTGTTTTATCTGTAAGCCTTTATTGGCTTCAAAATTAAACGCATTTGGTAGAATTAGGTCATTTTTAATTTTAACTTACCTACTTAAACTTATGCTGAATGTTGAACTTGCAATTTCATGTTTGATATACGAACTCCTTTTTTTATTTCGTAATGTTTGTGTACCTAGACAAATCATCTTATCGAATTTTGAACTATTGCAATCATTTTTATCGTGACCAGCAGTGCAAGCACCGATCTACCGATCGATATATTTAACGAATTTTCATGTCAAATTTGACATAAATTATCGATAAAACGAAATCGGTAGCATGGAATGTATTTTTTCGACGACGATATAAATTCGATAAATCTTAACGAATATGTTCGTTCTATATCGATTAAACCGCGCATGGGTCTAAATTTTGACATCTGTGATCGGTTTAATCTTGTCGATCTTATCGAATGTACCGAATATTTATCGGGTTCCTAAAGTTGCTCGATAATATTAACCAAACATTAGTAAAATGGATTTTGGCTATATTTTATTGTTGGAAGCCGAAAGAAGGACGCGGCGGGATGCCTTGAGGATCAACAGGCGGCGTTTAAGAGACGCCACTGATCCTCTCGACCTACACAACGACCAGTACGAGATTCTTTTTAGAATCAACAAGGAAATTGCCCTCGCCCTTATTCAAGGTGTTGAGACGACTGATTTAAGGGAATCATAGAGAAGTAATCAACTCTTTGCAATATATATTACTTTTCTCTATGCTCTTTGCTACCAACTATCAATATACCTTTTCAAAGAGTAATTTACTTCGTATAACCTTAAAAAATCCGACAAAGAGTATATAAAATCTACGTGAAACAAATAAAATCGGACAACGGCTAACTCCTAACCTGTGGAAATTTCCGAAATATCGTGCTACTCTGTGAGAGTTAAGAACGAATGACCGATACGCTGTCGACAAAATAAAGCCCTCGAAAGACATCGACAAAATTTACCGATGTTAGATCCATGCTGCATGTTACCGATAAGAACGATAAACAAAATCTGTTTATCGACTCGATATATTTGTCGAACCGAAGATCCGTGCTTGTCCCACAGTTATCATTATCACGTTATCACTTTATCGGTTTATTCAAAATTCAGCCGCATGCCCACTGCACTTACAGCTTATCACTTGTACTGTAACCAAAGACAAGTTTATGTCCGTCTGGAAGTGTCGTCCAAATTAACGATCACTGCGATGTTTTAATAGGACACCGCGATCCATATTGTTAACAGTAATTGTAATGCGTGGAGTTTGCAACATGACGCATGGCCACGTTTATTAGTTAAATCATAAATGTAATGTTTATAGCTTGTACGTGAACGGACACAGGGAAAGGTTGATGTGTGGTCGATAGTTTCACAATATGATTTTGGAGGTTAATCTTTATTGCCTTGAAAAATAGTATTAGATGTACTTCCAGAACTTATTTAAAACTTATTTTATCAAAAAATTACACATACGGCTAATATTTATTTCCAGAAAAATTGCATTCTTGTCTTCAACTTCAACTTACATTTTGTTACGCTAGCTGCTGTAACTCGCACCTATCACCAACCAAACGCACACAGGCCCGAAATTCCGAATTCTAAACGGTTTCGAATAGAAAATCCCTATGAATATTGAAGCTGGAGGCTTATGTCTCGGGGCAGCACCGTGACATTTTTATTTAACCATTTCCAATGACAAAGTGGCTCGCAACAACTGTGTCAACAGTTACTGTTCGCCGGTAGGTATATGTGGATGCTTCTACACCATTATACATTACATATATTACCTAAGTAGTAAGTACTAATGCGAGACAAAGGAGTGTGGAAAAGTGGAAAGGTAATTTATAAGATATAAACGCGTATCATTAAAGAAACGAATCAGACGCAAACAAGAAACTATCGTTTTCCCTCTTCCTCTATTGAGTTTTGTGTGCAGAGGGTGTGAGACACCAAAAGAAATGTTTGTTCTTTTCAGTTATTTTCTTCATTGAATCGCGTATACGTGAGGTTAGATTCAAGTGCCTTAACGCTGCGGTGCGATCATTCTATCGACTGTTGTCTGATAGCACTGCAATAATAATAATAATAATAATAATAATAATAATAATAATAATAATTATGAGAATTTGGAGAATGAAGAAGGTATATTATTGTGCCACTGGTGCTTTCCAGTACAGGAGTAATTCCTAAGTACTTACACCATGGTATCGGACTACTAGGTTTACCCAAAAATATATATATAACCATGCAAAAAGCCGCGATCTTAAATACATGCCGAATCGTGCGAAAATTTTTACAGGAAGAGACTTTTACGGAACTCAACCCAGAAAATGAACTCCACTTGGCTTAGGCCCGTGGTTTTCATAAAACACCGAAATTTCTTAAAAATTTCGAGACAAGAAAAACTTTGAAAATAATAATAATAATAATAATAATGTTGCTTCCTCGGCACCAATATGCGGTTGCCACTACAGGAGGCCCATTTAGTGGGTGGCAAGTCATCACCTGCCTCAAACATTTTGATATGAGACAAAATTGGCAGGTGCCGTTCTCTCATTCCATAACCCAATATCACCATCCATCTAAAAGTTCACAATAATAGCCCAGATATTTTTACCTTAATATTATACAAAATAGTTATATCAATATGCCAACATGTAAGAAAGAAATATGTAAAACACGGTCACATTGTCTCTGGTCCTCGCTGAAATGCATAACATCGACGTCGGGTCCAGGGATAGTGTGACCGTGTTATAGTTATCTTTATATCCAAAAAGGCCTCTTGGTGTTAGCTTCGGCCCCACCAATGCCTCTCAAATGTCCGGGCTAGACCCGAGAATGGAAATGGATAAGAAAATAATAATAATAATAATAATAATAATAATAATAATAATAATAGTAATTTTAATTTTATAAGAAGTATTATAAAAAACATAAATTTAAGAAATATAAATAAATGAGTGAATAATAATAATAATAGCCTTTATTCAACAATCTTAAAATTATAGTATGAATACGATAGTTAGACCTAAATAATTAAACACCGGTGCTGAGATTGTCTTGCGTTCCCGCATAGGCCTCCCCTAAACTGCAATGCGACTCATTAAATATGGACTAATGCGGACAAAATTAACTTATTATTGTTTTTTTTAATTATATTTGATTTTTTACTAAGGTAGAATGTCAAAGAATATTGCTTTGGTTAACAAAACCTGCTGAAAGGGATTGGACGAGACTTTTATCCAATCACGGTGGCTGCAGTCGGTTTGTCACAGATACAGTTTTGGGGCGATTTTGACACGAAAAGGTCGAGCAGTAAAGCAGTAGTGGGTTTCCGGTTTCCGAGTTTTACTTTGTAGGTATTACGTCTGCTAGTTTACAACCAAGAAAAGAAGTCAGTAGAAAAATGAAAACGTCCTCGGTGTATCACTATGGATAGGTACACGCTAATGCGACTCACACTAGTGCGACAAAACAAAAGCACGACACAACGGCTATCTTGCGCCATCATACGATAGTGCCCACTAAGCTAATACGAGTAGGTTTATGGTCAAATCTTTTCATACAGAGCAGTTATTTGTATTTGCTTTGTTTGCTCTATTTTAATCAAATGTTGTAGGCACATGGATAAAAAAAAGTAAATAAAAAGAGACTTGTGAGATTAATTTACTAGGTATAATTAATTAAAATTCGATATTAGAATTCAAAGCTGTTGTAAAACTGTAAAAACTGAATAGTCTGAATCAAACCATCGTATAATATATCCGCCTTTTCTATAGGTAACTCAAACAGCCAACGCCACATTATTTTTACAGGTTAATATTTTATTTTAATGTTAATTTTGGGGTAATGAATGTTTGCCCACATGACTGTCTCAGCCCACATGCAAACAAAAAAGGTATGCCAATTAATATAGGCACAATAGATATACAAACAACGCATTTTAACACCTTTCAAGGATGCAAGGTATGGTATTTGATTGTGCCATGCAAACATATTTAGCAATTTAGCATGAGAAAACACCAATTTGGGCTTTATTCGATAATAAACCTATTTTTATGGTAATAGAATACGTAGCAAAGTTAAGCTTGGTGTACACTAAATAATTGGCCAACAGTTTTTATAAGTTTTACTCAGTTTTTCTCGGCTGTTCGGCGAAGTTAGTACGTGTAAGTATAAGACTGTTATAGGCATTTTAATTCTGCTGAAGCTGTAAGAGAATTTAAATAAAATGTCAATAAATTAGCAGAAATACAGCGTTTGATGAGTGTAAAGATTTTCATGTACATTCCTCTAACCCTCTCCAAATGTTTTCATTAAACGTATGGGTTACGTATATTAATACAAAAAGACTTATACAGAGCAATTTAGAATGTGTTGTAACTGCAAAAAGAAGCATAGAAATAACATCCCTCAAATATGAAGTTATTAAAGAAATCAATGAGAAATATCCTGGGTGAACTAAATATTATACAGATGGGTCAAAGGGCGCGGACGGTCTTGGTGCCGCTTACCACAGTGTTAGTGACAATAGATCAGCTATGTATAAAACTAATTCTGATGTATCTATTATGACGATGGAACTCCTTGCCATTTCAAAAGCTCTCGACTCTGCCCTTATTTCTGATCACCGATATGTAGTAATATGCACAGATAGTAAAAATGCACTGCAGCATTTAGCTCGATGCGCCTCTGGCCACAGAGGCGTTTCGGTAGCTTACGAAATTCTAAATAAGATCAACAACATTATTGAGAATGACATCATGGAACTGAAGTTGCAATGGGTTCCATCGCATATAGGGCTAATAGGTAATGAGGAGGCTGACAGATTAGCAAAACAAGCAGCGGCAGAAGGTGTTGAAATTACAATAGATCCAAACTATACAGAACTACTTTATAGATGTAAGACGAAGTGTAATGAAAAGTATAAAGAATATTTTGATGAGAGAAGCAAAGAAAAAGGTATCTGGTACAAAACAATACAATGTCAGCCTCCTCCAATACCATGGTTTGTTAGGGATAGTATAAGCAGACGGAATATTGTATTAGCTCATAGAATACGTTCCGGACATATTCCTTCAAAGAAGTTTGGCTACTTAATGAAAAAGGAAAGCTCACCGAACTGCGATATTTGTGGCACAGTTGAAGACATCCACCACTTGCTGATGGAATGTGTCCGGAACAAAAACCAAAGGGATGCATTGATGCTTAAACTCGATTTGAACCAATACGATATGGGTGTTTTCACTCATATTCTATCAGAGCCAGCATCGGAAGCGCCCAAATTGGTGTATGAAATGGTTAAGCATCAATAAACCACCTTTTATTGAATTTTAGTTGTTTACATAGGCTTAGGTTATGATGGGACTGACATACCCTAATGGACAAAAGTCCCTAAATTAAATAAAGATTACAAAAAAAAAAACTAAGTAGAGAATGGTTAATGTCTAGGTTATTTCTATGAAAAGAGTAATGGCAAGGAAATTGAGTCCGAAAAGTTATTAATTTAATTGTGAAAACCCTTTTTAGTATCGATGCCGAAATAAGAGTACGTTATACTTACTAAACTTTAACTCCGTCGGTACGCATACACAGTCATGTTACCTAGAGCCCAGATAATATAATACCTACAGTACAGATGCCTCATCCCACACAACGGAATAACGCGGGCTATATTACGAATTATTTTAATTCTGCATAACACAAGATTATCAAGCGACATTTATTGCGTGTTGGCGAAGTATTGGGCCAAATGAATACACTGAACACTAACTAGTAACGCACGCGACACGATCACTACATTTTTTCACGTTCGGGCTATTTTTCGTTTGTACCGGATGAGACCCCATGCCTAGAGTAATGAATGACGTGACAAGCTAGTCGTTCTCCTGATGTTAACCACCATGACTGTTCATGATAGGTAGGACTGGTTCATATATTGGGTCTGAATGCTCGTGTAACCGTAAGAGCACAATTTACAATAAAAATTCTACGTAACCGAAACGTGTGTGAAAACAGGGTTGTTCTATTAGCGATTGTCTGATATGATGTCAAGTTCAATCTTTTTCGATGAATCTACCATTTTTCGTTTGCAAATAAGTTATTTCAACGTTACGTAATTTTGACGTTTAATCAAAACAACATCACTGTGAAATTCGTTTTTGGCATGTGATAGGCTCATTTGAATTTTTATGAATTTAATTATAAGCCATGAATGTTATTTAGGTTTGAGTTTGTTTTAATATTGATAATATGAATAAAATATAAGTGAGGACTGTTTTATATAATAATTTCGTTATTCGGTGATAGAACGTTTTTTAAATCTTAATAATTCAACGTGTAATCACAGTTTTTTTTCTAATCTGTGCGGATAAACTCATATTTCCGTCATTGTTTGCCATTATATTAAAACCCAAATTAAGAGCAACTGTATAAATAAGTCTAGGATTATTAACTATTAAAAAAATATTTTATTAAAAAATTCGCTCGTTTTTTTAAATTTTATTTTTTAACTTTATAATAATAAAATACTGAATACTCCACTCCGTTGATAGACGCGGCAGTCGATGGTGTCAGTCAATTTGTCATAAACTCATTACAAGTTCACTCAACAGCTTCAACGTGGCTTCAACTCTCACTCTCACAGTGGCACCTGCTTGTTCTTTAGTTATATTATCCGTCATCTCTTTTTATTAAGGCCATTATATCCTGCATTTTTAGTTTCTAACAGAGGATTAAAAAAATCTACAACAGACAAATTGGCGGTAAGTATAGGTAGTGGTGACAACTGACGTACGATGGCTAGTTTTTTTAAATGAGTATTCAATTATCTGTGGCTATAGCTTATAGTTATATGAAACAGTGACAGAAGATCTGACTCTCCATTTTTATACTTATTCTATTTTTCAGTCTTATAGCTCTACATCTTTTACGAGCTGCTACACAAATGATAATTATTATTATAACCTTTAAATAGCTACGAACTTTATAATTTTGCTGTCGAACCTTGAATGTTCAATTAAAATCCTTTTAAAATGCTAATATAACAGTAAAACTAAATCAATCACATATTTCAATAAAAAAACAATAAACAAAAATCACAAAAACCTAACCAAGATCATTGCAACGAGAATTATTTAATAAATATAAGCCTCAGGCGGCCTACCACAGGCCGTGACCCACAAACGGTGACGTCATGTTAACTGTCACTTAATCTGTGGACTTCGCTACACACGGTCGTATGAGTCATCGAGCGATATCGCCCGCACCGAGCGCGCGGCACCTGTCGAAGTCGAATGCATATCGAAATCATCGAATTAAAAGCGATAATTAGACAACAGCTTCTGGAATTGGAAAGTTTATTACACTTTTGATTTTAGGTTGTGTTTGTGGAAGGAATTTAAAGCCGGCTCTGTTGTGTTTGCTTTAAAGCTTAATTTACGAATTGCATCTATTTGCCATGAATTAGCAAGCTAATGTTTCAACAATGTTAATGCTAGTACAATACTAGTATTGGCTAATCTTCGCAATATTTCACGGATTATGAAAACACACAGCCTCGACAAATAGCAAAGATATGCGACAGAGTAACAATTCAGGGCCGACCTTTGGGGCCCATTTATAATGTTTTTAGTCAACAAAATTGTTGCACAGCACCTATTACAGTGTTTTTATTGTAGAATACGGCCCATAAAATTCACTTTAAAAAGCAGCCTACCGTGAAATGACGGCGTACAAAAAAGCGTTTCAATGCGGCGACAACACCGCCGTCTGATGGGAATAAATTATTTTTTTCTGCAAAAGAGTTGCATACACCTGTCGGATGCTCGTTAATCTTGATTTGGTCTCCGAAAATGCAGTGAGACGCATTTTAGGGTATAAAACTTTTGAAAGTAATTTTAATACCAAAACAAAACTAGCTTCGCCAACCTTTAACAGTGTTTTATAGTACTATTTATTTGATTATTTTTTATTTTACAAAACTTATTGGTGGTTTTTCAATTGCAAGATAGGTAGATTAATGAAAATAGGTAAATGTTAATCAACAAATAAATAGATGGTTATGTGTTTTTTTAAATAACATTAGTAGTTATTCTCTTAATAAAAGATCCCATCATAAAACATTTTATTATTTTGACTATCTACTACCTTTTACTAGGTGGTAGGACTTTTTTGCAAAGTTCGTCTAGGTAGGTACCACCGCTCTGCCAGTTATTCTGCCGCCAAGCAGTAGTGTGCAAGCACTACTGTGTTCCGGTTTGAAGGGCATTGTAGCTAGTGAAATTACTGGGCAAATGAGACTGTATGACCTGATTACACAGTGTAGTAATCTGATTTACTAGACTGTGTGATGTCTAAGGATGACGTGCGCAGTGCAGTGTCACTTAAAACTTTATTATTTTAAATTTCCGAGTGACACTGCAACTGTTATGGGCAGCCGTGTCGCTTAACATCAGGTGAACGACTAGCTCGTCACGTCATACATTCACATAAAAAAAAAATCTAATCTATTCTAAAAGATCGGTGCATAAATGTGGGCATTTCTGGTTTGGTTATAAGTTAACATATCAGGAGTTAGAGGACCGGTTTTATGTTATTCTACATTTTAATTCATGTAAACACTAATTGCGTAAGTTTACTTTTCAACTAAACCTATGTTAAACTTGGCACGCCCTATAAACCTTTTAAAATGAGTCCCATACTTACAATTTTATTCCACACTCAATTAAAACACTAATCATTTTTTATCGCTAACTCGTGCTGTAGAATTACAGAAGAGATTACAGTGCCATATAAGGGCACAACTTTTTATAAGCCGCTGGCATTCCGTGCCCGTGAGTGGTGAGACAACTCGACTAATATTCTACTAAGTTTAGTAGGTACTTAGTGTTAGACATAAATGCTATGAGCTTTTATGCTTCAAAAGCTTACCTATAATTTTATAAATCATTACGTTCTACAGATTCTTGCAAGGAATTACTATTCATTGTCTGTACTTAGCTTTCACGCATTGACGGTAATTTACCGAGCTTTTGGTACAAATGCTAAAGTTCATAATTTAATGAAATGCCACGGCACGGCACATGTGTAGTAAAAAAGTCTTACGCCATCGACGCCCCTTAATAGGTTCTGAATACTATAACAAAACTATCAAAAAACATGAGTGATCACTGATCAAATAACTTTTTATAGATGACAAAATTTCATTTCTTGGAAGGTACCGAAATTCGAAGACCATTTTGAGACTTGCTTCTAAAGAGCTCGTACGAAAAATATTAGATTTCTATATTCAGTATTGCTTAAGTTATTCTTAAAACATTCGTGTCTGTTATTATTATATGTGTTCATCATCATCATTAACAGCCTGAAGACGTCCACTGCTGAACATAGGCCTCCCCCCGGGAGCGCCACTTAGATCCATCGGCTCCCCGCGGCTTTCACCAGGTCGTCGGTCCACCTAGTGGGGGGCCGGCCCACGCTGCGTCTTCCAGTTCGTGGTCGCCACTCGAGAACCTTTCTTCCCCATCGGTTGTCAGTTCTACGAGCGATGTGGCCTGCCCATTGCCATTTCAACTTGCTAATCCTAAGAGCTACATCGGTCACTTTAGTTCTCCTGCTGTAACTTTTAATAAAATTAATGAAAAAGACAAACATTTGAAATATCAGTTTTCTCGCATCGTAGTCATACCTACCGCAACAAATGGTTTGCGAGAAAGGAAACCACATTACTGAAAGAAAGCGCGCGAAAGCTTTGTAAGTTGTGAATTTCACTAGACTAGCAATCTCTAAATATAGTACTTACCTAATACCTATAAGTAACACTTTTTGTACCCAAACTAAATTGTTTAAAAAACGGATTGAATAATATTTGAATTCAAATTCCTGCTACAGATTTTTTGGAACCACAGACTTACGTTAGGATATTTTCGAGAAGAAGAAGAAGAATAAGAAGAACGGTATTTTCGTTACTCTCTTTAGGTCTATGTTTGGAACGTAGGAGCTCTTTTATGACTCGTACTGTACAAATAAAATATTCTTAGTTTGAATCAGATTTGTTAAGTTGGTAGCTCAAAAGTCATTGAACCTAAAGTATATAACACTTTAATATATTGTGCTAAATAGTAGTATTCACTAGTGAAGTGGCATTTTATCACGTATTGTAATATTATCCTTGGTTTAGAAGCACGTGGCTTTGTGTAAAAACGAGACCCTTTTTTGTACTACGTTTCGTCAATATTAATAGGGTTGTCGAGTTTTTACTTAGAGTTGACACGTAACGAAAAGTTTTCTCTAACTTTTTATGTGATCTGTAAAAATCAACAAAGTTATTTAACTTCATTGTTTTATTTGGTCATAAACTATTAGCAACTTCAACCCATTAAAAAGTAACGCAGCCATTAACACCGTTAAATCCGTTAAAAATAGCAGTGAACGAAGTTCTTTTCCTATTATACTTTATAATATTTGCCAGATTTTATCTATACCTACAACTACAACCATTTTAATGTGTATATTTTTTCGGCTTAACGCTACTCATAATAATAAAGTTATAGGTGACAATCAAATTGTACAGTGTATGATACACTGTACAATTTGATTGTCAAATTCATCATCATCATCATTATCAACATCAAATTAATGCTGTTGATTAATCAAACACTAATAAGACAAAACTTCTGATATTTTGTTATATTTTTCGCGCAGTAACAACCATCGTGTGAGACTGTGAGTGTGACAACCCTAAGCGTACCGTAGTTTGCAACCGAGGCGAGTGTGGGTGATGTTTAACACAAAAAGTCAGTTTTAACCAGATACCCGCTTCCAAAAAAAAACTATTTAAACTTTTAACCACGAACTAAACGTGGTTCTGCTATTACAATACACATTGACACACGATTTTTTACTTGAATTAATTTCCTTTAAAGAAGAATAGGTACAAGAAACTTTTTGTTACTTATCGATAAAAAAGAGAATTGCCTTTAGAGATGTGACTCATATGCGTCGATAACCTGAATAATCGGTACGTAAGACGTATAATTTAATCGATTATTAGACTGATGTTTATGGCATACGTAATTTGTTTTTATAGAGGCGTTTACATTAAATTGCTACATTAACGATACTGACAGTGTGCATCTAATCTTCTATGTGCAGGTGATTTATTATTACTATCACTATTTTTTTTAATTGGAAATCGCAAAAGTCCTTGGACCTTCATACGCTTCTTTGCACAGTTTAGGAAATACTTTATAATGTTAGAGTCAACTCAAATAAATCAAACTCTGAAACAAACTTCAGAAACGACTTACACGAGGTTACAATGCATAAAGTAATAGGTGCGATCAGCATTGTGGGATCCGTTGGGACCTACTCATTCCATTTTATTAATCTAAGTATGATTTTTTTTCTAATATTATCAATTCAATGTTTATAAGGTCAATATTAAGTACAGCAGTTAGATAAATTGATTATATTATTGACAACATAGTAATGCTCTTTAAAATGCCAGAACTTATCTACTTCGCAAAGATAAATTTGAAAATCAGATATCTCGACCATTGTCATAAGTTTCCTTCCATAATGTAGACGGTTGTTTGAATAGGTTGACCTAATTTACATAGGCATTGTTGTGGGATGACTGCATGCACTAAAGTCATTATGGCCTTAGTCATAAAGCGTAATATTATACAAGAGTCTTATCTCAATCACTTAAGTACCTGCATCTACGGCAATTAATTTTATGATGCAATGGTGCTAGATTTGGAGGATGTTGACTTGATTTGAAGTGCCAAGATGTGTCTGTCTCTTATTCTCTGCAGAGTATTTTTACATAAAAACAGGTATAATTATCTGCATGATCCTACAATCAATAGGAACAACCCGTTAATTACGGAAACCTATCCCTGTTAAGACCTCATCGTAATCACCAATCGCCTGAAGACGTCCACTGCTGAGCATAGGCCTCCCCTAGCGAACGCCACTTTGAGCGGCTGCCCGCCTCCTGTATCTATCTGCTCCCCGCGGCTTTCACCAGATCGTCAGTCCACCTAGTGGGGCGCCGGCCTACGCTGCTTGTCCCGGTTCGTGGTCGCCACTCGAGAACCTTTCTTCCCTATATCCGATAGGGTTCAAATAAGGTTTAAACGGGTCAATAAGACTTAAACACTGAATTACAGTGGAATAAGTAGGTATACTTAGCTAGGTAACTATATACTCATTTTCTCTGTACTTATGTTTATTAGATAAGTGTACAGAGAAGTATTAAAGCCCCATAACAGCGGCTTGATACAGCATTTAAATTTTGGGGTATCCTTTCATTTGGACATTACAAAACTCATTATATAACTGTACGCAAAACTACACCGTGACATCATTAAAGCACGTTTAGAATGCCAAAAAATCACATTAATTCCTAATCCTTCATGACTCCGACTGATCTCCGTGAATAACGACCGCTTACTTTCCCATACTAAACAAGGATCTACAGAACTAGGCGGAATTAAGCATTATTGTTGTCACACTTACTATTCCTTATTCAATGAACCCGCCAAACTAAGCTGACCAGTAAACGCTAACATTTCCGAGCAGTATATAGCTAAAGTAGCACTGGTCAGTTTACCCCCGCATGAAACTGTCAGACATTGCGAAATTAACTTAAAATTCTGCGCGTAAGCCTTCGAGAGCAGAATGGACTTTACGCGTACAGAATAACAATATAAGAACCGGGATTACGTTATGTCGAGTGAGTCAAGCTGTCCGAAAAGTGAGTCAGGTCCTTAATAGTTGAGTTTCCTCAGGATTTCCTTGAGAAAGTTTTCTATCACTGGCCTTATTCGCAGTGACAGAGGTTTGGGCTGAAGAAAGCATTTTTTGTAATGGTAACTATTTTATTAGAAATCCAGCTTTTCATTTGTTTTTTAAGCGCTGTAGGTACCTGGGCGGTGGACAAGCCAGGGATAGAGCAGAGGCTTAAATACAGATTCGAGTAGGTATACCTACCCTAATTCAATTGTCTCTGTCACTCTGAACTCTGACCTCGCGTTTATCTTAAACACAAACTGATAAAACCACCTAAATATCAGTATTTTTTATAAATTAATTTGAATGAACTTAGACGAAATATTTCTATATCGTTTTGTTGTAGTGACTATGTAGTGTCATCAAAACTTATTATTTTATTAATAATTTGTCGATAAAAGCATATTAATTATGATAATAGATTATATTTTGAATCTTTAGAAGTAAATAGGTACGTGGTTGACTACAAGTAATGATGGCCTAAGAAAGCAAGATGACGCGATCGCGCGGCAAGTGGATTTGAAGAAACGATAATATAAATCTATTCATTACGAAAAGTAGTAACTGATCCATTACTCGTCGTCAATTACGTTCCTGAATGGTGATGCGTGTAAATTATTGATAAAAGGGAAAGTATATGAGTGATACATGTGAGTAAATTACATCTTTTATTTTTACCTTAAAGTACCTACCTAAATCATATTAGTGTAGCTTCTTCTAATTAATTAACCAAAATACCGCTACAATAGGCCTGAATCCTACAGTAGTATGTACTGCCACCGTACCGATCAATAAATCAATCATAAGGTCTTTGACACCTAGAAACCAAACCTAGAGATAGAGCGAAGTAGCCAACGTCTTCTAAAAACATGCCAGAGTAACATTTACATCCTCTTATTAGGTTGCTTCTTCTATACAAGGTGACCTTGAATTAGTATGTTATCCCGAAAGGGGGTAAATCTACACCCCAACCTAGATAATGTTTCTTCTACGACTTTACTAAATTAATAGTTTTTCATTGAAGAAATGCTATGTAAAGTTTACGTTTGAAGATATCCTTAGCGCAGCTGGGTGGTTGAACTTCGTCCTTGACCGAGTGCACATAAATGAGTTTAACGACCTGTGTTTAGAAATGAATTAATAGTATTTTGTTAACTCTCGTAGCGATCGCGCGTGCAATTTTGCGAGTGTGTTATTTTTTACCACGGAAG
Source organism: Ennomos erosarius (assembly GCA_963580505.1). Lineage (NCBI taxonomy): Eukaryota > Metazoa > Arthropoda > Insecta > Lepidoptera > Geometridae > Ennomos > Ennomos erosarius. The sequence continues at coordinate 2,122,283 of OY756983.1, read as the reverse complement.
TTTGGGAACACCCAGTTTCAAGTAAGACTCTCACAACTTTGTAGAGTATCATGGTCCCAGTCCCCCCATTTCGGGATAACATACCAATGCAAGGTCACCTTGTTGACGTTATCTTAACGGGATGTTAATAATATATCTCTTCATTTCCACCTTCCTTTCACTCCCACTCTCATCCATCGTCCATGCGGTGGGGGAAAGAAATATCCAATAGCATCGGACCCTCACACCAGGCATAACTCATATCCCTCTCAAAAAAAAAACATAGAGACGGGTAGATAAACTCAATGCTAGAAAAATAAAAATAAATGTCACTATTGAAAGATTCAAATACAATATTTAACTGTAGCAAGGAGTCGTTGGACGCAGCTATAAATTACACGTTCCGAAATGCATCGACTAATCACAATACTACCGAGCGCGCAGTGGGTGAAGTGTTTTATAAATAAGTAATAACCCACATTGCAGGCGTTATGGATGGTGATGCAATGGGAGTGCAAGCATTGGTGCTTCCTGCAAGCACCTTTATAGCATTCTGGAAACTGCTGTATGTATAGGCTGTGTAGCCAAATGGCATGTTATTGTAACAACTGGCATAGCTATTTTGTGACCACAGTATTGGGATTAATATAGACTGTGGCAACACAGCAGGTCTAGCAAATATCACTTTCCAGTAGCGTTAACGCCAAGCGATGACTCCTAAATGTATTGGCATGAGATTAGCTGCAGAAAAGTAAGCGATTTCCTAAATGTCATTACCATACATTTTGAGTTATTGTTTGGCATTAACGCTAATGGAAGGAATCTTTGTTAGACCCCCTGAGCCGTGCAAAAAGCTTAAATTCAATCTGTGACACACCACGCTAGATTGTTTTTTTTCTCACAGAACTGTGACGTCAGGGGTAAGTAGTAGGTAAGTACTTAAGTATTGAATATTTATAAGCCCTGCCACAAACAATTCAGTTGTTTAGAAGCGTTCAAGTCATCACAATTAGCGTGTTAATCTACTGTGGATACAATATCACGTAACTACAAAGTATTTTTCAAATTACGTGCAACATCACTATTTAATCTAAAACCATGAAAGAAAACATATTCATTATCATTTATTTAGGTACTTACGAAAGTAAGATTTTTAGGTAGGTCCTCGTGAGGAAACCGGCATGTTCCAGAATCAACATTGTGTCATCCACCAACCCGCACTTGACCATCATGGAGGATTATAGTCTACCGTCTCTCCATCAAAGAGAAAGCACGTATACCAGCAGTGGGACCGCACTGGACTTATATGAGTATGACGATGAACTTACTAAATGTAAATTAATTTGCGAACCACACCCGTTTCATGGTAACTTAATTATTCTACATGTTCGTATTTGGTTGAAGTCAAGTTCTTGATTTACTAATGTCATAAAATAGGTATGTTATTTTATGATACATAATCACAGACATAGATCATAAAAATACGGTAATTACTAACGGAAAATTGATGAATGGTTAAAAATAAGCCTTGAACAAACTATAAATGAACAAGCAGTTTTTACTAACTGGGCTCTATTACTCTAATTCGCGAATTCTGTAGTTGTTCGATGATTCTTTCAAAGATAAACTCTATCACACACTAATAATATATGGGTACGATGTATCTACATTATAGCCAGTTTCTGTGGGAAAAAAGTATAGGTACCTGTGCAGGACAACGTCGTCGAAACATCTATCTAATGAATAATTATGTTATACTGTAATACATAAGCTACCTATGTAAAATAGATTAAGTCTCGATGGGTAAATAAAGCAATAATGATTGGGATAAACAGACAGTGCATAGGTACATAGGTAGGTGTGTAGGTAAATAGTAGGTCGGTTATATCAGTACCAAAATAGTAACATGTAGTTAATCATAGTTTATAATTACATGTTAGAATAGTGTTCTCTTCTAAGTAAAGATCCATGTTAGAATAGTAGAGTGCTCTCTAAAAGGTAAGGAAACGAGGTTAAATAGTAAATTTGTATAGAAAAATGTAGCGAGCTCTGATTGGTCATTGCATACGGAAATTTCCATAAAAAGAAAGACGGGGACAGAAAATGTAATGGAAAATTCCACAAAGTCTCCCAATTGGTTGAAAGAGTACGTCTGTAATTGGCTAGCGAATAAGAACGCAGCTTTTCGTTAAGGAAATATTGTATAAATATAGAGCGCGTAGCCGCTACTGGCATGTATCGTTCCAGCCTCCAAACAGTAAACAGCTTCAAGAATAAACAGTTACCAGTACACCAGCAACAAGTATTTTCTTCCTGCTTCAAGAGCTCCTGCCCCTCCAACCCCAGCAATAGTTGATGTACATCTGGTACATTGGCTGGTCCTTCGAGCCGGATAACGAGGGAAGTCTCCGAACTGAAACAAGAAGAACATCGAAGCTGCTCGAAATGCCGAACACCCGCTCCAGCAGCAAAGGCCGTCTCATTGCGGAAGAGGCCAAGCAGTCGTCGTCCTCTGGTACCACCGCTACTTCACAAAGCGTGTGGACCGAGACGACTGCAACCACAGCCTTAACTGCGGAGACTGCAACAACCACGACGACAGAAGATTCGACAGCGACGATGGCGGACGCATCCGCCGCCAATCCCTCCGTCACACGCTCCAACGTGACGGAGGCTACTGGTACAACAGCGAAGCTCATCGTGAGGCCGGGTACATCAACAGCCGAACAGCCCGTCCCGCCTAAAGCCAGGCAGGGCGAAACAGAAAACAGAAGAAAGGAAGCTTGTCTCACCGCCGCAGACAAGCCCCCGAACCCACGCAAGTATGGGGGTTCGGTCAGAACAGTACAGTCGCGCTCAAAAGCGAACAAGATCGCGAAAGCCAAAGAAGAGCTTTTGCGTGTCCAGGTGGAACTAGCCGCAGCACGGCTAGCCACAATAGAAACAGAAGATACTGATGATGAAGATGTCTCCGTTTACACCAAGGCAGAAGTCGAAGCACGTGTGAGCACCTGGTTGGAACATCAGGGGGCTGAACCTCCGACCGAAGAACAGAACAAAGGGCCCGAACCACAGATCGATAAACAGAACACGGGACCCAAGCCATCGGTCGAAGAACAGAATACACACGTACATAGAAGAAACGAAGATAATGAACAGCAACAACAGAAGATACCATCAGTACCGGCGGGAGTCTGCCTTCAACCAGACTTCTCGCAACTATCGTCAGCAATCACACTCGCAATCAAAGCAGCCAGCCAGCCGAAGTACGCCGAGTTACCCTTCTTCAATGGTGGCCATCTAGACTGGCTATCATTCAACGCAGCCTACACCGAAACCATGGCCTCTTATACCAAGGTTGAGAACTTGAATCGCCTACGAAGAAATCTCAAGGGAAGAGCCAAGGAAGCAGTCGAAGGTCAACTTGTCTCCAACGCAGATCCAGCCAACATCATGCAGACTCTAGAAATCAGATTTGGAAGGCCTGAATCCATTGCCATAACAGAAATGGATGCACTCAGAGCTTTGCCACGTCTAACAGAGTCACCGAGAGATGTCTGCATTTTCGCCAGCAAAGTAACCAACGCCGTGTCTACTCTCCATGCGCTGCAATGCTACCACTTCCTGCACAACCACGAAGTTGCCAACACAATGGTGGAGAAGCTACCTCAAACGCTACGCGCCAAATACTATGACTTCGCTGCACTACAACCGAAAGGAACTCCTGAGCTGATAAAGTACGAACAATTCATGAAGCGAGAATCTGAATTGCGTGCACCCTATGCACAACCCGAACAAGTGGGCTCACAGCCGCAGTCCACTCAACAGAACAGGCGCACACACAACGTGCACACAGTAACAGAGAAGCAGTCAACAGCAAAGTGCCCAGTATGCGACAACACTGGTCACACCCCAATGGACTGCGAGAAGTTCAAGAACGCGAATGAAAACTCAAGATGGGACATCGCGAAGAACAAGCGTCTGTGCTTTCGATGCCTACGCTACAGAATGAAGAATCACAGCTGTCGGTCGAAACCATGTGGCATTGACGGCTGCAAGTACTATCACAATAAGATGCTGCATTACATCAAGAAAACAGATAAAACAGAGAGCAACGATGAGAAATCAACAGAAGCCATCAACTCTACTTGGACCGGAACCCGAGAACAGTCATATTTGAAAATAATTCCAATCCAAGTGAAGGGACCAGCAGCAGCAGTCGATACATTCGCCCTGCTGGACGACGGCTCAACAGTAACGCTCATAGATGACAGCATCTGCAAGAAAGCTGGCATAACAGGACCCGTCGACCCGCTACACTTAGAAGCAATCAACAAAATAAAGACAGCGGAAACACAGTCAAGAAGAGTCGATTTTGCACTCAAGGGACTGAACGGTCACGAAGAACCGGTTCAAGCAAGAACAGTGAACAACTTGCAAGTCTCAACACAAGAAGTATCGACGGAACAAATAGAAAAATGCCAGCATCTACGAGACATCAGCAGCATCCTCACTTATAAGGATGCGAAGCCACGAATCCTGATAGGCCAAGACAACTGGCACATCCTCATCACATCGAAGATCAGAAGAGGTAACAGGAACCAACCAGTGGCATCACTCACGCCACTAGGTTGGGTGCTTCACGGGGGTCACACTCGTACCCTCGGACATAGCATCAACTTCGTCTCACATGTAACAGAAGCCCGAGAAGAGGACAACATAGAAGACATGATGAAGCAATACTTCTCCATGGACGCGCTCTGCCTCAACCCAAAGAAACCGAAGACAGATCCAGAGGAACAAGCCTTGCGTATTTTAACAGAAAATACAGTCCGCACAGAAGAAGGAAAATACGAAACGGCTCTACTCTGGAAAAAAGAAGACATCACGCTTCCTGATAACTATGAAAACACTCGGAAGCGGCTGTTCGGTATAGAAAAGAAGCTAGATCGCGATCCACGTCTGAAGGAGAAATATACAGAACAAATGGAAGCCCTCATCACTAAAGGCTACGCTGAACCTGCACCAAAGATGAAGACGCAGAACAAAACTTGGTACCTGCCACATTTCGCAGTTATCAACCCGATGAAACCTGACAAGCTACGAGTCGTCCATGACGCCGCCGCCAAAACCAGAGGAGTAGCTCTCAACGATATGCTACTCAAAGGGCCAGATCTACTTCAGTCCCTGCCTGGCGTCATCATGCGATTCAGACAACATATGATCGCAGTGACAGCGGACATAAAGGAAATGTTCATGCAGGTCAAACTCCGGGTGGAAGACAGAGATGCGCTCCGCTATCTTTGGCGCAAAGATCGACGAGACGACAAGCCTCCAGAAGAATACAGAATGACTTCGCTGATCTTCGGGGCCTCAAGTTCTCCATCAACAGCAATATTTGTAAAAGACTTGAATGCCCAGAAACATGAACCCACACATCCAGAAGCTGCAGCTGCGATAAAAAAGAAGCACTACGTTGATGACTACTTGGACAGCTTCGAAAATATAGAAGACGCAGCGCGAACCGTGACAGAAGTTCGAGACATACATAAGAAGGCCTGCTTCGAACTCAAACAGTGGAAGTCGAACTCACCACGACTTCTCCAAGCTCTCGGAGAGAGTGACGCTAAAGAAGATACTGAACTCTACAAGTCCGAAGAAAGAACAGAACGAGTGCTGGGGCTCATATGGAAAACAGATACAGACACGCTCACCTTCAATCTCAATCTCACAAGAATACCGTCGCAATTAATCGAGGGGAAGACACCAACCAAGAGAGAAGCTCTCAGGGTCGTCATGTCATTATTTGACCCACTTGGCTTCGCATCTCCAGTCACGATCAGAGCGAAGCAACTTCTCCAAGAAGTCTGGCGAAGAGGAACAGATTGGGATGAAGAAATCCACAAAGACCTGTCTGAACAGTGGCAAAACTGGATCATCCACCTGAAGAATCTGCACAACGTGGCAATCCCAAGGCGCTACCTCAACTACAGTAACGCCACGATTCTCCAACTACACGTCTTCACAGACGCAAGCGAATCTGCCTACTCTGCAGTACTATTCTGGAGAACAGTAGCCCCCAATGGCGAAGTCAGCGTGTCACTCATCCTAGCGAAAGCGAAGGTAGCACCTCTGAAGCTCACCTCCATTCCAAGACTCGAGCTTCAAGCGGCCGTCATGGGAACACGCCTCGCCGAAACCGTCATAGAAGAGCACGAGAAGAAGCCACAGTCCAAAATCTTCTGGACGGACAGCAAAACAGCACTCACCTGGATTAAGACGGGGTCACGTTCTTATAAACCTTACGTGGCTCATCGTCTTGCGGCAATAGAGGAGAGTTCAACAGTCAACGAGTGGCGCTGGGTGCCGACAAAACTGAACGTGGCTGACGACGCAACAAGGGACGTGCCAACATTCTTCAACAAAGAACACCGATGGTTTAAGGGACCAGAGTTCCTGTACGAAGACGAAGATCGCTGGCCAACAGAACTGTCATCACCTATCCCAGAACCAACAGGCGAAGAAAGAGTCAACCATGTCGTCATCGGCAAAAAGAAACAGAAACTGTCCGAAGGACTACCCGAAGTCTCCCGTTTCTCCAATTGGGAAAGACTTCGCTACGCCACAGCAAGAGTACTGCAATTTATTCAATTGTGCAGAACTAAGAAACAGATGGTTCACTACACAAGAACCAAAAAGAACACAGAAGCGGATCCAGCATGGAAAAGAAACAAAACCAAAGCGTCAACAGTACAGAAACAAAAGAAGACGACAACAGAACAGAAGAAGTTCCATCCTGTCTCCGCTGAGAACCTGAAAACAGCAGAGGAGCTTCTCATGCGCTCCTCACAAGAGGATTCCTTCTCTCAAGAAATTGAAGATATCAAGAAAGAAAAGACAGTCAATAAAGAAAGTCGCCTTCATCAGTTGAGCGTCGAGTACGTCAACGGGGCTCTAAGACTGAGAAGCCGTATAGAAGCTACAGAACAAGTTCCAGAGAGCATCAAAAGACCAATGATCGTCGACGGAAATCATCCTACGATAAAACTCTGGATAACGAGCATTCATCGACAGCTACATCACTCTGGCGTCGAAGCTACAGTAAATGAATGTCGCCAACAGTATTGGGTACTACGTCTGCGACCAATAACCCGCACGTTAGTACGCCAATGTCTACACTGCAGAATGAAGACTCAAGCACCGCCGTACCCAATAACAGGAGATCTACCGCCGTGTCGTCTGGCGCACCACAGACGAGCCTTCACGTTCACGGGCGTGGACTACTTTGGCCCGCTGACAGTCACCGTTGGTCGCACTCATCAAAAACGATACGTGGCCATCTTCACCTGTCTGACCACGAGAGCGATACATTTGGAAGTGGCAGCATCGCTCACCACAGATTCAGCGATCATGGCACTCAGACGCATGATTGCACGACGAGGCTGCCCAACTCAAATCTGGTCAGACAACGGCACCAACTTGAGGGGAGCGGACAAAGAGCTGCGACGAGCCATCGACGAAGCGACATCAGAAGAAGCGGCGAAACGCACGATCTCATGGCGTTTCATCCCACCTGGCGCACCGTTCATGGGAGGAGCCTGGGAAAGAATGGTACGATCGGTGAAGACAGCCCTGACAGCAACTCTCCACGAAAGAAGTCCTTCAGAAGAGGTCCTCACGACACTGCTGGCCGAAGCAGAGTATACGGTCAACAGTCGACCATTGACACACGTCTCAGTCAATGCAGAAGATCCGGAAGCCCTGACACCAAATCACTGGCTCCTGGGAGGACCTGGGCGAGTACCAACACCAGGCGAATTCAACGATAAGGATACCGTCTCAAAGAACAGCTGGCGAGCAGCACAAAGGTTAGCCGATACATTCTGGACGAGATGGGTGCGCGAGTTTCTCCCCGAGCTTCAAAACCGGCGGGAGCCTCACGGACGAGGCCCTATAGTCAAAGTTGGAAATCTAGTCCAACTGATTGACGCCAACTTGCCTCGCAACATCTGGATCCGAGGCAAAGTTATAGCAACGTACCCCGGGCCGGACGACATCGTGCGCACCGTGGACATCAAGACCAAAGGAGGAGTCCTGCGAAGGCCAGTACGGAAAATGGTGATCCTGCCGATTGAAGACGTTGATTCAGCACCGGTAGAAGATGTGACGGAGCCACACGGCGGGAGAGATGTGCAGGACAACGTCGTCGAAACATCTATCTAATGAATAATTATGTTATACTGTAATACATAAGCTACCTATGTAAAATAGATTAAGTCTCGATGGGTAAATAAAGCAATAATGATTGGGATAAACAGACAGTGCATAGGTACATAGGTAGGTGTGTAGGTAAATAGGTACGTAGGTACATAGGTACATAGGTAGATAGGTAAATAGTAGGTCGGTTATATCAGTACCAAAATAGTAACATGTAGTTAATCATAGTTTATAATTACATGTTAGAATAGTGTTCTCTTCTAAGTAAAGATCCATGTTAGAATAGTAGAGTGCTCTCTAAAAGGTAAGGAAACGAGGTTAAATAGTAAATTTGTATAGAAAAATGTAGCGAGCTCTGATTGGTCATTGCATACGGAAATTTCCATAAAAAGAAAGACGGGGACAGAAAATGTAATGGAAAATTCCACAAAGTCTCCCAATTGGTTGAAAGAGTACGTCTGTAATTGGCTAGCGAATAAGAACGCAGCTTTTCGTTAAGGAAATATTGTATAAATATAGAGCGCGTAGCCGCTACTGGCATGTATCGTTCCAGCCTCCAAACAGTAAACAGCTTCAAGAATAAACAGTTACCAGTACACCAGCAACAAGTATTTTCTTCCTGCTTCAAGAGCTCCTGCCCCTCTAACCCCAGCAATAGTTGATGTACATCTGGTACAGTACCATTACAAGAATCGTGGTAGACATCCTTTGATAATATAAAAGGTAGTTTATGCCGTACATCAAATCAGGCGATCAAACTTTCAGTGGCAACTTTTAGGACCTATGTCCAGCTGTGGGCTAAGGCTAAAATGCACTGATGATGATCATGATGATGATGACAAAGCTCTTGACAGCTCTATTATTGACTGAAGCTATAACTGAAGACCGCCAAGCATACCCTTCAATGAGTTGTATGTATTAGACCGTACACAATAAACGATATAAAAAAAAACTTAAAAGAGACGAGTCAAATAGCTAAATTCATAAAAAGCGTAAATATAAATACTTAGCAGCTTAATAAAAGCTTTCCTCAACACAAATACGATAGACACATTTTTATGGCAAGTAGGTAGTGCTAATAGCTAACAACTTACTACGTTAACACGCGACAAAAAGGTGATTCTTTAAAATTTTCAAAAGCTTTTATGTGAACCTAGCTGTAACGTTCCTTCTGTCTTCCATCCATGTGATGGCTTGATCCTATAAATGAATATAAGCGTGAAATAGACGAGTTTATCTTAGTATGGTCGTAAAAGATCCATTTAATAATCTTCATTCCGACATAATGCGAATAAGCACGTATTGTTCATTCGTTCACTCTACTGAATGATTCCGTGATTGAGTCGTTCATAAATCACCGCGTGTCATGTTGTGTCATTTGCTTCAGTGTCAATCAAAATATAGTGATGCCATGCCAGAATAGCAGATGTAGACACTCCTTTGTGAGATAGTTTCTCTGATTGTTATTCCAATTTACGCAATTTGCATAATATGAGATCATCATCAAAGACTTATACCAAGATAACATACGCGTATTGATTATGACTTAAAAGTGCTTGGAGTTGAAGTAGGTACTTCAAGGTGAACATAGTCAAGTTATCAAGTTAAAATTCTAAGACTTTACAACAATTTACCAAAATATATTTTGGAGAATTTAGATGTCAAACTGTTTAAAAGAAAGCTGTTTGAATTTTTGAGCAATAAGGGAAAAGGCCGAAAAATGGTGCTTGCGGATTATAACGTTAACATCTCCATTTATAGATGCTTTAAGATTAAAAGTGATGAACAAAAGAAATTGAGAGAGACTGAGCTGAAAGGGAAGTGAAAGAGACGAGAATCAGTGTAACTAAAATGTTACGTCATCTCTGCTTAACCCAAAGAAGGCTAAGAACTTTTAAAACACATTTCAATGGTTGTGGCCAATAATATATTCAATTAACTATTAACCTTTGCTCTTTTACTTGGCACTTTGGATCATTTGGCCTTTTAGGACTTTATTGCTTAAGCCTCAAATAATATAAGCTTAAATAATATTTTGAAAGTGTTATCGTTCTTAAACACGGTCCTCAGATCAGTACCTACTTAAATAAATCAAAATTTATGTCCCTACTTCCCAAGTGGTGTTGGTACCTACTAAATGTCACGATGAACAGATATGCAGTTTAATTCAACTACTTTCACTTTATGCTGATTATAAATTAACGACAGAGGATTAAACTCAGTTTAAGACAGGATATCGAGTTTAAGCGTAAATGTATGTGCTTGTATTTTTTTTATTCCAGGGGCTATTAATTTGCCTTTGTAAAACCTCGACTTGTTTGATGAATATTTGAGGCCGTTAGAGCCACAAGTTGGACAATGACCTACAGAATTTGACTCTTTGTGGTTTACCGCAAAGTGTCATTTTCGGTCAAAGTTTGTAGACGTTAAGCTTTTCGAAGGATTTGGGTTGTGTTTGGAGTTTTCAACGGTTTGCGTAAAGTTACCAAAAGTTACAAATACTTGGTAGCATGGGGTATCATTCTTCAAGTACATTAAAGGAAAAAAACGACCAAAAGATTCCTAAACTTCACAAAAGCTCAACTTTATAAAAACATAAGTACATATGAGAGTACATTAAAACATCAAACAACGATTTATTGAACTCTATGCAAACCAAGTTTTTGTCGTAATATAAATGTGGGCTCGTCTCGACGCCTCGGGCTCAAATTTGCTTACAATACACATGCAAAGTTTTCTGTCCTAATCATAGACATATATATTAAGGACAAGGTCTAATGACAGGTTAAAACGTCGCTTCAAAGTGGGAGCCAATTTCACAGATTGGCATCCACTAGCGCTCAGTCTGTGATGGAAGTTAGAAGGCATCGGTCGAATGTCACAAACAAAATATGCCAAGTTGTATTGTGAAGGGTTGCACAATCTATACTCAAAAGTGCAGTAAAAAGAAAGACCAAGTTTCTTACCTCAAGTAATTCAATATTTTCAACAAAATAATCAACGAAATCGTAATAATGTTTTGTAACAAAATAATCGAATTTATATTTGGAATAATCATTGTAAACATAAACATTGACAGACATAATGGCAGCGATAGGCACCTAATTTTCTCAACTTGTCGTAGTTCACGCGAAATCTAATAGATGGCGCTGACTTTTCCCACGCCATTTTGACAAAATAAATGTTCCTTCGAGCATATCCTGATATATAAATCTATGGTCCTAATATTATCCACCGTAGCCACTAAAATTTCACAGAACTTCGCAATTAGTTAAACCGACAAAGTTCCTTGCTGTGCTTAATTTTTTTTGCTCCTGTACAAATATACTTTTTCGTTGGAAGATAGTGGATAATTGCTTATTTAGTTTAGTATAGAATCGGCAACGGGTCGCATAATTATCGTAATGGATGCTAGATGATCAAGAGTTCTACCCACGCAAGATTTATTACTCTGCGCTTCAATGCCAAATTAAAGTTTGCAAACAAATTGTAGACTATCAAAAGTACGTAGGCGAGCCTCTATACTTATTTGAAAACAAAAGTTGATTTTTATCTGAAGAGACTGAAACATAAATAAACATAATAAATTAAAGGATTTATGTTGATTCTAATGCTGTATTAAAGCTATACCATAGATACCCTAGTATGCAGAGCCAGGAGGAGTAAGAGAAGATAATGATTACAAAAAAAGAAATACCTACCTACCCTACACAAAACTTTACAGATCATCATCATCATCATTAACAGCCTGAAGACGTCCACTGCTGAACATAGGCCTCCCCCAGGGAGCGCCACTTAGAGCGGCTGCTCGCCTCCTGCATCCATCGGCTCCCCGCGGCTTTCACCAGGTCGTCGGTCCACCTAGTGTCCACTTTACAGATAATATGTCTAAACTATGATTTCAGTCAAAACTAGTAATAGGCAAAGTTTGCAGATTGTGTTGTACGTGTCCTTAGGGACTTGAAAACATTTGTGGCTCTTGTGATAGTGTCTATAAATCAGGAAAACAGTTAGGATAACATTCCTTTCAAACTATTTCCTTTAAGCACCCTATCCGGGAAATAGCTGGCTGTAAGGCGAATAGCTGGTACGAACCGTACAAAACACATACCGCGGTCAGAGCTTGATTGCAGGCGTAATAGCACTATTAGATGCGATAGGATACGCAAACAAGATTACGGTAAATCTGAGTGTACGTCGAACACTTATTTATTGATCCAGTCATATTATACTACAGCAACGAGTATTTTACTACAGCAATTTATGTAGATCATCGTATTCGCAGTGAAACACTGAGCGATGATAGCTCAACTCAGACTGAAGATTGAAATGAAAAAATAAGCCCCAATATTACAAAATAACATAAATGACTACGATACGAACCAAATACGTGACTTCATTTCGAGACACCACCTAGCTAGTGGCTAGTACGATGTAAATAGGTAAAGGACTAGAGGAGGAGGATGTGAGCAATTTTGCGATAAGTTCACATAATAAATGTTTTATGATGGTAAAAATTTGCTGTGTTTAACAGCAGGGCGGTTATTCTCTATGAAAACACAGATTCCACACGATACAAAATCACGTCGTTATCGTGTCTTGTTCAAATCGTGTCACAGCGTTAGATATACCTTCACTTTATATTAAAGTTATCTTTATTTTGAATAAAATATATTGACATAAGTGGTCGTATCTTTTCATGTGTTTATGTTTCGGAACGTGTCTCGGTAAAACATGATTTTTGACAGTTCAAATCGCGCCAATTACAAATTCATTTTGCGCGGTTTTGTTTTCGTTTCATAGAGGATAGACTTTTGCAGATTTCTTATGTAAAACAAGGAATTCGCGTGGTTTCAAAGTAAGGAATCGATACGGAATAAGGGCCCAGGTAATGCTAGGGGCGATAATAAGATGTTAGGGGGGTTCCAGACTAAAAGACACCTAAATAACAGAATTTCATAATAACACATTATTCTGAAGTGCTTTTGGCATATTCCTATTATAAGCACCTTGCAACAATTTATTAAAAATGGATCAGAAACACCTTACATAATTCCGATACAAATCACAAGATCTGCAACTATAAATAATCTGCACTAAGTCTATACATATAATAAAACTGTAGAGATAAAAAAATCTGTAAATGCAAGATATCGAAAAAAAAATTACACAGGTTGGCTTGAAATTTTTCGCTGATCACGTTAAGCTACTTTTTAGACATTTTGTCTGTTTGTTTGTTTGTTTGTTTGTTTGTTTGTTTGTTTGTTTGTTACGGCACAAGTCCGAAAATACTGAACGGATTTTCATGCGGTTTTCACTAATAAGCTTAGAAAAACCCGGCGCAAAACATAGGATATATTAAATTTTAAATATCGTTAATATTTTTTTTTGGTGAAAATGATTAAGATTTCATTATGAAACGGAACGGGATTTTAACAAGATGGCCGCTTCAAGGCCTCAAGGTAAGTTTTTTTTCTTATATTTTGGCTCCACACATAGTGTAGGTAATTAGCCAGTGTCAAAAGGTATGATATATTATGTCTACTGACCATAGATGAGAGAAAAAAAATGTTACTCTGCTACACTGCTACTGGCGGTAATTTTATCTCGGGTTTATCCGGATGCACAGATTAAAGAAAAAAACTCTGTTACTATTATGGCGCGGCTTCATATGCGCCCGAACCTTCGCTGTTGAGTTAGCGCGGAAAAATATCTCTGTTGACTATGCTCGATGTTTTTATTTGTACTGATTTGTACTCGATGTTGTTACTGCACTAGCAATAAGGAAGTAATTTAATGCATGTTTTTATTTATAACTTAAAAGAGAAAAAACAGTAAATAACAATTGGCGCGCCTGCATTACCGGCAGTGTATCACACTTTTCGGGCTACGGCGAAATACATCGCGCGATAACTTCGACTGCGCTTGATGCAATGCAGATTAGAGAAAAACAATGTGTTCATTATGTAAGTACCTATACCCAAGGAAGTCATATGTATTTACATATAGATAAGTTTTTAGTTAATCTGCGGTCCAAACTAAAAAAGAGGATAGGTATGAGAACATTCTTGAATATGAGCACGACACAGAGAACAAGGAATTTAAAAAACTAAAAGCTTCTTAGACTTTTTTTTATAAGTTTTAAGGCTTCACGCGATATCATATTTAGCCAATATTGAAACATAACTAAATTATTATTCATGTTTTCGATATTGGTTTCTGGCGAGGGCAAAATTCTTTATTGGCGATCTGGCATTATGTATTAGTTTTCAAAAATCTACTACGCGTTACCATTCGAAATAAGTATTTAAAATTGTATTTATAGTACCTATAGCTTAACTTTTAGTAGTAACATATTCAGTAATCTGTGCCTATTGACCCTTGCTTTTGCTACGCATTGTAAACCCTTTTTTATTTTGGCATTAGACAAAATTTGTATTTAGCCAATAGGAAGTATTTTATGAAAACTGTTTAAAAAGGTAGGTACTTAGACTTTTTATAATTATTCATAAGGCTTCACGCGATTATCATACTTAGCCAATATTGAAGCTTACATTTTTATTCAAGTTTTCGATTTAGGGTTTTGGCGGGGGCAATTCTTTATTGAAGGTACCTGGGGGTCTAGCAAAGATACCAACCACTAACACTAACGCCAAACGCTAACTTCAAAATGTACTAGGATGAAATTTCGGAAATCGCTTCCTTTTCCACAGCTAATGTCTGTTCAATACAGTTTTGGGAGTTAGCGTTTGGCGTTAGCGTTAGTGGTTGGTATTTTTGCTAGACCCCCTGTAGTACTTATAGCTAATTAAGTTATAGACCCTTACCATTGCTACGCATTTTGAAACCTTTTTCATTTTGGCATTAAAGTAAGCCGGAGGTGCTATTATTTGTATTTAGCCAATGATACGAAATATTTGATGAAAAATGTTTAAAAAGGGTAGGTACCTACTTAGATATAAAATATGTAGGTATTCATTATGGCAATAAAATTGTATCCTCGAATTAACAACATGGCGCGTAACGTTCGTTTTTGACTGTGTTTGATTTGTTCTTCTTCTTCTTCTTCTTGCATGTTGAAATAAGTTTTTAATATTTAAAATATTTTAGATCTGTGGGCTTTTAAATAAACCAGGGGAGCAGAAAATGATTGATTACTCGGTTACTTCAAGAAGGTTATAGTTATTAGTAGGTAAGTAACTATCTTATGTGTAGGTAGTTAAGTACTCAATTCGTATGGAACCAAACATAAGAAGGTAAAAAAATGTTGTAAATGGAACAAAAAGCGCGCGGATAATATGTAAAACTGAGCAAAACAGGATCACCGTGTGTGATTTTTCCATATTTTTCTAAACTGTACCTGCCTGCTTAGGTAACTACTACCTAAACAAAATTTACTGAAACTTCTGTTAAAGAGCTGAGTGAAGTGATATAATTTTAGGTTTTTGTTTGAAACTTCTTTTACTGTTATAAATTTATATTAGACTCATAACATTTAATTTTAGGTAATGGCTTAAATAGCTTCCACTCACGGCTATGCTTGCGTTATACCTATACCTATGCTAATACAGGTTAGTGTGCTAAGCTTCGAAAAGATTTATTGGATTTTGTTGTTTGGTACGAAATGCATGATCTATTATTAGACTATAACGTAAAAATAACATAACACAAGCGTGCGAAGCCGCGGGCAAAAGCTAGTAATAAATAAAATTCTGATCTGTATTCTAATCCGCAAATATTTTTACACGGACGATAAAAAACTCGTAAGTGCAGAATCTGGGTTCGATAAACTGCTGGCGTCTATCTGGAGTGGGCTAACGTTGTAAGAATACGTTACGTGATTTAATTGTTGTACTGTGGCTGTATAGTGTATACCTGTTCTAATCTCGCACGTGTTTTTAAGAACTGCAAAAAAGTCTCATAGAGGTTTTGTATGTAAATTTATGGGTTTTATTTGAATGTTTCTGAGAGAATTTATGCTTTGTTTTTTATCCGGAAGTTTCTTCAGATGGTATTAGAATAAGTAATTGGAGTTCGTCTTTTCTCAATGTACAAGTAATTGAGCATTTGACCGCAACTCACCTGATGTTAAACGACGGACGATGCAGTAGAAGGTGTAGCATCAGTTGACCAATGAAGAGCCTATTTACTCTAGTCTTAAAATGGACGGAGTTATATTGGTCTCTTACCTCTTGTTTAGCGGGACTCTTAGCGCTAAAGTTATGAAGTCTACTAGTTGCTGCGTATAGCATAGCATTTGTGGATGGCAGCAAAGCCTGTATCATTTCTAAAGAAATATTTTCTCTGATCATGTAACAAGGAGATAGACCGAGTTACTTTCATAAGTTTCCAATGTGTATTCACTACTGTGTCGTAACTGTTAGGTAAAGTATTTGAATCAAGTTCACGGTCAAGGCACGGAATGTCGTGATTCTATATTTTGCAAAAATCTATTCGCAAATATTTAAAGAATGCTTAGGTTACTCTGTCACAGAAATACCAGCATTTGTGTCATTGGCGAGTGTTTAGCGCCTCACGACGTAATCTGTGTGATGTCATCGACGTATTCTAAAGCATGATAATAATGGAAACCGGAGAACGGATGTTATCATTGTACAGTCTTTACAGTGTTTATAGGCTTTACGCAAATTTGACGCGTTTGATAAGAACGAACCTGAGGGATCTCCTGGGCATAGTAATAGATACAATACCCGCAGAAAATGTCGATAAGTTGCTAGCTCCAGTAACTTTTATAACTAAAATAATAAAAAGAGCTGAAACGATGTTGATGGATATTTTATTGGGATAGAATTTACCACGGATAAAAACATGGGAATACCACGCAGAATAGGTGTAACTGTTATAATTTTTATTTGTCCATCTTATTTGAACGCTGGAGGTGTATGGAGTGAGACATAGACGTAGCGTACTCGATTTAACTGAATTTTTGTATATAAGTATCAACACCTACTTAACTGTTGTCAAAATAAAGTTTACTTATAAAATAGCAATACAAACTTTAAAGACATTGAAATAAGATATACTATAATGAAATGAAAATACCTTAAACAGCTCAAGTACCATGTGTCAGTGTTCCCTACATCTGTCTGTTCTATGATAATAACCAGGGGTCACAGTTAACAGCTTATTATCTTCCTGGTTAACCGCATAATTTAGTGCCACGAAATAAGGGGTCTTTCGAATGGCTCTCTATTCTATTAATTTCTAACGGTGTTTGGAAATAGGCACCCACGCAACTGTGAGTACATAAGCTAGTATTTTAGAGTGGTCGCTCAGATACAATTAATTTGGTAAATGTTTCATAGTTTTAGCGATAGGATGTTTACTCAAAGTTTTAGCACAAAACATATCGCGTTTGCATTGCCAACCTTGGTTAAATATGACATGTTGCGTCAGAAATCTTTAGGGCATCACAATCCAACACTACAATATTTAGGTTTCTAATAGTACTTACGGGATCTTTACCGTGATTAGAATCATTTTTGAGTTCCCGATATTATTACTATTAGTAATATTAGAAATGTAGTGAAGAGCCGTGAAAGTTTTAAACAGTGTTTTACAATATTTAGATTCAAAGCATTCATATTTAAGTCTCTTAACATAACAGCAAGATCTACAGTGCCTACATCATTTCATGATAAATCATCACCTGTGTAATACTATTTCCAAATGTTGTCTATGATGTATCTAACGATGGCTGATTGACTGATTGATTGATAACTGGCATGATTCCGCGTGCTGAATGATCATTAGCTTAATGTAGACGTTCCGTATTATTAATCAATGTTTTTTTTATTCTTTCAGGTAAATATTGGTGGCAGAGATTAATGCGGGATTGAGCGGTTTGAAGAGTGAATTATTTGGTTTTATGATATTAGAACATTAGTCTAATAAGCACCAAATATATTAAAGGTATGGTATACTTATTAGATAAAGATTTAACCAACATTGTCCTTCTAGTCTTAGTAAATCAGTGCGTCTATATTACTTTGACTTCGAACCGAAGTGAATAATCCTAAATTTTTCACTGCCTTTTTTCTAGTTCATAATAATAAATGAGAGAGTCAATGAAATTACCACCCACTACTAGGATCAACTGACCCGAAACCTCAGAACAGAGACTCGCTGGATACAAGAGGGAAGCAGCCTACTCCAAGTAGTGTTCTATGAGGGATGCCTATGTTTACCAGTGGATTTCTTCAGGCTGGTGATGACGATGATGATAAAATAACAAATCATTCCGTTATTTCATAATGATCCTACTTTTACAAAACCAACAAGTTCAGTACTTAGAAAGGCTCTTTGTTCTAAAGACCTTGCACAAATAGCTCCAAAAATGGAGTCCTCAAACTTGACATGACCATAATAACAACAACAGTTAAATAGTCTTGCACAATAAAAGCCTGTATTACGTAAGTAAAGCTCACACAGATATGCAAAGGTGTCGCAGAAGCTGTTAACATTTTATCTCGAGGAAGTGGGTCACGCACCGCAACTGTAGTATATACGTGACAACTTGGCTCACTGCTAATTGTTCTTTACACTGTGATGCATTTTGTCCTCAATATGCACCTTTTTGAGTTGGGTAAAAGGTATACGAAATGAAGAATAATTACATTCATATTTTTAAAAAGGTTAAGGACTAGATTTGTAGAAAGAGGTAGAGAACTTACTGATGGTTCTGTACCTGTGTTTGTGTAAGTTTGCCTTGAATATAGCTGCAATGCCTTCGGATCCAATAGCGTATTATGATTTGGGACGCACGTTGCTAAGTTGTTATGATAGGGTGGGTATTTATTTATTTCATCATAGGAAAATTTACAGCCAAATAAACAATAGAAAGTAACATAATTATAGAAAATAAACTAGGCCAATTACAAGTTCCACTTATAGAAAAAACATATAAAAGAAATCCGTAGTAGTCAATATGAAGTAGATAAATAAACCTACCGATAGTGTAATTTAATTGAAACAGTAGATCTAAGTTTGAGAACCGAACAAATCAGCTGCCAGTTTTTGCCTTATAGAACGCACCCCATCAAAGAAAACGTCAAAATCACTATTAGTCTAGTATAGGATTAAATATATTAACTCATCAGCATACGCATCTATTTACCAGGAAATATTCCAGTTATCTTCTAATTCTATATTAAGCCCTTAAGTTCTTTTATCAGTCACATCACACATTTGCTAGATAAATTCTAATCGGTCGTAAATATCGCACATCTATATCATGATAACTTTTGCTATGACAATGCAAACGAAAGGAGAGCCTATTTCATGTGGAACAAGACTGGAAATGTAAATGAAAATTTAAATTTTAGATGAAATATACGTGAATTTAAAATGTAGAATAGAACACGCAGATGTTTTCTATGAGGAACTCAAGTTACATAATAATTATTTAATAACGATTTTCCACGTGAACATTAACATTTTGAGGTGTGTCTATTAGAAAAAATCAGCCATTAATTTTAAATACCCAATCTATATACCTCCTTTACCAATAAACACTGTATAACAGTGGAATACCTACACAGTGTTTTCTCTTGTTCTATCTTTGCCTATTTCAAATTCAACGGAGAAAGACAAAACAGTACAGTAAATAACTTCATCCGCTACACAATGTTTATTAGTAAATGGGAAGAAATTAAGAAATAAACAAATTATTTCTTCATTTAGTTTGCAATATTAACTTCCATACGCCCAATAAAAGTAGTCCGCGCATACTAACTAGAATGTAGGTGACTCGGCCCCAACTATTATCTATTAGATAGCGTTATCTGATACACTTGCCTACTAGATAAGTACTCTGATAATAAGTAGGTGGCGTGCGTTTACCGCTAGATGTTACGCAAGTTCAAGGAAGCTATGCCAATATAGACTTCACTGGTTGGAAAGACTGTAGGAATGATGATCATACTAGTTATTACTATACAGAATGCAGACCAATTAGAAGACATGACCTTCATCGCCATAGTACATAAAATAATCGAAAATTATTCATAAAATAGTCATCATCACCATCAGCCTGAAGACGTCCACTGCTGAACATAAGCCTCCCCCAAAGAGCGCCACTTTGAGCGGCACTTGCATCCTTGCACCGGCTCCCCACGGTTCTGACCAGCAGGTCTAGCAAAGATCCCAATCGCTAACGCTAACGCCAATCGCTAACTGCAAAAATGTATTGAAATGACATTTGCTGCGGAAAAGTAAGCGATTTCCGAAATGTCATCTCAATACATTTTGGAGTTAGCGTTTGGCGATAGCGTTAGCTTTTGGGATCTTTGCTAGCCCGCCAGGTCGTCGTTCCACCTAAAATATTATCATTCGTGTAAGTTTGTAAATTTTACATGGCATTTCTTCAATGAAAAACTGTTAATATAGAAAAGTTGTAGAAGAAACATTGTCTACCTTGGGGAGTAATAGATTTACCCCCTTTCGGGATAATATACCAATTCAAACTCAGATAGTATAACCACAGACAAAGACATTTACTTACTTTTTCTCAAACATGCTTGGAAATTTGAGCATTATTTTGACAACCTTCTTCGAGATAAATTGCAAATGCTGTACTGGCGAGCAGCGGCCGGGGATGTTTGTATGAAAATCCATATCTGTCGTGGTTTAGCGGCCAGATAAAATACATAGTAAACTCATACCTGTCGTGCTTGCAAATAAAAAGCTCATGGAATTGATTTTTAAAGTATAAACCAGAATGTTGTCCTTAAAAATGTTATCAATCATTGGGATTTGTACCCGCGCCCCTCTACTCACAGGGTTGGAGCTCTATCCATTAGGCTATGGTTACACGAGCACTAGCTGCGAAAATCTTTAGTACTTGTGTTTCACCGTCAAGTACTTACTAAAGATTATCGCGGCAATCGTTCGTGAGAACATAGCCTAGTGGATAGGGCTCCAACCCTGTGAGTAACACTGGAATTCATAGTCAATGTGGGGGCTCCTCTAGGGGATGTTTCAGGCGTTGTGTGGCGAAGTCTAGTTAAATGCATTTCTTACACAAAATTAAGTAGCCCCCAATCTGACAATTCTGACATTGTCGAAGCCAGTTATGCTATGAAAGTGAAAGAAGAATGTTTCAATATTCAACCAGTATGAGAAAATTGAATGATAGATTTTGGGGGTCTGTTCAGCCTTTGACTATAAATACCACTGTAAGAGGTCGCTAGTTCAAATCCCACTGACTGAAAAAATTTTAAGTACTAACACTGGAATTCATGGTCGACGCGGGGGCTCCTCTAGAGGATGAATCAGGCGCTGTGCGGCAAATTCTAGCTTTATGCATTTCATAAACAAAAGCAGCCCCGAATCTGGCATGATGGGTGACATTTTGGCGCGACTTTTGATAGTTCAAAATGACACTCGACAGAATTTTCAAAGACAACTTTTTTTTTTATATTTTGGCTCCACACATAGTGTATTTATGGTGAGCCCGCGCAGGGAGGCACCACGTGAACTATGGCGCATGCGGGGTGGTAATATAATGGAGCAGCAAATATAATACAAATATGTACTTACAGTCATTCCTGGCTTTATTTGTCATAAATACAACGAAGGATTGCTAATAACTGATTGGATAATTCTGGGATTAATTAACATAAAAAGTACGATACAACGTAATCGACATACTGAACAGACAGCAAAGACAAGATAGAGAGTAGCTTATAGAATTGGTCAACGACAATAATTTACCACAGAGTAACTAATATTCGGATACACAACGAATGTAATAAAAACAATATTAATCGTTATATATATTCAACAGTATTTAGCCAGTGTCAAGTATTATATTATCATCGTGTTATAAAATATTTCACGCAAAGTCATGTCCTAGTCATATTCATAGTCCAGTCTAAGTCATGCTCCAGCAAAGTGGTGGCAACTTTACTAGAAGCTTCTATGGAGTTTTGGAAACAACACGAAAAATCACGTTTCACCACATTATATCACTTGCCCTCTCTCATGCTCGTAATTCAGCACTTAATGCGTAAAACGCCACCAATTTTAAGCATTAACACTGGAAAAAGCAAAAGTTTAAAAAAATAATACAATGCAACGACGTGAACTTTTCCGCGTTCCCGCCAAAACTAAAGACAACTTGATTGAAATCGTAGAGTATTTAATTAAAATGCTTTTCAGTTAGGGATTTCGCCAGCGATTGTTTATGAAAGTGAAAGAAGAATGATTCAGCATTTCACCTCTACGTAAAAGTGGAATGATAGATTTTGGGGGTTTTTTCAACCTTTGTTTATGAATACCACTGTAGGTGTATTTTCATAAATAGACCCTGATAAATTGAATAAAATCTTAACGCCATATCGTGAAAAAAATATTTTTAAATTAAAGTTCTTCATAGATTTAATTTCAGCGCATTATTTGAGAAAAGTACTATACAAGCCTTGGCCACAACTAGGCATTGATGGAATTACTTATTTATTTACACGTTCGTCCATCAATGCCTCTGTTGCTGGCCGCTGCAGTAATGTACTATGTATATAGTATTAGATGTCTGTGATAATAGCAAGCTACGCTTTTCTTGTAGTTCTGTATAATTGAAGAAGATGGCGTTACCATCGCCGTATTTTATTTCTGAATCACGCAAACGCTGTTCGCAGTTCACCGCTGTACTGTATAATGGTAGTTCATAACAGTAATTTATTATAATGCACTATTTACTCTTCGTCGTCAATTGAGTAGTTTTTGAAAAACATCTAGGGCGCAAATATCAGCGCTAAGATGTTATAGGTCAGATAATTATGCCTACTTTGAAAGTGTCAGCCAAAGATTATTAAGCCCGTTGGTAGTTCGTGAACATTATTTCTCCTACAAACACGACTCACTAGCAGCGTTGCCATATATACAGATATATCTGTATTAGTACAGATTTTAGGGTACCAATACAGATGACAGATTTAACTCTACTTTTGCTTTGCCTATAAAGAATAAAAAAAAAATTCAGATTTTTTTGATTTGAAGATTTTTAAACCTTTCAAATATTGATTCTTATTTTTATGCTCAGTAGGTACTCGTTTTAGTTTTGCATGCATTTTTTTCATGTTGGTTGGGAAGATAATCTTGATACGATTAAAGAAAATTTTGCCCATTAAGAAAAACGAAAAACCCATTACCATACTTACGTCATTTCAAAGCCCACAGTTTCATCAAATGACAGCTAATAGGTACTTACATGATGATTCTGTCCTGTGATTTCAAACACAATACCTTAATTCCTCTACATGACCTACCTACTTTTATTTAAGGAGTTCCTAACTTCACAAGTCTCGAGGTTCTCAAGTGGCTACCATGAACTGGAAGACGCAGCGTAGGCCGGCCCCACTAGGTGGACCGACGACCTGGTGAAAGCCGCGGAGAGCCGATGGATGCAGGAGGCGAGTAGCCGCTCTAAGTGGCGCTCCCTGGGGGAAGCCTATGTTTAGCAGTGGACGTCTTGAGGCTGTTAATGATGATGATGATGATGATGAACTTCACAATTGGGTAGGTGAGCACTGATAGGTTCCTAAAGCTCTTTCTTACAAATATACAATAAAAAAACCGCTAACAACAGTATGCTGTCATCGACTTAACAATTTTCGCAAGTGTTAGTCTACTCTATCATCTGAATATGAGATCTGCCTAGAAGTTGATAGAATAGAAAGAAAATTTACAAAAATCGGTGCACAAAACAATGTAATGGTATACAAGATTTCATACGGATTTTGGTTTGTTGATCTCGTATAGATTTATACATATTTCTAGACTCTTCAGTACAGATTCTTAAATTTGGAAGGTGGCAACACTGCTCACTAGGGGGCGAAGTAAGTTACTTTCTGGAAAAGTTCACGACTTCACGTCGTCGTTGCATTGTATTATTTCTCAAAACTTGTGCTTTTTCCAGTGTTAATGTTTAAAATTGGTGGCGTTTTACGCATTAAGTGCTGAATTATGAGCATGAGTGTGGGCAAGTGATATACGTTATTTTCCGTGTTGCTTCCAAAATTCCATAGAAGCTTCTAGTAAAGTTGCCACGACTTTACTGGAGCATGACTAAGACTGGAATATGACTACCTGACTTAGACTGGACTAAGAGAAATATTCTATTAACATGATGAAAACCACATTTTTTTTCTCAAATCTGTGATGAAAAATTACAATACTTGACACTGGCTAAATACACTATGTGTGGAGCCAAACTATAAGAAAAAAAAGTTACTTTCTTTATTTGGTATGACTTTGTCTCGTTTTTTTTACTTCAAGTAACAAAACGAGACAAAGTCATACGAAATGACAAATAACAGCAGAATGGAACAAAAGACTTATTGGGTGTCATAGGATTAGCGATTGAAATACAACACTAATTTTCATATGAGAGGAAGTTATATCATTCGCCAACTGGATTTATAGTCAATGGTGGTTTAGCCATGTTTTATTAAGTGCCCAAATGAATTTAGCTGCAGCTTCTCTTTTGCTTTCCATACGGCTTCGTTTTTTCCACTGATAATGGACCCCGTCCCATAAAAGCAGACGTTTAACATGAGAATACTTATTCCGTGAGTCACGAGCTTGCCGATTGCCATCTGGTGGGTCACAAGATCACCTGTCTCAAGGTAAGCGTTTATGACACCAAGATACAGACCACCTTCTGCATCCGTTTGAGTATCGGGTATCTACTCTATCGAGCCTACTACCGATTATGATACCTACACGATGATGAGCCAACTCAAAAGATGCATTATACGCTGACCGAACTCTGACCCAAGCAAACATCTGCCACAGTGTGAAAGTGTTATCTCCGAAAAGGGCTCACAGAGACCGCGTAACAGACCTCAAATATGTACGCAACTATTAACTATGCTAATATTATGAAAGATGACCCAGAATAGAGCATTCTAGTTGTTGACAACTATTTTGGTATGGTGACAGTCAACCTACACAACTCCTATTTTGGAGTGAACAGCACTCGTTTTTGGTTTAAATTCATTTCGGTTTCACCAATTTAGAATGAGCATCAATTGATGGTCACTAATGGTCAGTATTGCATTCATTAACTTAATAGATAGTTTAGATAGCCCTTCTCACTAGACGTTTATAGCAAATGTAAAGTCACTCATGTCATCCAAATTAATAAGAACTTTTCTAAAATAATTAAGACATTATATTTAATTATTGTTAAAACTGATACGTTCATTGCAGATAATTACAAAAATAACGGTAGGTACATTGGTGAAGAGTGCTTGATACCAAGTATGATGTGGTACTCGAAACATTCAACAAATACAAATCGTCTATCCGTAATCAGTAACATGATTACAGAGCCGATAAAAAGAAGTCATAAAACGATTATGATGAATCTTTAATCCAAAATTCTAATGCTATTTGCATTGTGGTGTAACAGGAAATGATTTACGGACTTTCAACGAAACACCATAAAACTTATTTTCGCTTGCAGCCCACACCATGAATATCAACCACACCATTATAGGTGGCCACGATCACCAAGTCGCCACCATATAAAAGGTTGCAACAATTAGCAAAACTTAATCTGTATGCTTGCCGTGACATTTGATATTTCCAGCGTAGGTGCAGTTAATAGAGCTATTTTAACTTAAGATTTATTTGTCTCCACGTTTATTTTAGTGAGAGAAATAAAGTATAATGTGCAGGTGTGGCTTCTGAGTATTTCGAGATGTCGATAACGGTCAAGGGAAATCGCCGTTCGAACTGGAAACAATACTGCAGTCGTGTTCGGAATCCCTTTCAATGCATGATTATGTTTAAGAGGCTGGAAGCTGAGCATTATCTTCTGTTTGAGGCCATGTTAAACGCTTACTTTGTAACTAATATTACGCCAGATCAATGGCCTTTTTTAGGGTTTCGTACCCAAAGGGTAACTATTACTAAGGCTCCGCTGTCCGTCTGTCTGCTGGTCTGTCTGTCTGTCTGTCTGTCTGTCTGTCTGTCTGTCTGTCTGTCTGTCCGTCTGTCACCAGGATGTATCTCATGAACCGCAATAGTTGGAAAATTGAAATTTACACAGATGATGTATTTCTGTAGCTACTAGCAAGAAACACTAAAAATAAATTAAATAAATATGTGTGGACATTTCACACAGCGCCATCTAGCCCCAAACTAAGCATAGCTTGTACTATGGGAACCAGATAACGGATGTAATGCTTACTTTTTTTGTTTGTAAATACATACATACAATACAATATAACACCCAGACACAGAACAAACATCTATGTTCATCACACAAATGTTTGTCCTGGGTCGGTATCGAACCCACAGCCCTCAGTTCAGAAGGCAGGGTTACTACCAACTAAGCTAGCAGAGGGTCTAGCAAAGATCTCTAACGCTAACGCTAACGAGCTAACCAAAAAATGTACTAAAATGACATTTTGGAAATCGCTAACTTTTTCGCAGCTTATGTCATTTCAATATGATTTCAATACATTTTTGGAGTTAGCGTTTAGCGTTCACGTTAGCGTTTGAGATCTTTGCTAGAGCCTGGCCCTTCAAAAATATATTTGCCCTTGCACCTTGCCCGTTATTTTTTTACATAACACGGACGGATCACCAAGCTGACGGTCCGCCCGACAGTAAGCAGTTACCTTCGCCTATATAGACACCTGGGGGTCTAGCAAAGATACCAACCGCTAACGCTAACGCCAAACGCTAACTCCAAAAATGTATTGAAATGACATAAACTGCGGAAAAGTTAGCGATTTCCGAAATGTCATTTTAGTACATTTTGTAGTAAGCGTTTGGCGTTAGCGTTAGCGGTTGGTATCTTTGCTAAGCCCCCTGGACCACCAGAGGCGTTGCCGATTCGTTACCTGCCTTTCCAAGTCCCCGTAGTATGAAGTGCAGCTCTATCCTCATCTTGCCAGTATGTGGTAGAAATGACCTCGAAAAACAGACTCTGCGAAGTTTCCATCAATTTAACTAGGAATGGTCAAATAAGTAATTGTTATGTAATGTGAATATCCTGAAAAATAACAGAACAGTTCAATGTTCAATGAACTTTACTATGTTGCGAGCGAAAAATCGATTTTCTTATCACGTGTTATCACCATGCTACGTTTATGTTTGCATTGAACCTCACTTGTGTGTGTGAATTTGTAAAATTATTTTGTATAGCCTAGAAAATTCAACCTATGTATTAAAACGCAAAATCTAATTTAAATAATCAGCTGATCAAATTGATTAAAAAGTTGACGTAAGTACCTATGTCACAAGAATATTTCGCTTCGGTCGTCTACGAAACTTGAGCTTCGTAACCAGTTACGAATTTCAGTGAATCATGGAATTGTCTGAGTAGCAAAAAAATTTATATGGATTGCTAATATTTCAAAATTGCTTCTCTGAAAAATAATATTTTTTAATTGCAGTGAGACTTGCATTTTTGCACGTTTGTGCGGTAATGAGGCCACTCGTATGGAAATAACAAGCATCATAAAGATAGAACCGGTTGCTCTTTATTGCATGCTGTTGCTAAAGTTGGTCTTGATAACATTATCATTTTGCTTTACATCTAGCCGCCTCTGAATCAAATATTTATTCGTCGTTGAATATAATATTATTCTGCTATTTATTTTACCTAGTTGTTAAACATATTTTATTTATGAATCACATTTTGGTGTTTACCATACAGAGAAATATAATACTAATTACCTACATAGACTACATACTAATAATAAAGACAAAATAAAAATAAATTAAACAATAAAAGTTATATACAGTTGTAAATAACGTATCATAAAGACCTCTGGTGGAGGGAAAACTGCCCAGAACGCTGGCTGCATTGCCACGCTGCATGGCAATGCTGATTTTTTGGGCAAAATACGAGCCATCCTTCTGGGCCATTATTCCGTATCGATTCCTTACTTCGAAACTACGCGAATTCCTTGTCTTACATAAGAAATCTGCAAAACTCTATTCTCTATGAAACGAATACAAAACCGCGCGAAATGAATTTGGAATTGGCGCGATTTGAACTGTCAACAATCGTATGTTTTACCGAGACGCGTTCCGAAACATCAACACATCAAAAGATATGACCACTTATGTCAATATATTTTATTCAAAATAAAGATAGCTTTAATGTAAAGTGAAGGTATATCTGACGCTGTGACACGATTTGAACAAGACACGATAACGACGTGGTTTCGTATCGTGCGGAATCTGTGTTTCCATAGAGAATAACCGCCCTGGTCACCAGTCGTCTCCACCAAAAGTTTTGCCAAGTCTCTGTATATTTCCAGAGCACCTGGTCCCTACGGCCCCATAGTTTCAACCCCAACCGGCACAAACATGTATCTTAGTTGTTGATTTGCAGGAATATACCTTAAATAGAGCAAAATCTATACATCTAATAAAACTGTAACTGGCTGGGCTAAATATGTAACAACAATGAATAATTTTTGAAATTTTTGATTGCATTACACGTCTTTATTATCAGTAAATTATGTACCATCCAAGTACTCAATTTATGCTAATGAGTTAAATTCAGGCGAAGCCTGCCTCCCTTCTCTTGCCGTCCCATCCATTCATCCTTTTCCCCTATCTTTTCCCCTTTCGCTTCCCGTTTACCCCTAAAACTAATTAACCCGTGCGAGTCAACTAGTAAATAATAAATTAATGTGTATTATGAACTTATGATGTCAAATACGATTTGTGTAAAACTTTGGGTTTGTTATAAAAACAAGCTAACTAATAGCTAACACAATTTACAATAATCTCGTTAGAAATGGAGTTAGTCATAACACCGTAGGTACCAAAACATTGGTATGGCATGATGGCAGTTAAATTAGTTACATGTATTGTAACCTTGATACACAATACAACGTCTACCCATAGAGATAGGATGTAGTAAGGAATTCTAGCTGTTACTAATATAAATCTAATAAACGTACAACGTCATAATCTCTAAACTTAGCTTCATTAGTTTTCCAACATCTCTTTCAACCAACAAATATTTAAATTCAGGTTCCACCGCAAAGACCTAGGACATTGTGGTGATATGTGCTAATCTATAGTGTGAATTCTCGCTCAAAAATCCCAAAATATGACACATCCGCCGTTATTTTACTATCTCTTTTCCTCTCGGGCAGTATGGTGTACTTGATTTTTTACTTCTCGTTCCCACGCTGTTCGAACCTTAGAGCATCTATAAATGCCCTATGCTATAAATTTCTAAATGCTCTAAGGTTCGAACGCATGAAAATACTCTAGTTCCACCCACTATAAAAGCACTATTCAATCCGAGAAAAATGTCTAATTTCCATCTACCCAAAATACGGTTCCATTTGCATTACACTCTCAGCCTCTCCTTACAATGGATATAGGATAAGCTGAGACATATGTAGATAAGCAATACTATTATTACTATAATATACACATCTATAACAACAAGAGACAGGCAATTGGTATGGATAATTTGCTCTATATCCAGTCGGGTTTAAAGCCCTGCGATTCTGTGAGAATGAGATAAATGTGTAACGCACGTGCTATCAACTACATATCTATACTTCAATACAATCACATATCTATCTTCTACACATATCTAACATTTATAAGTACGACCAACAAATAAACAGCCTTAGCTCAAACTTGAATTGCGCAGTTAGGTTAGGCATTGAGGCAACGATTTAGGTTACTTTTTTACGCAGAATTAGTAAATGCAGTAGTTTACATTAAGATTATTGTCGGATTAACGATAAATAACCAATACGTGTAACATTTAAACAAATGGCTATTGTGACCCCAATCTCCTCAGTTTTCTATTGGAGTAAGTACTTGGAATTGAAGAGATCTCTTGTATTTAATGTAATAAATAAATAATAAATTCTTTATTTCAACAAAGATACAGTGCTCCGCTTAATACTTATATTTAACTAAGGCCGAAAGTTATACACTTAACATTTTTGTTGGGTATCTGCTGCCGAACTAGACTCATCGTCTGTGTTTCAGCGTACAGTGCCCTCCCCCAAGAAGTTGATACATAACTAGCCTTATTATTATAGATATAGGTACAGTTTACTTAATTACGTTATGGTGGAAACAAAGAAGAATATAAAATAATGTGAGTAGGTAAACAAAGTAGGCATAAAATAAAAACGATATAACACTAAATAATATTGTGGTATAAGATGCTTGGTTATTGTTCCTCTCTGTGTGTATGGTGAGTATGAATGTGTGAGTGTGAGAGGGTGTGTTGTACGCATTTACGTTTATGTGTCCTTTTATGAAAAATTAGTATTTGCTGGTGAATTTTATTATTCACAAAAGTTACTCACATATATTATTCACATATATTATTCATACCAAAAAATAAGATTTTTTATTTTTTTATTTTTTATTAGTTTAAAATGCTATGCTAAAACTTTTAATAAATCCTCTGTTTTATCGGTAAGTGTTTTTAGCCAACTGGTGACTTTTAATTTGACTTCCGTTCTTGATAACGAATATATATCTAGAGTTTTATTAAGTTTTTTTTGTAAAGGAAAGGACCCAAAAAATAGATGAATCTCTGAATAAAAGAGGTATGAACTTACTGTGGTTGGTTACACGGCGTTGGGTTTGCATTTGGGGATCATAAACTAACATTGAATGTTGTCCTAAGATTTTCATCATATCTTTACATTTGCGTGGGATCACAGTGAAAGATTATCTACAAAACCAACTTAAAACACATGAATCGGTCCTCAAAATATATTGGAGGTATCAAAGAACATACACAAAACCACAAAAATCGGACTAGATGTCTATTTTTGAAGTTGGTAATAAAAAAAAGGTGGTCATAATAGACTTATACTTATTTTTTCACTCATCAATTCTCATGGCAAATCGAGTTATTTTTATAGATAAAGCCGCGAATTGTTTTAATATCCAAAGCTCGAATATAAGCGACATTTCCATGTCGGAACAAAGCCCCGTTGCGCTATCGGCTGCATCAGTGGCCTATATCGGGACCTTTCACTACAGCCATGAACACGACAATTGCGGCACAGAAATAATAGCCTTGTGTGGCCCTTTATCGGTGCAATTTATTTCTGAACTTTTAATTGCTCATGCTTTCTATTTGCTGAAACTTTTTAGTCCTTGGAATGAGGTAGCATGGCATCTTCATTCGGTGAATTTTTGCGATGTGTAGCGTTAAGATATTTATTCTTTAAATTATCTGATTCTAAACTACATATAATAAAACAAAAAGTTAAGTATAAAATGTTATGTTATGATCGAGGATCTAAATAAATGGTAGATACTATTATAAAATCTGGGTAAATAAATAAATAAATATCCCTTAGCCTATTAGTGAGTTTATTGATAATTTCAATAAAAAATAATTTGCTGATTACAAAGATGAAACCTTTGCTCCTTCTCCTTCACCCTTATTTCCAGTTCAGAGACAAATAAATAAGATCTTCATTAGCTATGTCTTTACTATTCTTTGAAATACAAATGTTAATGTAAATTTATATTATTTTGCATTTTATATAAGTACAAATGCATCGCAGAACACTATTATTTATTTATTCACTTGGCTAGCAATTAATTAATTTATACGAAGCCATCTCAAACCTTAGCAGACCAAATAAGTTCTGCGCGTGGGGTGTGGGCGTGGGTCAGAATTCAGACAGACCACATGCATCACCATTATATAATAATACCTACTTATACATGGGTATAAATTAAAACGGTCTCATAAGTAGGGCCTCATAGGTATGTTGTGTTTTGTGTAGTAGGTAGTGACACAGAATAAATAATAATACAATGGTATTTTAGTTGATAAAATTCTCATTAGTGTACTATATAGTAGTTAAAACTAAAAGGAAAATGATACCTACTTAGTCAGCTTTTTATAAAATTATAAGTATTTAAGTATGTATGATCTCACTAAAACGTAAAATGTTAAAAGCCTAAAAAATTAATATGCTTTCATGTGTCAACGCAAGGCGAAAATTTATCATAATTTAGAGTAAAACATGTTGACAAGTTGACAAGGTTTGCTCCGCTAACTGACACGTTAGTATGCATATGAAAACGTTAAAATAGCGGACACACTTCAAGTGTGAGGAACAAATAGGAAAACAACATTACTTACGTTTCACTTTCTTTTAAAATACATCGGTCGACACTTTCATGCATTTTTCAATCATGGAAGTGTTAAGAAATATGCAAATACTTACTTTGCGACTTGCGATGATCTTTCTAAGGAAATCAATTTTAGCATATTGCAGGTTTTAGACTAAAAGACTGAAGCTCTTTCTTATAATTATTATACATACATGAAATGTTAATGGCTTCTTTGAAATGCTTTTATTTGAATGATCTATATCTAGATATCTATTAAGTTCCATCAGTCATCGTTGTAATTGTATGTGCATTATTTTTATTGATGACAATATCGAGGCCCAACTAACTCCCTGCTCTCTCTCTGTAGGTGCTGTGGATAGATAATGTTCGTATTCAGGAATTGTGGGCTCCTTACCTATAGCACAGATATTATATATATATATATATATTATAATAGTATACCCTATAGATTACAATCAATAAAATAAAAGAAGTCCGATTCTGCTTTCAAATATGAAAATTACAGGCATCTAACAAAATACTTATTATAATAAGTAAGAAACAAAATACCTACTTACTAAATGTTAAGACGCGAACACTTCAATAATAAAATATGACTCAACAATAATAGTTTTATTAAACCAATCATTTTATTTTCTTTGCAATTTATTTATCTGCAATGCAATCAAAAGCGTTATTTATTATCTTTAGATGCAAGTTCGCCGAAACATTGATACTAACGTTTGCACTTTTATTTATTCTGTGCCGACGGCAATCGATATTTCCGCAAAGTATGTTTAATGTTTATAATATTTCAATATGTTCGGCTATTTTCGGTGTTGCCGTGTTATGCAGGAATGACGTGAGCTTAAAAATAAATAGTTTGTGCTGATTTACACACGGGCAACATTGTATCATTGGGAATATATTTAAAGCGGTTAGCAACGACTTGCTTTTGCGACCTTGCTCTTGGGTAGGTTAGGAATTAGAAATGATCATGATCTTTCGGGTCGAAAACGTATAAGGTCTGCTGAGTCACAGGCGAATAGTGGTCTAGACAAGACAACTTGTATAGAGACACACTGTCTCTCGCAGACGTTCGTGTTGAACAAAAAACGATGACACATAGAGCATCAGGAACAACTTGTGTTTTTGTATCGATAGCGATCTGACAAACCATTATAATATGTGTGTTTCATTAGATGTACATTAGGTACATCTAATGACCTAACAACCCTAATTTTTGTTAGAAGAGTCTTATGGCGTAGCCAAGAAACGTCTTCTGAGGTTATGCTCGATTTGTTATTAAATTAAATTGTGTTTATTGTAACATGAACGGCATATTTACCAATAATACATATTACACATTATTATTATCCAAGTAGGTAAAATTATATATAAGAAATTAAAACAATGTCAAAAAATTTAAAACTGTTACATAATTAAATATTTACGATACATCTTAACAATTTCACAATAAGTTAACAAGGCGGACAATATTTTTTGCCACTTGTCAAAAGCAAAATCGATATCAGGGTTGGTTACCAGGAGTGCATTGAGGTGACGCAAACACCGACACAGTGGGGACTGGGCGCGGGCCACAGTGTGGCTGGTGGGGACGGCGAACAGGTCATGTCGCCGACTGGGCCGGTGTCGCACGTACTTATCAGAGACGTAATACCTACACACTCGATCGTGCAAGTCTGGGGAGTCAATCGCACCTCTCAAAATTTTGCAGCACGTGGTGAGCTGGTCAAGCAGCCTTCTCACCAAGCTCGCCCCCTACTTCCAACGGCTCTCGTGGTTTTCACCAGATCGTCGGTCCACCTAGAGAGGGGTTGGTTTACGCTGCGTTAAAAAAAATCAGATCATAAAGGCTCATTTTTCCACATTAGTGATTGCACACTATATGCTTGGCAGCAGGATAACTGGCAGAGGGTACCTAGACGAATTTTGCAGAAAAGTAAACCTACCACCTAGTAAAACATGATTTTCTTCATTTACGAATCACGCACTGCGCACTTTTATGCAAGCTCATCAGTTAGTAATCCATAACTTTATCTCTATGATGGTGTCTGCTGTCTGTAATTTATTCTAAGATCAATTTACAATTGGAATGTGCCGTGAGATTAATTTAGCTGTGTGTATTACAATACCTACGTTTTACTCCTACATTAGCTTCGGCGTCGAGTTTCCTTATTCTTAGAAAACGCATGTTTCTCAAATAATTAACAAGCATAACAACATCCAGGTTAACACAAGTAGGTACTTACCTATAAATATCCGAATTTACGACCATAAAATTAATATGAAAGCAAAATTTAGCATTCATAAAACTGAATTCCTTAAATTCTTAGATCTCTAAATCTGCCTACTTCTACGTAAATAGATCACTATAATTAACTAATCTTTGCGAAAGCCATAATAAATAATTCATCAAAAATAGATTATGTAGATATATCACCGACACGTCCGTCCATCCAGCCTTGGGAAGTCAAAACATCTTCATTCTACTTTTTATAAACTGGGAGTTCTCGGAACAATTGTATTGTTTGCGATTACAATTTAAATCCTAAATGCTAATTTAATCAGAAACTCAGTTTAATGGGTTTTTTATTGGCCATTCTCTCTGAAAGAATCTCACTCACTGTGTTGTGGAATAATAATGTTAAGAAAGTCCTTTATACTTATTACTGTTAGTTTAATAAAGACAGACTACTTACACGATAAAGAAACAAAAATATTACTTACTTACCGTAAGTATTATAAGACAAAAAATTAATTTTGTTTATTAAACGAATAACGTGACGAGTGTTTTTGCTTACCAGCCACAGCAGTAGCAGTGCCAGCTCAACTTAGAACTAAACTTTAGAGTTTTGCTTGATCTGCAATCTGCATCAACGCACTTTATTCTGATAGTGGTCTCTCACAGTGTTTTCACTAAGTGCAGTTCTTCTTTAACCAGAACACTGAAGCTGAAACATACTACACAGGCTTGGTGACAGAATATCGTGGCAATGCCAATGTGGTCATACTTACTCAAACGACACCTTGCAGAAAAATCCGACCGAAGTCGGACCTAGTAAAAATGAATACCACCTTGCGAAATACTAGAATTGATTTCATTATTTTAATAATGTTTCCATGTTGTAATGTTGGCATTCCTTTCTATGCTAAATCGCTTTCTACAGCTATGCCTTAACTAGCCTGAGCTAGCTTGTCAGCAGTGTCAGCAATACTGTCAACTATTTATTTTATGCTAAGCAAAGCGGATTTAGCCATAGCATTTTGTCAAATCATATTTACATTTTAATCCTTCCTTTGAAGGCAAGAGAAAGCTTCAGTGAGTTCTCATATTTGGCGTTCTACAGAACCCAGGTATAATTTTAGGATTACAACTGTGTTGACATAGCCTTGTCTTGAGATTCAAAGACAATTATTTTTTTAGGTAGTTATCTTTTTGGATGACTTCGTAATGATGTGTGTATCAGAAATCGTCAACAAGCTGCAAGTTGTCTATAGGTTATTCTTATAGATTTTTATGCACATTTACTTGATGTATTACAATTATAAAATATGTAAATGAGTACGTCCTTAGGTTACAAGACAAGGGTGTAAAATATTTCTTGTTTTGATTTTTTTCACCTTGGACTGAGATTAACGGCAACTGAGCAGCTGAATTAGGATTATTTGAGGCTTCGTTCACAGGCTTTTAAGCCGCTAATTAGTTTTATGGCCCCTTCGCTCGTGTTTTACGATTAATTCGTATAATTCGCGGAACAGCATCAAACAAATATATTTGTGCTAGTGATGTAACATGACCGTAATTCGGCTTTTGCAAAGTTATAAGCGTTGTTGTAAAATGGTTTGGTGTTCTTTCTTTAAAGCTTATTATTTCAATACACTTTAACTAACTTAAACTAACGAGTACAACTTCAAAAGTTACATTATTGTCTACTCTAGCCACATTAGACATAATTGTGTTAGTTGCCTAATTTTTACAGTGACTTCAAGAAAAGTGAGTTAAAGTTAAATATTATTATCAGCAAGACGAATATAAATATAATTACTTTTATTATATCAGTAAACATTTTAGAACCTGATCATGCGCGTTATACCTAAACTGGCATTTAGAAATTCGGCAAACTATAAAGTTATTCGTATTCACAAATATTGTTGACATCACTTAAAATTACAAACGGCATTGTTCAAATAAATTTATGATCGTAGCTCCGCTTCCCATTATACCTACCACTGGGCTTAGTAATTATTTGTCAAGGACGGTGGATAATACACATTTTGTGTTTCGGAAGCTATTAAAACGTTTACAACTTTATTTGTAAAGAATACCACTCGTTGATATATATCAAGAATCAAGATATACGGTAGGTATACGTCATTCTCGTAAATAGTAGGAAAATCTGTGGTCCTCTAGGCTGTACTGTAATTTGAGTTGATGGCCAATATGAGAAAATTCTACTAGTTATTATTATACATCAAGGTCTAGGTATACAGGGGGAACCTGAAACTGGTGTGTTATCCCAAAGGAGGGGGGACTGGGATACCTCACAAGTACTATTTAATCTGAGACATGTCACGACTTAAAATATTCTACTGTGATAAGAACACAGAAGCCAACATAACAATAAGTTAACTAGCTAACCACCCTACAATAATCACCACGCATATTAAGCATCGTGATCATGGCAATTGGGCAAATGGGTGAACCTTATGTCAAGCACAAAATAAATTAAGACAAGCAGCCACTCAAACACTTAGTTTGGGGCTAGATGGCGATGTGTGAATTGTCCACACAAATTTATTTATATTTATTTATTTATTTAAATTACGTCTTCAGGATGATGATGATGACGATGATCCAATATTCATGATGATGTTAAAGTTAGAGATAGAAATAGGTGGAAATTATAGATACGGTAATTATGTGAAATGTAACCTTCACCACAGAAGACTGGACACTGAGGTATTGAATATTATTTTTATGCAGATACAAATTGTACTTAATTGACGTAAACACACTAAGTATATATAAGCAGGTAGATAGATTAGGAGTACTAAATATTAAATTTATTGAAACAAAAACGCTTTAAAATAAATAGTTCAACAATAAAATTGCGGCTATAGAGATTTGTAGAAAATACAACGCCATGATTAAGTTTGCTCCATAAAAATATTTATTTATGGAGCAAACTTAATTTATTATTAAAAGCTCGCCAATAGTTTCACGGAGTAAAGATCTCGATAAACGGCCGACATAATAACATCAGATTAAAACAGTCTTATCGAAGCATCAATCTTGAATTAATTGACAGTTAAGCCAAAAATTTAGGTAGAAAGAAGTTTACCAGTAGCATTTTCAAATCAAAACATTTTTTTTATCATCGATAGGCTAACATTTGACCACGGTCTCACCTGATGGTAAGTGACGACGCGGTTGACGACTGAGCACGCTTGCCTAGAAAATACCGGGTTCACCCTAGCCTTAAAACTCCCAGATAGATTAAATAAAGCTTTCTGACTTTAGAAGTATACCTATACATCCATTTTTGCACCACAGAATGCTACCTACATTTCTTTTTTTGATAAACAGAGCTTTTTGATCAATGCCAAATTGACCGGCCAGCAGGTGGATGCGAAATAGTGGGCTCGATTCTTGTGCCTAAACAATTCACATCAAGGTCTCGGCTCTATCAAACTATTTCTGTACTAATTGAAATAAATATACAAGTGGTTAGTGCAAGGGCGGCCATCATTTGATGTTCTTGTGAAAAGACTGAAAATATTTTTGCTACACCTATTTGTATTATACCGCAGAAAATGATAACTTTTGGACTTGCCAATTATTATGGTTTTATCATGAAATCTATTCTCAAAAAAGAAGGGGGTTCTCAGTTTGGTTGTACTACCTCTTTTGGTGACTCGCAGCTTTATATATAAAAAAAATACAGCATTAATTAAAGTAGGTCGATTACAAGAAGTATTTTTACGTCGATAAATTAATCAATTAAAAATTGCGACAACAGTTTATAAGAAAAACCTCGCATGCAGATAAAGATCAATGAGTTCGTTAAAATGTCATTGCTGAAATACGTCCTCAGTCCACCCTTGGTGAAAGAAGGGTCGCCCTACTTTCGAGCAATGAGCTCGGCGCCAGATAACGGCGAGTAACCGAATTTATTTGTTGAATAGTGACCGAACGTCACGTAAGTACCTACTAGAAGCTGTGGCAGTAATAATCTGGCTGCAGGCAATTTACTAGGTGGGTGGTCTGAAAAACAAGTGGAAAATCTACTAAAAGACACGTACGTCGCCGCTGATTTACTCGTGAAAATAGGAACTTTGGATTTATATAATTTATTGCCAAGACTCATACAAGAAGGTAAGTACGTGATACATATCATACTTATATGTATATCATTTCAATGGCTGATATAATTGGACACGTAAATAACTCCATGGTTTCTTGGAAATGTTCGTGCGGATCGCTATAAATATCAAAGAATACCTTGAGATCTAATTTATTCCTCTGATTCCGAATAATCGGACATGAATTCTTTTTGATGGCCTCAGTGTTCTTATATTAGCTGCTACTCATTTTATTGATGTTACACTATCTGAACTATCTCCCAGATAAATGGCAGAATTCCTTGGAAACCTTGGCATGTGTGCAATGTATATCATGTGTCCAATATAATTAAATGCTGTCTAATTGAAGTTCCACTTTAGAGAGCGCTACGGTTTCTGAGAATGGTTTCCAAAATGGGTCAATTAAGTATCAAGACCTATTGACTTCCAAATGGTTTATTATTTTTACAAAAAGACACAAAACATTACATTTTGTGATTCCGTACGACACAATAGCACAGATTAGGTAATAATATTAGCGTAACATTATAAATAATAGTAACTAATACTGTATCTACGTACAGGAAAATATAGTATAGGAAAATGAAAAAGCTTCGCTGGTACTCGAGAAAATTACGGACGGGCTTTGGTTGGAATGTATTATCATGTTGGTTGGACATTAATAATAAGCAAAAAACAGTAAGTGCCACCAAAACACCGGAGCAGGTGGTAGACAGTCATTACCACTACCAGTCCATCTAGTTTTTGTGGGGTCAAGGCGCAATTTAAAGGAATCACAAGTGGCGCCTGCTACCTACTTTTATTGATTTTGTGGTATGAGCCTGGTAGAAATTGAGAATACGAATGTGAAAGCAAATTAATGGGACGGTAATTACTGAATACTTACAAACCGGTAATTTATTCAGGTATCCGGGTACTTTAAGACGACATTGCCATATTTGCCATTCGCCATAAAATTACCTTTCGATTCTTAAAAGCGTACAAACACGTATTATATGGGCTCTATCTGTATTAAGTATAACACTTTTGAGTCATTTTAAAATAAGTAGGTACTAGGTAGGTACCTACTACCTACTTAAATCATCATCATCATCAACACCCTGAAGACGTCCACTTGTGAACATAGGACTACCCTAGAGAGTGCCACTTGAATAGTTATTTGTGCAGGGCCAAGCGGGATTCGAACCAGAGAGCGTCTGTTTCTAAGTCGCTCGGGCTGCTGCTGAGCCAAAACGTTTAAGATTCCGTATATTTTCAGAGCAAAAAAATATTCGCTTACTTATTTTGTAAGTGTAGCCGATTACGTAATCATGTTTGTAAAAGTGGATGAATTAACGAAAATAGCATTTCATTCATAAGACCATGAGATTCATGAGTAAACCGACATCGATACCGGCAACAGAAAAATATCGCGATATTTACGATGTACGACTTCGGCAAGCGGGGTGATGACGCAATTTTACGAACCTTCGTCCGGACTGCATGCGCTATTTCATTTAACCATGGCTAGGGCTACCAATACTAATTAATTTTAAGGTAACGAAGCTAGTATCTAAACTTATTTTATATGGTTTTCAATTTAAAAATAGATTGATCATTTTAATTGTTATAGCAGACATTGGTAGTAATAAAAGAAAAACTTCTAAATCATCCTCAATTTTTGTAAGTAAATTTTTTGATAAGCCAATTGAAACTTGGTCCCTTACTGTTGGCCTTATTAGTAAGGTCAAAGTCGCGCTATGGAGAGAGCTTTAGGAGATAATGAGGAGATACGCAAGAACTAAAATGCTCGTAGAATTAGCAATTTGAAATGGCAATAGGCAGGCCACACCAATCGTAGAACCGAGAACCGATGGAGGAGAAAGGTTTTCGAGCGGCGACCACGAAGCTGAAGACGCAGCGTATAGGCTGGTCCTCTCAGTGGACCGAAGATCTGGTCAAAACCACGGGAACCAGATGGACGCAGAAGATGGGATGATGATGATGATGATGATGATGATGTAACGAGTAACGAGTCTAATGCCCATGTTCCACCTATACCGGTGATCGTTGGGAACGATACTCTCGAATTTGTCGACAAATATGTCTACCTAGGGCAGACTGTCCAATTAGGTAGGTCCAACTTCGACAAAGAGGTCGCACTAAGAATCCAACTTGGCTGGGCAGCGTTCAGGAAACTTCGACCTATTTTTTCGTCCAAAATACCGCAGACTCACTTGATATTAAGTGAGTTATTTGGATTATGTTCAAAGACCTTATCAGACCTCATGCTTAGCTTACGCCATCGCATCGCACGTTCTAATGACATTCTCTAGAAATATCACTGATGTACGGCATTGACAACCTTATCGATCTCTAAATTTAAACCGCGTAATGTGAGAACGTGTCTCCTATACGTTCTCAGTACACAATGTACTGTACACAGCCCTTGAAGGCCGCAGTTCATCCGGCAATCGCGCGGTTTACGACAATGTACACGCGCCCTAAAATACCCCGTGACTTCGTGACCAATATTTTAAACCAGCTTATTATTACAGCTTTCCTAGAGATAGAACGGGGTTTTTTGTATCCGTTTACTGAATAACAAATAGGTTATTTTTTTATTGATGGATAGGCTTGCGTTTGACCTCTATCTTACCTGATGGTAAGTGACGATGCGGTCTAGGATGTAACGCGCTTGCCTACAAGATACCTATTCACTCTCGATTTGAAGACTCCAAGATTGTTATAATGTTAAGGCGCTGAATGCTCCCAAATCGACTATTTTGAACGTGATTATCTCAAAACGTATACCATTTACAGAATTGAAAAAAGTTTACTGTTTTGCAATAGGTAGATAGATAATGAATATTTTTTTATTCATGGACAGAGGCGTCTCACCTTACATCGTGGCAACAATATTGTAATACAAGTGTTATTCATATTGTTTGTACAATGATATCATTTTGTGTTCTCAAGTTATGTGCATACCTTTATTTTCTTTATACCTAAATTGAAATATTCATATTGGCACGTGATATAAAAAATTAAGGTGGTTTACGTAATGCGGCCTAAGTGGTGTGGTTGTTGCGCTGGTCGGATCTTAACCTGGAGCCGGCAGGTTCGATTTCTGCGACAGGACAAGGATTTGTGCACAGGACAAAAAGCAAATACTTGTTCCGAGTTAGGGTGTTGTGGGAGCATGGTCCTCCTAGTTCCTGGATCCCTAGTAACAGGTAGTCCAGGATCTATATGTCTGTGAACAAATTCTGACATATCTAGTTAATAATACAGTTTTCATTAAATTGGATTCGATACTTCTCGGTTCTGAAACTTATCTCCGACAAACGTCTCTAAGCATATTTCGTTAGTCTCAATTTTTTTCTAATTTGGCCATTTACGCCCAATTGAATAATTCACTCTGTATTGGTCCTTATACCTACGCACTGCGAACGTACCTACTGTTTTTTTTAATGAGAACAGTAGAGAACATCTAAATTCAAACTAAATAAAAATAACACTCTCCATCAGCTTTTAGCTAAAATAAAAAACCCCACCGTTCGCCAACGTCACAGTAGGCAAAATAGTAATAATCTAATCTTTTAAAATTGAAAACTTTTTCCTTTTACCATACCTCATGCTTATCCATATCCAACCGCATGGCTTTTTACTACTATTTATTCTGCGCCTTTGTAACAAATGCTTCTTCACATGTCAAGGGGTAGACTCACTCAAGTGCTTTCAATGATGCACTCTCGAGTGCAACGCATCGCTCATCATACCTGGCGCTTTCTGTACATGTTTGGGTTTAGTTATTTTAAAAGTATTTAGTTTAAATAATATATAGGGACAAGTGTTTCGAGTAACATTCGTTGTTTGTGTAATGCCTCTTTCCTTGCAAGCCTGCAAGCTCAGCTTTTTAGGGTTCCGTACCCAAAGGGTAAAGCAAACCCTATTACTAAGGCTCTGCTATCCGTCTGTCTGTCTGTATGTTGTGTTTTTTGCTCGTTTTTTTTTATAATGGTACGGAACCCTTCGTGCGTGAGTCCGACCCGTCCTTGGCTGGTTATTTATTTGTTTTGCTACTTGAACCAAGCAAACGCTCATTAATTTATGTGAGGTAGGTATTCCCCGCATGAGGTATTAAGTATTTAATTAGGAGACATTCGGGGAATTCTGTACCCCGAGTACGAGTTTTCCAATATACGTGAATACGCGCGAATCCATTTAAAATTTGTACTGTCATTTTTAGTTCATCAACGTGTCCGCTAGGGGCGCTGCAGAGACATGTATGGGAGAAAAGGGAGAAAACGTAAACGCATCAAGTTTCAGTAAACTATCGAAACTTGTACTAGGGGTACTGAAAACTGATACGTAATTTCTGAAGTTT
Source organism: Ennomos erosarius (assembly GCA_963580505.1). NCBI lineage: Eukaryota > Metazoa > Arthropoda > Insecta > Lepidoptera > Geometridae > Ennomos > Ennomos erosarius. The sequence goes on along the minus strand of OY756983.1, from coordinate 2,079,214 downwards.
TTTGGCTTTATGCTTCAGTGACTAAAAATACCGTTCATAGATTGGTGTACGGTTTGATAGATTTGGCATGTTTAATTTGTGTACTTCTTAGTTTTAACACATTTTCAACTTACAAGTTAAAGTTTCCTGAGTACTTAATTTGTTTCAACGAGTTATAAATCTTGAAATCGAATTTGAGTATCCGTCAGTTGAGAGTACGGAGAGAAAACGAATATCCAGTTTCCAGCTTTAAAGTTAAACTGAATAGGTAGTCAAAGAGCTCCTCCAGCTCTTGGTTTAGTTATTAGTCCACCAAATGGGTACTTTGAAGGGTACTTCCTCCGATTTTTTGGGCAGCAAAGATCATTGCGGTCGTATGGCAGACAGTTTTCATAGTATTGTCCAGTGATGTTACAGAATAAATGATAGTACAATATAAGTCGTGTCGAGAGAGCGACATTTTTTGCTGCACCTCTCGGTTGAACTTTAGACAAATGCTATGATTACGGAGCGACGCGACGTGCGTGGGTGCATTCAAATCTGTGCGATGGTATCTCCACTCCAATGCAGATGGTTTGTACCGTTTTGTTTTGGGTACAGGCTGTGCCAATCAATGCCATTTATTTCATGGTTGACTACCAACTGCCCGTTGATTTGCACGCTTGGACTACAGTTTGCTGCAATAATAAAGTATCCTATGTCCTTTCCCAGGATTCAAAAATGTCCGTACCAAACGCCGGGTCCACACATTTGTCACTTACCGCAAACTTCAAAGATTTTGGGCTTGACTCGAATATTGGAATTTGTAGATGGTTGACGAGGTTTGGCAAACGTATATAAATGGAATAATACAAATAGTCGTAAAAGGATAACAAATAGACAGAGAGGCAGAAGTAACGGATATGATAACTTTATTTATTATTACCATAATTTAATGCTGATTGTATGAAGCTGCACTTACAGTTACAGCAAGTTTCGTTAATAGAACCTGAGTATACACCGATATAGAGGCTATAACATTATATCACACAAACATCTAATACTACTTATACAGTAAGATATTAACACAAACCAAACAATTATCCGACGTTAACAGCAGACAACGTCTTTACTCGAAATAATTAATGCCTATTTAATAGTCGTGACTGCATCAGGTGTAACGCCATAATCACGTTCCTCCATCTCTGGCATACGTTGAATCGATGCCGATGATTAAGTATTATCTTGATTGAAAAATGACATTTTTGTCGTTCTACTATCTAAGCCGCTTGTAACCTATTCTTCATATGTCAGTTTGGACCTGACGTCATTTGCGAATTTGAAGACTTATTCCATACTATTCCACCCATTTGCACCATCAAGTTGTCGATATGGTCGACGGTGGCGCTACTCGTAGATTCGTAACAGGCTTTACATGAAGGATTTCAGGAAACCCAATTCTAAACCTCAGGATGAGCCAGGCAACCTGCCAAGCTTGCGTTCTATCACGATGTATTGATGTATTCCTCCACCAAAAACTCAAGCTCATTGCTGGATTCAAACCACGTCATACACAAATTATTTTTATCAAATTAGAATTTTGCTTCAAAATTTAATAGCCTTGTCCGCACCTGAATTCCTATGGATCGCGCTCCTACCGGGCGCCATCGGAACGCGGCGGATGCTCTGGTATCTTAGGGCATTCTGGTGTTATTGGATCGTGTTGGGGCCGTGAGCGATTGGAGCGCGGTAGATCATCTGGTGTCCTAGATCGCGCTACTGCCGCGCGTTTTTTGGAGTGCGGTGGATCTTCTGGTTTCCTTTAGATCGCGCTTCTGCCACGCGTGATCGTAAGCGCTGTGGATCATTTACAGAGGGCTATTTGCATATTAAAATTAGAACATCATCAAAGATTCGCTAAAATGTAATAAGACCACCCTTTGCCAAGTAGGTCAAAGCGCTCATTCTCACGGTATATTCTGTCTCAGCTCAGATAAATTATCAGTTGTACAATAAATTAACACTTATTTATATCATTATCAGTTATTGTGATTGAATATGTTAATTTTAGTTATCTTGATCATCATTAATTTGATCATGGAGACTATTCCGATCATCCAATCAGTCTCGTCACAAGCTCTTAAATCAACTTAATTATAATTATTTAATGACGTCATTTGATTCAAGGTACGTTACTAGCCAGTATGTAGGTTAACTAACATGAATACAAATTAAGGTTTACGAGTAGGCATTTACCAAACTAACTTATATATACTAAGGCGTTTAATAGAAGCTATGTAATATTGGAGACAGGGCTTAGCTATAAATACATTAGCTAATAAGCAACAAAGTTTAGAACGTTGCCCTCAGTGGCCCTTCAAAGTTTGCTTCAAATTAATTAATAAAATAAATTGTACACCTGTAGCGGTGTGCGTTACAGACTGCCTGTTTAGTTATGTTATAGAACTATTATACCAAATTAACTACATCTGCCCCTTTAGCACGTGGGGGAAGAAATGGTATTTCCCCTGTTTTACGTCACTTGGAGCGGGTAAAACAAGGAGTTAAACAGGGGAATACTACTTGTCTACCACATGTATAAAAATAAATAAATAGATAAAATAATTAATACGTTTGTAAAAGTTTACTTACTCTCGGGAAGCCTTTGGACGGCTTCGAATTACGTAGTGGTAATAACATATTTACACATAATGTCATATCGACCGTTTATAACTGGAAACGAGTGTACCTGTACAGTGCTACAGCTGAGTGCTACAGTTCTAACGCGTAAATCAATAAAATGTAATGAGAATAAAAAATATCCTAGAGTCATCCATCAAAGTCCTGATCACCAGCGACTTGCGGTTTGCCCAAGTATAACGTTACATAGAGGCGCTATCTATGACATAGGTAATCATAGCAGAGTTAATGCTTACGGGCTAAATCTCGGAAGAAATATTATGTCGACGACGAGATGATGTCAAATCTCGAATGAGAATAACAAATTCGTGTGGGCTTCATCCGATTGTGACGTCATCGTCCATGCGACATATAAATACTGAGAATAAGACCCTGCAGAGGTTTGACTTGTAAAAGTTCTCATGGAGCTTTTATGTGGCTGTCGTTTTTTTTTGTGTAACTCTATAAGTTATAAGGCTGACTGACTGTGACTGTAATAAGTTTTAAGTCCTGGGATAATTTATAGGATACTTTTGGATATGACAGCCTCTGTGGTGTGGTGGTTGAGCAGGTCGGCTCATAACCCAGAGGCGGCGATTTTGATTCCCATGACCAGGACAAGTATTTGTGCACATGAAAAAAATACAACTACTTAGTCTGTGTCTGGGTGTTGTGGGATCATGGTCCTCGAAGTTGGGTCCGTAGATACAGGGACTCTTAGTGGAATCCTAGTTAGGGTCTAGGTTTTATAGGTGTGGTGTTGGAGTTATATTTTAATCCCGGAAAATAGACCATGGGTTAATGTTGCAATTGCTCTAAGAGGCGCAGTTATATATTTTTATATTTAAAAAATGTTCAAAGGTTTTCCTTAACTTGTACATAGGAACTGAAATTTAACAAGTCATTGCTCTCCATTCAAATAAACGGAAGCCAACGCTGCTCGTTTCGTTTAACGGCCAACTGCTGCTTTTAACGACACTTTGACGACCTAAATCTAGATTTCTCTTCATAGCTAGACTTTCTAAGCTGACCTAAATACTCGCCCGGTTTATTTTATTGAAGTTTGAATGGGCTTTCGACTTACTTCTATATTTATAGAGTAGGTATACAGATTATTATTTCATTGAGGTCTATATAAATTATTTATTAATTTGGTTTTAAAAACTGAAATTAACTTAGTTTAGAGTATTTTTTTATTACAAGTAGCAAAGAAGCTGTAGACTGACCTGATGGTAAGTGTGGTCACCATCAGCAATCATAATCTCTCTGTATCATGCAATCAAACTTAATCATCATCATTATCATCATCATCAACGTAAATACGTCCACTGCTGGACATATAGGCCTCCCCCAGAGAGCGCCACTTTGAGCGGCTGCTCGCCTCCTGCATCCATCGGCTCCCCGCGGCTTTAACCAGATCGTCGGCCCACCTAGTGGGGGGCCGGCCTATGCTGCCTATTGCGGTTCGCGGTCAAACTTAACGTTGCTAAATCAATCTACATTCTAGCTAGACCCTCAACTCGTAAGTCTAGGCTTTGTTCCTATGCATAAACCATGAAATCGCAATTTCCTACGGCCTTTGATGTTTGCCGCATCTATTAGGGATAATTGTTCCTATCTAGGCTTAGATTTTAGCTCACTAGCCATCTGTCACTTCACTAGTCTCATAACTCTTTATAGACTACTAAATAATTATCTGTGCTGTGATGACGTAAGAATAACGGGAAGAACTCGTTGGATAGATACGTCACAAAAATGTAAACAATTTTATTTAAATACGCAATCGATCGTAGGTAAGTAGGTACTATACATGAGCATGACAATTCATAATAGGTACATAATTCAAGAGTAAAAAACGGATGTTACGATGAATGATGAAATTATATTTTTTAAACACACTAATATTATAAATATCATAAATGCGAACGTTTGTATGGGTGTACGTTTATTACTATTTTACGCTCTAACAACAGACAGATTTGGATTTTTGGTATGGAGGTAGCCACAGAGAAAAAATACGCTTCGAGGTGTGAAAGCGTCATACTGTTCAAAGCTCTGTGGCGGTAGCTATATCCTGGATTATTAAAATTATCTAAAGTCTGTGACCACTGACCTTGAATATTTTAAGTCTTATATGTCAGTGATAGTAGGTACTAATCACTGCAATATTGTTGGAACTTCTGCCTAATTCATCTTTATTTGTTTGTTTCAGATCACATCCATATCCCGAGAGCAACAATATAAATAACTACAGCAAACAACCATGTTTTTACTATTATAACACCAGTATTGTGACGTAGTAAAATATGAATTCAGTGAGAACATAGCAGTGAGTGAGTGAGTGAGTGATCTAGTGTAGTGAAACAAGTGAACTAAGTGATTCAAAATGGAGGCTTTAGAGAGGAGCTGCGTGGTCGTTCTGCTGTTTGTTGCACTATGTTCAATAAGTAAGTGAGCTAATTATTAACTGTATTGTATTAATTCTCACTCTTTTCATGTACATTCTTCATTCTTCTCGGTCATTTCATTCATCAGCGTTTATTATAATTTATATCGTTTGTTTCCATCACTCCAATGTGAAATCGGGAGAGCAAGTTCGATCATCAATTGATCTCTATCAGCCGTAATGTCATCATTCACACACTTGGCTACAGCAGTTTTCGGTCGGAAGCTTATTTTCTGTGGAGCGTTAATATTTTGTCTGTGGCAGCTTTTTTTCATGCTTTCATAATCCTATCTATATATTGGTTTTAAATGCATGAATGAGACGTTACAAGTTAGTTTTTAGATAATAAATAAAATAAAATAAAACTGTAAATCGGGTAATGTAAACTCTTACAGTACATGGCACAAATGTTGAATTTTAGTTTTATCTTCATCATCAAAACATCTGTAAAATGTATAAAACGAAAGGATACAACATTAGGTATAACGACATCTCCAGCAAAAATTTGAAAATATTTTTCCACATCTTTTCGGCGGAGATTGCTTTTAATCTAGCTAATGTATACAATAAAATAATGTCATGCATTCCGGTTTTAGCATTCTCGACCTTGAACGAGAACTTGTTCGCAAATAATTCTTATCCACCCACTTAATGTCTAAAATCGTCTAAATAAATTAGCCACCGTTTCCCGATGAGTCCACGATAAGTAAGACAATAGACGGTATTTCAACAGAAATATATTAAATTTGTACCGACACTAATGTTTGTCCTGAAACTGTTATTTATTCTGGGCTGAAGATTTCAGTGTTAAATCGCAGACGATGACCTCTGCCATATTGGCGTGCTAATGTAACTATTGTTTATTCTATGGTAAAGTAGAGCTAGTGTTGTGACAAGTTCATTTATCTGACAAAAGCGGTCATTATTCACGCTCTGTTCTGCCAATCCGCCAATTGTTTCCGCGTGAACGTTTTCGCCAATGCCACTTGTTTTGTATGGTGTCGTCTTCTCATATTTCTATAGATTTTTCTATTGGGATTTTTCTTTTTTTTATGTCAATTCAATAATGTAACCCACTTGATTTAACTAATGTGCCTCACATAAATATTACACTCAATGTATAGAGTCAATCTCAGCGGGTTTAAGTAATTTTTTAGTCTGTACTTAAAGTTCTCGCACTCACCCACACTTTTTCTAATCAAAATTTAATCAAAAATCGTCAATGCCCTCAGGTCGCGTGGATGGCCAACGCAACAACACCAAGATGTCGTACGTGTGTCCAGAGAACTTCATCCGACAAGGGCACAGTTGCTACTTCTTCAGCACCGACAAGGCATCGTGGCAGAGCGCGCTCTTCGCTTGCCAGGTAGGCCCTTTGACTAGCACCATCATTTTGAGGCCGTTGCCGGCAGAAGAGAATCGGAAAGAATATTGTGCCCAATGTTTTTTTTACCTATAAAAATTATGTTGTATTTGTAGCCTTACAAATGTTACGTGTTTCATCCACAAAACGCTCCTAAAGAAGCTTTTTCTTTTGCTTCGTTACGGTTAAAGGCATCAAACTCTTGTTTTCCTTAGCATCTCTTCCGACCGCGAATATTTTAAAACAGGGGTATCATCATCATCATTATTAACAGCCTGAAGACGTCCACTGCTGAACATAGGCCTCCCCCAGGGAGCGCCACTTAGAGCGGCTGCAGGAAACAGGGGTATATTGTTTTTTATTTATGGAATAACACGATACGTCTCGAATTAAATGCTCAAGCTCAAGCAGCTGATAATTTATACATAAAACAATTAACGGAATTTCTTATCAGATTTTTCACTCTACAGCCCATTCACTTAGAGGAAGTGACGACATATTTTAATTGTTAATGTCTTTGATAGCAATGCTAATGGACATTTATGGAATCATTTTAAAGACGATGATTTTAATTTAGATAACCCCTATTAAACTTAAACGGTTTTTAAAAGAATATATTCTTTGTTAATTTATTAGTTTTGTCAATATAAACGTATAGAAACCGAAGAGTTAAAAAATTAAAATGATAACTGTGTAGGTAAATTATTATAATCTTAAATCGATACCTTGCAGGTAGTTTTATCAGTTTTAAAACAGTCAGCTATTAGGTAACATTTATTAGGTCATCAGAACAACGCATTGAGTTTTATTTTCTCAGGTAACGGTTCTATTGCGGTTTTCTATTGGATCTGTTTGTTGAAAATATTAAAAACAACCAAACGCTTGAGTTTTATTTCCACAGATAAAAATTGAACTTTTTGTAAATAAAACCAGGAGCATTTTTTAAAGTTCTGTTTATTCTGCAATGTTTTACACAAAGATCAAGGGTACCCATCGTTTTTCCATTGATTTGTTCTTGCTGAACCGCCTGACTGAGACCTCGTCCAATAACGTGTAAGCACAGTAATCAATACCGCACATCCTAAAAACAAAGGTATTCGATCAGTGTGTGTTGCCAGTGATGACTTATGGAACTGAGACGTGGTGTTTTACTGTTGGCCTCATTAGTAAGCTCAAAGTCGCGCAGCGAGCTATGGAGAGAGCAATGCTAGGTGTTCCCCTGCGAGATCTGCAATGAGGAGATCCGCAGGAGAACTAAACAAACCGATATAACTCACAGAATTAGCAAGTTGAAATGGCAATAGGCAGGCCACATCGCTCACAGAACTGGCAACCGATGGGGAAGAAAGATTCTAGAGTGGCGACCACGAAACGGAAGACGCAGCATAGGCCGGCCCCCCACTCGGCGACGGTTTGGTGAAAACCGCGGGGAGCCGATGGATGCAGGAAGCGAGTGGCCGCTCAAGTTAGCGCTCTTTGGGGGAGGCCTATGTTCAGCAGTAGACGTCTTCGGGCTGTTAATGATGATGATGACAGTAATGAAAGGAAAATACGCTTTGCCTCCAAAGCGTAATTTATTTCAAAGATCTGTAGGCCTAGCACGAATATTTACGCGTGCGTAAGTGTAACGTTAACGTAAAACCCCCCTATTACGATTGCGCCTGCCGCTCAACTGCTGTCAAAGTTCAAACAATTTTGATACCAGTTGAGCGGTAGACGCGCGCCAGCAGCGCTGCTAGCTTAATCGTAATAGGGGGCAGATCGAATGCCATACAACTGCTTTACGTTAACGTTACACTTACGCGCGCATAAATATTCGTGCTAGGCCTACTGTGCGTGCAAGCCAGCATGTTACTTACTATAGAAGAATAACGCTAATAACGCTAGCGTAATTCCTATATATGTATGTTATTTACTATGTAATCAACCAGAAATGATAAATCACCCAACTTTATTACGAAAAAATTGTTCCCTACTACAACTTTTCTAACAGGCAATAATTACAAATACCCTCACTCATATAATATTAGCTTAAAAACTATAATACCTAACCATACATCAAAGATATTTCATTGAGCATCGATCAAGTCCATAAACTCGGTGAATGACTCTAGTTGGTCATTGAGTGGTTAAATTGCCGTAAAGCAATCAATTTGACAACTCGATGATTATACCAATTCATTTGCGAGAGGTCACCTGACTGTTTAATTGGAATCTATTGGATGTTTATAAATTGTAGTGAATATTAGTCTATACGATTCCAGTAGGTATATAAGCTAGCCGGGACCGTGAACTTCGACCGCAATGCCAAACCTGTGTACAGGTATCACAATTAAAGTCATCACATGTGAATGTTTGTTGCGCATACACTATTTTTTTTGTATAAATATATTCGATAGAACCTAAAATTGGTACAGCCAAATTTTTTGAGGGAGATTTGCGATTTTTTTCTATAGAGCTGAATTTATTTATCTTGTATTTGTGGTCAACACAAACTAGCCAATGAAATGAATTACGAAATTCAAAGCCTCTACATTCTGTACGTCAGGAAACGTGCCAAAAACACCTTGTTTGCCTACCCTTCGCCTTGAAGTGAGAAATCATTTTGCTGATTAATCCTAGGGAGCGATGGTATGGTACCTCTAATTCAAATATTTGCAAATACTACAAATGAGGCGTATACTTGTTGTACCTACTTACCTACAATGCTATACAAATATGTTCACTTTACAAATATTTAATTCTCAAACCCTCCTCGATTTATTGACGAAATATATGGTGGTATTCTTTGGACTTTTTGTAAGAACACGTCCATAGAATAATAAATGATGAATAGTTTGGTATGTGACGAGGCTTATGATTATATGCAAATGACGGCGCTTTGAGAAAGTCTTTGATAATATCAATACGCACGTTATTATTGTGTTCGTGTGATAAATAAATAAATAAGTATGTGTGGACATACACAACACCATCTAGTCCCAAACTAAGCATATCTTGTTCTATGGAAAGGAAACCAGCACGCCTAGCATGCGCACGGCGACAAAATTTTCTCGACACTTTTCTCGTGAGAGACCGTGACAAGGCTGTGGTAGCACAGCCGTAGCACATATATAAGTGTGTCTCACTCTAACAGCGACGACAAATTTTGTCACGATGCGCAGTTAAGTTCTAATGTTAACTCTATGAGATAGAAGGTTGCTCTCGCGAATCTAGTTTCTAAATTATACAGACTTACGTATGATAATAAATTGATAAATATATTGACTGCTAGAGGCCATCAGCCGCTCAAAGTGGCAATAGGTTTATGTTCTGCTTCTGCAGTAGACGTCTGATGTTGATAATGATGATGATGATGAATAATAACCAGAATTAGTAAACAAGCGTGCTCCACCTAAGGATGCGTCATCAAAATATGTATTTGAGAAAATAAATAAACTCCGCTTATGCTATGTTGTTTGATAAATGGATAATTCTATTAAAATACTTAAAGATTATCAATTTTGTAGTAATCTGATGTGATCACAGTGTAGTAATCTGATTACTAGACTGTGTGATGTCTCAGGATGATGTGCGCAGTGCAGTGTCACGCGAAACTTTATTAATTTAAAGTTCCGAGTGACACTGCAACTGTTATAGGCGGCCGTATTGCTTAACATCAGGTGAACGACCAGCTCGTCACGTCATTCATTCCCATAAAAAAAAAATTGTGATCAAATCAATCAACAATTCAATAACGATATTAAATTCAATAATGACAAAATTGTCTTAATCTGTTTGAAAATACAAGTTATTGTTTTTACCTCTTAGGTACCTACATATTATTTATATTATTTACATAACTTTTACAATGACATGATCACAGTAGCAAATAAAAAAAAAAGGTAAAAGAAAACTACATCAAAAACATTATTTAATTGTCTTTTAATAAATTTCGGTGCGCGAAGAGACCGGATTTAACTTAAAAATATGAGTACAAAACGCGAAAGTTCAAAAAGTGTAATAATGAAAAATATTGTAGGGAAAACTTCAGGTTAAATTGTGTCAAAGTTAATTTCCATGAAATGACCGTGAGGTGTCGACAAATGTGACCCGGCTCAAACCCAGCTGCTACAGTATGAAGCAGAAACTATTGTGTTTGGGTTATGAAAGTGTGGCTTATTAGGTGTGTGTCAGTAGGTGCGTCAATAGTTTCTGTGCTCAAAATGTGTTTTATTTGTTTTTTAACCACCAAATACATTAACAAAACAATCAGTTTGCACCAGTTTGCAGTAACTTTATCCATATTGATTTTGGCGTTATGACATGAAGCTAATACGACAAACGAATGAACAGTCAGTGTTTTTCATATATTAGGGGTATAAAATATAACAGTCGCCAAATATTCAAAGGACTCCTTTTTAAAACCGTTGACTTCAAGTTTAACCAGTCAATATTTGCCATCGCATTGAACATGAAATTCATATCCATTATTTGCTACCCTCAGCGTACCTACCTCGTCGCAGAAACATTCTACAATTTCTTTTTACTAGACTGTACGAATGGTCTAAAAATAAGAGTTCTAATTGACTGGGTAACTAGAATTGCATGAGGTATCCCCGATTTTTCGGAACACGATTGAAAAAATGTTATGTTCTTGCATTAACACACAATTACGGTACTATGATAGGTAGTGCCATGAGGTAGAGAGAAACGTCTAGTAAATTTACTTGTACTGTACTATTATTTATATTCTGTAATTATCATACTATAGATATTTATATAGGTAACACAATATAGGCAAAGTAGGTAGTAGATGTAATCTGCAATTAAAATTCATATCTCAGTATGTTACCGCTCCTAGTATTAGCATACGAATGTGCCTATAAGCGGAACACGCAATGTGATGCAAATATTCTCGTTTTACACTTCTAGTTCTCGGAACAACTGTGAGGATCAAGGTGAATGGAGGTAACATATACCCGTATTACCCATTTATCTGATTAGGAGATTTTATTTTAATAGTGAAGCTAAGAGATGTGGATAAGGACGACATTTAGGCGTAGGTGGGACGACACTAAAATTGATTTTCATTGCTATTTTTTTTGAAAACACTAGTTGCGCAGATAAAAAGTATCCCATGCGTTAATCCCGCATATACGCTATCGGCACTCCAAATTTCATTAAAGTTGGTTTATCAGTTACCGAGATAGAAGATTCACACATATGATTTTTCGTATAATATTATTAGGATGACTGGGAAACAATCCCGTATATGATTATTAGCAAGTGTATTTTTACTACAACGCTTATTTGTGACAATCGCCAAATAGGAAACAATCTAATGACTACATAACATACACCTTGCGGTTTAAACGCGTACCTACTAAAAAGAATCAAGCGTAAATGAGCAATCACGAACAAAACTTTAAGTACAGAAATACGTCGTCAAGGTAAATGAAGACAAAATCGGGTGATTTGCTGTTGAAAACCCATGATAATAAAAGAAACTCTTTTTGTCTTAGTTCCGGCCCAGATGACATAATAAATACCTACAGTATAACACTGAGCTCTTTGTAAATTGCGATTCCAGTTGAAAAAACATGGAGTAGGAAAGTCGTCATTAGTATAATAAGTAAGTACTTAAGTAACAAATCTTTGTATATCTTTTAAAATCAACACCATGATTGTTGTCTTCCACAAAGAATTTGAAACTATGTCTTACTTTGTTTAGCTAACAATGCGGCTGTTTATATTACACTGTTTATTTTTCCACTGTAAACATTCTTCAGGGCTCATTTAAATTACATATTGTACATAGATTCGTGTGTAAAGCTGAAACGCCTTGGAGATCTATTCAAATTCAAAATACTTTACACATCTGGGGCCCCGGTGGGTGCTCATGAAAATTGCGACGGTTGAGCTCTTCTTTAATATAGTAATGATTTCCATAGGTACTAAGCACCTAAGCTCGAGGAGAAGAACAAATATATAAGCATAAGAGGTTTATTGGATGTAAGACTGTAACTTACAGATTTTCATTAAAATAAAGCAGAACTTAGAAGTCTAGGAAGCAGTTGAACAGTTCCATCCAACATCTTTAACTATTTTTGTTTTCTGGGTAGAATTTATGTTTGCTTTCCTGTTTATTTTAAATTGATAACTTTCATGTGCATCAACATTGCTTGTAGAATTTTGATGCAGAGGTAACACCGCAATTGTAATTTTCTTTGGAATTTTGGATTTCTATAACCTGCCAAATAGATTCACAGCATAGCAATAGCAACTTTTAATAGGTCAGTGTGTTCCAAATATAAAAATACGGCTGGTTTCCGTCTTTGTTGAACAATAATACATAAACATAACTCTCCGCGATTATATTTTCAACACTATGTTACTATCGAGCAACAGCTGGATTTTTACTTGAACTTGTTTATTTTGCCAAATATAATTTGATAGAGATGTTCTGATTTCATGTTCAGAGAGAAAAATAGATTGGAAAATTAGAATTAGAATGGTGTCTATGATTTCATAACTGTTCTCAAAATGTACATAAATTATTATCTCATCTAGTTTAAGAAAATTACTAGTCCTTGTTGCCCTTGTGTGTATTATAGATCGCATTTAAATTACCGATATTTTGCTTTTAGCAATTTCCCTCATCTGCGTCCCCTGGTACGTCGTCGTCATTGTTTTATGATGACAAATATTTTTGCATTTAATAGAATTTAGCTCTAATCTATTGAAAATAGCATCTAGCACTCGTACACAGTTAGCAAGCTATTTAAAGATTAGCAATGCGAGATATGTCGAGTTGTGCCGGGCACGACGACACTCATAGAATTCATCTCTAGTGATGCTACCACATCACATAGCAAACAAATACGTATTACAAATCCTATACTTTTAGTAGCAAGTATAAGACTAACCCCTTATTCTGTCACAGCATTATTTTTCATTTATTTTAGACAATTTTTGATATTATGGATATATTTGTAACAACACTGTTTAAACTTTCGCGGCTTGTACACATTTTATAAAGTTAAATCGGATCTCTTTGCGCATAGAAATTTATCAAAAATCATATATCCTAAATATTTATGTAGTCAACCCGTGTTACAGTTTCAATACAATGCCGAGTTAAATTAAACTGACCATTCACTACATCATTCATCAAGTTTAACATCTGTTCACTAATGTAGGCGTAGGAACTTAGCTATACCTTCCATTTAACCAACCACGCATTTATTACCCTCGAGATTTCATTTAAGATTTGGAATCTAATTTCAGACTCATCCACACATCAATGATCCGTAAATTATCACACAGTTCCCGTCCAGTCCCATCTCTATGAATTAGACCACCATGTAGCGCGTAGGCTCAACACCTAATCCGCATTACGTTTGTTTACATTTCTATGTCTGTAATTTCCTAGTTCCGCAAGATGCCATGTGTTCATCGAATCTGCTAATCGGCCGTTTTCCACCACATGCTTGAATATTATTATTTTAATAGAAATCAGAACGCCATAACGTAACCCATATTTCATAATAGCATCATTTGTATCTGTTATCGGTTTTCGGAATTGGGTATCGATGTTTTATGCCAATACGTCTCCGGTTGGCTTCTGCTCTATTTTAAAGATTTTGTGCTTGGATTTTCTTTTCTCAATATATATTTGTTTGAAAATTTGTTCCGTTGTATGATGATGGGAACCTGCAAAAACAAAAATGAACACTGAATTTAATTTAGAAATGGATGCTAATGTTCTCAATATTCATACATAATACTATCTTTAACTTACCATTTCAATAAATCCTGAAAATTGACATGGTAATTAGTTATACTACGTTTCTAATAGTACTTACGGGATATTTACCGTGATTAGAAATCACAGTTACATGCACCATTTTCACGGGTATTAGTTATACTATTTCTAAGAGTAATGCAAGACTTAAATGATGTAGGTTAGGTATAAAGGTGACGATAACGAACCATGCAATAAAATATCGATTTAATCCACGAGTTCCTATATAGGAAGCTCATTCAGAGCTCTTATCTTTACAAATTCCATGCTATTAAAAGAGTGATGCGCGGTCACAGATAATTTTAACCCCGCCTCATGTCTATCATTATTAAGCACAGCTTCAGGATCAAAGGAAGTCGTTATTTCAAGTACGCTGGAATTAAATCCGCTGCGAATGTTAATTGGGTCAGGTATCAATCGGTCCCTTCACATACTTCGTTATTGAACCTTTGGATAATTTCACTGAGACTTCTCACAATTTGATTGAAGATTCAGATTATCTGTTTGCATGGATGTCCTACATGAGAATCTGATTATGTTCTCTTTAGCAATGTTTGCTTTTATGAACATTTGCTCATCTTCTGCTTTTAGTCTTGGTGTACCTTAACTGTTTAGCATGCAAACATTACTATGCAACTCGTAAAATAGCTGCTGTCTGTCTAAGTCAGCAGTACCGTTGACGTCAAAATATAAATTCCTGTAAATAAGCTCTGCAATACTCAGTTAATGTCCACCATGGCGTCTGAACGTAAACAAACATCTAGTCTCATCACTTAATAAGCTTCTAATTAAAATACCACTTTGTAAGTACGATTAATTCTCTACCCACAACATTTGCTAGTTTTGCAGCACTAATTCTTTCAGACCACATTACACGGTGATGTTGGTAATCATTTCGATGTGGCCAGTGATGACCGACGCCGCAACGAATCAATAAATTAACCAACTATTCAGAGATTGCTTTCTCTACCAACCTAATTATCCAGTTAAAACTCATGTGATCTAGTTTGCGACGTCCCACAAACAGGAAAAGCCGTAAACTTTTATCTACAGCCCACGTGGGTATAGTGGCGTGCCAAAACAGTGACGTTTTCAGGTACAGGGCGATTTAGGAGTAACTGCGTTTGCGTCATCATACGTAGGACAAGCAGTAAAGTACAGGCGGGCCAATAAAATTGGTACTTATAGGTTTATTTCAAAGCAGTGTCGTATTACTGGTGACAGAGGCTTTAATAGTTCTTTTTATGAAAATATTACGTAACTATTGTTAAAATTTTATGGTGGTTATAATTTTAGTGTTCTCTATGTTTTAAGCTAACAACCAGCTCTACTACAACTCCATCATACACTTATTTAATGTCTATGTCACCGCTGTCAGCACACGTTCACCTTTTAAATGTACCTATTAGTTATTCTTCTGAAGAAACTGACTGGTAATTTATTGAGAATTCTAAGGACCATCGAAAGTATGTAAGCATTTAATCCTAAGCTATGTTACATAACAAAATAGCAACATCTAATATATACTTAATTATTATACTCGATGACTTCATGTGGATAGGTAAGTGTAAAACTTGTCGCATAGGAGAAAGATGAGACATACTATTTGTAGAGTCTGTGTTCTGTTTTATATGCAATACGTGAACCAGCACATAACAACCACATGCGTCACAAAGTGCACCCCTCGATCAAGGATTCGTAAAATTAATGCTAATCTTAGAGTTGACATACGGATCACGCATGCAAAACGCCCACAGATTTCACTCAACATTAAAACTATTTTCACGGATATTACTCAACGGCCTTCAAGATAATTGGAATACATTTATGTATTAAAGCTCATACAATTGCATTGCTGTGCAAACCATGAATCATCGGCGGTTATGTGTATGAAGTCAAACTACCACTTTGCAGTTAACATGAAAAACATATTTATTTTTAGGAGTAGAATCATATCCAGCAATAAGCCCTTCTTCGTTTGTTTGGTAGTGACAGTATTTAAAACTGACAAGTCTTAATTAACTATACTGCTAATAAAAGTTCGGTTCGCACAGCCCAATTTTTTTATTTGCCCTTCCCTCATTGGCAATTGAACCAGTTTTATTAATTTGTTGATCAATCAACACTTCAATCTTCGCCTAATTGAAATCCGCCACTTGATTATTATTTTATTTGCCATTCAATAGTATTCGTTCGTCAGTTGGAGATATGTTTGAGGCCTTTAATAGGCGTCGTATACTTGATTGAGATCAATTCAGTTGACTGTTGACATCATCGGGCCCTATACTTACACAACGTATTAAGAAGTGTTGTCACTTGTGAGGTCATCTTCTAAGCACCGAACCGCATTAAGCCCATCTTACCCAGCTTATATATAACATAGGTAAAGTAGGTACCTACCTAGCTGTTCTTGACATTATTATTTCAATACCATAGTTTTACGGAAGTTCGCGCCAGCATCTATTTTAGGAATTTGACATCGTGTGAAGAATTTTGTTGAAACGGCTAATTTTAATCAACTTGAATGTGTTCATGCGTTGATACCGGTAGGTGTACAATATTCTTTCTAACACGAGTATTTACAAATTAGGTCTTGGGAAGTCGTGAAGAGATATGATTCATCAGTGATGAATGTTTGATAAATCAGCACACTAATATTATAAAGGCGAAAGTTTGTATGTTTGTACGTGTGTTACTCCTTCACGTTCAAATAGCTAGGCTAGATTTGGAAATTTGGAATAGAGATAGCTTTTAATTCACACAAGAGACTATTACTTTAATCGCAGCTGAAACCACGGGGCGCAGCTACTACTCAATAAGTTTTTCTAACTCTGTAAAAAATTCAACTGAAGAAATAAAGGATTAATAATACAACTATATTAAAAGATATACTAATTTGGTTTATAAGCAGCAACTACGCTACTTACACATTAGTACCCCTACACATGTGTTTGAGCACATTAAAATGAAGTTATATAGTGGCAATCTTACCTACTCTTAGCTCATAGCAACTATTCCACATAAACATATTCTAACAATTAAAATAGTTTACGTACCTACAGCTGTTTTACGTTCAAACAAAAACATATTAGGTAGTATAGGTACCATAGTTGGTAGGTATTTTTGTAATTATTATCATATTACACATTTGTAATTCCACAATCAATCTTTTCACAAAATGTAGTTTTGAATAAAGTTTATCAACCTATTATTTTATATTAGGTAATAGAAATATAGATAGATAGACATACTCATAGCGGTTCAAGCAATCTCTTCCAGGCAACCCAGAGGAATACCGAATGGAACAACAACATTATCGACGGTAGTGTGCTCATTTTCTACTTAATATATATTAATAAGTAGGTATTCTACTAAATATACTTTGGAGTCCAAAGTATATTTAGTAGAATACCTACTCCTATAATGTCCAAAGTTTGGACTGATATTTTACACATGGCTATTATATCCATCTATGTTTATTTACAACCACAACGACTATATAGTATATATTGAATATCAATACAGCCTAATTTCAATCATCTTTAGACTAATTAAGAGGTGGTTAACTAAATGCATTAATATTTGGATGGGTATTAAAACTGGTTACCACCATGAAGACAGGACTGTTTTATTATATTTATTTTTTATCTCTCTCTGGACCACACCTAAATAGTTCGTTATGTTTCAGTGTTCCGTTTACGACTTGGTTTCATGGCCAATGAAATGGTTCTGTGATTATTTTCATACAATATGGGATTGTATCTTATTTACTCTGTGGTTGTGCCGTTTACGATTGTTTTATCGTTGTCAGATATTGTGTAAGAGTACATACAACCTTTGATTTCGAAGCAGAGTGCATTGTTGTTCAAAATAAAGTCACTTCTTATGAAAAATGTAGCTAAGTTATATTGATTAGGAATTCATTCAAGATGGTTGTTGATATTTGATATGATGTACAATTTTGTAGTGCCTATGTGCAGATATGCGAATATTGCAATCCAAGACTGCAATGGAAATGGCCTCGTCATGTCACTTACAATGTCCATTGTCGTTTTATTCCCGTAATATCTTGGACATGTATAAGCCAATTGGTGTAATTCAATTTTATTTGAATTCAAGGCTAGTTCGAAGCTGCCGTTTCAATTTATAGTTTGTTATTGATATCGACTATGACACATTAAATAATCTACATTGATTGCTTTTAAACATCTCCTATAGTTGTATGATAAGGCGATATGATACATCTTCTTCTTCTCGTAAAGGCAAGTGGTCAGCCCTGGTGTCAGAATTTATAGGCCGCCCGAAGGAGGGTGAAAGTAGCTGTATTTAATTTCAGAATCATTTGCTTTACTGTGTCTTTCTCTATCTTAGTCATCATCAAGTGTTTCTAAAGGCATATAGTTTTAGAACTACTGTTATAGTTGTTGTTTTTAAATGTTCATTTATTTGCCTCACTCTCTTTGTTAATTCTGATGATTCTGACTCAACCAATCTCAATTCACGGAGCGTCTTTCACACCGTAGTGAGCATACCGATCACTCACTATGCTATGTGCTTAGTGGCTATACCGTTTTATTGAGTCTATAATACTTACCTGCTTGTTTTCTTTAACTTGTGCAGTGTTTCGCTTTGCGATGTTTTGGTGGTTGCATTGCGCAGGCGTTTTAGAAAATATGTCTAAATACCACATACCAGCTACTTTGTCATTTTTGGTCATATCAAAGTAGGTAGTTGTAACATTCATATTTTAGAATATTATATTATTATTTGTGTTTGTTTGTCATATTTTAATTGTGTTATACATTTTTCATGAATACTGGATCTGCGTCATTATGCACCAACAATAGCTGCAGACATTGTGTACTGCTGACGAGTCCACTCTATTTATATTTTATCGTTTATTTTAAGGTGATTTAGATTTATTTTAGTGCACACTACTCAAGCTGATGAAGGCAATTGTGGAGATTAGGGTTGGACTTGTTTATGGCGTTGTATTTCCTTCCACTAAAACAACTCTTTAATGACATGTCGCATCATAGTGGCATTTACCAATTTAGATTTTAGATCGCATACTCTGAAATTTACATTTAATAAAAAGAGAAAGAATCCATCGCCTTTTTGTCTTCGCAGGTCTGCGCCTATTTGTATATCGAATTCCTTTCTTTTTGCTTACGCCCGTTACATAATTTGGAATCAATACATTTTATATAGATGACTAAGATAACAGAAGCTTATGTTATTGGCGGATTATTACTATATAATACACAAACAAAATATGTGTGTTTTTACTGAAATCAGTGGTTAGAATAATAGTGATTTGGTACTGGAACTGTACGTAGTGTATTTACCGCACGCGTCTCTCATTAGTTTCCATTCCATTCCAATGTGGACTGAAGTGAAGACAAACTGTGGCTGCACCTTTGGCTTGGCATGAAGCTCTAAAGTAATGATTTATGAGTATCAATGTAATGATGGATTCTGTGAGTAGTGACAAATCTTTACCGCACAAATGATTACCATATTTTATCTATTTATTAATAGGTGATTAAGTGATATATACGCACGACAGAACCTAATTCATAAGATTGATTCTTTTAATAGTAAGAACTTGCTTAATATATGGGTGTTATATTGTATTCTATGTATGTATTTACAAACAAACAAAAAAAGTATATAAGTATTATATCCGTTATCTGGTTCCCATAGTACAAGCTATGCTTAGTTTGGAGCTAGATGGCGAAAGTGAAAAAAAAATTAACAAGTTTGCTACTGGACCTCATGAAATAATGCCTGTGCTTTTATACCTACAATACTCGCCCACCAGCAAATTTTCGTTGAATTTATTAACTACAGGGCGAGACTTTCAAACTATAAATTGCTTCAAATGCTTATATTTCTGAACGAATTTACAACACAGCGTCTGAGAAAACTATCTTACAGCAATCATTCTTATCATGATGTAGTTTTCCACCACCCACAAAAAGTTGCAGGATGAATCGCAAGTCGCGTCAGCTTGTGCCCTAACACTCAACGTTCCCAGAATCAACAAATCCTGTGCCAACCTAGCCAGCAAGAGCGATGGCATTGGCATGACTGCACTCAGCACTCACAGCTCTGCAGATTGTGCAGCATATCTCATTGTTATTGATGGGGTGGCTGCGTCATAGCGTATGCAGCAACAAAATTTAATTAATAATAAATAAATAAATAAATAAATAAATATGTGTGGACATTTCACACAGGGCCATCTAGCCCCAAACTAAACAAAGCTTGTACTATGGGAACCAGATAACTGATATAATACTTAGATACTTTTTTGTTTGTAAATACATACATAGAATACAATATAACACCCAGGCGCAGAACAAGCATCTATGTTCATCACACAAATGTTTGTCCTGGGTAGAAATCGAACCCAGAGCCCTGAGTAGAAGGCAGGGCTACTACCAACTGAGCTATCGGGCCCGTCCAGAAACAAACTAATTAACAGAATCAAACTTTCTACCTACAACTGTATGTTTTTTGTCAGTCAAAATTTTGTGGGGGGAAATTGGAATGAACCTTTAGGTATCCGCCACCAGTATGACAGTAGATATTTTGCATTTTGGGGAAAATTGGTAGCTTGACAATTAAGAGCAATTTTTTCATCAGACTATACTGCTGACCTAGATGTGTATTCTATGTATAAATTTTAATAAATTGATGTAAAGTTTAATAACCTTTTATATGAAAGCCGTTGAAAATGGATAATATTCGCCAGATATTGATAAAATTCAGCTTACGTAAGAGCTCAATGATAATATGATAATCATAAATCATTATTAGTATTAATAAATAACATCCAAAACTCATATAAAGACTATTTCTTCATATTATGATTTCATATTTCGAACGTATTAACTAATTCAAAGTTCTCAGAACCACGATTTGTGACAAGCTTCAGAAACATTCCGAGCTGTCCGCATTGTTTTAACTGAAACAAAAGAAACAAATCCTAAATAATATCTGGTTTACATAATAAATAACCATAATGAATGGTCACGGCGTCACAATAATACCAGACGTCGGCTCTCAACCACATACTCGCTATGTTTATTATAATCCAGAGTTATAAACCTCCTGTTTAGTAAATAAATCATTCGTTAAATTTCTCTACGGAAGCCGCATCAGTAATTATTGTATGGTTAATTGCCTCTTCTAAATATAATCGTTATGTTTGATTTATTCGATTTATTTATATGGAAAGAACATTCACCTCTATTTCGGAAAGTATATTAATATGGTTTTCATTGAGCTTTCTGTAATTTTCAGGCTTGTTTACAGCTACTCTACTAGGTACTAACCGGAGTCATTAATAGGACAGTTTATTTACTGCCATTGTTTCAAAAAGCGTTGGGGATGTTGTTTCAAATAACTTGTGACTATTAAACTGGTGGATACAGCTAGCAAATTGGGAAGAAAATTATTATGATGTCTGTTACGTAACTTACGTAGTTGTCAAACGAGATTATAACTTTGCCCAATTTGTAGCCACTTAACGCAGCGACGACAGCTACGGCACCGTAGCCAGATAACAAAATAAAACGGCCGTTTTCACTCTCCAAAGCGTCGATTACCATCTTCACAAGTTGTAATTACCCCGTCGCCAGCTGATCAAACTTGACGGCATCAGCTGACGAATGCACAAGTTCATTAGCGGCGCATTCTTCATTAATTAATTTAGTGAGGCTCGGATGAAACATCGCTTTCTTTATAGCCCGATTCATTTAACTAATGTCAAGATTAGTTAACATCGTGATGATGATCCGAGGTAATGAATTTATTTTTTAACTGATGTGAAGATGCCAGGCATTTCTGTACCTAATTGGTGTTGTATATAGTCAAGTAATTAATGCTGTGTTTAGTGTTCCTTAGCACGTTAGTCTGTTTTAGCAGCATGATGTTATGATAATTAGCTGATAACACTACGTTCATTAACGTTTGTACTAGAATGATTTAAGGGCTTAAAAGATTACCTATCTGCCAATTCAATTCATATAGAAATAATTTAATTATAAGGCTTCGAGAGTTATTAAAGATATCGCGAGTTTATATTTGATATTTCACTGGCTTCAATTTGTATAAAATAATGAATGCCGATGGGCTGCTAGGAAATTATAAGTACTTACAATAAAAATAATTGAAATGCCTAGGCGTATCGGATACTATAGAATGCGAGCATGTAACCAGAAAGAGCGTTTGAGCCATCTATTTCAAAATCGTCTGCACAGTTCAGTGATTCGGCCGTGATCTTGAACCCATCAGGATTCAATTGGCTGACGGTTCCATCACGTGTCTGGCCGATCAATTGATCGGAGTATTCGGTACGTTCGCCATTGTTGCGATGTGTTTAAATTAAAAAGACTTGTTGTTGTTCGTTGAGTGGTTTAGTAATGGAACGGTTTGTTATTTTCTGTTTGTGCTCGATTAATTATTATTAATTGTTTGTATTACTGGGATTGCTTTTAGAATTAGCGATTCGTTTTTGATAAATCCTTTCGTTGCAAAGCCATACCTAACACGTATTCGGATTCTGACGCTTCAAAAAGTAATCACATCACCGTTTAAAACATACGATGCTATTGATACTTATGTAATCAAATGTACTTACATATTTCTGCGAAGTCAATACTTAAATAAATTTAAATTTACTTAAATAATTAAATACATTTTCTTTTTGGTTTAATTGAGAGTGTTTTATTTAAGCATTTTTTGTTCAATAGGTTTGGTACTTATGTAACTATATGAAGAGAATGCCGCGGCAGTGATCTTGTTTTCCATTCTTAATGAAGAAGCTTTGCTTTATTATTATGAACTAGTAATTTGAAGTCTGCTGCTATTTGATACACAAACAACAATGACAAGCCTAGATCAGTAACGATATTTGGTTTTTATAATAATAAAAAAATCTCAGCTGCTGCTTCTCTTGGTTCTGGTAACGTCACAGCTTTTACATATTTTTCCGTACGTATTTTCAGAATTTCTTACAGTCGTTTCATATTTAATTATCATCTGTCTACATGAGGCTTGTCAATAACAAATAAAGACATCCATATGTTCAATCATATAACTATTAAAACGGTTGGATCTGGAACACCCATTTCGTCATATAAATATTCATCGTTCCTAATCCACCGAGACACATGACAGATAATAGTCTTGTCCATCACTTGCTATCACAATGGAACACATGTAATCATTTTAATGTGCTTCATGGTACAGACAAAGGCAGTACGTAAAGTAACATTATTCCATTAGAGAAATCTTGGAGTGGCTAGGCAAAAAAACGTCCAGTAATATATGGGTATTATTATCCATGAAATATACTAGTAAACATGATTTCCTGATTGTTCTTTTAAAATTCTTGAATACAGCAAACTCGTGTTAGTAGGGAGGTAAGTAAGTCGATCTAAGTCGGTGAAGCAAAAGCATCAAATGAGTGAGAACCATACTCAATACGCAATCATTCATTGCGAACATTGTATAACGGAACAGAACAATAACTTCACTTAGTTGCTAGTATCTTAGCCGTCCTGAAAAGCTGCAAGAATTAAGGTAGAGGCTAGGGACAAAAATATCTTGGACTAAGTGCCATTGATAGATTCTTCACTAAAGCAATGTCATCGCTGAGTAACGCATTCCGCAGAGCAGAGACGTCCTTGAACTTAATTGTGTCGCATATCAATTATCTGTAGTCGAGTGGCGTCATTTCTATGTCAGTCAGTACGCCACGTACAGTCAACTGCATTAATGCAGTTGTATGATCGTAGCTATTCCGTGGAAAAGGAGTGTGGCATCGTGACTGGTGTCTTAATGTGCTCTTGATTGCCGTTTATTGCATTTGGAACATGATTTATTCTAGACGTTTAGTCTATTAAGGATTTTTACTTGTAATGGTCACTAGTGGTATGCATTTAGGTCAAACTAGCTTCGTCAATGTATTGTCATGAATTGGTATTTATAAGACGTAGCTTATTCTAAAATTTTTAATCATTCTGCCTGAATATTCTGAATATTCGTCTAGACATGCAAATTATAAGCGACTTTCCTTGGAAAACGTTGCTTGTAATTCAATTGATTCTCTACTCATCACACATTACAGCATCACTCTTTTCTCGTACACAGCCACCCCAATTAGGGGGAAGGGGGTGATCGCAATTGATTATAAGAAAAGATAACTCTGCTGCCCATTCTGCCGATTCTCTGAATATTCTCCCCTTAGCCAGCTGTTACGCATTCTTATGCCGCCGCCTGGACCACACAGCACATTGTTGTTATTTACTCGTACTGCAATTCAATTTTCGTGGTTATCGTATACCTATGTCGAATTCTTAAAACATTTATCACCGTTAGAGTGCCCTAAAAAGTGCAACTCATGTCTACAATCAGGGCACATCTGGCGTAGATTTTTGAATCAAATACTGACAGGTCATTAATCAAATGCGTGCTCATTGAATAATTCTGACATTACAAAACCAACACGTCTCCATTCAACATGTTTGTAGCGTTAACGTGCATGATGTTGTTCACTGTAATCTATTTCATAATTAACTGGGTCAACGGGAACTTCTTTTATAGCTTTTACACTGTCATGGTCATCAAAACAATTATCTTCTCAGATATAATAATATCCATTTAGGGAACTTGTAGAATTTTATCATTAGGCTTACTTTAATGATATTACTACTACATTTTAACTGATTAAAATTATACTTACCTAACTCATCATCAGGCTTTCATAGCGCTGGAATTAGATCGTCTCTGGAGATAGAATAATAATTCATCCATAATCTACTACATAAAAAACGGCCACAGTTCGGGTTAGCGAGTCACATACTATTGTTCGAGGATATGTTGGTGTTCTCACGATTTTTCCTTTTATATAACTCATTATCTCATGCCTAGGCCATAAACCACTCCACCTACATGGCGCCGTCGGTGACGCCATCGATGTCTCACTCCCATAGCATATTCTACACAACAATGTTAAATGGGTCACGTCACACCATACATCTTGGCAATTGGGTGAATAATGGCACACCATGGTGCCACTCCAAGGTGCATGGTAATACTTCAATTGACGGAATTAGTTGTGCCATCATCGCCGAATCTGCGTAATTTGACTTCAACCAAATAAGATTATATTAACAACCGATGGGAATGAAAACTCTTTAGTGAAGACTACTAGTACTAATAGGTCACAGAGTAGATTTTTTTTTCACTAATATGTGGTTTAGGTGCTCCCGGCGACCTGTCAAAAACGCATGAGGCCGTTTGATGCAAGAAGCAAGCAGCCAAAAGAGACGCTCTATATCTACTTATGGGCTGGCCTAACTTCAGCTGTGAATGTGTTCAGGCTGGTCGTGATGATGACAATGTGACTACTCTACTTTAACATATTATCCGCTTATTATTTGCAATTTCCATCTTGATTGCTCTGAATGCTGTAGCATATATTATGGTCATAGTGAGGAAACAAAGACTTAAATACAATAATCCGCGTAGATAAACAAGATTGACTAGATACCTGAGAATCCAATGACATCATACTGGATATATCTGATGAATAATATGATGAGTATAACAAGATATGTCATATATCATCAGAGAGCTGCTCATCGAACCTGAATATTATTTATTCGATACCTGAACCTGACACAATGCTAAGCCCGCAGATCTTTAAACATACATTACCACTGCCACATGATAATAGCGATACCAGTATTTTTGTGTACGGTTTACAGACTTACCAGCATAGGTAGGTAAGAATAGGTCCAGATTAATGTAAAGCAACCAAAATGGCTCGAACTGAAATAGGTATCTGCTGGTATAGTCGTGAGTAATCGTGAGCTTATTTAAGCCTTGCCAGCAATGAGCGTGAAATTAGATACAACAAAACAACAGTATAACAACAGAACCAGTGACAGATGTGAAAAGAGAATAGCTACTGTTGTACTACAAAACCACCACGACAGATTTACACACGTCAGTTAGTCACTACGTCTAACTCCAAATGCTCCTTGGACAATCATGGTATTTTTATCCAAGATTGACAAGTATAGATAGTTAGTATTCTAGAACTGATACAAAATACTAGTTATAAAACCACAGATAACACCATTATTATATTATGCCTACAAAACGACCCCATCTCAGCTCCAGTCCTATTAGCGAAAAAATAAACGCTCTAGCTATAATGTAAATTATTACCAACGCATTTTTTAATACAGTCCAATGAAAATTAAAGAAGAAGAAGAAATCCTATATAATACCTACTTTTAGCTGACTAGAAACAAAAGTATAGGTATTGATAGGTGACCTAGCAGCAGTAAAACTTTAGTTCCTAAAGTATAACAAAAAGAGTTTTCTCATTGAGTTAATTGCGTCAAATCAAGCTTCATTTAATAAAAGTGTCTAGTTTACAAAGCTTATAATAGCAAAATAAATCGGACCGTCTATCGTCCAGACAGTAATCAGTACCTTCGTTCGGATTAGTGCAAATACTATAATATAATATGAGGGTGAAAGGAGTACTTAGTCATGGAGTCACGATAGTTAGCGGTCATTTATTAGTGTTAGAATGGTTCGTTAGAGTTAGTTTCTCTCACAGTTTAGAACTGCTGGGCAGTAAGTTAGATTTATAGTTAAGATACATTATTTACCAACTGGATTTAGGTCTCTAATTTTATTGAAAATAGATACTTATCAATATTTCATAAACATAATAAGTCTTAAATAATGACTTGTCAGTCATACATAATGTAAGAAACGAAACGAACGAAATAAACGCGGATGCTAAACCGTTGTGTAGGGGCTCAGAATGCTAACGCAGCTGAAATTCTTCCACGCGGCGAACGCGCCGCTCTGGCCTCCTGAGTCGTCTCTCCACCACTACCGCGTTATGTTATAGTTTAGTTTGTTTTACCAATATGTATTTTTACCATTTCAATTATATATTTATTTGTTCCTGAAAATCATCGTTTCCTTGGAGTCCCCCGCACCATAGATAGGAACACGCCCGAGTATGCCAGGCAAGACATTACGCCACAGTGGTGACCACCGTCGTTTTTATGGTGCGGTTCGGAACTCAGGAACGCGTGTGCGATGAACTTTGAACCCGGTAGAGTGCAGCGCAGTTTTTACGACACGGGTTCAGATGACGTGGCGAGAGGCGATTCCCCGTCGATGATTTGCGACCCTCGACGGGTAAAGAAGATCTACAAGCGCAGATTCAGCATGCTGTCCAGTAGCATTTATGAAAAGTCAATCAACGTGGAACAAAGGAGGCAACCAGGATCGACGTATATCTTTTACCTCTGGGCTACGTAGCTACTCTGATCACGCGAGTAGTCCATGGTGAGAGTATGCCATCGAACTAAATCATCATTCGCCAGCAGCCGATGGTAATAAGAAGCCAGAAACACCTGAGGTGCCAGCGCTGTCGAGGTATCCAGGCTGGACCTGCAGGTACGTTCACCCGAGGTTGGTCTCACCGTCCGAAGAAGATACCGGAGGTGAAGCAGAGTGTAGACTTGGAGGGATCGCTCAGTCTCGCTTTACCATTGCCGAGTGACTGGTTTCAGCGGAAAGAAGCTGCACATCAATGGAACATGTGAGCTTAGTTCCGGCTTACGCTGGGAATGAAGAGAAGTTCGTGATGTGATTGGTGAAAAAATGTCGCTATCGTGTTAATGTTCAGTGATGAGTGAATTAGATTTGTCCGGGTAATTATTTTTTGTATTAAATTTCAGCGCTTTATAGAATTTTGGTAGATCGATATTTATGTAGAATTTGTTTTGTATGTAAGTAATTAATGTGTCTAGTTTTTTTATGTTGAATGTACCTATTTTGTTGTGATATTTGTGATATTTATTGTATTAACATGTTTAAAAAAGTTTTATTTTGTGTAGTATATGTTCGTATTATGGTTTTATATAATGTATGTTTTCTTGTGTTCCGTTTGTGTTTTATTGCTAAAATGTCTAATTTCAAACTTTGCCTACGATTTTCACTGTAAAATTAAAATGGTTATATTTTGCAAATAGGTCAGTGAATGTCGTACGATATGTAATGTGATCCGAATGTACGTTAAACCTAGAACTTGTTGTCAGCATTAGGTATTCATTCCGTGCAATGTTGACTTTTGTGTTTTCTTTGGTTTGTTATTATTATTGCCCGAAAATTTTTGTAAAAAATTTTTTTTGAAGAAGGGGATGACTGTAGGGGCTCAGAATGCTAACGCAGCTGAAATTCTTCCACGCGGCGAACGCGCCGCTCTGGCCTCCTCAGTCGTCTCTCCACCAGTACCGCGTCATGTAGTTTATTTATATTAATAGTTTCTTTTACCAATATGTATTTTTACCGTTTCAATTATATATTTATTTGTTCCTGAAAATCGTTGTTTCCTTGGAGTCCACCGCACCATGAATAGGAACACGTACGAGTATGAAGACCTTTTACGCCACACGTTGGGTCTAATTTTCACGTTCTAGATACCTACGATAGTGTTTTCTTTTTATGGCGTCCTTATCTTAAATAGGAGTAAAAATTGAAGAAACATAAAGGTAGTACATGATAGTGTGTATCTTATTTATTTCCCTAATGTTTCTATGTAAATAATTTGACTTCACTTATCAGAACAAATCATAACACTTCTGTAATATGGATGTAGGATCCATGAAGAGAGGGGGCTCTTTCGCCAGACGTCTAGGCCATGATGAATTATTGAAATGAGAGATACGTCTACTTAATTATACTAATGTAATGCATACTTGCTGTATTTGGAATCATATCTCGATACTTACGTGATATAAGAAGGTTATAGTATTAATATACTAAAAAGAGACCTAACGAAACATAATCAGAGACTGAGTTGATGGTAACATTGGCAACGGAAGGAGACAATAAAACACAAGAGGTAATTTTGCGCTTCACAGATATTCTTAAATCACTTTAGCTGCGGGTGATAAAACTAAGATAATTGCTTTCCACGGAGTACATCGTAAAACACTAATAGAAAATAACATTATGACTGAACATCAAGCACAGCAATATGATAACATATTATGTTACTTCAGTTCCCATAAGGTATAAGGTATCTTATCGTCATCATCATCCGTTCAATACGTTCCCATCCCAATGCTATAGAACACGGCACCCTTCTCTCACTGCGATGGCAAAATTTTCCAAAAAAAGTTAATAAGTACTGAATGCCTCACGATGATTTTTTCCTTTACTGTTGTAAGAACGACTGCAAAGTGGGGCTAAGTAGTAGGCCGTCCGACTTTTAAACCAATGCCCCTGGTTCTAATCCCGCTTGGCCCCTTGGCCTTGGACACAACAAGTCCTGGAGTAGACACTGGACACCGTGGGAGGATACCAGACCACGAGGCCTACCACCAAAGCGATGTGTCGACGATATAAGATACAGTTCATAACTAGATGGCTAAGGCACAAGACCGAAAAGAATGACAAGAAATGGGAGAAGTTCCAGAAATTGACAAAAGTGGCTAATGAAGAATTAAATTATATAAGAAAGGACACATCATGATACACCTGCACCAAGTCTGTTCGTGCTGAATTCCGTCTTACCTCAATGCCTATTGAATGAAAATAACGCATTGGAGGAAAACAAGCAAAGTAACGTAGAGAAAAGTAGGTTATCCAAAATAAATAGAGATTTAAATAATTATTTCACCTTCTACTATCATCACTGCAAATCGTGGAAAATGGTTTGTTTTCGAGAATTCTGCCAAAATAATGGAAACATTAGCACAGTTTCTGCTTGCATTTAACACTAGAAAAATGCGGAACATTGCACCAAATCCGATAAAACAAACAATTTGAACATATTAAAAATGTATGTGCATAAAGTCCAGTAACCCAGTTGGCACAGCTTGCCAGCCATGTCACAGTTTATATAAGTCTGTAATATATCGTTTCCCACGCCCACTGTACATTACATTAGGCTGCGTCTACTGAATGTACAGAAATGCCGAAATTTGTACCGCTCTCACCTTATCTTATTTAGATGTATACAGTGTACACGTTGATCTTCAAAACCTTATTTTTCGTATAACAATTCAAGAGGTTATTCATTTTTAAAATTGCAAAATGCACTGTGAATGTCTTTACCAAGTTTAAAAAAGGCGAATAGTAGTTAAATTCGGATCTTTGTTCTAAGAGCCATCTTAATACGCAGTCCTAATAAATAAATGCCTCTAAAGTGTTCAAAGTAGTATTTGGTGGTACCTATCAGTACCAAAAATATTAGTATGTAGATAGATAGATAGATAGATAGATAAACTCTTTATTGAAAACACCATTTTACAGAAAATACAGTAATAAATCTTATAACTAAGTGTCACAATGGGCGGTCTTATCGCTTAAAGCGATCTCTTCCAGACAACCCATGTACTGTTTGGTGGGATCCGTCGCAACCCTTATCCCTGATGAAGATACTATTATGACTGAAGATCTTTGTGCAAAATTTCATACATGCTCGTTTATCACTTTAGAAATTATAAGCCTGTAAAGGATTCAGACAGACAAACAGACCGACAGACATGACGGACTTATAAGGGTTTTATGTGCTACTACGAAACAAGGGTTTGAGATCTGTATGTCAAATTGAAAATTTATAAAGAGTGCGATTTAGATTATGAATGAATAACACGATCATACTTTTGGATGAACGTAAGTATTGTTTTATTGGTATGAGTTTATACGTAGAAGTTTATTAATGTTTTCAAGGAAGCTTTCGTAGTTAAATATCTACGTCACAACGAGTATCTGCAAACGGCGAGAGTTTCAACAGATACCCTTACCTGAAAGCCCCGTTTATTGCTGGAAGGCATCCAACAAGATTCTTAGCTACTATGAAACCAGTCAATAAATTCATTAATCGAACAATCGTAAATGCCTATCCTAAAGTACGGCTGAGGCTGCAGAAATAAGCTTATTATACTTATGTGTGTGTATGGTATATTAACTACTCCAAAAAAAGATAAATGCTTTAATCTTCATTATTATTATAAGCTGCCAGTATGATTGTTACTACAGGGCAAAAGAGTAAATAATACTATAACAGAAAATATATAAACAATATCAAAATTAGGAAAATAATGTTATCTAAAGTCATTTGCTAGAAGTTGGTAAAATCAACATAATAATAAAGAAATTAACCACTCCCTTATAGAATACAACTAGTATGGTGGACCGACGATGTGGTCAGAACCGCAAGAAGCCGACGGACGGAATAGGCAAGCAGCAGCTCAAAAAGGTGATCTATTCAGGGCAGCATTGGACGTCTGACGTCTCAGACTGTGATGATTGTTATATTATTTCATCTAATCTCCTATGAGTAACTATTATAAACAATACGTAATTAATAATTATTATAAGTGTAGCTAAAAGTATTTTACACTATTGCTGTCATGTTGCCGATTTAACTATGAGATTTACCCACATAAATCTACATAACAAACCTACATAAAATATGTCTTTACGGCCCACGCGGTGGAGCGAGAAATTAAACTGTCAAAATAAGGAAACCTCAAAATGATTGACCGATTCTCCAATATCATGACATGTTTTCGAATCCATAACTTCATACGCACAATCGGCCGATTTTCATTTGCCAACTTTCATCATATTTTGAACTAAATTTATTACAACATAGAGTCCATTATAAGGTGATTTAATCGACGTCGTGATTTTTCTTAAAACATAAATAGGTGCAAACTACAATGTTTTTAAGAGCTTCGTGGCGTTAACGTCGTCATTTGTTTTATTAATGGTTTTTAGCACATTTGTAGAGATTTGTTGAGGATGTGTCATCAAAAAGTTTAGTACTTACGACTTGTCGTAAAAATAAAATTGTAGCTACTTTCTCTCGATTATAATAATTGTACTCTTCTAGAAAAGACAAAAACATTTTTTTGTTGTGTGGTTGTAATATTTAAACTAGGCGTAGCACGAATATTTACGCACGAGTAATTTGATCAGCACCCCATATAATAAGTAATAACCGACTTCCGTTAACTTTACACTTACTTGCGCGTACTTAAATATTCGTGCTAGGCCTACAGATGATTCTGCAAATTTCTCAGTTTTCCTCCGTATTCTCACATACCTAGTTTAATTTTTCCGAGTGTGAGTGATGCCAAACATGTTTTAAATTATTCGAAACTATTTAACCGATTGCTTTTCTGCCCTTGACGAAATATTAATTCGGCTATAAAACTATAATAATGTCAGTGAGGCGCCCACCCACTACACATGTTATCCGATTTATATCACTATTCAGATTTATATGTTAACGTGCTTTATAACTATGAGAAAATAATACTAATATTTTTGACGTTTTTGTTATTACTAACGCGATCTTTACCATGATTAGAATCATTTTTGAATTCCCGATATTTCAGCACAGTTGCTATTAAAAACGTAGTGCACAACCGTGAAAGTTTAAAACACTAAAATAACCTTTTTTAGTTTAAACAAAATCAATACAACTTATACATAAGTAAACTACTGTCCTTTTTAAAACGGCGTATGGTAGATATTTCTACTTATAGTTTCTATAATCATTGCTAAACGGACACGGAACAACGGCGGACGATAACAAAATCACGGAGGGCTCGAAGTCTGCTAATTCAATTGTGTCATAATAGTTCATGAATGGTACACATAGATACAAATTTATAAAAGAATGTTAGAACAACGGGCGGCCTTATCGAAGCTTTTGACACTAAAATAGCCGACTTCGGGCCCAGTTCAGAATAACAGTTGTTACTGATTTAATCACATCACAGCATCACACTGTACATTACAGATACTTTTATTTATATATAGGCCACTAAATATATTCGCCAAGCATTCGCATTGATTATTGCTAATGCGAATATAATGTCTATAATTGATGATGATATATATTAGGTACAACACTATTACGCACTAAGTACTTGACACGCAAATAACGAATGTTAAATAAAGAATATAATATATACTTATTATTATAAATCCTCAAACAAGGAAACGAACATCAAGAAAGGGATTGGGATAATGATGGTGACGTAGTTATACCGCCAGGATCTAATTCCAACGGTGATCATATTAATTGGTGACTTACCCCAAAATGCAATAGCGTGTATTTTAACGAAAACATTATTAGTTACATTTCAAAACATGACGTTACCTTACGTCAGCGTTTCATATTCATACAGCCCGTCAGTATTAGCTCTTAGCTGTGATCAAAATATTTGTTTCAAAATAGTCTCTATTCCACGGATATACAGTGCAAATAAAATTCGTACATGTTGCCATAGAGTCAGCACTGAAATAGATAGCAATTGTGTGGCTGCGAGCAGGTGTTACCTCTCAGCTGTGCAGTATCACAACTTCAACATTACTTCTTGTTACGCAGCTCTCAATGAAACTAATTGGAATGTTTTAACATCAAACTCTATCGACGCGTTAATTGGTTATTGCATGATACGTATGCCTACTTTCTCATACCTCCCGTCAGACAAAATTCAAACATCTTAAAAAACTATAAATCACGAATCATAAATATTGATTTGGGAGGCGTTATCTGTACAGCATTGTCTGTACAGCATTGTGTTGATGTAACTTGACCATGCTGGTTGGGATGTTTCTTAAGAATCACTCAATAGATGGCGCTACCAACCCCGTAAGTTGGTTGTAAAGGTGAAAGAAAAATCAGACATGAAACCACTTGTACGGTAGCTTAAGTAAAGCATATCCCGGCTTGAGGGATGGATGGATGCGGGTTCAATCCCCGTTCGTGATTCTAATTTTTCCTTTACATATTAATCTCTGTAAATCACGATTTTAAAAGGCTCGAAAAATGTGTTTATTTTTACGATATGTGGGTGCAGACATCGTCAGTTCGGTTACAGCTTTGATGTACAGTTAGATGAATGGCATACTATGTTAATCCTGCACACGCAACAGATACTTCTAAATACTTAGATATAGTAATAATAATAGGCACTTTTATTTTCAAGCCATTCCGCTCATGCTGAATACAACTCAATTCTGCAAATACAAATAAACTGTATTATTTTATTTGCCCCCAATCCTTTATGTGAGTCAAAGCCATCTTAAAATACAGACAGGCAGACTGCAAACAAACGAATCAACGTGATATATTCGAAGTATAGCGTGCTATCTCTAATTTAAAAGCGTGAGTGCATCTTCGTTACTCATCCAAAATACGATAGCGCTGGTTAGCGGATATAAATTACGAGCGGACTATTCTCGCATTCCTTTTCTAACCCGGCGTGCAGCATCTAGGGGGAGATTGACCACACGTCTGCACTTATTTTAGGACCACAATAGTACCTGTTTATTCTGCTAGCATGCTAGCATCCAATATCTACCCACTGTTTCGA
Organism: Ennomos erosarius; assembly: GCA_963580505.1. Lineage (NCBI taxonomy): Eukaryota > Metazoa > Arthropoda > Insecta > Lepidoptera > Geometridae > Ennomos > Ennomos erosarius. The sequence continues at coordinate 2,044,526 of OY756983.1, read as the reverse complement.
ACTTTCGACAATATGCTTCCTCTCTATCTGGTCAGGGTCGCAGCTTCATAAGTGTTCAGCCTATGCTGATCCATTTTAGAAAAGACTAGACTCCTGAACTGTTTGCTATACCAATATTAAATACCTGCTAGGTATATCGTTATCTTTTCCTTTCCCTACTGACTAATAAGTATGCCATAGACTTAAGTACCTACTTAATCGAAAATATTCTAATTTACCAGATTTTAGACTAACCCATGACGCGACGTATGGAGACAAAAGTAAAGTGTGTTAAAACAATAAGTGGGTAAGTGGTAGTGAGTAGTCCGGTAATCGTAAAAACAATGGCAACCCTACGAAATCAGGCAATTTAGATGTCTGCGGACGGCGCGGCGTGGTGTTATTTCTCAACCTTGGCTTTGAAGATACTATTTACGTAACAAAAACAAAGTTTGCGTGTTTACAGATTACTGTTTGTGTAACATGTTCCGAGTAAAAATGCATGGAGACGCGTGAAGGCTGAGCTGCGCCTGTGACCACTTACCGTTCGTTTTTTTGGACTATAGCCGACCACGCGTTCGAGATTGCGTAACTTTGCTCTTTGTAGTCCAGATTATGTATAGATTAAGTATTTGTTTCTGCAGAAACGTTATCTAGAGCTAGTACATACAAGAGTAACTTTTCATAAATATTTTTATAAATTCATTGCTTTGTGCTTAACTTATATTAGTTTATTCGGATTTCGGATTGCGGTGGCGACCACAAACCGAAAGACACGTATGATTGTGGGGGTTCCCCCACAATCATACGACGACGATCTAGTAAAAACCGCAGGGAGCCGATGGATGCAGGAGGCAAGCAGCCGCTCAAAGTCTGCAGCAGGCCTTTTGGCAGCAGTGGACGTCTTCAGGCTGTTGATGCTGATGCTGATAATGATGATGTTTCCTTAATTCAAAAACTAAAGCTTTCGTGTACCTACTCAATATAGCGCAGCGTTTCAAGCAACTCTTTCTTGTCACATCAAAGCTGTGTAAGACTCAATAGGAACATCACGGATAACTAATTGCTATATATTAATTATTGTAATCTTGAATAGATCATCGGTATTCATTGCTCACTTCCTAGATATCTCGTCGATTCATTTAGCTCGGCATCTGTCTGCATTCCATCGATACAAATCTCAATCTCGATCTCGTTATACGCACGTTTGCTTAGATTTAGGGCATAAAGTACGAAACGAAGTATTATGTAGATATTACAAAAACAGAAATGTTCTCGAGTGGAGACCACGAACCGGCAGAGACAGCGTAGGCCGGCACCCCATTGGGTGGTCAATCTTGCGTCCTGATGCAGAACCGCAGGGAGTCGATGAATGTAAGAAGCAAGCAGCAGGTCAAAGTGACACTATGAGGGGAGTCTATGTTCAGCAGTGGACGTCCTCAGGCTAATAATGATGATGATATATTAGAAGTTAAAAAACTATCGACTGCGTATACTATCAGAGGGTATTGCAGTAAGGTCTATTGACACTACGTTATTGTAATGCACACACGACAACTTTACTTCTAAGGATTTCCTACACTACATTTATTTAAACTTTAATTGCTTCTTTTTATTTCCATCCAATTATTTAATTACTTCGCATATTGGCCAGTATGGTCAGCCCTGGCATAGAGGAATTTCTAGAACAGAAATTTTGGGCTGCCTGTCCGTCAAATACAACTTGATCACCCACAGTAGGTTGGTACAAAATACTATGGTTTCAAACACAATACCACGGAAATGTTTGAAGTGGTAACTCCCACCGTTCTCAGAAAAAATTTAGCACCCAGTAGCCGCTTGTCATCGATGAGCGAGTCAACATTGACAACGCACCGTGTGCTCTGTGTGCATGGAAATTGCAAGCGTGTAAGCACAAGTGTTTCTGGGACAATTGCCAATGAGAGGTCCTCCCGATGACTTCATCATTTACTGTAATGCTTTTGCATACTGTGAACGTGGTATTAAGCGTAGAAATACCAAATCTCAAATCGCAACTCACTCTAAAAAAAGATCTTAGTTAGCATGGGTGGTAGATAAAATTATCTTTCCTCAATTTATGTCATTTTATTTATACTTGCTTACTTGTTAAATGGAGTAATACAGGGAAGACTATTTTGTCTACCATCCTGGCTAACCAAGCTGGAGAAACTAATTTCAAAATTGATAAAAATTAAGGATTAGCGAAAACGGTTCCCTCCAACAAACACTGTATATCAGTGGAATAGCTACTCAGTGTTTTGTCTTGTCTTATCATTGCCTATTTCAAACTTGATAGACAAAAACAAAACATTATATATATATATAACTATTCTTCCGCGACACAATGTTTATTTAACTACCTAGACAGTAGACAATTTTTTAAGTCAGTAGATGCTTCTATGTGTAGAACTTTTTGTAAGGTTACTTCACGAGTAATACAGGCAGCCATAAATCATAACGCCGCTAACATGACCACATCGTGAATCCGTGGTCCCAAGTACTATTTGAAATTTAACAAAACCAATACACTTTATGACGTGAAATAATATGAAAATAAATTATACTTAGGAATACTATGAGCCAAACCTTTTGTCGCTTACTGATTACTCAGGTTTGATCATCTCGTTCAAAGACAACATTTAAAGTTCTCGATATTTTATTCTTTACTTCCATCCAAGACTTGACAAAAGTGTGCGGCTTTACAGCGCACACCAAACGAGTACTTACATAAATACAAATCAACTTAAAGACACACAGGACTTGAATTCCAATTAGGTTTCCCATAAAAAGACATCAGATTATGTAAACTTTTATTTCCAAACTAGTCGGTAATGGGAAGCAAATCGTATTTCTTAGAAGAGATATTGAGCGGTATCAATGGATGCTAGGAGTTATTTCAAGGAATTCTCATAAGTATGCGAGTCCTGTTCAGCTAATAACATGTTCCAAGCTTGCTCCCGCGAATAATTTAGCGGACCTTAGACCTATTGCCATTGATATAATATTCCGTAAAGGCAGTACTGGAGGGGTGCTATGTGCAATACTTGATTCATAGTGTGAAATGACGATGGAATCAGCAATCGGTGCCCGTCCTATTGAGCCATTTATTATGTGAAAACCGTCAAAAATGGCATTGTAGATTACGAGAACGTAATGCTGATCGCGCGCCTGTCGCTGCGCGCTTTTAAAGCACGGGCTAGTAGATTGCGGAGACCGTAAATGGTAGCATGGTACTACTATCCAATCAGTTCGTGGTAATACGAAATACGAAAACTGAACGCATGGCTCCTTGCGTGCCTGTGGCTGATGTAATAGCCCCGACTCTCGAACACACCTTTGACTGATTCTAATCATTTATTAAGTCAAAGGTAATCTCCGCCACCGAGTAGTGATGAATATTTTTATATTTTTAAGTACCATGTTTTTTTTTTGTTACAGGATCGAAACAGCACCTTATCAGTACCAGCGCGATGGGAGGACAGGAATCTAAGGAAATACCTCAACCAACCTATCGTCGGTAAGTCATCACAAATAATTACCTACTTAAGTAACTTAAGTAAATAAGATAACAACACCCACCATGCTGCCGTAGCGTAGAGCGAGAGCATTACTAAATGTCCTCTATAGGAAGCTTCATCTCTGATCTTCTACGAATTCAGCTATGGTCAAATAGCTATGGCACATCATCATCATCATCGTCAACAACAGCCACTGCTGAACCATTGAACATAGGCCTCCCCCAGAAACGCAACCTTGAGCGGCTGCTCACCTCTGGCATCCATCGTCTTCCCGTGGTTTTCATGAGAACGTTAGTCCATCTGGTGGGAGCCGGCCTATGCTGTCTTCCGGTTCGTAGTCGCCACTCGAGAACCTTTCTTCCCCATCGGTTATCAGTTCTACGAGCGATGTGGCCTGCCCATTGCCATTTCAACTAATTCTAATAGCATATCACAAAACCCTAATTAACAAATGTTAGGCCATCGTGATTGGCAGCTCGCGCCGACATACAGCTTTCAAACACACCTACCCTTCGATTTCCAGAAAAAACAGGCCGCTGGATCGGTGGTGTGTACGACTACCCGTCCCGGGGGTGGAAGTGGGGAGGCGAGCTGCGTCAGATGCACTACCAGTCCTTCAGCAAGATGAAGAAGATGTCGCCTAAAGAGCTGGAGTTCCACTGCATCGCTATGATGCCGGAACTACTCTATAGGTCAGTATTACCACAGATAATATAATACCTACGGTCGTACTATGTAATTACTTCCATGCATATAGTTGTGCATGTGGGTCGACAAGACGACATCGCCTTCAATATCGGCATAGAGGTACCTAAATAAAAAAAGAGAGGATTGCAATTTATTAACTTGACCCGCTTAAATATTCAATGCACAATGCACACTATTTGCCATGTGAAAGAGGAAGATAGATATAAGTCTCAATAAAGCGGGACACACGGCCAGTTTTTGCCTAAAGTGCATGGATGTGAAACTATAGGTCATCTATGGGGATCGGTAACGCATAGAAAATGTCCATACACGACGGTGACCACTTACCATCAGGTGGGTGGTTTGCTTGTTTGCCACTCTAGAATAAAGAATACGCAAAGTTCCCCGCGTACCGATCGTAAGTAAGCCATAGGTACCTACATCCTACATAGCTTAGTTTCATGAAAACAGCACTTCGCAAAACTTTCCTTTTCTTTCCTTTGACGTTGTCTTTACTCCACATCAGGCTAAACAAAAAAAGGAAACACCATCTTAAAGACGAAGCGAGAACAAATAAGTTGATATTAGGTACCCGTGTCAAACTATACACAACACAATAAAATAGTTTTTGTATTCGTATCTGTCACCGGCTTATTGTAAAAAAAATTTATTTAAAACCGGTCATTTATAAATTGTATATTTATTGCAAACTGACGATCTGTCTTACAATAACACGGATGATATTTCGATTATTTATAAACAGTCGGTGCCTAGCGGTGAGTTTATAAAAAAAACGGGTTTTAGTAGCGTTTAATTGTGAACAAACCCGTTTTAATGCACAAAGTTTTGCTGTATTTTATTGTTTTTTTAGAGTCACTAGCGGCTAACCGGTAGGTTACGACGACGAGCGAAACGAGGATGAGTGTTAGGTTAGTTTTGACCACACTAGAAGTACACAATTACGAAAAAACGAAGTGATGCCGATTAATTATAAACAACCGAAATATCGACCATTTTATTGTGAGACACATTGCCCATTTGCAATAAATCGACAGTTTATAAATAACTGCGTTTTTTTAAAACTAACGGTTTTTACAATAAGACGGTGACGTATCTATACCTACATGAAGTAGGTACTATAATTGTTTTATATGTACCGCACGCACCTACTTACGTGTCTCAGTGACATCATTTTCCACGTTTGACATCATACATTTATAGTAAGCCTTCTTGGAACGGTATTATTCTAGACTTTTAATTATCTACTTGGCATCCAAGCGTATTTCCCAATAAGTGGATTATATTCACAGAAGTAATATCGAGTTCGTGTCTCGCATGCCATGTGGAGACTCAAGGACAACGAGGGGCTTGTATTTAGGGCCCTAAACTCCGGAATTTGATCTAAACCGCACCACAATACCGTGAATGTTAGCGTGGCACAAGTTATCAAAGTTAAGCGATTTAATACTTTGGCACTACATAACTATCTATACAATGTGCCGACTCAGCTACCATCATCATCATCATCATCATCATCAGCCTCAAGACGTCCACTGCTGAACATAAATCTCCCTCAGAGAGTCCTGCGTCCATCGGCTCCCCGCGGTTTTCATCAGATCGTTGGTCCACCTAGTGGGGGGAGGGGACGGCCTACACTGCGTCTTCCTTTTCGTGGTGGCCACTCGAGAACCTTTGTTACCCATATTGGTGCCTACTTACCTACCTACTACTAAACATACTTTATATTTTTGGCATTCCGTCTGTAACGTGCTACATAGACCTAAAGGGCCAATTCTTACTGGCAGTGCAGGACTAATATAAATGTTCTAAAATAAAAACATTATCTGGCTATTGAAAGATCAGCCGTGTGTTAATTAGTTACACTAATTTAACCGGCTAAATCTATAAACAAATCCAGATATAACTAGTTATGAGCTTTTAATCATCACACTTAATTTGCCATAATCACCACACTGGGCAGAACATTTTGATGTATAGGATGAGGAGAATGCTAGCAGGTCAATAGGTATTACACCTTAAAATCGTTAAAAATGAAAATTACTATCCCCTGCGCCCGCTTACTGCCACAGCTTGTACCACGCTCTCCCAATATTGGCATACAAAAATCGATACCGCGAAAAGCAATAAGTTTTATGAACCATTGTGTAGACCCATTGTCCGTTGTCGAGCCATGAGGGCAGATGGTGGCACGTGTTACAATAAAACCATTGCGAAACATAAGTGTAGCTAGCTATGTATGGGGGAATTGGTGGAGTAGAAGGTCATAGAATCAACCGGTTGAAGGCGCGGTCAAGAAAAAAAAACATGGAAAGTGCTTTTGATATCTCCTTGAAAAAGCACTTTCCATGTTTTTCAAAAAACAGCTGTAAGTATGTTTTTTTTGTTTAAACCTCTTTTGTCTTCGATACTCTCTCCAGCCAGTCCCACTCTTTTATGTAAATGTAAATTATGTAAATCAATGAATTGAAAAGAGAATATAAGTACAACCGTATGAAAATGAAAATGGAAAAATAAAATAGAAATTTTATTGAGATTCTTTCTTTTGTATTGCGTAACACTTAATGTCATACTTACCTAAGTTAATTTAAAAGGAGTTTACTAGATAGGTAGGATCAACTCGTTTGGAATATTTCAGCTTTCCATAATATGGCCGTGTAGAAATGGGCTTCGATAAAATTACTTTCGATATCGAGTAACTACTTAACCCGTTGACGTCGACATCCCAGACCGTCGACTCTTCCAAAGTCGAGTACTTTCACGTCGAGTTCACTCCACGACGAGTTCCTTCCTTCCACGTCAAATTCCTGCTACGTCGGCGTCGACTCCTTGCATACCGATCGGCCTTTTAATTCGATTCCCTTAACATCGACTCTCATAAAATATCGGCGAGTCATTCTATGTCGCGCCTCGTATATATTTCTTTAACACTTTGTTTTGTTCTCTCTTTTCTCAATAATTTCAGACGACGTAGCAACCTTTTAAATTTAGTACGACTTTATGACAGTTTTACGGCAGAACTTTTACTTTTCAACGAATTGATTAACAAACATAAACGAGATAAATTACTTAAGTTAAGGAGAAAGTTAATTCCTTTGCCTAGTTAGTGGGTATTGGTGATATATATAAAAACAATAATCACATTATGAGAACTATTCATAAATCAACCAAAAACAACTTACAACATACTTGTAAGAAAATCTACAAACGCCAGCATAAAAAGAATTCGAAGAGTAACTTATATTGTGGACCGTAATTAACAATATCCACTTCTACTACTAATGAGACAGAAAGTTATCACCACTTACACAAAAACCCTAGCTATAAAAAACCAAACTCCAATTAGTAACATGATCTCTGAAACTTCCGCAGCGCCCGAAACAAGACAAAGACAGGGAAGCAAAAACCTACACATGGAATAAGGTTCGTTAACGGTGTACATATCTAGAAGTGTGATACCTATAACAGTTTTCAAATAATATAGTAATGTATACCTAATACCTACCTACAACACATACAACTCACAATACATCAAAAACATACATAACATAAAACACATACGGTGATAGAAATGGTGACAGCGATCATTTCTAAACTTGTAATTGATTAAAATGGAAGCACAGGGACGGTGGAGTACAAATAACAAATTCACAATTAAATATAACATTTAAAACCCATTCCTTATATTTTCCTTTCAATCCTAACAGGAATTTAGAATCTCGGTTTCTTTCCTAATACCTATCCAATGAATTCGAATTTACATCTGAATCTGGGATACCACTCATCAAACTCCATCTAAAAGTTCAGTCTTTGGAACCATAATGTCTAATAGATCATTAGATCATTAAGAAAATAAATTTCACTCCACAGATGGGCTCCCCGGCTTTGCATCGAGCCTCGTCAATACATCTGTCAGACAAAGCTGCTCAAGGTCCCAAAAGCTAAAGTAAAGGACCTGCGTAGAAGATGGCAACGTATGGGAAAAATGAACGAGATCACCGCCCCAGGTGCCAGCAGAGAGATCAATGACCCCATGCTCAATGACGTCACAGTGAACCCGCAGCTGAATCCGAAGTCTTTCGACCTGCGACCGAGCTCTATCAGACAGCCGAAGCGCGAACGAGCGAATACGATAAGGAACAACCAGAATCATAGGGCCAATCAGCTGAGGAAGAGGTCACGGTTGACGGCGCAAAGCCGGTTCAGGAGACCATTCCAAGGGTAAATTAGCTCTTAACATATTTTATCATATTTACTCATGCCTTCCCATGTAGTCATGCCCGGATAAAGCACTTCTAGAATTCGCTAAAACAGAGTTTGCAAGATCAAATAACGGTGGTATCGGATGGTCGGTCCTGGGCCTTTCATTGTCATATTATTGGCTTCCACTATAAACCCACACCAACAAAACAACTTTCCACGTCCATATATATCACAGATATACTGATGGTTTTGTTCGAAAAGCAATCGAAATGCCCGTTAACCCAAAAAACTTCTTAAATATTCGATAACTTTTGCTAATGGGTTTGGTATTGTAGAAAATTTCCCAACAAAACATATTAAAGGCCCTTTATTATATTTATAAATCAAAATAATTGCAATATCAACTTGTTTGTCTTTTACATTAATGGTTAGCTTATCCTATTGAATTGGGGGAATACAACTCAGGAAGTATTAGATAGTACGTATCCCTCTCAACCATTATATATAAAATATTATGATAAGCAGATGATACCTAAGTATAAAAGGTACTTACTTAAGACATTAGTGGGTTGATTCCATCCCAGACGTCCGTAATTTCATTCCCAATGAAACGATACCCACGAAAATTCAGTACATTCAACATAAACACAGGTTCACTAGAAGTAAATAGCTATGTATACTCGCTAGTCAAAGTATATGCCATTATAAGGCCCCAAGCTTCTACAGCAGCTGGGTTAGAACGGTCGGTAGACAAAACAAAATAATATTGTCATTCCCCGGTTTTACTCCACTTGACAAATAAGCAAGTACTTATGAAGAAAGTAACATAAAACGGGGAAAGACATTTTCGTCTAGCATCCGTGCTAATCCAGCTAGAATCATGGTAGTCTTTGCCATCATCCGAGAATGAAACAAAGAATTTACAAATTACGTAAAATGTCAACCCAAACTAAGCAAAGCGTGTACTATGGGAACTGATATAATACTTAGATACTATTTTGTTTTGTAAATACATAGAATACAATATAACACCCAGACGCAGAACAAACATCTATGTTCATCACACAAATATTTGTCCTGGGTAGGAATCGAACCCACAGCCCTCAGTTCAGAAGGCAGGGCTACTACCAACTGAGCTATCGGGCCCGTCGAATCTGAATTAATGTTAAATTCTGTTTACCATTAACACCCTCTAAATAGGCACCAGAATATATCTAAAATGCTCATGTAGGTATCGCGCTTAACGCACCATTCATAGGTATTTGTGGAGTAAGTGCTGTAACACTGACAACTCAGCTGTAAAGCTAACATATTGACAACGGAACTTTTTCCACTTCCAGCTACACATGGAACCGGCGCGACCCCGAGGGCTCATACAAGCGTAATGCCGAAATCCTGCGCTCGGGACGGACCAATCTCAGCCCTCAGCAGATCAAGATCCACCTGGCGCGCATGCAGCACATGCGAGACAGGCAGATCGCGAGACGCAAGCGGCTCCGCGAGCGAGATGACTGGCTCGTCAACGAACCGAAGCAGGAGCTAGCGCAGACCCACGCTAGGACTTACACTGTCGACAATAACATCAGCGCGCTGCATCCGAAGACGATTGTCGAGGAGTTCGAAATGTTTCCACCGCCGCCGCAGACGGTCGCGCTGCCACGGCCGTCTCGCAATGCTGGGTAAATCTATTTAGTGCGTGGAATGCTGTACGGCTGTCGAATTTACTTCTGGGTCACCGTCTACTGTTTTACTAAGGGTATTCTTCGTACTTTCGTACGACTCATAAAGGGTTGAAGTCAATTTGAGGGACGGTGATTATGCTAGTAAATGCCGGTTCTATTTGCACATGGAAGTTGTTTTTCCTATCCGTTTTATCGTCATGACCAAATTGCGTTCACTAAAGGTTTCACACTGGTTTTTAAGGATGGTTGGTAATTTCCGACTCAATATATTTCTAAGCATGAATCTATTAGCAATCATTTTGGGTTAAATTAATCCCCGCCCGACTAACCGGGAATTGGTTTGGAGAAAACGTAAATATACAACCCAAGACGTCCAATACTTGTTCGACGTCGAATCAAACCTTTTCGAATTGCTTCACAACATTCGACTTCATCTGAAATTTAGGCAACGCTGTGCAGCATATACACAATTAGATTTGAAATCGATTTTTTTCATTCAAGTCGATTTTGTATTCCTCGATATTAGGTGTAAGTTCCTTACTCTATCTCCTGTCGAATCCTTCGAATCCTTCGATATTTCGTCTTTTTAAATTTCATCCTTATAACTTTACCAATGGATAGTGTCAGTGTTTTACCTTTACGCTTCATGTAACTGTTTAAGAAAACCTTTTCAATAGCTAAGAAGGTGAAAAAAATCTTGAAATTGTAAAAAGGCAAGTTTGTAGGTGGTTTCCTTTGTTCTTCTTCTCTCTTCCTCTTAGAGCAGCCAGAACGAGTGCGGAGTTTTATATTATTCTACATTAAGACCTCAACTTTTAGCATACGAACCAGTGAGAGTCTTGTCATACATTAGGTATTATAAAGTTACCACGTCTAAGACCGGCCACAATAAAAGAAATTTGTTGCCAACTGAGAACATAATTATTATTATTGACGTTCAATTTTGGTGCTCATTACTCTGAAAATTGTTTATCATAATTTCCTTGATAAGAGAATGTTTTTATATTGGCGGATCCGATATCGTTGTCGGCAGCTTTTGTCTCTTTCATACATCGAAGTCTGAAAAGACAGCCTATAAAATTGGTTCCAAATATTTGATACTTAAGTATCCGTTGTTTTCGGACATTGTGGGTTCCGCTTGTGGGCTACAAATTTCAATTAATGTGGACTCTGCTTATGAAACCTATATATTCATTACATTAGATCTGATTTAGCAATTATATAATATATTATAATGCAGGTTTTATTAATTTTTGGATGAAGTCTTTCAGGTAATATAAGCCATTTGAATTCCATTAAAAACATTTAGGCACCTAATCAACGTGTGTGAATAATACCTAATAAATATAGATTTATTATTTTGTTTATTTATATTCCAGTGTTTTTATTACTTTAGTTTATATTTAACTGAAACTGTGTCCACGCATACAAGTGTAGTATAGAATTTTGTTTAGTATTTATAAAAAAAAAAACTAGTCAGTAAGGTAAAAAAATCGTTCAGTATAAATTAACCCCACTGTATTTTTTTTATTAAATGTAATGAACCTAATTGAAGCTGTATACCTATCTACCTAATTATATATTTAAGTCTCAATAGGTGAAAATTAAAAATCTAGTATTTTATTGTGTTAAGTACTTATCTAATTATTTTAACATAACTATATCGCTAACATAACATTGTTATAATATTTATTCAAACTATAAATTACTATATAAAAAAATGTGTCGTACTACTTGATTGGCATTTTATGTGTAGTAATTAAGTTATTGTAAGTTTCAAATCTGTTGGTTACTTAAGTCGTAGGTAATGAAATACCTAATTTATCATACTGCCAATAAGAATAGTCCTCGCATTTACTAAAACTGTTTAACGTAAGTTTTATTGAATAAAGTAAGTATGACAAACTCGTTTGTTTTCATTATTTGTAGAATTTCATTTTAAATTTTAGTGACAGCGCCACCTAGCGTTGAGTAGCAGAACTAGATATATTATTTAGCTTTTAAAAATACAAAATTAGAAGATACAGAGAAAGGTTGAACGAAAAAAGTTTTACCCTGGGTTGAACGGTTGAACTATTAGGACATTTTAACCCACAGTTGTCTGTAGAGGGCACTTGACAGTATACTTATTCAAAACTACCTAACCGACTAAGTATGGACTAAGTGGTAGGACTTTTCTGCAGAGTTCGTCTAGGTAGATACCACAACTCTGCCAGTACCACTAACACCAGAATACTGCCGCCAATCAGTAGTGTGCAAAAACTACTGTGTTCCGGTTTGAAGGGCATTGTAGCTAGTGAAATTACTGGGCAAATGAGTCTATATGACCTGATTACACAGTGTAGTAATCTGATTACTAGACTGTGTGATGTCTCAGGATGACGTGCGCCGTGCAGTGTCACGCAAAACTTTATTATTTTAAAGTTCCGAGTGACACTGCAACTTTTATGGGCAGCCGTGTCGCTTAACATCAGGTGAACTACTAGCTCGTCACGTCATTCATTCACATAAAAAAAATGACCAATGGTTCTGTCGGCGAATCATTTGTAGTGGAAAGGCTCTGTTGTCGATTTGCCCATGAATGAATCGTCCTGTCGGCGAATCGTTCGTAGTTGAAAGGTTCTATCAGTAAACTACCCATAAACGAAACATTCTGTCGGTGGATCATCCGGCAGAGAAATATTTGTCGGAGAAATGTTCAAGAATAGGTTCAAGAAAAGGAGAAATCAAATGTTATAGGTACTACCTGGCTAAAATGTTAAGTTCAAATTCAAAACTGTTTATTCAATTCAAATTAGGTACAACTATTATTATCACACACAAAATAAGTAGGTAAGTATCTATTCGAAGGAAGTAAAACCTTAAATAACATAAATATAATATACGAAAGTAAACTAGACACTAAACTACAGTTTTGGCGGGAACGCGGAAAAGTTCACGGCATTGTATTATTTCTCAAAACTTGTGCTTTTTCCAGTGTTTATGTTTAAAATTGGTGGCGTTTTACGCATTAACTGCTGAATTACGAGCATCACTCATGGGCAAGTGATATAATGTGGTGAAACGTGATTTTCCGTGTTGCTTCCAAAATTCCATAAAGCTTCTAGTAAAGTTGCCACCACTTTACTGGAGCATGACTTAGACTGGAATATGACTACCTGACTTAGACTGGACTATGACTATGACTTGACTTTACGTGAACTTCTATTCCATAATTGTTTGCATATTGATGTCAATGACGGGCCCGATGGCTCAGTTGGTAGTAGCCCTGCCTTCCGAATCGAGGGCTGTGGATTCGATTCCCAGGACAAACATTTGTGTAATGAACATAGATGTTTATTCTGTGTCTGGGTGTTATATTGTATTCTATGTATGTATTTACAAACAAAAAAGTATCTAAGTATTATCAAGTTCCCATAGTTATCTGGTTCCCATAGTAAAAGTTTTGCTTAGTTTGGGGTTAGATGGCGCTGTGTGTAATGTCCACACATATTTATTATTTATATTTATATCACGGTAGTCACGTTAGTACCTACTTAGTACCTTATTCGTTTTAACCCCCGACCGAAACGGACGAAGCGGAAGGGGCAGCGTACCAGCCCCCTGGCTTACGCTGCGTCTAGGTGGGCCGACGATCTGACCCCCAAGCATAGATTTATATATCAGGATATGCCCGAAGGAACATTTTATTTTGTCAAAATGGCGTGGGAAATGTCAGCGCCATCTATTAGATTTCGAGTGAACTACGACAAGTTGAGAAAATTATAGGTGCCTATCGCTGCCATTATGTCCGTCAATGTTTATGTTTACAACGATTATTACAAAAATAAATTCGATTATTTTGTTACAAAACAGAGTGTAATATTGAAAATATCGAATTACTTGAGGTAAGAAACTTGGTCTTTCTTTTTACTGCACTTTTGAGTATAGATTGTGCAACCCTTCACAATACAACTTGGCATATATTGTTTGTGACATTCGACCGATGCCTTCTAACTTCCATCACAGACTAAGCGCTAGTGGATGCCAATCTGTGAAATTGGCTCCCACTTTGAAGCGACGTTTTAACCTGTCATTAGGCCTGTCCTTAATATATATGTCTATGCCCCCAAGTCTGCTGTTTCAATTGTGTCATAATGGTTCATGAATGACAGATACCATAATGACAAATTTTGACACTAATAGTAATCTATTTTTTTTTATCTGAATGAATGACGTGATGAGCTAGTCGTTCACCTGATGTTAAGCGAAACGGCCGCCCATAACAGTTGCAGTGTCATTCGGAACCTCAAAATAATAAAGTTTTGTGTGACACTGCACTGCGCACGTCATCCTGAGACATCACACAGCCTAGTAATCAGATTACTACACTGTGTAATCAGGTCATAAAGTTTCATTTGCCCAGTAATTTCACTAGCTACAGCTACACTACTTATGGTTTGTAGAGTACAATTAGTGTCAAAATCTGTCATTATGGTACCATTCATGAACCATTAAGACACAATAGGCATGATGGACATTAAAATTTTTTTATTGGATAAATTAATTATATTCCTCAAAAGATAAACATTTGTGAAAACACAAATTAAATATCTCCAAAAATGACCAAGTTACAAGCATTTTAAAAACCGGAAAAGAAATAGATAGCTCAAACGGCCAGTGACGTCAGAGGAAGGTCGTTCATTGTACCTCGTTACTAAGCTGTGGTAGCTTTTCATACAATCTCTTTGGCATGTGACGTCACGAGTGGGTTTTTCATAGTAACTGTAGGGGCGCTCTGTTTCGCGAGAAAGGGACAGGAGATGCCTCCTGTAGAAACTTTAAAAGCTTATTACTTCGTGATTTATTTACCGATCTTGCTTATTTATTCAATTATTGCATTCATTTTTAATCTTATTTATGAAAGTAATATTTACTTATTCATATTTAATAGTAGTCACCATGCCTATTGAAACAGCAGACTTGCTTTTTATATGTTAGGTAAAGGGAATGTCTGGGCCCTTTGGGCATTTTATTGAATCAACACCAAAATCCGCTAAAGTTCAACCACAGATTAGAAAACTCTATTAGGTCAACGAACCTTTGACCGAATCGGCATCACTCCCAGAGATGCGACGATACGGTTGCCATGGAAACCATACTCAAACAATTTCATGAATCTTTTAAGAATTCTGCTAAAATGCAAGCTAAAAATGACCTTATTTACTTAGAATATAGAGTTCATAATGATATTAATGGTAAAAAAGTAGAGAATGTTTAGTGTAGAGAAATAGAGGGAAATCGCTAAGTTTGAGTACCAATGCAATAACAGATTTACAGATATAGTTTTATTACTACTTTCGAAGGGTCATAGCATTCAATAGGTACTCTACTCACTTTAGCTTAGTAGTCGGGGTCGTAACTAAGTATGCCCAACATCCCGTCGTCGCTAATAGTATAGGTTTAGGCGCGTAGGTACCTACCATCGAACCCTCGAGTCCTTGAACCCTTTATAAACAAAAAACAAGAGCTAATAAGAACACTCAACCTTTCAGACCAAAAATAAATCAAAATCGTTTCATCAGTTGAGTGGATTTTATATAAGCACACGTTAACATGACGAGCTTGTCGTTCACCTGATGTCGTTCGTTAAGCAATACGGCCGCCCATAACAGTTGCAGTGTCACTCGGAACTTTAAAATAATAAAGTTTCGTGACATTGCACTGTGCACGTCATCCTCAGACATCACAGTCTAGTAATCAGATTACTACACTGTGTAATCAGGTCATAAAGTCTCATTTGCCCAGTAATTTCACTAGCTACAATGCCCTTCAAACCGGAACACAGTAGTGCTGGCACACTACTGCTTGGCGGCAGAATAACTGGCAAAGCGATGGTACCTACCTAGACGAACTTTGCAGAAAAGTCCTACCACCTAGTAATTTATTGCAACTACCTAAGCAATATTATTGTTAACTAGCTGACCCGCCCCGGCTTCGCACGGGTTAATTAGTTTTAAGTCCTAACCCTGTTTATGTGTAAGAGATAAGGGACAAAAAGGGACGGCAATAGAAAGGAGGCAGGCGCCTGCCTCCCTTCTATTGCCGTCCCATCCATTCATCCTTTTCCCCTATTTTTTTACCTCTCTCTTCTATCTTCCCTTCGACAGGGTGAGTATATTTCTTTTACCTACTTATTTAATTTTTTTTTGGTTTTAATTTTTTTTTATTGAAATTAAAATTGATATCCAAATATAATAATAATATGCGAACATTAAATCTTGAATAAAAACTACATCCTTATTGCTTGGGCAACCCGCACTTGGCCGTTTTAGAAAACAAAATTTATCCTAAATGTTATTCTGCATAATTAGCTACTACCATACCAAATTTCAGCACAATCCGTTCAGTGGTTACAGCGTGATGCATGTTCAAAGGGACAGACAGAGAGACACAAAAATTAAAAAAAAAATGTTACTATTTCTATATCGATTAAGAAGAATACTGCAGTCAACATTTTCCAAAAATATTCAATGTACAGATTTAGCTCAGTAACAGTTTTATTATATGTATTGATGATTGATGATTGATGATTGATGATTGATGATTGATGATTGATGATTGATGATTGATGATTGATGATTGATGATTGATGATTGATGATTGATGATTGATGATTGATGATTGGTGATTGATGATTGATGATTGATGATTGATGATTGATGATTGATGATTGATGATTGATGATTGATGATTGATGATTGATGATTGATGATTGATGATTGATGATTGATGATTGATGATTGATGATTGATGATTGATGATTGATGATTGATGATTGATGATTGATGATTATTAGGTAAGCAATAATAAAAGTGAAATACAGACACTGAGTTCTGCAAATGTGATTGTAAAATAAATCATAAGTACAGGTACAATTATTATACAGCCTTAGAATAAGTAGATACTTTTTTCTCTAAGTACCCATAAAGCTTGTTGGAGGGTTTACCTTCCTGCATGTTTGACCCGGGCAAATGGAAACTTTACCATTTGCCCTGACCGCTAAGGAATCTTCTACTTAGTAGTTAGTGTCAACATAATATCACCTAGCTTGAAGTTCTTCGACTTTTGTTAAGTTGGTAAAAAAATATAAATGATTTTAGTATTTTTGGTTAAAGCAAAAGTTCAACTAACTTGATTTATAATCAGTTGCTTTAATCTTAGTGTTTAACGACTTGAACCATAAAAGTTTGTGTGAAATAAGTAATTAAATTATAAATCGTTATAACGTACCATACATTACCATAAGTACCTAATAAACTGTTTTACATGGCAAAACAAGATGACATAATATTGGGTGCAATTTTAGTACCACGTTGGGCGCCAAATTTATGACAGTTATAATTGGACAATTAGGCATCTGAGGCGGGAGTTTTTTTAACTAAATAGTATTAAAAATCTCATGCAATTCTCACATTTTCCGGCACCAACCAAGTAGGTACCATTGACCTCAAATGAAAAAAGTTCATGTGTGGCAAAATAACAGTTGAGTAAACCAGTCAACACCAAATTTATCATATTTTTACATATTTGTAGGCTGAAAATTAGCTAGGTATTAATAAGCTTTTATTTGCATATTCATAAAATTACACGTTTTCGCTCACTGTTTCTGCAGATACAGATCTCACGTGACCACCGCCAGTTAGTACGCAAAGGGCAACTAGCTGTAATCTGATGTCCTGCTAGGAGTCATGATAGTTCAGAGGTTTCTAGGTACCCTATGGCCTATACGTTATACTAATATGATGAAATCACTTGGTCAGATCAGTTAGTTTGTAGTTTGTAGAGTTAGATCAGTTGCTTTTAGAGGCAGCTTCCGCTACGCAGCTTCCAAGTGCTGGAACGATATACCTCCGCCTACTAATAACCTGCAAAGTATCCAAAGCTTTAGAATAAAATTAAAGAAATTCTTGTTCGAACATCAGAGTGCGGAGGCAACTCTTAGCCACGGCACAAGTGCTATTTGATGTGGGAATTCTATTGCGCGAGAAAATGTATACAATATATATCTTTTAGTCTTCTTAATATAATACATATATTTAATCTATTTTTTTAATTTATATATTTAATTTATTAATGTACAAAGCATAACACGCTTTCCAGTAAAGCAATCTTTATGAAGCATTAAGTAAATGTAAATAGTTATAACGCTAATACGGAATTGTTTATGAACATAATAATTTACGATCTACTTACCCAACCTGTTTCTTGTTTGATGATCCTACACAATTCTGCTGACGTCATTATGAACTACTGAACCGGTCCCAACGGATGACCAGCGCTGTTACAATCAGCACCATGCTGAGTTGGGACCGATTCGTGGCAACGGGCAACAAATTTTTTATTCGGTAATTGTATTACTTACTTTGTAAATTTGCATTGATTTTGTGCCTTTTGTCAGGAATAAATATTTTCTAGTCTATTCTATATTCTATTTTCTCTGCTCTGCTCTGGGGCCGTACTGTGAGCTCTTAGCGCGATTCAAAACAGAGCCTATATTGGATCACTTTGTTTTTTTGTATGGATATTTTGACAAGCGATCCAATATTGGCTCTGTTTTGAATCGCGCTAAGAGCTCACAGTA
Source organism: Ennomos erosarius (assembly GCA_963580505.1). Classification (NCBI taxonomy): domain Eukaryota; kingdom Metazoa; phylum Arthropoda; class Insecta; order Lepidoptera; family Geometridae; genus Ennomos; species Ennomos erosarius. The sequence continues at coordinate 2,025,795 of OY756983.1, read as the reverse complement.
CGGCCTCTGCTCTGCTTTTTTTTTTTCAAATTATTTTCAATCGCTTCTAAGAAAATTATCTTCGACAGACAGACAGATAGACAGACTGCCAACAAAGTGCTCAAAGTACCCAAGTGTTGTGTATTTAGTAGCGGTTATGTACTTTATATTAGTCAGTAAATACTTTGTAGTACATAATTTTAGGTCTACATCGCTTGAAATAGTACTCGAAGGCTAGTCCAGACATAAAATCCACTTAAGCTACCGACCTAGCATATTTTCGGTCTACGATTTAAGCAATAACTCTCTTTGAAAATAAATTCATACTGGCCACCTTTTAATTTAAGAATGACGTAAATTCTCTAAACAGTTCATTGGCATTTGTGTTTCACGCAATCCGTTCAACTATGCATGAACATAGTTCGATGGCTGCTTTAAGTGGCGGCTTCGAGACGCTCTGAATATATTAGGAAGGCACGAATTCAGCCGCCTGGGAAGAAATATAGCACAGTTTGGTCACAGTCTAGAAATGAAGTGACACAGTAGATAATATCTAGACATCAAACTGTTTACTGGTGGAATGTGTTGATCACCACAAAATCTACCTATTTTTACCAGGAGGAAATCCCGTCTGATCCGAAACTGAAGCACCCTTAGGAAGCCGGAACGTTTCGTACGTACGAGAGAAACACGCACACACTCACATCATATGCAGCCGGTCGCCCTACTTTCATCTGACACACATATGTAATATGTCCGCCATTTTGGGCTTCAGTTCGATGTCAATCAAAACTCACCCCCGTATTCTAAAAGATTTCACCAAAAATCCTTCACTTGACTTCTACTTAACTTTGAGGGAAACTCAAAATACATCGCGACGTACCTTGAGTTGACAGTTGCTTCGCATCTCTCGTTTAAGAAAAATTGACGCAGAAATGTCAAGTTGATTATATATTGTCAACTAAAAATACCAAAACACAAAATGAGGTTAATTCGAGGTTGAGTCGAGTGGAGTAATCTCGTGGTAACGACTTAGAATATGGGGGTAAGTCCTTCTTATTTTTATTTCATCCATGTTTTTACCTTTCATTATAGAGACTCAAACTAAGCAACCTAATGTATTTCATTATTCTAGACATAGAGTATAGAGAGAGACAATGTATGACATGCTTTTTACGACATGCGTGAAATTCATCTGAGTTCGGTAAAAACGCGAAGGCATAATAATATTATCATCAACACCCTCCAGTGCTAAAGATAGGCATCCGCTACATAGCGCCACTTTGAGCGGCTGATGCTTACCTCCTGCATCTTGGTGATTTTCTCCTCTATTGTTAGGAAATGAGGAACATAACGGGCATTGGCCAATCAGAAAGAAAATATAGTACGTTTACCTCGCGGGGTGGTAATGAACTTGCGACGTTTGTAATTGGACAGCAATTGAGGCAGTTAATAAGTATCGAGCTTCTTATTTATGTTTGAACTAATGTAGAAAACAATGAACTGTTTTGAGGAAATTATCTTTGCGTTTTGTATAAATAAATAATTATAAGTAATTATTGCAATTTAAAAATATAACTGCGATGCGAACTAATTTTTTTTAAATGTAATTTTTCCCTTAATCATTTTTTTGACACACAGGGAAAAATTACGAAGTCTTCGTTCGCAACTGGTTAACTAACTCCGGTTTCGTGCACCGCGGAAACTGGCTTACAGCATCTGCAACTGTTTCGTAAACATTTTATAAACATAAATACGCAACTATGGCATATGGCTTCAGCAACGTAGGCTTCCACTTTTGCTCCTATTTTTTTCCTTTTAGTTAGCTGCCTAGCTAAGAGAACGCTACAACTCATTGATCATTAAAATCTTTAATCTATAAGCTATAACAATTACCCGGTGCCTAGCCATAGCCAAAATGACTTAGCGCTAATTTCCTTGACCTTGATGTGGGAGTAGGTACACCACCACACCGGCGCCTTTAGCAATATAGTTACGCCTACGCGTTTTAGATGGACGGGGCGATTAATTGCGATGGTCATACATCAAGGTTAGGAAGAAACTTGATCTGTAACTACGTAGTACTGTTATGTATTCTGTGCTTGTTAGCCTGAAGACGTCCACTGGTGAACATAGACCTGTCCTAAAGAGCGCCACATTGAGCAACTGGTTGCCTCTTTCATCCATCGGCTGCCCGCGGTTTTCACTAGGTCTTCGGTCCTAAGTACCTACTGCATACTCTGAAGGGCAATTTCTTAAGCCTTGACTTGGTAATTGGTTTTAAAAGGTGTTCGCAACTAACATAATGATGGTTGTGGATATGTAAACATACTCAAGGGCAAAACAGTTGCTTTCCTGTGTTGCAACTACGTCCTACCCATTGTAATTATATTTTCACGTAGCGCCATTCACGAGGCATTAGAGGCGGCAGGAGTATTGTATCAGTTATCTGGTTCCCATAGTACAAGCTATGCTTAGTTTGGGGCTAGACGGCGTTGTGTGAAATGTCCGCACATATTTATTTATTTATTTATTTTATTTTATTCCCAGGCACCTTACGGTGAACGGTTTAGGAGTTATTTGAAGGGTCACAATCTACCCCGGATCATAATTATATGCTCAAACCTTTACCGATTGAGAAGCATCATAGCATTTCAAGTATAGGTATAATTATATAGTCCTACTTGGCGTCAAAAATTTATAAAAAAAAGCGATTGATTGCGAATTGTGTTTATTGGCGTAGAACAATTATGAGCTTAAATAAATATTATCAGCATTAATAAAAGTACCATGACATAGACTCGCACATCACACACACGCTTATTGCAACGTTTCAAGGCCTCGTCTATATTTATCGCAGTCAATGAAACTTACCCATTTCCCCATTTCCTTGGACTATTATTGATAATAACCTCCACATTAATATAATAGGCGTAGGACTGACGTAAGCGTACCTATTCAGTTCAATGAAGTTATTGAAAAAAAAATTACGTTTTGATTTGATGGCATTAGTTTGGAAAATAACATTGTTGCAAACAACCCTGCAGGCTTACCACAAACTAATACAAAACCATCATGGTTCGTGACACTAATGCTTCAAGGTTACAATAATATTGTTTGAATTCGTACCATGAACTTATAAAGTATTCCTGCGTGTGAACGAGACGTCTACATTTTTATAAATCGTTATCACTGTCGCACGTCGGTGTCAACATGATGTATTTGAGTGAACGATTTAACATCATCAAAACTGCTCTGCGTCAAAAACATTACAGTTACTTACTTTTATGTCATTTTTCAAAGTATGATTGAAGTAATAATGCTAAGAGGGTGTGGTAAAGTATAGCGTTGAATGGTTCATAGCTTGCTTTGCTACGAGACGACTCGCTACGATTTTGCTACAACCTTAGTACGACCATGGGGTCCCATCCGGTTCAAACGAAAAATAGCCCGAACTTGAAAAAATGTAGTAATCGTGTCTAGAGAGTTACTAGTTAGTGTCCAGTGTATTCATTTGGCCCAATACTTCGCCAACACGCTATAAATATCGCTTGATAATCTTGCGTTATGCAGAAATAAAATAATTCGTAATATTGCCCGAGTTATTCCGTTGTATGAGATGAGGCATCTGTACTGTAGGTATTATATGATCTGAGGTACGACTAATTATTAAATTTTATTCATTACGACTTTTTTTGGATAGTAATGATTTATATCAGTTTCACTTGCCGTAATCAAGAGGTTTTTAATATAAGTAAGGATACATTTTCCGTCACATAATCCCATTAGCGTTTCATATTTTTCCCACAAATGAAAATTAAACTTTAGTTTAATTTATTAAACTGGAAACAACCAAAAATATTTTTTTGTTTTGTCCAACGGGCAATGTGCCTTTATTATTCAAACTAACTACTATTCTAACTAGAATTACTACTACACTACCACAAATAATATTTGAACTGTAAACTAGCCAGGATGGTCCAAATGCTCCAGCCCACTACCGGTAGGAGAAAAATAATTACATTGGACTACAATATCATGTGTGAGAACAATACTAAAGAATGTTAGTGTGGATATTTCACACAGCGCCATCTAGCCCCAAACTAAGCAAAGCTTGTACTATGGGAACCAGATAACTGATATTATAATTCATAGATACTTTTTGTTTGTAAATACATCATCATCATCATTAACAGCCTGAAGACGTCCACTGCTGAACATAGGCCTCCCCCAGGGAGCGCCACTAAGAGCGGCTGCTCGCCTCCTGCATCCATCGGCTCCCCGCGGCTTTCACCAGGTCGTCGGTCCACCTAGTGGACGCTGCGTCTTCCAGTTCGTGGTCGCCACTCGAGAACCTTTCTTCCCCATCGGTTGTCAGTTCTACGAGCGATGTGGCCTACCCATTGCCATTTCAACTTGCTAATTCTAAGAGCTACATCGGTCACTTTAGTTCTCCTGCGGACAAATACATACATATAATATAATACAATACAACAACCCAATAGTCAATGTACATAGCTACTGGCTATGTACATACAGTATTTCATTTTAGTAATTGAATTGGTTTTGTATTGAGTTGATACTTTGATAATTTCGAAATGACTTTCAGTAGTAAAAATGTTTTGTCACTGCATTTTTGTAATACATTTTCTGTTTATTCAGCCATCGCGACCCAGATTACATACAAGTTACAACGTAGCTATGTAAACAGATCAATGGAATAGTCAGAATTTATGACACGCCGATGGAAAAACGTTTTATTGCACGAGAAAATAACCATTTTAAAGAGATCCCTGGAAAATATAGAGTCTAGATAATATCGCATAGTTTATAAAGCACTTCTCTGGTCTATAGTACATATATAGTTGGCGTTGCCATTGCCTTTTACAATAACGTTGTTAGAGATGTAGCTTTAATGGAATGGATTCCTAGCTTCCTATAGACTTAAAGACGGGTTTTATCCAAATTTTTGATCACCAGTTTTAGTCTCACTAGTGAGTAATAAAAGTATCCGGTTATTCCATTTGTCTATTACCTCTTCGCTTTATTGAGGGCTAGTGGCATTTTTTTTCTTGTCCCCCAGATGGTTTACACCACCACTTTGATATTCGTATAGGCACATATTAGGAGTGTGTAGTGTGTCGCCAAAGTTATTGTATCATAAGTACATATTACAAACAAGATGGAATAGGTATTTTTCTGAGTTCTGATAACTTTATACTAATTACGACTACCTTCAAGCTAGGTTATATCACGAGTAGCAGTCAAACGTTGGTTAATTGCTGCGTTTAAATAATCTACCTATATCTGCCAGAAGTGCCAGACTATTCACGTAATTCTAAACAGATGACAATCTACTAGGCGTGAGGCGTATTTATCGTCACAGGTAAAAGTCACTGATAAAAGAAAGTCACAGTCAGTCACAGTGTCAAAATACTTCTGGGAGCAGCGACACTGTGACTTATGCACGAGTCTACGAGAACGTGCTAAAGTAATAGGTGCATCCTTTTTTCAAATAGGCCTCAGTATCGTTCCAGAGAAAGACACACCTTTTATATATCTACGTCCTGTAAACGTGACTTGTGCCACGAGTAAAAAATACTCGCTAGTATTTATTCACAGGTATTTGTCACAGGTATGGCCGAGTCACAGTCACAGAGTCACCTAGTATCTCGATTTAGCTAGTACGACCCACCTCTACAATCTACCAATATCGACATCATGAACACTAAAACACATCGCAAAGAAACCGATTTAACTACGTTCATAATTTTATGGATTTAACCAAGGCACATCCAGCGTCCCCTTTGTGGTGGTAGTTTCCAAGGGGTGGTATGGTAGCACGTGTCACGCTAGCCAGTGGTCAGTAGTCGGCGCGACCCCCGCCTCGATCGCTCGCGGCCAGACTCGCGGCTGACCGTCATGACTCACTCACCGTTCTCACCACTCATCAACTAAACTGGAAGTTTAACTGGAGTTTACCATCATGACTGATGATATACCAGGTGATCAGAATTAAGGAGTTTCCACATAATATTGATAGTCATTCGAGTGGTAGATATTCAATAACGATTTCATTGCGTGGATAGAGTTCACTGTGCAAACAATGCATCAAATCATTCAATTTATTTACTTTAAAAATTGTGTCATGATAGATCAAAGGTTTCAAGGAATTATAGACCACCCTATCTATATCTATCTATTACAACATAACTATATACATTTGTCTTCTAGCTCATCTCTTTGATTTATCCAAAGATTCCAAAAATGTAATCGATTGTCTAAGCCTACGTGACCTACGACACTATCAATTCATAGCTATACTGTAGGTATTATATTTTCTGGGGCTATAAAACTCTGTGTGTATCACCTAGATATAAACATAAACCTTGAATGGAAGCTTCAAAGCTTCTTTTGTGATAGGTGAACTTAAACTTTAGGGTAAGGCCCTTTAATGAATGAAATTAACCTTTAGTAGGTAGGTACCTCCTTATATCTTACCTACTTAGCTAGTGTATTAATAAGTCATTTATTTCACATATTATTTTGTCAATCGCACTTGATTATTTAATAAATAATATACTTATTATAACCGTATAATATACTTGATGTAGGTTTATATTTCATAGACCTTAGAGTACTTACCTACTTATTCATTACTTAGGTAATTTAGTTTAGAACACTTAGGTAATAGAAGTAAACTAAATGCGATTAGAGGCCGTCATGTGGATGACACCGCGCCACCACCATGTACAGGGAATAATACTAAATCATTTTAATCTAAAGAAAAAAATATTAATTTCTTTTTATTCATTTCTAACTTGCTATAGGTATTCCGAACACGATTCAACCATTTCACCTAAATATAAGAGGGTACCTACATCCGCGGCTTCGCCTTTCATCCTGCTATGATATTGGCTTTCAAGTTAGTAGCAGTAGTGTAGCCTGCGTTAATATATAATTAGCACAATATATAGTGCTATGAATAATATACAAGCGGAACATTACGGTAATGTTTGTTTTGCATGCGAGTTGTGAGCGCTGACCTCGCACAACGTGCTGGCTTAGGTACAATGCACTGAAAACAACCCAAGTTTTGCATAACAAACTTTGTCATTTTGTTCATTTGACGCAAAGTACCTAGAGAATAGAGTAAGTGAAAAGACTGTAGTTAGGGAAAGAATGTCATTATATCGAGACAAAACAAGCTAATTACTTTTCTAATTACCAAAATTGCGTCTCGGATCTCGGATCTGTCGTTTTGATTTTGCTAAATAAACTGCAAAATAGAATGGTTTCTTTACGACGAAAAAGTCTTCTAACGCAGTTGATCAAAAGAAATTACGAAGTGTTTGATTGCAACTGATTTCGAACAAGAATGAGAAATTAGTGGGTCACAAATTTTAACGAAAATCCTCGTACGCCGCGGAAGCGGAAAAGGAGGTTGAGGAAGATTCGGTTAGTAGAATAGGCACGTAGGTAATGCACAGTACATACGTAGGTAGGGCGGTAAGTACGTTCTTATACCTACTTAAAATAAATAGGTACGTTTTATTTATAGATCCCGGTACTTTTTAGGTACAAGATCCTATCCACTATAGTATTTTTAATTACAAAACATAAGCTGGGCAATCAGCAACTATTGTCGAGCCAATAGCACTGTAATTCTCCTAGCATCAGATAAAGCGGACCGAAACTTAACCGAAACCAAGCAAGGCCAAGGGGCGGAAATTCGTGTTCCAAATAATTCCTTCTTTACAGTTTTACTTTGATAAAGAAAATACTGGTTACTGTGGTCATTATAATACAACCCTTATAATATTTGGCTACTGTATGACGTCAGCTTTCATGGCTGATGGTCATTTGTTTTTTCATAAAGGTTCTATGAACAGTGACGTCAGCGATGACTGATTATTTTTTGGAATTGCGGGTAGTGGTTAGAATAATAACGGGTCCATACTAATAATGTTCCATAAGGACAATTTATATAATAACAAAAAGACTTGCTAATGGATATAAAGAGTCACATTCGGATATATAGGTACTTAGGTAGGTATACTAGTGTTTTCAAGCGATCGCTTATCCTATTTTGTTCCGGAATTTTTGGGAATATTAAACGTGTCAAAATATTAGGCTTTCCAACTTGTTATCATGCAGTGTTCCACGTTTAACAAAAGCTTTTATAATAACAGACACAGGAGCCGTTTTCACTTTCGGCAAGTCTCACTTTGCGGAAAATGAGCCGAGTCACTTCTTCATCAAGAATGACCCTGTGGTGGCTATCTCTTGCGGAGACGAACACAGCGCTGTCATATGCCGTAAGTTAAAAGTACAAATGAATGAAATCTACCAAAAACCTCATACCTCTTTGACAACTCGAACTATTAGGTCAACGAAACATTCCAATTTCCAAGGCAACAATTTGTCCCAGTATTTTATAAAACTAAATATTTTTTCAGAGAATGGCCGTGTTTTTGTTTTCGGCGGTAATGCATGGGGGCAGTTAGGGCTGGGCCACAAGGATGAAGTGACGCGACCGAGCTGTGTCAAATGGCTGAAGCCTCACCGAGCCATGTTCGTCGCCTGCGGTCGAGCACACACTGTCTTCGTCACAGGTTAGTATATGGCTACAGAGAAGTTCTACATTCAAAATAGTGGATAAATCCTCTATCTCACCTTGTATCACTATCAGCTGGCTTCTAATCTAAGGTACGTATATACAATCAGAGTCACCACTACGTCAGCACCCTTTGTTTTGTGCATGGGGTCCCATCAGGTACAAACGAAAAATAGCCCGAACTTGAAAAAAATGTAGTAATCGTGTCTAGAGAGTTACTAGTTAGTGTCCAGTGTATTCATTTGGCCCAATACTTCGACAACACGCAACAAATGTCGGTTGATAATCTCGCGTTATGCAGAAATAAAATAATTCGTAAAATAGCCCGCGTTATTCCGTTGTATGGGATGAGGCATCTGTACTGTATATATTATCTGGAGTTTTGTGATTCGAGTCAATATAATGCTGCATATTTCAAGAGTCATTTAAATGAAGACTAATATTCTTTTCGTAGATAACAACACCATTTATTCAGTTGGTTGCAATGACGAGGGACAGCTGGGAACGGGAGATATGGAACACCACACTGTTCCTCAGGCCCTGGAGCTGGAGGGAGAACCGGGACCGATCCGGCAGGTTTCTGCAGGGAGCAATCATACCGCGATCCTTACCGGTATGTATACCATCCTCCGCACATGGATCCTGACAACCTGCAAAATGTAAGGTTTTGCCAGTTCATAAACACAGCTACCAAATAAATGTGAAGATATTGCTGGAAGTAAAGCAAACATGAGGTTATTTGTTCAGATACCAACGCTTCTGTTTTAGAAAACGTAAATGTTGGGTTATCATCTCTCGTGTCATAATAATTTCTAACGTGATATGTATAATGTTAGCGGCTTACAAAGTTAAGGTTAACTCATAACAAATACTTATGGCTTACCATACCAGATTGTGGACGAGTGTTCGTGTGCGGCTCCAACTCGGAAGGACAACTTGGGCTCGGCGAAGACACGCGTTCCAGCGTCAAGTTCACAGAGCTCAAGTTCATGGAGAAGATATCATTCGTTGAGTGCGGATATTACCACACAGTTTTTATTACTGGTTAGTATAGTCGAACTAATCTAATTCTGCATTTGAATGAGATAAAAGGTGGATGTAAGAAGTATGCCCAAATCTTGAAAAGAAAGCTTTACAAATTGGCACCTAGTGAGGGAACCGATTATTAGATAGGTCCCGACTAGGTACAACTGCTTCTAACGATTTCGAATATCCCCAGCTAAAGGTGCAGTGTTCGTAACGGGCGATAATGAGAATCAAAAACTCGGCATACCCAACACAGCTACCACAGTCTACGTCCCGGAGGTTTTACCAATCGACATCGCCGTGAAAAGTGCCTGTTGCGGGGCCAACCACACATTCTTACTATCCATGGACGAAACCAAAATTATAGCATTCGGATCAAACGAGAAAGGTCAACTGGGTTTACTGAAGGACATCGAAAATGTCACAATCCCTACAGAAATTGATATGGAGAAGATGTTTGACGGATACCAGCTCAAACTTGTTGCGTGTGGTGCCATGCACACTGCCTTCGTGACAGGTAATCCATTAATGATTATTTTATGCAAATCACCCACTACAAAGAACATTCGGTACACTTTTTATCGATTTTGAAGTTGTGTCGATGTCCTAATGTAGGTACCTACTACCCTACTAACTACTGGACGATTACAGTCCAATAATTACGGCAGGCACGACAACATAGCTTATAATCATGAATCCGTTGAGCAGTGCTCGACGCTCACTCGCTGGCAGTGGTCGTGTGCTTACATAAGTAACTTTATTTCAGACAACGGATTACTTTACACGTGTGGCGAGTCGAGGCACAATAAACTGTGTTTGGAGGATATCGATGACGCTGACAATTCAAACGAGGCTCCCAATCAATACCTGCCGAAGCGGGTCACCTCAATGAATGGGCACATCGTAGACAATGTAGCTTGCGGCGGGTGCCACACTCTACTCACCGCCACAAGGGGCTCAAACGCGGACTTCACTAACAACGACTTTAACGTAATCAGCGAGGAAACGAGACAGATATCTATGACCGAGCTGCCGCCGCTACAGAAGATACCGGGAATGATCAAAAATGAAGAAATTTCTCAAACGTTAGAAGACGTCCAAAACTCTAACACCAATGAACCCAACGCGAGTGACGCCGTCAATGGAAACGCTAACGAGGATGCCGGATCGATAGATTCATTAGAAGCAAATGTCAGTGGCTCTCACATAGTAAACATAAACGACCTTGAGCATGAAACCGGAAGCACGCATGGCATCTCTGACATAAATGCGGATGAATTAGGCTCTTGTAGTCCACCGATAGAAACCAAAGTTACGAATGCTATGGAAAGTATGGACACGATGGCAGATAAAGTTGCTGAAAAAATTGAAGAAACTACTAAAGAGGTAACTGAAAAGATTAATGAAAAAGTAGAAGTTGTCGAGGAAGTGCTAAAGAAAACGGTGGCTCTCGGTCCCAAGATCCATGACGAAGCTAAAAAAGTCTTACATATACCAGATAAAGTGATAGAGATCGCTAACTCCCCGCCACCAAAGACTCCTATTATTCCCGAATTGCTGCACATTCCAGACCTCTCACAAAGAAGTCCTGCGATAAGTAAGCATAGTGACGATGAACAGAAAAGTGAAACTGGCCAGTCAGAAAACGAGACCATCCCATGTGGTTCAGACAAGTCTAGTCCGCAAACCGGCAAGACGAAGACTCAAGCGGTGATGCCAATAGTGCGGAGCGAAGATCACATAGATTCTCATGGTGACATGGAGCAACAAGAGGAAGGGGTGGTAGTTAAAGAAAAGGGACGTTTCGCTCGAATGTTCCAATCAATAAAAGACAAGGAACATTCATGTATGGGGAAAGGAAAAGTTATCGAGGAAAAAGTTGTTGGTAAGTGTTTGAAGTAGGAATAGGTAGTTATAACATGAAATTAAATACATACCACGCTGTTTTCTATATCGTGACTACGCGACCTCGATAGAAATGAACCGTTAACCTTTGATTTTATATGGTAAAGCCATAGATTTAAATAATTATTTCAATGGATGAAGGACTTGAGAATAGCTTCTAGCCCAATACATTGTTGGCGTTCGTATAGAAAACCAATTTTTGCAGCCTCATCATATTGTGACTGACGAGCGCCATTCATCCACAGCCCAATCCTATTAGGAGACTTTATAGATCTTGGTGGAATTAGCTCATCAGGATGATTCCGTCTCCTAATAACACTGAAGTTTTTTGTAGTACTTTTCATATTAAATGACTCCTCAATCTTTTACAGAAAATGTGCATAAAGGCATCGAAGGCGCGGAAGAAACCGTCCACAAAATAGAGGAAACTGTCGAGACAGAGATCAGGAACCAGACTAATTCTAGGACATGCACAATACTGTAAAATCGTTGAGTCTTCTTCATGTTTAAATAAAGTTTTTATTATTCCTATTGCTTTCATTACTTTACCTATTTGTTTTGTTTTCCAAGTTGATCTTCATATACCTACCTACAGGCCTGCATAAAGCACAGGGCCGTAGGTCATAAATATTTAAATAGATTGAATTGCAAAAGATTAAAAGATTATTAAGATTGAGATATTTTTATTAATAAACTTTCAAAATACACTTACGTTACTTATACGGTAATGTCTTATCACTTACAAACTTACCTTCACAGACGAAAACATACAAATGAATTATACAAATTACTTATTTAAACTTAAGTACTTACATTATATAGCTACCCTAATCATTTAACATTAGAACATCGTAGAGAGGCCTTTGTTACCAGCATCGCCTACTTTAATATAAATGCTCTAAGACTTTAATGGAATCAATGAAAAGTCAAAAGCGCTGAGCGCATGCTGTAGGCCTAGCACGAATATTTACGCGCGCGCACTAACGTTAACGTAAGGCAGTTGTATGGGGCGCTGATCAAATGCCATACAACTGCCTTACGCTAACGTTACACTTACGCGCGCGTAAATATTCGTGCTAGGCCTAGTGTATTGTAACCCTCATCCACGAGAAAAAAAATCTCCGACACGAGAACCCGATCAACGAGTTTTATGACCAGATAATTTTTTTATTACCAGGTGCAATATACCTAGAAAGTACCTTTTTCATAATAGGCATGAGTGCCGATAGTTGCGTAAATGTGGTAAGGTGTTGGACATTCGGGAAACTATTTTCCTAATAGGTGTGTAACAAACATAACTAAAATATAACTAAAAAATAAAATTAACAGGTATAAAGCACATTGTTAGAGTCGTGGCCGTAGAATTGAAGCTTAAAACTGATTCTTAGTTGCTCCTTAATTTTTCTTCCAATCACCACATTCACTTTCTCTTCTACAGTCCGTGTCCACAAAGCTGCAAAATGAAATAAAACGTCAAATAAGTAAGTCAGAAAATTACAGTCTCTCATAAATGTTTCAACTCGCTTTATTAAGTAAATAAACTTAATATTACTGATCTGAGACTGATCTGACTGAAGATACTGAGATGGTTAGTAAACGTAATGGAGGTACCTACTTATCTACTTTAGTACCTAATAAAAAATGGGTATACCCACAATAGCACCAGTGTAGAAAAGCGCAACGAGCTATGGAGAGAGCAATGCTCGGTGTTTCCCTGCGAGATAAGATCCGAAGTGACCGATGTAGCTCTTAGGATTAGCAAGTTGAAATGGCAATGGGCAGGGCACATCGCTCGTAGAACTGACAACCGATGGGGAAGAAAGGTTCTCGAGTGGGGACCACGAACTGGAAGACGCAGCGTAGGCCGGCCTCCCACTAGGTGGACCGACGACCTGGTGAAAGCCGCGGGGAGCCGATGGATGCAGGAGGCGAGCAGCCGCTCTAAGTGGCGCTCCCTGGGGGAGGCCTATGTTCAGCAGTGGACGTCTTCAGGCTGTTAATGATGATGATGATGATGATGAGAAAAGTAATTATATCTATTATAATTACTTTTCTACATTTCTATCTTGTTGTTTATCAAATTAGGTATAGCCTAGGTATACCTAATTTGATAAACAAGATAGGTAAAATGAAAGTGTAACATTCTAACATTGTATGTGTGGTGGCGTGGATCAAGATCGTACTAGTGAAGTACTTACTTAGTTTGAAAGTTTGAAACGCAGGTTTGTTAAATTTCAGTCATTCAGAGATTTTATTGTACCTATCGATGTGTCAATGATGTTTTACGTTCAGCATTTGGACGTCATTCGCATCACCTCTGAGGGCAGGCCTATATTCAACAGTGGACGTCTTCAGGCTGTTGATGATGATGATGATGATGATGAACGCCCAACGATCACATACATAACATAGTTCCTGGACCCTAACTAGGATTTCCTGTAACTAGGGACCCAGGAACCACGATTTGCAATTTTTTGTGCACAAATACTTATCCTGTCGCGGGAATCGAACCCGCCGCCTACGGGTTATGAGCCGACCTTCGACCACCACACCACAGAGGCGGCCAATAATAATAACACACTCACATATCACTCACATACATATTTACACACACATACACACTCACTTACATATTTTATTTCTCCCTGTTCCTCTAACGTTGACAACGGTGCCGCAGACAACATCGTTGGAGCTCCCGAAGTTTTCGCCGATCATGAGAAGCACCTAAAGGAATTGATGTTTATTGAATGAGTAACCTCCGGTTTCTGGTACGTTTGTAAAAGTTAAACTCTTGTCAATTCTGAAATACTGAACGCTGATTGGTTGAAAAAAGCCGATGACAAACAAGCAACCAATGAGCGTTCAATATTTCAAAGTTGACAAGAGTTTAACTTTTACAAACGTACCAGAAACCGGGGGTGAGAATGGTTTTTTTGAGTGATCCACGTTGTTGAGTCCATATAGTAAGAAACAAGCGATATTCATGTATTTATATTTAGTTAAGCATATTAAAACTAGATGGTGTTAGTGGAAAGATTAGCTCGCGGTGTTTCGTTCGTTGCAATTAAGTACATTTTGTTAAAACCATGTTTTATTTGAGTTTTCTTGGAGTAAAGAAACCATATTTTTCTCTATGAAAGAAACCTTATGGAGTCTTGCAATGAGGCTTTCATTTCCCTGGTGTTTCCCGGGTGGTTCGCGCCGCGCTCGAACACGTGTCGAATGAAATTATTTGAAAGGGTCTCACGCTCGTGACCCATTTAAAACATCGAAACCTATTATTCTAAGCTATTAGCACTTCGTAAGTTCATAAGTTGGATTTAAAACTTTAAATCACAGCCTAGGTAGGTACAGACGTCTGTGCTGTGCACAGAGCTATGAAACAAATGAAGCTTCGCCTGGATGCGTTTTTTTTTTGCTCTGTGGTGCTGTGTGGTGAAACTCCGTGAGGCAATAGGTATTTTCTATTTAAGTTCACACATTCTTTTGTTTTCTTTTTATAGAGCACTTAGGTAATGTTATCATCTGTCTGAAAACGAAAACCCATGATATTTAACTCCGGTTTTCAGTCATTATGAAAACTTTTTAACAGAAAGTAAGCCAAGGAAGTTCCAAACCATAGTACCTACTTATATTCTGCAACCAGGGTTTCATGACCACCCAGCTGGCTGTTTGGGTGTAAATGTACTTGACTTCTAGGTCCACAATAATTAATATATTAATACCATACTTCTTCATCTTGTGTAGGCAAGAGGTCAGCCTTTGTGTTGGAATTTTAGGCCGCCCAAGGGTTCTTGACTTGGCTTAACACTGCTATTCTCACATAGTTGCATTGCCTCTCTCCAAAGTTTCTTCAAGTTACAGTTGTTTTGTTTAGTTTAGAGTGTATTGAATATTTGTACCTTGTTATATATATAGAATGTGAAATGGTGTTCAATAAATATTTATTATTATTTATTATTATTATTCTATGTAGTATGGAACTACCCACCTTGCTACTTATTGAATTCGCAAAAAAATTGCGTTTCTTCGCGGTGCCACTAATCTAATCATGTATATTGTATAGTCTACAAATAGCTGATATTTCCTTACCAAATCAAACCAGATTCTGTCCAGTTCCGAAGCTCGTTTCTCCATGTTGATGAACCAACGTCCACCGGCCTTGTTCGCGGAGTCCTCCCACATGGGGCTGATGTCTTTCTTGAAAACGGCATAGTCTTGCCCCTGACGCAGCTCTGAGGGCAGCTTCATGTGGTGGTACAGGCTGGAATAGTTATAGCAATGTTGCAAATCAAATTTAAATGGCGGCTGTGAAGTCAGCGCGAAACGCTGCGCAATAGCAATAATAATGTGCGCGGGAGAGGTAAGCGGTGTGTGCAGTGTTTGCAAGTTGTAAGGCACTTCAAAGCCGCCATTGACTTTGAATCACACTCTACTTATCTTTGGCGTCATTTGTAAGCAGTCATGAAAGTAACTATGAAAATGAGATGGCAAAACGGTAGAATCAATTTGGATGACATAGAATCAGTACGTACCTATCTACTTGGATGACGTTTATAATACCGAATCGAATTAGGAGATGCGGATATTAGGTACCAAGATCAACATCGGGTTATACCTACCTTTTATCCCGGTAAAGAGTTCCCACGGATAATTTACGCAAGTCAACTAATGTAATTTGTTTTGAGTAAATAAATAAATAAATAAATAAATAAATAAATAAATAAATACCTAATAGACACGGGATGCATGCAATCTATAGGAATCAGCATCCAGGCGATCAACAAGACGCCTGCCAAGCGTGGTGACGTGGTGATCATTCTTCTACTTCTCGTGTAGGCAAGTGGCTGACCACAAAATTCTGACACCAGGGCTGACCCTGGTGTCAGAATTTTCAGGCCGCCCAATGGCTTCTGACTTGGCTTACCGACTATTGTCTTACAACCGGGACCGACGGCTTAACGTGCCCTCCGAAGCACGTGGTGATTATGGAAAACCCGTATGATAAACGCCAAGGTGGCATTTTATGAGAAAGCCTCCACGGTGTGGTGGTTGAGCAGATCAGCTCATAACCCGGAGGCGGTGGGTTCGATTCCCGCGACAGGACAAGTATTTGTGCACAGAAAACAAAGTACAAATACTTGTTCTGTGTCTCGGTGTTGTGGGAGCATGGTCCTCGCAGTTCCTGGGTCCCTAGATACAGGGAATCCTAGTTGAGTATGTGATCATTGGGCGTTATTTATTATTAAAGGCTATTTTAATTTTTTTCTTTATGAGAACGATAACGTAACAATTTAGTGCGACACGGCCGGCCGCCCATAACAGTTCAGCAATGGACGTCATAAACAAAATATACATAACATATGTGTACGAAACGTAAATATAGGCACATAATTAACTTACGTAGGTTGAACTTACCACCAATAATCCTCCACGGTGTCAAAACCAGTAAGCTCCACCTGGTTTTGGAGCCAGTTCTTCTTGTTCTCGTTGGTGAACAACCAGAAACCCCACGAATTTTCCAAAGGGTGTTTTATGCTGTCCATTTGTGCTTCGTATTTATTGACTTTGTCCGTAGCCATTTTAATTTATAGTCAATGCTAAAACCGAAGATTTCTATGTAAGCTAAGTATATAATATACTTAGCTTACATAGAAATCTTCTTTGCCTATAACAATGATATTTTAACTAGCCACAGACTTTATAATAAACCCTACTTAGTAGTTCCCTACTTAGGCTTGCAGTTGCACGAGTCGAAGGGTCTAATAATACTTAGGAAGGTACCCACCTAATCATCTTTTAAAATGAAATTAGGAGGTAGTTAATTGACAAAGATCAAATAAGTACGATCACCTTCAATAAAACACCGACAAAATTGGTTTAACGCCGGGAATAACTGCATTATGCATAACAATAGAATAACGACCAGCTCGATATCATGACTATGGGAATCCGTAGATATTAATAGGTATTTAATAGGTAGGTATCTACATAAGTATTATCTTTTTTTTCATTAGATATTCTAGGCACTTACCTACTTTTAGTCTGTTGCGTTCCCTTCGTTGCTTCACAATAAGAGTGAGCCTGTATCGTGACGTGTGCCGTGTCGCCCAACCCAATCACTTCTTCCGAGAACGATTCACTACTCACTGAGTAAATATTCTAAGCACTAGCCTAACTAACCAGACAAAACTCAGATACGAAATGATTAAATAAATTTCCCTCGGATTCTGGATTTCCCTGCTAGAATATCAGTGCTGCCATACCACAAAAAATACACCCTTTTTTTCAAATCTCGCTCACGCAGTGGCGTTTTTAGCCAGTAATGGGTACCTACTAGGGCTTTCATCCCGGGAGTCTCGATCTCGAAAATTTCCAGAGTCTCGACGATATTTTCGTATTTTCGAGACTCGAGACTGCTACCTCCAGTCTCGGGAATAACGAGACTTTTGAGACTCGAGTTAAACTGTTCAAAAATGTACTAAATCACCAGTATTTTTTATTAAGGTTCTTAATCTATAGAAACTACAACTAGCCTTCTTGAAAAATAGCATTGGTCTTACAACATAGTTTTCTGGCATGGTTTTTAGTCGTGAGTTTTCATATTTATTCAATATTCAAAGAGTCTGAGGGTCTTGCTTGATCACAATAATCTAAGGTCTGATAATCATCATCTCACCTGGTAACGTCCACTGTTGAATATAGACTTCCCCCATAGAGCAGCTGCTTAAGAATAATAATTTTGAAAGGGTTTTAACTAGTCTTCTACCATGGCTTTCAACTGAGGATAAGCCAGCTGCAAGCTAATTTTGTGGCACATTATTTCGCAAGCGGTATACCTGACGAAATAATTATGTAGGAAGCTTTACTTTCATTTTAAGAGACCTATTTAAGGGCGTGTATGCCAGCGTGAATCCAAGCCAAAGCAATAGAATAATTAATAATATATGGTACTAGGCCAAAGTCAGGGGGCTGAGCGGCGATTGTAGGCGACATATTATTACAGTGAATATAATAGGTATTTTTAAAATCCACTATACATAAGACCTCCATTGTATTTAGTTCAACTACTACACAAAGTTTCATCATCTTATTTAAAGTATTTATTGAATAACCGCGCTTTATTTGTACGGTTTGGAGGTGACTATTTAATTTTTTCCATCTAGATAACATTATTAATTCGTGTTTACGCTATTCATTAGACTTAAGTCCTGAACTTTATCATACTAAACTTATATTAAATTCTATGTTATTGCTGCAATATTGTTGATAGGACACGGAATTACGGGAACCTTTTCAAGCATTTTGGCGCCCTATAGGCTTTTGATGATTCCCTACGCTAAAGAAGGTCCTTGGTACATTAAAATCTTCTGTGATTACCAAGCCATCTGCCAAGCGCAGTGATTATGGCAAATCCAATGATAAGCGTCGAAAGTGGCGTTTTATGGGGGAGGTCTACGTTTAGCAGTGAACTCTTTTGGCTGTTGAAGTGAATACATTTCTTCATAAAAGTGAAAAATAATAGATGCGACGTGTTCGCTAGCAGATAAATTAGAGAAAAATCTTGCAAATAGTTGTTATTTTTGCTTGTATTTGAGTTTTTAACAGTTTGATTAGCTCGTATATACTGCTTAAACTGGTTTAAACCTACTTTTGATGTACTACTCGTTTTTCTCGGGAATTTCGAGACCGGGTCGAGTCTCGTATTTTTTTCCCGGGACTCGAAAGTATAGCGAGATTGAAAGCCTTAGTACCTACTTTAGATTGGGCTGGCTGGCGATGAGGGAATATAATTATTTGACTTGAGTTTTCTGGTAAGTATAGTTATGTTATGTTGGTCATGGTGGCGGTGCCGGCCAGCGGGCCACAATAATATCAGAAAATTGAACAGGCTATCTTTCAATGCAGTTTTATAGAGTAGGTAAAACGAGAAAATTATGCAAAATTATTAAATTAGACTTTATAGTTATAGGGGTGCTCCCTGTAAAAATTCTAAACCCAAGAGTTAGGTTTTCGACCAAAACCACAGAATAATAAATATAATATAGTTGCCAAAACTCTAAGATGGCGAATACAAAGTGACTGCCATTTTCTTGCAAATTGATCCGATAGGATTGGACTTTAGGTAGCTACCACAGAGCAAAAAAAAAAACGCTTCCGGCGATACGTCATTTGTTTCATAGCTCTGTGGTAGCTACGATAACGACGACCAAGGATGACTCGTTGGTTACGCTATCACTTTTTCAACTAGCTACTACTACTAGTCACAAAAGCCTACTACAAATGTAAGCATAATATTAATGAGGTCTCAAGAAAAACCAGCAATAATTTAACATTTTTTTTATAAAATACCAAAATATTTGACATACAGATACAGCGGTTACCAAGTCGAAACATGTTAAATAGCTGGAGATTTAAACCATCTTCCAAAGTAGAAGTGCAGCAATAACTAAAAAACCTAAAGCGTGATGATAATACATACATGATACATTACTTTTATTATTATAAAGTAAAATGTCTTAACTATTACTAGGCAATTTATCCGATGTTCCAGCCCGGAAGCGTGAGTAGCTAAAACTTATATCTACATGACGATATTAACAAACATTCAAGCACATTTTGAGCTTCAGCGCACCTGGCAGAAAATAAGTTAATTTATCAATATTTTTAAGTATAAACTAATGATAAATACAACATTCTGTTTCTGTACATAAGGTACAACCACCAAGTACACTAAAGTTTATTCGTACATCAGACTTACATTTATAGATGTTTGTCTACAAGAAACAATCCACAAATATTTGTTTTTGTCGTAAAACTCGAGACAAACCGACCGAAACAACCTAAACAATACTACTTCAGTTATATAGACTTTTTAATTTATTATAACGGGTTACACCAGATATTTAGAGCCACGGAGATCTGTTCAGTCTTACAAAAGTTATTGCCAACAAATCTAGACTTGTATCTGGTGTAACTATTGTTATAGGTGAACAGTAAATAGTATATGGTGACTAAACAGTGTATAGATTCTTCGTAGCTGAACTGTGCTTGACCATGGTATCTCTGTGAACCTGATACCCGATTTTGCCATGGATACCAAGCTGCTCCTTCAACCTTCTGCCGATTTCAATGTTGCCATGTTGTTTTGTTGTATCAGCGGTCCAGATCCCTGGAAATTAAAAATAAATAAAGCTATCACCTTGTAGTTCAATATTTATGCCTGTAAAAAGTTATCATGCACTTTTGTTTCATTCATGATCAATGCTTTCTCTAAAACATTTAAAGTATACCAACCTATTTTATCAACCTTTGCTCTAACATTGACTACTGCTCCACAGATTTCATCAGAATTCTCAAAATTTTCACCAATGAGTAGAAGAACCTATAAAATAAAAAAGCACTTATTAAAGCTCTGTTAAACCCTGTTTAAGATTAAGGAATTCAGTAGTTCATCAACAGCCTGAAGACGTCCAATGCTGAACATAGGCTTCCCCCAGAGACCGTCATTTTGAGCGGCTGCTTGCCTCCTGCATACTTGGCTCCGCAAGAAGTAGCACAGAGTAATTAGTATATTTTTAGTTGGTAGTTGATATTATTGCATCTTCTTCTCAGTCGCATCGCTCTTGGCAGAGCGGTCGTGGTCGTCACGAAGAGTGGTGGGCGGATGTAACTCGCCTCACCATATCTCGCCATCTTTCCCTGCTGGTGGTCATTCTGGTACACTCATGCAAGGGGCCGCCCACAGCAGATTTGATCTGGTCAGTCGATCGCATCGGTGACCTTCCACGCGGTCTAGTGCCCTCCACTTTACCCTGTACTACAAGACGTTCTATACAGTCATTGTCCCGCCTTGAGAGGTGCCCGAAGAACTTGAGAATGCGAGTTTGCACTAGCGTCGATAGACGCTGTTCAATGTGGAGTTCTTGGAGCACAGAGACGTTTGTGCGAAACTTGATCCATGATACCCCAAGCATTCTTCCAAGCATTATTATTGCATAGTTAGATAAAAATAAAAGTACTTTATTAAAAAAAAAAATCTTAACTTACAACATCTAGCCAGAAGCGATCAAGGTCAGAGTTACGTTGCTTCTTCTCAAGACTGACCAGCCATCGGCCACCCATCTTGTTGGCATCATCTTCCCACATGGGGCGGATACCTTGCTTGAATACAGCATAGTCGTGACCTTGGCGGAGTTCAGATGGGAGCTTAATGTGGTGGTACAATCTAGGCAACAAGATTACACAACATTACGTTTTATAAAGTAAAAATTATCCTGCCAGATGTGTATAAATATAAAATTAATTTTAACTTCTAAGTAATACCTATCTAATAATCCTCTATGTGCAAAAACTAAATGTAAAACAGATATTAAGTTTCTTTTTCCCTAATTCTCTCTCTAATCCTAATTCCCTAACAGCCTTATTAATAAATGTGGAGTAGTTTGGATTAGATTAAGCAGGCTTTTGTCTTTGTTTTGAAGTGTAACTCGGCCGCAAAAATGATTACCATATGAGTCACAATAACAAACAAACAAACTACTATAATTGCTTTGCAATATTACATAATTACATAGATTATACATGCGATTTTTTTACCTCCAAAAGTCTTCCACGGTGTCAAATGTGGTCAATTCAATCAGATTCTCTTCCCATGTTTTGTTTCGATCATTGTCATAGAACCACAGGCTCCAAGTGTTCTGCAGCGGATGTTTGATGAGGAATTCCGGAGGCACCTCGGTAGTGGTGTTAGTTTTAGTCTCGGTCGTTGCAGACCCCTTGAATACACAAGTCATTATTACACAAAAATCCTCAAACCTAACCTCGACTTTCAATTCAAAGGAACTAATATCAATTTTTGATCAACTATTTTAATCACGTTACGAGTCTACTACTATCTTTTTGATAAGAGAAGAAGCTGTTTCAATGATAAATACAGCGAACATGATACAAATGCGACAGTGAAAGTTAGTCTAGCCACATCAGCAAACCATGCAAAAACTAAAGGAATTAAATTACATCTAGTACTAAATACAGGTAGTTTTGAAAAGTTTTTGTCGAAATTAGTTAAGTTTACCCACCTCTACTTCTTCAGAATTATTTCCAGCCATTTCACAAGAATCTCACGATGCAAATTTTTTACAAAAAAAGAAAGACAGATGGATTTGGTGTTGCAAGTTTAGTAGTATTTTTTTTCTATTGTTATGACAATATGTTATCAACCAGCCAGCAGCCGGGGTTTTTCAGTATACAGCAAAGTTCTCTGTGCAGGGGGTCTAGCAAAGATCACAAACGCTAACGCTATCGCCAAACGCTAACTCCAAAAATGTATTGAAATGACATTCACTGCCGAAAAGTAAGCGATTTCAGAAATGTCATTTCAGTACATTTTGGAGTTAGCGTTTACCCCCAGCCTCTCTCCATGATAATGAAGCATTATAAGAAATGAAAGTTTCTGTGATGAGATAATATTTTATAATACCTATGGTATATAATCTATTAACGCTCTTAATACACTGTTTTATTATGTTACCGTGGGTACCGTAGGTATCTATATTATATCAATTTGTTCCTGTTAATGAACTTTGACCGCAGACGCAATCGTAATAGGGGCGCCTTACGTTAACGTTACACTTACGTGCGCGTAAATATTCGTGATAGGCCTACTGATACCGGTCACGTGTGGACCAAAATTTTTGAATTCTAACACATTGGTTTGTTTATAATAATAACTCCAAAAAATGGAATAACTTACTTTATCAAATGCTACAATAGAAAATTTAATTAAAATAATGATTTCCTGTTTTTAATTAGTACATACAAGGTATAAAAACGTATATAAAGATATCAAAGTCCTCCGTGCCAACTGCGTTAGGCGCCGCGGCAATCTTCATAATTTTCAATAAAAATTATTTCTGTTACACTCTTTACTCTTGAATAATCATCTATAAATGATGTATTATCATGGGCTCAATTTATGTTAATGAATTGAATTACATCCTGTATAACATTAGCAGCCATTAAAACATTATGTACTTTCTGACTTGAGACTCTTTCTTCTGGAGAGCCGCCCTAATTTCTATTATTTAAACAAGGGGGTCTAGCAAAGATACCAACCACTAACGCTAACGCCAAACGTTAACTCCAAAATGTACTGAAATGACATTTTGGAAATCGCTAACTTTTCCGCAACGAATGTCGTTTTAATACATTTTTGGAGTTAGCGTGAGGCGTTAGCGTTAGTGGTTGGTATCTTTGCTAGACCCCAAGGTCATTATCCCCGAAAACGTGGTAATTTTGGATTTTTTATATGGCATCTCAAATTGCGTTTTTTTATCTGTGGTTTTTCATTTTCTTCTTCTTCTTTTTCTTCTCGTGTCACAATCCCTTATTTGTCAATGTCAAGTTGTCAGTGTCAGCGGCTCATCTCATGGTCTAATTGCTAGTGTTACCACTTATGGCAGAATTTTGCCATTTTGGTTGATTTTACTCACAACATTTACACTGTAGCAGAATAGTGTAAAGGTTTTGATAATGTGGCATATTTGGGAGTGTTAAGATTTTGAAATAAATGCAGGAAATACTATTTCAAATATGCCATACTATGTCCATTTATTAAGAGAACAGGCGATGCTCCCCCAGAAACATTCATCATCATCATCATTATCAGCCTAAACACATACACTGCTGAACATAGACCTCCCCAAAGAGTGCCATTTTGAGTGGCTGCTTACCTCCTGCATCCATAGACTCCCCACGGTGCGATCCAGAAATTTTAAAAGTGTATTATTCCGTGATTGATTAACCGTTTTGTTTTTTTTGAATGAAATATTATTTAATAAAACTTTAATTTAAGAAAACAACATAATTTAGCTGTTCATTTCTAGAAGTAGTCAAATAGCCTTTTTTTTGCAGTTTTCTATTCTAGCTTAGAGCAGCATCACAGAACTTTGCTATATACTGAAAAGCAGCATTTAAAATTTACAGATGGTCACACTGCTCGTTTCATGTTCATTTTCGTTCGCTTGCTTTTTGCTTTACTTACATCGTTTACATTGCATAACAAAATTGTAACCAACCAAACGTAAGCACCCGGCCGGCTTCTGTAAATATAGAAAAGCAGTTATAATGTCGGTCCAAACGTTGATGTTGGACTTTACACTTGACGCGGCGCGTCTTGGAGACCATAGCGGTCAGAAAGCCGTGTTCGAGCAACTGGAGACCGTGCTAAAAGAGTATATACCGAATCTTATTTTAGCTGCTGATATTAAATTAGACGGTGGTTCACTAATGGTTCTGACTGGGAAAAGGGGATCGAGTGTGTCAGTGCGGCTACTGGACAGGGGCCTTGTTACAGTGAACATTGAATTCTACAAAGGAGAGAATGAGGAACCACTAATTGATCTCAAGGTGAGAACGCCGCAGCTTGCTAAAATAATACCTAAGCTGTTGAACAAATGAGTCAGTTGTCAAGTACTAAATACAATTTTCAATGTAGCGGAAGATATAGAATCAGGAACAGAAAACAAGTTGATAATAAATCTATTGATAGCTTGCATAAGTATAAGATTTGCGGTATTTATTATAATATTAATAACTACAGTATAATTTTTTATTGTGTGCCACTATATTTTATTATTTCTCTTTTTTATAGGCTGCGCGATTATTGGAAAACCAATTACGAAAATATATCACTTTTCTAAAATCTCAAACTTATGCTCCGGTCAAACGATGTCTGTTCGGAAGATATTATCCTACCTCGGGTGAGTTTGTCAACTATAGCAAAACATCCAACAATGTGTTGGCTTATAATTTTGATTCTGGATAAGTAAACAGACTATCATCAGGCTATTCAACCTTGTGATTTACAGTAGTTTCTTTTCTCAAACATCAGTCAAAAGAGTTTTTTCATCAATGATCTATTGATCACATTGAGAAATATGATTGTTTGGCAACAAGGAATAATTATTTCAAGTTGAGTAACATTTTTTTCATACAAAATGTATCAGAGAAGTTTTTGCAGATTGCTCTCATTTCTAGTAACCATACCTTCAATAGAACTGACAACTAATGGGGAAGAAAGGTTTTCGAGTGGCGACCACAAACCACTGCAATGTAGGGCAGCCCAGTATAATCTTAAAGATTTTTACAGCCACTGCAACCATAGTGTCTAATCTGGTGGGTTGCTGGACTTTTTATGTACAATGTCATTGTTATTATTGCTGTTACATAGTTTGTAAGTGCATCACTTCAGAATGACGTATTAATGGCTATCTTTTTTCTTAAAATGTATGTATATGTAGTCTGAATCTCTGAATTAGTTTGGTATCACTGACCTCTATTATACTTATTACTACTATTTTGTGCTATAATAGTATGTAATATACTAGAATAATAGAGATCAGTAGTTTGTATGGAAAGATTAGGTGGGTTTATTTTCCAGATTATATTAAAATTTGGAAATACTCTCATAGAAAAAAGGACAATCAACATTATTTTTATTGATATTTTTCTGAGATTTTGTACTCACCACAAACACACATGAGACAACATATTAATATATTGTGTTGAGTGGGAATATAAGAATATTTTATAAGTAAACATTGTTTTCAGATGAGAGACTGCTAGAGTATGACATTGATGAGGTGCTGTTTGATGATCAGTCCGAGTTCCAGAAGGTCCAGATCGTCCATTCGAAGTCTCTTGGCAACATGCTGGTGCTAGATGATTTGCAGAGTAAGTTGGCAAAAAACCAACTGACTGTTATAAAAAATATCACAAAAATTTCGTTTAATCTTAGTATTTAGTACTCTCTCTTAGTAACTCTTTGCTTCGTAGTTCGTAGTAAACCTATGTAAAATGTTGCTGTATAAAGACTATTAGAAGAACAGTAGGCCTAATTTTGAAGGCTTTAGTTGACAGTTTTAAAAATGCTAAAAATATATCTGTCTTTTACATTACCATCTATTTGACAAGGACAGCAACAGTTTTAGGAGCTTTAGATCTGTCAAGTAAAGCCTTTAAATTTGGCCTCATTATCATTAATTTGGTTTGTATCCACATTTAAAAAAATAGTTTATAATAACCACAGAACGAAAAAATATGCTTAGCCCCTCTGTAAAGCGTAATTTTTTTAACACTGTTTTAAGTATCTAACTTTGCTAACTTTGCTGTTGTTCCCAGATATTGCAGAAGCTGATCTAATTTACACAGAGACTTTGATGCAGAGAGGCAAGGAGAATTACAAGGGGAAAGAAATTGTGATATTAGGTAAGAAATGTAATTACAGTAATTTAACTGTGCCGTTCACAAATAAAATATTTTAATATTTTTCTTATTTTTATAGCAGTATCCTTGATCGTGATTCTAATTTTGAACTTAAAAAATTAATCTATAGAATATTTTCCTTGGTGCAGTTGCAGGCAGGGTACTATTAAGTATTCTGTGGCAGGGTACTCAATGCAAATGTATAAAAGCCACGATCATTTCGAAATCAATTCTAATAATGATTCTTGATTGAAGTAAACAGCCAATTCCTCTTAGATCTATACAGAAAAGTCTTAAGTGCATAATATTTTCGGTTAATTTCAATATTTTTTTTAATTATGAAGCACTAAGCAAGCATTCCACCTGATGGTAAGTGGTCACTCCCGTCACTTCTACAACACTCAGACCCTTGCCGGTGCATTAAGAGGACGCTTTTAACAATTATTTTGACGCGGAATTAAATACTTTTGCAAATTAATCCTGAGGATGTCTACTGTTGAACATAGGCCTCCTAGAGCGTCAATTTGAGCGGCTGCTTGCTTCCTGCATCCATCGGCTCCTCGGTTTTACCCAGCCCAGATTGTCCATCCACCTAGTGGGGGCACAGGCACACTGACTGAATTAGTTATTGATGCTTTGGCATTACCAAGGAATATTTTTGTTTTTTAACAGTATCGTCTGGCTCAGCGTAATTTACAGATTAATTTTGTAACGGAAAAATTTGAATCACGAACGGGTTTTGAAACCGCATCCATATATCCATGTAGGCGGGACACGCTTTGCTTAAGCTACCCTGACAAGTGATCTCATGTTCAAAATCCTTCACCCTTAACGGATGGTTGCGGGTTCTAATCCCGTTTGTGATTACAAATCATCACAGAGCATTGAAAAAAATGACGCTTTTTTTTTGCTCTGTGCTCATCATCAAGGAACTTGGTGCAGGTGGCGGCGACGGCGCGCTTCTATACGAACTGTTGAAAGAGAAGCCGAAGCAAGTGTGGATGCTGGAGATAGACGAGATGGTGATGCAAGCTTGCAACAAGCACATGAAGTCCATCTGCGGAGATGTGCTTGAAACGCGCAAGGGGGACAACTATGAGGTAAGAACTGTTTGAGCGGAATGGTATAAGTGATGAGGCAAACCTGCAGAAGGGATGTTTAAGCTCTCGACTGTTATTTATACATTAGACATTAGAGAGTTTTTATTTGTGCATCTATTAATTTGGGGAAACCACCGTCCATATATTTTTGCGTTATTCCTTTCCATGCACGGTTGTCTGGAAGAGATCGCTTTAAGCGATAAGACCGCCAATTGTAACACTTCCGTTAAATTTGTACTTTTGTTTATAATTTGTGTGTTTCAATAAAGAGTTTATGTATCTATCTATCTAATTTATGCATGCCACTGGGTAGTCTCGGTGTGCGAATAGGACCACTTCATATCCTCATCGTTGTAATGGGCAGTCATCATCATCATTAATTACCCTGAAGACGTCCACTGCTGAACATAGGCCTCCCCAAAGAGCGCCAATTTGAGCGGCTGCTTTCCTCTTGCATCCATTGGCTCCACACGGTTCGTCGGTCGGGGGGAGCCTGCCTACGCTGCGTCTTCCAGTTCGTGGTCACCACTCGAAAACTTTTCTTCCCCATCGGTTGTCAGTTCTGTGAGCGAGGTGGGCTGCACACTGCCACTTCAAATTGCTAATTCTGAAAGTCATATCGGTGACTTTACTTCTTGCGGATCTCTTCATTTCGGATCTTGTCTCGCAAGGAAACACCGAGAATAGCTGTCGCCATAGCTCGCTGCGCGACTTTGAGCTTAATCATCAGGCCAACATTTAGAGGCCACGTCTCAGTGTAAGTCATCACTGGTAACACACACTGATTGAAAACTTTCGTTTTCAGGCTTTGCGGTATTTTAGACGAAAGGATAGATCGAATGAGTATCGTTCCCAATCATTAGGTACCGGTACCGGTGGAACATGGTTATTTTATTAGACATGATTTTCGTCTTGTCCAGCAGTGAATGTCTTCAGGATATTAAGCGACAGGCAAATCAGTAACTATACTTAACCTTCTCCGGTAGATCCTGGTTGGAGACTGCATGGTGACAGTAAACAAGTTCATAAAGGAAGGCAAGAAGGTGGACTACATATTCGGAGACCTCACGGATATACCCATCTCTGACACGGTCACCGGAGACCTGTGGGAGTTCATGATCTCTACCCTTAATGCTGCCTTCAAAATACTCAAGCCGGACGGAAAGTTTATGACACACGTGAGTTAATTTTTTTATCATCATCATCAACAGCCTGTAGACGTACACTGCTGAATATAGGCCTCCCCCAGAGAGCGCCACCTTGAGCGGCTGCTCGCCTCCTGCGTCCATCGGCTTCCCGCGGTTTTTACCAAATCGTCGGTCCACCTAGTAAGGGGCCCGATCTACGCTGCGCCTTCCGGTTCCTGGTCGCCACTCGAGAAACTTTCTACCCCATCGGTTGTCAGTTCTGCGAGCGATGTGGCCTGCCCATCGCCATTGGCCTGCTGAACATAGAGTGCCACTTTGAGCGCCTACTTGCCTCGTAGATCCATCGGCCCCAACTTGGATGGTGACTGCTACAAAAAGTGTTGACAATTGAGTGCTACCATGCTTCGGAGCAGGAGGCGAGTAGCCGCTCAAGGTGGCGCTCTGTGGGGGAGGCATATGTTCAGCGATGAACGTGTTCAGGCTGTTGATGATGATGTATCGAGGCTGATACTATTTAAACTCAGTTTAAGGAATTTGAAATTAATCGATGAATCAATATCGTTTATAAGGTATTTTTTCATTTGCCAGGGTAACGGTGCCGGTTCTCCCGAATCTCTTTTACTGTACGAGCAAGAGCTAGTGAAACTAAAGCCTCCCGTCACATTCACCAAGTGCAATGCGTTCGTGCCTTCCTTCCTAGAAGACTGGGTCTTCTACCAAATAGCCTTCAAAAACGGACCCGGAGACGTATAACGAAGGCCAAAGCTGTTACGTTCTATGTACCAACGGTATGTTACTAATACTAAGTCATGTTACCGCCATATTAATAGATGATAGTTGTTATGGGCCAAGTGCTTGTGAAAGCTGTTAAAATAATAGAATATTTCTATCTCTCGCTCTACTCTGTCTCTCACCAAGGGACAAATGGGAATACATATTTCTGTCCCCCATTTAGCGACGAGGGGACAGACTCAAAATGATTTTATTGTAAATTAGTAAAATTAACTATCAATTTAGATTAAAAGCTAAAATAATAGAATATTTCCGTTTCTTTCTCTGAGGAGGGACAAATGCTAATAAAAAGTTCTGTCCCCCATTTAGCGACGAGGGGACAGACTCAACACTCATTAGTTTTAAATTATTTAAATTAACCATCAATTTAGATCTCCTTGTAAAACAAAAGAAGCTCAATCTGTCCCATTTCTAAAAGGAGGAAGACTTGGAACTTTTTTTCTTGTTTCTCGCCGTAAATGGGGAAAGAGCAGTACGAGAGACTGTAATTTTTTTGCCACCAATACAATGATACTTTACGATAAGAAATATTACCGCACTTGGTCCATAATTATTTACGCCAATACCAGTAAACTTAAATAATAATTCATATAGAATTAATAGTGCGTAGCCAAAGTTATAATTGATAGAGCATCAATAGAGCATCGGCTGACTTGGGTTTTTTATTTTTATCTTTGAATAACAAGAGGGTGCACCAAGACAGATGTGTTTTATATAAGTATTTTTATCAGTATTTTTTTAACTACGAATAAATAACTTGCTAGATATACTTTTGAATCTGTGTATATGAAACTCTTGTGAAACCGTTCTGTATCGTAGCTGTCCTAAAACCCTTTGTCTACTTTCTGAAAAAAATTAAAAATACAATAATACATTTTATTGGCGCGGTTTATATGTATGTGTATTATGTTGATATTAAAATATGTAAAGTACACCAACAGTAATAAATTGATAAGCATCATAATAAAATTATATTGAATCCATATGCATCGCGCGAATCTTACTATTTTTGTTTCTCTTGATCGAAAGGATGTCAAATACTTTGCTGAAAAAAGCTGTGTATTAACGAGACCAGAAATACTAGGCATTACTAGACATCCTATTTTGTAGCTATTTTTTGTTAACTTTGACTGTTTTCACTTACATGCCTCATTGGCCGGATGTAGCGAACTAACATTTTTGTAACACCTTTATATCACCTACTTTCGTAAGTAAATAAATGAACGAATGAATGAAAAATACACAGATCTCTGAACTCATTCTTGTGATTTATGCTGTGTACCTATTCTGTAACTTCATCAGTATACACTTTAATAAAATTTTCTATAGATTTAACTGTGATGCTTGGATGGTTGATTCGACCAAGTGTAGAGCTATTGAATACAAAGATGCATAAATTTGGACGAAGGCAGCTTTGCCAAGCTCACATTTTTGTCCGCTGTCTGGTCTCGGATGCTGGTGGGTCGAAACATTTACCCACTAAATAAAGTTAAAATATAATAAATAGGTAGGTATTCAAACTTGACATTTATTAATCTAAGTTTTTCAGTTATGTATTAATTTTTATAACTTAGTTAAGTATCGGTTTAAAAGCTACCCACCCAGTGGTTTCCTTGAAGTATTAACATAAAGCAACCTCTACCTATACTATCTTTACAGTATTGTATTGATAATACGTATGTAAATTGGCGAAGATTTAGTTACTAAGAGTAAATGTACGTTTTCGTTAATATAATTTTTTGTTAATTAAATGCCTGTGTTTATATTGATTACCTACCTAAATGGTTACTGTAGAATATTCTCCACAGTACATAATGCTGTAAGGCTATTATTTTTACTATAACCGGCCGTTAGGGTATGCAACGCACCGGCAATACCCTCGGTATTGCAGAACTTCCAGGTGTCCATAGGCGGCGGTGATGATAACTTAGAGGGATCAGTCTTGGATGCTTTGGAATGGTTTAGCGTGAGATGATGTACCGTTTCCTGGAATTCGGTAATTTTCGAAAACTTGTGCGTTAATATCCTGGCTCCTTACCGTAAGGTGACGTATTATGAATGTGACTTATCAGGGATAGCGCTTGTGACGTGTATGGTCATCGTAACCGTTTATTCTTTTCAGTCTATTCTCACAAGCCTTAATTTAGGGACAGTCAGGAAATATTTATCCTTGTTTGTCGCCGAACCCTCGTCGAGCGACTTCCACTCGCACTTGGGGTTTGTTTGTGTAAGTAGTGTTATAATTAATTTTTGCTCTCATAAATTGGATAATTTCTACTTTTAAAATTGTAGCTGTTGGTTTCAAGTCTAAATCAAACTCAAAATATAGTAATAATAATAAACTTTATGAGATATTGTACAAAATATTACATGTTATCTTAAGTTAAGAAGGCTGCTTGCCAAAAATAATTACATTAATCACAGTACACTCTCAGCAATAATTTCATATTCTGTACCTGATTTTTATAGCACAATAAACTTACTTGAGAATGTTTAACATAAAATATATTATCATCATCATAATGAAGTTGAAGTGGAAAGCTTACATTTATTTAAAAAATACAGTTCATTAGCTTGACCAGAAATGATATCGTAAATTTTGTAATAAAGCTATTTGTAGAAATTCTAGTACTCTGTAAAGTACCAAATAAAATATGATTCCAATATCTGAAATTATGAGTACATTTTTTTCGGTGTTATTAATATCCGTCTGCACTAAAGTATGACAGCTCTTAAGTTCGCACTTATCTCTGGCTAGGATGTTGACCATACATATTGTAAATGTCAATAAATGATTATGTATAGCGAAATAGCCATGCCAATCGAGCACTAAAAAAATGTATCAGACCTACCTTTTGTTGAATTTTTAACATTATTTCTTAATCTGCTTTTATTGTGCAAATTGCACTTTATTGTGTCACAGAAAAGAATCGCTATTCCCATAAACGGTTTTTGTGAAGTGATTCTTCTGTACATCCAGGGGAATAACCACACTCGCGCCCCGATAGAGGCGAAAGTAATAATATTCGTGTCTAGCATACAAGCGCCGAGCGCATACTAATGACAAGACAACACATTGCCATCGATCAAGGCGCGGACGTAGTTTTTTTCCTGGGCTTTAATTATTGAGGACCCTTTTTTTATTCCTTTATTTATATTAACTATTCTGTGGCTATATGCAACACATTTCCGGTCAAGCTGGTTGTTTGCTACGTTATTCCGCCTGCCGTAACCTCGCGAGCCGCTGCGTGAGCTCGTCCTGCTCCTGCGAGACCACAGTGGAGGCGCCCACCGATGTGCTTGGTACTCCGGATGGTAGCTCCATGTTTAGTTCCAACCTGCAATGAAAGGTTTCATCTATAAATTCTTGTTTCTGTGTCATCTCCTGCGGCATACATTTTGATGCCCTATTGTATTATTAGAGTGTGATTTGTCGACTGGAAACTAAAGATGAAAAATCTGAATTTGCAGGGAAAAAACGCCAATACTTGTTGTGTCTGGTTGTTGTGGACCATGGTCCTCGTAGTTCTTAGGTCCATCATCATTAACAGCCTGAAGACGTCCACTGCTGAACATAGGCCTCCCCCCGGGAGCGCCACTTAGAGCAGCTGCTCGCCTCCTGCATCCATCGGCTCCCCGCGGCTTTCACCAGGTCGTCGGTCCACCTAGTGGGGGGCCGGCCTACGCTGCGTCTTCCAGTTCGTGGTCGCCACTCGAGAACCTTTCTTCCCCATCGGTTGTCAGTTCTACGAGCGATGTGGCCTGCCCATTGCCATTTCAACTTGCTAATCCTAAGAGCTACATCGGTCACTTCGGATCTTATCTCGCAGGGAAACACCGAACATTGCTCTCTCCATAGCTCGTTGCGCTTTTCTACACTGGTGCTAGATACAGGGAATCCCATTTAGGGTCCAGGATCTATGATATGTGATCGTTGGGCGTTAATTTTACTGAGAAGCGCACGCTGCGCACGGTTGCGATGCGATGCAAATTGCAATCGATGTTGTAGCAATATCGATTTGAATAGTAAAATATCCCAGGATTATTCCAGTAATTATTATACCCAGTAACACAAGCTCTCTCTCTCATTGTAATAATCTTATTCATACAGCATACCTACTCCAATGATTCAGCAAATATAGTTGTAGCAGTAGAATGACGTTTGCAACGTGAATCACAACGCTTCACAAGTCTATTACTTATGCACTTACATTTATTAGAAAACTGAACTAATTTGGATATGGCGTTAGAGGATATCTTACTTTAGTGCATTTATGTGTTTATCTTATCACACTGTGACATCTGATATGGTTCAGTTAGAATGAAATAGTCACATAGTCCCTACATATAATAAATGTGTAATTCTGATGCGCTACGGAACACACACATAATGATGTCAAATCTAATTTATCCCATAGGTGCTATTGTTCAAAAATTATCGTAACCGCGATGCAGGACTACAAGGCTTTTTGCCGTTCTCCATACATTTTCTAATTTATCGTATCTAACGCCATCTAGGGACAATAATTTGTAGCTGTTTGTTTGTTTGTTTGTTTGTTATTGAACAAATCCCTAGATACTGAACTGATTTTCATGCGGGTTGCACTAATAAGCTTAGAAATAACCAGCGCATAACATAGGATATATTAAAATACAAATATCATTAAAAATTTTTGGTCAAAATTATTAAATATCATTACGAAACCAGACGGAGTTTTATACAACATGGCCGCTTCATGGTGAATTTTTTTTGGCTACTGACGGTTAGTTTGTGTCACAGTACTTTTTTTTATGTTGTATTATGACTCCACACATAGTGTATTTAGCCAGTGTTAAGTATAGTAATTTTTTGTCGTGTTGTTATTGAATATTTCACATGTTTCACGTAAAGTCCATCTGAAGGCACAGATTAAAGAAAAAAACGTGTGTAAGGCCATGAACAAAGAGTAATAGGAGTTAATTTCGGTAGTAAATATGCATTAAACAGTGGAATGAAATTTTACAATTTATTAGATTTGATTAACCATTATTAGTTTTTCTATTTAAGCCCTTGAAGGTTGTTTGGGGTTTTTGGAGTAAAATAGATATACCATCAAATAATATGTAAGTAGTATGAATCGATGCATTCAAGATACAAACATGTTAATTATACTTAGTGCCCGCAGATTAGAGAAATAACCGGCCAAGTGCGAGTTGGGCTCGCACACGAAGGGTTCCGTATCATTATGGCTAGATGGCGCTGTGTGTAATGTCCACACATTTATTATTATTATTCACTCATTTATTTATATTTCTTAAATTTATGTTTTTTATAATACTTCTTATAAAATTAAAATTACAAAAATATTATAAAAAAACCCTAAACCTAGTGTCCCGCCGGCAGCGGGGCAGGGCCCAAGCTACCGGTGGTCAGGGCTGCAGAGTGAAGAACCTCCTGACAATACGTGCCGTGTCAAGGAGTACCGCCTTCTGAATCTGACCCTTGATCCAGCCGTCCAGCGAGAGCCTCTCGAGATGTTGGTCGAGGCTCTTATTATTATTATTATTATTATCTATAAGAACTAGCAAAAAACGTTTGATGTATGAGAGAGAAAAAATACTAAAATACAGAATAAAATAAGTATTTAAGGGGTTAAATACTTATTTTATTCTGTATTTTTTGTAATAGCGGCAACAAAAATATATTTATCATTTGTGAAGATTTCAGCTGTCTAACTATCACGGTTCATGAGATACAGCCTGATGGTGACAGACGGACAGCGAAGCCTTAGTAATAGGGTTCCGTACCCAAAACGGACTGACGACGTCTGTCAGGCTGTCTATCCGTCTGTCACCAGGCTGTATCTCATGAACCGTGATAGTTAGAGCTTTAGCCTTGGGAGTATAATCTTGCTACGCCTATTTTTGGCATTACATGACGTTTATGTTTGGCTCACAGGTCTGAGGGCCAATGCATACTATTACCACCATAGGCTGATGCAGTGGGCCAATGATACTCTTACGTTACGTATAAATTATATACTCTTTGAATGATACAGAAGTATAATAATAATCTTTGGACTGATACGAAGTAGATTTTTTTCTCTAATCTTTGTACGAAACATGTTATGTAAAATGCCCTGGGGGTCTAGCAAAGATCACAATCACTAACGCTAACGCCTCACGCTAACTCCAAAAATGTATCGAAATGACATTCGCTACGGAAAAGTTAGCGATTTCCGAAACGTCATTTCAGTACATTTTGGAGTTAGCGTTTGGCGTTAGCGTTAGTGATTGTGATCTTTGCTAGACCCCCAGGGCATTTTACATAACATGTTTCGTACA
This sequence comes from Ennomos erosarius, assembly GCA_963580505.1. NCBI lineage: Eukaryota > Metazoa > Arthropoda > Insecta > Lepidoptera > Geometridae > Ennomos > Ennomos erosarius. The sequence goes on along the minus strand of OY756983.1, from coordinate 1,989,637 downwards.
GGGCCCTATTGTAAAAATGTTTTGAAAGCCTAGATTTTAATATAATATAGGTTTTAATTAATCATGAGTTCGATGATACTTATCGAAATATCATCGAAAATTTTTCTATAGTTAAGTAGCCATGAGTGGAGATTTCATCAAAATTGGTCCAGGAATATCAAGGATAATAATTAGCGTACCTACGCTGTTTTGGGAAATATTATAATTAATTATTTCATCCATGATTAAGACATGTCATTTTTAATTCGTGGAAGTGATTATACGAGCAGAAAACGCAGTGTGGCTGATAGAAAATCAGTTTTTAAAAATAAAGCCATTACCCAAACCGAAACCTGAAAAGTAATGTAGTCCACGCGTGGCAACGCCGCGGGCAGTAGCTAGTTATAAATAAATAAATAATATGCGAGGACATTTCACACAGCGCCATCTAGCCCCAAACTAAGCATAGCTTGTACTATGGGAACCAGATAACTGATATAATACTTAGATACTTTTTTTAGTTATTATATTTTAGTTATTATAGTTAGGTTAGGTTGAAGAGATTTATACGAAAAAAAAAACTAAGATTGGTAAAGCAAGAATCTGACAAGAGACTAATAAAATAAAGTCTTACTAGGTGGTAGGACTTTTCTGCAGTTCGTCAGTTATTCTGCCGCCAAGCAGTAGTGTGCAAACACTACTGTGTTGTGAAGGGCATTGTAGCTAGTGAAATTACTTTATAACTATAACCTGTTTACACAGTCTAGTAATCTTACTACTAGACTGTGTGATGTCTCAGGATGACGTGCGCAGGCGCATTGCAGTGTCACGCGAAACTTTATTATTTTCAAGTTCTGAGTGACACTGGAACTATTATGAGCGGCCGTGTCGCTTAACATCAGGTGAACGTTTAGGTTATCATGTCTATTATCATAAAAAAGTAGAAATAGAAATTCGTACCCAGCTTCATCAGCAACTTGCTGCAACAGTGTGTCCACGTCACCCTGTGGCACGGTGGTGGTTGTGGTTTGTGACATAGCATTCTCCATGTACGAAGACTGAACATCTAGGTCTTCGAACTGGCTCTCAAATTTGTCCATCAGCGTAGATATCTTTTCAAGGTTCATTGACTTCATCGCAGCATCCATTGCTTTTACAACACCAGCCATAGAGGTTGTGACCTGAAAGTATGGTGACATACTTATTACATATTTCTATGGGCTACATCCTATAAAAATATAGTCCTCAAAATTTTAGCAACCAGTGGGAACTGCACCCGCGCCCAGCAAGTCACCGGGTAGGACATCTGCCACTGAGCTATGGTTACCCGACCGCTAGCTGCGAAAATCTTAAGGACTACACAAAATGATTAAAAAATATATATGTGTGGACATTTCACACAGCGCCATCTGGCCCCAAACTAAGCAAAGCTTGTACTATAAGGGTATAACTGACAGACAAACAAAACACAAGGAAGGATAAGAACTCCGTTTTCTAAAACTGTTAAAAAACCCTAACAAGAGCTTGTAATTACTGTAAATATAATTATTATTGTGGGTTCGATTCCTACCCAGGACAAACATTTGTGTGATGAACATAGATGGTTTGTTCTTGTCTGGGTGTTATATTGTATTCTATGTATGTATTTACAAACAAAAAAGTATATAAGTATTATATCCGTTATCTGGTTCCCATAGTACAAGCTATGCTTAGTTTGGGGCTAGATGGCGATGTGTGAATTGTGCACACATATTTATTTTATTTATTTTTTTTATTTTTATTGTCACCTTTCTTGTTGTCAGAGCAGTTTGCACTCTGCTTGACACAGCATCCACTCTAGCAGACATTCGCAGATAATTCAGAGCTTGATTCTTCTGTCTTATTGCATTCTCTGCATGTATTCGAGCACCTTCCATGTTGCCTTTCTGTATCGCTTTTTTTGCTTTTTCTTTTTCTAACTTCTCTTCCTTTTCACATTTTTTAGAATTTCGTTCCAGCTCTTTCACAGCAAATTTTAAATTGAACAGGTGTTCTGGGTTGTGAAGTTAAGGATAAAAGATAATTTCTGTTTTATTAAATTTTATTATTATAAGTATAGATTATAGGTGCTCTGCAATCTCCCTACAAGTCCTAATTACATATAGGGATAATTACATACTCCATTTTCCAGGATAAAAGTAACCTATGTTGATTTTGGAAATCTGTGTGCTTTCAGTCCTTTGACGAGGGAAGTAAGAGGATGTGGCATAAAACTAACTACACCCAATATGTTATAGCTATCAAGTCAACTTCTTTAAAGAATGAACAAAAATAGTCGCATTTTATTTTAGCGAATACCATTTTGAACGTGCTAAAAAGAGAAGTATACCATTTCAACTTTCATTTTTGATAATAATTTGTTGCTGCCGTCATTTGAGACCACCCTGCGGCAAAAAATCCGCCATGTTCTGGTGGCATTTTGAGCTAGAATGTCAGTCGTCAACTAGCGTCAACTGTCAAACATAGTAAACAATGGGGCGGAGTCGGCACCATATTGTGGTGAAAAAGTGCCGCATGTCACGTGACCATTTGTCCAATCCTCTTACATCCCTCATCAAAGTTTCAGTCCGCTACCATTACTCACACTCAGCAAGTGTGCGGTGAAAAATGACAATCATACAAAATATTATGTATATAATTTGTGGTGACACCACAAACTATCGTAAAATATCCTGAGCACACTCTCCGAAATAGATTTTATATAATATATGAAAAATTATAATTAATGTCTTTTGATTGATAGTAGGACTTTTGTTGTACAGCCTTATGTGGGTTATGTTATGTGGCATTGCTTCCACACAAATTCTTTTTATTTTACTTTCCTTAGAACTTTTAACAATTATGCCACTCTGTAAGGCACATTTTATGGGTCATCTACTACAAAACAATTTATTATCAGGTTTTTAATCCATGTTTTACTAATGCAAAAATAAGAGTATTTCTTTCAACATTGGATAGGCCAAGTATTACAAAATCCAATAGAACTGCCTTCATTGATTCCTGGCTGTGTGATCTTGGTTGGACAATACGGATTATGTAATATTGTTGTCCAGCAATATTTCCTCCCACAAGTCTCTATTCTGTATACCTAATATCAATAACAATATATTTTGAGACGTGACGATGGCAAAAGACCTGACGGAATGACCCTGATTCCATGGAAGTTGGGGCGGCCTTTGGTCTGGGATGTAACCTGCGTAGACATCCCTCGCACCGTCGCATCTTCCTAGAACACAGGTTGGGGCTGGCGCGGCGGCAGAATCCGCAGAGAACATGAAAAGGCGCAAATATAGTACTCTAGATAGTGGGTACGTATTTGAGCCTTTTGGTGTTGAGACGCTGGGACCGTGGGGACCAAGTGCGCACAAAATTTATAAAGACCTCTCGGAACGTCTGATCGAGGCAACATGTGACCAAAATGCTGGTCTATTTTTGGCACAAAGGCTAAGCATTGCCATACAACTGGGCAATGCCGCCAGCATTTTGGGTATGTTGCCCACTGGTAGTGGCTTTTTAGATTAAGTTTACTTATTATATGGTTTTTTACTTTAGATTTAGATAAGTAGTTTATTTTAGTTTGGATTAATTTAGTTTTAGTCAATTTATCTACTTATTATGAAATAAAGGTGATTTATTGTTAAAAAATGTATAAATCACAAAATAAAGGTATGCAATTATAACAAGATAATTACGATAAACGTACAATAATATATTTTGAGTGATAAACATATACATAGGAAAAATTCTAAAACATTTTACTATAAATATTAGACAGCAAGAATAAAATTCTTTTACAAAACATGAGACATGCATTGTGCAGGCACAGTGTGTTCTATGCAAATAACACTAGTTGAATAGAAATTGTTATTCTGCAAACGGGAGACATTATTCCAGCCTTTTCAGCAAATAAAAGTAAGCGAGAAACACAGAGCAATCTGTTTCAAAAGTACCTTGTTCTGTGTGGGCAATATAAGAACTGGCCCTGGTTCCTGTAAGTTAACGTTCCATCGCAAAAGCTCATCAACCACATAAGATTATGATTAGAGCCGCCTAAAATTGAAATGAACATCATCAGTAAATTACATACCAAACAGAGCCATGACGAGTTGTAAGTCCGGATTTCGCAATTTACACAATTACACTTGAAGCATAGGGCTGTAGGAATAACTAATTATTGTAAATCAAACACAAAATTTTAAAAGGATACTTTCCATTGCGGACGATGACATTTCGTTCCCCAGTTTGACGGCTTTTACTGACGGTACACACAAAAAATAAAAGCAAAATGCCTTTTTGCTTTAATTATCAACAATAACAATTATTTATGACGAAATATAATATAAATTATAACAAAACTGACAAAGGTACTCTGAAACTGAACTCTGCGAAAATGACTCAGAGTCAGTCACAACATACAGTCCGACAAGGATCTTTTGGCGCGTGGCAAAAATTGGAACTACCGCTGACAGCTTGTTGTTCTATTAAGTTTTTATGCTACTTGTGATATACTCTTTAATCTATGAAGTTTATGGTTCATGTTTTGAGGCCTGTCAACGGACATTGTCTTAGAAGATAGATCGGAAAAATAATACATGAAAGCATACTAAAATATTGTATTATTTATTAATTAAACATGGTGACAGCGGCTTAAAGCTGAATATACCTAATAAAAAAACCCAGTGCCTGTTAAAATTGCTTGAAATATTTTTTAATTATGGCGGAAAGTCATCCAACACTACCAACCTTAGCCCCACCCATATTCTCAGGGAAAGGTGAAGACTGGAAAAGCTTCATCAAGAGGTTCGAATGGTATCGACAAGCATCAGGCCTGGCTACGCAACCTGATATAAAGCAAATAAGCATGCTCATGTACATAATTGGAGATAAAGCTGATCATTTGCTAACAATGTTCAACATTAAACAAGGTGACAAATCTTACACTTATGATAAAATTCACAAAAAGTTGGATGAATACTACTCTTCGGCACAAAATAAAATACACGCACGTGCAAAATTTAATAAAATATGCCAAGAAGATGATGAAAGAGTAGACGATTTCTTGGCAAGAATATACGCCGCAGTAGAATCCTGCCAATATCCATCAAATATAAAAGATGAATTAATTCGAGATAGGATTATTGTTGGTTTAAAAGATACAAAAGTATCAAACAAACTGCAACTAGACCCTGAGATCACACTGGACACTGTCATTATCAAAATTAAACAAGAGGACGAGGTAGCTCGACAAAAAAGTGTAGTCAGACCAAGCACTTCTTCGGAAGAAGTAAACAATGTCCAATACTCTACAAATAGAGGGAAACAGACGACCAAGCAACCAAATCCAAAGAAAGCGTCTTACCCGAATTCGTGCGGTAGATGCGGAAGATCACCATCGCACGCTTTTTCCAGTTGTCCGGCAAGAAACAGTGTATGTACTCACTGTCGAAAACGTGGTCATTGGGCACAAAAATGCAGGTTTACAAAAAGATTGAACGAAGTTGAGCAAAGCAACTTTCAAAAAAGTTCTGAGGAAGATGACGACGCTATTTTGAATACTATAGATGAACTACAAGCTACTCTTGAATATATCAACAGTAAAGATCCATGGAAAGCGGTTTTAAAAATAAATGGAACGGAGTTAAACTTTAAGCTGGACTCCGGTGCAGATGTATCCGCAATAAGCGACAAAGACTTGAAATTGAGGGACGCACAAAATTAGTTCACACTATATCCAATCTCAAAGGAGCTGGAAACAAACCCCTCAATGTAGCTGGAAAATTTCAATCTGAAATAATATGGCAAAATCAAATAATAAAACCATACGTGTACGTCATAAAAAACTTGGAACATCCATTACTTGGAAAGAAAGAAATTGAGTTATTAGGAATATTAACCAGAATCAACACAGTTGAACAAGCTATTCAGGTTGATCCAGAGGATCGCATGGATAATTTTGATCCACTTAAGCAATTTCCATCATTGTTTCGGGGCTTGGTAAACTAAAAAGAGAATATAAAATTTGCCTGAAAGAAGATGTGAAACCATATGCGATAGCCTATCCAAGACGAGTCGCAATTCCTCTTTATGAATCCCTAAAAATGGAGTTAAAAATGCTACAAGACCAAAATGTTATATTTCCGGTAGATAAACCAACGGATTACTGCGCAGGAATAGTAGTTCGCCCAAAAGAAAATGGGAATATTCGGCTCTGTGTAGATTATACAGAACTTAACAAGAATATAAAAAGATCCAGATACCATCTGCCATCGGTTGATGAATGCTTAGCAAGAATTGAAGGAGCAAGTTATTTTTCAAAAATTGACGCCAATAAAGGTTACTTTCAATTACCTCTGAATAAAGAGTCTAGACTGCTCACAACATTCATAACGCCATTTGGTAGATTCGCATTTAAAAGAATGCCAATGGGTATTACTTGTGCAAGCGAAGTTTGTCAAAAAAAAATTCAGAGCATGATTGAGGGTGTTGAAGGCGTTGTTTGCTGTCAAGATGACGATTTAATTTCTGGTAAAACATTAGAAGAACATAATAAACGATTGACTAAAATATTAGACCGGATGCAAAAAGAAGGTGTAACCCTAAACAAAGATAAATGCGAATTTCAAGTACAAAAATGTACATTTTTAGGGCACGTAGTCTCCAAGAATGGAATAGAATCATGTCCTAAGAAAACTGAAGCTATAATAAAGATGCCTCAACCTATAGACGTCACAACAGTTAGAAGCTTTCTGGGTATGGTCAATTATCAATTAAAATTTCTACCTGATATAGCTACGATCACCAAACCTATACGAGACTTACTAAAAACAAAAGATTGTGCATCTCCGGACAAGAAGATCGTGTGGACAAAAGAATGCGAAGAAGCATTTAAAACGATAAAAGAGAATATAACCAAACAATGTTTGCTGGTTTTATTTGACGCAAAAAAAAAAATAAGAGTATCAGCGGATGCGAGCTCTTATGGGTTAGGAGCAGTTATAGAACAATTTGAAATTGGAATAAATATGTGGAAACCAGTTAGCTACGCTTCTCGAAGTTTAACTACAACAGAATGCAATTACGCGCAAATTGATAAAGAAGTATTAGCACTAACCTGGGCATGTGAAAAGTTTTCCATGTATCTTATTTGGCTGCCTTCGTTTGATTTACGTACAGATCACCAGCCATTGGTTAAAATATTGGGCGATAAACCCATTGCTGAATTAACAGCTCGCATGCAAAGATTTGGTTTAAGGTTACCTAAATTTACATATACCATTGCTCACGTCCCGGGAAAATATATGCACACCGCAGATTTAATGTCATGTGCGCCAGTGAAAACATATGAAAACATAGAGTTTTTGAATGAAAGTGAAATAAAAAATGCGATTATAGCTGAAATACAAGCGATCCCTATGACAGACACTTTATTAGAAGCCATCAGAGATGCACAAGAACGTGATGACACATGCTGTTCTCTTAAAGAATTTATACAGAATGGATGGCCACAGAAAAATGGTATAGACCAGAGCATTGCCATGTTCTACCAGTTTAGAGGAGAACTTGAAATTCAAGACGGTTTGATAATGAGAGGCCACAGGATTGTTATACCAAAAGAATGGCAAAACGACATGCTTTTAAAGCTGCATCAAGGCCATCTGGGAGTAGAAAAGTGTAGAACACGTGCTAGGGAATCTGTGTGGTGGCCTGGTATCTCTTGCAACATTCGCACCCTAGTCGAACAATGCAAAGAATGCATTGAACACAGAGTTAATGCAACAGAGCCTCTTATAACAGCAGAAAAGGCCACATCTCCATGGGAAGTCATAGCTGTAGATTTATTTACAGAAAAGGGTAAAGAATTTATGGTGGTCATCGATTATTTTTCGCGCTTTCCGGAAATGTTTAATCTGAATTCCACAACATCAAATGCAATCATAGCTCACCTCAAGGGTTTATTTGCTAGATACGGCATACCAAATATTGTGAGATCAGATAATAGGCCACAATTTGCTGCAGCTGAGTTCAAAAGTTTCCCAAAAGCATGGGGCTTCAAACACATCACAAGTAGCCCTCATGCATCCTGGAGCAATGGCATGGCAGAAGCAGGAGTGAAAATAGTAAAAAATATAATTTCAAAATCAAAGAAACCCTATTTGGGGTTAATGGCCTATAGAAGCACTCCTATTGAAAATGGTTATAGTCCGGCGCAATTACTGTTTGGTAGACGTATACGCACAACAGTATCAATGCAGAAAGACTTGCTAGTACCAAAATGCCCAAACATAAAGGTCATTAACGATCATAAACGTATGTCTAACGAAAGAGTTAAAAAAAACTACGATAGAAGGCATAATGCGAGAAAGTTATCTATCCTAGCTCCTGGTACACATATTTGGGATGTCATTTCAAGGAGTTATGGCACGAGAGAAGAGCCTAGAAGCTATGATATATTAACTGCAAATGGTACTATCATTCGTAGGAACCGACACCACATCACTCAATCATCATTCAATCATACTCAAAACACAGAAGAGAGTGATACTGTGAATAAACGAGCCACGAACAGCTTGACACATTTTAATATTAATAATAGAATGATTAACGGACATGAGACTCCTACTCCTGAGAATCACGGAGGTGAGAAGACTGGAAGTGAACACCACCGATCAGTGACGGATCCCGAGATCACCAGAACTGGTAAAGTAGTGCGAAAGCCAGCACGCACCAACCTTTAACTACAACTTAGTATCTATTTTTTTTTATATAAAAGAGAGGATGTTCTATTAAGTTTTTATGCTACTTGTGATATACTCTTTATCTTTAATCTATGAAGTTTATGGTTCATGTTTTGAGGCCTGTCAACGGACATTGTCTTAGAAGATAGATCGGAAAAATAATACATGAAAGCATACTAAAATATTGTAATATTTATTAATTAAACACTTGTCAAAGTGTCATTGTTGACAAATCGCTCCAGTTGCCGCTGCTACCGGTTGTACCGGTTAGTAATACCATCTAAATGAAAGTCAAGTCCCACCCAAATTGCCTTAAAAGCATAAATTGGTACAATATACAGCATTTGAAATGATTAAGGACGGTTTTTTTTTAATTTTTTAATGGAATTGAAAATTTGATACACTGTCGTTTAATTTTGACTAACTGTTCCGCCCCGGCTGCGCATGGGTTAACTAGTTATAAGTCCATAATATACAAACAAAAAAGTATTGCATAAAAACTACATACCTATTGCTTCGTGCAACCTGCACTTGGCCGTTTTAGAAAATTAAAAAGTATCCTAAATGTTATTCTGAAAAATTAGCTATTACCATACCAAATTTCTGCAAAATCCGTTCAGTAGTTCCAGCGTGATGCGTTTTCAAAGGAACAGACACAAAATGTCCAAAAAATAATGTTTATATTTTTATATCCACTTAGTGTAAGAAAAGCAGACAACATTTTCCAAAAATGTTCAATAAACACTACAGACTTTGCCCAGTATAAAAGATTGATTTCCACAAATCACATACCCAGGTTTTCAATAGTAAGTAGGTAAATTAGTTTAATCGGATAATAAAGAATATTTTTATTTTAGAAAAAAAGCAGCGAAAAGTCAGGTTATGTCAAAAGCTAGGGGGTCTAGAAGAGATACCAACCACTAACGCTAACGCAAAACGCTAACTCCAAAATGTACTGTAATGACATTTCTGAAATCGCTTACTTTTCCGCAGCGAATATCATTTCAATACAGTTTTAAATTTAGCGTTTGGCGTTAGAGTTAGTAGTTGGTATCTTTGCTAGACCCCCTGGGAACATGAATGGTGCAATTACTGCATGCATGTGAATAAGTTACAAGAGGATTATCGAGCTCAAGATGGATATTTAAACAACCCTTTTATCCTAGAAGTATGCTCAAATAAAGAAAGCAGTTACAGTAAGGTTTTGATAATGATGATTCTTATGAAAATTCTGGCAACAATGGCTCCTGCAGAATACAATATGAGTTACTTAGTGAGTTGATTAGTGATTACAAATCTCTAAATGAGACAAAAAAGTGTATTTTATTCAACGTAACATTGTCCTAAAATCAAGGACATTTTATTAACTTTTAACCCCAACGCACCCACGCCCTCCTGAAAATGTCATCCACGCGCCAAAAGATCCTTGTTACAATGTACATAGTAATCTATGGTCTCGACCAGTCGACCATAGACAATAATTGTTTTCAAACTGGGGTGCGTTCCAGATGGGTGTTATTTTCGATCACAAAAGTCGTTTTTGGCCTTCTTGGCATTCTTAGCAGCTACTGGAATTATTATGGATAATTTATCTCAACGCAAAATGTATGAGAATGACATTACCTGTAGATCGCAGGTTAACACACTGCAGTATAATATAAAACATATTTTGAAAAGGCTGAAAAAAATTCCTTTTCTGTGTTATCGTGTTGACCTAATCACGCTTCTTTATGCAAAAATAGCGCCCGTTGCAAAGCACATTGTAATTTTTTTTCTCAAACGAAAAAAGTTTGTTCGGAGACACGCAAAATATATAAGTCGATCTCTCAGTATTCACAATTTTTATCGGATTGTAGTCTGTGGCCATTTATTTTTCTTAATGTTGGTAAAAATGGAACTAGACTGGAAAAGACAATGACAAAAACAAAAATAATGAACAAAATGTCAAAATAAATTGAATGGAGTGAGTGTTCATGGTGGTGTTCGCTGTCGAATTTTATTTTGCAAGTGAAACATTCAAGTAGCGTCAAATAATCCTAAATATTCTAAAAGATCCTTTTGTTTATTAGATTCTATCAAATTGTATTGAAACCGTAGTGCTAGCCTTAATTAAGATTTTACAATATTTTTGATTTTAACTACGCCTGCTACTCTAGCAGGAATCTAAACAAGATCGACCAAGTAGAGGCCATCGGCTGGGCGTAAAAAGAAAATGGCGTGCGCTACACTTAAAAGAAATTTGGACTGGGAGTCCATGGCGCAATTGCCAGCAAAGAGACGCAGATGTTCTCCGTTCGCCGCAAGCTCGAGCACAAGTCCTGGTATTAGGGTGTCCGAAAATCGTTCTGCATTTGGAGAAGCCGTTAGTGCACCTGCAAAGTTGACCCCAGGTTTGTTTATTTTTTACTAGGGTCTCGAAGGATTTAACAGATTCGCTGAATTTCCCAAGGTACTACCTTATTTTGGGTAATTTTTAATCCATGGTACCTATTTATTTCAGCTACGTATTATCTAACTCCATTGTTGTTTTGTGCTATCAAGGAATATTTTTATCGCGAAAGAGTGAGACGGCTGATCCGTGAAATGAAAACCGTTTGGTTAATTTGGTTTACGTCCTTCTGTACTTTTTACTTTTGTAACCATCTTGCGTTGCATTTTCGATTCGAGTCTGCAGTGCAGATTATGGCTGAGTTGGCGTGGGAATTTCCGAACAAGAATATTTATTGTGCAGACACCAACTGCTAATTTATCAAAAACCTTTTCATGCAAAACAAAGCTATAATTTTTACTATGGATTACAATTATTTGAACTGCAAAGGATGACTTTGCAAAATTACGTGTTCTTAAAGAACTGACAGGAGAATAGCAAATCAAAGAGGTACCTACAAACACATCAATGATATTTTAGTGGGGTATATCATAATTATTACAATACATCAAGTGAATCCTATTTGAAGTTTCCTAACAAAGATCTTATTATCTTTACATGAACTTAGCTAATAATTATTGTTAGATCCATTATGTTATAATATGAAGCATGACATTGTAATGTACTTACAAGTGCTGTAACTCAGTTCAGACCTCAGACCTCAGGCCTCATAACCTCCACTCCACTCAACACAGTTTTAGTAAGATGTTAGTGCACTCACTTTCCGGTTGGAATGTACGGGATGGGATACTATGGAAAAAGACTTTATTTTATATCTGATATACAATTGTGATTAGTTTTGTGAATAAAAAATATAAAGGATAAAAAAACACTATCAAGTTGAAATTAAATGTTTCTATGCAATAAAAATATAAAAAAAAGGAACTGCACTTAGTAGCTGCTCCACACCATCATAAAAACAGAGTGTATAAAAACAGCAGGTAGAGCAAGTTTTTGTATTGCTTTCAGTTCACAAGCTCCATATCGTTTATGGTTGTATACTAGACCTTATTACTTATTGAAATATTTCTTAAGGTTATGATTACTTGTGTAGGTATTATAACCCAAGGAATATTGGAATGCCTGGAAAGCTTTTATTTGTCTAGTAACATACTAATACTTCTATGGTAAAATACTAGTACCTCTAGTAAACAGACAAATCCATAATAGTAGCTTTTGAATTTTATCCTAGTTTTATGTCATTTAAACTACAAATAAATACAAACAAACTATATTTTAATATACTTCTGTATTTTAGAGCTTTAAACAAGTGCACCTGCTAAGCTTATGAAATATCAACATCCATTATTGTTCCATGCACTTTATATTGAACTAGCTGCATCCTGTGGTTTCATCCACATAAGTTTCAATTCCAAGGTAATATTGGGATTAATGTAGGTAACAGAAAAATATAAAAGATAAAAATTAATGTTTTGCTGCAAATCACAGTGCATTGTTGCAATTTTATTGATAGATGACATGATATAGTGACTCATCAACACATCTGAATCTAATGTATGACTGTGTAATCAGATTTATAATTTTTATCCAGGTTGCAAAGTAATGATGTTTTCATATAGGCTGTTTGTTTACCACTAAAACTGAATAAAGAAATGGTATTTGGTTCTATGTTAAAACTTTATTCTTCAAACAATAAATAAAATTGGTGTAGTAATTCTAGTATCTGTAGAGGATAGGTTTCCTTATCAGGGGATATATCAGCTTCTTTTTTTCCCACAAATCTGATACTGTTTGGAGTCACCATAGAACTACTATGAAGCTACTTAACTGTTAAACATCATTGTCTGCTTTTTTTATTTTCATATTCTAAAATGTATAAGCTACAACAGGTGCTGACATATGTTATTGTATCAGTATCTTGTGCATTTAAAGTCCCATAAAGAGGACCATTAGGTTTGTATGCTACCAATAGCTTAAAAAAGGCTGGCCAAGCACAGGATTTTGGATGTTCTCGAATGCAAATTCACTCACATTTATCAGTGTACCAAACAATGGATTTAGTCTCATGCCATCAAATAATTTGCTGAATTACACTCCCTCTCCTGAGCTGCACTCCTAACTGCTGTGGCCTTACCTTCCTCTTAGTGTGATTCCCCAGTGAATAGTTGCATTACAATTTTATACTGATACTAAGAGCTGACAGAAATCTTTTGAAAGGAGTGGAAGGACAGTAGGGAGGCTTTTGCTCTGCAGTGGGATGACCATTGGGTATTAAACTTACAATAATCATAATAAAATAAGAGGTGATGGTAAGGCTCCAGTTCATGATCATCATCATTAACAACCTGAAGATGTCCACTGCTGAGCATAGGCAAGGGAGCTCCACCTTTGAGTGGCTGCTCGCCTCCTGCATACATCGCCTCCTCGCGGTTTTCACCAGATCGTCGGTCCACCTAGTGGAGGGCCTATGCTGCGTCTTAGGATTCGTGGTTGCCACTCGTGAACCTTTCTTCCCGATCGGTTGTCAGTTCTACGAGCGATCGAGCAGCGAGCGAGCAGGGGCCGTACTGTGAGCTCTTAGCGCGATTCAAATCAGAGCGTATATTGGATCGCAATGTTTTTTTTGTATGAATATTTTGACACGCGACCCAAAATAGGCTCTCTTTTGAATCGCACTTAGAGCTCACAGTACGGCCCCTGTTCTACGAGTCAGCGAGTCAGTTCATGGTACCGTTTTATTTTTTTTTACGCTTGATAAGCTTGCGTTTTACCACTATCTCACCTGATGGGAAGTCACGATGCGGTCTAAAATGTAACATCTAGAAGATACCTGTTCACTCTCGAATTGAAGTCCAAGGTTGTAGTTTTCGAGAAATACCGGCAAAACATTCCACTCTGGCTGTTTGCATAATAAATGTGTATAGTAAATAGGGCCTGCCTGGGTGTTATTGTAGAGCGCATGGCGCAGGAGATCTGCGACGAGATCAAGCGGCTGCAGCGGCGGCGGCAGCTGCGCATGGCGGGCGGGCCGGCGTCCTGCTCCTCCTCGAGCGGCAGCGAGGGCGACGCCTCGCCGCCGCACCGCGCCGCCGCGCCCGCGCCCGCGCCGCTCCCGCACCACCGCGCGCTCTTCACCTTCAAGCAGGTACTCCCCACTCCAGGTTAACTCTTCACCTCTGCAATACCGATATAATGAGATGACAATACAATAACAATGCATGTGTGTTCGATATTGAGTCACTGGGAGTTTAAGGCCTGGATCTCCGCGCATCATCTATCTTGCTCGCGCATCGCCACATGTTTGAACGTATTCAATGGTAGAACTTAGAAAATTACAAATATTGAAAGAACTGCAAAATAACGTCACAAATGTTCAACACAACGGCTAAGGGAATATACAGAGAATTTGCAGCACCATTCTCCTCGGTTTTATACTCTGCAACCACCAAGGCTCCTGCCAAGCGGGGTGATTATGGCAAATCCTCCCCTATTATAAAGTGTCCAAAGTGGTGTTATATGTGGGAGGCCTATGTTCAACAGTGGATGTCTTCCGGCTGGTGTGTGTGCAATGTGAAATAAATTGTTGTTGACATTTCACACTGCAACACATCTAGCCCAAAACTAAACAAACCTTGTTTACTAGTACAGTAAGGTAGCATGAGCATCGACATATTTTTTATCTCTTATCTCAAGAAAGTGCAACCAAGTTTAAGTTGGCCAATGAAAACGCAACAAAATCATTACTTGGTTCCCAAGCCTAAGGACTCGAAATGCCCTGTAGTTGTACGCGGAGCGTCTCACTTCAGTTCGCGTCGAGACAAATACGCACGTATTTTATTTATAATACGCGAGAGTGTACGCAACGGCGTTACCGAGTTACGAGCATTTTGCAAAGTGGCATTAGGTAGTCTCGTAACACGATTCAGTAAAGGAAAGCATTGAAAATAGCAGAAATTTATATTTTCTAGCACCATAATCATTACATGAATGTTTTGAATATGTTCCCAGGTGCGCATGATCTGCGAGAGGATGCTGCGTGAACAGGAGGTGGCTCTACGCACTGAGTACGAGTCTGCGCTCAGCTCCAAGCTTGCCGAGCAGTATGAAGCTTTTGTCAGGTTCAACCTTGACCAGGTACTTATATATTATATTCACTGTTCTGCATCGAAATAAAATACCCATAGAAAAACAACTCTAAGCAAGATCGCCCAGTTTTGTGACCAAACGAGCGTTGTACTATATTTATTTTTATTTATATCTACTTACGTCTACATACCAATGTAAAAACGACCTTATTCCTTTAGGATTAGGTGCATTTCAACCTACAAAGTCAACCACATAAGACTTTACTGTAACCAATACCGCGAGCAGAGTGGTCGTTCCCTGATTGGCTGATCGGTGACTTCGTTTGACGCTCGATAAGAAGGACACAGCTATGTAGATGTGTAGCTGCGTCCCTCTCTACCACAGCCCCGGCTACTATCGGCTTTATAGTTAGGGAGCTAACTGGTATTTTGCTATAAGATTTCTTCATGTTTAGAAACACCGATACGGATGCGGATAGTTCAAATCAGCACAAATCGATTTGGTTCGGTCAACTAAGAGCCCTCTTGAATTTCAACCGTTATTTTTACGTTAAATTGCCAACTTTGGCAGTCTCATTCTGAGAAACTGAAAAACTTCGACAACTTACCTCTTCCCATGAAAAGGGTTAGGAAATAACAAGGTGGGTCAGTTAGCATTCAATACAATATTCGATTAGTTTATGGCATAAAGTTTCGTTTACAGGCAGCTAAACTTACGTACAAACATGAGAAATCAGTTGTTCCTAGGCCTAGGGTACGAACCTATATGAGTTTCGAAGTCGCATTTGAGGTGAACACTATTATCACAGTCTACCATAATTTTAAATAATAACAATGGCAATAATAATTATGGTTGAATGAGATGATGTGTGCCATATAAAGGAATCGCTAAGAAATTTCGACACCTAGCTCCCTAACTATGACCACAATGACTGGTGATTTGGGATGGTGTTATGCATTAAAACTACGAGTAAGGAAAACGTGTATAATATAAAATGGAAAAATTACTACACATCACATACCTAGAATTCCAATAGTATAATAAATACGAATGTTTATACATCTGTATGTTTAGGTATAATTATTTCAATGAGTAGGTGTGTTAACCCAACAACCAACCAACTACGTCATGGCAAAATGGATTTGCGTGAAATTCGATTACATGTTAATTCATCATTTATCTGTTTGTTGTATTTATTGCTTATTTAGGGTTCAGAATTCAAGGGTAAAGCAAACCCTATTACTAAGGTAAGGCTCCGCTGTCCGTCTGTCACCACTCGCCAGGAATTCAATAACATCCTGTATTTTTTGTTCTTAAAACACGAAACCTAAAAATAATAATTTTAATTCTGTTGCATAACCTCGGCCATCGCCGCTGTGGATAAAACAGTTTTCCTTACTTACCGGTGAAATGAGATTTCTCCTTCCTTTCTTGCATCAGAGTGACTCCGGCACCATTTGACGACACACGACGGCATCTTTGCCACAACAATATCGTAACGAACCAAAAAAAAAAAGTTTTACTTCACTCCCAATTCTCGCAAAGCCATAAGTAAGACTACTTCACAGCTCAGCGGGCGCGATGCGAATGGCGCTACGCGCGGTTCCAATATTAAGACCCACCCACAGCGGTTGCATTTGCGTTTGGCCATTTTGGACCTCGTGTTACACTTCTATGGGTATTATTTCGATGCTGTTCTGCTTTGTATAAATTATTTATGTCATAACTTTATTCTGCCTTCCACATTTTATGTATAACTTATGTCAAGCCTTCTTAATCTATTTTGGGGATGGTAAGGCCTGCACTGACATTCCTTATGGGGTGTATATAAAAACCTTGGGATCATAAAAATAAAATATGAATTAATTTATTCCAAATTACAATACCTTCGCGGCAGGATTTTTTGCTGGACGACCTCGTACTCGTTATAATATAAACCATATCTAAGCAGTCCAATGTCACAACGTGATGGGAAATTAGTTACTGCTTACAAGCAAACCAACATTAAACTAGGTAAAATAATGTGGCATACTCTCACATATGTATATACAAGTGAGCTTTCGGCTTCTATGTTTTTTCACATCACATCACAATAGTAATTACTAATTATTATTATTTGAATGAATGAATTAGCATCGTGTGACAAAACCATATAATTTAACTTATTAAAAAATATTGTGTATTACACGTGGCCTCGGTTTTCATCAATCGATTTTTCTCAAGTCATCATCCAAACCAAATCTGTTTTGGAATATGAACGAAAAGGGCAAATGTGTAGTGTGATTCACATTCATAATATACATTCGCCTTTTCGTGTGAAACAAATCCAGGGTTGGCTTTAAAGGGCGTTGCACTCTGCACACTCTGCTTAAAGTGCTTACCACTTCCCGCGCAAATCTAATTTTTGCAACTGCGTAGCGTTTCGCGCAGACTTCACAGCCGCCATCGAGTTTGGATCGGACTCTAATGTAGAATAAAGCGCCAGCATTTGTCAATTCCGGTTCGTTTGTTGCAGGTCCAGCGCAGACCGCCACCCTCGACGTGCATGCAGCTCGGTATGGACGCGGAACACATGCACCAAGACCTTGTGCCCAGCTGTGAGTATTTATACTCTATTCTCACCACACAGTGCCCTAAGATAACTGATGGGTGTAAGAGACAAGCACCCGCTCAGTGGCACTCTTTGGGGAAGGTCTATGTTCAGCAGTGGATGTCTTCAGGTGGTTAATGATGAGGAAGTGTACTAACAAGATTGCAGTTGAAAACTTATAAAATAAACTGTAAAAACTAACAATTTGTAGAAAAATTCAATTACAATTATGTTTGTAGACTCAGGGCTTTGTATACTACTACTTATACTATTACATTTGCCAATGATACCTTACACTGAGCATTACACTCCAATGTCATTTACATGCCTAAGAGGCATTTACACATTACCAACTATAAATTATAAATTTTAAAACATTACACCTGGCAACATAACTGAAAACTGAAACATTCACATATTAATTTTGAGACTGCAAAAGCTGAAAATTCAAGCTGTTCAACCGATTTACAGCATTTTACAACAAAAATCAAAAATATCCATATTTTGTTTTCAGACTTGTCCTAATGTAATGGAGTTGGCATGCGGTGCAACACTGCAGTATATCAAGACAAACATATTTTGGTATATGTGAATATTCTAAGCGGGAATATAAATTATCCTGAAACAATACGCATGATGACTACTATTAAAAATGAACAAGTAAATATTACTTTCACAAAAGAACATTAAAAATGAATGCAATAATTGATAAAATAAGCAATATCGGTAAATAAATCACGAAGTATTAAGCTTTTAAAGTTTCTACAGTAGGCATCTCCTGTCCCTTTCTCGCGAAACAGCGCCCCCACAGTTACTATGAAAAATCTACTTGTGACGTCACATGCCAAAGAGATTGTATGAAAAGCTACCACAGCTTAGTAATGAGGTACTATAACGACATTCCTCTGACGTCACTGGCTGTTTGATCTATCTCTTTCTATTCCGGTTTTTAAAATGCTTGTAACTTGGTAATTTTTTGAGATATTTAATTTTTGTTATCACAAATGTTTGTCTTTTGAGGGGTATAATTAATTTATCCAAAAAAAAATTTTAGTCATCATGCCTATTCAAGATATGGTGATTGCTGGTGAAATTTGGCCTGTAAATTGTATTGTACAATTGTCTTACAATAAACAATGGTGTACTGACAAGTATTTTCTTTACTGATCTTTGTTTAACTCCAATAGCTTACGCGATATTTATTATCATAATTTTAAACCACAGCCGATGATGTAGGTTGGTCAAAATAAATAATGTCACTGTTGCTGTGATTGAATTATATTCTTTGCAAATTGCAGATGTTACTTATTTAGGAACTCGCCTTGTTGCATTCTTGAATCAATTGACAATATTATTATCCAGGTCAAATTCCACCGTTTAGTGCATGCCACATACACATAATTAGCTTATAATGCTTTAGATAAGGTTCGCTGGATAATTGTGTTCATAGACTGATGGCATCGGGAGCGAAGCTGAAGACATGCGACGTTTACTGGCCATGTTCGATGGAACCGAGGGTGACTTTCGACATGCAAACAAGTACAGAAACCGAATGTCTATATTGGATTGTATTTTGTATATTTCTCCTAAAGTAAAAAAATTAACGGAACCTATAGTAACTTAGTATCTAACACAAATAATAAATTCACGCAGAGTGCCTCAATCAATGTCCTCAATATACGCGAGTTAGTTAGCCATAATTATTTTGATTCATACTACGATTTATTTTTATTTGTACTTTTCTTATTTTGTGTTGTCGAAGTGGTAGTTGATGTAGTTGGTAATTTATATTTGTTGACTCACATCTGATGAGCGTAGACAATACTTGCAGCCATGTATCAGATGATTTGGTTCACTTTTGTTTTCATTGTTTTCGCATCTCAGCTGACCATGAAAATGGTATAACTTTCACCCTATTTATCATAATAATTCACTGATACACGGCTTATTATTAGACAATTATATTAGAAATTAGCTTTATTTAAAATTAAGTTATTTTTCTCAATAATGTTTAGCCTATTCTGTGTCAGGATGATATTGTAAGGGAGTGATGCGTTTAGATGATCATTGTTGGGACTTATTTGTTTTTAAACTATTGTTTAGTTATAACTTTTTATTGAATACAAAAACGTATAATTTGTTACCAAGCATTATTCAATAAAAATAGGATAGGACTTTTTTAAATTGTATTATTGGCTCATTAGAATATCAGCAATTAAGAACTGAAAATAAATTAGCTAAACACCCCCATGTGCGGCATCTTTTATTTTAGGCATAAACTCAAGTCTGCCTAGGTAGGTGTACTCTTAGATTTGGTAAAACCAGACCTATAACGAAAATATTCTAGGTCTGGGTAAAACATGACAAAATGTACATGGGTCCAGAGGGGTAGGTGGAATGGAATGGTCAATATGGGAAGTGGCCATTAAACTGGGTCTCAAAATCCATTGAGACCCAGTTTAATGGCCACTTCCCATATTGACCATTCCATACGTATAAGTTCCTTTCCATTCCTATAATATATGCTCTGTGCCTATAATGCTAGCATGTGCTTTTTTTTGCTCCAAAGCGATTTTTAGTCACAGAGTTTAAGTAGTTTAGTAGTTTTTTCTCTAATCTGTTTTTAGTAACAGATGTTAACATTTTGGTAATAATGCGCTAACTTTTGTGGCAGTATAGGAGCGCAGAAATTTTAGATTTTAAGCGATAGATTTTCAGACCGAGTAGGGGATGTTGCCAATGTATTCTGTGGGATGTTCCCTTTGTTCCACTGATGAATCATATGCGAGGTTGATGCTTATACTTGGCAACAACCAATTCTCAATCCAACTTGGATTCCAATGAAGTCCAGCTAGTCCTTCTTCCTACTAAGTTCCTACTCTACGCTACGAGTAAGTTCATCATTGGCTTGGCTTGTTGCATTGCACAAACTAAGTAGAGGATACAAGGCACCAAAGAGGATATAATCACTTCGTTTTGCAAGGCACAATCAAGGGCATCGTCTGGCTTGAGACAAATGTTTGCTCTTTTGTAAGCACCTTAAATCTGGTTTATTTATGTATAGACTTTTATTATGGCCAAGTTGTCAGCACTGTAAGAAAAGAATGAACAAATGTTGTTTACGTTCACTTGTCAGCTCACAGGCCTCACAGCTGAGAAGAAGGAATGAACGAATTACAAAAATAATTCTGAATTTGTCACATCACATTTTGGTTTCGTGAAAGTATTTTTAATTTATTCTTTCTATTTTCTACATTTTAATCCTATCAAAGCAGCGATAAAATGAGTTTCGAAATTTCCACAAACAGTGTGCACGATAAAGATGAAAGACGACACTACGATCGCAAGAAACCCGACGATCTCCAAATATCAAGGAGTGATATGAATATGTTGATCATGAATTATTTAGTAACGGGTAAGTTTATTTATTATCATCCCTATCTGTCGATAAATCTAAACCCTTGTATTATCATCGTCTCTTAAAGAAGAAGTTGATTCGTTTTTTGTGGATAACTACTAGGTTTCCTCAATATGGTGTGGTCTCTTTGTTTAGAGTAATCATTTATTACCACAACAAAAATTATTATAATACCCCAACCTAAAACACACTCTACACTCTGATTTTACCTACAACAGAAAACTGATACATCACACTCAGGTGGACCGCATGGACAGATGGCTTTAATTAAACTGTTACCAAACAAACAATCGGCTGCTATAGTTGAAATATGTAATTTTTTACAGAGGGGTTTAAAGAAGCTGCACTAAAATTCCAACAAGAGGCAGGCTTGCAGGAACCAGCCCTCTGTAGCTCACTGGATGAACGGATCATGATCCGTGAGGCGGTACAAACTGGACGGATCCCAGAGGCTATTGCCATGGTCAATGCACTGCATCCAGAACTGTTAGACAATGATAGATACTTGTACTTTCATTTACAGGTAGAGTAACAATTAATGAAACCACAGTTTAAAGAAACAAGATTTATATTAGCTTCTTACTGGGCTTATAAAGATGATAAAATATAATCATAATGCAGAGCATTAGTAGAGAAGTATTTACTTATTTAGGAATAGAGTATAGATAGAATTTAGTATTCTCATGTTGATGCAGGCACTTATCCAGACTACTGGTTTGGGGAGGGATAAATTCAAACACTTAATATGTTTAATATATAATGTGGCAATTCTTGTTACTCATATCTTATTTATAAAAGCAGTATATATATATTGATATATTTTCTTACAATTATATAGTTATATAGTATAAATAGTGTATATCTAACAGGTATAGTAATTTTGTATTCATTTTATTTCTAAATGTGAGGAAATCTTAATGACTTTTTTGTTATTTAAATTCAGTGTTTACTTTAGTTTATAATAGTTGATAGTCTTCGAAAATAAATAAATAAATAGGAATAGGCTTTAGGAAATGATACATGAATGTGAAGAAGTAAGTTCCTTCTTTCCATGCAGCCTACTATATCACCAATCAAACCCAGCTTTTTAAGATTGCAAGTGCACTTATATCCCAAATTTTATTTTCCAAATAGGAACCCTAACACCTTGTTTATTAATTTAGAAGCACTAAGTACTAACCCATTATGATCCCTGCAGGATTACCATGGATTTCAAATGTGACAAAATATTCTTGCCCCTGTCTTACTCCACTTGACAAGTAAGCAAGTATGAAGAAAGTGACATGTATTATCCTGGGCAAGAAAATATTGTCAACTGTCCATACTAACCCATCTGTTGGTCGAAATAAAAATTCATTTACTAATTTATTTGTTGTTGTATGGCTATTTTCAGCAACTGCAACTCCTGGAGTTGATCCGTGCGGGGCGCGCGGAGGAGGCGCTCGCGTTCGCCGGCGCCACACTAGCGGAGGCGGGCGCCAGCGACCGCACGGCGCTCACGGAGCTCGAGCGGTCGCTAGCGCTGCTCGCCTTCCCCGACCCTCACGCCTCGCCCTTCGCTGACCTTCTCCTGCCCGCACACGGACAAAAGGTAACACCATACTCACTGTAGATTTCTGCGATAAGGGAGACTGATGTCTCACGTCAACAAAAACACAGCCGTTCCATACGGGTGCTCTGCAGTTGCATCTATTTTGTTGCAAGAAGTACTTTACGTTGGATCAGTGCACAGCCGTTTTGGTGGAAAAGCCATGCAAGCTAACAGATAACAGCTTCATGAAACAGCACTGCTGAGATTACAATAGCAAATTGCCTTAAATACAACCTAGATTTTGTATTCCACCTTGATGTATAATTGATCAACTCTGATAACTTTGACTATGAAATAATGGCATTGCATGAAAACATAGTTTCCAATAACTATATTAAAAGTAGTTTTGTCAATCTCATATCTGCACTTCACACACATCATAAGCCAGAAGATGTCTACGGCTGAACTGTGCTCATAGGAATCTCATAAGATTGACTAATAAATTTTTTTTTCCAGATTGCGAGTGAACTAAATGCAGCCATTCTGAAGTCTGAAAACCAAGAGTACACCAATCCCAAGCTCTGCAGCTTGCTCAGGATGATCCTATGGTCGCAAAACGAGCTTGATAAACACAATATCAAGTACCCAAAGATGACTGATCTCGCTAATGCGACAATAGAGAATCCCAAGTAATAATTTACTTCCACAAATTGGATTTTTATAACTTTGCTAAAGAAACATCCTGGCGTTATGTTAATTTACTACTAGCTTTACAAGAAAAACTTATTTAGTCATATTTTGGTCTTGTTGTGCCTTTAGCCTAGTTAAAAATCGTGGTTTATAGCTTATACCGAGAAGAGAATATAATGTTAGAATGATGCCTGGGAAGATTTCAATTAGGTTGTCTAGTTTCATGCTTAATCTTACAATGATTCAAAGCATTATGTGAGTAAACATGTCCCTGTTTTAATGTCTAAATCAATCATGATAAAAGTTGGCAAAGAAGTAGCTTAGGGGTAGGATCCAGAAAGAATATGTGTCACCGTGTGATAGCTGCGGATGAAATTAGTTAAACCCTAGGCTGACCCTACATTGGGCGGTAGCGATATCGCGGCGACACGCCACATGTCTTTTTTTATGAGATTGAATAACGTGACAAGCTAGTCGTTCACCTGATGTTAAGTGACACGGCTGCCCATAACAGTTGCAGTATCACTCGAAACTTTGAAATAATAAAGTTTCGCATGACACTGCACTGCGCAGTTGCACACGTCATCCTGAGACATCACACAGTCAAGTAATCAAATTACTACACTGTGTAATCAGGTCACCAAGTCTCATTTGCCCAGTAATTTCACTAGCTACAATGTCCTTCAAACCGGAACACAGTAGTGCTTGGCGGCTGAATAACTGATAGGCGAACTTTGCAGAAAAGTCCTACCACCTAGTAAAACATGTCGCGGAGATATCGCCGGTGAGTCGGTCAAGGATCGCTACCGCCTTATGTGAGGGCAGCCTAAAGTCGCAGCGGACGGGAAATAAACAAACAATGTTCAAGAACAATATTCTGTTCAAAACATGGTGCAGCAGTCACGCCTTAACAGAGAATGTTTCCAGATTTAGGATTCCCTCTAGGGTCTTTGGTTTACAACATAAGATTTATAATGTTAAGGTTTTATTATGTAGAAGTTTAGGAATAGGAAATAGAGTAATAAATTGAGTCCCACTTGTGATTAAATATTTTCCTTATTCTATTCTTATAAAATCGAGAAATCTAAGCTGCTGATTCCTCTGAATCGGTGGAAAACATTGGCAATGAAGTTCATTGAAAATTTTCGGATGAAGTTAAGCTGAAAATTTTCAATTCAGTTTTACAGTTCTTTATTTACTTGTATTATACATCATATAATATTTTATGTGTAGTGAGACAACTTCTGAGAAGTTTCAACTACCTTTTTTTTAGATTAATAGAAAATATGGGACATTTAAAATTATTCTTACTTATATTTGTAATTGTAAATATTTAAACTATCTGTGTTGATCACTCATGAATCAAATGGTTTAATATACTGATAAAAAAATTGGTAAACCATTTAAATTGTTACTTACTTATAGCTATCACTAAATTATACCTTTGCAAAAAAAATGTTTTCTCAAAATCTCTGTAATGTTAAGGCTTTTATAAGTAATGTTTAGAAATAAAAACATGTAAGTATAAGAATTTGTTGTTTTATTTTATTGTTATTTTTCTATAGCTACATTAAAAAAACTGGTATTAAAATTTATTTAATTACATTTTAAGTACACACCCTTTTATGCATAAACACATAAGGATACTAATACAACGTGTGATTTTTATTTTAAGCTAAAGGAACTAAAGGAGATTATATTACGCATCCCAGTGTTCAAGCATAGTTTACTCCAAGACCTAAAGTATAAAATATACAAATGAAATTTGATCAACGGTTTCAGTGCTGAGGTGCATGTACTGTACACAGTCAGATTTATGTTTGTAGGATTTTATCAAGTAAAATATGCCTATACTTTTAAAATTAACCTCAATCTAATAAACCTTTTGCTTAAAAAAATAACAATAAAACCTAATATGTATATTAATCACAGACATCTAATGCTATACAGTTAGTATTAGATGTCTGTGATTTTAATGAAACTTAATTTACATATTTCGATAGCAAGCAGGTTATACATGCATATTGCACATGCATGCACGTAGACTACATCCTATGCACATCAACCAATGCATGTATCTGATTTCAATGTCAATCATTGAAAAAAGGTAGAAAGTGGCTGATCCAAATTAAAATTTACATAAATTATTGAGTTTTCCGTGATGTCCTGCTGTGCTGCTACAAATAACTCCCTTGTTCATAGAGCAGCAATGTCCTATGCATTGGATTTTGTTATAGGTACAGCTTCCTAGTATTCACTTGAAGTAATTTCACTGATTGCAAATGCATAGGAAGTGTCTATTCTAAAAAAATATTCAATAAAATTATTATTTCATTAATTAAATACGTATTATAATGATTTTGTTTTTACTATTTGCTACAATAGTACGAAAAAAGTGTTTGATTTCATTAATTCAATCAACAGATAGTTTTGGATAGAAATGGACTTATTACATACTGGGATCAAACGATTTTAATTTGTGATGTGCAAATTTTAGCTATTGCGTTTTCAAAGACAAAGTTTCATGATTGCAAATGAAATTATAATTTTATTTAATGAACAAAATAAAAATTATCAAATAGAATTTTAATGATATATCTCTTATGTAATATGCATTATTATTATGATGATGGAATGATTAAACTATGATTGTTTGTCACCATCCCAGGACATAATCTAAGGCTTTGGAGATTATTCCACTGGAGCGCTGAGGCACTGGAGCATTAGGTATGGGTGTCGGACAGAGAGATCTGACATTTGATGAGTGCCTGTAAAACAAACAATTTTTCATTAAAAATAAATAGAGAATCCATGGGCAAAAGCTCAGGACCTTGGAACTCAATTTCAAGAACAGTTAAATTAAAACTATGTATAGTTAAGGATTGAGGTTGAAACCTTTGGAATGTCTAACTATATGAACGTAAGGGACTGTGGACTCTACCTACCACACTGGTCATCAACATTGTTAATGATAAATGAAACTACAGTCTGTTTGTTATTGTTACCACAACATTGCTTAGCTGCACCACCAGTACTGAAAAACTTCTTCTCAGGGGATAAATCATATGGATTATGGCAGCAGCAAGTGTACCTTTCAGGAGAAGCAAGTCCAGAGCTAACAGCTATCCGAGGTGGTTCCCGGCACTCGATCACTCCCACCATGACCCCAGGCAGGACTTGTCTCCCGCTCAGTGCTAGTGCTCGCTCCTTTTCCGCTCGAGTAGCATATCTGATGTGTGACCAGTTGCCTTGGGTGGGGTATTGTTTATCTGGGAAATGTATTATTGTCTACAAAATTGTCTTCCATCATCATAAGTAATGATGGTCATGTCAATTTATTTATTGTTATAATTATAATAGGAAGCCTACAAGATGTATTAACTTACTTGAATTTCAAGTAAGGAATAATTCAATTAGTTTTGATGGTTAACTCACCTAATATAGCACCACAATTACTAAATCTAGTCAGCACTGTATTGGCTGCATTTGGAGGGAATCCAAACACTGTAACCCAGTATTCATCTTGCTCCTGGCATCCTTCTTGCCACTGATTTGCCATAGACTGATTATTATGTACAGATGCATAAGAATTCTGCATCATGGAATTGTTATTATTATAGGCAGCAAAACTATCTTGAAATAGAGACTTATTTACGGAAGGTTCATTGCTCTTTATAGTGTCGAATAAGTCTTCTATAGGTGGTCCAGTAGGTTTGCTTGAGTATGATATGTTTGGTGAAGCTGGCATATTAGAGTACATGTTCTGTTGATTGTATAAAACCTGTTGGTGCATTGACATGTTCTGACGGTAGAGCTTCTGATCAGGAGTCGACGTCTGGTTTGGACTAGCTGGCGAACCTAAAATTACACTAAGAGACATGAAGTTTTGAACAATATTAGAAATGCAGTTTTTACGATGTACAACAGCTCACCAAATGCTAAATTCCGCCCCTTTGTCGGCGACAAGCTGTTAGTCCTTGGGCTGGCGGGCGGATTTATTTCACCAAGCAGGAAAGGCGGTAAATAACCTACATGGGGACTACCCGAAGGAGAATGCGTTGGGCTACCCAGAGTCATGGGTTCCATTTCACTTGAACAATTTCTCTTCTAATTACAAAACTGTTTGATGAAATTGTGTCCTGGATGCAAAAGCAAACATGAAACCCCTATTATTTTAGAAATACGTGAAAAATACCGAGGAGGGAGAGTCCGTCCGTTGACTGTTGTTGCAATTTTTTTTCGTTTTTTTTTTGTCAAAGAGTTTGCAATGCAATAGTCAATAATTGGGTGTGTTCCAGTACACGCTAAAAGAATGTCAAGAACGCCAAAAACGATCACATTCAAACTGTCAAATACTCCCAAAGTGTCACTTTTTTTTTCTTTTCTTTTATTTTGGCTCCACACATAGTGTATTTAGCCAGTGTCAAGTATTATATATTTTCATCGAGTTTTAGAATATTTTATGTAGTCAAGTCATAGTCCAGTCTAAGTCATGCTCTAGTAAAGTTGCCACCACTTTACTAGAAGCTTCTATGGAATTTTGGGAGCAACACAAAAAACCACGTTTCACCACATTATATCACTTGCCCACACTCATGCTCATAATTCAGCACTTAATGCGTAAAACGCCACCAATTTTTAAATATTCACTCTGGAAAATGCACAAGTTTTGAGAAATAATCAGTCCGCTCCGCGACGTCACGCAGCGAGCACGCACTGCTTGTGCTTACGCTATTAACTTACGACAATTTTTAATTTTCCGCGGAACGGTATTGATATCACCTACCTAGCAATGTTTTCGTGTCCTGATTGCAATAGTGAGCACTCAGACGGTGTGATTTGCTCGAGATGTGCTACAATGTACTGTTTTTCTTGTGCAAACATATCAGAAAGGAGTTATAGGAAGCTAGGGGCCGCGAGACAGGCAGCCTTGCTATGCCCCGTTTGCAAGGCTACCCCTGCCCCAGCTAAGGCGACTCCTGTTGCGTCCCCGATAGCGCAACCTAGCCTGCCATCGAATGCCACTTTGGACCTGGTACTGCAGGAACTTCGGGATGGGATCGGAGGGATTAACGTCCGCCTTGAGCAACTACCCGCATTAGTGCAAGAAGTGAAGGATATTCGGGAGAAATTTAACTATTTTGAGGATTCTATTATCGATATTAAAAAAGATGTTAACGATACCAATTTGAAGGCTGAGGAGATGGAGTCAAGGCTTAACAAGTTGGAGTCCAAATGCAGTGTTGATGATAACTACCCCCAACTGCAATTACAACTGGCCCAGCTGACTGCTGATCTTTCTTCTAAAGAGCAACGAGAACGCATCAACAATGTCGAAATCAAGGGTGTGCCGACAAAGAAAAATGAGAACCTGATCACGCTGGTATGCAAGATCGGCGAGGTGGTCGGGCGGCCGGTGACACCAGCTGAAATTAATTTTGTTACTAGGGCTCGTTCTGCAACCAACCAAAAACCCATTATTGTGGGTTTCCTAGGAAGGTACACAAAAGAAAATTTCGTTGCCTCTGCCAGGTCACAGAAAAACCTGACTGCTGAAGACCTGGGCTTCACCGGAGTTTCTAATAGGATCTTTGTGAACGATCACCTCACGCGTGAAAATAAACAACTTCTCACGAAGACAAAGAAGCTGGCGCTCGAACAGAACTTCAAATATACTTGGGTCCAGAACTGCAAGATTCTTGTGAGGAAGAACGACACTTCAGCTATTATGTCCATAGGGAATGACGGTGATCTATCTAAACTAAAGTGACTATTATTTATTTGTCATTATTACCTATCTCGTTTATCCATCTGCTATAAAACGTTTATAATTAATTTTCTAACTAACTTTGTAACAGAGCCATATAAAATTATAAAATACTTATTATATTTTTATTTAACATATAACTACCCATTAACTCTAATTATATTTCTTTTTACACGAATCCTTTTAAAATATTTAACCATACTACTTATGATTGCTCAAAGTATAAAATACTTGCCTCAACTTTTTATAATATTACTTTACGTTACGTCTCATATTCATAATTTTGATAACTTATTTAGATTGACATTCCAGTATCACAGCGCTTATAATGTGGTTTGCGAAACGTCACTGTTATTGTATATCGAGAGATCCACATTGTTCGCGCCGCCGTACATGGGCATGGCTAAATACTTCCTCATTTATATATCTCCACAACTATGCACATTAATTTTCATATTTTATTGCCGATTTCATCATTATTATGTCACCTTTTTAGGCGGAAAGTCTTTTCTGCTAGCACAACTACAATACTTTTATTTTAATTCCGCGGTGCTTTGTTCGCAAACAACTAACATTACAAAGACTCTTATTACATTAAATTTGGTTTTCGATGCACATTCCGGCCAGGCACTAACCTGGCTGGATTGTGATTATGGTTTGTAATATATATTACCAAAATGTTAGGGGTTTGCGAACAAAAACACTGCAATTCAAAAGAAATGTCCAGTTATGTAACTATGATGTGGTTGTGCTGACGGAGACTTGGCTTCTTGACGGGATTAATTCTGAGGAGTTATTTAGTGAAGTGTACTCGGTGTGGCGGCGCGACCGGGACTACGTGCGGTGCGGTCAGAAGCGCGGTGGCGGGGTTTTGATCGCTGTCAGGCGGGACCTGGCTGTGCTCGCGCGCCCCGAGTGGAACTCAACAGCGGAGGATCTTTGGATTACGATTAAATTTAAAGGAACTAAAAGTAAACCACCGTTAAGCTTGCATTTGGGCTGCCTTTACCTTTGTTCGCAAAATCAAGGTTTATCTTTTTTTTCTCAACTGACCAATCTATGTGAAAAAATGTTCTCTATCTCTGTTGAAAATTGTGATGACAAAATTTTAATGCTCGGTGGTTTCAATCTTAGCGACATATCGTGGAGTACATCCTGCAACCATACCTATATGCTACCAACTTTCAACACTAATAATTGTAACCATACGGAATTATCTGATCTATTAAATCTTAATAACTTAGGACAATATAACCGCATACTAAATTACTTCAATAGCATACTTGACCTTGTTCTGTGTAACGATGAGGTGTCTGTGTCCCGTTGCCTGGACCCATTGGTAGAGGAGGATAAGTACCACCCAGCACTTATTTGTAGGGCATCTTTTGCACATGGAATCAGTTTAACCCCTAGTCCTCGACCTAAATTTTTTTATGCTAAAGGTGATTATGCTGGTATCAGCTGTGAGCTCAATGACCAAGATTGGTTATCGTTACTTTCATGTGGTAGTGTGGATGAAGCGGTTAGCGCTTTTAATAAAATATTATCTGACTTGAGAGATAAATACATCCCATCTAAAATTGTACGACCTAGCCAATATCCAATATGGTATTCGCCTGCTTTACTGAGAATCCTGAAGGAGAAAAACAAATATCATAGAAAATTAAAAATATATAATAATGTTTCAGATCATAATTATTTTAAAACTCTGCGGGAAAGAGCCAAAAGGGTAGAACATGAATGCTACATTAGCTATATCGGCAATGTTGAAAACTCCATTCGTGATAACCCTAAAGCATTTTGGTCTTTTATTCAGTCTAACAAACAGCATAACTCTTATCCCTCGACCATGTCTTATATGAACAGGAATTTAACTTCAGGCCTCGACATTTGTAACGCCTTTTCAGACTTTTTCAACGCAAATTACTTACCCTCGTCCTCTTCGCAAGCTCCATCAAATCGTGAAGTTTTCTCTTCTACGGCTGACATCTGCACAATCGAAGTGGAACCTTCCAGAATATTAAAATTGCTGAAATCTCTAGACATTATGAAGTCTGCTGGACCTGATGAGCTTCATCCATACTTAATTGCTAACTGTGCAAACAGTCTAGCTTATCCGGTCAGTCTCCTTTTCAAACGGTCTATGGACGAAGGGATCATGCCAAATATCTGGAAAACGGCTACGGTCACTCCGATTCATAAGAAAAGTTCTAAGCGAGAAGTTGAAAATTACAGACCTATATCTAAGCTGTGCGTGCTGGCAAAAGTATTCGAAAAAGTAGTCCATGAACAAGTGTATGCTGCTCTTAAACACAGTTTCCTACCACAGCAGCATGGATTTTTGAGAGGTAGATCCACTTCGACCAATCTTGTCACGTTCACGGACTCGGTTACTGCTGGAATGGATTCTGGTGGACAGGTCGACGCTATCTATACCGACTACAGCAAGGCTTTCGATCGAATTGACCATGATATTCTCCTGGCTAAGCTCCTTGCAGCTGGGATTCGGGGGGATTTGTACAGATGGTTTACGTCGTATGTCACTGATCGATGCCAAACTGTGGTACTGAACGGATTTGCGTCGGCTTCGTCGCTGATTCCATCTGGCGTCCCTCAGGGGTCTATACTTGGCCCGCTTCTGTTTACTCTCTTTGTAAACGACATAAACCTGTGCTTTAGACACTCTGATTTTCTTTTATTTGCAGACGACATGAAAATTTTTAAGGTTATTAACAGCAGTCATGATATGAACCTTCTTCAACAAGATCTTGATAACTTGCATATGTATTGTATTGTAAACAAACTCAATCTTAACATTCTTAAATGCTGCTGCATCAGTTTTAGTAGATCGAATAAAACCTTAAGTTGCGATTATAAAATCGATGGTCAATCTCTTATAAGGACAGATACTGTGGTTGATTTAGGCGTAACTCTCGATTCCAAATTACTATTCGATAAGCACATTGAAAAAATTTCAAATAAAGCCATGAAAACCTTAGGCTTCTTATTTCGAGTTACTAAGGATTTCCAATCAGTTAAAACATTAAAAATTCTATTCTGTTCCTTAGTCCGTAGTAACCTTGAATACGCTTCTCAGGTCTGGAATCCACGATATGACAAATATATTAACATCTTAGAAAAACCACAGAAAAAGTTCCTAAAACATCTTAATTTTAAGCACAAAATTCGTAACCTTGATTATGCGGAGAGTTGTAAGCATCACCACCTACTCCCCCTCTTCAAGAGAAGAGAAGCGGCAGATCTCACTTTTCTGCACAGTATTGTCTTGAACTTGTTTGACTCTCCATCCTTACTTTCAAAAATCAAACTTGTAACTCCGACTAGAAAAACTTGTCGTAGAAATTATCTGAAGCTGTACACTCCTTTTTGTTCTACTAACTACCGTCAAAACGCTTTTTTCATACGGACTGTCAATCTGTTTAATTCTAATTATTCTGAGACTGTTGATATGTTTACAATGAGGCGGAATTTCTTCAAATCACTGATTAATAATCAATTCTTCATTAATAGTTAACAATTCTGTTGCAATCATTATACTCTCGTTCTAATATAATTTATATGGCTTTGTATTGTACTCAAGATGTGTTATTTTCTGTTCACTTGATATTATCTATTACCGTTATCTGTTAGTATTTTTACCTGTTAGGACATTGTAAACTCGATAGCTATAAGCGAAAACTATTTAAGGCTTTCTTATGTTTATTATCATAGTTTTATTAGCTTCTAAGCAGCTGTTGGTTTTCCAAGTAGAATAAAATAAAATAAAATAAAATAATACAATGCAACGACCGACGTGACTTTTTCACGTTCCCGCCAAAAAAAAAAGTAACTTTTATGTTTTATTTAAAAAAAAACTTGTTCCGCTTTTATTACTAGATGGCGTAGTAACGACGCATTTCAGACATGGTCGTAGTTTCAAACAACAGAAAACAAGGAAATGTCAAATTCAGTTGAGTAGATCACAGAGTACGTTGTCGATTTGTCGATACAAGCAAGGAACTTATATATGCCCTCCATAAAATAAGGATAGGATACTAAACTCGATACATAATGAGGCGTTTCATAAAAAAAACTGTAGTTTTATAAAGACCCAATAGGTGGCGTTAAAATGGGGGTTTTACGGTCTGTCGTTGTTAATATAATTATGTATCGAGTTTAGTATTCTATCCTTATTTTATGGAAGGCATGGCTTTCTATCGACAAATCGACAACGTACTCTGTGATCCACTGAATTTGACTTTTCTATATACTCCGTGGTTTGAAACTACGACCATGTTTGAAATACGTCGTTACTACGCCATCTAGTAACAAGCGGAAATAGTTTTTTTTAAATAAAACGTCTCATTATCTTATCAATGACAGAACTTAAACTTAAAGCCTCCATTTTAACGCCATTTATCGGGTATTTATAACATTACAGCTTTTTTTTTTAATAAAACGCCTCATTGCCTCATTGAACGACTTTGATCAACGAAAATAACGAAAATGGCAAAAATAACACGAACTGGAACGCACCAAATGTATAACGGTTTTGTCACAGATAACTAATTAACTATGGGTGTCACAGATATACAGGCGCACATCACAGTACATCATGTAAGGTGGGTGTGTTTCAGTACACGCTAAGAATGCCAAAAACGATCACATTCAACTGTCGAAGACTCCCACAGTGATCACTTTTATTGCTAGTGGAACGACTTTTGTGATGGCAAATAACAAAAATAACACTCATCTGGAACGCACCATTTATACTTCTACAAAAATAGTAGGTCCACAGATTTGGCAAATTATAGAACGAAGTGATTAAATTGATCATAATATACTCTTGGAATATTTGTTTTAGTCTGTGCAGTGTTGCCAAGTCAGAATTTATATGGCTAGATGTAGCTGTAAATCAACTTCACCAGCTACTAAGCTATTTATAGCTACAAAATGAAACTAGAATATCTACTATAATTCCGCTAAAATAAAACTATAAGATTATCTATATTGGGAAACCTGTAAAGGATTGTTGCTGGTATATGAATGTGACAAAGGATAAGACAAATGATTTATTTATATAACGGTCAAATAATTATAAATTAAATTACAATAATAATAGTCAAATAACCTTTTTTTTTTTGAGGGGGGAAATGCCCTCGCACTTCCCTGCCACCACGGGGGTGATGGCAGGGGGTATGTGGGACTCGAACCCACTAAAACCCACCCGTGATCCGTCCGCCGCCGGGACGGGGCGAGATAGGGTCGCGCTGGCATTCACTATCTCGCCCCAGCGATAGGCCCTTTCGGGCCTCTGCGCCAGTGGGTGGGTAACTTTCCACCTCAGTTACCCACCAGACGTGTGGGGCCGTGTAAGCGCAGCGGAGAGTCCCCCGACTGACGAACGGAGGACGAAGAAGGCGCCCGAAGCGCCTCCTCCGTCCCGGACGGGCGTCTGCGCCGGAGGGGGTCAGAGTTGGCATCATCCTCCCTGACCCGCTCCGCAGCCTCCTTTTGCGACATCACCACCTCGCAAAAGGAGACCGTAGCCTGCCACGCTCTCTCGCTGTCGAGCATGGCGTTCACCACGCACGGCAATGAGAGATCCCGGCCAACGACCGCTGAAAGTTTGCGCCGCGCAGACTCCCAAGCAGCGCACACCTCCAGCGTGTGGGGCGCCGTATCTTCCGGCGCCCCACATTCGTGGCAGGCTGGGGTCGCCTCCCGTCTCGCGATCTGGTGCAGGTACTTTCCGAAACATCCGTGTCCGGAAAGCACCTGCACCAATCGGAAGGTCAGCGACCAGAATGGCCGCCGCACCCACTCCCAGAGGACCGGGCGGATGGCCTCCACCGTCTTCTGCCCAGGCACCGGTGGAGCCAGGTTCTCCGTCCACCGCCGCAACAGGGCGGCCCGCGCCTGCCTCCGCAGGCGCCTGACCTCTCCCACGCTGGGGGCTCTCCACGGGACCTCCTCGCCGCCACAAAGTGGTAAACTTCGGCGAGGGTTTCCGCTTCGAGCTCCCAGGGGGGATCAATGGTCAGCACGCACGCCGCCGTCCAGGACAGCGTCCGGTATCCGCGGATCGCCCTCGTTGCAATGACCCGCTGCGGACGTCGCAGCAGGGCCTTGTTATTGCGACCGAGGGCGTCCACCCAGACCGGTGCCCGGTACATGGCCATACTCCGGATAACTCCGGATAACTCCGGAGTATAGCCGACGGCACGTGGCGTTCGGGCCACCCACGTTGGGCAGCAGCCTCCCCAGTGCGGCAGCCGCACCTAGGACTCTTGGGGCCAGTTGGGTAAAATGGGCCCCAAAAGTCCACCTCCCGTCCAGGATGAGACCCAGATATTTCATCTGGGTCCCAACCGGGACCGGGATCCCATCCCACAGGAGTACCCGCGTCCCTGGAGGGGGTCCAACAGCCTCCGCAGATACAGGGGCACTCCGTGATAACGGAGCGCCTGTATCGTTCCATGCGGAAGGCTGTTGAAGGCGTTGGCTATGTCAAGCGACACAGCCAACGCCTTTTCCCCTCCACCAACCGCATCCTGCGTCCACCTCTTGAGCCAGAGCAGGGCGTCTATAGTAGACCGCCCTGCTCTGAACCCATACTGGGCCTCCGACAGCCCAGGCCCAGTACCCTCCAGGTGCCGGATGACACGAGAAGCTACTACACGCTCTAGCAGCTTCCCCGTGTCATCCAGCAAGACGATGGGCCTGTATGCGGAAGGAGAGTCGATAGGACGACCCTCCTTCCGCAACAGGCACAATCGGTCATCTTTCCACAGCTTCGGGAACCGTCCAGACGTAAGGCACCCTCAGGGCGATTGTGAGGACCCGCCCCGGTATCCCGTCGGGACCTGGAGCGGTCCTCTTGCCCCGTAGGCGTGCGACCGCGATCTCCATCTCCGCCTCTGAAAGAGGCGGGATGGAGTCCGCTAAGTCCGCCTCGGGGAGGGATGGCGCCATCGTCGGAGGGTTGTGGAGGGGACTTCTGTCGGGGAAAAGCCCCTCCAACACCCTGTCTAGGAGCTCCGGCTCCAGGGACTCCGCGACTGGGGACGTCTGGCCCCGGAACTTATTCCGGGCAGCCTTGTATGGACGTCCCCATGGGTCCCTGTTGAGGCCCTCTAGGGTTTCACCCCAGGCCTCCGACTTCCGCCTTTCTATGGCCAGCTGTAGGTCCCACCGCGCATTGCGGTAGGCGTTGTACAGCTGGCCCTCAGCTGCCAGCTCTTCGGCTGACAGCTGCTTGTCCGTGCGGCCCCTGCGCCGCCTCCTGCAGCGGGTGTAGGGCCGCCGCGCCGCCGAGCAGGCGGCTCGGAGATCCG
Source organism: Ennomos erosarius (assembly GCA_963580505.1). NCBI lineage: Eukaryota > Metazoa > Arthropoda > Insecta > Lepidoptera > Geometridae > Ennomos > Ennomos erosarius. Next base: position 1,953,076 of record OY756983.1, on the reverse strand, counting down.
CGATCGCCGAGCTCCACCAGTACACCTGGCGACGCTCACGACGTGCCTGGAGGACGGTGCCGTAGGTGACCCCCTTTTCCACGGCTTCGGGGCGCAACGACAGCACCACGACCGCGGACTTCGGGGGACTCTTCAGCACCGTCTTAGCTTTACCGGCAGGGGAGGCTGCCGGTTTAGCTGCAGGCACACGAGCTGCTGGAGCACCGACTGCAGGGGCACGAGCCGGATTAGAGCGGATGCCAAGAGGGCAGTGGCTGAGGCAAAAAGGGCTAAGCTGGCTCACCAGCAGGCCGAGACTGCGGGTCCTCAAAGGGGACTCCAAGTGCCCAGGTTCCCCAAAAGGAAACCTGGGCGCAAGTGGTGGGAAAGGGCAAGGGGAAAGGGAAAGGGAAGTCCTCCGTTCCCTCCTCTGTCCCTGCCCCTGGTACCCCTGTGGCCCAAGCCCCCGCGGCTCGTGCCTCCACGGCCCGCGCCCTCAGCTCCTGAGTGTTCAGGTCGTTTAGGTCAGCGACCGTCAGGTGAGCATCGAAATCGGTTCCTGTGCTCAACCCAAGGTCGCAAACCACAGCGGCTGGCGTCTTCCTGTATTTCCTGCCTTGCAGGACTACCTCCAACTCTCCGTTAACCGGAGCAGGCTTGAGGAAGGTTTCCCTGGAGGAGCCCGCCTGGGTGGCCTTCCTCCTGCCTCTCCTCGCCGTGCTGACTTTGGCAGCCGCCGTCTCTTCAGTCTCCGTGTCTGAGTCTAAATACCCAGGCACGAAGAATGAAGAGTGCGGCCGCTTCCGGCCAACACTTTCATCTGCGGTATCTACACCGCCCGACATCTCCATTTCGGAGAAGGAGTCGTCTGACTCCCTCGACCCTTCCAAAGAGGAAGCTCGGGAATGGCCCTGAGAAGGGCCTTTTGGTTGGCCCTGAGAAGGGCCTTTTGGTTGGCCCTGAGAAGGGCCTTTTGGTTGGCCCTGAGAAGGGCCTTTTAGTTGGCCCTGAGAAGGGCCTTTTAGTTGGCCCTGAGAAGGGCCTTTTGGTTGGCCCTGAGAAGGGTCTTTTATAAACTTCCCGAAGGAGTCTCGGCATCACGACTTGGTCAGATGACGGCGTAGACATCGACGGCACAGTGCACTTTAGCCGAGCCCAGTCTGCCACTCCGATAGTCAAATAACCTGTTTTAAAACATTACAACTAACGTCCAATAACCCGCCCCTTATTGTTCCTGGAGCAAATGTGCCCATAATGCTTGCTGCATTGCCGCGCTGGATGGCAATGGCCAGGCCAACCTTTGCATTAGGAACGCACCAGATAAGAATAAGATAAATATTTGCTAAAACAGTTTTATTACAACAATCTGTGAAGGCTAAAAAAGGTCCAACATTACAACAAAAAAACAGAAAAGGCTTATCAGACCAATGACAAATCGGTATGTTTATAAAAAATAAAATAAAATTTAAATAATTTAACTTATAAATAGTCTTAAATTAAATAACTGTAAAAATTGACAAAAATAATTTAACCGAATAATTATAGAAATAGAAATATTTATTTAACTTATATCACATTGTTACACTGGGCAAGTAAATTTACAACGGCAAAGAAACAAAAATAAAAAATATATGGTAAAATTAAAATTGAAAAAAAAGGGCGTTAGCGTTAGCGATTGGGATCTTTGCTAGACCCCCAGGTTTCAGTAGTCTCCACAACATGAACTAGAATAGTTTTTTGTTGTTTCTGATGATGACAATATAATGTTTTTACTAATGTAACTGATTAAAAAGTCATGAAATCTTTTAGAATAGAATAGAATAGAATAACATTTATTCAATACTTCCTTAAATTATGGTACAGAACATATAATATTAATGTTACATAATAATATAAACTAAGAATAAGAAACAAACACAAAACAAGTATTGAATGGGCGTCAGCTCAGCATTTGCTGGTTTTCGACGACAACCAGGTTTTCAGCCTAGACCCAGCTTTTGGCTCCATTTTTCAAACTTTTAGCTATTTCATTATCTATTTTCATTGCTGAATTGGCTAACTTTTACAATTTAAGTTGGCAGCATTGAGTCTGTGCAAACAAACAAACATGGATTCTGTGTCCAAGGATCCCGAAAATTTTAATTCAAATAATGATAATAAAAATCTAAATACAAAATGTAATACCCAAGGAAACATTACAGCTGATAGTAGTAATATCGTCCATAAATTATTTAATCGAGAGGTATGTTCGTGAATATTCACGTATCACAGACTCTTTCGTCTTGCGTTGGTTTGTGATCCTGTTTTTGTTTTTACAATCCTTTTTTAATTCTATGAGCTAGTTTCGCTATGTTGCCTTTATTTCCTCTCATTCATTACAATAAAACAATTTACCGGTGTTATTTTCATGAGCCTGTGAATAGGCTCTATCACACGCTTTAAGAATTTAGATAGTATAAATGTGATTATGATTATAAGAGAGAAAATAAAACATCTGCTTGGTCTGCTTCAAGTTGTCAGATTAATTTGCAATAGTCACAATCATTTATATGCTGTTTGAACATGTTGGGCCATGGAAGAGTGCCATTCTGAACCAATTTTGACTGAGTAATCTCAGCATGTGCCTCATCTTGGCCCTGTTTTTAATTACAATAAAGTCCTAAATTAGCCTATTTGCACTAAATGTATTGAGTTTATAAAAACCCCAACTCTATCCTGATCAATTGAAACAATGATATAATCAACTAGGATTTTAAGTTAAGGCGAAGGGTAGTGCTAGATTAGCAGGTAGAAATTCGTTGAAACCTTAACGTTGTAGACTTAAATATCGATTCAGCCTGAACTTCAGTGTGGTCGTTACAACAAAGACAACCCACAAAACGACTGATTTTGAAGGTTTGTAATTAATATAATTAATATTAATATCGAAATAAATAAATAAATATGTTTGTATAGTATTTTTGTCAATTATAAAGTGCACATTATGTGAATGTTTGTTGGACTATTATTTTTTTTGTAAAAGTATATTCGACAGAAACTGTATAAAATGGGAATAACGAAATTTTTGAGGCATGTTTGTGATTTTTTCCTATACAACCGAATTTATTTATCTTGGGTCATCACAAATAAGTTAACAAAACAAATTACATGATATAAACCCCCCCTTCGCCTTAAAAGATTAATACAGAAATATAATATCAAAATCAGAAATAGAATGTTTTTGTGTGTAATGTGAATCATACACACACACCAACACTGCTGGTTTTTTCACACTCTGTGAGTACATACTTTTAGGGGTCCCTAAATATTTTCCATGGTATCCCCCTAAACTATGACATGCCACCCTCTGAGCTTATGTTTGCAAAATGTATATGTATAATAAATATATAAACAAATGGTCCAGCAGTCTATGATAAACCAGGAAAGGTTATGTGCAACACCATAACCTTATAACATGCATAATTGCATCATACAAGACTCTTTTTTTGCACTGCGCTGTGAAATCTATATTATGTTAGAATAAAATAATGTACTACAACTTTGCATAGCATATCATTATTTACAAAAGGTGTTCTACAGCATAATTATGTCTAACTGTTATAGTTATCCCACAAATAAGTGTTTTTTTATTTTAAAATTTTAATTGAGATGCCGCTCTTTACTTGTAATCCTTATCAAAATAAATTACTTTATATTCAAGACCGTTTGTATAAATTTTTGAATTATTCAATTTGGACATGAACCATGAACAGGGTTATGGTGTAAAACTAATTAACCCATGCGAAGCCGGGGCGGATCAGCTAGTCTAATATAAAATAGTTTTTTTTCTAATAATGAACCACAGCTCCTTGTAATAGTGTTGTAAAACAATAATATATGAGTTACATCACTTTCATTAAGCATGGTCATACACATCTGAGAGTAAAAAGAAGGCATAAATATACCTTGTTTAAACGGTGCTGTTTGGTTTTTTAAAGCTGCAATGATGGTTGTACCCTATATACTATAGTCTCTACTCTTAACCTACCTTAATAGACTGTACACATAAGATCAGTTTCTGTTTTTCTTTAGATTTAGGCTAAGATGATTAACGATATACATTTTTCAGTTTTAACTTATAGCTATAATACGGTCTACTATTGTAAAACTAGTTCTAGATCAATTATGGGAAGACCCTGCCTTTTGCAACACAGTTTAATAACTAAAGCAAAAGGCAGAGCTCACTTTTATTATGTAACATAATTACTGTTTTACAATAAACTGTTTGTATTTGTATTTGTATTGTATATTTTATCATAGTAAATGTAAGTGTCGTCTTATTTCAGTACTTTGGCAGCACATCTCGCAGACATGCCCGCTGCCGCAAGGTGTTTGAGCGCATCCCGCCGCGACTGCGGTTCTGCCTCATGGACATTGTCCCCATGCATTATCTCCGGGAGCATGTGTTCATGGGGTTCTCTCAGTGTGGACAGTTTCTCCTCAGCTTTACGTACAGCTGTAATATAAATGTCTACTTTAGGGAATACTCCAAGTATACGTAAGTAAATGGGTTAATTATTGGTTCTGTGTCTAGGTTTTATATTGTATTCTATGTATGTATTTACTATTTACGAAGGATATTATCTAAGTTTTCTATCAATTATCTGGTTCCTATGGTACAAGCTATGATGTTTGATGGCGCTGTGTGAAAAGCCCACACATTAAAATAAGTTTTCAAAAGAAAAACAGTAAACAGTATATTGGTTCCCCAGTCTTCACTTCCTGTCGTGGGTGCCGGGTCGCTGCGTGCGGCCGGTCCACAGCGTGCCATTGTTCGGCGACGACAGCGTCGAGAGCAAGGTCACCATATCCATGGCGCAATGGAAACACAACCCCGCCGTGCTTGTTGTTTACGGAATCGCGTGAGTACACCTGTGGAGAGTGGACCTGCACGCCAATTCCTTGTCTTACATAAAAAACATGCAAAACTGTATTCTCTATGAAACGAAAACAAAACCGCGCGAAATGAATTTGGAATTGGCGCGATTTGAACTGTCAAAAATCGTATGTTTTACCGAGACGCGTTCCGAAACATAAACACATCAAAAGATTTGACCACTTATGTCAATATATTTTATTCAAAATAATGATAACTTTAATGTAAAGGGAAGGTATATCTGACGCTGTGACACGATTTGAACTAGACACGATAACGACGTGGTTTCGTATCGTGTGGAATCTGTGTTTCCATAGAGAATAACCGCCCTGGTTAAAACCGCGGCGAGGCCAAGCCGATGGATGCTGGAGGCGAGCAGCCGCGCGCTCTAAATGACGCTCTGTGGGGAAGGCCAATGTTCAGCAGTAAACGCCTCAGGCTGTTGATGATGTGCTCAGCCACCAAATGACGAGTTCTAAGTAGCAAACGCAAAAGGTACATGCGCCTTAGCATCCTCATTGGCTAATGAACATTAATTTACTTTTCCAGAGATTCGTGTTCGGAACGTTCCTACCTCAGCGTTATCGGCGTGCCTCGGTTGGGATGCAAGAAATGTGCAGTGTATTCCAAGGAAGAAGGTAAAGTTCATTGTTCAGAATTTTTATTTCTTGAGTTGTGATTGCAGAATTTGTGTACATAATACAGAAAGCTTAATGACCATGTAAATAATATCCAGTAGGCCTAGCACGAACATTTACGCGGGAGTAAGTGTAATGTTAACGTAAGCCAGTTGTATGGGGCGCTGATCAAATGCCATACAACTGGCTTACGTTAACGTTACACTTACTCCCGCGTAAATGTTCGTGCTAGGGCCTCTGATGTTTGCAGAGAAGTCACGCAGTTAAGACATTAAATTCAATCAATCAATTTGACTAATATTAACATAATTTCTATTACAGACGAATTATCATTAAACTGCGGAAAGAGATGCATAGAACATAATTTTGCACTACACACAAAATTCTTCTGCACAGCTGAATCTACCATGTACGAACCGGTTGTCCAACTAGTGTACTCCAACCAAATCGTCATCTACACCGACTTCATACACATTCTAGAAATAGACTTCGTCAAACCGGACCAAGACAAGACAGATCTCATAGATGACAACAAATACTCGTTAGAAAGGGACATGGATACCGATCCAAGCACGCCCGCTTCCGACGTGTCCGCTGCGTTCCAATCTCCAAAGTACCAGACCAATGTTGTGCAAAATATCCTGGCGGATTTCTCCGATTTCGATATGGAGCCAATTCAGATGTCTCGACCGGTGCAGTTACCAGATGTGATGGGACAGGAGTTGTGCATCCAAGCTTCGTTATCGCATAACTTGATGGAGGAGTGGGAGGGACCTTCGCCTTCCATCAGGACCCTCATCAGTCCCCCGCTGCGGTCCCCGCGACGTAGACCGGCTGAGAGCATGTCCCGGTTCAACGAGACTCACCGACTCAACGCTGAGAAAGCTTACGAATTCGTTGAAGAAACAGACACAAAATGCGAAAAGCTCAGCATGTTTAGAAAGAGGCGGTTGGCCGATAAAAAATACGAGTTTTCAGAAGATAACAACGAAAACATAGTCCCGTTTAGGGTGTTGAGGAGTAACAGGAAGTACTTTATCGGATCGACGAGTAAAACTCAGCCGAGGCGAGCTAAGTCGCCTACGGTTGAAAGCGTGGTTCTTAGAGCTCACAATCAGATCGGTCCACCTCAGTCGCCGACCAGCAGTACCAGTAGTGAAATGAAGCACCCTGGACTCTCAGCGTTGGACTCCGATCGTAATAGCGAATCTGAATATAGGATAATGGAAATGTTAGATGATGGATCTCTCAAGACAGTATCTGTGCACGATAACACCTCGAAAACCCTCTCCGACTGCCCCATCAATGCTCAAGACCCGTACTTAGTACATTCGGAGAACTCGAAATGTAGTAAATTCTTCACGCGATATTTCGTCGAGAGTGATGATGAGATCACATCCATTATTACAGATTCAGAAGGTAAATCATTCAAATTCACTTTTAAAAAAAAATTATGTGTAATGCTTCATTTCAATGCTGTTATTCCATATTTATCTATTTTTAAACTTAACGCATTTTTTCACATTTACACATATTTAGTAGAGTGTTACTGGAAAAGCTGTGTCAGCAACCCATAGCGATCTGCACCCCGATTCCCAACCTTGAAATTTAAGCTCTCCGTTTCCTTTATCTATATTCAGGATGAAGAAGCCCGATAGTATAGATTTAGAGTCTAAATGTTTTCGATGGGTTGGGAATCGGGGTGCTGATACATAAAAGAGCTGGACTGGGCTTGGGGCAATGCACAATACACACCAAACGGGTTGTCTGTAACACTTTGTCCTATACAAAAGTACGGGGAAATGTATGTGGCCCCACAACTGGTGCCCTTTCCGGGGCCTGTTTGACACAGTTTCTGCCGCAAGCATCAGGTGGTAGTCCCTGTGCGTGGTGTTGCAGACGACTGCATCTCCGGGTACCACGTGGCGCTGCACCTGACGGCGCACGGCGCCCGCCTCGCGCCCCTGCAGGCCGTCTCCGCGCCCGCCTGGGACCGGCTCCGGGCCTCCGCGCCGCCGCCGCTCACCATCCGGTAACTGTATACTGTGTGTACTGGGACCGGCTCCGGGCCTCCGCGCCGCCGCCGCTCACCATCCGGTAACTGTATACTGTGTGTACTGGGACCGGCTCCGGGCCTCCGCGCCGCCGCCGCTCACCATCCGGTAACTGTATACTGTGTGTACTGGGACCGGCTCCGGGCCTCCGCGCCGCCGCCGCTCACCATCCGGTAACTGTATACTGTGTGTACTGGGACCGGCTCCGGGCCTCCGCGCCGCCGCCGCTCACCATCCGGTAACTGTATACTGTGTGTACTGGGACCGGCTCCGGGCCTCCGCGCCGCCGCCGCTCACCATCCGGTAACTGTATACTGTGTGTACTGGGACCGGCTCCGGGCCTCCGCGCCGCCGCCGCTCACCATCCGGTAACTGTATACTGTGTGTACTGGGACCGGCTCCGGGCCTCCGCGCCGCCGCCGCTCACCATCCGGTAACTGTATACTGTGTGTACTGGGACCGGCTCCGGGCCTCCGCGCCGCCGCCGCTCACCATCCGGTAATATTATTGGGAACTAATCGGCAGCCATCTTGATTGGCTAATGGTTCAGCTGACGCTTCTACTGCCGGTGTTGCCTACCAAAATTGTATTTTTGAACAGTCAATCATCTTCCAACGCAGCAGAAACCAAAGCCGAGGTATTATTATCTAAGCACTACACTTTACAGAGAAACCAAAGCACGCAGCAAATCGCTCGCGGAATTCAGTTTGGGCGCGGCCCTATTCACCCACGCACACCAAAAAACCACTAGCCCTCAGTGAGTTACCCGCTACAAGTCTATCGCAGTGTTGCCAACATTATTTTTTAGGGAATCGTACCTTTGACGTGAAAAGGTCGTATTTTGCTCATCGAAATAATACCCATAGAAGTGTAACACGAGGTCCGAAATGGCCAAACGCAAATGCAACCGCTGTGGGTGGGGCTTTATATTGCAACCGCGCTTAGCCCCATTCGCATCGCGCCCGCCGCGCTGTGAAGTAGTCTTACTTATGGCTTTGCGAGAATTGCGAGTGAAGCAAAACTCATTTTTTTTTGGTTCGCTACGATATTGTTGTGGCAAAGATGCCGTCGTGTGTCGTCAAGTGGTGCCGGAGTCACTCTGATGCAAGAAAGGAAGGAGAAATCTCATTTCACCGGTAAGTAAGGAAAACTGTTTTATCCACAGCGATGGCCGAGGTTATGCAAAAGAATTAAAATTATTATTTTTAGGTTTCGTGTTTTAAGTACAAAAATTACAGGATGTTATTGAACTCATTGGCATAAATTGAGTTTATAGTTGCACATCATTTTTTGATGGATTTTATAGAGAAAAGAGAACGAATGAAAAATAAAAATAAATTTGAAACTGCTATTAAAAAATAAGATCACTACCAAAAATCTGCGGCGCGCAAACGCGCAATATGTACCTACTACAATGACAAGTAGGCATAGTAACGGCGCGCGACGGCCACAAAGTAATATTACACTTTTTTTTTTAATTTACACTCTTTACTCTTTAATAATCATCTATAAATGATGTACTATCAAGGGCTCAATTTATGCTAATGAATTAAATTCCATCCTGTATATCTATATATTTCATCTATACATTCGATTCATATGTTTTTTACGGTAAAATGGGTGTGCCCATTTGGTTAGTGCCCGTTAGTTTGACTACATTTCACGGAAAGTCATGAAGTTGCCTATAAATTATGTACGTGAATATAAAACAAAATAGTGAAAGACAAACGAATGGTATTTTTTAACTTAACTTTCAGTGACCATCCCTTTACAAAAAAGTAAAAGTAACTAGTTAAGTGTGTTTTGGACTCGGAGGGTTCCGTACCGTTATAAAAACGAGCAAAAAATCACGTTTGTTGTATTGAAGCCCCTATATTTATTTTAGGGAAAAATATAGGGGAAAAGGATGAATGGATAGGACGGGTGCGCCTGTCTCCCTCCCCCTGGGGGAGGCGCTCCCTGGGGGAGGCGCTCCCTGGGGGAGGCCTATGATCAGCAGTGGACGTCTTCAGGCTGTTCAAATAACATTGTACCATTATCTGGTACGGAACCCTTTTTACAAATTTAACCATCATTTTAATGAATAGAATAAGAAAACGCGAATGTAAAATAAAAACTAACTATTATGGAACAATGTTATTTGAACAGCCTGAAGACGTCCACTGCTGATCATAGGCCTCCCCCAGGGAGCGCCACTTAGAGCGGCTGCTCGCCTCCTGCATCCATCGGCTCCCCGCGGCTTTCACCAGGTCGTCGGTCCACCTAGTGGGGGGCCGGCCTACGCTGCGTCTTTCAGTTCGTGGTCGCCACTCGAAAACCTTTCTTCCCATCGGTTGTCAGCTCTACGAGCGATGTGGCCTGCCCATTGCCATTTCAACTTGTTAATCCTAAGAGCCACATCGGTCACTTTAGTTCTTCTGCGGATCTCCTCATTTCGGATCTTATCTCGCAGGGAAACACCGAGCATTGCTCTCTCCATAGCTCGTTGCGCGACTTTGAGCTTAGTAATGAGGCCAACAGTTAGAGACCACGTCTCAGTTCCATAAGTCATCACTGGCAACACACATATAAAAATGTTACTTACAAACGTTATTTCATATAATGTTTCAATATACTTTTACTAGGATGGGTCATCATCATCATCATTATCATCATTAACAGCCCGAAGACGTCAACTGCTGAACATAGGCCTTCCCCATAGAGTGCCACCTTGAGCGGCCACTCGCCTCCTGCATCAATCAGCTCCCCGTAGTTTTCACCAGATCGTCGGTCCACCAAGTGGGGGCCGGCCTAAGTTGCGTCTTCTGGTTCTACGAATATCTAATTTTCTTTATTGTATTAAAACTAAAAAGTATCGAAATTCTGCAGCACTGTTTGGTTAGGTTTATTATATATCGATATATTGTGTAATAGGGGTCACTTCCCTACTCACGCATACTAATGCATATTTAAATACTCACACCAACAGAAAATGGACAGGCGTTTTGTGAATGTCCGCCGTCCATATGATTCTATGTTGATGCATCTACATAGCTGTGTCCCTCTTATCGAGCGTCAAACGAAGTCACCGATCAGCCAATCAGGGAACGACCACTCTGCTCGCGGTATTGGTTACAGTAAAGTCTTATGTGGTTGACTTTGTAGGTTGAAATGCACCTAATCTTAAAGGAATAAGGTCGTTTTTACATTGGTATGTAGACGTAAGTAGATATAAATAAAAATAAATATAGTACAACGCTCGTTTGGCTACAAAACTGAGCGATCTTGCTTAGAGCTATTTTTCTATGGGTATTTTATTTCGATGATTTTGCTACAATTTCCCGAAATAATATAGTACGCGTAGAAATTTGAATGAAACAATGCGAAATTATTTAAAAAAGTAATACGATTTAAATCGTACGGTTGGCAACACTGGTCTATCGACTGACTCGTCGGGCACGACGGCCGGTGTCGCGTGAATGCGAACCGCCGGCCCGTTCCCCCCACCCGCGCACAGAATCGAGCGTGGAGTCCAACAAGTATCTTATATCGCAGGGCGCAGCAGCGGTCCCTAGACACGGAGCTGCTATGTAACGAGGTGTGCGGTCGGCTCTGCAAGATCAACGGCAAGAAGTTCATCTACTGCTTCGACTGGGGCTGCCACGTCATCGACGTCTGCCACTCCAGTGGATGCCTCACTGGGGTGAGATAATTACATGATTTAATTATATCTGGCTGGACTTGTTTTTATACAGTTTGACAATGACAATGTATCCTTTGTTCCATCCTGCTCTATTCTTTGTAATTTCTGATTTTGTCTCGTTTAGTTACATCGCCCCCTGCCCGCACAAATGAGTCGTGTTCGTAGGAGAAATTATATTCACGAGCTAACCCCTGCACCCGGGGCAGGGCTCCGTCACTCGACGTACTTGCGCGCGCTAACTACCTACCGGCGGATGGATTGTAGAGACGCGATCGTACGCTGCAACTCTACTCGGAATTGTTTTCGTGTTTAACACGACTTAGAAATTGATGGGTTTTTTATTTATTCTTTTATGTTTTTATGTTTATGTTTTTTAGTATTTGTTATAGCGGCTACAGAAATACATCATCGGTGAAAATTTCAACTGTCTAACTATCACGGTTCATGAGATACAGCCTGGTGACAGACGGACAGACAGACAGTACGTACGGTGGGTATGGAACCCTAAAAAGCGGGTATCAACTAGTAGGTAGATACGAGCAGGTACCTATACTATGCCTAGTATACATTTTATTACAGTACAGCAAATAGGCATACCACGCATGTCGGGCGTGCACGTGCGCGAACACTCCGGACAGGTTCAAACATGTCAAGTACTTTTCACGTAGTCTCAGTACCTACTTTTTTATCTGAGTGCGTCGGGGAGAGGGTCCTGTCATTGGTACGCGCGCTAATTACCTACCTACCAGCGTTTGATTAAATTACATATTCAATGAAAAATACCTATGCAATATAATAAAGAGTTTTATTATTTTGAAGAATCTAGGTACCTACGTATTAACAGATAATAAGGTACCGTGGGATATTAATTTTATTGAATGAGGCAGCCCTGGCGTTGTTTCGTTGGTTTCAAGGCCACGCGGTCGGGCGCGAGTCGTGACGGTGGTTTTCTTCGGAAGTGATTTAATCTGTTACGTAGTAACATATTCAGTAATCTGCCCCGGGGTTATAATGTTTGTGTTGTATTGTTGCAGTTGTGCGCGATGTGGCTGTGGGCGAGCGCGGAGGAGGGCGCGGCGGGCGCGTGCGAGGCGTGCAGGGGGGCCAGCGCCGGCTGCCTGCTGCACCGGCACCAGTACGCCGCCGAGGTACGTGGGGACACTGTGCACTGTGTACAGTGCCGGGGTACAGTGTACAGTACTGTGGGCGGGCGCGTGCGAGGCGTGCAGGGGGGCCAGCGCCGGCTGCCTGCTGCACCGGCACCAGTACGCCGCCGAGGTACGTGGGGACACTGTGCACTGTGTACAGTGCCGGGGTACAGTGTACAGTACTGTGGGCGGGCGCGTGCGAGGCGTGCAGGGGGGCCAGCGCCGGCTGCCTGCTGCACCGGCACCAGTACGCCGCCGAGGTACGTGGGGACACTGTGCACTGTGTACAGTGCCGGGGTACAGTGTACAGTACTGTGGGCGGGCGCGTGCGAGGCGTGCAGGGGGGCCAGCGCCGGCTGCCTGCTGCACCGGCACCAGTACGCCGCCGAGGTACGTGGGGACACTGTGCACTGTGTACAGTGCCGGGGTACAGTGTACAGTACTGTGGGCGGGCGCGTGCGAGGCGTGCAGGGGGGCCAGCGCCGGCTGCCTGCTGCACCGGCACCAGTACGCCGCCGAGGTACGTGGGGACACTGTGCACTGTGTACAGTGCCGGGGTACAGTGTACAGTACTGTGGGCGGGCGCGTGCGAGGCGTGCAGGGGGGCCAGCGCCGGCTGCCTGCTGCACCGGCACCAGTACGCCGCCGAGGTACGTGGGGACACTGTGCACTGTGTACAGTGCCGGGGTACAGTGTACAGTACTGTGGGCGGGCGCGTGCGAGGCGTGCAGGGGGGCCAGCGCCGGCTGCCTGCTGCACCGGCACCAGTACGCCGCCGAGGTACGTGGGGACACTGTGCACTGTGTACAGTGCCGGGGTACAGTGTACAGTACTGTGGGCGGGCGCGTGCGAGGCGTGCAGGGGGGCCAGCGCCGGCTGCCTGCTGCACCGGCACCAGTACGCCGCCGAGGTACGTGGGGACACTGTGCACTGTGTACAGTGCCGGGGTACAGTGTACAGTACTGTGGGCGGGCGCGTGCGAGGCGTGCAGGGGGGCCAGCGCCGGCTGCCTGCTGCACCGGCACCAGTACGCCGCCGAGGTACGTGGGGACACTGTGCACTGTGTACAGTGCCGGGGTACAGTGTACAGTACTGTGGGCGGGCGCGTGCGAGGCGTGCAGGGGGGCCAGCGCCGGCTGCCTGCTGCACCGGCACCAGTACGCCGCCGAGGTACGTGGGGACACTGTGCACTGTGTACAGTGCCGGGGTACAGTGTACAGTACTGTGGGCGGGCGCGTGCGAGGCGTGCAGGGGGGCCAGCGCCGGCTGCCTGCTGCACCGGCACCAGTACGCCGCCGAGGTACGTGGGGACACTGTGCACTGTGTACAGTGCCGGGGTACAGTGTACAGTACTGTGGGCGGGCGCGTGCGAGGCGTGCAGGGGGGCCAGCGCCGGCTGCCTGCTGCACCAGCACCAGTACGCCGCCGAGGTACGTGGGGACACTGTGCACTGTGTACAGTGCCGGGGTACAGTGTACAGTACTGTGGGCGGGCGCGTGCGAGGCGTGCAGGGGGGCCAGCGCCGGCTGCCTGCTGCACCGGCACCAGTACGCCGCCGAGGTACGTGGGGACACTGTGCACTGTGTACAGTGCCGGGGTACAGTGTACAGTACTGTGGGCGGGCGCGTGCGAGGCGTGCAGGGGGGCCAGCGCCGGCTGCCTGCTGCACCGGCACCAGTACGCCGCCGAGGTACGTGGGGACACTGTGCACTGTGTACAGTGCCGGGGTACAGTGTACAGTACTGTGGGCGGGCGCGTGCGAGGCGTGCAGGGGGGCCAGCGCCGGCTGCCTGCTGCACCGGCACCAGTACGCCGCCGAGGTACGTGGGGACACTGTGCACTGTGTACAGTGCCGGGGTACAGTGTACAGTACTGTGGGCGGGCGCGTGCGAGGCGTGCAGGGGGGCCAGCGCCGGCTGCCTGCTGCACCGGCACCAGTACGCCGCCGAGGTACGTGGGGACACTGTGCACTGTGTACAGTGCCGGGGTACAGTGTACAGTACTGTGGGCGGGCGCGTGCGAGGCGTGCAGGGGGGCCAGCGCCGGCTGCCTGCTGCACCGGCACCAGTACGCCGCCGAGGTACGTGGGGACACTGTGCACTGTGTACAGTGCCGGGGTACAGTGTACAGTACTGTGGGCGGGCGCGTGCGAGGCGTGCAGGGGGGCCAGCGCCGGCTGCCTGCTGCACCGGCACCAGTACGCCGCCGAGGTACGTGGGGACACTGTGCACTGTGTACAGTGCCGGGGTACAGTGTACAGTACTGTGGGCGGGCGCGTGCGAGGCGTGCAGGGGGGCCAGCGCCGGCTGCCTGCTGCACCGGCACCAGTACGCCGCCGAGGTACGTGGGGACACTGTGCACTGTGTACAGTGCCGGGGTACAGTGTACAGTACTGTGGGCGGGCGCGTGCGAGGCGTGCAGGGGGGCCAGCGCCGGCTGCCTGCTGCACCGGCACCAGTACGCCGCCGAGGTACGTGGGGACACTGTGCACTGTGTACAGTGCCGGGGTACAGTGTACAGTACTGTGGGCGGGCGCGTGCGAGGCTTGCAGGGGGGCCAGCGCCGGCTGCCTGCTGCACCGGCACCAGTACGCCGCCGAGGTACGTGGGGACACTGTGCACTGTGTACAGTGCCGGGGTACAGTGTACAGTACTGTGGGCGGGCGCGTGCGAGGCGTGCAGGGGGGCCAGCGCCGGCTGCCTGCTGCACCGGCACCAGTACGCCGCCGAGGTACGTGGGGACACTGTGCACTGTGTACAGTGCCGGGGTACAGTGTACAGTACTGTGGGCGGGCGCGTGCGAGGCGTGCAGGGGGGCCAGCGCCGGCTGCCTGCTGCACCGGCACCAGTACGCCGCCGAGGTACGTGGGGACACTGTGCACTGTGTGCAGTGCCGGGGCACAGTGTACAGTGCTGAGATACAGCGTACAGTGCCTGGTACAGTGTGCAGTCACATGATAGTGTACAGTGTACAGTACACTACTCTGGGCAAATAAACGGCAACTACCATCGCAAAAAAAAAAACTTAGTAAAATAAAAATTACGTTTGTTTCCAGTGTTTGTTCGTGTGGGACCTCGTGAGTGGAGTGTACAGGACGGAACGGGTGTCCATGACTGAAGACTCTAGCCAGGAGGGAACGAGAGGTATTTATTTGTATTCATATCTCTTCTACTTCTATTCAAACCGGCGCGTTACTTGCCGTGGGTAAAGATTATTTTTTCTCGCGTATTTTGTATGAAGTTTCACTCTAGCCGTGAAACTTCGTACAAGATCCCGCGCGGTATGTACCGCTACCTAAAACGGACCTTAATTGAGTAGACCTTAAATTGTTCATACAATGGGCGCACACATACTCACAGATCCTGTCAATAAGCTTGAGCTTTTAGTAAGCGAAGACATTGTGACAAATCTCGGTTTGGTGGAAAGATGAATATGATTGATAATGTTTACTTACTACAGTTTACCCTGGATGGGATGGGGCTGTAGTTTGAAGTTTATTATTGCGTTCATGAGACGAAATAAATGAACACAGCTCACGGAACTCTTATGAGGCAAGAGCGGAAAGTGGGCCACTATGTCCGCAGTGTAAAATGAAAGAAACGTTATGTGTTTGTACCTAAGGTGGTTATTCCAGTGTCGGGAGCGGAGCGCGCGCGGGCGCTGGCGGCGCGCCTCGGCGCCGCGCGCGGCCCGCCCGGCGCCGAGCATCGTCTGCTCACCACGCTCACAGGTAAACGTACGTATTGCTCACCACGCTCACAGGTAAACGTACGTATTGCTCACCACGCTCACAGGTAAACGTACGTATTGCTCACCACGCTCACAGGTAAACGTACGTATTGCTCACCACGCTCACAGGTAAACGTACGTATTGCTCACCACGCTCACAGGTAAACGTACGTATTGCTCACCACGCTCACAGGTAAACGTACGTATTGCTCACCACGCTCACAGGTAAACGTACGTATTGCTCACCACGCTCACAGGTAAACGTACGTATTGCTCACCACGCTCACAGGTAAACGTACGTATTGCTCACCACGCTCACAGGTAAACGTACGTATTGCTCACCACGCTCACAGGTAAACGTACGTATTGCTCACCACGCTCACAGGTAAACGTACGTATTGCTCACCACGCTCACAGGTAAACGTACGTATTGCTCACCACGCTCACAGGTTAACGTACGTATTGCTCACCACGCTCACAGGTAAACGTACGTATTGCTCACCACGCTCACAGGTAAACGTACATATTGCTCACCACGCTCACAGGTAAACGTACGTATTGCTCACCACGCTCACAGGTAAACGTACGTATTGCTCACTACGCTCACAGGTTAACGTACGTATTGCTCACCACGCTCACAGGTAAACGTACGTATTGCTCACCACGCTCGCAGGTTAACGTACGTATTGCTCACCACGCTCACAGGTAAACGTACGTATTGCTCACCACGCTCACAGGTAAACGTACGTATTGCTCACCACGCTCATCCTGGTTTGTTATGTTTATGCGAGTTCAAACAAAACTATGACCAAACTAACACCCTGTTAAACATATTCTTATTTCCTTCCAGGAAAATCGCTAAAAAGACTGACCGATGTGGACAACTGCATAGAGATTACAAAGAACCACCCCGACAGTTCAGAATCCGAGTACTCTTCGGAAGAAGACAGCGATTATGACTGATTCGAGTCTCGGTACATGCTATAATGTACCTTAACTTGACGCGGTTCCACTCAGATTGCCCTGAAGCACAATGAATTTGCATAGGATGTTTTCTGTTTCGTGTTTCCTGTGTTTACCTTACGATACAGTGTAGGATAAGAAACAGTTGATGTTGAAGTTCTCTCAGGCCACGAATGCTGCGGAATGAAGTTTGTTATACCCACTGTTTGGACATGCTGGCATGTACTTAAACAACCAATCGTGCTAGTTTTATTGGTCGTTTGACCAACAGCCTTCCTCATTCGTCGCGTCTTCCGAATTCGCAATTTGCAATAATGTAGTCACATTGTTTCTCTCAAGTGTTGTACGTATTTTTAATCTGTAAAATAAGTTTTAGCATAATCGTTAATAGGACTTTCTAAAATACCTATTTACGAAATGACCAACGAAATAAGTAATTTAACAAATAATATTTGAACTGCAATATTGTATTCATGTTACTTTACAGTGGTAAATTATATGACTTCCAATTATTTTGTTACTACTATGGTGATGTATTATTATAACTGGAAAACTGCATGTTTTGAGTGAGAATGTGAAATTAAAAAGTTTCAAACTGAGTTTCACTATCGTTAGTAGGTAGTGTTTTAACATATAACATACAATAATATAACTTGGTCTATATTTGAATTTATTGGACAATTTCAATGATTAAATCACAGAGTATTGAGACAAATGACGCTACGCAGGTCATCATCATCATTATCATCATTAACAGCCTGAAGACGTCTACTGCTGAACATAGGCCTCCCCCAGGGAGCGCCACTTAGAGCGGCTGCTCGCCTCCTGCATTCATCGGCGTCGTCGGTACACCTAGTGGGGAGCCGGCCTACGCTGCGTCTTCCGGTTCGTGGTGGCCATTCGAGAACCTTTCTTTCACATCGGTTGATGTGCGATGTGGTCTGCCCATTGCCATTTCAAATTGCTAATCCTAGGAGCTACATCGGTCACTTTAGTTCTCCTGCGGATCTTATCTCGCAGGGAAACACCGAGCATTGCTCTCTCCATAGCTCGTTGCGCGACTTTGAGCTTAGTAATGAGGCCAACAGTTAGAGACCACGTCTCAGATTCATAAGTCATCACTGGCAACACATTGATGAACTTTTGTTTTCAGACTTCGCAGATAATAATTATAATACTTTGTTTATGTATCTGTCACAGTCTTATTGTAAAAATCGTTCCTTTTTAAAAAAACGCGGTTATTTATAAAATGTCGATTAATTGCAAACGGGCAATGTGTCTAACAGTAAAACGGTCGATATTTCGGGTATTTATAATTAATCGGCATCACTTCGTTTTTTTTGTAATTGTGTACTTCTAGTGTGGTCAAAACTAACCCACTTGTGACTAAAAAGACGATAAATTACAGCAAAAATTGGTGCATTGTTCACAATTAAACGCTACTAAAACCCGTTTACAGCGATGCCAAATTGACTATAGGTATATCGAAGTGTTGAAGTGTTTGTACAGTAAGGCTACTATGTCAGTCCGACTGCAGGACCAGAGTACGGAACAGATCCCATTGCAGAGAGGCGTGAGACAGGGAGACGTTATTTCTCCGAAACTGTTCACGAACGCATTGGAGGATGTTTTCAAGCTCTTGGAGTGGAAAAGATTTGGCATCAACATAAATGGCGAGTATATCACTAACCTTCGTTTTGCCGATGATATAGTCATAATGGCGGAGTCGCTCGATGATCTCAGCACCATGCTCAACGACCTCAGTAGTCTCCCGACAGGTTGGTCTTAAGATGAACATGGACAAGACGAAAATCATGTCAAATACCCATGTTCCACCAATACCGGTAATTGTTGGGAACGATACTCTCGAAGTTGTCGACAAATACGTCTATCTAGGGCAGACTGTCCAATTGGGTAGGTCCAACTTCGACAAAGAGGTCGCCCGAAGAATCCAACTCGGCTGGGCAGCGTTCGGGAAGCTTCGACCTATCTTTTCGTCCAAAATACCACAAAGCCTGAAAACAAAAGTTTTCAATCAATGTGTGTTGCCAGTGATGACTTATGGAACTGAGACGTGGTCTCTAACTGTTGGCCTCATTACTAAGCTCAAAGTCGCGCAACGAGCTATGGAGAGAGCAATGCTCGGTGTTTCCCTGCGAGATAGGATCCGAAATGAGGAGATCCGCAGAACTAAAGTGACCGATGTAGCTCTTAGGATTAGCAAGTTGAAATGGCAATGGGCAGGTCACATCGCTCGTAGAACTGACAACCGATGGGGAAGAAAGGTTCTCGAGTGGCGACCACGAACTGGAAGACGCAGCGTAGGCCGGCCCCCCACAAGGTGGATTGACGACCTGGTGAAAGCCGCGGGGAGCCGATGGATGCAGGAGGCGAGCAGCCGCTCTAAGTGGCGTTCCCTGGGGGAGGCCTATGTTCAACAGTGGACGTCTTCAGGCTGTTGATGATGATGATGATGATGATGAAAACCCGTTTTTATAAACTCACCGTTGGACACCGACTGTGTACAAAATAATCGAAATATCATCCGTTTTATTGTAAGATGAAGTGTCCGTTTGCAATAAATCGACATTTTATAAAAAACCGGTTTTATTTTCGTTTTTTTATAAACGACGGTTTTTATAATAACACGGTGATATATCCATGTAGTATAATGTTCAATATCATTTGAAAATGGAGCATAATATGCTATTAATGCTCATCTAATGCTTGTCAGACAATGGTGTAAATTATAGGAACAAAATAAGCTGTACTCCGAAAATTGCCAATATTTTGTTATAATTAATGAAACTAAAAGCAATTGATATTTCTTTCACGAAATTGAAAACTAGGCTCATTGTAAGGTTGTGATTGTTTGGATGTAGGTTTGGATAAAAAAGTGCCTCAGTTACTGTTCATTTCTAAGATTTTTACAACCGGATGCTAAGGAATGCAATCATTATTCGCAGATGTAGTTAGTTTGATATAACAAGATATTACTGTTTGTGAAGAACTGTTCCTATTTTGATAATTTCGAAATGTATTGAAACATTTATGTTCTCTTGTATATGATCGTATGATATCAACAGTTAGGAAATCAGAGCACTTTGCTAGTCTCCTTACCTCATAGTTCTTATTTTCTTAAACTAGCAGGTGAAACAGTAATGAAGAAAAGTTTTTTGTATAATTGGAAAATCTATTTAACTATATAAAATTCATTATTACATTACTGCCGATTGTGATTACTTAAGAATATTGAAAAATCAACTAAGGGTGTTAGTAGGCATTGCGTAACAAAACTATTTAGAATCACACCTGCTAGATAACATGAACAAGCTCTTATGTTTTATTAGAGCTGCCATTGACAAGTCTGTGATAAAATAATGCAAAGCTCTTGAAAATCCATGTACAAATGCACACACACTAATCTTTCGAGCCTTCTGAACATGGTCAAAGGTATCAATGGGTAGGGTGAGCATGGACATTGGACATGAACTCGTTTGGGCTTACTTTGCGTTTCGGAACGCTCAAATAAATTTATCACCAGGGATCAAATCAAGATAAATTTAGAAAATCTTAGCAGATGGCAGCCCCATGTTAAACCCCAGGTTAAACTAATAGTATATAAGTTGCATTTAATTAGAACTGTATATTGATTGAATTTAAAGGCACTAGGTTGTCAACTTGCCATCAAACTGTATTATAGTTAGGAATGAAAACAATACATGTGTGTTAATATAAACAAATAAATGATATTAAACTTTATCAGCATTTTAAATTGAGCCACACCAATATAAACATCACCATTAGCTAAGTCATAAATACTCTTAATTTTATCTAATGGAGCACAAGTCACCAAACATTGCCAGTATAGTATTATAATCTGTGCCAGTACTATTATTTTTACGTGTTTATAATCCCTCACTTCACTTCCTAGTTCCATTTTTATGTACTAAATAGGCAAACAACACATGTATTCCACAGGTAAAAAACCAATTAAAGTAACATAAAAATGGAGCAAGAAAGTGTATTGATCAATGTTATAAGCTGTATGCAGTAAAGTTTTGTATTTATTAATAAAAATAAATACAAAACTAGCTAACTAATAAATAAATATTCTATTTACATTTTTAATAGTACTTATTGCAATCATTTCTGAGTCTTGCAAAACCATTATATGTTAATTATGTACTTATAGTGATCAATTGTGAAAGTTTAAAACAGAATATTCTAAATTTAACAAATAATTTACCATATAAATGAATAGATTTTAAGATAATAAGTAGTGTTAACCATCTTCCTACGAGTAATGCAAAGAATTTTATTCGTATTTTGCAAATCCACAGGATCACACATTATTTTCTCAGATTGGTCTTTATATTATAATTGTTACCAAAAACCTGTATCAAATCACAGATTTTTCTACTACAGAATCTAGAGTACAACGCTAGACTATTGATCCTCATACTTAAACTATGTTGATATCAAATTGTAAATGTGGACAAATAAAGATAGATAAAAATAAAAAAAAAATAGCATAGAAAAAGGACCCAGAGTAGTGAAAAAACAAAGACTACAACAGTCATGTACACACAGGATGCTGGATGGTAGTATGGTAACCCACAGGAGTTGCACATGGCTATTGCAGTGAGAAGGTGTACAACTGTGCATTTCAGATAATTTAGCCACCGTTCTGAACAGCAATTGGATCATATGGAAATAAATACAAGTTTTATTCCTTGTATGAATTTTACATTTAAAAACCAATTCCACCAGGGGATTTTCTAGGCCAAACTGGAATACTACTGATGATTTTTGGAACATATTTTTTTATTTACATTAACGGCATAATGGAGAAAACACACACCATAATTCTACATCATAATTCATAATCCAACAACTTATTTTCTTGGTATACTGGAACTTGCTATGACTTGCATAATGGCTTCCCAGGGTCACATGATCATATCCTCACTCCCTGATGCTGGCTGTTTTGGAAGCTCTTCTTCCATGCAGTCCATTGCTAGTCTTTCAATATCATCCCAAGATAGCTTGCTCAAATTTTTCTGAATTGCAGTTAAGAACTTTTTAGTTGTATCCTTTGCTTCCGATTCTGACATTCCTGCTTTTTTGAATGACTTGAATGCTACATCATGAAGTCCTTCTGGTTTCTTAACTACTAAATTGAGTTTGCTGCCATCTTTGATTTTAGGGTATGATTGAATTGTTTGTTCATCTACTAATGTTCTCCCAAGGAAAAGCAACTTTTGTTCTTCTATGGGAATACTGAGTTGTTCAGAGACTTGTTGTTTTACCTTAGAAATAAAAGTAGATGGTTGTACCTAGAACAATAAAATCATTTCTGTAAAATATAACAGTTAATTTCAGGGCCCCGTTTTATAAAGCTACAAGTCTTGTACTTGTAGCAAAAACCTGGCATCACAGGCAAAAAAATTTAAATAATGCGTTTTATAAAGCTACAAGATAACAAGCTAATGTGTGTGTGGCTAAGTATTGGCTAAACCAACCAGGGCGGCATAATCGCGGGTGGCGATAAAGCCCTGAAATTTTGATTAAAAAAAAAAGATAAGCGTACAAGCAAATCGGCTGATAAATTACTTTACTCTGTGAATTACAAGCGCTTGTTTGTAGGTCATAGACAATACATTGTGTTTTTTCATTTTTTAAATGTAAAATTGAACAATTGTTATGGTCGTTACAAGTGTATGGAGCTACAAGTTGTAAAAATTTTTACCTAACTAAAGAGCTAGGTAGAATGAATTACATGCGTGGATAAATTTATGAAAGTGGGTTGTATTGGTTGTGTCGTATATTAATGAATGTTCAATTAGTAAAATTAAGTAAATTTGTTACTGAATATTGTATTGTTAACGCTGTTGGATTTCCTTAATAAATAAATAAATAATATGAATTAAATATCTTTATAAAATGAGAAATTCAGCTTGAAGGTAGCCCATAAGTAATGAACGTAAATCACAAATCCTAATATGAGAAAAGCCATAATAAATAGATAACTGTGAAAATAATGACGCCCGTGGTTTCACTCACAACTTATTTATTTTCCCATGGGAACTTTTCATTTTCCGGAATAAAGCTCATCTGTCCCGATAATATAAGTACCCATATTACCTTATGTGTGTCAAACTTCATCCAAATAGATTCATCCAATGCGGCTTATAAGCCAGAACAAACAAATAGACTGTTTTATTAATTTATGTATTATGTAGGGATTTAGGTATAGTTGACACCAGCTAAATTCATTAATAATGGCAAGCCAAATTAAAAAATATGCTATTGACCGTGACATCTATTTATAGTGATGTGCAACATGTAACATCATAATCTAGATTTTATACTCTACTTGGTCTGCGGTTCCACGCCATGAGGTTCATAGTGATGTAAATTATACTTGTAATCACAGAGTATATCGGTATAAACTGCTTGTAATCGATGATTTGTAGGTTTATAAAACGCTTGTTACTTGTAACTTGTAGTTACTTGTTCTTGTAGCTGCTACAATTGTAAGCTACAATTGTAGCTATATAAAACGGGGTCCTGATATTGTATTCAAGTGACTTGTGACTGGCATCACAGCTCAGTTGTTAGTGTTCCCTTTTCTGGTGGTTATATTTGTAGATGGGACATCTGTTTTGTGTAGGTAGGTACCTACATCATTTCTATTGTGCCTGGCTGGTATAGTATTTTATCAGGTAGCAAGGGTACAAGTTTCAGGTTTTTAGGGCTGTAAGCTGCAATGTCAATGTAAATAAATAAATAAATAAATGTAAGTTTTGCTTGGTTTGGGTTTGAGGCTAGACTTTCAATATATAGCAAAGTACTCTGTGGGCTAGACGCAGTTATGTTGTGTGCACAGAATACTCCTAGTGTGGTATGAAATGTCCGGTAACGTGTCCTGTGGAAGGTGGAAGTTGTGCAACCTTTAAGAAAATAATCCAACAGAAATAATATAAATTTACCTCGACGGTACATTCGCCTCCCTGTAACTTTTTTACAATTAATTTCATTATTGTGACACTTCCGTTTCAGATAATATGTTTAGAAAATGAAATAACAATGAAACATGGATTGTTTTAGATAAAAATCACAGTCACAGCCAGACTACGCAAATAACAAATCCAGGATCACAGAATACTATTACTCCTAGCGGAGTCCAGGATTCCATTCCTTCCTCAAACAATAATCCAAATATTTAACTTCTTCTTCTTCTTCTTTAATGGCTTTCTATCGCTGTTTTGCAATAATTCTGCCAATGTCAAGTGAATAAAATTTGTACGGTTATGTCAAGTCAAAGTCATATTTGGTCAGTCAGTCAAAACGCCAACAGTAAAATGGTGGATATTCTACTGAAGACTCTTCTTCTTCTTTAATGGCTTTCTATCGCTTTTTTGCAATAATTCTGCCAATGTCAAGTGAGTAAAATTTGTACGGTTATGTCAAGTCAAAGTTATATTTTGTCAGTCAGTCAAAACGCCAACAGTAAAATGGTGGATATTCTACTGAAGGCTCTAAAACGGCCGTTGAAGCAAAAACGAAAATGCAAGTTTCTAGAATCTTGAAATCATTTGCCAACACTCGTGCACGTTCACGAATACTTAACGGATAATAATCCGCCCTTATTACACATTAAAATTCAGAATACACAGGTTTTAAAAAATAAATTCATAATTCGCAACCGCCATTGTCGGAGTTTCTTCAAAGACCTACTGAAGACTCTAAAACGGCCGTTGAAGCAAAAACGAAAATGTAAGTTTCTAGAATTTTGAAATCATTTGCCAACACTCGTGCACGTTCACGAACACTTAACGGATAATAATCCACCCTTATTACACATTAAAATTCAGAATACACAGGTTTTAAAAAATAAATTCATAATTCGCAACCGCCATTGTCAGAGTTTCTTCAAAGACCAATATTTAACTTGCAAAAAATCAAAAATCACAAATCACTTTTTTTTAATTTTTTTTTTGTGACGCAGACAGACAGGCAATAGTTGTTGCTGATGGCTGATAGTTAAAAGTAACACGATACAACTGAAAAAGTAACATTTAACGAGAAAAGTAACATTATTTGTATTATTCGAACGAAATGCTTTCATTGGTGCATTCCATTTATAATAGGCTAAATGGCTGCTAATTTTTAATGCATAAATTAGTAATATTCCTGAAAAAATAAACAATATCACTCTTGAATCGTTTTGAAACCTGTCCTGGTAGATTTTTGAAAATAAGTATAGTATAATGGGTAGTAACTTTACATAACGGGGCGTCAATAAATTACATGAGGTGTTATTTTAAATTTTCTGTCCCTCCCTCCCCCGTTGGTGAGATGTCGTGAGATTTTGTTCAACCCCCTTCCCCATCCCCAAACTCACGTGAGATTTTTCAGAATGTGGGTTTCTTACGTAAACGCGTTGGGTTGTTATTGTAGAAAGAAAAAAAACAATTTGCTTCATGCTTTTATTTACGACTAGTAATCAATTAATGTCGCTGAGAGTTATAAATGTAATAAAAATTAAAAATAGAATACTTAAATCATGACTACTGTGATATCTTGAGCATGTACATACAATTTGGATTGAATGGACCAAAATAGTATAATTATTTTTGTTTCAATCAGAACAAAAATTGTGTGATTTTTGTCGAGACCCTCCCTCTCCCTAACGTGAGTTTCTATGAGATTTGACTCGACCCCCTCCCCCCTAAATCATCTCACGTAATTTATGGACGCCCCCTAATCAGAAAAAAATGAAGCTTGTAAAACGGAAGTGCGAGCATAGCGAGCGCGAAAAATCTGAGAGTTTGGACTATAGAAATAAACGCCACTGTAACAAGATCGGTACACTAACACTAAAAGCGCGAGCGAAGTGAGCGCGTAAATTTTAGAAGCATGTCCTGGCAGATTTCAGAAAAATAAGGAATACGGTATGCTGTGTAATGTGATGCTTTGGCATGTGACGGCGCACCTATTTTCATAGTATAGTCTTACCAAGTTATTTGTGAACTGAAGAGCGTCGCTGCGTTCGCACCAGTGCTGCCATTTTATGAATAATGGTCGAATATGACGGATTTTTACACTACATCTTTTAACATCGTTGGATGTGTTTTAGTAGGTAGGTAAGTAAAATAGAATCTGTCCGCCTTTAATGAAAATTATGTGGTTACGTTTCATCATTAATTTTCATAAAACTTCACGCAGGTGTACAGCCAGGTACAGCTATTAGCTAATCAATAATATAAAATATAAGAACATCCATATCAATATTACTGAGAAACAGTATACACATGTTGTTTACGATGTTAATTACACTCTGATAATTATTATACTTACCCCAGGCTAGCAAGGAAAAGTACCTAACTACTTCATAGTAACTTCAAAATAAATATACTAAAAGTGGTGTAGGTGTCACCGTCTTATTGTAAGAACCGTTAGTTTATAAAAAATCGCAGTTATAAACTGTCGATTTATTGCAAACGAGCAATGTGTCTCACAATAAAACGGTCGATATTTCGGTTATTTATAATTAATCGGCATCACTTCGCTTATTCGTGATTGTGTACTTCTAGTGTGGTCAAAACTAACTTAAAACTCCTCGCTTCGTAACCTACTGGCTAAAAAAACAATAAATTACAACAAAAATTGCAAGTTACCGCTACTAAAACCCGTTTTTTTATAAACTCACAGCTAAGCACTGAATGTTTATAAATGATCGAATACGGAGCGTACAAAGGCTTTCAATCTCCCTACATTTTCGAGTCCTGGGAAAATTTTTCGAGACTCGACCCGGTCTCGAAATTCCCGAGAAAAATGAGACTTTCGAGACTGAGTCAAAAGTAGGTTTGAACTAGTTTAGGCAGTAATTGTAAGCTAATCAAACTGTTAAAAAGTCAAATACAAGCAAAAATAACAACTATTTGCGAGATTTTTCTCTAATTTATCTGCTAGCGAACACATTGCAGCTATTTTTTTTCACTTTTACGAAGAAATGTATTCACTTCAACAGCTAGAAGACGTTCACTGCTGAATATAGGTCTCCCCCATAATACGCCACCTTCGGCACTTATCATTGGATTTGCCATAATCACCGTGCTTGGTAATCAAATCAAATCAAATAATGTACCAAGGATCCTCTTTAGTAGGGAATCATCAAGTCTAATTCAAGTGTAATTCAAATACAATGTATGTTGTTCATGAATAAATACAATACAATACAATACAATACAATACAATCTATAGCACGCCAAAAGGTTTAGCATATTCCCGCGTCCTATCAACAATATTCCAACAATAACTTTGAATTTAATATAATTTTAGAATGATAAAGTTCAGGACTAATACTAAGTCTTATATACTTATAGCAAAAACGCGAATTAATAAAATTTTTTAGATGGAAAAAATTACAAATACCCATGAAACTTTGTGTAGTAGTTGAACTAAATATAATGGAGTTCTTTTAATGATGCATTTTAAAATTACCTATTATATTCACTGTAGTAATATGTTGCCTACAGTAAAATTATCACGCGTTGGAACCACCACCCCTGCCGCTCAGCCCCCCGACTTTGGACTAGTACTAAAAAATATTAATTGTTCGGTTGCTTTGGCTTGGATTCGCGCTGGCCTACGCCCTTAATAGGTCTCTTAAAATAAAAGAAAAGTTTCCTACATCATGATTTCGTCAGATATACCCCTTGCGATTATTATGTGCCACAAAACTAGCTTGCAGTTGGTAGCTTGCTTATTCTCAGTTGAAATTTATGGTAGAAGACTTTAGTCGAACCTCTTTCAAAATTATTATTTTTAAGCAGCTGTTCTATGGGGGAGGCCTGAACCCAGCAGTGGACGTTTCCAGGCTGGTGATGATGATAATCAGACCTTAGATTATTAAGCCTGTGATAAAAACCCTCAGATGACTCTTTGAATATTGAATAAGTATGAAAACTCAGACTAAACCCATGCTAGAAACCTATGTTGTCAAGACCGATACTATTTCTCAAAAAGGCTAGTTGTAGTTTCTATAGATTATTAACCAGAATAAAAAAATCCACGTGGTTTAGTACATTTTTGAATAGTTTATCTCAAGTCTCAAAAGTCTCGTCAATCCCGAGACTGGAGGTAGCAGTCTCGAGTCTCAAAAATACGGAAAAATCGTCGAGACTCTCGAAATTTTCGAGACCGAGACTCCCGGGATGAAAGCCTTAGTACGGATTTATTGCTTTGTATTGATTTGTATGGGAGTGCGTGCACTGGATCGGCATTACTGCGCCTTCATTTTATAAATACCGACGCTCCGTATGCTCCATATGCGCCGATTCCGATGCAGTGGACGCATGGCTTTATTGTACTACATGTTGTCAGTTTGCAATAAATCGACAGTTTATAAATAAACGGTTTTAATTACGTTTTTTATAAACTAACGGTTTTTACAATACTACGGTGACATAGGTACGAGATTTTTATGTACAAGTATAAGTTTACAGATTGTGTATTGAATGTACCATATTTTATTTGGCATTACTAGGAGAAAAAAATCGGTATATGGCAGCCCTAAATTTCAATATGGCGGCTGTAGTTCCATTTTCTGCCAGTTCACAGTTAAGTTGGTCTGAGTAGTGTTGCCATATATACAGATTTATCTGTATCAGTACAGAAAATCGAAAAATGGCACAAAAAGCCGCAGAACCTACTTTACGCGATGTGTTTAAAGTTGTGAGTGACTTGGTGTCTAAAGTGAAGTCGTTAGAGGACACAATAATTGATCAAGGAGTAATTATAAAACATCAGGCTCAAGACATTAAATTATTGAGTATTGCAGCCATGGAGGGTAAGTCGCAAAAAATCGCGCCTATACAAACGGCTGCGGTAAGCGCGCCGACTCCACCGCCGGCAAAACAGCGCCCCGTGCGACAGGCACGGATTAAGGCTACCGCCGTATTAAAGACAGCCGCGCCGATGAAGGGACTCACAGCGACACAGAGATCAGCTGGGAAACCTAGTTCTTCGCCAGGCGAACATTTGAAGACGGTCGAACTAACACGACCTGATTTAGTATCTACTCCTCCCACCGAACTTACTATGACGAAATCGCTGCCGGTTCATGTTGACACACAATTACTGGCGGTCCAATCTACCGACGCCACTAAAATTGATGATAGAACTGAAGAAACCGGGTGGCAACAGGTAACGAAAAAGACCTACAAAAAACGAAGATTATCCTTCGTAACAGGTACGGCAAAAATTGATAATGAACTCCAAACTGTCGAAAGACTTAAATATATACAAGCTTGGCAATTTAAACCAGATACGACACCACAAAATATACTAAATTATCTCAACAAAATAAATAAATGTGAGAAATATTATGTCGAAAAAAGACAGACAAAATCTAACTGGCATGCAGTTTTTATTGTTGGCATGCCCGAGAGCCTGTATCAGCAAATAAGCTCACCGAGTTCGTGGCCTTCTGGAGTGAGAGTGAGTCACTGGAATTTTCGCGCGCGAGCCTCGCTGGCCAACAGCGGCCACGGCCAGTAGCGGCGGACACCGCCGCCGGTGCAGGCGCGTTGTACACTTCTAGGACTGGCTCACAGCGAACAGGTCGCCGAGTACAGAATGTCCAGAATAAAATTATGCTGGAACGTCCCCAAATTACAGTGGTACCTAACAGCAATACTATCGTAGTGTGTCATCAAAACATAGCATCGATTGACAATAAAACACAAAAATTGGAAGTATTACTAAAGAGTGAATTAAAATGTAACGTTCTCGCGCTAACGGAGCACTGGCTAACTGACGAGAAGTTAAAGTGCATTGAAATAGACGGTTTTAAATTAGCATCTAGTTATTGTAGAAAAACTATTAAACACGGCGGTTCGTGTATATATACAAGCAATAGTACCCGGTGTGTAGAAAATCAGGAATTAGTTGCACTGTCTAGTCAACAATATTGTGAAATATCTGCTGTAGACTTAATAGACTACGACATCACTATTGTCTGTATATATAGGACCAATTTAATTAGCGCTAATGTATTTCTTGACAATGTGGAACGTTTGCTTGATAAAATAAGCGAGCTGGGCTCTAACTGTATTATAGTTGGAGACATGAATATTAACACCTTAGGCGACTTTAATAGCGAACTAAAACGATTGACTGATCTATTGTCGGTCCATAACATGACGAATGAGGTTCAATTCCCTACGCGCGTAACTGCGAATACCTCCACTTGCCTCGACCACGTCTACTCGAGCCTACCTGCGAGCACCGTGTGCACCGCGCCTATTGTTACGCACCTTAGCGACCATCTGGCCGTGAGGAGTGAGTTGGTGTGTACGAAACGACTATCCACGCATGCTCCACGGTATGGTAGATCATTCTCGCTGGCGAACCAGTCAAATTTTGTTAGATCGGTAGACAGCGTGGACTGGGAAGAAGTATGTATGCGAAACCGTACATCAAACAAATTATTATTGTCGACAATCAATGTGATAAAGGACAAACATGACATTTGTTTTCCATTACGGAAAATTAGTAATTATAGTAATGACTCATCTTGGGTAACTCCAGATGTAAAAAATTATAGATTATTATTATTTGACATTATCAAGATAGGCGAATTATATCCAAATAGTAATACAATTATGACATTGATATCTGACATGAATGAATACTATAATAAATTAATAACAAATAGCAAGGCTTTATTTTATGCCAAAGCAATAAAAAGCAACAGTAATGCGTCAAGAGCAATGTGGAGTGTTGTGAATAAAGAAAGAGGGAGAAATAACTCCCCCTTCCTTGATTTTACAGAAGTTGTGAGAAATTCAGACGGTACTCGGTTTCTGACAAAAAAAGAAGCTGTAGACGCAGTGAACACCCGGTTCTTGAATGCGGCTGCCGCGTGCGGCGCGCCCCGCGCTGACGTCGCCCGGGTGAGCGCTGCGCTGAGCGCGGCGCGCCCATCGGCTGACCGGTCGCTGCGGCTGCTGCCGTTTACTGCAGATGAGGTGTTTCGCATCGTAACAACGCGGATACCAGCAAAAACGTCCAAGGATGTGTACGGGCTTTCCATGAAACTTCTCAGGACTGCTATTATTCCTTTGGCTCCCATATTAGCGGTCTGCTTTAATATATGCATAAAGGAAGGATCGTATCCCTCCCCGATAAAGACCAGCAAAGTATCTCCACTCTTCAAAGGTAAAGGCAAGCGTGAGAGTATTGACAATTATAGGCCTGTGTCAATAATACCAGCGGTAGCGAAAATATTCGAGAATGGCCTAAGTACGCGTCTCTTAGGGTTTCTTACATCTACTGATGCCCTCTCTGAGCAGCAATATGCTTACCGTGAAGGCCGATCCACCACATCGTTGACCCGCGAAGTGATTCGCTTGGTCATGAAGGCCCGCGAAAATAAGCAGCAGGTGGCGATCGTTTGTTGTGATCTGTCGAAGGCGTTTGACGTAGCTGACCATGCCGTACTTTCTGTTAAACTACAGCATTACGGTGTGGGTGGCACGGCTCACGCCTTGTTCACAGACCTAATGCAGAACAGATCTCAAACTGTCCTTGCATGTGGAGGAACAGAAAGATCTGACCCATTGACCTCTGTGATGGGAGTAGCCCAGGGATCGTCTGTCTCCAACATACTATTTTCGCTGCTGTTAAACGATCTGCCGGGAGCGGTATCCTCTGCAGAAATACTTATGTATGCTGATGATGTGGCTGCAGTGGTATCAGCACCTACGGTGGATCTGTTGGAGCAGAGATTGAACACCACGTCGTTTCAGCTATCTGGGTGGTTTCGAGCGAATGGTCTAGCGCTCAATCTATCAAAGACCCACTTCGTTCATTTCTGCCTATCAGGGCGTCCTTCGCGACCCCTATTAGTCTATATAGGGAACGATAAAATTGAACAAGCAGATGCTACGACTTTTTTAGGCTTTGAGATTGACCGTGGCCTGAAATGGGAAAATCACATTGATAAGCTGTGCGGAAAACTGGGCAGTGCGTGCTATGCGCTCAGCCGGCTAGCGAGGGTTGTATCTGGCGAAGTAGTGCGCTCGTGCTACTTTGCCACGGTGCACTCTCTCCTACAGTATGGCGCGGAGCTTTGGGGTAGGGCTGCAGATTGGCTACGGGTTTTTCGGTTGCAAAAGCGCGCAGTCCGTGCAATTGCAAAAATCCCCCAAGACATTTCCGCACGGCCGCACTTTAAGAGGCTTGGAATCCTGACATTACCAGCTTTGGTCATTTATCAGGTAGCTGTCTATGTAAGACTAAACCAGGCCTCTTACACAAAGTACAGCAGTGTGCACGCCTATCACACGCGGTATAGAGACCAACTCAGAGCAGTACCTCGAACTCTTACAAAATCTTCCAAAACGTCGCATGTTATGGGCCCGACGGTGTACAACAAGCTCCCAGAGCAGATCACCTCTTCATCTAGTATGAGCTGCTTTAAGGCACGGCTTAAACGCTGGCTTGTCGAGCAAACGTTCTACAGCTTTGAAGAATTTGTAGTATATAAAATATGATGTTAACGTTGTATATGTAATTGTTATTCATTTACATAAATAATTTTATCTTTGACATCATGTATTTGGTGAATATTTCAAATATTGTTTATGTTTTTTTTTATTGACTAGTTTTATATTTGTTATGACATTTTTAATTTGTATGATTTATTATTATTAATGATTGACATACTATTTATTATAATTTATTAATATTTTTTTAATGTTAATTTATTACTAATTTCGCAAGCCTGACATCTGACATGTAAATTATTTTTTACCAATAAAATGATTATGATTATGATTATGATTTTAGGGTATCAATACAGATGACAGATGAAACTCTGTTTTTATACAGATTTTACATTTTAAGATTTTTAGGCATTTTAATTATGGATCCTTATTTTTACACTAATTAAGTACTCGTTTTAGTTTCGGATGCATTATTTTTTCATACTAGGTTGGGTATTATATTAGTTAATTTTAATAAGATTGGAGAATATTTTGCTCATTAAATATAAGAATTACGAAAAACACATTAGGTACTATACCTACCTACGTATTTTCAAAGCCCATAGTTTCAACAACTGACAGCTAACAGGTACTAACATACGTAGTATCTCTCAGTAGCCTGTGAAACTAACGTGATGATTACAAACACAATAAATAGACCCGTGATTTCAAACACAATAAGTACTACCTACCTACTTTTAGTTGAGGAGTTTCTATATGGTAGATGAGAACTGTTAGGTTCCTAAAGTTGTTTCCTAATATGAATATTATGTACCTAATATACAAAAAAAAAACACTAACAGTACCTATCCTATGACCCACTGAACATTTTTGCAATAATATTATCTAGTTTGTAAGTAGGTACTCTATCATCAGAATAATGCGATCTGCCTGAAGTTGTTAGAAAAAAAAACCAAATTGCCAAATTGGTTCACAAAACGATTTAAAATAGTTTGATGGTACACAAGATTACATACGGATTTTGGTTTATTGATCTAATACAGATTTATACAGATTTCTAGACTTTTCAGTCCAGATTTGTAGGTTTAGGAGGTGGCAACACTGGGTCTAACTATAACCTCTCCGAGAAAGGGACAAGCACAGGCGGGGACCCCTCTAGAAACTTTAATAGCGTATTACTTCGTGATTTATTTACCAATTTTACTTATTTTTTCTAGCATTGCATTCGTTTTTAACCTTTTTTTATGAAAATAAAACTTAAATACATTTGTTAATTTTTAATAGCAACTAGCCTATTATATTTTATTTGTTGGGTAATGTTTTTTGGTCGTAAAAGTAACATACTAGTAACGTTTTGAGTCGTGAAACATGTGAAACATGAAGTAATATGAGAAGGTCAAAAGTAACGTAAAATGCTACAAAAGTAACATTCTGGCAACGCTGACATACAGTTCAACCTTTGATGATGGATGTAAGAGGATCGGACACAATCATGGTCACGTGACGTGCTGCACTTTTTCACCACAATATGGTGCCGACTCCGCCCCACTCCGCCCCATTTTTTACTGCGTATGACAGTTGACCCTAGTTGAAGACTGACGTGCTAGCTCAAAACACCACCAGAACATAGCGGATTTTTTGCCCCAGGGCGGTCTCAAGTGACGTCAGCAACAAATTCTTATCAAAAATGAAAGTTGAAACGGTATACTTGTCTCTTTTTAGCACGTTCAAAATGGTATTTGCTAAAATGAAATGCGACTATTTTTGTTCATTCTTTAACGAAGTTGACTTATAACTATAACATATTCTGTGTCCCCCCCCCCCCCTCATGACAGACAAAATACAAAGACAAAAACGGCCCCCAGTACCCGGCAGCTCTGCTATCCGTGACTATGGTAGCGGTCACGGTAATAGCAGAGCAGGGTGTGGGAAGAATCACCGGATGGGATTCGGCTACCAACCCCAAAATAGTCCCTTGGCCCTGGCAACGTACAACGTGAGGACCACAGAGCAAAAAATAACAAAACGCTTCCTAAGCGTCATTTTTTTCATAGCTCTGTGGTAAGGACACTGAGGAATGATAAAAAGATGGTAGAATTGGAGGAACAGATGAATAAGTTATGCTGGGATGTAATAATGGGATTATCAGAAGTCCGGAGACAGGGACAGGACACGATAATCCTAAATTCCAATAACTTATTCTTCTACCGGGAGGGAGACCAACCCTCCCAAGATGGTGTCGGGTCTCGTCCGCAAGTCTCCCATCAACAACGTGATCAAAGTCGACAGTGGTTCAGCCAGGGTAGCGTACCTGGGGGTCTAGCAAAGATCCCAATCGCTAACGCTAACGCCAAACGCTATCTCCAAAAATGTATTGACATGACATTCGCTGCGGAAAAGCTAGCGATTTCCGAAATGTTATCCTAGTAAATTTTGGAGTTAGCGTTTGGCGTTAGCGTTAGTGGTTGGTATCTGCTAAACCCCCTGGTACTCAGAATAACCAAACAGTATTCATTTAAGGTCATCCAGGTATACGCACCCACCTCGGCACACCCAGACGATGAAGTAGAAGCTATGTATGACGATATATCTGAAGCCATGCATACTTCCGAAACATACTTCACCGTTG
This sequence comes from Ennomos erosarius, assembly GCA_963580505.1. Lineage (NCBI taxonomy): Eukaryota > Metazoa > Arthropoda > Insecta > Lepidoptera > Geometridae > Ennomos > Ennomos erosarius. The sequence continues at coordinate 1,917,818 of OY756983.1, read as the reverse complement.
TTGTGATGTGAGACTTCAATGAGAAGTTGGGCACAAGGAATAGCGATGAGCTGAGAGTGGGGCCATTTCGATACGGGCAGAGGAACCCTCGGGGACAGAGGCTGGCTGACTTCATGGAGAAGGATGGACTCTTTATGATGAACTCCTTCTACGAGAAGCGGCCATCCAGAAAGTGGACGTGGATAAGCCCCAATAGTTCCACCAAAAATGAGGTAGACTTCATCATGACGACCAAGAAGCGCATATTCAATGATGTCTCTGTGATCAGTAAGGTGAAAACCGGTAGCGATCACCGCATTGTAAGAGGCACATTGAATATAGGCCAAGCTTGAAAGGTCACGTTTGGTGAAGTCTATGCCCCGTCCAAATCCTGTCCAAATCCAAAACCCCGAAGGATTTCAGCTGCAACTCCAAAATCGCTTCCAGTGCCTAGCTGAGCGAGAGACAGTGGACGAGTTGGATATCTAAGTAGGCCATAGCTACTTAGAATAACTATAGAAACGAAAAGAAACAGAAATAATAACAATGATGCAACCTAGATGCAACAAAATACGAACGAAAAGTTACCGCCATTACTTCACACTCTCCTCGCCTCACTGCCCTTTTATGTAGGAACACACTTTCGAAATATTATTATAAATTTATGTGCTACACAAGTTAGGGCTTCGTTATTTCTAAAAGGAATTTAAAATAAGAACACGAAGAAGAATCAAGCACGAGAACCATATTTACTACCAAAGAAATTAATTCATTATGCAATACTACCCTACATTTAAAAACGCGCGGTGCGTGGTTCACTCCGTTTACACAGATCTTAGAGCATTATAAAAGCGCCCGTTTAAGGCATTTGATTAAATTTTATAGATTTTCTTTTTATAGCTAAAAGGTATCTGGTTTGCAATAAAAAGTAAAAAAAGTAAAGTAGTAAAGTTTGATATTAAAATCAGCGGAAGGGTCACTTATTTTAGATATTGAAAATGGCATAATTTTGGTGATATTTATGTTGAGCGTGAGAATATTGTTCTTTGACTATGTAGCTACTTCTGAGAGGCCTTTTTCAGCAACAGTTTCCAAGTCAGTCCAGTTACCCGCAGTAAAAATCAGTGCAGTGTCATTTGCATAAGTAGAAATCGTAGCATTAGTCAGATTCATATTACAAAGACCATTAATATAAAGTATGAATAGAGAAGGGCCCAGTATGCTCCCCTGCGGTACGCTGTATTCTACAAGGAGTTCATTGCTGACATAGTCCTCTATTTTAACTGATTGAGCGCGTTCAATCAGATAGTGTCCAATACAAAGAGGATGAGACCTGAATCTTAATACCAGCATCTGAGATAACAATAGAACAACAATGCATGTGTATTCGATATCGAGTCGCTGGGAGTTTAAAGAGTTAATTAGGGCACACTAATACATAGGTAGCGCTTCCCTTGAAAAAAATAAACAGAATCACATCAGGATTTGCCTCATTCACATAGCACAGTCATAGAAAGTAAAAGTACCCACGTACGTTTTAAGAAGTAGGTATACTTAGTAACGTCTGAAATCACGTTCTTGTTCACAGTTACAGCAACAATGTGGCAAAACTGCGCAGAATAATGAGAGACCAGCCACAGCAGCCCCTCGACCGCGCCGTGTGGTGGGCGGAGCACGTGCTGCGACACAGAGGCGCGCCGCATCTCCACGCACGATCCGACAACATGTCCTGGACTGAATTCCTGGACGTACAGCTCGCAGCAGTCCTAGCGCTAGCCTGCACAGCAGTTGTAGCCACAATATGCACTAGTTTGTTTATAGTAAACGTCTTGGCGTCGCTGTAAGTGTGCAAGCATTTATGAATAAATAAATAAATAATAGGATAAATGGTTTGTTTAATTTTGAGCTCGATAATCCTCTTCTAACTTATTTACAATGCAGCAATTACGCCATTCATGTGCCCTGAACGCATTTTCAACATATTCTGGCATTTAACTGCTTGCTTTTCCGACAATTAATATTTTCGTTATTATCCAGTTAAACTAATCACCTACTTAGTAATGAATACCGGTTATGTGATTTGGTGTTTCAAAGAGTATTAGCAGGGCGCTATGTTTCTTCACCAGATCGTCGGTCCACCTAGGGGGAGGCCGGCCTACGCTGCGTCTTCCGGTTCGTGGTCGCCAATCCCCAACCTTTCTTCCCCATCGGTTGTCAGTTCTACGATGTAGCCTGCCCATTGCCAATATTGCCACATCAACTTGCTAATCCTAAGAGCTATATCGGTCACTAAACTCCCTCACGTAAGTTGTCCTGCGGCCGCGTTGCCACATTCGCGCTACGGAATGTTGCTGACCTCTATCATATCTCTTAGTAGTCTGTGCTCTATATATTATACTCCCCAAGTATAAAGTAATATGTGAATATCCATTTTATTTAGTTAATTAAGCAATGTATAGATACATATATTATGTAGTAACGTAAATTACTTACTTTCAAAATGAGTTCCATTTATTGCCGCGGGACAACTTACGTGAGACTACTGTATAGGTATTATATTATCTGGGGTGAGACGAAGTCTATACTATAAGTAATCTGTGTTCTGTACCATAGTTTAAGCAAGTATTGAATAAATGTTATTCTATTCTATTCTATTCTATTCTATTCTATTCTATTCCAAAACCCATTCCATGGTTATACCCATCGTTGATGCTTATAACCTTGTACCTTGCACCTCTATAGATGTAAATTTCGACTGCAATTGAATCACTATAAGGCAAGAGTTGTAATATAACATGAAACTAATGAAACTTCTTTGATATAAGGCATGGAATAATTAGGAGAGGAATGCCAATAGACCAAGAAAACAGCGTAGATCAGAAAAAAGCCCAAAAACCGGCTTAAAACTAGATGGCGCTGCAAAATGACCGGGCTACAAGTTTCACTAAAATGCCGTATGTCCTTAGCGCTAATGAGTCACAGCAGCAAATCAATCGAAGTTCCACAAGATCGAATAGATGGCGCTATTTTTAATTTTGCTTAGTTATTTCAATTTACGAGTTAGTAGGTAGGCGCACGTACCTACTTATTGCTTCCCGTGGCTACGCAGCCGGCAAATAACTCGTAGTAACATTGTAATACCGTTCAAACTTATTCATCAACTAATCTTTGGCATGTGACGTCACGAGTGGATTTTTCATAGTAATTGTCAAGGCGCTCAGTTTCGTGAGAAAGGGACAGGAGATGAGAATTTTCAAAAGCTTATTACTCCGTGATTTATTTACCGATTTTACTTATTTTTTCATTTATTGCATTCATTTTTAATCTTTATGAAAGTAATATTTGATTGTTCATTTTTAATAGTAGTTAGTTATCATGCCTATTCTGAGAACTTATACATTATTTGGTCAGTTATTCACTTCTTCCTCTCCAGTTTTAGAGCTATTCTGAAAGTTCATTTATATTACAAAAAAACCATTTTTGGAATAAATTTGCCACAAAATAACATATCCGAACTAGGTGAAGGTCAAAAGATGCGTCGTGATTTGGGCTTTATAGGCCATGCCAAAAAGTCGATTTCGCAAAAATTGGTAGTTATCTAATTTCCTTTCTACGCCCTCAATATACAAAGTGACCTTGAATTAGTATGTTATCCCGAAAGGGGTTAAATCTACACCCCAAGGTAGACAATGTTTCTTGTACGACTTTACTAAATTAGAAGTTATTCATTGAAGAAATGCCATGTAAAGTTTACGTCCAAAAATAGCCTTAGCGCAGCTGGGTAGTTGAACTTCGTCCTTGACCGAGTGCACATAAATGAGTTTGACGACTGGTGTTTAGAAATGAATTTATAGTATCTTGTTAAGATCACCTTGTATAGATAGAAGAATAGATTTTTTCATCCCATGTATTCGAAAAGAGCTAGTTTATCTTTGATAAGTGCGAGCATAGTAGGTAATATCCGTGCACTTACTAAGTGCGCGCAAAACACCTCTGCTCGCACTTCTTCATCTTTTTGATTACCTAGCAAGGGCTTTTAAACGCGGTTTGGATGCAATTTGCTTGGATAAAGTAGTAAATAACCGGCCAAGTGCGAAAAAAATTACGTTTGTTGTATGCGAGCCCCTTTATCTTTTCTTTATTTTTATCTGTTGTTATAGCGCCAATAGAAATACATCATCTGTGAAAATTTTAACGGTCTATCACGGTTCATGAGATACAGCCTGATGACAGACGGACATACAGTACAGATAGTCCGACAGCGAAGCCTTAGTAAAAAGCGCACCTGCCGCGATACTAACCACACGCGTTGGTTAACCACTGTCAGTATTTATACATTATGATATAGTTATCTCCTTTTCTCCTCCTTTTTTTTCTCATAGAGGGGGAAAAGCAGAGTGTGCCATACGGTACCAAAATTATATGACCTCGAGCGACGTACTTTGAATCCCTCGCTAAGTCGCTACTCGCTAGTCTCGCTACGTTAGGATTCTTCGCTTCAGTCTGGATTCAAACAATCGCTCTCGCCATAAATACATTATTTAATCCCTTGTGGCACAATCTACTTAGTGCGATCTTTTAAATTTTTAAATATGCACTCTGTTTTTTTCCAAGTTTATTTTTATTTAGTTTTCCTATCTAGTGCGACGAAAAACAAGACTTTTTACGGATTTTTAACGTATGGCCATGCAATTAAAATCCTGTAAAATTATTTAGAGAATTTTTTTTATGGGAATAATTGACGTGACGAGCTAGTCGTTCACCTGATATTAAGCAATACGGCCGCCCATAACAGTTGCAGTGGCACGTGAAACTTTAAAATAATAAAGTTTCGCGTGACACTGCACTGCGCACGTCATCCTGAGACATCACACAGTCTAGTAATCAGATTACTACACTGTGTAATCAGGTCATAAAGTCTCATTTGCCCAGTAATTTCACTAGGCATTGTGCCTTTCAAACCGGAACACAGTAGTGCTTGCACACTACTGCTTGGCGTCAGAATAACTGGCAAAGCGGTGGTACCTACCTAGACGAACTTTGCAGAAAAGTCCTACCACCTAGTACAAAAAAAAACAAAACAAAAATGCACTATTTTTTAAAATAATACGATTAAACTAGCTATATTTAAAAATCGATTATTAAAATTAGTTTTACGATTTTAATTAACAGCGCCATCTACTGTGTTTGAAGTAAACTACTGCGACCATGATAATCAACAAGTTGCAGATTGGTGGTCCCGCAGTAGTAACTGTTATCTTATTCTGTGTTTTGTTCATTTAAACTACGTTTCGATACTCCTTACGCCATCTTAATGATCACCTTGGAGTTAGTGAAAGCGTCTACGCTGTTTTCTTAGTGTATTAGCATTCCTCTCCTAGTTGTTCCATGATATAAGGTTAGCTATAACTATTTTTTTTTTCTTATATTTTGGCTCCACACGTAGTGTATTTAGCCAGTGTCAAGTATTATATTTTCATCGTGTCATAATATATTTCACGAAAAGTCATGTCCTAGTCATAGTCATAGTCCAGTCTAAGGCTGACATTCAGAGACAATGCATCGAGTTTACTCCGATCGAACTCACGCGAGATCAAACCCCGGACACGGCGAGTATACTCCGCGTTTTTAAATTCACAGACGAGTTCCAACGTAAACTCCGCCCTCACTCCGTCGAGTAAACTCCGGCCATAGATAGTCTTTTTTATTTGGCAGTATTATGCTAAAAAGGGAGAAAAAATAGCAAATATTGTATGAATAACTGAAACAGGAGATCAAATTTACTGGTGATCACAGATTAGAGAAAAAACTGGTGATAATTATATACTCTTTGAAGGAGACTTAAAAAAGCGCGCCATTTCTCTTTATTTGTTTTTTCAATTATTATGATTATTATGAATGTTGTTATTTACCTAAATAGTAAAAAAAACGAGTGAAATTAAAACTTACAATGGAAATGGAAATAGCAATGGAAAATAAATCGTCTCGTAAGTGTTCACAGTACTTGTTCACAAAATCTGAGGGAGCTCATAGCTCCATACATATCAATTCTAGAAACTAAATAAAAATAAATGCTTCATTTTAATAATAGAAAAGAAGAACTATGGAGCCAACTGGCAAAGCATTGATGATTTCTTCATATGAGCATGGTAATTCCTAAAAGGTACCATATGAATTGATTTTTATTTAATAAACCTAGACCTACCATTAATTTAAGATTAATTCTATATTATAGGTTAGGTATCTACTCACAAACAACTTAAAAAGCCATGGAATAATGTGAATGTGAAGACACAAGCCGGGAAAGCAAAATCCATAATACAACAAAGAAAAGAAAACACACAGGATCTGCCAGTAAATTACTATTAGATTTTTTTATTGTTATTTTCATTATAAATAAATCTATGAAGTAACTAATTTTATTTCGTAATTTATTCGTTTTATTCAATACTAAATACATTTGTTCACAAAACCACATTAAAAATTGATTTTAAGCAGCATTGTTTTTAAAAACATGCGTGATAATAAAGATGGCGGTGCCTGAGCACGGCTCGAGTCACCGATTTCGTGGCTCAGCCCGTCTCATGCTCAGATGAGCATATACTCGTACTCCATAATGCTAAACTCGACTGTGAATGCCAATTCGATCGAAGTACGAGTCTAGACTCCAATTTTGACATAACGGAGTTTGAGTTCGAACTCGAACTCGTCTGTGAATGTCAGCCTAAGTCATGCTCCAGCAAAGTGGTGGCATCTTTACTAGAGCTTCTATGGAGTTTTGGAAGGAACACGAAAAATCTCGTTTCACCACATTATATCACTTGCCCTCACTCATGCTCGTAATTCAGCACTTAATGCGTAAAACGCCACCAATTTTAAACATTAACACTGGAAAAAGCAAAAGTTTTGATAAATAATACAATGCAACGACGAGAGCATTTTTCCGCGTTCCCGCCAAAACTCCTAGCTATAACTATGTGTGGATTTTAGTTAGATTTTCAAAAGAGGTTTCGTATAAAATGACCGTCTAGATTATGTTATTAAAAACAATAAAAATGCTCATATCCTTTCGATAATCAAATCATCAAATGTCACGTTCTTGTCAGTCAAGAATTAAGTATAACAATTTCTGCTATTATATAAATAAATTAATTACCAAGGTGATATCAGACGGAACACCGTGCATTATTAACCTTTTATTAACTTTATACGAAAGCATAGATAGGTACTACTAAGTTTACCTACTTACTACTACAATATCAAAAAATGAACTATAAGCTGGACAATTTGGACAATTATTATTACGGTGCATCCAATGAGCCCGTTATCTACAAGTTCTGCTGCGAAGGTAATATTTACCTGCCTTTATTTAATAGGTACCTACATAACTCTAAGTAGGTAAATTTCTTACCTTGCTTATTTTTGTACCATAGGGCGAATTCTGTGTTTGTATAATACCTTATTTATTATAATGAAAGAGTACCGTCTAGCGTCAACGTAAGTTTGTATAATAATAATATGTCACCCATGGATGAAATAAAAAAAAATCTTTTTTATTAGCTCCATGATGTCACCCTATTTTTGTAAAAACCGTTTGTTTATAACAAAAGAAAATAAATCTGGTTATTTATACATAGACTGTCGATTTATTGCAAACTGACAGATTGTCTTACAATAATATTTAATTTTTTAAATTTATAAACAGTCGGTGCCTAGAGCGGTGAGTTTATAAAAAAATGGGTTTTAGTATTAATGCACCACGTTTTGCTGAAATTGATTGTTTTTTTAGAGTCACTAGTGGCTAACCAGTAGGTTACGATGACAAGCAAAGCCAGGAGGAGTGTTAGGTTAGTTTTGACCACACTGAAAGTATACAATTACATTAAAACGAACTGATGCCGATTAATAATTATAAATAACCGAAAAGTCAACCGTTTTATTGTGAGACACATTGCAAACGCAATTAATATTGCAAAATATTGTGTACTTCTAGTGTGGTCAAAACTAACTTAACACTCCTCGCTTCGTAACCGACTGGCTAAAAAAACAATAAATTACAGCAAAAATTGGCGCATTGTTCAAAATATAACGCTACCAAAACCTATTTTTTTTATAAACTCACCGCTGGGCATCGACTGCTTATAAATAATCGAAAAATTATCCGTATTATTGTAAGACAACGTGTCAGTTTGCAATAAACCGACAGTTTATAAATAATCAGTTTTATTTTCATTTTTTTATAGGTAAACAAAAGGTTTTTACAATAAGGCGTTTTATTAAAAAAAAAGCGGTAATTTTATAAAAAGCCGATAGATGGCGTTAAAATGGGGGTTTTTACGTTCTGTCATTGTTAAGATAATTATGTATCGAGTTTAGTATTCTATCCTTCTTTTATGGAAGGCATATAACTCCAATGGCTTTCTATTGACAATTCGACAACGTATTCTGTGATCCACTCAACTTAATTTGACTTTTTCTTGTACTCCGTGGTTTGGTTGGAACTACGACCATGTTTGAAATACGTCGTTACTACGTCATCTAGTAACAGCAGCGGACCTAGTTTTTTTTTTTAAATAAAACGTAACTCAATAAAACTGATCCCTCTATTACGAACGAGCTAGCAGCGCTGCTGACGCGAGTCTGCCGCTAACCGCTGTCACTTTTCATACAATTTTGACAGCAGTTGAGCGGCAGACTCGCGTCAAAATCGCTGCTAGCTCCTTCGTAATAGGGGCGCTGATACAGACAGAGCAAACAAACATTTCTCTCGCATTTTTCAGATATGGCAATGTACTCCTGCGCAACCGTAGGAAGTGACAGTGACAGTGACAGACAGATTAACTCTTAACAACTAGTGATGTGTATTTCTGAAACCATAATATGTGTATTACCAAACTGATAGCCTAATAGTTATTATTTTTTTAGTGAACTAAAAATAGCTTCTGCCCGCAGCACGTACACTTTTGTTCGGTATTGGACAGATTCTTTTACACCCCGACGCTTAAAAATCGAGTTGTAAAGATGTGTGTGTATGTTTGTTCTCTCTTCACACCACAATAGTTAGGGGCTGATTTAGGATTTGGGGGGTAATTAATATTCATCCATGAAAAACAAGGTAACAACGTTGCACTTGCACTAGTCACTTAGGTAGGTGCTCAAGACCGATAGTAAATACAAAGTTTATGTTATAATTTGTTTGGCCGAAATGCTTCTGAGTGAGCCCACACATCACATCTGATTTAGTTAAACGTTGTCCTAGACCACAGCAGACCCCTAAATGGATATGTTTATTGTTTATAGTGGCCCAATAGGTGGCTTATCCCAGAGTCACCATAAAAATGGTATATTCCAAGACCTACCCTAGTTTTTATTCAACTAGGTACCTATTACCAAACTGTAGCTCTGTCTCGTAGGGTTACCACATACAACGCAGGGTCGATGGATTTATTTTTTAGTAGATTCACGCATTTCCAAGGAACGTTCTCCTAACTTGTCAGCTACCACGGTCCTGTCTCTTCGTGATAAGAAAGAAGATAAGAAATTCTACAGAGTGAATTTGAATTAATACTATTTCAAATTCACTCTGTAGAATTTCTTGGCCATAATAGCACAGCACTGTAGTAATGAATGTTTTGAATTATAATATGGCTGTGCTTTTGAATTTTATTCTGATAGTAGGTGGTACTTTTTTTTATCCATTCTTGGACTGCATAAATTCGGTAGTTATTACCTCGACAGAAAAATGTATCAATAAAGTACATCGATACATCTACAAAATACCTACCGATTTTTTGGTAGTATCACATATTACTCGTATAATCATAGTATAATAGTATTCACTGTTGACGTGACGACGACGACAACTTTGCGCTGCGCGCAGTACGCGCATCACTAGTTGGCGGAAATTCGGCTAGGGCTTCGTAGCCAAGGAAACGGGCGTAGCTACGTGACAACAACACCGATAAGTTCTTATCGGGTTACATAAAACTTTTTCAAAAGATACACTTGACATAAGCTGCATCTCAATTTGTGCACGAGAAAAACCACCTTGCAAGGTTTGTGGCTCAATTTCTTTCGGGCGCGTATATTTTGACAGATCAAAGTATGGCTGGCAGGTGAGCTCGATAATTCGTGAGATTTTTCCAAAAATAACTTGAATAATCGATGCGCTATACTCATAACTTTTAGATGTAAAGGATTTGCGTGCGTCGTGCTTGGAGGGAGAGTTCCCGAATGAAGTCCCCTCGATCCCGCGCTCGTATAATTTTACTTATCAGTAGCGAGGCAGGAGGGATGTTGGTGCCTGGCACGGAGCGCCGCACGCGGCTGTTACATTATATTCACCTGTGAATGTAAATTAAATTGGTAGTAGGCAATTTGGGGAAAGACTAGCACTAGCATAAGCACCCAATATTTTATTGAGCAATGTGAAATGATCAGAATGTATTACAACTCAAATAGGCACATTTTCAATATAACATATATTCCTGTATAAAATATTGTTATACAGGAATGTATGGCCATGCAGAATCCACAGATTTTATAATACATTATTACTAACATGAATAAATTCACACAATAACTTGTAAGTAGGTACTTAGGTATGTAAGATATGTACCTACCTATCTAATAGGTCTTGTTATTATGTACATTATAACCATTATTATAGTGTACATAATAACAAGCATTGTTAACCTAGATAATGCTCAATGTATTGATTTGCAATTGTTTTCAATGTTACACAGAAATATCATTATTCAAATTCAAATTCATTTATTCCAGATAATTCAATCCACATTGTTAGTATTAACACACAAACTCAGCTGATAAAAACATTGTCTTGGAAAAGGTTTAACAAAGAATGAATTCAGTTATGCTAGGTGTGCATTGTTGCATACAATAAGCAACAACATAAAATGAGTATATTGTTCACCCATGCGTTACGGCACATGACAGGTGGCACCATCCAACCGTGACACCACCTGCACTCCCCACTGTTACTGTTACCCCATTACTCAACTACTCACACTGTCTATGGCAACTCACACTGAACACCTAAAACAAGTGACAGCACAACTATGTCTGCCCTAGAGACAGTTGTTTGATCAATACTTGATATCTCAAACTCAGTGTGAAGTCACAATAATGTGATACTGTTGTGTGCTTGTGTATTGTATCAGAATTTAATTTTGTGCTTGTGAAAATGTCTGAGATGGGGTTTGAAAATGTGTTTTACTTAGAAAGTGAGTTATATAGGTGTATAGTAGAGATGAAAGGTGCGGAGGGATGAGGTGTTGCCGGGATACAATCTCCGAGTGCTCACCACCCGTCGTCCCCGACAGATCAATACCAAGTCCGAGTGGCTGGGATGGTGTTATGCAACCATGAACAACACAAATGTTTATTTGTTGATACACTACTTGATTGCATTATCTGGTAACAGTGATAACTGTTACAAAGATGATTTATAAGTATTATCTTAGATTTGTTTTTGTATCAGAAGTTACTTGGATTCTTTTTTAGATTTCACTTTGCAAACCATACAGCAAATACTATTTTGAAATTTAATTCAAACCTAATTTCAACTACAATTTACAGCTAAATTAATAGTTTCATTTTTCCTAGTTTGCACTACTGTTACATCATACACCATGTAACAGATATATTATATAATTTATTTTGATTCTGTCCATTTCTACTATAAGGTTTCTTAATTAAGTGCAGTGCAGGTAAAGTAACTTAATACTGGAGGGTGCAATTCCCCTTTCTCAATTATTTTAATTACTATTACAATGAGAACATAGGGGTGGACATGGACAAATGCAATCACCTTGTTCAAAATTGCAAATAGGTTTTATATAAAAGTAAGTAAGTAGCAAGTGCAGGTTTGGTTTCATAATAATACTGCATTTAAGTAATTGCAATATTATTTTCTTTAAAATATGAAGAGATGTTTATCATATCAGTTTTATTATTAGTACTCATACCACCTTGACTCTAACCAATGGTCAAAATTTGTCACAGTTTTTAACCATTGGTTACCTTAACTATTGGTGAAAAAAACCCAGTCTTATTAAAATATCTGTAACTTTAAGTTTGATGCACTTCAAATATCAATATGTCACACATTGAGTTATAGCTAAGTGTGGATTGCATGAAGCAATAAGGATGTAACTTTTATGCAAGAATGTTTTGTTTATTATACTATTTTTTATTTATACACATCCCGAGGAGATGAAATTCATGCACTGAAAAACAGCAAAGTTGCTTCGTAGATAAACTTTTGTGTGAAGGAAAAAGAATCACGCCCACACTTTACGCACAGGCGATAGTGCTATTATGAATAATACATTTTTACTTGTACTGTCTGGTATTTTGAGGTTCCATTGCATAAGTTTTCAGATCCTATATAGGGAATCTTAGTTTAGGGTCCAGAATTGATGTATTTATACCTAGACTTATACAGTTTTGGTAAGGTATATACTAACTGGCTTACAATTGTTCATATTGAAACATAATATATGTACATCCATTCCATACATCTTTTAAATTTTTATTTTATTTTATAGGTACATGAGTACTACATAGATTACTAATAAATTATCATCCCGATAAACTGGGACAGTAATTTAATGACATTTTGAATGTACCTTTTGTGTTTCAGATTTTGAGTGCGCCGGTGACGAGGTCTTAGTGGAGTCTTCGCCCCCCGCCTCCCCAGAAATGGCGGCGCGTCTTGCTGCGTCTGCCCAGGTTTATCTTCTGCACTCTTCATTTATATTTTCCGTGTACATTGCATTTGCTAATGTAAAAAAAGCCAAAGCCACACCGGTCCATTAAGTGGCGTCAGAAATCGGCCATTCTGTACCCATCGCTGCCCGTGTTTGTAGACTGTAGCGCCGCGAACGTCGCGGGCAGCGATGGTTACCGATAAGTTTCATGTCGCCAATGTGCGACGCTGCCGCTTTGCTGCGCCAGTGGGGCCGAAGCTTTAGACAAAATAGGTTACTTTGTGAAAAAGGAATCAGTTTCACATTTAATATGTGCTAGACCATGGTAGGACTATTCCCTCCTTCCCGCACCAGTCAATTGCTACTAGATCGATTAATCATGATGTCAGTTGTCAATGCATATTATATTTATCTATGTGATATGCAATAGTCTTTGTCCTTCTAACACAATGATGTTTGTACAGCATAGGTTCAAGGTGAAAGTATGGTTCTTAGCCGGCTAAGATTATAATGCCCATTGATAGCTTGTGAACTTGTGATCATTATCTCTCCTACAAATACAACTCACTTGCAGGCGGGCAGGTTGCAAAGTAACAAAACGAGACAAAGTCATACGAAATTGCAAATAACAGCAGGATAGAACAATTAATTACACATTGGGTGGATGGTTTCCTCTCATAGGATTAGCCATTGAAATACATCACTAATCCAGCAACAAGCCAGTAAGCCAAGCAATTGTCAACCAGCAGTGACAAATAGTATAAACTTTCATTCATAACAAAACGAAATCATTAGATAAATTGAACTTGAATAACATCCTAAAAACCTGATTAACCCAGTTAACTTGCCATGTCATAAGTTATTATAATATGATTATAATCCTAAGCCAAACAAGCATATTATATCCTCATCTATGCCACACTGATAACACAGTAGATATCTATACTACAAGGCGCTATCAACGAGTTATCAAAGTATGATTAATCGGAAGCACATTTACATTGAAATGTTTTGACGTATTATATTATTGAACGCACATCACAGCCGGAAAACGTCCGCTGCTAAACACTGGCCACAGACATCGCGGCCCATAAAACGCTGTTTTGGACGCATATCATTGAGGGGTTTGCCATAATCACCACGCTTGGCAAGCGGCTTGGTGATCGCAGGAGTTTTTAATGTACCAAGGTAGCAGGATTCTGCTGCCTGTTCCCTGGATATTCCCTTTTGGTGGCTCTTATGGCGCACGCGAAGAGATGGGGAAGTCCTGTTCTTATACCGCTGAGACTTGAGACCACACGGCCGTATGTAAAAAATGAGATTGCCATGTAGAAAATATTCCCTAAGCTAATTCCTATAAAACAATTCAAGAAAATTATCCAAAGTTAAAAAAAACTTTTTGATCACCACATACACACTACTTCGCTTACTATGTTTGGCGTCATTCATTGGGGTATATAGGCTCAAAATAAATAAAAGGTATAACCTCATGCTACGATACGATGTCTGATACCGTGACATCACATCTACCAACTAATCAATCATCAGCTCTTGTCCGTCTTTTCTCTTTGCTCAGAAATCAGAACTCTTGTTTTAAATGATTAAAGTTCTCTTAGACAGCCCTGGCTAACCCGAATTTGAACCAGTATGTACCTCTATCACGAGTTTCAAATGTAAGGTGAGGTACCTACCTGTGTAGGTACGCCCTATCGATTATAGTAGAATCTTATATGAAATCCGTAAAATCCAACACAGCGCCACTAGCGGAAACTATAAGTCCTAAGGACTTCATACAAATATTTTACGATACCGATAGCGTAAACAATTGAATAAACTCGTGATCGGGGGTGTAAAATTGATAATCTACAGCACAAACTGTTAATTTTAGGTCTTCAATTATAAGATAAGAGGTGATGGTAAGGCCCAGCTTGTGCGAGTAGTAAGTAGCTATTATCCCACAGAGCACCGGTGCAGGCGGCGGCGCGTCGCCGGACGCCGTGCGAGAGCTGATCGTCATCCCGGAGCTGCCTAACTCTATTCATCTGCAGCACGCCATACACCAGGTGAGACTACTGGAAATAAATAGGTATCTTCTAGGCAAGCATCTACCATCGTAGACCGTGTCTTCACTTTCCATCACGTGAGATTGCGGTCAAATGCGGGCCTAAAAATAAATAGTTAATAAATATATGTCTGCCAACCGATGGGGAAGTAAGGTTCTCGAGTGGCGATCATGAACTGGAAGACCGATAGGTGGACCGATAGCCTGGTGAAAACCGCGGGGAGCCGATGGATATAGGAGGCGAGCACTCTCTTGGGGAGCCCTTTGTTCAGCAGTGGACATCTTCAGGCTCTTGATGATGATGAATAAATATATGTGGACGTTTCACACAGCGCCATCCTAGCCCCAAACTAAGCATAGTAACATCCAGCACAGCATAAACCCAGACACAGGACAAACACCAATCACAAATGTTAGTTCTTTGTCGAAGCCACAGCCTAACGCAGATTTACTATCAACTGAGGTGTGAGTGAGGAACTGGAAATCATAGGCCATAGCATATGTAGTATCCTCTCCTTGGCCTGTCGCAGCTTTCAACGTTAAGTTGACAGTTAATCATGAAAATATTCTATGGATCTCAACAATAAGTTGTATCGTAATTAATATAATGTATCGGAAGTCATGAGAAATACCCGCTAAGTGCTTAGCCTGCCTAGTACGGACGGTAGACAATTATGTCTTTCCCCGTTTTATGTCATTTCATGAATATTTGCTTCCTTGTCAAGTGGAGTTAAACAGGGGAAAGACAATTTTGTCTACCGTCCGTCCTAGCCCAGCAGTTGTCGGAACTCCACAGAATGAAATTAAGGCGACTGAAATCACTAATAGCTCACCATATCTTAAAAAAAACATTTTTAAAGTAAGTATGTGCGGATATTTCACAGAGCGACATCTAGTCCAATCTAACCATAGCTTGTACTATGGGAACCAGATAACTGATTTAATACTTAGATAGTTTTTTTGTTTGTAAATACATACGTACAAATACAATGTAACACCCAGACACAGAAAAAACACCTATGTTACATGGAGCTATTAAAAAAAGAAGGAGGGAATCCCGTCTGATCGAAACTGAAGCACCCTTAGGAAGCCGGAACGCTTCGTACGTACGAGAGAAACACGCACACACTCACAGCATATGCAGCCGGTCGCCCTACTTTCATCTGACACACATATGTAATATGTCCGCCATTTTGGGCTTCAGTTCGATGTCAATCAAAACTCAATCCTTTTTTTTTTATTTCATCCATGCTATGTTATTAAATTATCAAGTTTTGTATACAGTTTCTATCCTTGGCGTCCGCAGGTATCGAGCACGGTGGTAGAAGTGAACGGAGATAGCTCGGGACAATCCAGTCCTAACGCAGACGCTCAGCACACTTTCATCACTGTTGCAAGTATGTACCACAAGTTGCAAGTATATACCACAAGTTGCAAGCACGTATTTTAAATTACTAGTATGCATTGATCTATATTATTAAGTGCACTAGATACCTATTACCTGCATAGCTATTACGCTGATTCAAAAGATGCGTGTATTGAACTGATTGTATAGACTCTATATACTAATTTAAAGAGTATAGGTGCCTCGGGGCAATAGTGAAACTTATGAAGCTAACAGTTGCGTAAATAATTACATAAATACATAGTTTCATAGACGATCACCACTGCGTTTTAGTTCCACTATCATCAGCGTCTATATAGTGACAACCACCAGATTTGTACGAGATTGTGTTGTTATTCTGATTCACACCCCTATCCCCTTATGGAGGAAGACTGTTCAGCAGTGGACGCATAAATGCGATGATGATTCTTGTTCATAGCAGATTGAATAAATAGGGGTCACATTCATGAAGTTTGTTGCAGAAATGTTCAGTGGCCTTACGATAGCTTGCAATTTCACGCTTTTACACACGCAAATGTCTGTTTATGGAGTATTATTATACGAAAAATCTATAAAAGCTAATATTATATTTTTATTTTGACCTCTTTTATTTATGTGTGTTTTAGTTTGAGCATGTACTTTTATTAGCACTTTTTGTTTTATGCACATTTTATTTACGTATATGTTTCGTCGTGTGATCGTATCGACAGCGCAAGGAGCGTGGCCAGACAAGGATCCGCTGAAATCCGAGCCCTCCAGCGACCACGAAAGCAAGTTACATTTTATTTCATACCTCAGCTTTGGTGTCTAACAACAGCTGCTTTACAAAATCCTCACTAAATCTTTCTAAAGCTTCAAACGTTTTCTTTAACCTTTGATGCTCTGACCCAAACAAACTACAAATCACCCTCTGACATCCTTCGATCTGATTATCCCGTACCTGTCAAACAGATACCATATTAAAATACACCCCAATCGAACGTCCCAAATTGAACCTTAACTCTTTGGTGTAAGTAGCTTTTTTTTGATGGTAGATAATTGCGAGCGCCCCTGAGGATTATCTACCTGAGCGGTCATTATCAATGGTGCATTATGAAGGGGATGGTAGCGTACCATTGTGATGATGCAGTACAATAGTTCACCTGCTTGGTTACCTTTGATGTGACGCGTGTCCTGTCGGCGCTCTATGTACTGTGTTATTATTTTCCGTTATGTGCTGGTTTACATGACGGGTGGTGTGACCGTGTCGGGTGGTTCGCGCTGGCTAGACGTATCGATCGGTGGTCCATATCACTGCTTTATGAAATGTCATTTAACATGGAAATGGTTCCTTATAGAGTCCTTAATAATCTAGAGGAATATTGCTATATGATGAAGACGATGCCTTGAGCTGGCTTTCGAGTGTAGCTGGTGAAATGTTCACTGACCGTGGGTGCTTGGTGAATGGTGATGGTAACTTTAGGATAACTTTATCGTCGGTCTATCCGCCACGGCATTTCTGTCTATCAAGGCCTTTTGGCCCTTACTTATAAACACCCCTTAAAGTTAGTGTTTTAAATGATCCGTCTCGTTTTTTCGCGTGGCGTTTCAAAACAGTCAAAAGTTGACACAAGGTTTTAAGCATTGGCTAGCTTAAGCAGCGTTTATAAGTAAGGCCCTTTATCTCAGGAACGGCTAAACTGATACTAAGATGGAATTGATATCTATTAAGATCTACGGCGTCGTAAATAAGTTTCTAATATGACTGGTTTGATCAAGCCATGGCTCCATGCTTTGTTGATTCCAGGCACAGAGCTATGAAACAAATGATGCTTCGCCTATAGATAGAGACGAAATTAATCATATTATTGCTGCCAAACTTCGGTACGGGGTACTCTTCTGTGTCAGTTTGATATTATAGGGTAATTTCGCTAGTTTCCGACCACTTAGTGGAGTTGTCAAGTTTAGGTTGCATAATAAAATGGACCAGTATCATTTTTTGACTTGATGCTACTAAGCTACGTTTCAAATATTATACTCTATATTTTTATCAGATTATCAATCATTTTTTATAATAACCGACCCTTTTATAAATATCTAAACCAAAGGCTAATAGTAACTATTTTGCTAGTTTTCGATCACTAAATTATGTTTACGACCACTTTTTCGCTAGTTTCCTACCACTATAAATTGAAAGACGTAGGTGCCTGACTGCTTGTGGTAAATAAATGATAGAAACAATGATCAGAAAGGCTTCTTTAGATCCTCTGTCTTGTATATTCATGATTTCTCCAGCTTTGAGGCACTTACTCATATAAAAAAGCATGATCTTTTTTCTTACTGAGACCGCCAAAAATTATTTAAGGATATGGCTAAAATATCAGCTATAACAAAAAAAAAATTGGCTAACGTAGTTTATAAACATAGTTATGTTTACAAGCTAAATACGCTACTTTTTTTTTAAAAAACCAGCCCACATTAGACCCTGGGCGAGAAATATTCAATGATGGTTCGATCAGTTGGTCACGCCTATTTTGCGACCACCAGCATTAATCGTTTTTTTTAAATCGTGTCTGGTCTAATTAGTTAAACTTACAAAGTAATCGACTATTTATGTACTTTTATATGTAAATAAATACGTATTTATAATGTTTTTGATATAGTTTGCTTTTGCGGTCGAATTGCATTTTTCTGCAGCTGGATTAGTTTTCGACCACGAGCGATTTTGGGTATCTGTAGTTTTTAAACCAGATGGTGGATAAACGTGGTCGAAAACTGGCAGTTAAAAAGTATGTTCTTTTAAGTTTCAAAGCTTTAAAATAGAATTGGGGATTTCTCGTATAATATTTGTTACAAAACTGAACCTATTTGGACATAAGATGTGTTCACCGCAAGCTTTTCATTTTTTCTAAGCTTTTTATTTTTTGTATTTTTTCATCAAATGTACATTAAACGGTCGGATATAGGAAGTGGTCGCAAAACCGGCGAACTTACCCTATGGCAGAAGTACCGATAGTGATGTAATGCGTTGGTTAACCTATAGTTATCGACACATCGATAGTTTCTATTATGCCATCCGGAAATTTGTTACAATAAGTTTTAAATGTTTTCAATTTATTTTGTGGTTAGATTGACTTCTACTAATTAAACTTTTAATATCTTTTATGTTTATTAGGTTTCCTACAGATCCTAATATAAAAGATAAATAGATATTCGCAACTGGACAGTGCAATTGGTTTCCTCAAAAACATGATACGGTTTGCTCTCAGCATTTTGAAGCTGAATGTTTTATGAAAATGTCTAACCATATACGTTTATATATTGACGCTATTCCCACATTGAAACTCTATCCTATTTTTAACGAGGTACTAGGTGGACCGATGACCTGGTGAAAACCGCGGGGAGCCGGTGGATGCAGGAGGCGAGCAGCCGTTCAAAGTGGCGCTTTCTGGGGGAGGCTTATGTTCAGCTGTGGACATCTACGGGCTGATGATGATGACTATAATTTCTCTTATACGCATTTATTATTTGATGAGGACATATATTATAATGATGTGGCGTGCTCGCCCATGAAAGAGTTTTCATGTAGCCTCCATGGAGCTATTAAAAAAAGAAGGAGGGAATCCCGTCTGATCCGAAACTGAAGCTCCCTTAGGAAGCCGGTCGCCCTACTTTCAGCTGACACACATATGTAATATGTCCGCCATTTTGGGCTTCAGTTCGATGTCAATCAAAACTCAATCCTTCTTTTTTTTATTTCATCCATGGTAGCCTCATAGAAAACCATTGCTCTTGGTTGCTATAGACAACTGATCTCGTTGATTCTACGGAAGAATCTACGTCTTAGTCGATATTGAATGAAAAAATTCACTTGCTTTTTATTTTGTAAACAGCTGTAAATTAAAATATACATCGCATGGTGAGCTGAAAAATTACCTTTATTTACTGCCAAACTAAGGACCTCCTTCTATTAAATAAGTGTTTACCTACAACACCTCAATGATACTCAATATTATTATTATTTTTCCTAAAAATTCATCTGAAAATTGTATTTTCAGATGAATTCTATCAAAAAGAAACATGACGCAACAATACTGATGAATCATCAGCAAAACGTGTTACCTATGTATTTGGAGTTTTAATATATTATTTCGTTTTATAACTTGTTATGTTTCTTCTATTTCAAACTTTAGTTTATAGATATAATAATACTATCACACATCATCAGCCGGCAGACGTCTACTGCTAAACATTGCCTCCCCCATAAAACCTCACTTTGGACGCCTATCGGATTTGCTTATAAACTTAATCTTTATAACCATAAACTGACGATAAACTACCTCTATACTTACACACATTACATTTGCCATAAAATAGGTGAGGTGGACTGTATATCCGTGACGCGAACATGACGTACCTACCAATACCAATACATTCAATTTTATTTATTTTATATTTATACCGGTATGTTTATCGGCTGGCCATTGTCGACCCGGAATAGAGTATAATAGAATAAAATAACACTATTACACATAGAAATACGCACAAAAGGCACAAAAGATATAGGTAGGTACTAAAGTGTACCTAATGATACAATCAGGTAAGAGGTACCTTACCGCGTACTTAACTCATATCAAACTATCGATAAAAATATATCGACTCAACCCACAGCACGTTTTGCTGACAGCAGTGGCACTAATGACAAGACAATTGCTATATATGTCATCTGCGCAGGTAAACCATAGAGGTTTCATTGTAATACCTGACACGCTTGAATTGTATAAGAAGTGTCGAAAGGCGCCTCTATGTAGAGGGAAGCGTTTTTTTTTTTTTTTTTGCTCTGTGATTCCAGGGTAAGCAGGATTGTTAATAAATGCTTTTTTCTTAACAATCCTGCAACTTTTATGGTCCACTAGCTGATTAGTGCACCAATAAATTGAATCTAAATACCCATTCCACTTTCCTTGGAACGGAACATTCCTGTTTCGTACACCATTTTACTATAAGGGATTGCTTTTAAATATACCACCAACGTAAAGAATATTGTCTTTTACAATAATTACACATTAAAAAGATTGGTTGGTATTTTTTTTAGTAAACAACAAAACAGTTCTTCAGTTTTCTCCTCCTCCTTGATTTGTATTCCTCATGTCTGAGGGTTGTGACCTCCACCTTCCATGACCTTCTTTATGATGTCACGCCATCTGCTCCTGTCTTCAGCGAAGTGTATGGCATCGTACAGAGTGGTGTACAGTGTGGTGCAAATTTGGTCGGACCAGCGCATCGGGCTGCGCCCACGCGATCGCTTTCCTTCCACTTTGCCGGTCACTACTAGCTTTTCTAGATTGTCCCCGTCTTTCCTAGCAATGTGGCCAAAGTATTCTAAAATACGTTTTAGGCAGTTGGTTTATGGAGAGCCTTGTGACCTTAAGCTGCTTAAGTATGGATGCGTTAGTCCGATGGGCAGTCCAGGGTATTCGAAGCATTCTTCTCCAGCACCACATCTCGAAAGCGTCAATGCGTTTAAGGTCCGCTGATCTTAGGGTCCAAGCATCAACTCCGTATAGAAAAAAAAATTGAGAATACTAATGTGCGGATCAGCTTGACTTTAGTTATCAAAGAAATTTTCCTATCTTACCACGTTCTATGGAGGTCTTCAGTTTAGTGAACCTATAATTAAAATAAAAGAAAATTATTGCGTCTTGATGTTCTCGTCCAAATATATTAGTAGGAGGGTGGTTCGGGCCTTACCATCCAGCTCTTACGCGTAAAGAGTTTTACTGTTATAATAATTTTATCACTATTCTATGCAACAACAAGCTACAAGCCACACAACAAAACAACACATAACAACAAGCACAAGCTACAAGCTATGCGTTGTTTGGGGCTAGATGGCGCTGTGTGAAATGTCCACACATATTTATTTATTCTATAGAGATAGCGATCATGATCATCAACAGCTTGAAGACGTCGACTGCTGGAGCGGCTGCTTGCCTCCTGCATCCATCGGCTTCCTACCATTTTATTTGGTCCTTCGAGATAATGATAGTATAGTTATAATGGTTTCATGTAGGTAAGTTGTAATAAAAGTGTCAAGCTAAAGGAAATTTAAACGTTTTTCTAAGCCTGTTCTTGAGATCTGCAGTGGATTTAATGAAGCACAAAATTAATTATCACTATTTCTTTATTTAGCGTTCTACATTTTCTAGGATTCCGACAGAGCCACACTGACAAACTAAAAACAAATTACAAACGATAATAGATTATAGAGCAGTGTTACCACAGCTAATACTCCCCCTTAACACTGCGTTTCTAATTAACAACAAAACAATATAAAATCACTCTATAAGAAAAATAACTCCCCCTTAAATAAAACCCTGACAGACAACTCTAAGCAAATACTAACTCTAACATTGTTCTAAACCTATACTATTCCTATTATTACAAAACAGTTCTTTGCCTAAGGCTTTAGTAAATATGTCTGCCTTTTGTTTCAAAGAAGGAATGTATTTTAACACAATATCTCCTTTGTCTATAACATCCCTTATAAAGTGGTGTTTAATATCAATATGTTTGACTCTACGACTATTTTCTCTATTGTTTGCCATATGGATACAACTCATGTTGTCTTCGTATATCAAAACATATTGACATTTTACATTAAGATCACAGAGTAAACCTTTTATCCACAATGCTTCACAAACTGATGAACTCACACTTACGTACTCAGCTTCAGCTGTTGACAAGGATACAGTTTTTTGTTTGCGAGTAGCCCATATTATTGTATTACCGTATAATGTAAAACAAAATCCAGATATACTTTTTCTATCCTGACTTTCTGCAGCCCAATCTGAGTCTGTATACCCTATTATACAATTTTCTTCTACAGAATCATTGCTATATTTTAGTCCCATATTACATGTATATTTCAAATACCTTAAAACCCTTTTTAAGTAAGCCCAATGAGTATCGTTTGCACAATCCTGAAACCTGCTAAACAAATTGACAGCAAAACTTAAATCAGGCCTTGTACATGTCACTAAATAGATTAAACAACCAATAA
The DNA here is from genome assembly GCA_963580505.1 of Ennomos erosarius. Lineage (NCBI taxonomy): Eukaryota > Metazoa > Arthropoda > Insecta > Lepidoptera > Geometridae > Ennomos > Ennomos erosarius. Next base: position 1,894,620 of record OY756983.1, on the reverse strand, counting down.
GTTCTCTGTAAGGTTCTTTTGTCAATTTGTTAACGTCAGTTTCTTTACAAATCTTCAACCCTTTTTCTACTGGTGTTGATATACCATTACAGTTTTCCATATTAAAACGGATTAGCAATCTTTCAATATAGGACTTTTGATGTAACATTAATATACCATTATCAAAATCTCTTTCTACTTCAATACCTAAATATCTTTTAGTTGGACCCAAACATTGTATATCAAATTTTGACTTTAACTTCTGCTGTAAATCATTAATCACATTCATATTTGTATTTAAAACCAAAATATCATCTACATACAGGAATAAATATAAGTCATCCTTCACATACAAACATGTATCATATTGAGAATTATTGAAACCATTTTCAATCATGAAGCTATGAAAAGTGTTATTCCAACATCTAGGGCTTTGTTTCAAGCCATATAGTGACTTGTTTAATTTACATATGTAATTATCACTTTTCATATCTTCCGGTAAATACATATAAATATCTTCTGATAATATACCATGCAAAAATGCTGTTTTGACATCCATTTGTTCAACAAACATCTTTTCTTTGTTTGCTATGACCATTAGAGTTCTGAATGTTGATAGTTTTCCTACTGGTGCATATATGTCGTCCCATTCTGTACTTTCGTATCCTTTTGCAACCAGTCTTGCTTTGAAGGTATTATCATTTTTAATTCTGAATACCCATCGACTGTTGATTACATTCATATCTTTTGTTTTTTGTACTAAAGTCCAAGTAGAGTGTTTTTCTAATGAATTTAATTCTTCTTGTATGGCTTCCATCCATTTTTCTTTATCTTTTGACTTCATAGCCTCCTTTTTAGTTTTTGGAACGTCATTTATCATATTTTCGATGTTATAAGCTGAAAATTCACATTCATGGAAATTTTCACAATCATAATCTTCTAGATACGATGGTTTCTTAATGTTTCGTCTAGGCCTCATCTGGGATAAGACATCTGATTCTGTTTCCTGATCATTCTGTAATAGTACCTTCGTTTCTTCTGTACTTTTCTCATTTTCTGTTATATTGTCCAATAATTCTGAATCTATTTGTATTTCTTGTTTTCTGACTTCTTTTTCATTAAAAATTATATCTCTAGCTCGAACTATTTTTCTTTCTTCTGGATTCCACAAGCGATATCCATTATCGCAGTAACCAACCATATACAACTTCTTTGACTTTTCCATAAGCTTACCTGCCCGCTTTTCTTTATTTATGTATGTATATGCTTCTGATCCAAAAACTTTGCATTTTTCATAATTAGGCGCCGTACCATAATATATTTCTGCTGGAATGTTCTTGTTTACTGTTGGCAATCTATTAACTATATATGCAGCTGTATAAATAGCTTCACCCCATAGTTCTTTTTCAAATCCAGAATCTATAATCATTGTCCTTGCTTTTTCTAGTAGAGTACGATTCATTCTTTCTGCTTTTCCATTCTGTTGCGGCGAGTAAGGGATAGTTGTCTCTATCTGTATGCCTTCTTGTTCACAGTAGTTCTGAAAACTTTTATTTATATATTCTGTTCCATTGTCACATCTAAATCTGGATACTTTTGAATTGAATTTTGATTCTACTATCTTTACATATTTCTGGAAATACTTTAGAACTTCAGTTTTGCTATCCAGTAAATATACTGTGACAAAATGACTATAGTCATCCAAATACGTTAGTATGTATTTCTTATTATCATGTGTGACTGGATTTATAGGACCACAAAGGTCTGAATGTATCAATTCTATAATTCTGGATGTTTTCTTATACTCACTGTTGTGAAAAGGTAACCTTGTTTGTCGACCTTTAATACAGGGTTCACACAGTATTTCTTCATTTGATAATTCACAATTTATTAACTTTCTTTTCTTCAGTTCTAACATTTTTTCTGTAGAAGCATGGCCGAGACGCTTGTGCCATAGTTCATCACTCACGGGAATCGAATATGCTTTTTGAGCTGATACTTCTTGAACTCTGAATTCGATTTCGTATAAATTATTTTTCTTGCAACCTTCTAGTATTATTTTATTCTTTCGGTATATCAAAACTCTGTTATTCTCAAATGTTATTTTATATCCATTCTGCTCGATCCTGTTGATTGACAATAGATTACATCTCAAGTTTGGCACAAACATGACATTTCTCAAAGTGCATTTTTCTGTAGTTATCGAACCTATTTTGGTAGCAAATAAGGATTGATCCTTCTTGGCAATATTTATTCTTATTGGATTCTTTAACTCCAAACATTCTTTAAACAAGGACGAATCATTGATGAGATGATCAGTAGCTCCGGAATCAACATAAAATTTCAGTGACTGACCTGAATTTCTATCTCCAGAACTTAAAAAGCACACGGGCTCTTCTTCTTCTTTCTCTACCACATTTGCTTCTTTCTTAGTAACTTCCTTCTTGTAATTATTATAATTCTGTTTAAATCTGCACTCTGACTTTTTATGACCTTTCTTTCCACAGTTGTAGCAGTCAAATAAAAACTTCTTAGATACTTCTTTTCCGCTGTTCCTGTTTTTATTACTGTAGAATATCTGAGACTGTTCTTCGGAATTATTAAGACCTTTCTTTTTTATTTCTTCTTCTATAAGTCTCCTTTTGACAAAATCTAGAGAAATTTCCTGGTTTATTGTTTCTATTGCCGTGACAACGTTGTTGTATGTGGCAGGCATTGAAAGCAACAAATAGCATATTATTTCGCTTTCAGAAGGCTTTGCATCCGACCCTTTCAGCTCACGAACCAACTTGTCAAATTTTATCAAAAACGAGTCCAACGTATCGTTCTCGTTGTATTTTAAGGTCAATAGCCTTTTTCTTAACAGTAATTGAGATGCTATACCTTTTCGTTGAAATGTATTGCACATTTTCTGCACCATTTGATATGCCGTTCTGCAGTCTTTTATTATTTCAAGATGGCTGTCTGCCATGCACTGAATAATTATATTCTTCGCTTTGACATTTTTCTGCCGTTCTTCTTCTGTAAATTTTTCTAGTGTGCCGTATCTTTCTTCCAAGGTTTCTAATAGATTAGATTCTTCTAGTACTCCCCGCACGCGGAATATCCAGTTCTCAAATTCATCTCCCGAAAAGGGCGAGATTCCGTGTTTATTAATTTTACACTCCATTTTTTTTTTGCATAGTCTGGGCCCATAACCTAAACGTTTTTCTAAGCCTGTTCTTGAGATCTGCAGTGGATTTAATGAAGCACAAAATTAATTATCACTATTTCTTTATTTAGCGTTCTACATTTTCTAGGATTCCGACAGAGCCACACTGACAAACTAAAAACAAATTACAAACGATAATAGATTATAGAGCAGTGTTACCACAGCTAATAAAATTTACAGTTTCAGTTACATTCTATCAAAACTTCGTCACTTTTTTTTGTCTCCGTTTAGTCTACAATATTCCCCTATCCATATTAAATCGCTAACGAGCCGGGTACAAAGGAAAGTTTGCAGCAATATCGCTTACAGTCGAGATCAACATTACAGGTGGGGCGAGGGGGCCTATGTACCACAACTGAGGGCCATGTACATTACAGTGCTGCCAGGTTGTTATCCGGTGCTAATTTACCCTGATGTTGCGAATATTCATTGTCTTATTCAATTGTTTGTTTATAAAAATGTAATACATTGATAAGGGTCAAAAATTAGTTAGAGGGTTGGGTACATTAACACACCACTGAACAGCACTGTCTCTCTCGGCTGGGTTAGCACGGACGGTAGATAATATTGTCTTTCCCCTGTGAGGTTTTACTGCACTTGACAAGTATACAAGTTTGAAACTTGTGACATAAAACTGAGAAAGACAATTTAGTCTACCGTCCATGGTGTTTTGAAAGATCGTCTTAGCTAGCTGCGCTCCGCTGTTTCACCCACTTGGGGAAGAATTTCGGAAGTTATCCCTTTCGATTTACTTTAACGGTTCTTACAGAAACATGAATTTAGAATTAACTTGTATGATGTGGAATTTCGATGAATTTTAAAGTGGTGTTAAATTTATTGTTTTTCATAGTTCTCTTAATTCCCTAATTTTGAGGACAATAAACCATAGTAGCAACACGTAAGTACATAGAGAGGGTCTAAGGCTTAGAGTGAGATGGATGCTCGGCCGGTGGGATGAGGGAAGGGGTGTGATCGGTGCGGGGGTGCGGCAAGGGGGCGGGGTGTCGCGAGATGTATCGAGATGTGGCGCAGGCCCGAGTTGCCTGGGAGACGTCCGTCGCGATGGAAGTGCCGCGCTACCGTTCCTACTACCCCTGTGAGTTGCCTAGACACCTGAACCTTTGTACTTTCCAATTAGCTGTAGACAAACGGTTTTGTATAATATTTTTATTTATATGAATATTGGGGACGCGGTACGCGTAATATCATTTGAGATCGCTCAGTGTCCTTGCGTCTTTGTCTTGATTTTATATATCTTTTCATGATTTCTTTGTAACATTCTAGATTGTTCTTAGCCATTTTAATATAATGTAAAAAGACAGATAACAATATAAACTATTCTTATTTTTTCTTATAGGTAAAGTAGTATTTGGTCTTTGGACATGGCATGCCTTTGTCTTTGAATCATATACCGCCAAACTTCATTACCAACTTTGTCAGCTTGTGGGAATCATTTATCATTTAATCAGCGCAATATCCGTACAGTTCTATGTAACTAACAATATACTAATAAATCATAAATCTAATAACCAACCAAAGTAATTTTATGGCATTCATTCGAGATCGTTGATGTTTTAATTGAACCTATTACACGTTTATTCAATTGAACAATAAAATTAATATCGATATTTTGGGTCCCTGTCCTAGCAGTGTCGTGTCGTAAAGAATGTTAGTGAAACAATCAGTAAAATTATAGTTGTAAAAAAAATATTAAACACTATTTTTTAGCTTTTTACGCTCCGCTGCGGTGTTATAATAATCTTGTGTATGTACCTATCTCTGCATCTTTTTATAATCAAAGGTCAAAGCGCGAGCTAAACTATCAATCAAGCCACATTATAATTTAGTTTGCCTTTTGATAATTGTATGTTCGTTTGGTCACAGGCGAGGGCGGTAATGGCGTCAACTACCACGTGCAGTATGTCACCGAGCCTCAGGAGATATACGCTCAGGGCCATCAGATGTGAGTCTTTATGTATTTTACGTCTTTAAAAATGCAACGAAATTTTTTTCCCCTATCTTGTACTCGCCGAGGTTTCACTGCAGATTAGAACAGATTAACACCAGACAAACCAGACAGGCGGAAAACTAAACGAACCTAGGGGATACTTTTCTAAATTTGGGTTACGAAGCCTTAACTCAGACTTAAAACAAACCTTCGCTGCTAAAACAGTAAAAAATGGTATAACCTGAGTCAATAGGGCTAAACTGGGGATTGCCCTAGCGCAGCCGTAATATGGGCTATCTTCATGTGATATCCGGTTTGCCAAAGACGTGTCCCGGGCGGCAACGACGGGGAGAGCTGGAAGAGTTCCAGCATCCCGATTCCTAACCCATCGAAAAAGTTTCGACCCTTACGCTCTCCGTCTCCTTTGCATTCACGATATAGAAACAGATGTCCATAGGCTACGGTGACTTCTAACCATCAGGAGGGCCGTATGCTTGTTTGCTACCTATAGTATAAAAAAAAAACGGAGAGTGTAAACGAATCGAAACATTTTTGATGGGTTGGGAATTGGGGTACAAATGTCTATACATTTAGCAGTTGAGTGTCGTGTTTCGCATTCTGATTCACAACCCATCGAAAACGTTTCGGGATTTACATCTCTTACGTAGATGAAGGAGATGCGGTATCTCGCAATCGAATAGAAACGTTTCCAAAGCATTGGAGTGCTCATGATTTCCATCGTAACCAGGGAAACTCTCCGCTCGTACCCCGTGTATGGAGTAGCGACGGTGCAAGCCAACGCGGCGGGGACCGACGCGCAGGCGGACAATGGCTGGGGAGGCGCTTCCAACGCGGAGTATACTGCTTACGGACTGGTGGTGTGTATGGTTGCATACTATCGTTGCGGTCATTACTTAGATGGCCGGGTGACCGCTATTAAAAATATCAATTTTTGGTAGTGGTCATTTATTACCATGATAGCGCTAAGGCGTGGACACGTTCATACATAATGTGATTTTTACTTTCGATTTACTTTAGATTCAGAAAAAGGCATATTTTCATTGGAATTGGGAAATTAATAAAGTATTTAACCACTGGAACGCCCGCGTGCAGCATAGTATAACCATTAGTGAATGAAAGTTGTCTTCTATTATGTAGAACACCTAAATCTTCTATTAAATAAATGCAAATTTCTCTCCACTATGCTGTCGATTTTCATATAATTATGCTGGCGCTTTTTCGAGTAGCGCAGCAACGTCAACTTTGCCCCAAGAATGTTCTCATTGTTTTAGACCATTATGAGCATTTTTGAGTAAAAATATCATATTAGATCATTGGTCAGAATCTTTAACCCTTGCCCTTTTATCTTAAATGAGGATTAAAAAATGTACCTTTATTGTAAACTGCTAGGTAGTGACGTCGCGATGTTGGGAACCATTAAGCACGATAGTTATAGTAGTACATGTGTCCGTCAGGTGGCCGGCGACGAGGCGGAGGCGCCGGCGTCCCCGGCCACCCCGGGCGCCGCGCCGCGCATGCCGCCCGCCACCGTGCAGTGGCTGCTCGACCACTACGAGACCGCCGAGGGTCAGTATACCGCGGCTCCCGCTCGGCTCGCTGCGCCCGCCCGCTACACGGCCCTCTCCTCCGCAGGCGTGTCCCTCCCGCGCTCCACGCTCTACGCGCACTACCTGCGGCACTGCACGGCGCACCGCCTCGAACCCGTCAACGCGGCCTCCTTCGGCAAGCTCATCCGCTCCGTGTTCGTCGGCCTGCGCACGCGCCGCCTCGGCACGCGCGGCAACTCCAAGTACCACTACTACGGGATCCGCGCCAAGCCCAGCGCCGCGCAGGATGTCGACAGCGGGGACGACAAGAGCGATACCAACGATAAACAGGTGAGCGTCGGAGGCGGGGTTGGGTCGCTCGGTGTATCGGTGCGTGACGCGTGCGGTTGTGTGCAGGAGGAGGCGGGGCGGGCGCGCGCGCGCGGGGAGGGCGCGGCGTGCACGCTGGGCGGCGCCGCGGCCGCGCACCGCCAGTACCTCGGCGCCGTGGCCGCGCCCGAGCCGCCCGACCTGCCCGCCGCCACGCCGCACGACCTGCCGCCCGACGGGCTGCACCTGCTGCGGCGGCACCACCGGTCAGTCCCTGTCTAGTACCGCCACCGCGCGCCGCCAGTACCTGCCCGTAACAAATAAGCCGCATGCATGGATGAAAATATGGCACTAGACCTCGGCCTTCAATGCTCAAATAAGTTCATTAGGAGGCAGACATTGACAAGGCGAGGTTGACCACTGAAGGAGTTAGCTTGACATTGAAACTGCGTGGTGAGTAAGTCTCAATCAAGCGTTCGGTTTTTGGTCAACCAATCAGCTTTAAACCAAAAAAAGGTAAGTCAAAGGGCGGTGTCCGACCGTGGTGATATTTACTGAATCGGTTCCAACTAATAGTCACTAAGACTTTAGGTTCATGGCGGCAGAATTTCTTTTTGGTGTTTTCCAAGGATCTCACCTTGACCCTCATTTTTTTTCACCCATGAGTTACCTGATTCGTTGGTGATGCCGTGACAGGCGTCAGGGCGAGAGTAACGCGCGTGCGTGTGTGTTCCAGCGAGCACGGCGCGGAGTTCCTGGAGGCGGTGGCGGCGCTGGAGTGCGGCGCGGTGGAGGCGGCGCGGCGCGCGCTGTGGCGGCGCGCGGGCGCGGAGGTGGGGCGGCGCGCGCTGGCCCGGCTCGCCGCGCGCCGCGACGTGTGCCGCTGGCTGCGCGCCGCCGACCTGCGCCTCTACCAGCGCGCCGTCGACCTGCTGCTGCCGGACGTGCTGCGTCCCATCCCGCCGCAACTCACGCAGGTACCGTGCGCCGCTACCTGCTGCTGCCGGACGTGCTGCGTCCCATCCCGCCGCAATTCACGCAGGTACCGTGCGCCGCTACCTGCTGCTGCCGGACGTGCTGCGTCCCATCCCGCCGCAACTCACGCAGGTACCGTGCGCCGCTACCTGCTGCTGCCGGACGTGCTGCGTCCCATCCCGCCGCAACTCACGCAGGTACCGTGCGCCGCTACCTGCTGCTGCCGGACGTGCTGCGTCCCATCCCGCCGCAACTCACGCAGGTACCGTGCGCCGCTACCTGCTGCTGCCGGACGTGCTGCGTCCCATCCCGCCGCAACTCACGCAGGTACCGTGCGCCGCTACCTGCTGCTGCCGGACGTGTTGCGTCCCATCCCGCCGCAACTCACGCAGGTACCCGGCCCCACGGCATTTTACTCAAACATGGGCCCCGCTACTAGTTTTTGCTTCTACGAACTGCAACACCGATAGCCTGAAAAATTACGGCCCGGCTCGAAGGACCATGTACGCGTTTGGTCCTTCGAGCTAGTTTGATTGACTACCGCGTTTCGATTCGTTGAACGCATGCGTTGTCCCCAGGCGATCCGAAACTTCGCGAAGAGCGTGGAGGGCGCGCTGGCGGCGGGCGGCGCGGGCGCGGGGCTGCCGGCGGCGGCGGCGCGCGCGGGCGCGGCGGCGGCGGGCGCGCTGGCGGCCGCGCTGCGCCGCTACACCTCGCTCAACCACCTCGCGCAGGCCGCGCGCGCCGTGCTCGCCAACCAGAACCAGATACAACAGGTGCAGCACTGCTTCTTTACTTATTTTATTGTCTATAAAAAATAAAACAAATATTCATTCATTAAAACTGATCTAAATACTTTAACTAACTAGAGAGCAACTGGTCAGGTGACCTTAACTAACTTTTTTCGCATAGCTCATCTAAATATGTACTTGTAGTATCTTTGGTATTTAGTAGACCTAAGTTCTCACTAAACTTAAACCACTATTATTTTACGTCTTTTCCATCTTTGCAGATTTATTAATGTAATTTCATCTTTTCTTTTTATTCATGAACGTAAACATGTCCTTCTATTGTCTCTATTTTCTAGCCGTGTCAAAATGACGCTGTCAAAAGAAAAAATTACAGCAAATAAACAGTAAGCTAAACATAATATAGTAAAAGAAATTAGGCTAATTACAAGTCTACATGAACTCTACACGGACTATAGCAAAGCATTTGGTCTCATGGATCGTATGAATCTTCTTGCAAATCCATACGCAGCTTTAGTAAGAGGTGGATGTACACAGGTGGTTCACTTCCGATGTTAAAGATCGCTTCCAAACCATGATCTTAAATGCAATCTCGTCGGCCTCGTAACCCATCCCGTCCGGCGTACTCCAAGGATCTATTCTTGGTCCATTGCTATTCATTATCTTTGTTAATGACATTATTATTATTATTTTCTTATCCATTTCCATTCTCGGGTCTAGCCCGGACATTTGAGAGGCATTGGTGGGGCCGAAGCTAACACCAAGAGGCGTTTTTGGATACAAAGATAACTATAACACGGTCACACTATCCCTGGACCTGACGTCGATGGTTCTTTCTTACATGTTGGCATATTGATATAACTATTTTGTATAATATTAAGGTAAAAATATCTGGGCTATTATGGTGAACTTTTGGATGGATGGTGACATTGGGTTATGGAATGAGAGAACGGCACCTGGCAATTTTGTCTCATATCAAAATGTTTGAGACAGGTGATGACTTGCCACCCACTAAATGGGCCTCCTGTAGTGGCTACCGCATATTGGTGCCGAGGAAGCAACATTGGTGTGGGTGGCTTAGGGTGTCGAGAGGTGTGCTGCACTTTCACTGAACGCTACTCGCGGTGTTATGCCCTTTAACACTTCCACCCTGGAGCTTAGGTTCTTAGCTCTTGCGACTTCCACCCCTGGACAGCCAGTTAAGGCAAGCCAGGGGTCAGGGGTCTCACTTAGCCACTCACCGACGGCTCGCCACAAAGCTGCCCCTGCGTTATTATTATTATTATTATTATTATTGAGTGTTTTAACTATTCGCATTTCTTGTTATTTCTGGATGATATAAAAATTTAAAATGTTCACTACTAGCAAATAGATCCACCAAAATGCGACGGTAAGCCTCGGGTACTGACGGTGAAGTTGTCCCAACAGATGGTGTCGGACCTGAACCGCGTGGACTTCCGCGTGGTGCGCGAGCAGGCGGCGTGGGCGTGCGCCTGCGTCTCGCAAGCTAACGCGCTCAAACTTGAAGCTGATTTTAAGGTACGGAATTCTCCACATCGCTCCATTATTTCCTATCCAATATTTCCCACTATGATTTTATTTATTGTGTAAACATTGCAATTTGACACTGTATTAATTGCTTCATTATTTTAAAGGGCTGGAATGGCTTAGTTAGGTATACGCTGGCGTACAGCAAGCGGGATGTCACTACGTAGGCTTACACGTGAAATTAGATGCCGTGTGTAATAGGTTGCATAGATGGGTCCACGGTACATATTCCTCAAAAGATAAACATTTGTGGAAACAAAATAAAATATCTCAAAATGCGACAAAGTTACAAGCACTTTAAAAACCGGAATAGAAAGAGATAGCTTAAACGGACAGTGACGTCAGAGCAATGTCGTCATAGTACCTCATTACTAAGCTGTGGTAGCTTTACATACAATATCTTTGGCATGTGACGTCACAGGTGTATTTTTCATAGTAGCTGTGGCAGCGCTCTGTTTCGCGAGAAAGTGACAGGAGATTCCTCCTATAGAAACTTTAAAAGCTTATTACTCCGTGATTTATTTGCCGATTTTACTTATTTTTTCAATAATCGCATTCATTTTTAATCTTCTTTATGAAAGTATTATTTACATGTTAATTTTTAATAGTAGTCATCATGCCTATTGGAAGGGTGCTTGTAATTGTTGGTTGTCGGTTGCAGGCGACGCTGAGCCGCGGCGCGACGCTGGAGCAGTGGGCGGCGTGGCTGGAGGCGTGCGTGCGCGGCGTGCTCGCGCCGCACGAGCGCCGCGCCGAGCTGCTGCCGCGCGCGCGCCGCCTGCTGCTCGACTGGTCCTTCTACTCCTCGCTCGTCATCCGCGAGCTCACGCTCAGGTGCACCCGCCGCTACACTACACTACACACCGCTATACATATAATTAAACTGTATTTCCATGTGCCCCACTAAAAGCTAGTTGTACAAGTTGAAATCGTTCAGCGATCCGTTTTGTTTTGTTGACGTAGCGTATACCTCAGCAGATCGGCGGCGTCGTTCGGATCGTTCCACCTGCTGCGGCTGCTGTACGACGAGTACGTCTCCTTCCTCATCGAGCGCCGCGTCGCCGACCACCTCGCCGCGCCGCCCATCGCCGTCATGTACCACACCGCCGTACGTACACACACACGCACACACACCTCGCCGCGCCGCCCATCGCCGTCATGTACCACACCGCCGTACGTACACACACGCACACACACCTCGCCGCGCCGCCCATCGCCGTCATGTACCACACCGCCGTACGTACACACACGCACACACACCTCGCCGCGCCGCCCATCGCCGTCATGTACCACACCGCCGTACGTACACACACGCACACACACCTCGCCGCGCCGCCCATCGCCGTCATGTACCACACCGCCGTACGTACACACAACCGCACACACACCTCGCCGCGCCGCCCATCGCCGTCATGTACCACACCGCCGTACGTACACACACACGCACACACACCTCGCCGCGCCGCCCATCGCCGTCATGTACCACACCGCCGTACGTACACACACACGCACACACACCTCGCCGCGCCGCCCATCGCCGTCATGTACCACACCGCCGTACGTACACACACACGCACACACACCTCGCCGCGCCGCCCATCGCCGTCATGTACCACACCGCCGTACGTACACACACACGCACACACACCTCGCCGCGCCGCCCATCGCCGTCATGTACCACACCGCCGTACGTACACACACACGCACACACACCTCGCCGCGCCGCCCATCGCCGTCATGTACCACACCGCCGTACGTACACACACACGCACACACACCTCGCCGCGCCGCCCATCGCCGTCATGTACCACACCGCCGTACGTACACACACACGCACACACACCTCGCCGCGCCGCCCATCGCCGTCATGTACCACACCGCCGTACGTACACACACACGCACACACACCTCGCCGCGCCGCCCATCGCCGTCATGTACCACACCGCCGTACGTACACACACACGCACACACACCTCGCCGCGCCGCCCATCGCCGTCATGTACCACACCGCCGTACGTACACACACACGCACACACACCTCGCCGCGCCGCCCATCGCCGTCATGTACCACACCGCCGTACGTACACACACACGCACACACACCTCGCCGCGCCGCCCATCGCCGTCATGTACCACACCGCCGTACGTACACACACACGCACACACACCTCGCCGCGCCGCCCATCGCCGTCATGTACCACACCGCCGTACGTACACACACACGCACACACACCTCGCCGCGCCGCCCATCGCCGTCATGTACCACACCGCCGTACGTACACACACACGCACACACACCTCGCCGCGCCGCCCATCGCCGTCATGTACCACACCGCCGTACGTACACACACACGCACACACACCTCGCCGCGCCGCCCATCGCCGTCATGTACCACACCGCCGTACGTACACACACACGCACACACACCTCGCCGCGCCGCCCATCGCCGTCATGTACCACACCGCCGTACGTACACACACACGCACACACACCTCGCCGCGCCGCCCATCGCCGTCATGTACCACACCGCCGTACGTACACACACACGCACACACACCTCGCCGCGCCGCCCATCGCCGTCATGTACCACACCGCCGTACGTACACACACACGCACACACACCTCGCCGCGCCGCCCATCGCCGTCATGTACCACACCGCCGTACGTACACACACACGCACACACACCTCGCCGCGCCGCCCATCGCCGTCATGTACCACACCGCCGTACGTACACACACACGCACACACACCTCGCCGCGCCGCCCATCGCCGTCATGTACCACACCGCCGTACGTACACACACACGCACACACACCTCGCCGCGCCGCCCATCGCCGTCATGTACCACACCGCCGTACGTACACACACACGCACACACACCTCGCCGCGCCGCCCATCGCCGTCATGTACCACACCGCCGTACGTACACACACACGCACACACACCTCGCCGCGCCGCCCATCGCCGTCATGTACCACACCGCCGTACGTACACACGCACGCACACGCACACACGTACATGTACACATGCACATGCATCGTTCTACAACATTCGTCAAGACTTACTCCTCACGCAAGGCACCCTTTTGTAAAAGGTTAGCGTCAGTCAATCCTGACATATTTTAGTCTAAAAACGTATCCATCCCTTTCATACACATCAGTAGGACTACGATAGCCATACGCTCAATCGCCGATCAGTACTCAAGTCATAAATCATGTAATGATTTCGATTTACGTGACGGCGTTCTGTAATACGAAAGTTTTAGTTCACGATTGGTTACAGAATCTACACCAACACAACCGGTTTTAATAAACACTATCATTTTCATCACATAAATCTGTTAACATAGGAGGAAGAAGAGGAACCTCCAGAAGAAGCTCCTCGCGACGGTGACGAGGAGGACCCCGACTGGGAGTGGGGAGACGACGAGGAAGAAGAAGAGGAGATGTCGCCGGAGACGAAGAAACCTAAACTGGACTAAGTTCCCAACACACCGGTATGGTCTGCTACTGTTACTAATCTGACAGTTCCGGCATCGATGACACGTCACCACCACATCATCGAAATCTTCGAATCCTGGTCTGAATATTCTGACACTATAGTTAGAATTACCCCGACAGTTCAGTTCTGGTATCGATGGTCATCTCTACTTCTGAATCTTCTGATACAAGACTGATAGCACAGTTCGGGCATTGATGAGGTCATCTCTATACCTTCGGATCAACTTTCGTTACTAGTCTTGAGAGTTCTGGTTAGATGACGTCATCTTTCAATGGAGGGCAAATTATGACGCCTCTAGAGACTACTTTATTCCCACACATTAAATAGTAAAAATGGCTGAATATTCATCGATGTGAGCTATTGATGATGATATTGCCTTGATCATCCTTTATTAAAGGATTATGATGTATCTCAAGAAGATTCACAAATGTAGATGTTATACTTAGAAACATATTATGAAGATGATGTATCTCGGGAATGTATACCTCTACCATCAGTTTGTTATCAGTAGCTAGTGATGTGTACTTCTATTATATTGCTTATTGCTCTTTTTTTGCGTTTCAATGTTTACTTCATTATGATTGTACCGCGCAAACCACAACAGCTACACAAGACACCTACATTGGGTCATTTTTTATACAAAATTAAAATACAAAAATACTAAAAATAAAATTACTACAACATTTTGTGGAGAAAATTTGCAAGTCTGTGTTAAAATTATCGTTCTTCTTTGTTCTACAATTTGTATAATATATCATTTGTAAATTTTGGCTTTGTCCTCAAATGCTAGAACTATAATAACAAATAAAATGGGTATTTTATAATATTCAATACAATCTAAACACCTATGGGATTTAAAAAAAAAATTCGTTTGTCATTTTATAAATCATCAAAAAATGTATCTAGCTTTACGAGGCTAAATTTTGTTTATTATTATTTTTTGGTGAACTAAACGAGCTTTAGGCAATACGATTGTATTCTGAATACAAAATGGAATATTTGTAAATAATGTAAATATGTAAAATGTACAGTAGATATTATTTATAACTAATTCAACTCTATATAAAAAATCCATTTTCACTGTAAATATTGACTCATACAAGATAAAATATTGACATAAAATCCTTTCATATAATATAATCTTTCATACTTTACCTTAAAGTAGGTATGTGAAAATTGCTTTGCGACAAGACCTTGAAGATTCCCGGCTCTAAAGCAATCCTTAAAAAAAACTGAACTTTTCCTTCACTCATGGGAAAGTGGTTTAGTCCGGGTATCAGAATGAAATCGCCTGTAGGCTGGCGACTGTTGTCTTACCACACAAGGACGGCTAGCGTGCCCTCTAAAGCACACAAGCGCTCAATTGTAAATAGCACTTACACGCATACTTCCTAAAAAGATAGAGGACACATTCTGTATATTTTACTACAAATCGTACCTTTATTTATAAAGCTTCAGCCACAACTGTGCGTGAACTACCTTCAGCGAAGCGTCAGCTTCTGCTGTTTGGTATCCCATCGTTGCGGGCAGCGATGGGTAGTTGGTAGAATAGTTTCGCGTTGTAAACGCTCCCGCTTCGCAGACGCGTAGACGTGGCTCAAGCTTAAAAGTAATTTTTAAATCGCGATTGTGACTTTATATTCTAGTCGTAAACAACCGAAAGTTGATAATTTTATTAGGTGAGTTGTAAAATATCATCGACATGAAATAAAATTCTCGAGTTCTCAATCGTCAGGGTTTTAATTAAGGGAAACTAGCATTTCGCTGGAGTAGCAATAAGGTAGACCTGACCAGATTCCACTAGTAGGACCGTAGAGTAGGACTTTTAACTGATCGTAGGTTGTCTAGAATAATATTTACTTATAAGAAGTTCTCTGTTCTTACTTATAAAACTGGTAACATTCGACAATTATAACGTTGGTAAATGATTTTCTCATATATTTAAGCACTTCCAGCAGTGCTAGAAACGTAGTATTATGTTCTATACAAAAATACGAGAAAAAGCAAGCTTTTCTCTCTATTTATTAAAATTAAAGATATTCATTTATATTGCTTTACGCATTTACAAATTTTGCCTGTTTCTAGCATTATTTCTTTGCCAAGATTATTAATTTAAAACACGCTTTTTATCACTGTATATAATGCAATGATATATAAATAAGGTAAGTACTTATTAATAAAGTGTCTGTATATTTAGGAAGCTTACTCGAGTGGGACAGTACCAATACCTTAATAAATTACTTTAGAACTGTAAGTTAGACTTATAAAGATTATTTTATTACGCTATTATTATAATAAAATAATGTTTAATGTATGGATTGCCATAACATAGGTAACTTTGGCGTCGATTGAAAAAAGTTGCAGTTTTCAGAACAAGTTAGGATGTCCGAATTTCACCAATAGTTTAATTAGTACGAAATCGCGTTGGTTCTTACAGATATAATCTACATACTACCGAAGCACAATTTTATATAAAAAATACCTGCACATGCTTTGCATGCTGACAACATCGTTATCATTGGTGATTTTTTTATATCAGGTTTTTGGTTTTTTTTTTCATATCATTTGACCACATTTTCTCTTGATGTTAAGTAAAATTTATCTGAAATAGAAACATACTATAACGGTGAAGCAAAACATGTGTAAGTAGGTACCTTGTACTTGCTGTTTAATTCATTTCGTCGCTAGTTCCATCGTAATTACGGGGGAATATCTTTACTTTCTTCCCCATCGGTTGTCAGTTCTACGAGCGATGTGACCTGCCCATTGCCATTTCAACTTGCTAATCCTAAGAGCTACATCGGTCACTTTAGTTCTCCTGCGGATCTCCTCATTTCGGATCCTATCTCGCAGGGAAACACCGAGCATTGCTCTCTCCATAGCTCGTTGCGCGACTTTGAGCTTAGTAATGAGGCCAACAGTTAGAGACCACGTCTCAGTTCCATAAGTCATCACTGGCACCACACATTGATTGAAAACTTTTGTTTTCAGGCTTTGTGGTATTTTGGACGAAAAGATAGGTCGAAGCTTCCCGAACGCTGCCCAGCCGAGTTGGATTCTTCGTGCGACCTCTTTGTCGAAGTTGGACCTACCCAATTGGACAGTCTGCCCTAGATAGACGTACTTGTCGACAACTTCGAGAGTATCGTTCCCAACAATTACCGGTATAGAAGGTTCTCGAGTGGCGACCACGAACTGGAAGACGCAGCGTAAGCCGGCCCCCCACAAGGTGGACCGACGACCTGGTGAAAGTCGCGGGGAGCCGATGGATGCAGGAGGCGAGCAGCCGCTCTAAGTGGCGTTCCCTGGGGGAGGCCTATGTTCAACAGTGGACGTCTTCAGGCTGTTGATGATGATGATGATGATCTTTTTTTCTTAATGGTACTATAGATACAGAGTTGGGCCACTTGTGCCCTCAATGGTAGTACTGACACGACGGCAAATATTTGAAGATTTGTATTTTGGGAACCAAAGTTCTATTCTTTGCTGTGGTTTGGTAAGACTTCGAATTCTATGCACGACGCCCGTAGACCAAAGAAACATTAATTTGCTCACTTATTCTATTCAATAATACATACCATATCTGTTATTATTTTTAAATTTTAATCTTTTATTTATCTTTGTTAGTATATGCATATGTTTTTCACTTTTATTAGAATAAGACCTCGTGTAGTATGTAATTTAATAATTTCATATAATCTTAGAATACAAATTCGGCCAAAAATATGGAGCATTCTAACTAATACATGCTAGAACATGAAGGTTACTTATAATAAGATCTTACATTACACCTACACATACAAATGTATTTTCGCTATTTGTATATATTTTTGGCCGCTACTGTAGATAATGAATTATGATCTCTATTATAATTGCTAAGTATTTGTAAGTACACGACTATATTAAAATTTAAAACCAATGCGTTAGGTTAGGTTGGCAAATATTTCGATAGCGTAAAAATAACTTAATGTTTCAGGATTAGCACTAATATAATTTTAATATTATTGTAGTTTCTGAATATGTAATATTATATACAATATATAATGTTTATCATATGTGGCCTAAGTCCTTTATATTGGTGTTGTGTTAAATGTTTTAGTATACGATATAATAATATTATATTTCATAAATATACTTTAGGTTGAAATGTATTTTTAGGTGTCTAAAGTAGCTACTGTATGTATGTAATAGTTTGCCCGTGTCATCATATGCCTAAAGTATAAAGCTAGGTATCCACTCAATTCCACTTCATGGTGTCTAGTTCAGGCGTGAGGTGAGATAACATGACCAAAACAACAAAGAAGTATGAAAAAGATATCTCTACACTACATCAGTGTTGTCAATGAAGCTTTGACGCTCTGCATTTGGTTCGATGGATGCCCAGTAGCATTATTTTGATTTATATGAAATGAAATTAAGTATCCCATAAAAATATTATTTATAGTCATTTGATTTTTGTCACTCGTAACTAAAGGTAGTTTCAAAGCGGCAAAGTTTCGTTTACTTCATTAATAACTAATTGAAAATGGTATCACAGCATTATTAGGTCAAGAAGTCATCTTAAAATGGCGGTTAAGAAAACGCCTTTTATTCAACATAAGTACTAGGGGCGTTTTTATGAACTATCTAGTTATTATTATCTATTGTATTACTATTGTTTTTACACTTATCTTAAAAATATGTTTTTTTTTTGCTTTCCTACTGAAACAGCATTCGCGATATGCGATAGAATCTAGATTATATTCTATTAAAATAACGTATTACATAACTACTGATACTTACATATTTTTGTAAATGGTTTTCGGTAAAATAATCAGATTGAAGCCTTAATCGTTGCCTTGTAACTCAGATTTTTACAATTTTCGGGGAAAATATAGTTTTCAATTTAAAATAACCTGTGGTGAATAATTTAAAATTTAATGTAGCAGTTTTTATGTGACAATCTATACAACTTTTTTTTTAATAGGTCTGATTCTGAAGGTACAGTTTTATATCAGAGTTGATGTTTTGTTTAGGGTCTACCACCAGGTTATGAGCATGATACATCTGTTGGATAATATTCATATATCATAATAAATTCATCCATTTCCAACGTGGCGATGTTTGCCATATATGTTCAATATATGTTTGCCATAATACCAAATATTCAGAGTACTTCGTGGCCATAATCAGTTGCTCAACTCCCTTTCGGTTCCATACTTCGACGTCCTAATGAACCTGTAACTGCATATTCGTCCATAAAATGGTACCTTTGTTTTGTAAAAAGTGTTTGTTCTTTCGGAATTTGAATGGTAATGCTCAATAGCCAAAAGTAACATTACGGGAAATAGTAGCGGGATGCGACAGTTCGCTGGGGTTTCAGATTTAATTTATTCCTCAAATTCGACAGTGTGCTCACTGTAGTGCCTCGTATAATTTTGAATTTAACTAAGTCACTACAATTATCAAATGCCTTTTTATAATAGTTAAAATTTTATTCAATATACTTTTTGCATGATTTACATTCGTGGAATTGCAGTTAAATTTCTAGAGAGTATGATATGTGTAAATGTTGTGTTACTGCGAAAATTACCCGATCTGTTTGCATTTTGATATTTAGACGAGTAATTTTCGCAAAGTTCATGTTCTTGTATTTAAAGAGGATCATTATTATGATATAGACTAGATGTTAAGATGAATGTGTAGTGTCTTAATATTAACAGGCGAACTGTAGACGGTAGCTTGTTACCGTTTAGTCTGCAGTATCCTGGTTGTGTAAACGTGCACTTATAAAGTTATTTCTCTTGAAGATTTCAAAACTAAAGCATCACTTATTGTATCGTCAATTGAAGCTCACTCAAGTTTCAAGCAAATATATTAGGATATGGAATAGAATTGATCGCCATATCATGTTGGATGTATTTAGGATACATATGATGACGGATTGTATATTGATTATTTGTCTCAAATGTTATATGTATCAAGAGATAATCATTTAAACATTGTCACATTATCGTAATCAGCCTTGAACTTTACACGTTTATTATAATTGTAGTAATTGTCTATTTATACCTAGAATTAACACTGATAAAAGGCGAGGTGTGTGATGGTTTGTGAAAAGCTGTTTAAACTTAAAACTTATTTCTTTTAAAATACTTACACTACAGTCCAAACACCTTTTAATTCCCAGTATAATTGTTTCAAAACCACTTGATAATGTATTATTTTGTAGTATCGTGTCGTCACTGTTGTCTGATCGTAGATATAACCATGAGAGTTAAAACTTGACGGAACCACGTACTTTAGTAGTAGTGAGTATGACACACGAAACGAGCTTATTTTGTAACAATAGTTAGAATAAGCGTAAACTCGTTTCATTCTTAAATGTTTAACTGTGCAACGAAATGCGGGGACCGTACTCCTGATAGAACTACTTCAAGATACTCACAGAAAAACCAAAAGCAAAAAAAAACAACAGTTTAGTTTCTAAAGGTGCGGTGACATTACCAGCTAATGAACTTGTGTAAGAACACAAGTAGCTAGGAAGCGACTACAGATTTGGTAAAAAAATCTAAAGCGCTCTTGTAGCACCTAAAATCTTAGTGCACAGGTAAGCCTTTATTTAACTTAGTACTCTCCTCAATCTGGCTTGAAGATCGTTACCTATTGTTTGTATAAAAAAAACGAGCAAGTTGAGTTGGTCCGAAAACCAAGTCCTAAAAAATGCAGGACTTGCAGGAGTGTGGTCCCAGTCGAAGGGAATAGATAGTAAGGTTTACATGTATTTCATTGTTGTGTACCTAAATGTTGTAAGGAAAGATGAGAAGGGATGGTCTGTAACGAAGGAGGGATGGATTCAATGTCTGATAAATAAAGCTAGTCATGTGTTTATGTTGTTGTTTGATTTAATACATATATCCTATTTTTCCTACTAGTTTCCCCATAGACAACAAAGTTAGCAGTTAGTTAGCTGCAATAACTTCAGCCGGAAGATGTCCACTGCTGAGGCATTCTCCATAAAAAGCCTGTTATGACGCTTATCATAGGGAGATTTGCCATAATCACCACGCTTTGGCAGGCGGCTAGGTGATCATAGTGTCGAGGAAAATGCTGCTGTCCATTCCCTGAGTTGGGCTCTTACGTGTTTAGATCTGATTTTTCGTTTTTTTTGGTTTACGTTATGTTATTATAGGCAGACTTGAGTAATTGATTTGAATATGATGCTTCTAGGATCTGCAGACCTACAAAAAAATATCATTGACCAGCTAGTCAGTCCTGTTTAGAAATACCTACCTAATAATATGAAATCGAATCCAGCCGTGGCTACGTGTCTACTGCTGCTTCTTGGATAGGGATTTAGGGTTGGATAAAATAAAGACATTCGTTCTCGTAATAAATATTATTTCAACAATCCGTTAGACCTAAAAACAACGTAATCGAGGTGGTCACAGCGACGAACATAAAATAATATTTACAGAGAAGTTTTAAATTAATTGTAATTAAATGAATTGCACTGTCACATGGATCCTATCACCAGCTGCAATATCTGCATCGAACAGTACAAATCATATAAAAATATTTAAAATATCAACTGTTAAAATATACGTACCCTTACTCCACAACTTGATCCCAAAAATACATTGACAACTTAATCAAAATTTGGGCAATAATTAAACTATAACACTCAATCAAATGTAAATACAAAAATAATATTATAACTCAAGTATAATTTATTAGTAAAATATTTAGGTAAAATAGCAACATTTGCCGCCGCGGCAGGTCAACACCAAGGCATGGAGTAAGAACTATAAGGTTATTTACAAAATGATATGAAACGATCAATCTTACATTTAATTTTAATCAATTTATATAACAATCTCGCCAAAACGTAACGGGCAACCGTAACTTAACTAGAGAAGCGAACGAGAAAAGTTAACACAAACGCGTGTCGGTGCCGGACAGTTCCAACACAAGTACTTCAGCCAATATCTTTGGTTCGACAACTAGCGCCCCATTCCGTTTTAATCAGAGCTAGGTTCCCACCACCCGCTAATCTAACCTAACTAATAAGGCGGTGTGATGTTCTAGCGTAAAACTAACTTTAAAAAGTAATGAATAATTTTAGTGCGTTGGAACCGATAGTCTGGCATGTCGTGAGGTCGGTGCGAAGTGGTCAGTGATCAGATAGCGAGCGCCGCAGATCGCTTGTCCCGATTCTTGCTGCGAGCGACCGTGCGCGCCTTACATGCTGCACTGTTTTGTAGATGCTGAAACAAGAACAAATCATTTATTATGTCTACCATGATATGTCAGATACGGTAGGATATTTTCTAGTGTTTGAAATACTAAACGCAGCGTGGTGCAACCTTCGGCCCCATTACAATGGAAATGGAGAACACAAATGGGTCAAAATATCACTATCAAATACATCTTAAATCGGAGCGTAGATTATGTACATTACACTAGTTTTTATTTCGCTTCAATAAATGCAGTATTTCTGGAGTTATAACAAGAAATTTAAGCCCTTTTTTAAATTTCCGAGATTTGCAGCGCTCATTATGACATCATCCCTGTGCTCCGTCCGGTCACTCGCGGCGTGTTATTCGTGCAAACGAGAGCACGACCATCGAATGACCTCAGGTGTGACGTCATTGTCCGCCCGCGTTTTTAAAAACCTTAGGCCGAAAATAAGCACTTTGATCGTAAATATCGCAGCCATTTTTTAAGATTTGAAAGACTGGAGAATGCATTGCGTTGCGATGAACAGGCCGCGGGCCGCGAGCCACTAGTGCATACTACATACCCGCTGCAGCTTGTTGAGCCTGTGCTTGTGAGCGGGCGGCGCGGCGCAGGCGGCGGGCAGGCGGAGCGCGGCGCGCAGCGGGCCGGAGTGCGGCGCGAGGGCCTGCAGGCCGCGGGCCGCGAGCCACTAGTGCATACTACATACCCGCTGCAGCTTGTTGAGCCTGTGCTTGTGAGCGGGCGGCGCGGCGCAGGCGGCGGGCAGGCGGAGCGCGGCGCGCAGCGGGCCGGAGTGCGGCGCGAGGGCCTGCAGGCCGCCGGCGAGCGCGCCCGCGAGCGCGCCGTACGCGGCGCACGCGGCCCACGTGCTGCACGACACCGTCTCCGCGCCCACGCGGACCGTCAGCGACGGCACCTCGTCCTCCTGGGGGGGGGGAGTAGACGTTATGGTGTACGGATCTAGCGAGTGCGCCGCTCGCGTGCACGAACTGCGCGTGTGCCGACTGCACGTGTATTTCATGGTCGAGCGCG
Organism: Ennomos erosarius; assembly: GCA_963580505.1. NCBI lineage: Eukaryota > Metazoa > Arthropoda > Insecta > Lepidoptera > Geometridae > Ennomos > Ennomos erosarius. Next base: position 1,871,577 of record OY756983.1, on the reverse strand, counting down.
GTACGCACGTAGCTTGTGTACATCATGCAAGTATTGTATAAGGGTGCGTTCCAGTTGTACTGAATTTTCGTTAACTTTGTTATTTTGACTGTCAAAAAACTCACAATGATCACTTTCATTGCTAACTTAGAAAAACGATTTTAGTAATCGAAAATACAGTCCAACTGGAATACACCCAAGTTGGACGCCAGAAACAAACAGTTGGAGTAGTGGAGACACAATTTGCGTAGTTGGACTAGGACATTCTTTCTTTACTTAAATTAAAATCACGTTGTAACGCACGCATTAGGTATGGAAAGGGTAGAACGAAAACATCTCTATGTGGTAAAATGAAGCCGAAGAGATTAAACGGTGACATTGACGGCCAACTGACAGACAGATAAGTGAACAAACAGAGGGTAGGAAAGACGAGAAGCTTACGACGAAACGACAAATTGCGGTGTACAAAAGAAACCAAATAGAAATCAGAAGGTTAAGGAAAAGATGTGCTGCTTTCCATGTATCGAAATGAATATTTACATCGGCGACATACCTCAAAATACTTGAGTATATCCCGGAAGGTGGCGCGCTGCAGCTTCCGGTCCCGCTTGGCGCGGTGGCGCGCGGAGTCCCGCGCCAGCTCCTGCAGCCGCGCGCGCGCCAGCCCCAGCTCGCCCGCCACCGCGCCCGCGCCGCCCTCCTCCGACACCAGCTCCCACACGATCGCCAGCGCGCTGCCCGCCGACAGCCGCACCTGGAACATAAGCCCGCGCACTAACATAAAACCTTGCGGGAGCTGGGGGCTAGCAAAGATCCCTAACGCTAACTACAAAATAAATAACGATCACATACATAAATCCTGGACCCTAACTAGGATTCCCTGTATCTAGGGACACAGGAACTACGAGGACCATGGTCCCACAACACCCAGACACAGAACAAGCATTTACGCGTTTTTTTTTTTCTGCCGACCTGCTCAATCACCACACCACGGAGGCTGTCAAATGTGCTGTAACAAAACGAGACAGTCATACGAAATTACTACTGACAGAGCAAAATGGAACAAAAGACATATTGGGTGTCCCGCTTCCTCTCGTAGGATTAACAGTTGAAATACACTACTAATTTTCGTAAACATAAACTGGATTTATAGTCAATGATCACGTCACTAGTGTGACTCAAGCGAGTAGACCACGAGCCTGCAGGTATGACGTTACCAGCGCGACTCGTGCCTCCTGCAGCGTGATGTCACCGGCGCGACTCGTGCGTCCAGCAGGTGTGACGTCACAGCGCGAGCAGGCCTCGAGCAGGTCGCGCAGGCATGCAGGTGTGACGGGAGCAGTACGCACCTCGAGCGAGCAGGCCTCGAGCAGGTCGCGCAGGCATGCAGGTGTGACGGGAGCAGTACGCACCTCGAGCGAGCAGGCCTCGAGCAGGTCGCGCAGGCGGGCGGGCGGCGGCGCGCAGGCGAGCAGCAGGCGCTCGGCGTGCGCGGGCTCGAGCAGCGACACGAGCAGCGCCCACCCGTCCAGCGCCGCCGCGTGCCACGCGCCCTCCTCCACCGCCGCGCCAGACACCTTCACGCTGCCGTCACCCTGCCGGACGGAACCGCGTTACCCAGGGCCCCATCACACACACCTGTCACCATGGAACGCTAACCTGTGTCCCATGACACACATCTGTCATCACCGAACACCGAATTGTAAAGCCTATGTGCAGTGCAGCAGGGAATGTCTTCGATCTGATTATAAATGATAATTATATGCAGTAGTGAGTGTGAACAACTTCCATTCTTCCTTTAAAGCAGTCCCTCGAACACTTAGTACAAGTTTCGCGTCAACACAAAAAACAATGACACAGCATTATCCATTCTAATATAAAATCATTGCAAACACACAATACCAGCACTCGCACATTACCGACATCTATCACCTGGTAGAACATGCAGCAAGCAAATAGAACTACATGGCATGATGTGTAACTATTCTATATGGTGTACCCATAATATCACACCTGCTTATTAGACGGTCATTAGTGATACTTAGACTTGTTTACACATTCCACTAACATAGTATTCCTGGCATAATTTGCGTCTTATTACAACTACAATAAGATGAAAAAGTACGATTTAATATCAAAATATCCAAGTTCACCTTGAGATAGCTCCCGCTGAAGATAGTTTCGTACATTCGCATGACCTCCGTGATTTCGGTGATATCTTCTTCCAACAGATAGCAGAGTACAGCCAGAGATGAACAGCACTGAAAATTTACGACAAATTGATATTTTAAAATAAGTTTTGGGGTTAATCTGGAAACATGTATGTACATTACATATTTTATGGTTTTGGAAACTTTATTTTTGAACCGAATATTAGAATTTGCAATGAAAATTTCGTTGTTGCGACTTACTTCAGTACGTGTTTCGAGAGAAGCGGATTTGTCACAAGCTGCCACGGCCAACGCCGGACGCACCTCAGCTACGAATTCTTCGGTGCCTTCATCGCCAATCTGAAATACAGTTTCCCTTATGTAAACATCTTATCTTGTTCAAATCAACAATGAATAGTGAATAGGCACGTCATGGGCAAACTTTCCATAACGTGAGATGTTGTCAAATGTGAACACAATTAAAGACACTCTACTCGACTATTGTCTCTTTACTGCAACTTCCCAATTTAAGATGATCAATCTTAGTAATTTCGCAATTGACCAGACGAGTCAGGACATCAAACCCAATCGCAGTGACAAGTCTAACTTTACCTTTTTCATACAGACACGACTCATACACCCGTTGATTATCATGCAATTGCTTAAAAATCCTACAAATAAACTAGCTTTTTTTGCTTATTAGGGTTCCATACCCAAAGTGTAAAGCGAACCCTATTACTAAGGCTCCACTGTCCATCTGTCTGTCTGTCACTCACCAAGCTGTATCTCATGAACAGTGATAGCTAGACAGTTGAAACTTTCACAGATGATGTATTTCTGTTACTGCTATAACAACAAATAATAAAAACCAGAATAAAATAAATATTGAAGGGGCCTCCCATACAAAAATCGTGATGTTTTTGCTCGTTTTTATAGATAATGGACGGAGCCCTACGTGCGCGAGTCCGACTCTTGGCCGGTTATTTGTTTATTATAAGTAATAAAATGTTAACCTGAAGTGCAAGCAATGGCGCAATAGCAGCAGCAGCCTTCTTCTCAGCATCCCGTCCTCTCCTCAATGCCTTACTAAGATGGTCAGCTAGCGTCGCGCGATGTGAACACAGCACGCCGGCCAGTGGGCGACGTTGCAGCGCCGACCGCAGGGAGACTAGAGCGGAGGCCCGAGCCGCGTTCGCTCGGGCTCCAAGCGCATCGATCAGTTCTAGAACCTTCTCTTCGAACTTCTCTTGGATGTCGTTTTCTGGAACGTGGTGGGATGGGCAATCAGAATAGCAAACAAATGTCAGTCAGCGTCAGTTTTGAGTTCACTGCGCTGTTTTTTTAAATATTATGTGGGATTAGGGCTAGTTGGTGTAATTAATTAATGTAAATGAAATGAAAGATTGCTTTGAGAACAATTTGTTATTTAGCGGTCAATTTGTACCCCATTTTCTCATGGCTGATGTTTTATACACAAAAAAGGGACATGATATAAAACAGGATTTTCAGAATGGCATACCCACGTCGAGAGTTTGTAGTTTCTGACTAATTTTTCATTCATACACAGTAGACAATTTGTTTCTTCCTCAAGTTCTGCCCAGTGTTGGCCTAGGAACGCGACTTAGCCTTGGTTTGAAATAGCACAACCGTACGCGGCGCCACTGACTTTTATGATGAATATGTTAATTAGTCTAAAAAACGTACAGGCAAAAAGTTTCTATGAATTCCAAACATGTTTTGAGACTTGATTTATTTAGTCGTCGGGTTTATGCGACTTTCAAGGTTACAATCAGAAAGGTCAGCAATCAAAAACCACTGCAAATATTCACGCTTTCTATTTAGTCTAAGGATAAGACGTACGTAAGTTCGTTGCTCAAGAAGAGAGTGGACGTTTTTTGCAATGCATTGTATTATTCAACAACGCAATGTTCAATTTTTATTGAGTGCGCGCGACTAGGCAGTTTCTGGATAAGAATTGTTCTTTGAGCTGTTCAGATTACGCGGTTGACATCCCAGCCAAATCTACAAGTATTTAGTTTGCTTTATGGGTGTCGATAAAGTTGAGTACGCAATACTGTACTTGCAACATAGTACAACGCACATAGAAGTCTTTGACTTACGTATTATGCGCCATCTCTTTCATTCATTACAATGTCTATGCCACAGAATAAATAATAGTACACTCTACTTCTGCGTGGGTTCTTTTTGAGATGTCATTGCTGATATAATAAGAACACGTGAATCGCATTTAACTGTAGTGATTATCATCAACTGCCTATCACGATAAAAATATTTCTGTAGACTAATAGTTTTTACTTTTTTCTGTTTCATTTGACCCCTTTATCGCGGGCAACATAATATTCGTACACCGATATTTTAGTTTTCAACCGAATTAAAAAAGATGTTGGTTCTCATCTCAGTGTTTGTTTTTTACATATCATCATATATCTCAGTCATTTCGTTTATGATGACCTTTGATAGCGAAAACAAGAATAGGCAGCTCTGATTAAAAATAGCAGGAGCAAAACTTTTACTGATAAAGTAAAATAAAAAAGGTTCATAAAGCGACACGTTCACGGTCACTTGTAGCGATAAGACTTGCGTATGTATAACGTAATACATTGGAACGATACAGCAACATTTACACGGGGGCGGTGATAAGGGCGAGTTTAGTTTCGTCACGTGTAGATATCGGTGAGTTCATAAATTCCTTCTATATTGGGTTAATAGTGTGTTAAATGTTATCAAGACTATTTTATTGGTTGAACGGCACATGCGGGGTATTGTTTTTGAAGAAATTGAAAGTAGTTCTTATTCAAGTGAAACGGCTTTTTGCTACAAGCTATTGTTTCACTTTTTTTTTATAAAAATAGGTACTCCTGCTACACATGGTATAACTTTTAAAAAGGTTATCGTTTACGGAGATAAAAAAGTCATTCGTTCATATTATATCTTTTATATCTATTCATTCGATTCGTACGAACAGGAGAATAGAGGGATTTCCTGAAGAGTAAAAAGCATTTGCAGAGTTTTCTGCTGTGCTATAATGCAACCATAAGGACATTGATACACCAAGCACACAACATTGAGGAGATTGGGATTTGATTGATTTGGGATTTTTGTCTTTAAATCAATTTATTTGCATTAAAACACGATCAAACAGCTCCACTAAATCCATTAAAAGTTGCTGTTCTTCAAAGTAAATAAATATGATCGAGAATCATTCGCAATGATTACTTTCATCGAGAAGCCAGGTAAATGTACTGAATGTCCTTCGGTAGTCGGGTCAGTCACTCGCGCGGTACACTTGTTTAAACAAAAATGGCACGTCCGTAAGGTCAGGCTGGTGAGAAATGATGATTCATATTTCATCTACCTATTCCAATATCTGCGGTGTCGTTATATTTTTACGTAATGTTTACGTAAGCTACATACACTATACAGGGAAGTAATCGAATCTTTCAATATACATATTATGCATTCACGTACTTACTACTTATTGTTAAAATACTGCTGAATCGAAGCAATTGTTATTTTATTACCTGTCTGTATTTTTGATTATAATGGGCAGGCACCTATACTATTATTTTCTATGTATAAATAAGTAAATATGTGTGAACATTTCACACAGCGCCATCTAGCCCCAAACTAAGCAAAGCTTGTATTATGGGAACCAGATAACTGATATAAATAAAACTTAAATACTTTTTTGTTTGTAAATACATATATAGAATACAATATAACACCCAGACGCAGAACAAACATCTATGTTCATCACACAAATATTTGTCCTGGGTAGGAATCGAACCCACAGCCCTCAGTTCAGAAGGCAGGGCTACTACCAACTGAGCTATCGGGCCCGTATTTATGTCAAATTAAGATAAAAGTAGCGGAGGAACCACATAAATCTCAAAGTGCGATGACATGTGGGATGAAGCATGATTCAGTACTGGAGTGACTCACGGAAAATTTAATGTGACGAAGTTTGCGACCATCAATCCTCTTTCGGAAAATGATGTTGTTGTGTTACGGTTTCACAACATTAACTTATGTGACGACTACTGCCCGAGGCTTATCCATGACCACCACACTTGGCAGGCAGCTTAGAGATCGCAGAAGATTTCAATGTTCAGAAAAAAAAATGCTGTCCATTCCCTGGGTATTTTCTTAGCTGGCTCTTCCAGCACCCACGAGAAGAAATGAGGTGGTCCTATTCGCAAACCGGGACTACACATACTAACTACCAGGCAAACAATAGAATATATAAAATGTAGATTCAGCACAATGTTTTCCTTCACAAAAATATATCAATGTAGGATTTGAAACCATCACCTTCATGAAATTCAAGTTTACATCACTACCCAAGCCTTAACCATGACTTCAAGTTGTTATGACATTAACAACTTAAGATTGTGAAATGTGAATAAAGCTGAGTCAGAGTAGACTGCAACTAAGCTCCAAGATGCCAATGTATTTAGCTGAAAGTGGCATCAACCTTGATGTTCTTATTATAAAAAAATTAAAATATGACCTGCAAAGATGTGGTAATTTTTTTTTTTTTTATCATCGATAGGCTAACATTTGACCACGGTCTCCTGATGGTAAATGATAACGCGGTTGACGATGGAGCATGCTTGCCTAGAAGATACCGGTTCACTCTGGCCTTAAAAACTCCCAGATTATATTTGTCAGGAAACAATGACACTGGTAAGGTGTTCCATTCCTTCGCTGTCCGAATTATAAACGAAGAATCAAACTGCTATGTACATATTCGAGGAATCTCTACCATATACGGATGCCGTGTTTCCGTGCGTCTTGATGTCCGGTGGTAAAATGGGGATGGGGGAATTAGGTTGTGCAATTTACTTATTATTATTTATTTTACTTTATTACGGCCTTATTAATAAAAGTGTAGTAGCTTTGGACTAGTTAAACGACATTTTGTCTTTATCAATCAAGTTCGATATTCAAATGGCAAAAAAGACAATAGGGGATGAACTAATCCAAAGCTCCACATTCATTTGTAAGGCTGTTTGAGATTAATATTAAGATTTTTTTATTAACTTCCCAAGAAAACACTGGACAAACTATGTCAATCGCATTATGTTTTTGTTGTAGTTTAAAATTCTTAATTCATCTCTTTGATAAGTAGTTTTATATATCTAAATGCTTCTTATAATGTATTCTCTTCCCTCACTCTTTAAGGAGTTGTTCAACTCATAGAATGATGGCATTTTTAGGCGGAATGATTTTCATTGATTTATCACAAGAAACATAGGGCCTTTCATGTGGTAACTTATTGTTAATTCATTTTTTTATTTTGCCAAAATATTGCCTTTTTTGATATTTTTACACAGTGTATCTGCATACAACCTGACTTGGTGAACTTAATATTTATAGGCCTTGGTGTTGATTGACAGTGTTGAGAAGTTAAATATCATCATTACAAATGCTAGTGTTGAACAAAAATCTACAAATAAATAAAACATAATTAATAATCCTATTTACCTGGATCTTCTTGGTTGCTCTTGATGTCAGACTGCAGGGAAGCCTCGGAGCAGTTGTCTATGGTCATGTCTATGCCGGCATCTTCATCTGAAGAGTACACCAGCTCTGTCCGCTTGTGCTCTGAAATATATTATGGGACGAACCTTTAAGAATAGTGCAGTAGGTAGTAGTGCAAGGAATATTTAAGTGATTATTCAAACAATAATATTGTTATCTATCTAAATGATTACCATTACAGGTATTGGTTGTAGGTTGATAAAGACCTTTTCAATGTAAACATAATTTAGTCCTAAAATTTTTTAGTCATTCATGGCTACGTCTACAGGTATGGTTACACAATAATAATTACAAACCCTCCTTATAATAATAATTTATTATGTTTGTTATAGGGCAGTGGTTAACTTCTATATCAAACTAGCTGGACCATGGGCTTTCAGTAGGGGCAGTGGTCTATTATTTTTAGATGATCAACCAGTGACTGTGCTGTCTGAAGAGCTTGTTTTTAATTGCTAATAATGATAACTGTAATAATGACTACTAAGTTAGTAGTAGGCAGTTATTCATTATTACCAGTCCAGTACCAGATACCTAATATGAATAAATAGCTATTAGATAAGCCTTGCATATCTAATCTGCTTTTAACTTATTTTATATTATTATAATTATAATAATATGCAGGGCAGGTACATGGACATTTAGAGTGAACATAACGTTTTTTAAGATGGTTAAACGTTAGATAATAATGTAAAGTAATGACTTAGTTCTGATATGTTCATCTGTTAGAATTTTTGGATCAAAGCAATTTACTGTCTACCTATTTATTTGTAAACAAAAACTGAACCTGCCAGATATACCTAAATAATTTTATACTAATTTTTATTGTTTATTACTTATAGCATCCAAATTGATCCTAATTTATTCTTCATCATAAACACTTTGAAAATATATGCTAATGATAAATTAATTTTTGGCATTAGACACATTCCATAATAGGTAATTAAATATGTATCTTAATGTACCTACAGTAAACAATATAGGTCTTTACTGTCTGATCTAATGTTATGTCAATATCTTAAGACCAGGAAGTGGCTTGTTCAGTTACATAAAATTACATAATTTGTGTTTGTATGTGGCCATTCCAAGTCCAAAGGTTTTAGTATTTTGTACCTACATAAAGAAATATTGTTTTTAAAGGAGCTTTGTTAGAGTACATGAAACATATTGTCACACAAAGATGGGTCACTAGCAAAATAACATGTGGGATCTTCACAACATGGTGAAAGGAATAGTTTTCGCGAATCAGGAGATAAGAAATGCTTGCGAAATAAAGGTGTCGTTTCGCAACAAAATGTGTTGAGTATTTTGCCTGCCATATGGTGATTCTAGGATATTGGCATCGTTCTAGCGACCGTGAGCCAAAACACTCAACGTCATAACGCTGCGACCTGCGGAAAGCCCGCCACCACAAGGTCGCCGCGTGATCTCATTCCTAGCAAATTCCGCACACTTCCAAGTAACTTAAAATTCCAAAATAGTTCACTAGACATACAACTTACCGAATTTTCCTTTTCTTTTTCCTTTAGGCATGGTGATATCTGACGAAAACTCACTAAACAATGAGAAATATGTAAGACTAAAATAATTGAAATTGTATTCACTAAAATTAAACTAAGCTTTCCACTAGATCAAGATGGAGAAAAGTTCAATATATCAGTTCTTATAGTATGATTTGGGCACTGAATATAACATAAAACTAAAATTTCAGAAAAACTTTTTAACATGTTTGACCGTATAACATGCACACTTGACTTCGCTTTGCGCAATGCGCTGACAGGCTGGTCAGTTGTCAGCGTCTGTCATTTTATTTTAGCCACCGCCATTTTGCAAGCTAATGTTGCCATTTTAATGAATATAATTGATACTAGGGTGCTCTGTTCGCGGCCCGCATGCGGGCCGCGTGGGTGTTTTTTCGTGGCGTATCATTATTTCAAAACGCTATACTTGGTGCTAAACTTTAAATTTTGCAAGAAAAAGTACAAAACAGCGGTATTTTTCAAAGAAAATGATAATTGATCTGACTTTTGCATGGCGGCCATCTTGAAAAATGCTGTCAGTCAAGTAAAAGGTCAAAATTTGAAATCAGCATCCTTTAAAACCCTCAAATATAAAATATCAGCCGAATCTGAGTTACTATAAAATCGGGCGCCATTTTGAATCCGCCATCTTTGAATTATTTTAGGACTGTAAGAAAGCCTCCGTTGTTCTTTTTAACATGAGTCCAAACACGCTATTCTTGCCTCTATTGGTTCCGATAGTGTGCGCCTTTTAATTTTGCATGGTGGCAATTTTGTTTTATTTCTTCAGAGGTAGTTGGAAGCTCCTCCTCGCTTCGCGCGTCGTCGCAGTAGGTAGTTTGAAGCTCCTCCTCGCTTCGCTCGTCGTCGCGCTTGGTGGTTTGAAGCTCCTCCTCGCTTCGCTCGTCGTCGCGTTGGGTAGTTTAAAGCTCCTCCTCGCTTCGCTCGTCGTCGCGGTAGGTAGTTTGAAGCTCCTCCTCGCTTCGCTCGTCGTCGCGGAAGGTAGTTTGGAGCTCCTCCTCGCTTCGCTCGTCGTCGCGGTAGCTAGTTTAAAGCTCCTCCTCGCTTCGCTCGTCGTCGCGGTAGCTAGTTTAAAGCTCCTCCTCGCTTCGCTCGTCGTCGCGATAGGTAGTTTGAAGCTCCTCCTCGCTTCGCTCGTCGGCGCGGTAGGTAGTTTGAAGCTCCTCCTCGCTTCGCTCGTCGTCGCGTTGGGTAGTTTAAAGCTCCTCCTCGCTTCGCTCGTCGTCGCGGTAGGTAGTTTGAAGCTCCTCCTCGCTTCGCTCGTCGTCGCGGAAGGTAGTTTGGAGCTCCTCCTCGCTTCGCTCGTCGTCGCGGTAGCTAGTTTAAAGCTCCTCCTCGCTTCGCTCGTCGTCGCGGTAGCTAGTTTAAAGCTCCTCCTCGCTTCGCTCGTCGTCGCGATAGGTAGTTTGAAGCTCCTCCTCGCTTCGCTCGTCGGCGCGGTAGGTAGTTTGAAGCTCCTCCTCGCTTCGCTCGTCGTCGCGATGGGTAGTTTGAAGCTCCTCCTCGCTTCGCTCGTCGTCGCGATAGGTAGTTTGAAGCTCCTCCTCGCTTCGCTCGTCGTCGCGATGGGTAGTTTGAAGCTCCTCGTCGCTTCGCTCGTCGTCGCGGTAGGTGATGATGGAAGGTCGGAAGATCAGGTCATGAATTGTTTTGAATTTCGATCGGCCACTTACATACAAATTAAAAAAAAAGGGTCTAAATTTCTCATAGGTATCGAGAAACAATGCGCCGAAAATGAAAAAAAAAATTGTATGGCAGCCATCTTTAAAAATGGCGGAATCCAAAATATTTTTTCAAATATGGAATCAGGGGCCCCAAAAACCCCCCGATGCATAAAATCAGCCGGATCGGACCAACTTTCAAAATGGCCGCCATCTTGGATTTTCATGACGACCATCTAAAATCCATCGAAAGCCCCCATGCCATGGTGCTCTATAACATTTTAGTCGAGCACCCCCCACCTTCCTTTTACCGTTTACGATTTATAAGCGTTTCAATTTTTCATGCTAATTATTTTTGTTCATTTCTCTACCACTGTAGTTCGGGTATAAAACGCTTGCGTGTTTTAGAGTCGTACAACGCCATCTAGTTTCTTTTCTGATAAGCTTCAGTTAAAAAATGATAGAAAGTACCTTTTTTTATTAGTGATCTAGAATCGCCCCAAGGTTTACTACATTTTTTATTCCATTACTTTTTTTTATCTCTTACCGTTTCTGAGATCCCCTGAAGTTCTCCAACTTGGAGACGATTTTCTGATGCTGTAGTCTAGAAAATTTTAGTCGAGCACCCTCCCACCTGCCTCTTACCGTTTTCGATTAATGAGCATTTCAATAATTATTATTGCAGTTTATTTTCGCTCATGTCTCTACCACCGTGGTTCGGGTATAAAACGCTTGCGTGTTTTAGAGTCGTATAACGCCATCTAGTTTCTTTTCTGATAAGTTTCAGTTTAAAAATGAGCATCACAACTTTGTATGAAAAATATGTTTTTTTGTAAGAAAGGTACCTGTAGTTCGGGTATAAAACGCTTGCGTGTTTTAGAGTCGTACACCGCCATCTAGTTTCTTTTCTGATAAGTTTCAGTTTAAAAATGAGCATCACAACTTTGTATGAAAAATATGTTTTTTTGTAAGAAAGGTACCTGTAGTTCGGGTAGAAAACGCTTGCGTGTTTTAGAGTCGTACAACGCCATCTAGTTTCTTTTCTGATAAGTTTCAGTTTAAAAATGAGCATTACAACTTTGTATGAAAAATATGTTTTTTTGTATATCTCTAGTACATTTCCAAATCATCCTATGGGCCAGTTTTCGGGAACATTCATGTCAATGATCAATTAACATCTAATGCGCCGGGCCTGTGCCGTTGAGGTGTGCACAGACCCTAAATTTTGCATGACGGCAATTTTGATTTTTTTGTCTAAAAATGTGACAATTTTGTAACGCATTTTAACTGCATTAACGCGGTGATATCGAGCCATATACAACTCTGATGATGATGTTGGTCGTGCGTGGCTCACTTACCACCGCCTGAAGTCGAATAAAATATATTTTGTCTAAAAGACTGTAGATGGGCAATACCCGGTTTACGTTAATAAAAACTAAACCGAAACGGCTTTGCGTTGTAGATAGTTTAGGTCTTGGAATACCAATGACATCGAGCCCATCGAGGTTACTTTTAGCCTAGGTACGTTGACCATTATTGCCGCTATACTTTTCTGTTTACAAATAAACAATTAATACTGAGCTCAAACTGGTAAGCTAAGGGTGCTTTCTTAGTTGAAGCATTCGCCTGTAATGTTGGTATCCTTCAGATTAAGCCTGAATCTGTAACATTACAGTTTGCGCACTGTAATAATCGGTTCTACTTCCCACAAATATAATGCTCGACTCTGTAATGTTAGATTACACGCAAAAGCTCCAAGTGAGGGAGCACCCTTATTGACCATATTTAATGACCATTTTGTAGTATACCTACTGCAAAAATTAAAATTCATTGATGATTAAACAAAATATTGTTTAATGTTATAAACATACACACACACACATACATACATACATTTATTGTTGTTGATGGGCCTGATAGCTCAGTTGGTAGTATCCCTGCCTTCTGAACCGAGGCTGTAGGTTCGATTCCTACGCAAGACAAACATTTGTGTGATGAACATTGCTTGTTCTGTGTCTGGGTGTTATATTATTGTATTCTATGTATATATTTACAAACAAAAAGTATATAAGTAATTCTATCAGTTATCTAGTTTCCATAGTGCAAGCTATGCTTAGTTTGCTACGCTGTGTGAAATGTCTACAATATTAATTTCTGGAATTATGAAAACAACATGAATAAGGACATGAACATGATAAGGTAATTATTTACTCCTAATAGCCGTGTATTCCAGGTAGCCTGGAAGAAATAGCTTAATGCGAAAGGCCGCCCGTTGCTCTGCCATTCTTTTGTAAATTGGTATGTGCATTCTTATTTATTGGTGTTCAATTAAGTATTATTGTATCGTATTGTGTATTGTATTATTAAAATAACAGCAATGTTATTGAGCCCCGTAGTTTCGGTGTAGAAGACATGTAGGTACAGGCGGCGCGGTAGTAGGAGGTCCACCTCCAAGTTGTAAGTCTGTAGTTCATCGCCAATCTGGACGCCTTTTTAGCCGTGTCGAGACTGAAAATATTAATTTAATAATTAATACAATTCGGGTGTAGGTCCCGTCATTCTTTATTGTATTGTTTGAATCAATTTCTCATCAATCCAATCGACAGCCGCCGTGGTGTGGCGGTTGAGCAGGTCGGCTCATAAACCAGAGGTGGCGGGTTCGATTCCCGCAACAGGACAAATATTTGTGCACAGAAAAAAAAATACAAATACTTGTATACTTTGTCTGGGTGTTGTGGGACCATGGTCCTCGTAGTTCCTGGGTCCCTAGATACAGGGAATCCTAATTAGGGTCCAGGATCTATGCATGTGATCGTTGGGCGTTATTTATTTACCTATTTATTTTAATAATTTCTGTGCTTATGTGGCTGCACCAGTGTGGACTGGCAAATAAATACATACTGGCATGACTATTAGGAGATGCAATGGGTTGGTCAGACCATTCTATTCATACATTTGAGGCCAAGAGTGTCTCAATTGTTTTGTGTGTCCTATTAGATCTGCTATCTGTCAGGTGTTTACGAAGTAGTTTTAGATCTGACACTGACACCAACTGTGCTTAGTAGCTACGATTTTGTCAATCGTGCGCGTCTTGCTCTTGTCGTGGTATACTTCATCATCATCAGCCTGAAGGCGTCCACTGGTGAACATAGACCTTCCCCAAAGAGCGCCACTTTAAGCGGCTGCTTGCCTCTTGCATCCATCGGCTCCCCACAGTTCTGACCAGGTCGTGGTATACTTACCTACTACAAATATTCAATCTTAGCAGCTGCTAGCGAGTTGCGTCTATGCCGTTGTTATATAATGCAATAGCGTCTATCTCACCATGACTGTGATTCCTTCAATTTGATTGGAATTCATAACTCAGTCGTTAAATGTGCGTGAGCTACTGTCGACGTGGTGACAGCGGCGGCCGGCAGCTAACGATCGCTGCGTGACGTGTCGCGCGGTGGTGCGGCCGCCGGCCGGGGCGACCACTCTCGCTGGCTGCCATTGCTGTAGAGCAACTTGTGGGGGAAGTAGTTGCACCCGCTGGCTTCACCAGTGGTCTACTCGTAGTCACCTGAAACATCATTTATTTATACGAGTATTTACATATCATTATCATATTCATATTTTCAAATCGATCGTACAAAATTATAATACAAAAAATAAATATTATACAAATAGCCATCATTAATCTAATAGGTTCCCACTGTTAGGTCATGGGCATTTTATAATTTTTGAATGAACGTGCTGGGTTCCTGACGTTTTTTTCGCCATTTTAAAAAGTGATACCACACATGACTTGAAAAGTCTTTGTCATTGGTATATGCCTGAGCGGGATTTGAACCGGTGTGCGAGCTATAATACTCCTCTCCTCTACAACAAACTACAAAAAAACTGCAATAAGTATATATAGTTTTTACTAAGATCCACCGAAAGAGATGATGAGTTTCTTGTTTGCAGTCACATTTTCATCAAAACAAAATAGGGACATAACTTCAGTAAATGGCTGAGGCTAAAGCCTCACGCGAGACGCGCGTTGATGAAGAATTGTAGGAGGTACTCCGATGATGGTGGTTCCATATTTTAGTGACAATAAACCTAATATTTGAATATTTTTTTTAGGGTTCCGTACCCAAATGGTATAAAGAACCCCATTACTAAGGCTGTCCGTCTATCACCAGGCTGTATCTCATTAACCGAGATAGTTAGACGGTTGATATTTTCCCAAATGATGTATTTCAGAAGCCGCTATAACTACAAATACTAAATAATAAAAAAAAATATATTTAAGGTGGCTCCCACACAACGTGATTTTTTTTGCTTCTTTTTGTAAATAATGGCACAAAAGCTTTTGTCCGACTCGCTCTTGGCCGGTTATTATAACATAGGCTGTCTTTGTACCATACTAATACTAATGCATTAAAGTTACCTTGTAAATGTGCCGTGACCTCTCAGACGCAGCGGTTTTCTTTGTTAAAATCAGGGAATCTGCTTTGCCTGGGTTTACAAGCTGTTTTTAGCCTGCCCAATGCCCATTGCGCCAAGGAACGGCAAAAATTACTGGTTAGTGTGCTCGCGTGAGTATCTCCGTTACAGTACTAAAACCACACAAAAACACAGAATTTATATGTGTTTGAAAAACATTCATTGTAAAATAAATAAATAAATAAATATGTGTGGACATTTCACACAGCGCCATCTAGCCCCAAACTAAGCATAGCTTGTACTATGGGAACCAGATAACTGATACAATACTTATATACTTTTTTGTTTGTAAATACATACATAGAATACAATATAACACCCAGATGCAGAACAAACATCTATGTTCATCACACAATGTTTGTCCCGGGTAGGAATCGAACCCACAGCCCTCAGTTCAGAAGGCAGGGATACTACCAACTGAGCTATCGGGCCCGTCAAGATAGTAGATACATAATAATATTATAATACATAATAATTGTGATTGTCTAAATAAACTTACCAATCGACGACCCCAGGCAGGCTAGCTATCTAGGTCAGGTAGGGCAGGCAGCTCGGTGAATCCACCACCAGGACGGTCCTTGAAACCAAAGGCCTGATGTGAAGCCGTTGAACCTATCTGTGAGCATTCTTTTTTGTTTACCTTTTTCTGACAAAGTATCTGTTCATGACTTAAAATCGTACATATTATCATGACAGTATATACCAATTATTATTGAATTTAAAATATATATTTTACGGGGCATCCCTCACATACAGAGGGTGAAGCTCAAACTCCACCAAGCTGGCCAAGTGCGGGTTGGTGAATGACACATATTCTTGAATTTTATGATTTTTTAATGAACGTGCCGATTTCCATACGTTATTTTGTTTTACCATTTGAAGAACTAAATGAAAAGTCATTAGTGAGTATAGATCTGAATGAGATTTGAACCTGTGTGCATCTATTTGTCGGTGGTTAACGCCGAGACTTCAACATAATCCTAGTTACTTCTTATTGTGAATTGGCATCTAATCAAAATATCACTTAACTTTAGCAAATAGCTGGAACTGAAGACGGTCGTTGACGAAGAAATTCAGGTTGGAAGAGCTCCATGTTGTATTCATTGGTGATTGGTCTTAACCACAGCGTTCGGCTTCAGGTTTCAAGTTGAGTCTGGGCAGCATCTGATGACCATCAGAGAAACTCTGCTATGCAATGAAATTAAATTAATATCTAAGTAGGTAAGTAGTTACTTTCTGAATGTTATAAAAATTATTATTACCTCATGTACAGCCACCGACTGCAGGTGAAGCTACGAGAAAACGTGCTGTTTTCACAGCACCTTTGCATTTTGAAACATATGAATAACATCAAACTACCGGTCAACTGTTTAAGTCCGAAGCGAATGTCTCGCCTCTCCGCGCTACGTGTCACACAGTGCGGACGGCGACTAACAAACGGGTAACCTGAAAACATACATTTTAAAAATAGATCGGCGAGTAAGTTTCCACACCACCCTAGATTATGGTCATAAGTGAGATGATTGTTCTATAGTCAGAGATTTATCATCCCGCTAGTCCATATTCATGGGGTATTACTCCCGGCGCGTTTTTTTTTATGTGGTATCACAGTAATGCATATTAGGTTGCTATGTATTTTGATATAAGAGCAATAAAGGTTATATTTATATATTTTATTTTATGTATTTTCACATAATACCTAATATGCAATACCGTCCTAATCCACGGAATGGGGTGAGAGAGTATGGATGGCCTCATTCATACTCTCACACCTCATTCCAACCTAACTATCTACCTACCTGACGTACGTAGGTAGAAGCTAGATATATAGTTAGCACTGAATATGCCAAAACTACTTCTTTAAAGCAACTACTATGGTAACTTGTTTGTTATCAATTGTTAATTTTAATTAGATGTAGCTATTTACTTTTCTTCTTTTATAATACAAACATTAAAATACAGAAACATTAAGCAATGTCAATATTGCTCAGAATTGTTTTGAATCGCGACAACTATCGACTCTTAAAGAACTCTTCAGCAAGGTGGGTACTTTGGTACCAGTTTTATGGTTCCAGTAATCCCGGCTTCTCGCAACAGATGCTCTAGAATGGGAGTCTTTTCGGCCGACAGTGGGAATGAAAATGAGGAATCACAGTTGTGTTTCTGCATTTATATGTATGCATGTTATGATTATTATTTATGATTTATGAAAGTTAACCATCATCTTGCATTTTTATGATTAAAACATGTAGGCAATAAAGACAAAACAAACAGTATATTAGTTTAGATAATATTAACATAATGATGATGTCAATATTGTGAAAATCTCTGCATTTGAATACCGCAAGTGATAACTTATAATGCGACTGACATGGTTGCACGAGGCGTTGCTTGCTACGCCGGAGTGTTGCGGCGACCTGCAATAAGTTTCTTGACACAATCGCCATTAAATATATGCACGAACAACATTTTATTTGAATAAATTGTTGATTCATCATCATTAACTATTATCCTCTATGAGTTCTCGAATAACGACATTGCTAACTAAAAGCGCTCCCTGATTAGTCACACGCTCCGGCTGCACTAAAATTTTAATGTTATCTTTGTCACGCACACGGCCGAGGGCGACGTACAGCTGGCCATGGCTGAAGCAATCCGAACGCAGGTCAACGCCGACCCTCTCGATTGTCTGCCCCTGAGCCTTGTGGACCGAAAGACTGTAACTGATCTGTAAAGGATATTGTCTTCGAGTCATCTGAATTGGATGATTCGGCTGAATTGGGAATTTAAATGAAATCCGCGGTATCAAATAATTTGTTGAATCGCGTGGCTTGCGCACGGTAACTATTCTCGGCGATACGTTAACGACTATTACTTTTGTGCCGTTCACAAGGCTGTCGATGAAACTGAGGTTTCTAATTATCATACAGACACAACCTATCTTCAACTTCAGCTCATGGTCAGGCACTCCTGCTGCTTGCACACTATGAAGAGTATCTTGTCCAAAATAGAATTCATCGGCCATCTCACTATCGACCTCGTCAGCGGAGTAGCACGATACATATTCGCCACTGACACGATCCATGATGCATTGATTTATTTCTTTAACGTTGACGTTATGAGTCGATAATATAGCTCTCGTCGTACAAACATCAGAGTCTGCCAAAATGTCTTCAGGAAAAACAAAGTCGATTAATTCCTGAAGTTCTGTGACATAGTTGATTCCTCTCAAAACGGTGAAAGTTTTTCTGATCCCATTATTGTTTACTGTAAAGGATTCACACAGACCAGACCCTAATTGCAAAAGAAATTCCGAGTATTCATGGTCACCTCTCGTTCTTTGCGCCACTGCGAGTGAAAATTTCTTGAAGCTAGGCCACAAAGGCGAGGTTTTCAACGAAGCTTGCACAATATCATTATGGCATCTGGCGTTCGGTACAACTGGTGGAATCTGTCTAAAGTCACCAGCAAATATTATAACTTTCCCACCAAACGGTCTGGAGGATTGCATCAAATCACGTAAAGACCTGTCTAGAATACCTATAAGATACTTGTGAGCCATGGAAGCTTCGTCGTACACGATAAGCGCAGCGTTGCGAATGAGCTCTGCTCGTTGCGACCCATTGGATAATCCCCAGATGGCAGTGCTGCCATCTAGGACATCTAAAGGAAGTCGGAAGGCCGAATGTGCTGTAAATGCCCCAGGGTAATTTTGCGCTGCGATACCGGAACTGGCAGTGCAAATAGCGACTTTCTGTAGTGGTCCGCGCACATACGCGACGATGACATTCAATAACAAAGTTTTTCCTGTACCGGAGGGCCCATCAAGAAAGATTGCACTATCGTAGCCCACAGATTGTGGGTCGTGCAGGAGATTTCGAACATACTCAAATACAGCCTTCTGACCCACAGAAAATTTCTCCAGCCAATCATCAACATATGCACTTAAAACAGGCCCTCTGTCACTGTATTCTTCCATCTCTCTGATCAGTTCTGTGGTGTTGTCTTGAACAGACGGCAAGCCATGATCTGCGAGACGACTTCCATGCTTGCGTAATAATCTATCAATTTCAATTAATGCCCTTTTGTACATTTCCTCGTGCTGATTGGGATTACGTTCTAATAAATCCTCGCATATAAAATCTTTAAATTTCTCCCAAATAATTAAACCTGGAGCTCCATTGGTAATCAGTAGTACAAAAAATCTGCGTAACCTGTATCCAGTATAAAAGGTCGCAGCTTCTTCGAACGTTCTGTTATATTCGTCGTTGTCATTAGCGATTCCAAGGTTGCGTGCGGCCTCCTGAAAAGTTGTACAATCAGGACCGCCTAAAGCTAACATATTCGCATAACCACGACACGGGAATTGCAATAACAGCATACGGAGGTAAAACTGTTCGCCTCTACTTGGAGGCACCCAAAATAATCTTGCCAACATTTCATTCCGTTGTCGTTTCACAACATAGTGTTTGCCGTCAACCGTAGAATATACGGGCACATTCTGTGTCTTTGGTCGTGATTTATGCACCAAATATTTTTCATAAAAATCTTGGTACGTCAAGTTATCAAATTCTGGTTCGATAGGTCGGTTAAAATATATTAAAAGGTCGGAGGTAGAGTTTTCAACTGCCTCAGATTCACGTCCAACTCGGAAATAAACATTATGCTGTCCTTCCAGGTGCACCGGAATCTGTTTTACAGTTGGCTCTCGAGCTACAATATCAAACTCCAACATACGCCAAACTGCATCACAGGCACCGATGTATCTCTTCGTAATGAACTGCTCAACTTCGTCGTTGCGAAGTTGTTCAGGCACAACTGCTACGCGCGCTTCGTCTGGACCCTTGGTCATGTACTTAAACAAATATTTAATTATTTTGCGCGTCGACGCTATCTCCAAGTTTATATGACAGTCATATTTTAACAGCAACGCGGCGTTGTACGGGACAACCCATACATCGCTGACAGTAACTGGTCTGTTCCTGAATGTAGTCACAGCTGTATTATTTTCGTCACGTTTATGGTGTACAAACCCTTTTTGATCCACATATGTAACTTCATTGTTATCCTTGGGAAAATATTTTATACATTTCCTTTTTTCAGAGTCCCAGCATGGTAGATCAGTCCTATGACCTTCACCGCAAGGACCATGGATCATATGCTTGAGAACTGCCTCTCGCAATCTGCCGCCAGCTTCTTCGACCGAAGGAATGCTGGCCCGGATCACTTTTTCTATGTCGATGTTCTGCACAGGTCCGCCTTCTTCAACTTTAAAACATATATGAGCGTGAGGCAGTCCCCTCTTCTGGAACTCAATTACGTGCATAATATAAACACGTTTACCGAAGAAAGCTCCGCTGCGCAAATCACGCAACAGTTCTGTCAATTTCAGATTAAATACTCTGGCACATAGAAGCGGCGATGCCATCGTACTTGATGCAGCCATAGACTGTTGAATTTCCGGCCATTTCGGGTTACAAGTCATAGTCAAAAAGTACGAAGGCTTACCTAGCCTGTTAACCATACACATGCTGTCCATGTATTTGGTTTGCATATATCGCGGACCGCCAGTAAAAGTGTTTGGTAAATAAATGCGACCGGCTACTACACCACCTTCGCCTTGTACAGTTTCGTCGTCCGCAACGTTCCGTGACACTTCTTCCAGAGGGGCAGACCGTAACGCGTTGCTTGTATTCCTCTTCTGCATATTTGATATGAATCTTAAACGCTCTTCTTCCAATCTGGAGTACATGTCGACTTCCCATTCCTGGGACAGCCGTCCTAATTCAGAAAATCTAGAATCGGACAGTAACAGACATCTGTAATATTTTAACTGTGATAATTTACTCCCATTATTATCTACAGCATTGAGACCCCAGCCACTGCCACCGTGTGGATATAGCAAGGGGTACTGTAAAGATTCATATAAAGGATGTAAATAATCGATTGTATGAGGTCTTCCTTCACCAATTTTCCAGACAACGATATCCCTAGGATGATACGTTTCTAGTTCGGTGTTGACGATTGCAGCGACTTCGGAACCACGTGGCATATCCCCAAGTATATTGCCGTGGGTACGCCTCGACGTGAATTCGAACACAAGATGAGCCTCATCTGATGGTTCATCATTCAACCGCTTGAAACAATCTATGAACGGGTTCACTCTTGATAAAGCATTTGCGATATCGACAAGAATATCTTGTCGAAGATTTAAATTTTCTGCTTGTCTTTGCCTTTCCACTGTATCATCGACGATATAATTAAGAACGTTTCTAGATCTGGCGTGCGACAGATCGTATATCTGATGATACGTTTTTCCTTGAATTTTAATAAAGCTTAAGCCGGTTCTTGGATGCTGAAACCCATGCGACGCACTCAACGCGGTAAAAGCGAATAAATTATTGTAGGCACGAGCATATTTTGAGAAATACGCATCGGAATAAAAATCAAAATTCAGAACGGGTAGTGGTAATATATTGAACCGATTTCGTCCACAGCACCACTGCGTTCGAGATTTTTCTTCTTCAAACAACTTGGCTGAACAATGTGGGCAGACATAAGTGTTAGGCGAATAAAGCGACGAATTTTTTAAACAGAACAAAGCTATCTGATCTAACTGATTTCCAGATCTTTGGCCAATTAGTAAACTTCGTCGTAATTGTGGTTCAATGCCTCTGGCATTATTATTATACTCCCGATTTGCCTGCTGCACTTCAACAGGGTGTGAATCTCTATAACGTTGAGAAGTTATACAACTGACTTCTTGGTTACTTTGAGAGTAACGTTGCTGAGTTACAGCACGCGCAGTGGGATTGTTTTCATTATACCTTTGAACTGCTTCTAGATGCACATCGGGGTTTGCCTTATTGTATTTTTGAACGGCTTTAAGAATAACATCAGGGCGTGACTTGTTGTACTTTATCACGGCATCTAAGTGTGCATTTTCTTTAATCTTGGGTCTTCCTCGTTTTTTCTTTATTGGGCGGCCTCTTTTACGTGTATTTTGTTGAGGTTCATTATCAGAGTCTTCTGATTTTTCAATACAATCTACAGGTTTCATCGTTGTTGCATCTGTAAATCTTTGGGCTGTGTCATTAACGGAGACGTTTTCTCTGATTTCAAAGCCTAACACTTTCAAAGAGTGAATAGAATATTCTTCATTACCTACTAAGTCAGCATTATTAATCAATAACAACTTAGCAAGATTTTCTACACAGCTCATTTTGAAAATACGTGCTTTATCCATCGTATCGTCATGTTGATGTAAGTTATTAGGACCAACACCATGCGAGTTAAAAAAATAAAAGCATCCGCTTGTGTCATCTTTCCAAAACGACACTGTAGAGTGTCGACCCGTAAAAAGAAATCCCACATTTGGCCCGTTATGCGTTCTGAATATATATTCTAACGATTTCTCTAACTGAACAATGCCGTCTGCATAAGATCCATCATCTAAGTGAATTAGGTAAGGTCCATTTAGTAGCCAATCAGGCACTGAAATAACAATATTGTAATCAGAGATTCTCAAATGAGATACTACTAATTCTTCAGGCAATAATAACCTAGGGCAGCCTCCCCTGAGGACATCGTTAAGGTATATATTATTGCCACACATCAAGACCTCATCAATGTCTTCGGTTCCTAATATGATAGGTTTTTTCACAAATGAATATGCAAATCCACATGCTGACATGACAACACACTGGGTATTGTTTCCCAACTTACCTTGGTGCATATTCCCATGCGCAACGCAGACGATATCAGACTCACCCAGCCTTCGAAAAGGATAATTATCAACCTCCGATACCTGTACTGCTCCAACGTCTTCATAATGTTCTGCTTCTGCAGAACATGCCTGCGCCAGACGCTGAAATAAATTAACATAAATATTAATGCTTAGATTTCAACGATACCAATACATATACACAATTAATATAAGATGGTCCAGTTGTTTATTGCCCCTAAGTTTATGTTAAAGTTTTACTCCTCACCTGGCGCCGCTACTTCGAGTACTTAAATCGAGTGTCAAGAGTATAACCCTGCTGGTCTTCCGTTGGGGCCTCTTGGTGAGATCATGGAGTCAACTTTTTTATTATAAAAATACAAAATATAAATACCAATCATTGACCATTTTAATGCTATTTCCGTTTATAACTGTATAGTAATCACACATTATAATATAAAAATGTCAATTAATATATTTACCTTCCTTGATTCCAAAGACAAGCTGGTTAGATCTGGCGAAGTCTCCATTTTATCATCCCACCTTGTTGTACATTTTTTCTTTAGGGGTATGTCCACCTTGCTCTGTAAGTTAAATCAATCCTCTTCTTCAATACATCTCTTCCCTCATATTTATTCTTCTCTTTATTTATATTTATTAAAAAATCAATACTGACTAAATAAAATTAAAAGTAGGTACATACATAAACATATAATTGTTTCTTTAATGTAGGTAATATATTTAATTTATATTTTCTCTCTATTTAACTTTATTATAATATATCAATCCAAGGAATGTCAAATGCACATCAGACACAAAATATAACTTTTACTAAAATTGTTAATTAAGATGCCAGCAAACTGGATAAATTAATTACCTCTATCTGACGACAAACACCAGTTGATGAAGGCAGTGGGGAGATTTGCTCAGGGGTATCATGAGCACTCTCTGAATGCAAGGTGGACACATGCTGACGTTTCTGAGGCCGACCAGACATGTCTGAAATTGAAATCAAATGATTAGTTGACAATGTGAAACAAATTCAATGGCTGTGACAGATGGCTGTGGAGTGCGCTGCAAGCCCCCCATGCTGCGCACACCACTTACCTTTTCCTGCGCACATCTAGTTTTTGCTACTGCGCAGCGTTTCACACTGAGTTCACAGCCACCACGAGTTTGAATCACACTCACTGGTGGTTGAAGGTGTTATTATACTGATAAATTAATTCCATCAACAGTCTTGTAATCATTACACTTATTATTAATCTGGCATATACTATATTCATACATAGAAGTATTAGCAGCTAAAAATCAAATTAAAAACAGCAGGACTGTTATGTTTTGCAGTTCCTACCGAAATAAATGGTCTGAAAAGCACCCCTTGTTAATTGCGCTAAAATCTCTGGGGGTCCGTGGCTGAAAAAGGTTCAAAAACGCTTTCCTAGAAGAATGTTGTTGTTGTAAATTAGTTAAAAAATTGCATATAATATATACACTCGCTTCGATAACTTTACTTTGTGATAAGTGATGTGGAGAACTCTTTTATTTACAAACAAGTAAACCAAACTAACTGGGACCTAACCTCATTTCCCGCTGGGGTAGATAGGTACACTGTATGTATGTTTGGATGGGACTTCAATTTAAATGAAACTATGATGTTTACACTTAGGAACTACGCTCAGGAACAACAGCTGGTTTATTTTATCCAAGTAAAAATACGTGTCGCATATTTTTAGGTTAGATTTTTCTATATAGTTTTATAGCACGTGCTTTGATGCTTTGATAGTAAACGAAGGAATAGGGTCCAATTGATATGGAAATATTAGGTAAATGTTCGTGAATGCGATAATGTATAATAACAGGTATATGTAGGTACTTACATCGTGCATAATAACAAAAATGAGCAAAAACTCACGACTCGCGATTTAAATTAAAAAATGTTAAAAAACGCGACTTGTAATTTATTACTGTTGCACAGCAATAGAGTATGAATGAGTATAATATCTATTTATTGCCACGAAGCGTTACATCCTCTTTGTTTATTGCAAAACAACACAACCACAGAGAACTTTGCGAGCAATCAAAATCAGTGTTGCCAACGACGACGGGACTAATTTCGCCATTTTTCTCAGTTTAAGTAGCCCTAAGTAGCCGAATTTCAGCCTCTGTCGCCTAAAAAAGTAGCCTAAGCCTCCAATGTCAAAACTTATCGTAAAATTAAATAATATTTTTTGTAAATTCTAATAAACACCCGGAAATTTGTTTGCAAAATGGATCCTCAGCCAGATCTGCTCAACTCCTCCCGCACTTGCCCCCTGCCCCCAGCCTTGATCCGCCACCCCCCGCGCTTTCGCCACTCTCCAATTGCCCCCCCCCCCCCCCAACGTTAATGTCTCCTCCCGGAATTTGCTCCCCCTGCCCCAGCCTTGATCCGCCACCCCCCCCGCACTTGCTCCACTCTCTGCGCACTCTCCCTTCATCCCCCCAACCTTAATCCGTCTCCTCCCGCACTTGCCCTCCTTCCTCCAGCTTTGATGGAAAGTTCATCATTTCCCACAGGTATCACAAATCAATCCTCAAAAATGAAAAAAAATATGACATAATCTTTAAAAATGGCGGAATCCAATATTTATTTTCATATATGGATTCGTGTGCCCTAAAACCCCCCCTAAGAAAAAAAACAGCCGTTCGGACCAATCATAGGTGTAGAATCAGAATAGAGAGATTCAAGATACCCCCTATTCCGATTCACGGCTCACGACTTTGAGCGCTGTCTATGACTCGGAACAACCAATCACGAAGGGTCATGACGTTTATAAGAGATTTCGTTGTCACGCTCACGGCCATTCGGTACGCGTTTTTAGCTCGATAATGTCGATATCATCGATTTTAGCGTTGCGGCTCCGCATCCTTCGTGTAAACATACTATGGCCGTATTCCGAGACACAATAAAATCGATAATGTCGATATTATCGCGCTAAAAACGCGTACCGAATGGCCGTATGTGCGATAACAAAATCTCTTGTAAACGTCATGACCGACGCCATCTCGCGATATCGCCGCCCGTGATTGGTTGTTCAGAGTCATTGACAGCTCTCAAAGTCGTGAGCGCAATATCTGAATCAGAACGCCGAACAATCAACGTGAACGTTGTGGGCGATTATACCGATTATACAGCGTGAATAGGAATAATCTAAAACACAAAAAAACAACATTGAATCTAAATCGCCACCCACCATCTTGGATTTTCATGACCTCTGTCAGAAAGCCCCCATCCAAAGTTTTCGACGCAACTCTGCTCATGCCCGTAAGCCGGCAAAATAAAATGACACATCATGAAAAAGAAATAATTTAAAAATTCATGCAAATTCTTTATAAGGTAAGGCAAAGAGTATAATATAATAACTATTTGAGGTAAGGTACAATGATTTTTTTCTGATTATGGCATCCCAATTCGCATTATTAGATACAATGTATGTTGCAGTCACGCATGCTTGTTCCACATATTAGAGAAAAAATCTACGTTTTTTCGTAAGTCAAACTACTCGAAATTTTTCTTCTCTAATCGGTGGTCCAAACAAGTTGTATAACTATACTCTAAGATTTTGTCACAGATTAAAGAAAAAAAAACACTGTCGGATGATTCCACACGTTAGAGAAAAAAAACAATCGACATTGACATTTAATACCTCAAGCAAATGTGCTGTCATATTTGTCAGTTTTATTAGTCAGTAACAAAAAAGAGGCCATAAACATAACCACCAAAAGAAGTCAAGTCGAGCTGTTCTGTTTATTTATTGTAGAAAAAGATTGATTCTCCCTACGAGTTTTGTACGTGTTACTGGCAAAATTGTGTCAATCTAGTCTGTGCTCAGGACGTCAAGAAAGTTTCCCACGCCACTTTGAATCCATTTTTGTTTTGTGTTCCATATTTGTTTCAGAATGGCCAATGGAATATGCCGAAAACGGGAAGCAGCATTCTCCTCGGTACATTAGAATCGTTTGCGATCACTAAGTTTAAGCATGATGGTTATAGCAAACCCCCTTATGATAAGCCTCCAAAGTAGCATTTAAAGGGGAAGCCATGGATGAAATAAAAAAGGGGAAGCCTGTGTTCTGCAGTGGAAACAATTAAAATCCACACTTACCTTAGGAAACTGACGTTTTAATTGGCCTATTTTTTTTCAGATTCTATTACAATCACAGTATCACAGAATTCGCCCTATTACATAGGTCACAGTATTCACTTCACCCTATTTAATAATATCGAAAGTAGTACCTAGATATCAATACATACCATATACCTTGATACCCATGATATATACCTTAAGTTTAGTGTGGTTTACACTAATTCATTACCATAAGAAACTTACTTAATACCTATTCATTTATTTGCAGATTGACAACCAGAATAAACACTAATTTAAAGGCAGTTTAGTGTGCACTTGATCTATGGGGCAAAACATTGGAATCCAGAGAACTCTTGAGATTATAAAATAGACCAAGAACGATGCCTGATAGATTTTTCAATGTATACATAATACTGTGTAATAATGTATTGTAGTTGCAGTGAAGTGGAGAAATTAACATGATCTACGTATGCAACCCTTCTAGGTAAAATTAAAATAGGTGTGCAAGAACAGAGTGTACATATATTATAGAATAAAATATCAATGAAAAAGCGTCCTGTGGATAGATGATTGAGTATTTTAAAAATATTTTCTCTAACTATCCTTTGAAACTTTGATGCCTACTTAGAAAATACAATTCATACCTAGGTAACTTTTTTTTATTTAATCATATAAAACTGATTGCCATCTGTTCTAAACATTGAACCTGGGTGGACCACGTTACTCTTGCCAGTGGGTGACCACATGCACTTACAATGTAGGTATGTACCATGCAACCTCTTCAGTTGTATAAGATTATATATATATATATAATAATATAATATAGGCAAGGTAATAATAAACAATATGATTTAGTTTATTATTTTAGTTTTATTTACATACTCTAACTCTAACCCTAAAGATTATAATTATTATCATTCCATTTACAAATCAAGGTATACCTACTACATTAAACAAGATTATAACTTAACAATAAGATTTTAGAGCCTTATAATTAATTTGAGTAGGTATCTATACCTACTACAGATTGATACAATTATGTTTTTAACTAAAGCAAGGACTATGTACACAAGACGGTGCAATCTAGGCTAGCTTGAACTATTGGAAGCAGATAACTTAGATACCTTTTTGTAAATACATAGATAAAGTAACTTGTTTGTGTGACTGATCTGCTGAACAATTCTGAACTGCAATTGTGGATTCGATTTCCACTCACAACAAAAATGTGTGTGATGAATATTGATGTTTGTTCTGTGTCTGGAGACAGATTTGTGTGCTGGGTGTTATATTGTAATAGTATTAATTTTATCATGGTCTTCATAGTACAAGCTTTGCTTAGTTTAAGGTTAGATTGTGGTGCCGGTGTGTGAATGTCCACAGATATTTATTTATAGTGCAAAACATAAATTATATACATATGGAGAAAGTAGTAGTAGTATTATTCATTTTATGACCTACCAATAAGTTATGAATAGGCATTTCACCAGTCAGAAGATGTCCACAGCTGAACATAGGCCTTCCCATTAGAAAGGAGGATTTGATTATAATAAAAACAGAAGAAAGGGAAGAGGAAAATAAATAAACGTGTGGACACACAGCACCATCTGACCCCAAATTAAGCATAGCTTGTACTATGGGAACCAGATAACTGATATACTCAGATAAACTAACAGTATATAATACCCGGAGGACAAATACCTATTTTCATCTCACAAATGTTGGTTCCACTGCTACTCTAGATCCAAAGTAGCATTATTTAAAAAACATTACCAACTTGCAACCCTGCATATTATTCCCAATTACCACTTCAGGGCAATGTACGGGCAACTGGGAATATACCGGTTACATACATAAAGTGTGATTCAAACTCAATGTCAGCTGTGAAGTCGGTGCAAAGTATGAGTGCAGCATGTGGATGCCTTGCAGTGCACTTCATAGCCGCCATTGAGTTTGTACCACACTACCAAGAGATAGAAATATATGTATCTGTTACCTGACTTAACACCATTACCACCTTACCTATACTACCACAGAATATATATATAAATATATAGCACTCCTATACCAGGACCCAAAAAAAAAAACACTTAGATACATTGATAAGATAGTTTATAATATAACAATAGAAAAGAGAAACTGTCTTTACATGACACAAGTAGCACCTCATTATATTTTATAATTTTATACACCTACATACATAACTATTATTTATTTATTTAAATAATAACCCTATATAACTATTATTATATTGTTTCATTTTGATTTTGCATGCTTTCTTTGAATAAAAACCAATTTGTATCATCATCAACAACATGAAGATAACCAGGCCTCCCCCAAAGAATGCCACTTTAAGAGACTGCTTGCTTTCTGCATCCATCGGCTCCCCATGGTTATGGTCACCAGGTTGTCGGCCCACCTTTCTTCCCTTCTGTTGTCAGTTCTACGAATGATATGGCTTGCCCATTGCCACTTCAACTTGCTGATTCTAAATAAGATAACATAATACATATAAATATATACATACTTACTTCATAAAATTGCTTTGTTTTTGGTATTATCGACTTCATAGAATGCAAAGAGCAAAAATAGAAATATGCAATCAACATTTTAACTTCACTGTCTTTATGATCATAGCTTAACTTTTTAACTCCCAGCGACCCAATTTCAAAAACATGCATGGTGGGTAACAACCATGAAAGTTTTGTTATAGGACCTGCCCGTTGCTATTTCAAAACAACTAAATTGGTCATTTTAGTTCTGCTTGCTGGGCTACTTTGAGCATACTTGAGCTTGAGGGTGGGTTTACACCAATAGTTAAGGTGACCAACAGCTCTAACAAATTTTGACCATTTCCATTGGTTACCTCAACTATTGGTGAAAATACCCACCCTAAATCTATATTAAGCTATTATTCACAGTTTCCCCATAAGCTTAGAAGATTAAATAATAAAAAATGTATCTATAGTGTGGTAGTAGCATACCACACAGCCACAGAATTAATATATTATATAGGCTAACAAGAAGGTTTACAGTAATAGGTTACCTAATTATTTACCTGATGCTAAACCAAACTCCTGTTTTTCCTCTGTCATAATTAACATCCATCACTGAGCGCTTGTTTTTTGGATCTTTTATAGGTTGGAACTCTGAAAATGAGACAAGGTAGCATTGAGTTAATAAAAAACAAGGTGGATATTAATACTTTAGGTACTAATACACAAGCATAGAATTTTAGTGTGTTCTGGGTGAAGAGCATAATTTGTTCCTGGTATTGTTATTATTTTATGCTAATGCTTAGAATAAGTACCTAGTGTATGCATTTCTGCAGTATATTTTGAGTCTGCTTTTACTTCGTTTATCATAAGACTTACTTGTTGCTATACGTGATGAAATGATACCCACGGGAACAAATGGGCTGGTTCTATTCTCACATCACAGCATTCCCCCTATTACTTGTCTCACATACATAAATAATGTTGTTTTTATTATTACAAACAAAAATTAAACCGCCGCCATCTCTGTGGCTGCCATATCTATCTAGTCAAATGCACAGAAAACTTTGCTATATACGTCAAATGTCAAAACATGAAACTGAAGTTAGCCGTATGCGGCCATCTTAATTCATACGATTAACGACCTTATTTGAGAAGCGATATAGTTTCTTACTGGATGACAGGACAGGAATATATGACTTTCTGAGTAAGTATTTTTCGGTTTTTGTATGAAAAATATGTTTTTTTGTATAAGAGGTACCTTTTTTTATTGTTTATTTAGAATCGTCCCAAGGTTTACTACATTTTTGTTCAATTAGTTTATCTTTATCTCTTACCGTTTCCGAGATCCCATCTGGAACTTCTTCCTGGTACCACTTTCTGATGCTGACATATTTAATTTTTGGCCTCGGGATTTTTCCGTACATATCTCTCATAGATTGTAAGGTCGTCCGATGGCTCCTTCTTACGAAAACATTCATGTCAATAAATCATCTGTCACCGTTTTTTAGCTTTATATATCTGTTAAGATGTTAAGATTAAGATTAAGATGTTAAGATTAAGATTAAGATTAAGATTAAGACTATTGAATTTATGGGTGCGTTCCAGTTAGACTGAATTAACTTTAATTTCGATCACAAAAGTCGTTCAAAGTTCGTCAATAAAAGTGATTATTATACCATTATACCATTATCACATTATAATACAATTATAGTCCTAGAAAGAAAATCTTTATGATTGCTTCCTGCCCCCCTATTACGAAGAAGCTAGCAGCGAAGCTGACGCGCGTCTGCTGCTCAACTGCTGTCAAAATTGTATGAAAATTGCATCAATCCATGGAAAATTGACAGCAGTTGAGCGGCAGACGCGCGTCAGCAGCGCTGCTGGCTCCTTCCTAAGGGTCGTTCCCATGTTCTACTACTTGTTCTACCAATAGACAAAACAGGAAAAAGAAATCCCACCTGTTCTACTAATAGAACAAGTAGGAAAAATAATTCTCGGTTGTTCTACCAAAACAAAAATTGATTAAAAAAATCGAATTTGTTCTACTAATAGAACAAGTAGGAAAAATAACTCCTGGTTGTTCTATTTATGAACCAACATTCAACATTTATTGGTAGAACAAGTAGGAAAAATTTTAACCTACCCCAGACCCGCCTCATTGCCTGGTAAACCTTATAGGTAGTAGGTACCTATTAGGATTGCATAAATCAGACGTGTTTTTAAAAAAAAAACCAGGTCCACCCTTGCTACTAGATGGCGCAAAACCAAATACTAGAAACTGTCAAAACCACTCTACACTTGACAGATGTCATTTTGACAGATTATAACAGATGCCATTTTGGCAGGTGTCACTTTGACAGATTATGAGAAATTGACATTTTGACAGATGAGTCATTATGACAGTCATTTTGTTAGATGCAATTTTGGCAGATGTCATTTTGACAGATTATGACAAATTGACATTTTGAAAAATGAGTCATTATGACAGTCATTTTGTTAGAAGCAATTTTTACAGGTGACATGTTGACAGATTAAGACAGATTGACATTTTGACAGATCAGTCATTATGACAGTCATTTTGTTAGATGCAAATTTGACAGATGAGTCATTTTGAATGATAGAATGCAACGACGTGAACTTTTCCGCGTTCCCGCTAAAAACCAATGTATCAGTTTTTTATGTGACGCTAATGAGTAAGAGGATTAAAACGACTTGATACTTAAATTCAGTGATACGGTATTTTATGTTATGTATAGCCAGATTACTTTATTAATTCTAAGAAATGTCCAACAGTGATTTTTTTATTAATTAATAGCATTTGGGCTTCCATAATTTCGTAGTCATTATTGACTGATTGACACTTTCAATTTTTCTAGAAGAAATCTTTTTACCTTTACGAATTTTTTGTGTTGGTAGAACAACCGAGAATTATTTTTCCTATTTGTTCTATTAGTAGAACAGTAGTCTTATACATTGATCTCTATTATACCTAGGGTATACACGTCCGTGGTCTTCTTACTGTAGGTCTGTATGTGGGGTCTAAACTACACCACCATAATAAACAGACATAAACACAGTCAACAAGAGTTTCTTTCGATTTTATGATAAACTATACATATACCTACATTATACAGTATACCTAGACCTACCTCTACGTAGATATTGCGTATAGTAAGTAAACACTTACGAATATCCGCTCAGGCGCTTCAACCACATGTGCGGCCGGCATCGCGCAACGTGGACCGCTCCCCACCACATTTGTGGCTTACAGCTGATTGCGCTACTAGGGATGGCAATCAATTTTTAGAGGTGCCACTCAATATAAATCGACTAAAATTGAAACTAGTTGAACGTCACTATTGAATAAAGTAAAAGTATTTTTTTTTTTTTTTTTTTTTTTTTTTTTTTTTATTATTTCTTTGGTTCACAATTTGGGCGTAACACTATGAGCAAATTTTTTACAAAAAAAAAACACCATAACATTCAGCGTCCGTCCTAAAACTAGTGAACACAGCATGCAACACTAACCGTGCTAAATTGCCTAAAGGTTCCTATAAAGCCTATACAGTGAAACAAAACACAAGTCAGTACTAAGGTACTGACTGTGTGTGGCAAAAAGGAAAAATAATAATAATAATAATAATAATAAAAAAGTTAGCAGGTACAGTTTAAACAACTTAAATTAAATTAAGCAACTTATACGAATAATACTTAAACCTTAAATAAAAATGAAAATAAATGTAAGAGAAAAAAAAAAAAATTAAAAAGAAATAAAATTTTTAGATAATAATTTGCACAGCTTGTCAATTTACAACTTTTATAAGTTTGGCCTTAACTGAGGCCAAAGAACAATCGAAAATATCTAAGGATGAGCGAATTCCATTATAACATGATAACATACGATACAGAGGAGAATGTTGTCCTACATTGGTTCGACAATGGGGCAGCTTAAAAGTCCGACGATTACACAGGCGACTGCCAGCACGAGGGACTTCTATACCAATATTCATTAAAAAGTCGGGACACAATATTAATCCATGAAGCACTTTATACAAAAATATGACATCTGATATTTTTCTTCGAGCATTCAAAGTCCTGAGATTGAAGTTAGTGAGTCTGGATTCATAGGACATCAGAATTTTACACTTATTATTTGCATACGCGAGCTGATATAAAAATCTTTTTTGGATGCGCTCCAGCCTATTACAATGCACTGCATACCCAGGCGCCCATACCATGCCGTTATACTCCAGTAAACTCCTTACCAAGCTGATATAAACAGGAATAATAACCTTCGGATCTTTAAATACTTTAATCTGTCTAGAAACGAAACCAGAAAGTTGCGATGCTTTTTTTACTATAGTGTCAATATGAGTTCGAAAACATAGGGAACTATCCACTGTGACGCCTAGGTCTCTAATACTTGCTGCCTCATTAAGCGGTTTACCATCTATCTGATAAATAGCGGAAATAGAATCTTTTTTTTTGGTAAATTTAACATGCGAGCACTTTTCTACGTTTAAAATCATCTTGTTTTGACAACACCATAAAAATACCTTATCAATCTCATTCTGAAAGTATACAACGTCATTCAAGCTCTTAATCCGCATATATAATTTTAAATCGTCTGCATACATTTTAAAGGGGCAATTTAGAATAGAAGCCAGATCATTTATAAATATTAAAAAAAACAGTGGACCTATATGCGAACCTTGTGGTACACCGGTAGGTATCTTTTTAACCCGTGACATGTATCCACGTATCATGACCAATTGAGATCTATTTCGCAAATAAGACTCGCACCATCTTAATAGCGAGCCATGAATCCCCATTGCTGATAACTTTTCCAGCAAGAGAACATGATCAATGAGGTCAAACGCCTTGCTAAAATCTGTATAAACAGCGTGAACCTCCTCTCCGTCATCCAGAGCTTGGGAAATATCATTTACGAAACCAACCAAATTGGAAGCGGTGGACTTTTTTGGAAGGAAGCCATGCTGTTCGGGATGAATATATTCCTTTACATGCCAATAGAGTTTCCGTTGGACTATCGATTCAAAGACTTTTCCAAGCGCAGGCAGTATAGACACTGGTCTATAATTACATACATTTGCAACATCGCCTTTCTTATGGACAGGTGTCACACGGGCTTGCTTCCACTTAGTAGGAAAAACACCATCTTGAAGAGACTTATTGTAAATGAAACACAACGGATTTGACAGTGTTTTGGCGCATTTTGAAAGGAATACATTTGGTATACCATCCAGCCCTGCACCCTTCTTGTGATCTAACTTTAAAAGAGCTCTATAAATTTCTTTCTCGGAAATATAGCAGGTAGCAAGCGTTGACCTAGATTGGGCATCATAGGAATTAGATATTTGAGACATCGAAGTGTTCACAAGTTCATAAACAGACTGAAAGTATTCTGAGAAAAGTTCGGAAATTTCCTGTCCACCAGTGGCAAGTTTATCATCAAAAGTAACTTGATTAGGCATAGAACTGCTATTACGTTTATGGCTGTTTACAAATGCCCATATGCGTTTTGGCTGAGTACGAATTGTTTTCGCGGCGCTATCTTTAAAAGTCCTATAACAGTTTTTAAGCATCTTATCGTAACGATTGCTAAGGAGTTCTACTGTTAGTTTATCCATTGGATTGCCGTATTTTTTGTACTTTTTATGATACTTTAATCTTTCTTGTGCACATTTTATCAGAGGTATGCTAAACCAAACTGGGTATTTTTCACTGTGCGGAGTATAATAAGGTGTATTTTCTACCACAATTTCCATTAGGACTGAATAAAAAACATCAACCATTTCATCCACCTCCATACCGTCACCCCATACTTCAGACCATTTTGTGTTACTTAGTTTTATATTTATTTCTTCATAATTAGACTTAGCAAAATTTAATACTGAGGCACGATTCCTTCTAAGCGGCCGATTCGCATTAGGCAATTGTATCTTAATATCAAGTGCTGGATGGTACACGTCAATATTCGCCAACGGAGACAAGCTTTCTACAATTTCTACTTTATTTGGTGAGTTTGTTAAGAATAAATCTAATGTGCGGTTCTTGATATTTCTAATATGGTTGCACTGATATAAATTATTAAAAACCATCTCATCTACAAATACATTATCGATTATACTATTATTTACACTCGGCACACAACTCGAAAGATCATTATTATACACCCATACAATATTCGGCAAGTTAAAATCCCCAACAAGGAATGTTGAGGCAGCGGCTAAGCTATTGTTGTTCAAATTGGAAGTAAATTTTGATAAAAACGCCTCCAAATACTCCTGTCTAATGGGTGGAGGGACGTAAACTGCACAAATATTTAAACTTTTATCGGGTCTTTTGCCTACTGCAATATTAACCCACAAATCTTCGCACTCAGATTCCCAAGATGATTTTCTTATGCACTGGAGTCTTTTGTGTACAGCTATACAGACACCACCACCTTCCTTTTTACAAGGGAACGAACAGGTAGAGCTCCGATCACGTCTAAATATATTGTACCTATTATCCAAAAACTCATGATCATATACAGTGTCATTTAACCAAGTCTCTACCAACACAATTACATCATAATCATGATTTAAAGCACTTATGTAAAAGTCCTCGCATTTCGTCCTTAATCCTCTTACGTTCTGAAAGTAAATTGACAAGTCAGAAAACATTGAGACCACCTTTACATCGACTTTTAATGTTAAAGTCTTTTAACAGCCTCTTCATTCACGATCACCAGAGCCTTTGACGTCACGTTCTTCCTGACGTAGATTTTGCCATTACGAATCCAGATAAATTCGTATTGCTTCTCTTTAACCGCGGCTCTTGCAGCCGCATGCAGTTTTTTGTTGGCCGGTGACAGATGCTCACTTACATAAACAGCCTGCCTATTTCCGGCAACTCCCAAATGCTCCGAATTCAGTTTGCAACTGCTATGACTTTTGTTGAACTGCTTGACAGCTGCAAGGATCTCGTCGCGCACACGGAGATTTACAAACTTTGCAACTATGGCTCGGGGTCGATTTGACTCCTGATTCAGCTTAGGTACTCTATGAAAGCTAACTATTTCATTCTCAGCTAGCTCCCTCGAAACAGTCTGCCCCAACTTCTTAATGATTGTCAACAAATTCTCATTCTTATCTTCCTGGACACATTGAATCTCTATATTGCAATTTCTAGCTTGCTGTTCCAAAGTATTGCATTGGGTGACAACCGCGCTTACTTGCGATTGGAGGCTCTCATTCTGGGCCTTGAGGCTCTCAACCAATTGTGACTTCTCTTTCACTTCCTTACTCAGGTCTTCATTCTGGGAGCACACGAAATTTACGCTATTTCCCATCTCCTCGATCATTTTGTGTATAGCTTTATTTTCTAAAGCGATTTGCTCTTTCACGTGCGATAAAATAGTAGTTGTAGCTTCTTTTAACCTTTTGTCAAAATAGGCCTTTAAATCAACCACAACAGCATCAGTCATCTTGCTGGCCTCTACAGGAGAGCGGCGGTGGCTTTCCTGTCGGCTGTCCTGTCTTACTGGGGTATTGGTGTTATCGCCACGCTTTTCACAGGCCTTGCAGTCCGGGCATTTCCAGTGCAACTTAGCTTGCTTGGATTCCTTATAAAAATTTTCGGAAGAAATTCCAAGACATTGAAAATGATAATGCTCTATACACATAGAGCAGACTTTATCATCATTTGTTTTAGTAGCCTTATTGCAAGCCTTACATTTAACGCTCGAGCTTGAAGCAGACATTTTCAAACTTAGTAAAGTTCAAGACAACCTGAAGAGATATACACAGAGATGGTTTCGCGTGTGTTGCTGCTAGCCTTATAACAGGCGTTATAAGCCACCTCGTCAATGCCAAATAATTTTTATAAATTTTTGTAGGGTATGCACTTATATTTTACTAAAAACACAATCTTTATTATTGAAATTATCCAATAATATCCACCAAAATCACAAACAAACACTTGCTACTATTACTTAAAATCGTCACTTAACCGACTATAATGGTTTCACTATATTTAAATAGCTTTATACACCTTTTTTCTATTTATGTTTGGAGAAGCAATTATAACACGTCCGTCGAGTTTAACAAAACCTTAAAGGATCTATAGATCAGGAGAAAAAAAAAACGCCCCAGTCTAAATTGCATCTCACGCCGAGCCGGCGCGCGCCGGCGACGGAGTAATTTCCTTTAGGTACGGCGGAGCGTCAATTATTATGTGTAGTGTTATTGTGTGTGTTTTTTATACTACAACACACGTAAAAATGCATTTGTTTATAAAGCCAAGTAATGCTACTTATCAAAACTAGTTTTGAAATTTTAAAACTCTGGTTAGTTTATTCATATAAACCGTAAATATGTAAAACCATACCACACTATTTGAGGAGCGCTTTCTCATCTACGCCCGCCACACCGCGCCTGAGTGGATAAGTAGTGTAGCAGTTGTAATGCAAATACTTAAGTAGGTACCTAATTATTAAACAAAAGTCTATCAAAGCCAATAGATATTTTATTTGTTTAATTTAAAATATCGGTGTCATAATATTTTATTGTGTTGATATTTTCCAAAGCAAACATTTTTAAAATGCTTGAATATCCGAAATGATAGAGAACTTAATTATTAGGTAGGCAGTACCTACACCCAAACTTTACAAAATAGCACTAAAATAAAAGCTATTACAGTATTATCAGTAAAATTACTTCCACGATTTCTTTGTTCCTGTGCTGTCTCATCAGCGTACGTTTTAACTGACTCTTTCCACCGCGCTTTAGCTTCTTTCGAGCCAAAGAACTTTCCGTTAATTATCTCAGCACATTGAAGCGTCATAGTCGGCGGTACACCTGAGAAGACTAATCTGGAACTTTTTTGTTTGAATGCTCTAGATCCGCGCATGTCTACCACTTCCCTACCGTTGATATACCACCGCACTTCAACGTAGTGGTCTGCGCGGCAGTACGCTTGCATCATCTCATCGTCTCCAAACTCAGCAGCCAAGCCTTCAAGTAAGGGTTGTCTGTATTGATGTCCATAAACTCGCATGTAAGCACTTTTGGTTGCAAACTTGTAGGGCACGACGTCACGTTCTATATCGCATCTATACAATCCCGTAGCCTCTTCAGTAAGGGCACCTAGACGAAGACGGCATTCAGTCGGTCCACAATACACCATCTCTATTCTTCCAACTCCGAGTATAGGAAAAGATCGAGTGCTCGGAGCAGCGCCAGGCTTGTACCTGAAGAACTCGTTGGGTCCTTTGAACCAGTTAAGGACAGTGAAATTTCCTTCGTAGCGGCATTCAAATTCGACTTCAGTTTGTTTTTCAAGAACTTCTTCTGGGATGCTGAGATACGTGACGTTGAATGCCCGAGCGCGGACTCCCGTCACAGAAATCAAGATCGCGAGCAATATCATGATGCCGGGTGATCCCGGACCGCGCGCAAATCGCACTGCCCGATGCTCCTAACTCGCACTACCGACCCAGAGAGCGCCGCTAACGCGATCTTAATTAACAGTTTATTAAGCTCCAACACTTAACTGTCGAATGGACAGAACAACACGGCTCCCAGTGTGAGGGAGACACTATTTTTTTGATATATTAAATTAATAGACAAATTGGTTTGGCTAGGGGTGGCTACATTCTAAATTATCGTGGTGGACCGTGGTGGTAATTATTTTAAAAGGCGTATTTCCTTCTAATTAACTCTACTTAAGCAATTATTTCCTTATTTTGGGTTTCAGTAGGTGCCTGCTTACTCAGAAAATAAATAGACGAAAATGCTCAGAATTATTTATTCTATGGTTCGTAATAAAAACGCATGACTACTTACCTATGTATATAGATGATTTCATTCATACGGACTTACTTAATACTAAAGTAAAGATGTCTATTATTTCTAAACATTAGGTAATACTTAATAAAAATAACCGTCGGAGCAGCTGCTGTCAAGTACCACCATTTCGCCAGGACCGCGATAGGTAGGTATCACTACGAGTACATGTAAGTAAGACTACGAGGAATTGAATTGAATTGAAAGATTAAAGAGACACCTAACTATAGCGCAGAGATTTTATTGTAACTAGTAAATAACGGAACCTGTCGCAATCTTTTCATCAACACAATTTGAGTACCCTGTTCTATTCTGTGACATGTGCTCTGCGTCAGGGTATCCTTACCACCTATACTTATCTAGGAAGTTAAAACGTGAATGCTGAGTAAATCTTTTATGTGTACCAAGAAACAACACATAGGTAACATATCTTAATACTACTATAACTATACTACTACTTACTTATTATTACTTTATTATATTATAAGGTAAGTTTATCCAATTATCATCGGATGAAATACATTGGAAAGCAAACTTAAGCAATATTAAGCATGTACATAATATAATACCTAAGTAGGTAAAACCTACGTATAAGCTTTTCAATGAGACAGGAAGACATCCTAATGCATTGAAACGGATAATTGAAACCAATTAAGCCTGAAATCATCCAAAACCGTAGATATAATTGGAAGCTACCTACAGGATCTACAGATTTAATTATTGTGTCACAGTATTTAGCGAAGCGAATATTTCTGAAAGCTAGCAATCGTTAAAAATCTTTATAACTGGTTTCGATAATACTAATACTACTTGTATTTCTTCAACATCTGAAGTTTGACATAGGTAGTTAGATACTTAATTACTCTTAAGGCGGTTTTTTATTCATGTGTATAAAACCTTGTCCTGTCTGTCGTGGGAATCGAACCCGTCGCGCCGCCTCCGGGTGAGCCGACCTGCTGAACCACTCCACTACACCACAGAGGTTGTCAAGGGGGCCACAGAATATATGGTATAATAACGCTACATAGCGTTATACATTGATATTTAATTTACTTCTTTTTTAACGGGCTACGTGCCTTTATTACTCAAACATCTACTAAGTACACTAACTAGAAGTAATTAATTTAATTGACTTATTATTAATTATACTAATAATACACATTTAAAAAAAAAACACCTATTCGAATAACCCACCCCTAACTGTACCAGGTGCAAAGGTGCCCATCACACTGGCTGCATTGCCGCGCTGTATGGCTATGGCTTATTATTATATCAGCCTATTTATGTTCTCAGCTCCCACTGTTTGCTATACAAGTCTCTTCCCAGAGGAAGAGAGTGTAGGCTGTATATGGTATTATTACCTATTAGCCTATTAGGCAATAGCTATACCTAATACACCACGCTGGCCAAATGCGACTGCAGCGGGTTAGTAGATGATGCATGTCTTTGAATTTTGCGCCTCTTCAGTATCATCTTCATCATCACTGCTGAACATAGGCCTCCCCTATAGAGCGCCATCTTGAGCGGTCATTCGCGTCCTGCATCCATCGGCACCCCGTAGTTTTCACCAGAATGTCGGTCCATCGAGTGGGCGACCGGCTTCTTCAGTACGCCGATTTCTAATTATTTCCTAAGGTCCTAAGGTACAGGACGTGGACAGATCTGGTGAAAACCGCGGGGAGCCGATGGATGCAGGAGGGAGCAGCTGCTTAAGGTGGCGCTTTGTATGAGGGAGGCCTATGTTCAGCAGTGGATGTGTTCGGGCTGTTAATGATGATGATAGGAAGAATACTTACCTTATTTAGCTCTCATCATAAATTCGGTTAGTGCCCGCTAAAGCTGGGGTCACACCGGCCGCATCTCAAGCCCACGCATCTCGGAAACAAGACATTACAATTTTATTACCAGTAATCATGTTAAGTGTTATCATACTAATTGAATAATGTTGTGGGATAGAGGCGTACTCACCGGGGTTGTGAGATTGTGTTTATAATTTATGCACTTAATTTAATATGGTGGCAAAATTATAGTTTAATCGTTTATTTATTATATGCTTTTATATTTTTATTATACTTACATACATAAAATAATATAACATCTGTGGAACTTCCTTGATTATTTCACCATTGTTGCTGTAATCGAGTGCGTAGTGAAAATATAGTATATTATTGTTATTGGTTTTACTGCCATCTGTTATTTTAGTGTAGCACCACAGCACGATGCAAATGAGATAGGTATCTACCTAGTTTGTTTCGAGTGTGTGTATTTCGGTTGTATCTTTTTTAGCAAATAAGTCGAAATGTACGTGACAGATGGCGCTTAAAATAATATATATATAGTAAGTACTTAATAAAAATTAATTAAATAATCCATGTTTATTTTTAGAATAAGATTTGAGTTACTTACTATTCCCCGATGCTTATTAGTTACCCTTATTAGGTAATACTTATTTAAAATGGAGTAAGTAGAATAACTACACTTATATTCTTCTCTTAGTTGGCTGTTACGGCACCCACAGGAAGAGATGGGGTCATCAACATAGAATCAGAATACCTCCATGGATGGGGTGGTCCTATTCGCAAACCGGAACCCCTCGGTAACCGATTATCTATACGTACCTAGATATCTCTACCTCATCATCATCATCATCAACAGCCTGAAGAAGTCCACTGTTGAACACAGACCTCCCCCAGAGAGCACCCCTTTGAGCGCCTGCTCGAGTGCTCGCTCTATCGGTGATCGCCACTTGAGAACCTTTCTTCCCCATCGATTGTCAGTTCTGCGAGCAATGTGGCCTGCCCATTGCCGTTCCAACATGCTAATTTTAAGGGTTATATCGGTCATTAGTGTTGTACCTACTTCTGCGAATTTCCTCATTCCGGATCATACTCGCAGGGAAACACCAAGCATAGCTCTCTCCAACTCCATAGCTCATTGCTCGACTTTGAGCTTACTAAATGAGGCCAACAGAAGAAGACCACCACGACCACGACCACTTTCACCACGTTTCAGTTCCATATGTGATCACTGGCAACACACACTGAGTTAAAACCTTTGTTGATCTTGGATCATAAAAGGATCATTAGTTATCAATACTTTTTTTTTTTGGGTTTAACCGGCCTGGATTCAGAGTCCTTTTAGCCGAGTATTTCACAAATTCACATTAGCAGCGTTTTACGCCATTTTACGCTACGTTTTTTAGTTTTGGTTTCTTACGGTTGCTTTCTTTTCTATATTTTCTCAACTGTATTTACAATGAAATTGAACACTGATCGATAGAGTTTTGGTGATGCAAGGATATCTTGAAGTCGGCGGGGAACTTCATCTTCAAGTTCCAATATTTCGGAAATCATTGTTAATCTCTGAATGTTGAAAGCAGAGCATTCAAGAAGAATGTGTTCCAAATTTCCATCTGGATTGTTGCAGTGAGAGCAGGCTTTTGTATCAACAATCTTGAGTTTATGCAGGTGAGCTGGTGTGAGACAATGTCCAAATCTCATTCTGTTTATTATAGAGGTAAATTTTCTGCTGTAGTAGTTCTGGTGCAATTCGCTATGATACCATGGCTTTTTTGGACGGATACTCTGTATGCTGGCATACCATTGACCCTTATTTTGTTTTACATGTGTCCAGTAATTGTTCCATATATTCATTTTCCTCTCTTTCAAAATGCAGAACATGTCAGTGAAAGGTATCTGTAAAATTACTCTGTGATCTTCATCCCACTCTCCGCATGCCACTTTATCTACTGTCTCATTTCCTGTGATCCCTTTGTGAGATGGTACCCATTTAAATTCTATTACTATGTTATTGGAATATAGTTTATACAGTGTATCTCTTATCATTAATAGTACATAATTTTGCTTATAAGAGAGATTGGTACTTTGTAGAGCAGTCAAAACACTAAGAGAGTCAGAAATAAATATAAACTGGGAATGGGTGGAGATATTTTGAATATATAACAAAGCCAGATAAATGGCATAGGCCTCTGCTGTGAAAATGCTACATTCATCATGAATTTTAAAACATCTTGCTTTGATTTTTTGAGGATCATACATAGCTGAATGGACACCATTATTGGATTTTG
Source organism: Ennomos erosarius (assembly GCA_963580505.1). Taxonomy (NCBI): domain Eukaryota; kingdom Metazoa; phylum Arthropoda; class Insecta; order Lepidoptera; family Geometridae; genus Ennomos; species Ennomos erosarius. The sequence goes on along the minus strand of OY756983.1, from coordinate 1,827,925 downwards.
AGCCATCAGTGTATATTCGATATGCATTAACTTCAGCCATTTGCTCATTAAATTCATGGATATTTTCAACTTTACGAGAATCAATTTGAATGGGATCTAATATAAGTGCTTCAAAAGAATGCATATACATTGGCCATTTTTGGCTCTGATACATGTTCATACAAATATTTTTTGATTGAGCCATTATTGTACACATTTCAGGTATTGAACCCGAGGCTACTATTGATGGAGAAATTTCTACTTCTGGAAAGTGCATAGACAATTCTTGTGGTAAGTACAACCTATCAGCCACTAATGAGTTTTCAATAACTAAAACTTTAATACATTGTTTTGTTGCTAAGCCTATTCTTCTTATAACTAAAGGTTCAATGCAGGTTTCTACCTCCATTGCATTAATTGGTGTAGACTTCATTGCACCTGATATTACTCGTAAGGCTATGTTTTGAATAACATCTAACTTTTTAAGTAAATTAGGTTTTGCATTTATATAAGCTAGACAGCTGTAATCAAAGTGGCTTCTAACAATGCTTTTATACAAAAGGGTCAGTACTTTAGGGTCAGATCCCCAAAAAGTTCCAGTTAATGATCTCAAAATGTTTATACTTTTTAGAGCATTTTTGCTTATGTAATTTATGTGACTATGAAAATTTAACTTATCATCTAAAATGACTCCTAAGAACTTCTTTTCTTTAACTTTTGGTATGAGTTCATTGTTATATAAAATTTTTATTTTAGATTTATTACTACCTAATACCAAACATGAACTTTTTTCTCTATTAATACTTAATTTAAGAACATTACAGTAATAATGATGTAGTTGTTCTAGGGAGTCATTTATTGTTTTATTTATCACCTTGAAATTTTTATCAGTATGGTACAGTAAGATGTCATCAGCAAACTGTAAAATTTTAACATCAGTGTGAATGTATTTTAATATTAATGAAGTTAATAAATTGTTAAGAATCGGTGAAAGACATGAGCCTTGCATCAAGCCCTTACTTACTACTTTTGGGCCATGAAAAACGTTATTATGCTTAATATACAATTTACGTTGATTATACAAATTAAAAATCCACTTTATTAATTTTCCAGGCAATCCTAACTCCGCCAAAACAAACACAAGTTGTTGAAGGTCTACATTGTCATATGCTCCCTGGATATCAAGAAATACACATGCGGTGGTACTGCAGGACAACTGAGATTTCTTTAAATCAGCTATTAATGAAACAAAACTTTCAGAAGAACTTTTACCCTTACAAAAGCCAAACTGAAATAGAGGTAAGATATCGTTTTTCTCTACATAATATTCTAATCTAACTTTAACCATGTGTTCTAATACCTTCCCCACACATGAGGTCAATGAAATAGGTCTGTAAGAGTTTGGGTTATCTGCTGGTTTATCTGGTTTTAAAATGGGTATAACACATTGTGTTTTCCATGCTTCCGGTATCAGTTGGAGAGACCACAATTCATTCAATAATTTCAATAACAATTTTTTAGCTGTCACATGTAACCTCTTTAAGATTATGTAAGGAAAGTCATCTAATCCTGGAGTAGAGTCTTTTCTAGAGTCCAGAGTACTACATAATTCATTCCACTCAAATGGCTTTAAAAAGAAGTTGGCAGTTACTGTCTCATTATTTGACTCAAAAATAACGTCCAAACCCATACCAGGTAGAATAGTAGGGACTTGTGACAGTTTGTTCAAAAACCCCGGTATAAACTCATCAGACTTTAAGGAATTTGCAACATTTATGCGTTTGAATCTACGAATGTATTCCCAAATTTTTGAGCTTGGAGTGTACCTATTGAATGTATTACAAACATCTATCCAGCTATTCCTACTTGTTTCAGACAGAACTCTTTTTTTATAAGCATCTGCTTTCTTATATTTAATAAAGTGCTCCATTGTGCAATCACTTCTATAAAGTATCAGAGCTTCATGGGATTTCTGAACAACTTCAGTGCATGTCTCATTCCACCATGGAGCAGGAATTTTACTTATATTTGTGCCTATTTTGCGAATTGGAATACAGTTAGATTTAAGTTTGTTAATCATTTCACAGAAGTGGTCATAGGATTCAAGTGGATTATTGTTGTTAAGTTGAAAACTAGAAAATATATCTTGTGACTCCAGATTAAATTTAACCCAATCTGCTCTAGAATAGGCAAACTTTTCTATATTACTGTTAACAAAATAACGAGCTGCTGAAGTGGCTAACTCAACTATGGTAGGATAATGATAGCTACCTATTGTGTTATCACCAACTTTCCATTTACAAAGTGGTGCAATGCTGGCACTAACAGCGGAGACATCAATGGCTGAGGCATTGTGAAGTGGGCTATTTACAGTCGTGGGAGTACCATTATTTAGAATGCAAAGGTTAAATTCATCAAATATCTCAAAAAGAACCCTGCCTCTTGTTTTTGTTGAATTACAACCAAAAGCAATATGATGTGCGTTAAAATCCCCTGAAATTAGATACGGAGTGGGCAAATTCCTGATCAATTTTTCTAATATATTTTTTCTAATGTTGTTTCCTATATTTCCATTTTCAGGTGGGCAGTAGACACAAAGAATAGCAAGAGGACCTAGGTCGGTGTCAACAAAAACAGCAATATTCTGGATATCCTGATAGAAACTTGTCTTAATTTGCTTGAATTTAATTGTATCCCTAATCAAAATACCCACACCACCATGTTCATTGAGGGCATTTTTGCCTAAATAAATATAACCCGGAATTTTTAAACAGGGAGAAGATTTTTTGAGCCAAGTTTCATTTAGTAAACAAATGTCTATATTATTATTAAATAAAAAAGTTTTCAATAATGGTTTTTTCTTATTAATACTTTGAATATTATGAAGAGCAATCCTAAGATTACTCATTGTGTTCTGCAGTTCTTTAAAAAAGTTTCCCGAATGTGGGAAGTTGTTGTCGCGGAATTAGAATTCCCTAGCGAAATTAAAGTTTTGACAATGATATTTATTAGTTTTTCATCATTAATGAGATCGTTGAATTTATTCACAGAGTTTACGTTGGGTGCAGGTGTGTTCACTCTAGGCTGGCGTGCTACTATAATTGGAGTTCTTTGAGCAGTTGGAGGACTTCTTTGAGTAATCGAGGTTGATGCTACCACCGGTGCCGGAGGAGTCAGTGCTGGGAAGTTTTTGTCGTCTATTTTGGCTACATTGGCATAGGATTTTTTATTGTTGTCAATTTTATTTTGTTTGAACGGGCAATCTCTTGAAATGGCCAGATGGGCCCCACCGCAGTTAATGCATTTAATATTTTCATCTTTGCATTCTTTGTAACTATGACTTCCAAAGCACCGTGAGCACACCTGCTCTCCCCTGCATATTTTAGCCGCATGGTTAAATTTCATACATCTGAAACACTGCATAACTGGAGGTACATATTCGTATACTCTATACCTCCAATTATCCAGTGTCACGTTACATCCGTTCCTTTCGTGAAAAAGGTAGAATGGAACGCTACAAGTTAATGAGCAGCTCCTCCCCTACCTAAACAGTGCCTAGGTTGACAGGATCCTAAGAGCTGAAGAGAAAAAAAGGAATTGGTAACAGATATTTATTTTCGTAAATTTTACAAGCTTTGTAGAAAGCAAAAAAAAGAGTCTCTAGATGATGCGGAAGAACGCGAAATTTAAGTTGTTTACGGCCTACAAGTTATCACGGTAGAATTAGAATGTTATTGGATCCAAACAAGGCCCACTTCCGGGTCTTCAGATAAACAAAGCCCGCTTCCGGTCTTTAACGAGGCCCACTTCCGGGTCTTCAAACAAACAAGGCCCACTTCCGGGTCTTTATTCAAACAAGGCCCACTGTCGTTATAGAGACTGAGGAATTCGTTGCCTTTAGTTTGTCCGACTTCCAGAGTTCAGCGGCTAGCTCATTCAGTTATTAGCTTCTGGATCCAGAAGAAGATTCTCGTCCTTCCACCGTCGATGAAGTATTATTACGCAGCTCAGATTCAAGATGCAGGAGCAGGAGACACGCAGGTATTAGTCGTCAAAGCTTTGACGGACGACGGGCCGGAACATGGTGATGAAGTTATATTGCCACTCAATGTTTGAAAAAGGCAAGCCGGTCGTCTCACTGGTTGACGCTCGGCGATAGATTCGTCGTGGTAGATACGGCGGCCGACGGTGACAACAGATGTAGTTTCGGCGATCAGCTCTCGGCGATAGATTCGTCGTAGTTTCGCGACTGGCTGTAGCGGATGTAGCTCGGCGATCGGCGATTTGACAATGGATATGTCGTGGCGCAGCGATTGACGTAGATGGAGATTCACTTCACAATTTTGGTGTTGGATAGCCAAAGATGGTTTTTGAAGGCGTTCTTGAGTTCCCGGGCCTTGCCTGGCCCGGGAATGGCCTTATATCAATTTAGTGTTCCTCGTTCGAGGAGTAAATTGAGACTGCCATTCCATAGCGACAGCTTTTCTAAAGAAACCTCGCTAGCATTCCAAGGTTCTAGATTTTTGCAGTTTTCAAAATTTTGAATACAGAATAGTAAAAAAAATAAATCTAGAGTCAAAATACATACAATCATGGCCAAACTATAAAATACCTCACTGAAATTGACAGTAGAAAAAGAAAAATATGAATTTGAAGAGAAACTAAATTCGAAACAAAAAAAACAGTTTCAAAACAACTGCCATCCGAGCAGTCGTGTCTAGAAATCGGGCCCGTGACCCGCGCGCAAAATCGATAAAGTGATGTAAAATTTTTGAGAAAAATCAAGTTTTTTTGTGCTTAAATTACTGTGAAAAGGACTGTCAAGTGCTGTGATGTGAAAGTTGTGAATGAATAATAGAAACCAGGTAATATATTATGATATATACATACATGTAGCATTACATATTTCCCCCACGACCCCAGAAAATTTTCAACTCCATTGAAAATTTTGAAGGTTAGGAATAAAACCTTGCTCTTTCATACTTAAATCTTGCACTTCTTCTTTTACTCGCTCACAAACATACTTAGGGGATATGGTTCACATATTTGATGACGCATACTCCACAAGGAACTATTCATTATACATAACGAAGGCTTATTTTTTTTAATTAGGTGTCGTTATCCGCACCTTTTTGAAAACCCGAGTAAAGATAATAAGTATTTACAATTAAGAAAATGTACAACACAAAGGCTTATTTAACGAGTTGTGTACCGCTCTTTAAGAATATTACACACACCCTTGGGTATTGAAGATTTCAAGGAAATTAATATTCAAGAACCTTGTATTTAAGAAATTGCAAGGAAATTAAGATTAGAGTAACAACATGTGTAACTAAGAAAGTATAAAAAAAAATGAGTAAACACAATGGCTTCTTACCCACACGACTCGTGTTATAAGATAAAACAAAAAGAGTGAAAAAAAAAATAACGTTTGTAAAATGGATTTAAAAAAATAAGCCGAAAGGGTCTAGTTTCCTTGTACAATACAAAAATAATATACGCTAAAGCTATTTACAGAATAAGTATACAATTTAGAGAAAAAAACAGAATACGACCGCTACACTATTTACACTTTAAAATCTTTTACATGCCACTTTCCTCTTAAGCCGTTAGGATCCTCTAAAATAAAGACGAGAGGTGAGAGCTTCTCAACAACTGTGCATTTGACATATTTGGGAGCCAACTTTGAACTGAAATATGCACCAGCGTTACTCTGGACGTAATTTTTACGCCAGACTGTGTCGCCAACGTTGAACTCTTTAAAGGTGTGTCTCGTGTTGTAATGAGCAGCATTTTTTGTGTGTGCAGTGTGTAATGCAACCTGTACTTTATCGAAGATGTTAGATAATAATCCTAAATTAGCGGCGTAGATGTCACGAGGAAGAAAAATGAAATTATCAAGGTTGGAGCAGTTAGTGTATAGTGAACCACATGGTATGGTTTCACGTCCAAAGACCAGAAAGGATGGAGAAAACCCAGTTGTAGAATTTACAGAACTGTTGAGTGCATATTGGATTTTCTGCAAATGTTTGTCCCATGAACGGTGATCATCTCCGACCAACTGTGAAAGTGCGGTGATAATTGTTCTATTATACCGTTCTGTGGGGTTTACTTGAGGGCAGTATCGAGGTGAATAAAATATAAAAGGAATTTTATACTTATTCAGAAAACTTTGAAACTCATTAGATTGAAATTGTGAACCATTGTCCATGATGATGGTTTGTGGCACACCGTGTACCAGAAACACATTATTTTCCAAATACATGATGATATTGGAAGATGTAGCGCGCTTGATAGGGAAAATGAGGCAATACTTTGAAAAAGAACATGTAACCACTAGTATGAATTGATTACGTTGTCTTGTGAGTGGAAAAGGGCCCATTAGATCTAATGAGAGGCTTTGAAAAGGTCTTGAACAAATTTTTGGTTTACCCATAGGACCATATGGAGAATGATTCGAATGCTTATAAGAGAGGCATGTTTCACAAGAAGAACACATTTTAGCCACATCTTTAAACATACCAGACCAATAGTATCTTAAAGAAAGCTTCTTGTATGTTTTGAAAATGCCAGTATGGGGATTACTTTCTGAGTCACCATGGCAAGTTTTGATGAGATTCATTCTCTCAGAGGGAAGTGGAACTTCTTTCCAAGCAAAATCTTCATTTAGATAATCAGGTGAGTTATTAAAACGGTATAAATTATTGTTGAGAATTTTGTAATTTGGATAAGCATCAGGATTATCTCGACAGTTAGTAAAAAGTCTATTATATAGTTCCAATTGTGATGCATTGTCTCTAGATATAGGTTCAACACCACCAATAATAGCAGTATCGGGTATTTTATGACGCGACAGAAGGTCTGGGACAACATTTTCTTTTCCTTTTTTATGTTTTAGGTCGAAGTTAAAACAAGACAGACGAAGACTCCATCGTGCCAATCTGCCAGAAGGATTAGACAAATTTTGGAACCACTTTAATGCTGCATGGTCAGTGTATACTGTAAATCGTTTACCGTTATCAAGATAACAACGCCAATGCTCAAGTGCAGTAATGACAGCTAAAGTCTCACGATCTGTAGTTGAATAATTCTGCTCATGCTTGTTTAGAGATCTACTCATATATGCAATAACAACTTCTTTATTGTCTTTTTCCTGAGTCAGCATAGCACCTATCCCAAAGTTAGAAGCGTCGCAGTGAACGGAAAATGGATAGTCAAAGTCAGGGCAAGATAGTATTGGTGTTGTAGTCAAGCATTCTTTTAATTTAGCAAAAGCAGAGTCAGCCTCAGCATTCCAGACAAATTTTTTTGGAGATTTTTTTCCAGATGACGTTAATTTACAGAGTGGTGAAGCAATAGTACTGAAATTAGGTATGAATCGGCGAAACCAACTGCACGTACCTAAAAATTTTCTTACTTCTTTTTTAGAGGTAGGAGCAGCGTAAGCTAGAATCGCTTCAATTTTACTGGGATCAGCCCGCAATCCTTGCTCATCTACTATGTAGCCAAGATATTTCAGTTCTTTGCGAAAGAATTGACTCTTTTCAAAGTTAATGGTTAGACCAGCATAAGAAAGTTTCTGATGAACTTTAAGTAGGAGTGAAATATGTTCCTCAAATGTCGCACCTATGATTATTATGTCATCTAAGTAACAGAACACTTTATTCTCAAACTCTGGAGTGAATAAACTGTCCATGAGTCTTTGTTGAGTTGCTGGAGCGTTTGTCAATCCGAAGGGCATAACAGTGAATCTATACATTCCTCTACCAGGTACGTAAAAACCAGTTTTATCTCTGTCTTTGGGATGTAATGGAATTTCCCAAAAAGCCTTTGCTATATCGATACTAGACAAATATTTAGCATTTTTGAGGTTATCTAGTATCTCAGAAACAAAAGGGAGGCTGTAGGCATCTTTACGAGTAATTGCATTCAGCTTTCTGCTGTCGACGCAGAAACGCCATTCTCCGTTCTTTTTTGGAGTGATAAGTACTGGAGATAACCAAGGACTCTCACATTTTTCTATAACTTTTAATTCTAGCATTTTATCGACCTCATTGATGAGTGCTTTTTGCTTTTCTGGAGAGAGACGATAACAACGTTGTTTTATAGGTAAAGCATCACCAGTATGATTCCGATGACTAACTAAACTAGTACGGCCTAATTTACCTCGTTGTTCAAAAGAAATACTTTTGAAACGCTTGATTATGTCATTAGCAATTTCTACTTGATTCCCAGACAGATGATCAAATGTTGATATTTGATTTTCAACAGCACAAGTTGTATGATCTTTAGATTCGAGATTGAGTTCAAGAGAAAGTATCTTTGGGGAGAGTTCGAATTCTTTCCAGAAATCCCACCCAAGTATCAAAGAAGGATAAATATCAGGGAAAACATAAGCTTTGATAACATGTGTCTGATTATGAAATCTCAATGGCAAATGAAAATAACCAGAAGACATTGCTTTTTGTTTATTAGCAACCATAACTTGAGTTGGAGACTTGAATAGTTTAAAGCCTAACTTTTGGATATCTTTATGAGAGTTATTACCTAAAATAGTTATACAACTTCCACTATCTAAAAGACCGGAAAAAGGTATATTGTTTATAGACACGTTAATAAAAGGTCTGTTAAAGTCTTTTTCTTTGTCGTAGAAAACAGAAGTTGTTTTGTAGCAAAACATAAAATTTCGAATAGTATTTAACCATTGATTCCAGTCGTTAAGATCAAAATTATTGTTATGTGATTTAGTGAAACCATTCAAGTCGTCAGCTAGTTTTTTTGTTGATTTGATGGAGCACATTTTGGACATTCGCTGATTCTCACGCCTTTACGACCACATTTAAAACAAATGAGGTATCTAGGCTTAGTACAAGTTTGTAAAGAATGGCCTGTGATACGACAGCGATAACAGAATTCTTCTTTAGAAATGTCATTAGTTTGAGATGACGAGCGTGGATGTTTATCTTCCTGCACTGCATTAGTGTACCTTACGTTTGGAGACGCTTTAGGAAGTGAAGCTTTAGAAAATGAAGGAAGATAGGCAAATTCAGCAGCACAAGAAGTGTCTTCAGATCTAGGCTCATGAAAATTTTTGTCTCGTTCAGAAATGCGTTCGTAACTTTGACAAGTAGAAATTAAAGAATCTACCGTTTTAATATCTTTAAGTGCAACAAAAACTGAATAGCACGGTCTTATATTATGGAGTAAAATCTCTAATTGTTCGCTCTCGCTAAGTTTCTTTGAAAGACGAGCAAACATACCGAACATAATTGAGACGTAAACGATAATGGTCTCAGTTGCTCCTTGCGTTCTATTCCTTATAGCTTCCAACAGCTTATAGTCGTAATCATGTATACCAAAATCTCGAATCAGCAATGTGCAAATATCTTTCCACGATAAGGTAGGATTTCGATTATACTGAAAACGAAACCAATGAAGGGCATCACCTGTGAAAATCTCAAAGGCGTGCTTGCAAAGCATACCTTCCGGAATGTTTCGAGAAATCCTAAACTCGTCCAATCTTTGAAGAAATGATCTAGGGCACGATTTTCCATTGAAAGAAAACGTTTTGAGCTCCTTCACAAAATTATCCGAAGTGTGATAGTTTTGTACAGACTCGGAAGCCAGTGGTATACTAGTCAGAATGCTTGAAGGTAAAGTGGGTTGAGGAGTACTCAGTACTTCCAAAGTTTGATTGGTTCCAGTCATAGGTAGTAATTGATAAATCGAGGGAGGGCTAGGCTGAGTCTGAGGACAAGGATTGTGAATGTCAACTAACACTTCTTCAGAAGATCCTGAATAATCTGAAGTTAAGACTTCAAACCGTTTTTGGAGCGTGAAGAAGCGAGATCGTATGTTTGAGCATGACTCAACAAATGGTGGAACGGCGTTAAAGCGTTCGAGGCGATAATGAAGATGATTTACGAAAGATTCAACTTTCCTCAGGTTACTTTTATCATCCGTGGCTTCGAGGTGCGAGATTTTACCCTCGACGTAATTAAACGTGATCTCTGCTTGGGAGAGGTCATGTTTGAGAGGTATTGGAGAAGATTTTATGTCCTCAGGTTGAATGTGACTCAATTTTGCCAGCTGCTCCTTAAGAGTTGTCAAAGTGTCAGCTGGTTTTTCACCTCTGATAGTCACTTCATATTCCAGTTCAAGTTTGTTTAGAAACGAGTATTTAATTGGTCTCGCCATAGTCACAAGTTGAAGTCAATAGTCAAGGATAAAATCAAGTCAAGTTTAAGTTCGTTTAAGTATTAAGTACTATGCCAGTGTTGTAGAATGTAAGTGTGATGTTCCGCGTGTCCTGCCTGTATAAAAATAAATTAAGCAAGTACCTAAGATATTACGTTAGAGCCAAAAGTCAATATCAAATTTTAGCCTACTTGAGTAAGTATTATTTTAGAATTTAGAAGAATGTTTTAGAGGGTTCATTTTAGTTGGGCGCCAAACTGTCACGTTACATCCGTTCCTTTCGTGAAAAAGGTAGAATGGAACGCTACAAGTTAATGAGCAGCTCCTCCCCTACCTAAACAGTGCCTAGGTTGACAGGATCCTAAGAGCTGAAGAGAAAAAAAGGAATTGGTAACAGATATTTATTTTCGTAAATTTTACAAGCTTTGTAGAAAGCAAAAAAAAGAGTCTCTAGATGATGCGGAAGAACGCGAAATTTAAGTTGTTTACGGCCTACAAGTTATCACGGTAGAATTAGAATGTTATTGGATCCAAACAAGGCCCACTTCCGGGTCTTCAGATAAACAAAGCCCGCTTCCGGTCTTTAACGAGGCCCACTTCCGGGTCTTCAAACAAACAAGGCCCACTTCCGGGTCTTTATTCAAACAAGGCCCACTGTCGTTATAGAGACTGAGGAATTCGTTGCCTTTAGTTTGTCCGACTTCCAGAGTTCAGCGGCTAGCTCATTCAGTTATTAGCTTCTGGATCCAGAAGAAGATTCTCGTCCTTCCACCGTCGATGAAGTATTATTACGCAGCTCAGATTCAAGATGCAGGAGCAGGAGACACGCAGGTATTAGTCGTCAAAGCTTTGACGGACGACGGGCCGGAACATGGTGATGAAGTTATATTGCCACTCAATGTTTGAAAAAGGCAAGCCGGTCGTCTCACTGGTTGACGCTCGGCGATAGATTCGTCGTGGTAGATACGGCGGCCGACGGTGACAACAGATGTAGTTTCGGCGATCAGCTCTCGGCGATAGATTCGTCGTAGTTTCGCGACTGGCTGTAGCGGATGTAGCTCGGCGATCGGCGATTTGACAATGGATATGTCGTGGCGCAGCGATTGACGTAGATGGAGATTCACTTCACAATTTTGGTGTTGGATAGCCAAAGATGGTTTTTGAAGGCGTTCTTGAGTTCCCGGGCCTTGCCTGGCCCGGGAATGGCCTTATATCAATTTAGTGTTCCTCGTTCGAGGAGTAAATTGAGACTGCCATTCCATAGCGACAGCTTTTCTAAAGAAACCTCGCTAGCATTCCAAGGTTCTAGATTTTTGCAGTTTTCAAAATTTTGAATACAGAATAGTAAAAAAAATAAATCTAGAGTCAAAATACATACAATCATGGCCAAACTATAAAATACCTCACTGAAATTGACAGTAGAAAAAGAAAAATATGAATTTGAAGAGAAACTAAATTCGAAACAAAAAAAACAGTTTCAAAACAACTGCCATCCGAGCAGTCGTGTCTAGAAATCGGGCCCGTGACCCGCGCGCAAAATCGATAAAGTGATGTAAAATTTTTGAGAAAAATCAAGTTTTTTTGTGCTTAAATTACTGTGAAAAGGACTGTCAAGTGCTGTGATGTGAAAGTTGTGAATGAATAATAGAAACCAGGTAATATATTATGATATATACATACATGTAGCATTACACCAGGTATATAAATGATGGTAGTGTAGTTCCTACAAAGGTCACGGAAATGGTAGTTAGGGGTACCATCTCATCCTCTACTCTTTTCTTAAATCTCCTTACTTCTACTATTTCTTGGTCAGCCGATAGCTTGTTAAACAGTTCTTCGTTACTAGCCTCACTTGGGATATATCGAATCACTCCGATTCTCTCTACTGACATAGCAGGAATGTAAGCTTTCAAAGCATTGTCTTCTAGGCATTTATTTTTAAGAAAGTCATTAGCCACCGAGGCAGTCTTAAACACCAGCATTATTTTACTGGCATTAATTCGTCGTTGTTCGTGGATACCTTTCACGTTTTTAAAAATTTTAGACAGGGCCAAAGGGTTTCTATTGCCTATTTTTTCCTCTCTATCCAAAGCCTCTATGTACACTGGAAATTCAGTTCCAGTACTGGTATCGGGAAAATTACGAGTGTACCCAGGTTTAATAAAATTTTTATACTTCTCACCCATAGCAATCGTCTTCTTTGCGCTCTCAATTATTTTCCTTTTCTTATTAGGTTTCGGAGATGGATCGATCAGGATTCGATCCTCTTCCTCCCCGTCCGACTCCATATCACACAAAAGGTAAGATTATCAGTCTATACCGCAAAATTAACCGAATCTATGTATCAATACTTACTACAATCGATGTTGCCAGCTTCTACAAACTGCCGAGCATGCGTAACTTTGAAAGCTTTACAGAAAAACCTTGTGCTGCACGGCTCACGTTAGATGGCGTGCGTCACGCACAACCTGAAATGAAGATACTGCTTTTTCTGAGGTGATAATAAACGTGAGTCTGAGAAATAGTGTTGCCATCGATAATGGCGCTAAAGCTGTATATTATAGGTATCTACCTAGATTAACCCTTTCGCTTTTACAGGGAGAGTTGGAGTTGTTGCGTGACCTACTTCAATTAGGGTAGAGAGGGTTTTAAAATAAGGGACCATAATCACAAATCATTTTCTGAATGGGAATAAGTAAGAAGTGAATGGGAAAATAAACTATTAAAACAGTTTATTTATATTGTTGCAATAATAAAAAGCGAGTTCCATTATTTAAAAAATTAAATATAAATCTTACGTATTGGAAACGAGGAAATCAATGCTGCACTGCGAAATTTACGTTTATTCCAGAACTTTCGTGGAAGTAGTTCCGTTTTGGAACTATTGAGACGTTTATAGGTATACCTATACTGCTATACACTAATCTACATAATAGTTAATCTGGGCCATAATTCCGTATCGATTCCTTACTTCGAAACCACGCGAGTTCCTTGTCTTACATAAGAAATCTTCAAACTGTATTCTCTATGAAACGAAAACAAAACCGCGCGAAATGAATTTAGAATTGGCGCGATTAGAACTGTCAAAAATCATATGTTTTACTGAGACGCGTTCCGAAACATCAACACATCAAAAGATATGACCACTTATGTCAATATATTTTATTCAAAATAAAGATAACTTTAATGTAAAGTGAAGGTATATCTGACACTGTGACACGATTTGAACAAGACACCATAACGACGTGGTTTCGTATCGTGTGGAATCTGTGTTTCCATAGAGAATAACCACCCTGGTTGTCTATTACTATTACATGTTAGCCTATGCAAGTACCTAACACATCACATTTATTATGTTATCTCTGTCCAAAAACGTTATTATAGTAGATTGCATCATAGGTACCTCAATAGGAACAGTACCTACAGGCTATTACACTACCTGTGTAACCTTTCCTGAAGCTCTGAACTTACCTGCATTATGTAAATCGGTGCTCAAGGTTTTTAATCTATGTATTAGCAAGTTTCCTTGTAAGTTATTTGAGTTAAGCTCAAGTTCCCCCATATAAATGGTAATGAAGACGGCCCGCTCTGGAATACCGCTTTTTGCCGCGTGTTTTTCAATTTATCCCATACCTACTTTTATAGTACTTTGGGAAAGTTTTCTTGTTTTTATAAGTGGATTTTGTAGCAGCGAAACGGGTGACGATTTTTGATTTATGCTAATGTTGGAATTGGAAGTGATTCCACTTCGAGTGTCCCTGGACCCTGGAGGAGTTCTTCGGACTTCCGCAAGACGTTTCACCCGACGTTACTTCGTTCCTGAGGCATTTTATATGCTTATAAGTCATTATTTTTGTCTCATTTCAAAATAGTTTATAGTAGAGAGAGGCTATTCAAGTATTCAAGGTTTACAATTAAATTAAGTACCAGGGGACCTACCTTGGTGCATTGAGTCTTTGCCAAAAATGCTGTTTGTGTATCTACCGCTTCCTACCTGTAGGTAGTAAATATACTTACACATCATACTCATCTGATGTGATGCTGATGATACTTCTTTATAGTAGTAGCAAGAGTAGTTCTGTACAATTTCGAACGGCAATAAATAAAACGATACGATTTCCATGGCGGGGAGTTTCAAATTGTTGTGAGTCAGATTCGCACAACACCACAGAGCACGTTTCAGTTGAAACTCCGAAGTAGATGGTACTCCTGAGTCAGATAAGTTCGTAAATGTCTCCCATTTATTTGCACACCTCCAAAGTGTGGTCAAAGTTTCTCGTAGGTACATCCAAGTATGTATAACCTACCTGTTATCTAAGGAACGTGGAGAGACATCGTTTATTATGAATCCACATACACATGGTCCTATTATTTCCTCATATACCATCTCTTGCCGACTCCGGAACTTTAGTTCTACATGCGAAGTGCTACAAAATGGTTCACCAGAGAAATAAAGTCTATAGATGAGCTAAGACCGAAGACACTTGCATTAACACCCATTGCACATACGTAGGTATATTCCTACTTACCCAATAACCAATTACCAATATGTCTTGTTTATTACTAATATTATTAAGGACCGGAGAGATGTAAAATAATAGAATCATCATCATCATCATCATTAACAGCCTGAAGACGTCCACTGCTGAACATAGGCCTCCCCCCGGGAGCGCCACTCAGAGCGGCTGCTCGCCTCCTGCATCCATCGGCTCCCCGCGGCTTTCACCAGGTCGTCGGTCCACCTAGTGGGGGGCCGGCCTACGCTGCGTCTTCCAGTTCGTGGTCGCCACTCGAGAACCTTTCTTCCCTATCGGTTGTCAGTTCTACGAGCGATGTGGCCTGCCCATTGCCATTTCAACTTGCTAATCCTACGAGCTACATCGGTTACTTTAGTTCTCCTGCGGATCTCCTCATTACGGATCTTATCTCGCAGGGAAACACCGAGCATATTAATAGGATATTACTGTGCAAAGAAACAGGGCACAAGTAACGAAAAGTTTCGTTTCGACACGCTAAACCATCACTCATTATGGCGCATAAAGCCAAGATGTGCCAAAGCAAGAAATAATCGAAGACACATCCAGAAATCTACATCTGCGCCTCGCACAGGGATGAGTTTTCTAAAACTTACCCGACTGTTTGTAATTTTAAAGTAGAGAGTTACACGTTCACTGGCTTTTATGAGTTTTGTTGGCACACCAGCACTGGCTGAATGGCACCACGGTCGTTAGGAACCCATTGACAGCAGGACGGGTCACTTCTAGTCCGGATTTATAGCTCTGCGAAATATCGATAGTTTGGAATCTTTTTATAATATTGTGTATAGGCCAGGTATAGGTAACTACTTAGGTATTATACCTACTTAACTGCCAAAGGATCATTTTTGTTGAGGGTTCTGTATGTCGCAGAGTTTGCTTTAGGGTATGATAGGGTAAAACCGGGATAGATGCCCCACTTTTTGAAGAGCCCTTGTAATTTTTAATCTATCAATTTATCAGAAGTAATTACTATGATGATAGCTAGTCTACTCTTTTACCTTACATTACAATCTATTTTGTTGACCTATTTAAATTACTGATCATGCAGAATTTAAGTTTCTGCAGACCATTTTTTTGGGGATAGATATGTGGGCACCTATATGGATATGTGCCCCGCCATAAAAATGTCCAGGGGGATAGATGCCTTTGCTGTGGAATATTCGCATAATTAAAGACAATACTTTATAAATACGACTAAAAATGATTATTTTTGTATTCCTTTTACAATATTGCTTAAAAATAAATTTTAGCATAGAAAAAAACACATTTATTATACCACATCGCAGGGACACGATATTTAAGTACTTACTTGCTCTGCACTATGCTATTTTTCAAGATATTGAAATAATTTAAACTTTACTATTGTTGATCATTTTTTGCTGTTTTAGAAATCATTTATTTGTACAAATGGGCTGGCTCTTACCTCGGTCAAAGACTAAGTTTGGCCATTCAACGAGGTAATGTCGCCAGCTTTTTGGGCACCTTACCCGCAGACAGCGACTTAAATGCGATTTTTTATTTATAAGTGTATATTATAAGTTTAGATAGTTTTCGTTTTAGATAAGTACTTAGTTTAGATTTATTTAGTTTTTTGTACAAATAAAAAATATTGCATAAATATGAAATCCCTTTTGCTTTGTTCAACCCGCACTTGGCCGTTTTCTGGAACATCAAGTATATTAAATGCTACTCTAAAAAAATAGTTACAATGATTCCAAGTTCCATCAAAATCCATCCAGTAGTTTCGGCACGATGCGGGTTCAAAGGGACAGACAGACAGCTAAAAAATGAGTAAAAACTTGTTTTTTATATTTTGGAGTGAAAACAATTTGTTTTTCTGTAATACATCATAGATACTTATCGTTAAATAAGTATCTATGAAAATTACAAAATTAATTACATAAAACATTTAAAAAAAACTTGTCATCATCGGTGGTGGATAGAATTCCCATAGGGTACCTATACCGCCAAAAATTGGGGCGACTATCTTTTTGATATGGATAGATGCCCTTTTATTTTAAAATTAAACTGAATATATTAGAATGATAATTGACATCCAGGTGTGTAGTCAATAAACCAATGTGTTGATAAAATAAAACACGAATGGATTATACTACTATTTAGAAAGTTGTGTAATTGTGTTACAGTAAATAAGTACTCGCGTTTAAAATTATGACGCAATTTTCGCATTCACCGCGGATATAAAATTGCACTTAAGATCGAGATGGGTCTATTTTGCAAGATGATCTGTAGGGACCCGCGGTGTGTCGGGTCTACGCTGCTTAATTAACCTATTTATTTTTTGTTACGATTTTGGAAGTTAGGTTTTTGATAACGGGGCACCTATCCCACTGGGGCATGTATCCCGGTTTTACCCTAGTCATCATCATCATCATAACAGCCTGAAGACGTCCACTGCTGAACATAAGCCTCCCCCATAGAGCGCCACCTTGAGCGGCCACTCGCCTTCTACATCCATCGGCACCCCGCGGTCAAAAAAAAAGTCAAGAAGTCAGAGTTTTATTGCAAATAGGCATTTTATTCATAGTACTTTTACAGATCTACGACAGCAGAGATGGGTAGGAAGGTACATAATATGAGTATTATCAGTGCCTTAAATTATTATATTTTATTGTGGATGGGTTAGCATTTGGTAACATCATAGCTGAGGGTAAGTGCAGATGGGACACGCTTTTCCACCTATTCACTCTGCTCTTAGTTAGGTTTTATTTTAATTCTAGTATAGATAGTGGTAATTAGTTACTTAGGGGTATGTTCTTATGTTTTGAGCGAATAGTAGGTAAGTATAGCTTTGGGATTTTGGGTTTTGGACGTTTAATTATGTATCATGGGATTAAGTCGTAAGATTGACTCATCTTCCGGAAAATATTTGTAACAATGTGCTCTAACTTCTGTGTGTGCGGGAAATATAGTAAGTAGGTAGGTAGCGGTAGATCAACAGAACAGTCCCTTAGTACGAGTTTCCATAGTTTACTAAAACTTGATGCGTTTACGTTTTCTCCCTTTTTTCCCATACATTTCTCTGCAGTGCCCCTAGCGGACACGTTGATGAACTAAAAATGTCAGTACAAGTTTTAAATGGATTCGCGCGTATTCACGTATTGGAAAACTCGCACTAGGGGTACAGGCCCAGAGCATGTTCGCTTTTACCTACTACTTTATTTATGCAGCTACTTCAGACAGCTTTAATTATCCAAATCTCGGGTCCCGCTAAACCCAGCGTCCACTACGCCCATAAAATCCAACCAAAAGGGGTGTAATTATCATAATTTATGCCCATAATTATGAAAATTATCAGACCAAACTTGGGAGACATAATCTCACACACAGACAGAACATCCCTTGGTTCCCGGCAAACAGCCCGCTCGCCGGACATCCGGTCTACGCTTCCCCTCCCCCACGGCCACTTCCGGCCGCCTGCCCCCCGCACAGCCTGGGCCGACTTCCGCCTCTGACGTCACAATTAATCTTGGGACCATCTTCCGGCGTGAAGTGTTTTTCTGTTTTATGCGTGTGAAAACGGAAAATACAATTTATGAGTCAGACCACTTGTTATTATGGCAATTAATGTAAAACAATCATCGTCGACAGCCCAAAGACATCCACTGCTGAACATAGGCCTCCCCCAGAGAGCGCCACGTTGAGCGGCTGCTCGCCTCCTGCATCCATCGGCTCCCCGCAGAAAAACAATAATTATCTTTAAAAGGGGGATATAACCAATTTCATTAACCTAATGTACCTATATCCTACTGAAGAGTTAATGCTATGGATTATCCCACAAATCCCTTTTGACAATCCCCTACCATATCTAGGGACCCAGGAACTACCACGGGCCAACCTGGTCAGCTCAACCACCACACCAAAGAAGGCCGCCAAAAACATAAATATAGTTTAAAAGATGATAACTACTTTTATTAAACAAAACGAAGTACTACAGTAGCTTGTAGAAAGCCACGGTACCTCATACGCTTGTCATTATCAAAAAAACAGCGAAACTGACCCTCCATCGCTGGCTAGTAGCGATGGAAATTAATGCTATTTTGCGTAAATTTCATAAGCATGCTAATTCACGAGACATAGCATGCTAATTGCTATTGCTATGCTATTTGCTAAAATGAAATGAAATGGAAATGTAAAATAAAAATAAAAATTGAAATGAAATATTATATGAAAAATGAACTGAAATATAAATGAAAATGAAATTAAACATGAAATAAAAATGAAATGAAACTTTATATTTCACAGAATTTCGCAACTACATATCATTTGAGAAATGCTAATTGAGTTTTCACGTTCTAAAAATGAATGCGAATGCTAATAAATCCATCATTACTGGCTAGCCTTACACCGTATCGTTCTACTCTCGTGATCGTCGCAGTCGTGTTCATCCCGCCGGCGACGGCGTCGTTCTGTCTGCTGTTTACACATAAATAGTCTTCAAATTGACTCTAGTAGGCCTAGCACGAACATTTACGCGCGCGTAAGTGTAACGTTAACGTAAGCCAGTTGTATGGGGCGCTGATCAAATGCCATACAACAGACGTACGCTAACGTTACACTTACGCGCGCGTAAATGTTCGTGCTAGGCCTATAGATGAGAAAAGTACGGTATTTCCGCATTCTCATTGCGTATTTTATTTATTGGGAAACCAACAGCTTATTTTAACAAAATAATTCGTCAATGTACTTACTTTGTTTTGGATTTCATTACACATAAGTGTTGCCCTTTCAGTTTTATTTCGTCTTCAATTTTTATTATGTAATATGGGTATCACCAGTCTAGCTAGTTATAGTAGTTAGTGGTATAGAATAGTGCTACTGCGTCTCTTTGACTATTTATCCTATGTCAAAGCAGCATCTATATCAACTTTAAGTTTACCAACAAATTACTTTAACTAAATAATTTAGTAATAAATGTATAGAAAAGTAATATATAAAAAAATAAAAAATTAAAACTGTAGAGTATGAACACGCATACATAGTTTAGCCGACGTAGCATTAAGTTAGTATTAAGTTAGAGTAGTCACCATGTACAAGCTGAACAATATACTTGTGCACGCAACACCATCTTTCATTGCCATCATGGCCTAGCATCAACCATTAGGAGCTACCACCCTCACACCAAGAACCTGCACCTTCACCTAACTTACTATATAACATGGCGACCATGCCAGTGTAGCCTTAAGAAGATTTGTTATGAGAAGAATATGAAATAAATAAATAAAATAAATATGTGTGACATTTCACACAGCGCCATCTAGCCCCAAACTAAGCATAGCTTGTACTATGGGAACCACATAACTGATACAATACTTATATACTTTTTTGTTTGTAAATACATACATAGAATACAATATAACACCCAAACGCAGAACAAACATCTATGTTCATCACACTAATGTTTGTCCCGGGTAGGAATCGAACCCACAGCCCTGAGGTTCAGAAGGCAGGGATACTACCAACTGAGCTATCGGGCCCGTCTCGTATATTGTAGAAAGAAGATTAATTTTATGAAGACTAGCTATGAAGAATGAAGATGAATAACTAGAAGGAAAATTATGAAGAAAGAAGAAAAATAAATAAGAATAATGAAGCTAATGAATTATGATGAATAAATATTTTAAGAAGAAAGAAGAGATTTGCTTTTTATTTTTTTTTTCGTCGTTGCGTTTTGAGGAAAATTATTATGAAGAATAATTTGTAAAGAGAGAAAATGAATACTGTGGTGAATAATTATTTTAAATAGGTGGAAGAAAAAGTGTAACACTAAAATTTCTCATAAACAAAACAAAAAATGTTGCCATAACATTAATGAATGGTTGCCAGCGCGAAATAAATGAGCATCGTCTCATTGATTGGTCGCTATCTTTCCAAACGAGGATGAGAAAAAATTAATGATGGGAAATCGAGAAGACACGGAACAGTGATCGATCAGTGGGGAGGTACAGCAATATTGATACTGTGAGACCTTTATTTTAGGTACTTGGTTAATTTGATGCAGGTCTGTGGCTGCAGCTGGTTGCACTGTTACGTAGATAATATACATGGTCATGGTGTGTAGGTTTAATTTCAGGTGGATATGACTTTGACTGGGGCATGGTTTCTTTCTGTACCTAGGAATAATAAAGGATCAAAGGATACTTTTATCTCCAATTAAATTCATACTGAGTGGATTCAAAACGGGCCCGATAGCTCAATTGGTAGTAGCCCTGCCTTCGGAACTGAGGGCTGTGGGTTCGATACCTACTCAGGACAAACATATGTGTGATGAACATAGATGTTTGTTCTGCGTCTGGGTGTTATATTGTATTCTATGTTTGTATTTACAAACAAAAAAGTATCTGAGCATTACCTATATCAGTTATCTGGCTCCCATAGTACAAGCTTTGCTTTAGTTTAGGGCTAGATGGCGCTGTGTGAAATATCCTCACACACATAAGAATAAACATTATTTAAATTTGAGGATTCCGTTAATGAACTTTATAACCGGAGTTATACCTACGTCATGACATGCTTGAAAACCAACCTAGTCAGCAGTCAAGTTACATCACGTGAATGCTGTAGATAAAGATAACGTTTCCTAAATGTTTATATACTTTTTCATTAAAATTAATCTATAGATTATACCTTACCTACCTAAAATTTTATCTAATGTGATAAACTAATAACACAAAGTGACAAAACACGGCAGTAGTAGTGTAAAATAAAACTCAGGCTTACAAAGCAAAATAGTATCCTTATAATAAAAGTTTCTAATCTTAGTGTGTGATTCACACCATCGCAGCCTGCTTCAACTGCTGAACGTAGGCTCCCCATAAGAAGGGTGTTTTTCGTAATCATTACGTATATTTTGAAGTCCTTCGGCTCTTACGTTTATTCCAACATAGTCATCAATAGCCTGAAGAAGTCCACGTGAATAGGCCTCTCCCATATACATACAGAGCGCCACTTTGAGCGGATGCTTGCCTCGCGCATGTACATCGGTTCCCCGTGGTTTTGTTTGACCAGATCGTCGCGCGTCGGTCAAAATAATATGTGTAGTATTTTTAAATAGGGCCTAAACACCCCAGATTTGGAATCCTACACGGGCCGTTCCTAAAGAATAATAGAGAATCGCGATGACATTAACACCCGGCCGGCACATTCAATCTGTGAATAGAGTTCTACTTTTACACCTTTTTCTAATATTTACACTACCTACTTAAATATTGTACCTAAAGAGGAAAGGTCAACATTTTCATTGCCCTTTAGTCCTCTCTTGAAAAATTAACGGTAGCCCTCCTTTGATTGACGTCACTAACGTAGGGATGGAATCGACAATAGGATGTCTCACGGAGTTGGGTGCAGGTTTCACCGA
Source organism: Ennomos erosarius (assembly GCA_963580505.1). Classification (NCBI taxonomy): domain Eukaryota; kingdom Metazoa; phylum Arthropoda; class Insecta; order Lepidoptera; family Geometridae; genus Ennomos; species Ennomos erosarius. Next base: position 1,805,833 of record OY756983.1, on the reverse strand, counting down.
GTACTTGGACAGTACAAAAGCTAGACCGGCCAGCGACTGCATAAGCCCCAGTCGTTCGCCTGAAACACAAAAATAATGCGTAACGTAACATTTATGGTCTCTGAAATATACTCTCAGTCTTCGATGATTCGACCATATTATAAACGGTGGGAGGTTAATGCTGGACACAAATATTTTTATCATGAGACAGAATAGTAAAAAGGTGTCGAAAGAAAGGAAGCACGTTACATTATTTAAATAAAATTTGACAATTTATAGCAATGGAGATTCAACGTTCACATATTCAATATCACAGAAAACTGTGTAGAAATATAATGCCTAATGTAAAAATAACATTATTGCTGAGAATTCATACTTACAAAGAAATCCATGTAATTAATTAAATGATGAAGTAATTTTAAAAAGATTTATGTTTGCTATGCCCAACGTGAACAACTTATTTATATTAAAAGTACATATATTATAAGTACGTAATAGAAAGAAAAAATTAGCAAATCTCTTTCTTTTAGTAGTTTTAATCATTAGTAGGTATTTATTAGCTAAGAAGTGACTTACCAATACATGCTCGTGGTCCATCCCCGAAGGGCAGATAGACACATTTCTCTTTAGTCATATTTTTGGGATCGAATCTTTCCGGTTGGAACTCGTCTGGGTTTTCAAAATATTGGGGATCATTTTGTATAGCTTCCACTGGAATGCTGATTCTCACATTCTTGTCTATTGTTAGATTCAAGTCTGGGAAAGTATACTGGCGTACACACGCCCTTGACAAAGCTCCAACTGATGGAAGAATTCTCATACTTTCTTTGAACGCCCATTCTAAGTAATCCATTTCTTTAATAGCCTCGTAAGTCAGTTTATTGTCATGCTTAGAGAGGACTCGATCGATATTTTCTTGAACCTTCTTTTGTACTTCAGGATGGTAAGCGAGAAGATGTAATGTGTAGCTGGTAGTAGAGGATGAAGTCTCAAATCCAGCTGCAAAGAATACAAAAACCTGCGCAGCCAGTAACTCATCCGTCATTTCCAATGTGGTTATTTCTGGTGTCCCATCTGGCTTAAACTTTTCTATAGACTCTCCAACAATAGTTCCTTTTTTTTGACACTCGAGCAATAAGTCTATAAAATCATTCCTGCCTGAAGGCTGGTGATTTCTTCCTTTAAGAATGGATTTAACTAAAGGAACAATTTCGTCTTCAATATGTTTAGTCACAGACACGTGTTCTAATAGTGTAGGGAAGAATTGTTTTGATATAGCTTTAACAGCAAGTGGTATAGTTACTTTAAAAATCTTGACTCCCAGTTTTCTGAATTCAGATTCGTCGTCGCTTAGAGCGTCCATATTGAGTCCAAAGCCGCAAGCACCAATGAAGTCTGTAGTGAATCGAGCCATGAGGTCTCTAGCGTCGATGGGGGCTCCAGCGGATGCTTGGATTCGCAACTGCAGTCCCTCGGCTCGTTCAGTTATCAACGGAAACATTGCCTTCAACTTGCCACTTGTGAACGCCGGAGTCAATCGTTGCCGTAACAGTCGCCACAGATCTCCTTCCGCGTTAAAAACGTTTCTCAACATCAGTTCATGATATCCGATATCGTTGTTTTGACGTTCATGAAAATAGCTAAAATCTGTTATAAGAACTCGTTTTACAAGTTCCGGGTCTCTTATTAAGAGCTGTGGCTTTGACAACCGGTAAAACCCTACTACTCTCTCGTTAGGATATTTCCGGTATTGCTCTGTTGCAGTTTGTGTCAGACTCTGCTTGAAAAAAAAGCCCTTTATGTTATTTCCAAAGTAAGGTAACGGTTTGTCATGCTTTACGCCTCTTTCCGCCCAGTAATTAAAATTTCTTGTAGTGTAATAATACAAAAATGATATAAATACCAGTATTAAAATTAAAGTAAACATGATTTGTCTATTAAAATTATGTCCCCAAAAAAAATTGTGCACTCAAACAAAAACTTGATTTAGACTTTGTTCAGGTAGATACGATATTCGAATCTGTTTTTTATAAAAGACTAACCGTTTTAAATGAATGCATTATATTATATACACTGTAACAATCTATGTAATAAACGATGAGATAACATTATAGGTATATTGCACACAGGTACAGCGATAACAAGCTAGTAAGCTGATTGATGAAATGACTTTTTTTTTCTTTTTTTTTTATGTAATGAGTGGCAAACAAGCAGGCGGCCCACCTGATGGTAAGTGATACTGAAGTTAAGCGGAATAACTTCAGGTGGAAGATCATTCCACATCTTGCAGGTTCGTGGAAGAAACGACCGCAAGAATCGCGTCGTATGAGATTTCCGCGTGTCTACAATATGCGGATGCGCTTTTTCACGTTGCCGAGAAGTTAGAATAGAATAGAATAGAATAGAATAGAGTGGAGTGGAGTGGAGTGGAGTGGAGTGGAGAAGAGTGGAGTGGAGTGGAGTGGAGTGGAGTGGAGTGGAGTGGAGTGGAATGGAATGGAATGGAATGGCGTAAATCTAGCCATGAGGTCTCTAGCGTCGATGGGTGTTCTATTTGTCGCCTGAATCCGGCAGCGTAGACCTTCGGCTCATTCAGTTATCAGCGGGAACATTGCCTTCAACTTACCACTTGTGAACGCCGGTGTCAACCGTTGACTTAATAACCGCCACAAGTCTCCGTCCGCGTTAAACACGTTCTTCATTAGCAGCTCTGAAAATTCCATATCAGGGCCCACAGCACCGAAAGCTGCCTAATGCTGGAAGAGCTGCTGAAAACCGCTAATATAACCAGTAACGTTTTGGGATGGTCTTCGCTTCATTACAAACCGGCATACAGAGCCCTAAAAATTCAACAAAAATGTATCATCTTCACCATCTCCATCCATTTTGTTTCAAAATCAAAATAAAAATCAATTGTTTAATTTCAAGAATACTCATATAACTTATAGGATAGGTCTAGGATATAGCGTTGTTATCACCACTATCAGTGCCCTGATAAGGTTATCCCGTAGATAAGTTAGTTTTTCAAATATGAATAATTTTTGTAAATACAGACATTGTACTTAGATATAACTATTATTCTTAACTACTTATTTAGTGCACCATAATCATGATGTTGTGTATACTAAAGATATAATAATTATGATATGAAGGAATGAATCAGCGCTCATAGCGAAGCACGACTAGCCGTTTCTATCCGCTCGGTAAAGTACGTTCACTGTGTCACTACTATGATGGGGACCTCTACAGCAAAAAGTGGTATTTACATTTAAGCGCTGTCGCGCTTTGGAGGGCACGTTAAGCCGTCGGTCCCGACTGTTTTCGTAAGGCAATAGTAGTTAAGCTAAATCAGAAGCCTGTCACACGCTGGAGGTGTGCGCTGCTTGGAAATCTGAGCGGCGCACACTTTCAGCGGTCGTTGGCCAGGATCTTTCATTACGGAACGTGGTGAACGCCATGCTCGGCAGCGAGAGAGCGTGGCATGCAACGGTCTCCTTCTGCGAAACGGTAATGTCGCAGAAGGAGGCTGCGGAGCGTCACACGTCTGGTGGGCAACCAAGTCGGAAAGTTGCCCAACCACTGGCGCAGAGGCCTGAAAGGTAGGCCCTTTCAGGCCTCTGCGCTACGCCGGGCGAGATAATGAATGTTAGCGCGACCCTATCTCGCCCTATCCCGGCAGTGGATGGATCACGAGAGGTTTTAGTGATAACATACCCCTGCCATCATCCCTGTGGTGGCAGGTAAGTGCGAGGGCATTTCCCACCCGCAAAAAAAAGTCAGAAGCCTTTGGGTGGCCTAAAAATTCTGACACCAGGGCTGACCATATGCCAACACGAGAAGAAGATGAAGAAGAAGGAATGAGGGATAACGCATTTGTCAGTAACATATGAAAATAAAATGTTGTAAACGCGCGTCAATTCTGTTGTTCAAAAACTCGTTAAAGCCAACTTTATTTGCCATCATATTACTTCGATCTTTATGAAAGGGAAATCCAAATCTTTCAGCCTGTTAAATTAAATGGCTTGGTGATCGCAGAAGATTTTTGCTGCCCATTCTCTGTATCTGGCCCGTTCTTACGACATCCACGGGAAGAGACGGGGTGGTCCTATTCCCACACCACACCGGGACAAGGTTCCTTAAATAAGGTTTTTTTTCCATAACATTCGCTTTTATAGCCAAACGATTGCCATATAAAAAACATCGCCAATTCTAAGCACCGAACTTTTCCTACCATTTTGTGAAATTTATTAATTCCTAGTCCTGGCGAGCCGCCATTGCCTTATTTATCTGTCTGCCTTCGTTTCTCGACGTGGATGATGTGTTCCGATGTTTTATAAGCTTGGCAGCGAGCTGAAAGGTTGAAAAGAAGAGGAAGTAAGTACTTATTTTAAAGTTTATTCTGAAGACATTTTAATAAAGTTTAAACTTTAACAGAATGTCATAATAGCTCTAATGTCAATCAAGCTATAAATAAAATGTATCAAAAAGGGTCATAGGAAGTTCATAAAATAACCGCATTTAAATGAAGGTTTTCAGGTGAACTTTGTCCTATAATTATGAATTAGGTACCTATGCATTTAGAGGTCAAGTATTTATTTAGGTGCTTGAAAGTAAAAACGCCTAGGCATTTGTTTAACGCACGTGTCTCTACTGCACACTGCAATGCGATAAGAGATTATTCGTCGGCACCGGTACTCGTCTGGTAACAAATCATGCAGCTGGTTCCGTAGTTTCCGTAGGTTAGCCTCCAGCCAGGCTGTCCGGTTCCAACAGAAGTATAGTGAAAAAAACACACGCGTCAGACTGCCCGCCGCCCGGACTGCTGTCGGAAACGCGCCAGGAAGGGCTGTGATGCTGATACACACGGCAAACAGGGACGAACAGCTAGATAGGTTTGTTCGTTAAGTTGGATGAATACTAAGTATTAACAGCCTGAAGATGTCCATTGCTGAACATAGGCCTCCTCCAGGGAGCGCCACTTTGAGCAGCCGCTCGCCACCCGCATCCATCGGCTCCACGCGGTTTCCACCAGATCGTCGATCGGGTAGGGTAGTGGTAGGGGTCCTATCCTATACAGATTAGGTTTGGATTTATAGTCAATGTATACAGACGATAAAGATGAGTACTTAACGCAATCGAAATCCTAAAAATTAATTCAACTCAGTTTGTTTTAGCCAAAGTAATTACAAACGGCTATTTTTAGCACTTTTACAAATCAATTTAGGTCTCATGCTTTGAGTTTAGAGTGCCTAGATGCTCTCTAATGTCCAGGCCCTTAGGTCTTGTTCTGGTACCTACGACGTGACAGCATTGCTGTGACGCGCGGGCGGTATTTTTGTAACGCTTAGTGCACACCAATAGTTGAAGTTGAAGAATTTTTTTTAAATATTTGTAAAATAGTACAGGTTCTAAATTCATAGTAATAAGGACATTGATTATAATGAGTTTTCTAAAACAATAGCCAAAGGAAATGATGGTAGTCCGCTATATCGTACGGCACCTGCTTGGCCACTTTGGGCGCTAATAGGCATGATGACTACTATTAAAAATGAACAAGTATGTATTACTTTCATAAAGAAGATTAAAAATGAATTCAATAATTGACAAAATAAGCAAAATCGGTAAATAAATCACGGAGTAATAAGCTTTTAAAGTTTCTACAGGAGGTATCTCTTTCTCGCGAAACACAGTTACTATGAAAAATCTATACTCGCGATGACACATGCCAAAGAGATTGTATGAAAAGCTACCACAGCTTAGTAATGAGGTACAATAACGACCTTCCTCTGACGTCACTGGCCGTTTGAGCTATCTCTTTCTATTACGATTTTTAAAATGCTTGTAACTTTGCCATTTTTTTGAGATATTTAATTTTTGTTTTCACAAATGTTTATCTTTTAAGAAAAATAATTAATTTACCCAAAAAAAAAATTTTAGTCATTATGCCTATTACCTAGGCGTCGAAATTGGTTGGGTTTGCCATAGTTACCACGCTTGGCAGACGACTTGGTGATCGCTGAACATTTTAATGTATCGAGGAGAACCCTGCTGTTAATTCCCTGGATATTTCCTTAGCCGGCTCATACAGCACTCGCGGGAAGAGATTGAGTGGCCCTACTCTCACACCACACCGGGACTACATGGTGCATATATACATTTTTTATTTAGCACCAGTCCCTAACACTTACCGAAACAGGTGTAGGTATGTAAAAAAGGATCCATTACATATTACTACTTGAGTATATAATATAGGTAGTATTATTAACAATAATAATATAATAATAATAAGTATTTATTTGAACATAAATCAAGGCAAATCAGCAGATTACATACATCGAAGGTTGAGTACAAAAAAACAAGAATGATGTTGTTTGATCCCTGAATCCCACACTAGGGTATCCTGTGTCGTGGGATTCAGTTGAGAATTTTAATTAACATTTAGATGTAGGAACTGTTTTAGTCTTTCTGCCCTTGTCGTCTGTTTCCTGAATAGGGGGTTACTGTCTGTTCATAAAAGCTCTAAACAATCTGAAAAAGTCTTTATTAAAGTGACCAATGATCTGTAATCGCCTTAACCCAAGATGCCACTAGCAAACTGACGAGTTCCGATACACCGGTCTCGGGCAATCTCAAATCGTCTCGTACTCCGGTATTTTCAGGGTGCTTTATCTTGAAAATACTGATTTTTAACTCCAAGTTCCTGGATGAAAAGCTTCGGTAGAGCATGGCAAGTTTTGTTTCAGGCTGCATCGGAGCACGTGTCAGTTTGTTGCTGGAAAAGATTTAGTAATACCGCATGCCTTGTCGGATACTTTGTATGTAAAAATATTATTCTTTAGTAAAGTATTGACGTACTGTATTCATGTTCCCCGTCATATTTACTAAGATCAAGAAAAGTACGGGTGGCATTGTAGTGAATATTGGTTTTCGTACATATATTTTGGCTTCACCATTCCTAGTTTATATTTTTAGTCTGAAACCGATAACTACGCATTTTCTTTACCCAATGGACTTAATTAGAGGTAAACTCGAATCGTCAGCGATACATTTTACTCCGCTTCGCATTTCAAAATCACGAAGACAATTACAAAATTAATTTTACCTTTCGACTCTAAAACGTCTTCTTTTCACTGACATGGTTTTTTTACTAGAAACATTCACAGCCATTTTCATTCTAACCTCTTGGAATTACGTCATAATTTGGTGTGTCAGAGATTGTGCTTTATACCTTTTTTCCAGTTAGAGTTAGAAGAACAAGTGCGGACCACGTACGGTTCCTCGGATATGCGGTCACGTAGGTCGGCGTCGTATGGAATTTATTACTACTTCTGCTTCAATTGGCGCAGCTCGCCTGAAAAATACTGGTAGCGTGGGAAATTGTTTCGAAGTCGTAGCATTCAAAGGGTATATTGGTTCGTTAAAAGGTACGCTGAGTTTTGTTCTTTCGCTAATGTATTTTAGTTATGACTTAAACAAACACATGCATTACAAAATCTACACATTTAGGCGATGTTTGATGGTGCTGTATTCATTTACACTACACTAAAATTAAGTTGGTAGGTAGATAATAACGAGCGTACGTGGGACGGCCAAGTGGCCGACGTCCAGTTGGGCGTCCTAGGTATAGCTGGAGTAATGAGATGGACAAGGACTTACGCGAGCTCCTGTCCGAAATCTGGCAGGAGCTAGCTCCGGAAATCAAAGTGGCGGCTCTTATTATCCGAAGCCAAGACTCATTTTGGGTCATTGCGCCATCCTAGCTAGTAAATCTACTTACTTTGAAATATGTCTTTTTTATGTTAATGTCGTGATGAGCTGGTCGTTCGTCTAACGTCAAACGTCACGGCCGCCCATAACAGAGTTGCAGTGCCATCCGGAATTCAGAAAGTCCTAATACCTTAGAATAAACCAAGTCATCTAATAGATTTACACAGAATTTGCTATTGCTTCAGATAATAAATATATAATAGCTCCAGTAATCAGGTAGCGTGCTAACAGCAGCTAGTCTGCTACTAGCAGCTAGTTAGCTACCGATTGGAATTGTCATATTTCACACTGAGGGCGTGTTAATGCTCGCCTAGGGCTAACGCTTGCGTGAAGAAAACCTGATAAGCTACCTTTATGAGCACTGCTTTAAAGCTAGTATTTGTGTTGCCTGGGGATTCCATTTTCTCTCAATAAGAACCTACTATGTTACAAATTAAATATTTAGTTTGTGTCTGCGACATTCATTTTGGTTTGATGGAAAGAGAAAGCCATTATCTCGTGTTGCATTTCAAGTTTTTGTCTTCTTCTATCTACTAAGCTACTTGTCCTTTGAAATATGAAAGCTAAATTTACACATACCTCGTGAATCTGATTTTATTTTATCCTGGCAGAGGTTTTAGGTCCATAATCTACCAGATGCAATGCCCTAGCTTCCAAAGAGGTACATTTACTTACACAACTATCAGCGCCTCAGGTCACGGCAGTGTGTTAATCATACGATAAGGTTGTGCCTTATTATTTAGATGGTTCTCGAGTGGCGACTACGAACCGGAAGTCGCAGCGTAGGCCGGCCCCCCCACTAGGTGGCTCGACGATCTGGTGAAAGCCGCGGGGAGCCAACGTATGCAGGAGGCGAGCAGCCGCTCAAAGTGGCGCTAAGTGGGGGAGGCCTATGTTCAGCAGTGGACGTCTTCAGGCTGTCAATGATGATGATGATTTAGATTTCTATAGCATTTGTTTGTGGGTTTCTTCTTTCTTTCTTTTATATGCCATAACTAAAGTAACCTACAAAAATTAAGCGTAGGTAACTATTATACTAAGGTGAAATTTACAGCGAACGAAAGTCATTCCATCTTAGGATAGGCAATTGCAAACACTTCCCGCGCAATCATCCCAAGAAACGAATACACAAACGAGAATGATAATACCCGAAAGTCAAATAGAAAAATAAAAATACACAAGAAATCTCCAGAAGAGAGGTTAGGTAAATAAACACGTTATCAAAGAGTTCAGAAGTTCCTCTCAGGAAGAGATCACCCAAACAAACAAATAAGGACACCCGCACAATCCCGCACGCGGCTTGTGAAGTTCACGAATAGAGATGGGACAAGTTAATTCAGATCCGGATACAACAGACAACAAGATATCCTCCTCTGCGTTTTGAAAAAAGAAGTTCTCATCGTCAACTCGATAGGTGACGTGGAAGAAACTATAGTCAGCAATCTACGACTTCAACTTCTGTCCGACCGAACTGCAGCACCGATTTATTCTCAGGTAAGGTAATAGTAATGTTCAAATGAAATAACATTCATAACTTGACAGCGACAGATATTCTTCCATTGTCTTTTCTCTTGTCTCTTGGTAGGTATTTTTATTAGCCTTTTGATGATAAACACTTTCATTGTAAGAATGAATAATTTCTACATCACCACCGCAGTTTCTGAGAAGGCTAATAATTCAAATGATATTAATATTTAATATCAATCAATACATTTTGAGGTTCATTAATGAACACCGAATTATGCATGCATTTTGCCAATAATCGAAACAAAATAATCATGAGTTAACAAATCGATTTTTGCAAATCATTCGAATTGGATTGACGATGGAAAGACAACGATAAATATTAACGTTGGAATAATTTCGAATATTTTATTCCATCTTATTCCCATCCTTAGAGATCTCAATAAGTTTCTTCTGGATTGTTTGCTTACGTGTACTGTAAAACCGTTTGGAAATTATGAAGGTTTTCTTCAGAAGTTTTTCAGAAGGGTTATATTTATTGCTATGCTATAATAGCGCATTATAGGATGCTAAACATAGAGTTTGGAATACTGAAATACTTGCTTATCTTTGATTAACTACCCTTCGATAAAAATGTGGATGGTGAGCATGACCACGAAGATACCGTATAGTAAGTTGTAACGAATCGGAGGAAGGCCTATGTTCAGCAGTGGAAGTCTTCAGGCTGTTAATGATAATGATGATGAATGAATCAGAGCGGTATACCGCGCTATGTGAAAGACAGCTTGCCGCAGGCTGCAAGGACGCGTCGATATTCCAATATTTTATTTATGCTGTCGTTTATTCTATAAGTTCATCAAACAATCTCCAGTTGTCTATTATAATTATTTTTCACCATTTGAATGTTTGTGATGGCAAAATTGAGGCTTCACGTCGTATTAGGTATTTTCAATTTCCGAAGACATTGAAATGTTGCGTCCGTCGCGTTAAAGTACCCAGACTATTACCTACGTAGGTATGTAGGTACATTCTAATCTCCAGATAGACAGCATCCCGGAGTCTGTAAACAAAATTTCAGAGGACATAAAGGACGGAGGGGCAAAGAGACCCCCTGTTTACTTTGCTAATTGAATTCATTGTAGCTGCTTAAACGATGTTTAAAATGCTATGTGCGCACATAATCATTGTGGCAGATTTAATCTTTTTTGTATGCTTAGAACGAGACAATGTAAAACCATTGGACTGTGCTATCTATAGTTAGGTACATGTACAATTGTTCAATGGTTGCACTTTCTTGGATGGAGAGATCCGAAAGAATTATAGAAGTCCACTACTTTTTGTACCAAATAGTCTATTATTTCTTTTGGATGAAATTTATGATAGCATTATCTAAAAGTTCTCCTTATGTTTATAGGTATTAACGTCTGCGATAGGTTAAGATATAGCTCTAACAGTCATATACCTGTAATGTCAACCCTAGATGAGTATTTCAAATAAATAAATAAATAAATAATAGGTATTATCTTCAATTACCTTTAATGCAATGGCATCTCTGTATCATACTACTACCTTTATCTTTTCCCACTGCATGCTTGAAAGCCGTACCTATTCATCTACTCGCTACTACGGATCTGAAACGGTGCCCTCAAATTTTTTACTCAGTCTCGGAACTGAACTTTTTTCAGGTTACGGTTATGGCTACACCATCTTACTACTTATTACCATGGTCTGTGTTATCTGTAGTTATGGTTTGGACGAAGTGAAAGTACTTTCAATGGGTACTCTGGAAAAAATATTATCCGTAAATTGCATGCAGTTTGAGTTTACGAACGCCGTTTGAATGGGAATGTCTACTTGTGCATAATGTTTGGGGCTGAGCCGGCTGAAGTGGTCTCGAAGGACGCTATTGGAGGACTATTTGTATTTAATTAAACTGATTTTTAAAGTTTATCAGCGTCTACTCAAAAGAAATCCCAAAAAGTGGTTGAAAATTTGATTGGGTGATGCTTATAAACCTAATTCCTAAGAAACCCAAACTTATTCTAAGCCCAATACTATTATTATAGACATACTTACTATCTAATAGAAAAGCAAACCTGCCTTGACCGAAAAATAACACTGTACCTATAATCATAATCAAATCACAGACAGAGGCAAATTCACACTATTTATAAATCTGCATAGGTATAATATTATTATTTAATTATCTAGGTACAAATTAAATATAACTGCTTGTTTTTGTGTAATTAATTAATAAAACCCCCATACTGGAAAATTAATTGAAAATACAAAATGGAAACAACAGGCGAAACAACGCAAAGTGACTGACAGTAGTTGGATGAGAAAAGGCAAAGATTGGAGTTACTGGAATGTTACTGCAGGTAAGTTAACAGTGATCCTTGCGAAGGGTTAGTCAAAGAATTCGATATCTCATTTGCAAATTGTCATGCATGATGTGGCACAGGTTTAATTCGCTAATCATCCCAAGGCCTATGACTACAGTGTGCATCAGTGGTCTCGATCTCAAAAACTAGCTGTTGATTACAATTGTAATTTAAGAAACTAAACTGCTTTCATATTACATATTTAGTCACATATTTCTCAAAGGATGGAAGCCAATGTCCTTCTATGATTTACTTCCCAAAGTTAGTTCCTTCCTAATCGGATTCTAAAGTGAAGACGTTAGCAGGAATTGTCGAGAATTCCGCAAATTCACGGCACACACCCCACACGAACCAAGATGTCGATGTTATAGAGATGTAAAGTTTTAGATGAATCGGTTTATTTACGTTTACGGATAAAAGAAAAAAACCTTCTCAAAATGTAGGAAACTTTGCAAAAATTTCTTAGAGACAATGTAGAACTCCTCAGTTGAATCAGTCTTCGTGGCACTCTCAGCGCAAAAAAAATGGCAAGTGGCGTTATATATCGATTATATTGGGCGTTATACTTTTCCATTTCCACAATCACATAACTTTGCTCAATGGTACAAAAACCCGGAAACCTTGCTGAAAGAACACTCAATCCGTAAAAGCTCAGCTACGGATATTACTCCATCACTAACCGATACGATAGCCAAGTTGCGAAAGTTCGCCGTTAATAGCACTTATCTCAGTGGAAATCTTCCGGAGTGCATTACTCGCAGAAATTATTTAAAAGTAGGCCCCTTTCTTCAACTTGAAGCTTAAGTGAAAAACTTTCTTTGGCGAGTGCTAAGTCAGCTGGGTTTATTTGAAATTTCAGAATAGATCAGGGGAACAGTATATGCCTTGTGAATATGGCACAGTTTTCCCAACTAGTTACCATCTACCAGCAACAGGTAGTGTATAAGAACAGCACTATAGTAATATATAAGTAGGTAGTTGGCCGTGTCTGAAAGTAGGTGGGTACTACGTACTAAGCCGAAAATACCATTCAAGAATATAAAATGACTTATCATAATAGTAAGTAATAATTATATAACACAAGGTTTTAATAAATTTCCAGCAGTTTTCCTTTTGATTAAAAATTAATCGGCCAAAGGTCAAAAGCATTAGGGTGGAGTAAGACCTGCGCAATCTCTCAGTCGTCGACGAAGAAAAAAATTGGCGTTAACTTTGTAAAGGAGGACAAGATGAGAGGTTGGCTATATAGTCCACGAGCGTCCAAGATTCAGTATGGTTCACACTGGAGTTAAAAAAAGATTTAACTTCAACTCTTGGTTAATGGGCTTTCTGGAGAGGTAAGTATATAAACCCCAATTTTGCAAATGTCACGTATAGCACATTGAACGAAGAAAAATTATAAGTGCCCTTTCGGACGGAACAGTGCCTATGGTTGATCCACAGACAACTAATACTAGGTTGATCTGATGTTTATCAAACTTTGAATTACTAAACAACAAGTCCGTACTCTTTACCTACATTACCTGTTCTTCCCACACAACTCTGTCTAAATGTGTCTCTCCATCACATTATTTCCATAAAACAATCTTTCCAACAATAAGGAAGCATTTTCATTTATAAAAAATGCTCGTAACCTACAAAGGTCCCTTGTGAAAAATTATGACGAAAATTCGCGACGCGCACACTTTGTGCGGAGGGGGGAGAAAAATGTGTTTTCCTTTTGTGTTAGACGCTTTTTTTCGTCAGATTTTGCAGACAGTTTACGAGAAGAACAATAATTGGTATTTAAGCTTCTTGATATTAACAAAATGCGATCGGTACTAGGTACTATATTAGAAACATTGTTTTGTGAACTATAATTGTTTTGCCGTTCGCCCACATGTTTTGATACCACAAAATTAATAATTTCTATATTATTATTAATATTTTTGGGTTTTAATATTATTCATTTGTTTTTGTATTTATCGTGTGCTTGATTTGGTGTGTTTGTTATATTGGGTGCTAAATACAAACGAACTCGACTTGATCTGAAATATGACAACCAAATATCTGTCTTTAAATAAATACTTTCACAACAAACAGTTTTTGGTTTTATTATTTTGTTACTATTAAAGCAAATAAAGTCTACAAGAAAACACCGACGACGCTTACTCGTTTATGACCAAAACAAAGGTCGGGTTACTCAACTTTAACTCGCGCACAGGCACAGCTGAATAAAAAGATGACGTATAATTCTAAATCATTTAGTTATAAAGAATCGCAGTTTCCCTTCAAGTTAACTTGGCTAATGAATTAAATTTGTCCACAAATCAAATAATGCTGGGAACAATGGGCTCATTAATAAAATTAACAGATCTAATTATTCTTTTCGAGGAAAATCGCCAACTTAAACCTGCGGTGCGGGACGACGGTAATTCATTACGAAAATTTTAAGGAAACTGAATGTAGCCTGTCGTAACCACTGTTTTTTTTTTCAGAATATGCGTTAATCTTTTCTTTTTAATTATAATATTCTTTTGCTTAACATTATCACAAGTCTTATTTCTTAGTTCCTACACTACAGATAAAATTATGTAGGTCTATAACTCCTTACACACATGAGACAAATTTTAGTCAAAATACATATATGTATAGATAGTGCAGTTATGCCAGTGAATTTATGATCAACCATGTGGATGTTCACCTGTCACAAGCAACGAAAGACAATGGGCTCGCGCCCCTTGTCAATGCAATTGTCAACTGCAGTGAGTCCACTGAAATATCGTGAATCCACTGCAATTGTAAGCAAACCCGATAAATCAGACTAGGTCTGGAAATGGAACTTGAAGCTGGGCAGTTGTTGGAACACCATAACTATGGATGAACTGATTAATGCGCGAATCCTTCAATGCCAAGCGAGTGAAGCACGTCGTTGTAATTTTACTGATGTAGCCAGTACTGACCATAATGTGGTCGTTTCACGCTACTTCTTGCAAACTTACATAATTAGCCACTGTGCCTTTAGCTTGCAAAACGAAAGCATGGTTGATGATAGTCTGTAGTTTGTGCTGCGAAAGAAAACATAAATCACTAGTTTCTATAACCTTGTGCAAGAATCCGGTAGGGAAAATAAAGGTTTGTGCAAAATGGTTGTGGACAATTTATTGAAACATTACCTATTGCGAAAGTTCCTACATTCTTCATTCTGTTTCAAAAATAATAAAAATGTTTGTTAGCTGTCAAATTAAACTAAAATGTAAATAGGCAAACATATCATAAATTCCCAAACAATTGTGCCGCAAAATAATAACGGGCAACATTTTACCTTTACAAATGAAGCGTATCATTGTATAGAGCGGACAGTTCCACAAAGGAGACGCAAAATACCCACAATCCCGGAACATCCCTGGACAATATGAAAACAGCGTAACCTGTCATATTATTTTTGTTCCAGACAGTTATACGCAGTATACAAATAGACAGTATGGGTGCTAACAAAAAATATATGTGACGTATCGGAAACGGATTGTGGCATCACGTATGTAGCCGTGTGACGTCAAAATGTAATAAAAATTTAGAAATTTTTTATTACGACGAAGTCGTTTTTTTGAACAATTTGATTTATTTTATTTTTATTATTACGAGTAAGTATAATTTACGAGAGAGTTGCTAATGAAATTATGTATAGCTAGGGAATTTAATTTAAAAAATAAGAGAGATCTACACTACAACTCGCGTCATACCATGCGCCGCCACTGTCAAGAAAGAGTAGGCTGATGATTAAAGCTTTCCATTTCAATAAGTTTTTTGTTCATTATAAAGTGGTTTACTCATAAAAAATATTTGAATAAATGTGACAGTAAATGGAAACGCCTTTTTTAGGCAAGTATTTTTTGGGTGAGTCTCCGATTAACAGCCACAATTGCGTTAAAATTTCAGCTTACAAAATAGTGGTTGTCCAATTAGCAAAAGCCACTTGACTCTGCATTTCGAGTTCGAGCCTCGGGCGAAACGACGATGACGATACCCGGAGAGCTCTTACTGTTACTTTAGTTACTTTTCGTTTTACGTCAATGATTTGCGCGTAATGGTACCGCACTCGGGGGACGCCAAGCGAACTCGGGACAGGAACAAACAAATAATTTAATAAATAAATTATACTTTAATATTCCAATTGTGAAATATTAATAACGGCTTAATTGAAAGATTTACGA
The DNA here is from genome assembly GCA_963580505.1 of Ennomos erosarius. Lineage (NCBI taxonomy): Eukaryota > Metazoa > Arthropoda > Insecta > Lepidoptera > Geometridae > Ennomos > Ennomos erosarius. The sequence continues at coordinate 1,790,046 of OY756983.1, read as the reverse complement.
TTGGCAGCTCAAAGCTTTCCTGCCATGCTGTTGTCACGGATTGATTTTAATTAATTAATGTTTTCTTTTAATATTTTAAATTAAATATGCTTTAGTTCCTATATAGCATTCATTAGGTAGTAAGTCATGATCATCACCATCATCATCATCATCATTATCATCAACAGCCTGATGAAGACGTCGGCTGCTGAACATAGGCCTCCCTCTGAGACAGCTCGCCTCCTGCATCTATCGATCGGCTCCCCGCAGGTAGTAAATATTCGATTGCTAAAGTTGAATCTAAGTACATGTGGGTATATTATTATTATACGCTAGCCGTTATTATCAGCTAAAATTACAACTAACTATAGACAAGATCTAACCCGATATGATAATTATAACCACACATCTAACTTGTAACAAATTGCGTCGATAAATTTTATAAATTGTCACTTGCCTTCGACAGGGTATCCCGTAACGACTCTATAAGGGTCATAATCGCATGTCGATGCGTCAACGTCCACGTATAAAGTGTATGCGTTAACTTGCGTGGTGTCACGCCGTTCTGGCTCTAAAGTGCTGAGTAGACTAATGCTTTCGCTCTATCCACGTCTGCTGCGAATTGCAGAGGTGGCTGCACTAACTGTTATAGAGGAGTCATCAACATTTTAGTTTTGGGGTCAGTAAATTCAACTTTTTATTAAAAGGTCTATTTATGATTCGGGAAAACACTTTTAATATTTAAACGTCAAAGTACAATTTCAGGTAAAACTGAAACACATCGATTAAATGTTTCGGATGACTTAAATTATATTTTTTTTTTATGAGAATGAATGACGTGACGAGCTGATCGTTCACCTGATGTTAAGCAATACGGCCGCCCATAACAGTTGCAGTGTCACTCGGAACTTTAAAATAATAAAGTGCCTTCCACTGTCATTAATATTTTCTTGCAATTACAAAAAAGTAAACTTGGTCAGAGGCAGGATGGATGCTTTGGGCAAGCAGCCGCTCAAAGTGGCGCTATATGGGGAGGACCATGTTCAGCAACGTGATCGTCTTCAAGCTGATGACGATGATGATTGTATAAAACCAACATTGAAAATACATAGGCTTTCAAAGAAGCTTAAGCTAAGTAATTGCCTCATCATCACCAACAGCCTGAACACGTCCACTGCTGAATATAGGCCTCCCCCACAGAGCGCATTTAACGCAAAGAACTAATGAATAAGAAAGTTTAAAAAAATTCTTGTGTTTCAGTAATATAATCATTGTAATACGTTTATGTAACTATTATTCTTTGTACAACGAAGTATTAGCATTTAAAATACTTTTTTGCATTTATCTTGCATTTTATTCTTAGTTACCAACTGTAGTCAACCCCTGAGGTGTTGAGTTTTGTATGCAGCGCGGTAATTCCAGCCATCACGGGCAACACTTGTCTCTCGCCTCCCGACTCGACCCGCTAATAAACTGCCACTTTCTTATTAAAACATTATTAAATTGTTTTATTAATTTAATAAGTAAGCCGAGTTTTTTTTAAATAAAATTACGTAGTGTTCGTTCGTTACGTAGTGTAGTGTATGATTCGCTCTAGAATCTAGAACGAACAATTATTATTGAATGAACAGTGGCTAAGGCAAAGAAGTTGAAATGGCAATGGACGGGCCATATCGCTTGTAGAACTGACAGCCGATGGGAAAGAAAGGTTCTTGAGTGGCGACCACGAATCGGAAGACGCAGCGTAGGTTGGCCCCCCACTATGTGGATCGACGATCTGGTGTAAGCCGTGAGGAGCCGATGGATGCCTCCTGCAAGCAGCCGCTCAAAATGGCGTTCTCTAGGGGAGGCCTATGTTCAGCAGTGGACGTCTACAGGCTGTTGATGATGATGATGATGATGGGTGGCTAAATTCCCCGCCCTCATGAGAAACTACCACCGTAGCTTAAGGATATTAAGGACATCTGTCTGTAACAGTGAAGCTGAATATTGTATTTTGTCTATATTAAGTTACCTCTCCAGTGTTTATCATTATACTCATAAAAGGCAACACGAACGATGTAACCTATCACCTTCCATAAAAATGGATATCTATTGTCTGCGTCCCGCCATTTGTCTCTGAAGAAGACATACGTCACGCGTCACCGAAGGGGCCGTGACGAGACGTGACGTCATTTGTCAAGCCTAGTGACCCCACGATTTTGGGTCCTTGTGGACTTTTTTGGAATGTATTTACATTCCTGAAAGAAATTATTTTTTCAGATATTATTCCTATGAAGTATCAGAATAAGATGTCAATAGTACCCATATCGAGAAACACAAGCAAGCTTCAGAGAAGTGTGTTAAATCACAAAGTCTACAACTCCAATAAAAGCATGTTGGTTTATTACTTAAAAAATATTTCTTATAGACAGCAGAGTTAGAATAAAGTAGGTAGTGATAATATCCTCCAAACTTTGGAGTATCAAATTGCCGATCGGCTGTCATCAAGCTCAGTTCTTGTTTGCTGTCTAGGCGAAATGTCATTGAAACAAAGCAAGAACCATTATTATGATAGGTATTATGATGATAATTATTATTTTAAAGTTGACAATGACAGTTCCTAATCATCTCTCATTTGGTACAAGTCCACCATGTAGCTTGCTAATAATTGCATTTTCTTTAGTGAGATAATTATTAGGTCGCATCAGGGAACATAGAGAGACAAGAAAAACTCTAGGTGATTTTATAGGGGTATTCAATTACTTATTGCAATGTTTTGGGTGCAGTTAGAATTGGGATACCATGCAAATAAAGACGACAGAGTAGTTTACAAGTTTTCAATTTAATTTTGTCTAAATTTGAATGATTTTGATTATTATTTACATTCTCAAGGATTTTTAATGATTTGGTTACCCTAGTTTCAGTATACCCGTGCCCCGGTTGCGGGCTATAACTCAAGTGTGACCTGTGAAAGGAAGCGAGTTTTCGAGAGGTGCCATTTTTGTCCGCTCTCCTTTATTTGCTGCTATAGATGAGAATATAAAAAAAATTAAATAGTATAAACCTTAATTTAAAAAAGTAAGTAACAAGTTAAAAGTAGTTAGATTTTTGACATTTTAAGCTCATAAAGTGCTGAAAGAAGAGAGTGTTGAATAGCGAATTTAATAACAAAATAAATAGCATAAACTCACAATTCAATGTCCAATAATGATGTGAAATCCATGGTCGAAACCTTCTGAAGTTTTAAAAGAAAATTACGCAAATTATGAAAAGACCAATCAGAATAATTTTATGTTCTTTTTAGAACACGATAAAAAGTTTTGAAAACACGGTGACATTTAGAAATTTAACACCGGCCTAATCTTCCTCCCTAACGAGGCTGCACCAAATAAGATGTAATCTGGAGACAAAGAGCACAATGGGTGTCCAATTAAGGAGATCTCGTTATCGGGGCCTGGTCGTCATCACGCGATGGTTACGGGTGGTCTTACTTGAATCATACTCCTATCTATAGAGCTAAAAGGTGATTTAGCAGATATATGTTTCGCTTATGGCTTGGGGTCCATATAAAAGAAGAATAGAGCAAGAATGGAAAAAGGAAACTAAGGCACTAGCTTATTTCTAAAGTTACTAAGTTAGGTTATTAAGGTGCAAAGCAAATTGTACTTTGTAGAGTTCGTCGTGTGATAGAAAGAGATAACATTAGCTAAAGTCTTGAGTATTATGTAGAGCAAGATGCAATGACCGGTAGTAGTATCTCTTAGTACTCTGTGTCTCCTTTCGCAGATTCCATAGTGGCTGTCATGCGACGAGATGCTAAAACAACAACGTTGGACATCGTCAATGGCATGGCCTGCTCTGTGGGATAAAGCCGTCGCGTGCGTTTATAACTTCATAGCTGTGCTTCACAGTTTGCTTTCAGATTTTCCTAAAATCTTACTTACCTAATTAAAATCAGAACATTTATTTTACAATTCAAAGTGTAATGATAGCAACGCGATTAAATGCGGCTCTCTCAGACCCTACGTTACAATACAACAGACTAACGTTATTCCAAACTTTATCAATTATAGCCTAACAGATGTTTTGCGGCGATTTTGATATTGGACTCGGATATTGTAGGGGTATGTTTTTATTGAATTTTAGTTTTGATTCCGGAGCTCCGTGATTGTTGTTGTTCGAGTTTGATTGCGATTTTAATTATTGTTTTTATTTCATTTACTTGGTGAATCGGGTATTGAATGTTAATTTATTTTAACGCAAATTCACAGATAATAGAGAAATTTACTACAAGGTTCGAAAAATACGTTGCTAAAAAAGCCTAGTAAGAGTTATGTGTAGCCACTCTTATTTCTTATGTTGACTTTTTTTAATCAAAATGAATTACGTGACGAGCTAGTCATTCACCTGACGTTATACGACACGGCCGCCCATAATAGTAGCATTGTCTCTCGGAACTTTACAATAATAAAGTCTGGCATGACACTGCACTGTGCACGTCATCATGCGACATCACTCAGTCTAAAAAGATTTCTAGACTGTGCAGTGTCCACCAAGGAACTTATACTAATAAGTTCCTTTGTGTCCAAAGATTAGACAAAATAATAATAATAATAATAATAATAATAATAACCATTTATTTCAGGCAACAAGCTTATAAAATAAACATAGGCCCATATTATAAATACCTTAAAGACTAACATACATATTTTATTACACTAAAACTAAATTTCATTGGGCACGTAGAGTCGGCGTGCTGAGCTGGCTGGAGGTGTCACGTAACCTTCCTCGGAAAAGTGACTGTGTCATAAGTCTCATTTGCCCAGTAATTTTACTAGCTACAGTGCTCTTCATACCGGAACACATGTAGTGCTTGCACGCTACTGCTTAGCGGCAGAATAACTGGCAAAACGGTGGTACCTACTTAGATGAACATTGCATAAAAGTCGTACCACCAATAAAACTACACTGGCTATAACTGATTTTACTCACAGCACTAACATTTATCACCATAATGTAATCAAAACTTCGTCTGCACCAAGGGTTACTCATAAAACTAGCTCTCATTAGTGCATATGGCCAAAGTTCCGGAGGACAAAACATTGCCACTATATCTTTGCCAAGATCTCCCATATTTCCCAAGATTATCTTGGGCGAGATTAGCCATCACTGGCAAGATTGCCATTTTGGCCCGTCATAACAAAACTATGATAGCAAGGAAGGGAAATAATAGGAAATGTTATTTTATGATATACTGTTACTTCTTTTGATGGAGGAAATACGGTCGGCGTTCGCGATTAAGGATTTTATGGGAATAATAATATCGATGTGTATAAGTAGGTGGTAGACGTACAATTTATGAGTGTATATTATGTTTGAATAGATAGTTTAACTATAGACAGAAGAACCAACAAATTCCTCTTATTAAAAGCTAGGTAAGTACTTCTTTTCCGTTACTCTATTTATTATAAGTTGCTTTACTTCTATTATTTCATTTGGCCATCTGTATGAATTAGGTATACCTTTAATATAATAAATAGAGCTTCTATGAAATAGAGTACCTAGTGGTAGCTACAATAGTAGGTAGATAGATAGATAGATAAACTCTTTATTGAAACACACAAATTATAAACAAAAGTACAAAATAGTAAATAGCAGGTACTATTATAAAATCTGTGGTACTACTAATTTTAAAGGCACCAAAAAAGCCGCTCTGTCCATAAATGCCAAAAAAACAGAATTAGAATGAGAGAGTAAGAAAGAATTTGCTGTAGTTTATTTCTTTTGGCTATGTTAGCTATGATGTTTTTCATATTTAGGGTAATTTCCAAAAGCTTTCATGCCTGATTTCATTTATTCCGGCCTAAATCTTATTAGTATTTAACAAAACACCAACAATTCCCAACAGAAACTAAGCCCAATCTCCACTAAACGATCCTGAATAATAACACATTACACGCACTTATTTACACGTAGCATTTGCCTCGAACTGATTGCATACCATAACCAATACCATCAAATTTCATGGTCACGAACCTTACTCAAAAACCAATCGTAACCTGACAGAGTTAGGGCTTCCATTCGCTTGTAAAAGGATGGTATGTGAGGTATTGATATGGAAGGACGCGTGTTTTGCGCAAATAGGCGTGGGCAGGTGTGAGGAGTGATAGGTATCCGAATGGGAAATGGGACCTTGAGAGCTAAGAGTGACGCGCAAATATTTCAGTAACAAACTTTTTTCGAGGACGGATAAATAACCGGAACATAAATTATAGGTATGTCAAAAACATTTGAGCCTGTTCTTTCTTGTAAAATGATACTCGGAACATCCTTGGAAATCGATTTTTAAACACCTGTAAAACAGTATATAATTATGGTGAATTTCATTAGGATTTTGCGCTTTTTCGTTTTTCTATCTCTACCTACATTTGATTGTACAGCGTTATTTGTATTGCAAGGCAAACATACCATAGTATTTAGTTGAATTCAAACCTATTGGTTTGTACAGAGGAAGTACTCAACGTTTTACCGTTCTATATATGAACTCTTGGTGGCTAATATGTTTCGCTTTTATTTGTCTTGAATCCTACTAAATAAATATGTCTGTTTAATTTTACAAATGCTCAATGAACATCTTTTTGACCGTCCTCTGCAAGAAACTCAACTTTATCTCATGGATCGTTTCAATTAATATCGGCTGCCCACGTGATGAATCTGCTTGGCTCAGAGTGATCAGACCAGCTTTGTGTATCACTGAGTAATCAGGCTTACTGCCTTGATCCGGATTTCGGTGAAGCAAGCCGGACTGTACTGGAAATACTCTCAATAAATTAATTGGTGGTATTTTTTTATACGTAGCAATTTGGGGCAGCCAAATTATAATAGAGTTTTTTTTTTCAATGCTGCAGGTATTTCAAATGACAATCATTTCTATTAATATCTATATCTAGTAAATTTATATACCGTCATTACAATATCTTCCTTATAGGCTCCAGGAAGGAATGTCAGGTTATCAGTGTAATCTGCTATGTAAATGGGCTGGAATTCATGGTGTGAAATGTTGAACTAGCTAGATTACATCAAAACTATTGTAATAAATGCTGTATCTGCTTGCCTCCTATAGGTTCTCAGGGCTATAGGTTGATATATCAGTTCTGCGTTGAATCAAACGTAGGTATAATAGGTACCTCTAAGTAGATATTACAAGCCCATGTCTCCAAAATATAAAGCCTCTTTCCTGGATAATTTCAGGGGGCTCCAACCTGGCGCATCATACGCTCAGCGTGGTAAGCGGGTATTTATGCTAATGATGGTAGTCCCGCGCCTTCAAGCCGTTTGTTGTAAGTTATGACCTCTTCAATTCGGTGGGGTTAGCTGTGATTCTACGCGAGGCCTCGAGCACATGGGTTTTTAGAGTTACAAATTATAATTTTTCAATTTTTTTGTTTAAGTTTTTGTTTTGCTGCAAAAATTGATGTTCTTTTATTTAGTAAAAATTTATTTAGTAAAAACTTGCACTATTATTTATTTATTTTATATTTACTCAATAGCTAATTTGATTGATTTGTTTTATTTTTTGTTGTCTGCCGAGCACTCAACGAGAATTAGGTGGTTAGAAAATCGATTGCAAAATCGGGTTTGCTATGAAGCCATGCAAAACAGATTTTGTGAAACGCGCGTGGCGTGGTAAGAAATTGGTTTTCATTTGGCCAATCTTTGTCATTGGACACTTGATTTTATTGGCCATCGATTCTCCTAATTGATTCGCGTAAAACGTTACTTCAAGTAGGCAGGCTAACATAGATCTAAAACATTACTGGAAAAGGAACAATACTTCTATCCGTCGCTGGTCCCGTTGTTAGTCAGGTGATTATCGCCTTCTAGCAAACAAGTTGTAAACTATTCTAGTGAAAGAACCTACACTGTATTACGATATTTATCATCATCATCATCATCATTAATAGCCTGAAGACGAACTGCTGAACATAGGCCTCCCCCAGGGAGCGCCACTTACACTGGAATTCATAGTCAAGGCGGGTGTCCTCTAGAGGATGAATCAGGCGCTGTGCGGCAAATTTTAGCTTTATGCATTTCATAAACAAAAGCAGCCCCCAATCTGGCATGATCAAAGGCTGAATGGTGATTGTCCGAATTTCGTCAACTAAACGGTCTCCTTGCTTTCAAATCGTGTTATTTTATTATTTTATGAAGTGTCGTGATATTTAAATTACGAATAAGGTATATCGGTACCATTTCTTTCAGTTAAAAATAATATATTTAACACAAAACAGGCACACAAAATATACAAAAATAATATTTCTTTTAACTTTTTTGTGAGTGAGTGACGGGTGACATTTTGGCGCGACTTTTGATAGTTCAAAAGTCGCGTCAACATGACACTCGACAGAATTGTCAAAGACAACTTGATTGAAATCGTAGAGTAGATTCTTTCACTTTCATAAACAATCGCTGGAGAAACCCCTAAAAGCATTTTAATTAAATACTCTACGATTGCAATCGAGCTGTCTTCTTCTTTAATGGCTTTCTATCGCTTTTTTGCAATAATTCTGCCAATGTCAAGTGAGTAAAATTTGTACGGTTACGGTCAAGTCCATCAACATAGATGGTCAAGTCAAAGTCATATTTTGTAAGTCAGTCAAAACGCCAACAGTAAAATGGAGGATATTCTACTGAAGCTGTGTATTGAAGGCTCTAAAAACTTTGAAAATTCTGTCGAGTGTCCTTTTGACGCGATGTCATTCACTCACAAAAGAGTTAAAAGAAATATACAAAAATATTATTTTTGTATATTTTGTGTGCCTATTTTGTGTTAAATATACTATTTTAACTGGTAAATGTTGAAGAAACGGTACCGATATACCTTATTCGTATTTTAAATATCACGACACTTCATAAAATAATAAAATAACACGATTTGAAAGCAAGGAAACCATTTGGTTGACGAAATTCGGACAATCAGCATCCAGCCTCTGATCATGCCAGATTCGGGGCTGCTTTTGTTTATGATGATGAAATGCATAAAGCTAGAATTTGCCGCTCAGCGCCTGATTCATCTTCTAGAGGAGCCCCCGCCTTGACTATGAATTCCAGTGTTAGAGCCGCTGCTCGAGAACATTTCTTCCCCTTCTGTATCGGTATTTTTAGATTAGTTCATCAACAGCCTGAAGACGTCCACTGCTGAACATAGGCCTCCCCCAGGGAACGCCACTTAGAGCGGCTGCTCGCCTCCTGCATCCATCGGCTCCCCGCGGCTTTCACCAGGTCGTCGGTCCACCTTGTGGGGGGCCGGCCTACGCTGCGTCTTCCAGTTCGTGGTCGCCACTCGAGAACCTTTCTTCCCCATCGGTTGTCAGTTCTACGAGCGATGTGACCTGCCCATTGCCATTTCAACTTGCTAATCCTAAGAGCTACATCGGTCACTTTAGTTCTCCTGCGGATCTCCTCATTTCGGATCCTATCTCGCAGGGAAACACCGAGCATTGCTCTCTCCATAGCTAGTTGCGCGACTTTGAGCTTAGTAATGGGGCCAACAGTTAGAGACCACGTCTCAGTTCCATAAGTCATCACTGGCAACACACATTAATTGAAAACTTTTGTTTTCAGGCTTTGTGGTATTTTGGACGAAAAGATAGGTCGAAGCTTCCCGAACGCTGCCCAGCCGAGTTGGATTCTTCGGGCGACCTCTTTGTCGAAGTTGGACCTACCCAATTGGACAGTCTGCCCTAAATAGACATATTTGTCGACAACTTCGAGAGTATCGTTCCCAACAATTACCGGTATAGGTGGAACATGGGCATTGGACGTCAGCCTGTACGAGATTAGAATGGCCCTCAAACAGCTTAAAAACAACAAGGCGCCAGGTGAGGATGGAATTACGACCGAACTTCTGAGAGCGGGTGGTAGACCGGTACTTATAGTCCTCTAGAAGTTATTTAATTCTGTCATCCTTGAAGGTACAACGCCGGAGGCGTGGCACAAGAGCGTGGTGGTGCTCTTCTTCAAAAAGGGTGATATCACCTTATTGAAGAACTATAGGCCCATCTCGCTCTTGAGTCATGTGTATAAGCTGTTTTCGAGAGTCATTACGAATCGTCTCGCACGCAGGTTTGATGAATTCCAGCCTCCCGAACAAGCCGGTTTCCGAAAAGGCTTTAGCACCATAGACCACATCCATACGCTACGCCAGATTATACAGAAGACCGAAGAGTATAATCGGCCGCTATGCCTAGCGTTTGTGGACTATGAAAAAGCCTTCGATTCAATCGAGACTTGGGCGGTGCTGCAGTCCTTACAGCGATGCCAAAATGACTATAGGTATATCGAAGTGTTGAAGTGTTTGTACAGTAAGGCCACTATGTCAGTCCGACTACAGGACCAGAGTACGGAACAGATCCCATTGCAGAGAGGCGTGAGACAGGGAGACGTTATTTCTCCGAAACTGTTCACGAACGCATTGGAGGATGTTTTCAAGCTCTTGGAGTGGAAAAGATTTGGCATCAACATAAATGGCGAGTATATCACTAACCTTCGTTTTGCCGATGATATAGTCATAATGGCGGAGTCGCTCGATGATCTCAGCACCATGCTCAACGACCTCAGTAGAGTCTCCCGACAGGTTGGTCTTAAGATGAACATGGACAAGACGAAAATCATGTCAAATGCCCATGTTAGATTAGTTAATTACTTATTATTATAGATAGATACATGTTACCTACAACAACACTGTTTGCACATCATTTTACCAAAACAGTTCATTGCATTCTTTTCAGTTCTACATCCGTGGAAATGGAGCTCGAAATAAAAATGCTGCTGTAACATCATCAAACGAATTTGAACTTCTTACTCTAAAAACAAAGTCCAATTTTCCTTGTCTAATTGGAATGTCTTTTTATCTATCTCTGCGTGGCTGCAGTCGATAAGTCCTTGATACTCAGAATGGATTGGTCCTACTTTTACCTTACACTTTTACTCATTCATTTTGTTCAGATGCGGTTATTAATGGACTGTCAGCAGAATTTACACTTTGAGAATGAAACTCTCGTTATTATCATGATATCTATCTATCGCCTCAAGCCTCATAGAGACAGCTTCCCTTCATAGGTATCAAGATCTATAACACTCTCCCCAAAAGTATAATTGATGCACCAAGTCACAGCTCCTCATTCCGCCGCAAGCTTAAGATGCTACTGCTGGACAAAGCTTACTACAGTGTAGATGAATTCCTGACAGATAAATCGATCCATGATCCAACCTTAACTATATTACTGTTGGATAATTTATATTTTAATAATTATTAATTTTACAGATTTTTCTTGACTGAAATATTATGTAAGTGCTTATAAGTATTAATATGATCAAAATTGATATGTAAGGTATCCTTATAAATAAATAAATAAGTGGTGATTGAATTGAAAATTATGTCTCTCTTAGCCAGTATATTCTTCAAGAAAAAGTATAAATTCCTGTTTAAAGCTTATGCTTTCGTTCTCGGAGTTAATTTTCGTTTTCCCCTCTCACAATGTTCAAAACACAAAATGTAAATCTCGCAATTCCTGTTTTTCTCCGATGAAACACAATAGGTGTCGGGCGAAACAACACAATAGGACGAAACGGGTCCACCTGTCCAAAATAAATTGCGTACAAACGCACAAAGGGCCTCTTCAACGCATTAAACAGATTGCGAAAACGAAAATCTTGACACTTTTAATCGTGAAGGCTACGTGTGAATTTCCAAAACCGCGCTCCGATAACCACTGTTGTAAGAACTCTGATCGTCTGTTCTTATTGCAAGGCCTTTAGAAAATAGCAGCTTGTTCCAGCGATAGTACGTGTTGGTGATTTCACGCCACCTTGTGGTCGCCAACATGGCTTAAATGCCGTTAAACATGTTTTTCTATGAGGATCAAAATACCCATGGTTAGTACCTACCGATGTTTCTGCCATCAGAGCACGCTCTAAGACAGGTTGAAGGGGTCAATGAGTTTCCAACTACTTAATAGCACTGCATCAACATTATTCATATATAGAGAGTAGAGACCGGATTGTTCCTTACTTATAGCAATTAACTAAAAAATAATGGATTAAGTATAGGTATCTTAAAGTACACGTACAACCGGGTAAGTATTTTATACGCCATGATAAATACACCTGCTTGCCTTTTAACTCGAAAGGTGCTGCTGTGATTGATAGACATCCAGCACTCGAATTTTTGATATCATTGGCAGATTGCAGAGATTGCGTTTAATTTAATAAATAATATACTTGATACATACGGCGGCGTAAACTATCGTATGTCCAATTTTATACGTCTACCGCCAGCTCAAGTTATAATGGTCGTTAAATGGTCCCCTAATCTCTTCACTCCTCAAGGTTCATTATTCTAATTGCTTTTTCATTCGCACTCGAACCTCGACGAGTGGCGCTCGCCTCGCGAGAGCGATAATTAAATTATTCTTCGCTTCGCATGAGTTTTTGAAATTAATTTGCTTTAATAGGTGCCTTGTTTACAATGCCCACGTATACTGTCTTTGCTTGTACTTAGCTTTTTTATTATTAATCTCAACTAATTTTTATATGCTGTGTCAATTGGTTTGTCTTGTTGATCCTTGAACGCAACTGGAGCAACGGAATGATTTTTGCATAAGTTATAGTTCATAGATTACACACCAGTTTAATTGTATAATCTTTAAAAAATCTTTTCATCTCAAAAGTCTAAGCATTCGGAGAATAAAACCAGTGTAATTTTCATTGTAATAAACCGACTGGTAATGGTTATTAACTGGCAGATATAGGATATTAAGCCACTGAAACTGACTATTAACTGACTGATAGGTTATTAACAATCTTCCAAAAAATGGTTGCTTATTCCAGGCATAATAGGCATGATGACTACTATTAAAAATGAACAAGTAAATATTACTTTCATAAAGAAGATTAAATATGAATGCAATAATTGAAAAATTAAGCAAAATCGGTAAATAAATCACGGAATAATAAGCTTTTAAAGTTTCTACAGGATCTCTTGTCCCTTTCTCGCGAAACAGAGCGCTCCTACAGTAACTATGAAAAATCCAATCGTGACGTCACATGCCAAAGACATTGCATGAAAGCTACCACAGCTTAGTAATGAGGTACTGTAACAACCTTCCTCTGACGTCACTGGCCGTTTGAGCTATCTATTTCTTTTCCGGTTTTTAAAATGCTTGTGACTTGGTAATTTTTTGAGATATTTAATTTTTGTTTTCACAAATGTTTATCTTTTGAGAAATATATTCAATTTATCCAAAAAAATTAGTCATCGTGCCTATTATATTATGTATTTTTCCCATTTACGGAGGAGGGCGTTGACATCTGCGACACAGTCTCGTGCTTCTGCAGGTGTCATCGATCTTTATTTGTTTGTAGTTTATAATGTTTTGGTTCCTAATAAAGATTTATTATTATTATTATTATTATTATTATTTTTTATGCTAAAATGGGCAATTAGACATACGTTTGACAACATCTCAATAGCAAGAATCATAAGCTTTGTAGCTGTTATATCATGGAAAAGGGATGACGGAATGAGCTGATGAAGGGAATCATGCACACACTCTCTAAAATGTAACCGATAGAACACCGACAGACTGGTGACATTGCGTCACTCTCGTTTCGATATCCGAGAGTCATAGTGAAAACGAAGTTCTAACGGGTATTTATTTTTAATTTACCGCTTAGAAAGGCAAAGGAGGAAGTTAACGCGAAATCCCAGTCTTTGCGGGAACTGATTCAAATGCTAAAGTAAATAAACATAAGTAACTGAATGGTTTGTTTATCTTGGCTGTCAGAATTTATTATCTCCTATCAGAAGCTACCTATTTGGAATTTTAATAAGGAAGAGGTATTAAATCGACAGGTGTATTAAATCTAAAGATGATTCCAGGGGGTTCATAAAAGATAAAATTAAGTCTGTTAATTACACTACCAATAACTGAGTTAGAATTTAGAATATACTTACCTCAAAAAAGTCAGAGAATCAAAAAGAATCAAATGATACGAGAAGATCAGAATTCAATCAAAGAAAACAATTTTCCAATGTCATCGCGACCTCATCACTGCAGAATAGTGCAATACCGCCAAAGATAAGGACTATTAAGTTATACAGGCACCACGCGGTGAACAATATACCCTCGGTACCGGGAGCAATTCATCAGAAGTCATGCACTACGAACGTTTGCTTAAGGTTGAGAGCACACTGTGGAAGACCTTTTGGTGCATATATGTGATACCTATGTGATGTAGTACTCACATCTTTGTACAGTCTTTGTATGTGCTAACATTCACAGTCACTGTAAACATAGTTGCGAATGGAGATAGTATTTTGTACTTCTCTAATTTTGCTACCTACTTTACTTTACCAGATGTTTTAAAAAAATTATCACTGAAAGACCACTACCTTCAGATTCCTCTAGAAAGATAGTTGCGAATTAATATTGTGGATCAGAAAAGTTATAATCCTCTATGCAATTCGCTACATTGGTTACATTATTTATAATAATGAAAATTATAGGTAAAGATCCAGCAATAATTAAAGGTAGCCACAAGATAGGATCCACTAAAGTCCTGCTCTGAACCCTGGCCAAGAATAGAAGTATAAAAATTCTGTATCAACTGGAAAAGACTATGGAAAATCGACGCATTAACCACTCAAAGCTAAACCAAACACCTGCATACAGTTTCCAATCAATTTTATAAAGCCGCCAATACGCGCTGGCCAAGGTCTAGCAAACACCGGCACAATATGATAGCCAAGGTATACATACCATGATCATCATCATCATCATCATGTTTTCGAGTGGCGACCACGAACTGGAAGACGCAGCGTTGGCCAGCCCCCACTAGGTGAACCGATGACCTGGTCAGAACCATGGGGAGTCGATGGATGCAAGAGGCAATCAGCTGCTCAAAGTGGCCTAGGCCTATGTTCAGGAGTGGCAATAGGAAATATTAGTCAATTGCTACCATTGGGTAATTGGGCATTGATCATTGGCCGCGATATTCAGCCAGCTACGCGGGTGGCGAAGTACAAATTGGTGAGCCTTGAAAATCAGCTCATCACAATTTTGGTTGGTGAACTGAGGCCATCACATGAAGTCTACAGAAAACTTTAAAGAAAACGAGTGGATGCCTAACTCCAACCGTCTGCGATATTGTAAGTTTCATTTACGTTTTTATGTTAGTGTATCCCTGTCCTAAGCAACAACTTGATGATTTGTTATGATCGCCTCACGCGCGCTCAGCGGGAGTCCAAAAACTGCATTAACTTCCAACTACCACCAGCACAGCAATCCAAACTTTATCCATTCCACTTTAGTTTCAAAATTGTTTAAAATTACCACCAAAATCGCAATACAAACTAAACTAAACGGTATGGCTGTTACAATTAAAGAGAAGATAATGAAATAAACATTATGTTACATTTTGCACTGTAGCACAGAGGAATAGAGTAGAAAATGTGTTGGTACGTGAAATTCAGAATTAAATGTTGGCTAGTAACATCTCTGTTCCGTGTTCAGTATAATAATTTTCGTTGTTAAGACAAGAGTGAATAATTTATTCTATTTTAACCATCTGTTTTGTGTCTTATTTTTATAGTTAAAGGTTTAATAAAATTAATCTCTTGCAAAGGTTTAAGGATTTAAGTGTCGTTCATTATTGAGTTTATAACTTAATTTATATTTAAAAAAACTTACCATCGATTCTAAATTTCATTTTATGAGAAATAAAGAAAGGAATGGTACTACCTATATTACCTATATTTACCTGCAACTTACCTAGTTATCAATAGCCTTAGTTTCTCCCGAGAGAGTTATATTTTCTGGAATAAAAATTTTGAAGATTTTCTTAGTTCGGCTTCGGATGAAGAATTTATATTTTTCTATTGCAACTAGTTATGAATCTCAGGGGGTTGATCTTAGTGGTAAATAGACAAACAAATAAATAATAATACTTAAGAAATGAAAACCCTATAGATAAGTGAACAAACTCATCAACTAAGTATTGTATCAGTTATCTGGTTCTCATAGTACAAGCTATGCCTAGTTTGGGGCTAGATGGCGCTGTGTTAAATGTCCGCACATATTTATTTATTTAACTATCCCTTTAGTGCATGCTAATACTGATTTGTTTAAGTTATAATCACAACGGCCATAATAAAATCTAACTAATATACTACTTAAATAAATATTTTTCTTAGAGAATTGATCCACAAGCATTTATCGGAATATAATAATAATAATTATCTAAAAAGCATGAGTGGAAATGCACATAAAATAGTGCGTCGCAATTATCTCGCAAATAGCATTCTAGTCGTACCAAATAACGCTGCCCGGGCTATAAATCCCCAGTTTCTGAGGAAAATATTAGACAATCCTGGCAACATTAATCTTACGTACGGGTGCGCATTTTGGGCATACCTCCCATATTTACAGTAATTCGTAATAGATGGTTACACTAATACCAATTAGGTGTTTATACGAAGTGATTGCATGTTTTAGCTTTCGTGTATCTAACAGGTTCAGATTTCAAATTGTAAACATGTGCACGCGGGATTTGTATTGTACCCACCTATAATTTACATGGTTAGGCGGTTAGACAGCTAAGCTATGGTCACATTCCCATTAAAAATTTTTAGAACTATATTTTTTTATAGAAATGTTCCATACATTCTATTTAAATAGCCTCTATGCTGTGGAAGTTGCGCAGATCAGCTCATAACCCAGAACCGGAAGGTTCGATTCCGGCGACAGGACAAGTATTTGTGCATGAAAAGCAACGAAGGATATACTCGTTCTGTGTCTGGGTATGGAAAGAAACGAAAGAATGGCAAAAATTTAATTATAATTAATTACCCTTTTGTTTCTTTGTCGGAAAATGAAAGAAAAAATTAGATACGAAAAAGCTACGACTTTATTTTTAAAATCCTTGTTAAGACACAATGAAACGAATCTCACAGATTAGTCAAAAATCTTCAATCTTAGACTCACGGGGACCGAACCCTTTAATTTCCCGTGGAGGGGTTGATAGGCCTCCCCTGAGGGCTATCCTTCACATCGGCTTATCCTTCATTGGCTTGTCTGATTAATCGCTTCACTATTTAACAAATTGAAGTCGTAAAATTAGAATGTAATTTTTATTTGTTTCGTTTTTAATTACTTTTATTTAATTGTTATTATCACCATCTATAACAGGCACCTATCGTTGCAAGTATGTAACTATCGTTTGTGCACAAGTGAGGATGTCATTACTTGTTTCGTGTTACATTACATTGCCAATGCTAGGTATCAATTTAAGACCCATATATTCGTGCATTGTGGTCTCGCATTACAAAATGAAGGTAGAATAGAATGGTAGAATTTACTTACGAAAAATCTATCCGAAGAAAATCCTTAAGAATAACATCTTCAACAAAAAAATCACATAAACATAAACCCAAACCAGCATTCATAAAAAAAACAGGAGAGAACGAAAAAGCCGTTTAAACATTCACGATGGTTCAAATCATTTTTAAAAGTAGGTAATCACGGCAAAGGTCCCATAATTACTTAGTAATTACTATTAAAAAAACTTTTGAATCTGTTTTAAAAACTAACTATACTATTATAAAATTACTGCAATAAGTTCTCACAGAACACACAGATAAGCAGAACCATGCGCACGAAAACGCGAACCCAAAAATCAATCAAGGAGCACAAAGGCCGATCTTTCAATTCGGCCTTTGTTCGCCTCAATAGATTAACTTTTTAATCCCCCCAAGGTGAAGGACCAGGCTCCCCTCGGGCCGCAATACATCGGGCCTTTAGCGACGACTTGATTAATAGACCTTTACCTGCAGGGACTTACGAGGAATTAAAGGGTTTAGAAGCGATTTTCTGATTTTGGAAGTTATATTTTAGATGATGGATGGTTGCTTCCTGAATCTTTTTGTCTTTGGAAAATCCTTACTTTCAATTGCCTTACTTTCAGGGTGCAAACGAATCAAGTGTAGGTACGTTTATTATAAAGTTTAAGTGTTAAAATATATTTTGTGGGTTATATCTAAAGATGAAGGAGACATCATCATCATCATCATAATCAACAGCCTGAAAACGCGCACTGCTAAACATAGGCCTCCCCCAGAGACACACACCACTTAGAGCGGCTGCTTGCTTCCTGCATCCAGCAGCTCCCACCAGATCGTTGGGTCACCACGCAGGGGCCAGCCTACGCAAGAAGTGCATGAAAGTAACTCAGTCTGTCTCTGTCTATATTTGTAACTATTTCATGCACAGAAATCGATGAGGTCTGTGATTTCACGGCAAACTGCTGAATAGATCTTGAAGTAATTTGACCATGTGACAGATTAAATCCTGGGAAAGGACATGGAACAGTTTTTATCGCGATAATGAACTGTGGAACTGTGGTTCATGCCACATATATAATTATAGCAGCTGGTACTTTATATAAACCCCTCCATGAACAAAATTAAAAAAACTCTTTTGCAATGCTCACAGAATTTGCCCAATAAGGTTATGTCTATAAATTATCTCAAAGAATAGTAACATTTTTTGTTGCATTTTAAGTAAGTAGGCATGGTAAAAGTATATTTTCTAATAATTTGACATCGTTCGACCACATTTCTCCTAATATTGAGGGAAATGACGCCACTGAATTATTTATTACAAAAATCTAACCCGTTGGACTCATTAATCTTTTATAAGCAATCAAAACGATAACTGTAATTGATTGATACGTTAGCACTGCAGTGCTAGTAAACATTAATTGGATCCGCATCAATTATGTAATAAATTTAACAGATTAGGCGTTTTACTGCCAGCGAGACGTTTATCACCTAACGTAATGTATGGAAGCTTTTAGCGGGGGTATAAATTTTATAATATGTATTGAAAGTGCTGCCTATAATGGAAAGGTAGTAAAGGATAACAGATTCGTTATTTTATGATAGCTGGCACATACAGTGTTATTATGATACGTATCAGTTTGTGTTGATGACCACAAAAAAGCTGATTGACGCTGTTATTTTGTTAAAAGTACCTACTAAAAAGAAAAAAGTACTAAAACAGTCAAAATTCTACCAGGTCACCCCCCTCCCCCCTGGTAACAAACATAACTGTTGCTTCTGGTGATAATAATATTAATAACGCCCAACGATCACATACATAGATCCTGGACCCTAACTAGGATTCCCTGTATCTAGGGACCCAGGAACTACGAGGACCATGGTCCATGGTATTACTGTAAATGTCGTTGTTATTCCGAGTCCCTAAACAACACTCTTATCTAAAACAATGCTCAGCATAAACCGACAAAATTAAACAGGGACAAACATATTTAATACGCTCATCCCTAATTTTCCATTTTCCGGGATGGCGTTCAACAAAACGCCTATTGTTCAAACACGAGTGTGCCCAAAATGTTTTGTAACACGCATCGGACAAGCAGTGAATGCAAGAAACGGACTGGGCCGCAAATTTTCACTTAAACCTTATAAAAACATTTGAAATTCAACTTTATCTTGGAAGACGTAAAGTTGCTTTTGCTGTAACTGGAATAAGAGTCTCGAAGTGTGTATTTGGACAGGGTAATGTGATGGAAGGAGTTTGGTTTACTTTATCCTGTTAGAGGGTTTATAGTTTAGATGTTATTGTTGATTTAAAGTTATAATGGAGAAGAGATAGGGGAATCGTTTGAGGTTCGCGCTCTAAATTTCTGTTCAAATTGGTGTTTGTTTAGTGATCGCGTAAAATATTTATTGTAATATTGTCATAATTGTAATGTCCTCTCAATCCACTAGGATCTATTGACTCGATGCACAGTGGATTGAATACCCCTCTGGAGGTCACTGTAATTCACGATAGTAGGTACTAGGTGAATCCTGTAACATTACAAGTCTATTAGGATCCACCGTCTGGTTTCACCAGTGGATCGAATAGGACTCCAGAATTTCGTTCAGTTGGGATCCACTCCACTACTATCATCTCCATCAAAAATTTGGAGACGTTTACTGCTGGAAGAGTTCTCTACATCATCCGAAGAACCTATTGACGCTGAGAGCTGGTTATGTACATATTAGTAATTAAATTTCAAATAATTATACGGCCTCATATTTGCAAGATATTTAAAAACTATATTAGGTAGGTAACTAAGTTTACAACGGCCTCATATTCATGTTTGCTAGATATTTTAAAACTGAAATTCAGCATGGTTCACTTTGGTTTTGATTATTGACACATACTGCACCTAGACGCATTTATGCCATAGTATATTTTGTTAACAAGATTTCACCCATACAATGTAAAAAAAAAGTCGCTGCAACACCGACACTTCATATACACAGAACTTTTACACCACACTACAGCCAGTGGCATTGAAATCCCTGCACTAAACGAAGCGCCCCCTTATAGCCACAAATGACAAAGGCGTTTACGCGGTTAGGGCTCCACAGTTTTACGCGGCAGTAGAGCAAAGCCCCGGCACTTGGAGCGCTGTTATCTACCCATCTGCCATATTGTGAGTTTCAGCGGCTTGTTACGATCACTGAAACGTTTGTTAGGGGAGGACGTACGTGTTGATATTGTGGACGGGACTGCAAGTTACTAAAACTGTAATTTTATATGATACAGCCTAGGTAACATAAACAGTTTAGCGTGGCAAAAAGACAAAATTAGTTAAGAAAATGTTATTTTATTAATCAATCTTCAATCTTACCTACAACAAAAAGTGCTAACTGTTCCGACATCAGAATCCAATCTATGTTAGCAAAGCGACTTGGTTTGTTACTTGACCGAAAAGCATCGTCACGTTACAAAATGAAAAAAAAAAAGGAAGTGCTGATAACAAGTCACCATAATAAGTTATGCTCATATTAATTTACAGGCGTCTCTTCTGCAATTATATGCGAGTGACTCCAAAAACCCTCGTATCTTAAGATCTTCTGAGAACTCTGACTTGACGACTTTGCTTAAGTAGCATACATATCTAGAGGTCTCAGAAGATCAACAATATACTAGCGCCGTACTTTTCAGATGCCTCCATTCAATCCGCAATCCTCTCCCGTAAATTCCACATTTGAGGCTTTCCGTGCAATAAAATTTGCATAACTACGGTTGCCGACACCGCCGCGGCTTCTTATTAAATTTCCACCCCTCCAAAAGTCATTAATGGTTTGTATTTAACCACCTACCGATGTTATCGTCTCATAAATCATAGGGTATCAAGGAACGCCGTACGTGTCTTGAGACGCCTTTATTACTTCCTCAAGATGGTATAATATCCCACGGGCTGCGGTATATTCTTGTACAGTAATCCAAGGATCTACGGAGCCCTATAGCCTCGGATTACAGATAATCTTTTGTTTATACGTAATTTTTGCGAAAGGTCACCAATAAATCTGTGGGGGATTATGAGTATCTGCTTTGCTAAATTATTGGAGTACTGAATCAGGGCTTGAAACAATTACTTCTTCGTTACTTACTTCTTATAAAAAGCTTTCATTGCTCCATATAACTGAAATGAAATCATATTGACGAATTCATGATAATGTTCTTATATGGTATACCCATTGTGTCTCATCAACCAATACTTGTTTACATCATTCAAAGCACGGTTCCACCCACAGGCCTGATTTTGATTGCACATGTCACGGACATCAAACAACCGCGATAAACGCGCAGACAGACCGTATCGCATTACAATACATTAACGTTCACCATTCGTGTATCGACTGCCAATCGATATGGACGCACTGACGCGACACGTCATATTACTACTAACACTCTTCTCTTTGACATCACCATCTGTAGTGAAATGGTTACCTAATTCAAGCTTCAACCTTCCTAGCAATTTCAAGGATGGAAAACTGCCTTGCTCAAAGAAAACTGTTGTTTTCCCTCAGTCCTTGTCAGGATCTGTTGGACTAGAGTCGTTAATGGATATTGGTGCTCTCATTCTACCTGATGATGGAGAAATTATACTAGAAAACGCCGTGATATCTCTTGGACAGGTTATAGGTGATAACAATTGTACAGATGGAAACTCTTACTACTTGGACAAGGCGATATCTTCTTGGACTCAAGCAGGAGTATGGAGTGCGTCCAGGTTTACAGAAGCTACGCCTGACACTGAAAAATTACCATGTTACGATGATATTGTCGTTTTCCCTTCCAACACCAAGTACACCGTTCGCCTTCCAAATGAAGAACAAGTTATTCGTGGTTTGAAAATTGGTAATGAAAGCTATTCCACAATATCATTTAAAGACTACGTTGCCGACCAATCTGATCAGATGGGCCAATTTGTGCTGAACAATTACTTCCAAACTGGAGTAACAGTGAAAGGCGATACCACTTGCCAGGAAAGCTTCGGATGTCCGTGCCAGAAACATCCTCCTGAAATAGACTGCACTGTAAAATACTGCCCAAAGCCTAGTTGCGTTGCACCGATCAAGCCTGTAGGGTACTGCTGTTCCTTCTGCGGTGGATACATCACGTTTGATATCGACGAAGGCTTCGACATGTTAACTTTTAGAGAACTAGTGGACATAACCGTCGATGGTTATGGAAATACTATCGTATATCACATTGGGTTTACATCTGTTACTCCCAATCGCAAAGTTCAGGTGGTTATTATGGAGAAAGGAGAATACAACGGCAATAGTGCAGAAGCAATTAACACGATCAATAATAATGTGTTGAATCATTGGTACAAAGGAGAAAAATTGGCGCAGATTAGTGGTTCTCCTTTGTCCAAGAAAGGTTTGGGCGCAAAGATCTCCATATCAATGCTCTTTGTTGTAGTTTTAGTATTAGGTACCGTTTACTTGTATTATTATCGGTTGCCGACCTTGACGTTTCCAGTTGGTGGTGGACTGGTGGCCAGGTCTAGGGGAATGTTCTCTAGGTTTCAGAACAGGTCTGATAGCATTGTGTCTCTAACGAGAAGAGACTCTGTGATGGAAACACCTCGCACGGCGTTTAGGAATCCCTTATATGACTCTAAAAGGGGGCGTGTGCAAGTCGAAGAGTCACCTATTGAAGAATCATAACATATTTCCAACACTATTTACATACAAGGGCACTTTATGTAACTTTCACTTTTGCAATCCACTGATTTTTGTTCTCTATGGTGAAGAATTTATTAGTACTCTTTGGCAGTTACCTATGCTAATTAAATTGTAATAAAGTTTAACGGTTTATTTTGTCTTTTACTATTAGCAGAAGTAACATAAATCAAAAGCTGTAACCTCTTCTTGTATTATAGGGCGAAGTTTCAAAAGTCGTTTCTATGAACAAAAGTTTTCTAATTAAAGCCTCGGCGGCGGCGCCAGATCGTGAATCATAGTATTTCAGCGCGCGCCGCCGCGGGGCGTGCCTTGTATGCAGCTGTAAATCATACGATATGAGCTATCCCGTAGATAAAGGTATTTGTAGCAATAGTGAGAATCGTAGCGAGCGGTCAACCATTGGATCAGAAACGTCGGTTGAACGAAACAGCGAGTACAGAAAAGGTTAAACAGATTCTTTATGGCTTGTCGAGCGTAGCACATCTTTGACCGCATACCCAATTTACAAAAAGTTTTTTCGCATGTTGTTGCAGTAGTTGATATTTCTGTAGTACTGAAAACAGTTTTCCCGTAAAACACACGTAAAATTAATAATGTTAAGGTGAAACGTCACGCTCAGCGCGCCAAATTCAAAGTTTCTTGCGTTTTTTGCTAATTACAGCTTAATTACTCAACGCAATTACATGAAAACTAGTTTGCCGCAAATAAATAGAATGTATCAACAAATTATGATTAAAAGTATCACCTAAATATCTATATTTATTTATTTATAATTGGTTTAGCAACAATTGGCCAAAAACTAATTTTGTCTCTGCTTTTCAGTCTATTGCCAATTGTTGCTTAACCAATGATATTTAGGTGATACTTTTAATCATAAATTGTTGATACATTCTATTTATTTGCGGCAAACTAGTTTTCATGTAATTGCGTTGAGTAATTAAGCTGTAATTAGCAAAAAACGCAAGAAAATTTGAATTTGGCGCGCTGAGCGTGACGTTCCACCTTAAAATATTCTGTTCCCGTTCAATACATTTGTGTGAACGAAATTTGTCCGAAATAACCCCTTACACTAGCGAAAAGGTCAGTCAAAGCTATTTTGCACGAAAGGCAGACATCTGAGTAAGTTATCAAACACAAAACACTTACTGTAATGACCACATAAAGAAAGTACGGTAAGTGCGACAAGTGGTAAACACCATGAGTATAATTTACCACTATTTTACTCATGAAAATGTTCTTTTAAAGTCCTTTTCAAGCTAAGCCCGAAACTTTACCACCAGATTGGCATTCAATGCCAAAACTCTTACACCGCGGCTTCTTTAAATACCTAACCATCTCCAAATACCCACAATTTCAAAAGGAATGAAACTCTACACCGACTCAGAGCTCTCTTTGTGCCCCTTCCTGCCTTTGAGGGCTCAATCATGTAACCTACAGTGCAGGTTCAGTAAATTCAGTTTGATTTTTTTAAATATTATAGATGTAAATGCAAGTAATCCAATTAATAAAAATATATCGAACTATGACTTACATTATCAAGAAAAAAAAGAATAAAGTAAAGCACCCGCTTCTAGATTGCACACACAATTCACCGTGAGAAAGTGAGCAATAAGCTAAAACAAATATTTTGTTTCCGGGCGTTTCTACAGTCCCGTACACATAATTTTTGATGCTGCTATAAATGAGTATAAATAGAGCAGCATCAGCATGTATGAATAATATCACACAACTGGGCAGGGCGCAGGGCACTGATACAGATGTCTAAGTCTGCGGTGACTTCCCATCAGGAGGGGCGTATGGCTGTTAGCTACCTATACCACCTTAAAATAAATAGTATAACGTGTGAACTATTCCGATATGGTGGTGTATGGGGTTTCTTTCATTCGCTTTTGATATTGAGTACAAAACCCGTGAACTTCCCTTACTGGTGTATAACAGTATTGCGTCAGCGCTATAGGGTTTCCACAAAACTGCTTAAAGACGCGAACTGTCGCGGGCGGTCGTTAATCATTTCCTTTACGTCTCTTTGGCTATTACCAGTGGAATCTGTTGGTCGATCGGTCGGGCTTTATGAAATGCTCCTTGTGAGTTTATAATAAAAGGTTATTGACAGAACAAGGTCAGATTAGCAGCAGATTAAATAAAAAAATAAAAAAATAAATATGTGGACTTTTCACACAGCGCCATCTAGCACTGAACTAAGCATAGCTTGTACTATGGGAACCAGATAACGGATATAATACTTAGATACTTTTTGTTTGTAAATACATACATAGAATACAATATAACACCCAGACACAGAACAAACATCGATGTTCATCACACAAATGTTTGTCCTGGGTAGGAATCGAACCCACAGCCCTCGGTTCAGAAGGCAGGGTCACTACCAACTGAGCTATCGGGCCCGTCGGGGGCGTCGTGGATCTGGGGGGTGTTGAATGACAACATGCTTACTGATACGCGATTATTTTTAAATAAACCTATGTATTTTTCTGTGGTTTTTGATTTCATGTCCTGAACAATACCTGGTGGCATGCGGTCCCATCAGGTACAAATGAAAAATAGCCCGAACGTCCAAAAAATGTAGTGATCGTGTCGTGAGCGTTACTAATCAGTGTCTAGTGTATTAATTTGGTCGAATACTTCGCCAACACACAATAAATGTCGCTTGGTAATCTTGCGTTATGCAGAAATAAAATATTTCGTAAAATAGCCCGAGTTATTCCTTTGTATGGGATGTGGCATCTGTACTGTAGGTATTATATTATCTGGACTGGTGGATTATTCGCTAATTCAAATGACAGTGTGCTACTGATAATAACTTAGTGGCAATTGATCTTTAGTAATACTTGTACCTGCGCTGAAACAGCTATGAGCTGAATAAGCACAAGAAATTATCAATTTTTGTATGGGTACTACTATAGCCTGTCCAACGTAGATATACTAGTTAGAGGTCATTATGGAACTACAACCTAGATTTGTCATAACAAGGTTGTAAGTGATATATAAATATACAAAATACATCCATGAAATTGCATTATTTGGACCTTTCTATTGTAAGTGAATATCTTATCAGTAGAAAAACACAATTTCTATTTTCTGTTGGATGTGCTAATTGACATCTTAAATTATGAGATATAGGATGACTGCCAAAAAGCCTGCAAATAGTGTTTTCTAGACATCTGACAATCAAGCTGGTGCCCCTGCTACCAGTAGGTAAGTCTTTACATTTACCTACCTATTACACATACGTACGCCTATTAATTTATTAATTAAGTTGATGCAAAGTCAAAAACCTTTGTCTGACAAGGCTTGGAAATATGACCTAGTTTTTCAACCTAAATATAACAGTTATAAAAGTGACGCCGTCTTTTTACCAGAGCCGCTGTAAAACGCAAGCAAAAAACCTAAGCCAGCTACAAGCTCTGCTATTTTAATTAAAAATGCTCACCTTAAGTAAACGAATACGCTTTAAAGGGTCTTACTTAGAAAATTCGCTCGAAAATGGAACGTAAGATATAAGAAAATTCTTGGAAAATGCATCCTGTGTTTGTAATAGACGAAAGGAAAAATAATAATTATACTAAATTGACACCTATGAGTGAAATAATAAAGCAAAAATCTAATAAAATACGAAGTAGTACCATTCTAAATATTTATAATTATTCACTTTATACATTCATTATATCTCTATTTATTCTTACTAGTCTGAAAGGGACAGATGTCGCTTTCCCAATTACTGAAAAAGCCCAGTGTGTGCTTAATAAATGGAAAGGGCTCGATTGAAACAAAGCATTGGCGCTAGCTCATTGTACCGCGACAACCATTGTCTTTATTCGATGATTTATATTTTCCATCGCGTTTCGTGGCTAAATGTCAATGCATGAGCCAAAAGTATTGAAAAATGGTACCTCTGATGTTTAGCTGAAACATAAGGAGGGATCGTCGGCGTGCGTTTGGCACCAATGGTAGAGCAGAATTATGAAATATGAAAATTTTAAGAGGATTTTTAGCTTTTGTTTACCGGAGCTGAATAGTACGACTTTAAAAAAGGTTCCTCAGGGACTGGAAATTTGTGGTTTTATTTAAAACTGGGCTTTTGCTGAAATGTTCTTGGCTCAGTCAGAATACAATGATAATTACCTCTTAGTACCTTATCTTGTGTCAGTTTTGTACTGTAGTTTTTTAAATATCTACATAGGTACATAGTTTCCGGGTTTATATAGCCACAATAAACGTTATTTAGGTTTGAAACAAGCAAAACTTGGCCGTACTTTGCATTCTATTTCTAAAATCAATTTACCTCTCCTTATTGTCGGCGTACTAGTAAAAGTCAGTAAGTCCATAAAATAAATAAATCTCGCTATAAACTATTTCTGAGTAACAAGCCCTAAAAACATATATCAAACGCGAGCAAGTTGGTGCTGTGTTCCAGCGCTATATGTCAGGGCTGTCGACTATGTGTTATATGAGATTAATTGGTAATGGATCTGGGCTTTATTCCATCGATGAAAATGTGGGAACAATGTGGCTGGGTTATAAAATTTTTGGAGCAATGTGTCGCATTTTGATTATGTCTCTTTGATGAAAATAATGTGTTTTAAAATAAGACTGTACACATATTTTACAAATCACGTGTTTGTAACCTCCATTGATGAAGATGTACTGATACCCTGATTAATGGACAATGGATGCCTTTCATCTATTAATTTGTGAAATATTTTTATGATATGTAGAAGAAACTATTCTTATTAATTAATGAAGGTTCACATTAATCCAAAAACATCGTATTTAATTCATGTGAATCTTTATAAATTATTTGTAAAATAAATTACTTAAAATATTTACCTAGTAGCATTCAAAACACCTTATGACTTTTACAACTTAAAAAACCCAGACTGAAAAACCCAGAATAAAATCTTTTAAACTATATTTATTATTTATCACAATATCACTGTATGTGTGTCACAAGGTTATCTGACAAGTTTTCACTATTCCAATCTTACAGTTTTTGCTAAATTCAACTTTACATAAACGAAAATAAAGGTGCATACTCACTTTTAATTTACGTTCACACGCTAGATAAATGTGGCACTTTACAGTGTAACACCGTCCGTCCTCAGGTTGGCAACCCTGCCATAAATTGAGTCGCGAGCACATTTGTCAGAGACAAGCGCTCGCGCTGGAGCGAGTGGAGCGCCAACTTGCACTTTTACGACGCAAGTAATGTGACGGACTGCGACGCTATGACGCTTTTTACGCTATTTTTATACAAGCTTACGCCTTTTTGCGCTATTTTTGCAAGGTTTATGCACTATTATATTTTTTGTCCGGGTTGTGTGATACAAGTTTAATGTTGTGTTAAAATAGGTCTCGGTAAACGTTGCGGAGCTCATTATGTGACATGAAAAAATATGTGTAGGAGAGACGGTATAATGGGTCAAAATTTTTTTCAATAAATGCCAAATTTTTCAGTATTTGGCTTTCTGATTTTTTTTTACTAAAAGGCTTTCCTTTTTTCAGTGATGGGCTCGGTGATTGAAAAAAAATGTAAGTAGTTATTATAAAGAAACGACAGCATTGTGGCCAAATGCAACTTTACTAAACCATTTAAAAAACCTTTTATGGTTTTACTCTGCTCTAATAGGGCTTCTAGCCCGTACTAACTAAAAAAAAAGTCAAGCAATTTCTATCTTGCACTGATCTCTAGGTACCACTAAACCTAAACCACGGAAACTGCTATTTTTATCTACTTACCTAATCTTTGCCCACAAGTCGAAATAAACTTTCAGTATTTACTTTGTACTACGTGCTCACAGCGAAACTCGACTAGCCGTTCCTAAGCGATCGGTAAAGTTAAGCAACGTTCGCTGCGGTCACTACTATGATGGGTGACCGCTACAGCAAAAAGTGGTATTTACAACTGAGCGCTACCGTGCTTCGGAGGGCACGTTAAGCCGTTGCGTCGGCTGCTGACGTATGACAATAGTCGTTAAGCCAATTCAGAAGCCTTTGGGCGGCCTAAAAATTCTGACACTAAGGGCTGCCTACACGAGAAGAAGAAGAAGTACTTACTTTGCGACCAGCAATTTCAAAATACGCAAATCTCAATGCAATCTGCCGAAGAAATCACTAAGGACCCTAAGGTGTAGTCCAAGCAATACTTTTACGCATTACTTATGTAAGGGCGCTAACTCGATTACAACTCGAGTCATTTCTCGCGAGACGTCGCGATTCAAGAATAATGCGAGAATAATTCGAAATTTACTATAGTGCGGAGAGGGCCGTAAGTGAATTAAGATGAATGGCTAGGGTGAAGTTTACGGTTTGCTCCTAATGACCCGGGGCTCAGGGTGAAGATATATTTTTAAATCCTAGAGATAAGTGATAGTTCCCCTTTTTTATGTAGCCGACGCCGACGTTCTGTGGCACTAAAACGCGTTTTCACGTTTTAGTACCCTAAGGAAGCAGATACCTAACCTGTGTAAGTAGTTAAATATTGCAGTACCAGAGCGACTTTGAGGGTTCCGGTTAACCAGAACATAATAGATTAACAATTAAAATTAGCACAATTGTAACTATAGTATACGTCTGACCGAGATGGAAAAAGAAAGTAATGAATTCATGCCTCCTACCATGCCTCACGTACGGCAGCCAAACGTGGATATTCGACACGTTGAAGGAAGCTTACCTCATGTCAAAGGGCACTGGAACGCAGCTCGCTCAGTAAAATAACAAAAAAAATTTAAAAAAAGTTATGTAATGTACAATAATTTATTAAAATTGTAGTGAAATATCAAATTCTATGTAGTGTATAACTTATTAGGTGTTTGTTACTGGAATAAAGAGGCTTTTTTATTCTTTATTTTATTTTTATTTTTATTATACGTCTGACATTCCTTGGAAAGCTGTAATAGAGACTGTTGATATTTGGGTGTCTTCCTATGGCGTAGGTTAGAGGTGCCTTTAGAAAGGATTTTGGAAATTTAGAAAATTCAACCCCTAAGGGTTTCAAAAGGAGCACCTAGTAGAGTAAAATACTATTATAATATCTGTGCCCCATTATAGAAAAAGGAGGTAGGTACTCGACTCGGTAACTGTAAACATAAAATACTGGATACCCTCAAGTTACCCTCAATGTTACCACCTGCAGCTCATAAGTGCCCTTATCCACGCACAATTCAGCATTTAGTAGAAGCGTAATCACAGCCATAATCAGTAGTCAGCAGGCAAGCTGAGTTCCCCAAGTCAAGAATGCCGCGAGTACCGAGTGCAGAGTGTCGAGTCGCTAGTGTCACGAGAGCTCTCGACTTGAGAGCCATCGAACATCTGTCGCGGGGTTAGTTTAAACGTGTATGTGAATGCTTGTGGACTACCCTTTATCACAGCGTAAAATAATGTGAAATTTTGATTGAAAATTGCTGATAAGCATAGACTAGATTTTTTCGTATAAGTTAAAAATTTTTAAAGGTATAGGAACAAACACAAAGTTTTGATAAATACAACGATAGTTGGGTCCAATAAGACCATATGGATGACAGTCAAATATTTATTATTTTATATTTTATCCGTGTAACAAGACAAAAAACTATTTACGTGAATATAGTAAGCCCGCAGAAGAGCCAGGACAGGGCCCGGATGTCCATTATTAGATGGCCATGACTATACAAGCCCATCCGAATCTGGCTGACAAAGTTACTTTTAAAAAATTGGACCTGAGATATACGGAGACTAGCTGTTACAGCGAATTAGCAGTATTTGCCACTATTTCACTACATCCCTAATAAAAAACAAAAAAATTCACTGTTCAAGTACTAGTTGGAAGCCAAAAATACAAAAATTAGATTCAAGTGCTATTTTTGAAACAAGCATAATGCCCAAAAACAGGAATCGTTAAAACAAAAACTTCGCACACATAACTACATATCCAGAAAAAGAACAAAGCAACGTACCACCTTCCGAAAGTTCCAAAACACCATCAAAGCAATTTAACAGCATTTCTCGCATGCCTAAAGCCTTACAAACGGCGGAGGTCGGGGCGGTCCATATAAATTGTGGTGAAGCGCGGTGGGTGCCATCCTGGCAGTAAACACGGGCTCTTCGGTTAGCTATAAAAATAAATTAGCTGCAGTACGGTAAGTTGGACGGCTAATGAAAAGTGGATAGTGCGCTTTATGGTCTATGTTTTAAGGGTTATGGGGGGAATGCTACCTAACGGGCAACACATGGGTACAAAGGCTGCGATGGTTGGATGAAGAGAATTATTGACATGACCAGGCCGCTGTATGACCAAGGACCTAGTGGATTACAATCAAAAATCAGTCATCAGCCTAATAATATTTGATGGCACGCTCAGAACTTGAATTATAGGATAATTGCTTAACACTATCATTATAATTATTATTTAAATAACCACGAGTTAATATTTAATGTTGGTCATAATTTCAAACTGAATTGCCAGGTGTCCATAAACACCTCTATTAACACCCCTAATTACGATCATATTACAGGCTTGTCAGCTCTTGTGAAAACATTATGTTGTTATTGCTGTTACTGCGAAATTACGGGACCCGCCCCTTAGGGACCTGCAAGTTTGCACAGCTGGCGAATCTTGAAAGTATGAAATAAGTGTGACCATGAGCAAAGATGGGACAAGATTATAGATTGAGAACTGGTTATACAATATGGAGCTGCCAGAAAACGCCAAAGCTTGACCGCCAGAGAGCTAGAGCACTAAAATAGCCATTTCACAACGTTTTCTATTCAAACTCACAACCTACGGCTAGCAAATTAACATCACTATAGTTGGTAGCTACCATCGCTTCAAAAACATGCCTACCAAATTAAGTCACGAGTCTTCAACAGCTTTCCACGACGGGTGATCCGTGATTTCCTGCACTCCGTCTAAGTATCGATTTAGGAGAGTCCGGTTCGATGTCATTGGAACTGAGCTGAGCACTCGTTAGTGGACAATTGAACATAGAGTCGATGAGTATCGGTCCGTTTGGACCCGCCGCATTAGGAGACTGATGGCATGATGTAGTGGAGAGGTTGGCGAAATTGACAATTGAGGAACGGGCTAATAATTCACTGCATGACAAAAAAAGCAGCTTGACTCTACATACCCATACTTTTCTCCATAATTTTATCAGAGAACCCTTTGCTTAAAACTAAATACAGATTCGAGAATTTAGCAGTGCGGTGCTGCATAGCGATTCAGGAGACCTCAGCGCTGAGGCTCAGCGCTGAGGCCTCTTCAACCTCTTCAACCAACTATTATTTGAAAATAGAACGGAAATAGCGTCATCGTTTCTGCAAAAGGCATGAGCTAGGGGAGAGCTTTCCGTTCTATTTTCAAATAAAAGTTGGTTGAATCGAGGCCTCAGCGCTGAGCCTCAGCGCTGAGGTCTCCTGAATCGCTATGCAGTATATTGACAAAATTGAAAATGTGAAAGGACACTCTAATTTACCAGAAATAAAATCATAATTTTAATAAGAAATAAATAAATAACAGACAAATATTTATTTCTTTCTTTCTTTACCTACAACATACCACGGAGAAAGTGCCGTCCAGTTATGGTCTGTAGCTTTCACATAATTTGCCCCATAATGGGTCAGAGGATGGAATTATCAATGCGTTTGATTGGGCCCTGTGGACCCCATGGGTTATAATTTCGTTCTTAATGGCGTTGTCCGTGATTGTCCGAAGATGGATACGGTTGAAAAAATCTATGAGAAATCGATGGGGCATTGTTCGATTGGTAAATCAAGTATTTACTTGTACTGTACTTTCATATTCTAGTCCAGAGACATAAACCTATAGACCCATTAAAAAGATTTATGTCCAGATGGATACCTAATAATAATTGCAAGTTTGTGTGAGTAATGTCACATATAATAACATTATTTTTTTGGATTATCAATTTTTAGCGTAACTATACCTAACCAAACAAAACAAAAAGAATCTAGTAAAATCTATAAAGCTTTAAATTCACACCTCGGGCTTTGAGGAACAATCTTCTTACATAATCAATTTAAAACAGATCGTTTTGAATAGCAGAACATTAAGGTATAAATATAAAGAAAAAGCAGGAAAATATGGAGTTTTCAGTGAAAACTAATGAAAAGATATATGGCCAATCCTAAAATTACTTACACAGCTAAACACTTAACTTCTTTTACTGACACAACAAAAAAAAAAAAAAAGTAAAATCGGGAAATAAATCACGGAGATATAAAAGTTTTTACAGGAGGCATCTCCTGTCCCTTTCTCGCGAAACAGAGCGCCATCATCATGCCTATTACGTAAATCTTAACATTACTTTTAATTTACATTAAGTATGATTTGTGACCGCGTGAAGGTAAATTGAGAGTAATGCTAGTTTTATATCTACTTCTGATTAGTTAGTAGGTACGTCACTTCGTTACCATCATCATCAACAGCTTGAAGACGTATACTGTTGAACATAGGCCTCCCCCGCAGAGCACCACTTTGAGTGGCTGCTAGCCTCCTGCATTCATTGGCTTCCCATGGTTTTCACAAGATTGACGGTCCACTAGTGGGGGGCCGGCCTACACTGTGTCTTTCGGTTCGTGGTCGCCACTCGAGAACCTTTCTTCCCCATCGGTTGTCAGCAGCTAGTAGATCATCATCATCATCATCATCATCAACATCCTGAAGACGTCCACTGCTGAACATCGACGAAAATGTGTAGGTAAATATGCAGAGGCGTTTCAAAATACCCGTAGGTATCTTTGCAAGAAGTTCATAACTAAATCTTCAAAAATATCTTACATATTTGATAATCGCAATAATCGCAGCAAACCAATCTCCCTGTTATGGCTAAGTTCGGCAAGAATGCTTCCAGCCAGCCCGAGTTCCCGATTCTCAACAAAGATCTGCATTACACAAATACCAACCGACAACCGACAGCAGACGGCTAACAGCCATCGACCTGGTACTCCTAGAATAAATAAATAATAAATAAATATGTGTGGACATTTCACACAGCGCCATCTAGTCCCAAACTAAGCATATAGCTTGTACTATGGGAACCAGATAACTGATACAATACTTATATACTTTTTGTTTTGTAAATACATACATAGTATAACACCCAGACGCAGAACAAACATCTATGTTCATCACACAAATATTTGTCCTGGGTAGAAATCGAACCCACAGCCCTCAGTTCAGAAGGCAGGGATACTACCAACTTAGCTATTGGGCCCGTAATAGACTATGCATTTACTTAGATATAAACTACTCGCTACTTTCATAATAATACTCTGACTGTATAGTGGCTCTATCGGTGAGACAAAGCATAAGAACTCATTGACTTAAACCATCTTAGTGAATAGAAGAAACATTGGGCTGTTGAATAAGGGTAGAAGAAAATCACTGGGCTCCTGGCATGGCACTAGTGTCATATTGGCTATATCAGGGCTCACTGAAGTGACTAAGCGTAAAAATAACATATTAAGTATAATGATCGAATTTTAAATTAGGGCTAATACAAGTAAGTCCATTAAAGGGAAGAGATTTAGTTATTATTTTAAGCTTTTTCAGCGTGAAGTGTTTGACGTAATATTCATAGTGTAATTTTTACACTAGTAGTTGTAACTTTGTGAAGCAGTATTGAGCATGTTCTTTTTTCAATTTAACTTCGACGCCAACAACTAACTTGCCTTATTACATTGCAAGAATTTTAACGAGACCCTAACTTGTTTATAAATTGAATTTTCAACGGCAGCTTGTTGCTATAGATTAAGTTTGGAAAAAGTTGAGTGATTTTGTTCGGGAATCGGCCCCTAATAATGTAATGTTGTTAGGAAGACGCTTAAATCGCTATTGTGATGCAATTTGTTGGATTTATTGTTACTGGTTTTATTTAATTTGTGAATTATTTTGCTATTGTTTATTTGGGCATAATTTACTTTTTTGTACCCACTATTAATTTGAAAATTACATAAGATGTGAAAATGAAATCCGATGTTTTTCAGTAGTTTAGTTTCAGTTTTTTCACGCTCTAAATGTCCAAAGTAAAAGTAACTAAGTACCTACCTCTATAGATCTTAAATTCCGCAAAGGAATGGGCGTAGTATAGGTTTTATTTTTATAATATGATAAAAATAAGCTTTAATTTATATTTTCATCAAAGATTAATATTTTATTCGAAAAAAAATATACATTATATCCCTAAAAAAATTCCCCTCGTAATCAAGGAACCAAGGAGCGTAAATAAACTGATTGATAGACTTACCCTCATCTTGCTGACGAAGTTTTTTAAAGTATCTAAGTAGGTTCCTTACGTTTTCCCCTTTTCTGATGACGATAATGCTTTGATGTAAATAATTTATAAGAGATGAGGCAAGCAACCGTATTAATTAAAGACTGATGTTTGATGAATGCTTTCTTGATAATCTATTGTGTCATTTTTTATTTCATCAACATCATTATCATAATTATCTGATAATAACGCCCGCTCTAGTCCACTGCTGGTCAATGGACATAGTCCCCTCATACTCGTAAGAACGCCACTGAGGATGAACTTCAAATTTCTACAAAATGTTCATCAATTCGCAGAGTGGCCTGTTATTTTCTTCTCTTAAAACATTAATTTATTTCTCTAGCCACGTTACCTATAATGAGTGTTATTTTAATGAAATCGGTTAAAAGTTTTCATTGCATTTCCATTAATCATCCTCTGGAGGTGTGAAGATTCAGACGCAGAATGGAACGCTATACCAGCTTCATTATTTCCTGACAACTAGGTACAAGTTATTAAAGCTATAGAATGAACTGGTATCTTCTAAACAAGCATACTCTATAGTCAAATCACTTTACCGTCAGGTGAGTCAATGCTCAATCTATTATAGAAAAAATATTATTTCGGAGTAGCGAAATAGCTGGCAAAAATAAAAAACTTAAAACTACCATGCGGAAGTTTGTGCAACTGTGAAACTGATTAAGAGTTAATTATGTAGCTATTATAGGAAAATATAGATTCTAAAGCATTACTAAACAAAAGCGATACTATATATAGTATACAAAATGAACAATAAAGCACGATTCTCTCTAGACATTAAAGCAGACAACAAAACCTCTAATCACCCTTCCGCACCCCAAGAAGGCTTAATCACTGCACTCGAATGCAGCAAAGATTAATGATATATTGATAAATTACCAAAAGCTATCCGAGAACTAGCGGGTAGCGGGTAATGGACCGGTAGCTAAAGATGCGCTGTTAATGAGCTTGCAGCTTGTATACAACGTGAATAGCAAAATAAAGTGCATGATAGAGTTCCAGAAGTGAATTCTATTTTAGCATTTTAGCACTAATGCTAGCCGGCTTATTGCCTAGTTTTCTTTGCACTTGCATAGCGTAGTGGCTTTGGTCTTGTTGATTGAAGTTTGAGCTTAGAGTTTGTTATCTGAGTAGCCGCCGACTTTACCATCGTGTCGTCGTGATTAAGCACAAAGTGGCAACCTAATTGCCATCCGATTTTTGTATTTTGTCGTAATAAGTATTTTAACAATTGGCATAGGCATAGGTAATTTATGTATATTGATGATGCGCTACTTAATATTCCGCCAACCTAGTGGGATGAAATAAGACATGCTTATGTTAATTCTCGGACGACGGTTTGAATTACATACAATTATTAGCTATTACAAATATAATTTGATTTTATAATACCAAATACAATATTAAAATAAAAA
The DNA here is from genome assembly GCA_963580505.1 of Ennomos erosarius. Lineage (NCBI taxonomy): Eukaryota > Metazoa > Arthropoda > Insecta > Lepidoptera > Geometridae > Ennomos > Ennomos erosarius. Next base: position 1,753,243 of record OY756983.1, on the reverse strand, counting down.
AAAATAAAACTCTTTTTTTCTAGTATTTTAATGCATTTTAAAGTCTTCTACCACCACAGCTAGTTTCCCATGTTAAATAATGTTTACGAGGAGTGAGCAAACAACCAAGTTTATAAACTGCAAAGATCGTAATTATGAATGGCCGCCGCTTTTCAGCAAACAACTCCGCATAAAGCGGTCCGAAACAAACTCAAATAAAACAAAAATAAAACGTAAATAAAGTTGTTGTCCTGAATATCCCATCATTAAGGATTGAGGGTATCATTACACTCGTTTCTAAATTAAAAACCATAATTTATTTTTATTTGCAACAGTCCGGTGCAATGGGGGAAAAATAGAAATAAGCGCGCGGCGCCCCACTTTGATCTCGATTTAATTGCCGAAAAAGGGTAGAAAAGGGAAGAATGAACCTTTAAGTATTTGATTCGCAAAATTGCTTCCAGCTATTAAAAACTCTGCTGATAAATTTTTGTGAACCGACTAACTATTAATTTGTTATTACGCTGACCGCCAATTCCTAAAACTCTGTAGGTATCTACATTTTCAAAAGTTCAAACCCTATTTGAGTATTATGTTCTTTGGTTATACTGATACTAACCTCGAAACACCCAGTTAATACTGCTGATGCGTTAATCTAATAAATAATTTTAATATGAGACACGAAACTTTCCATTTCAACAAAATGTACGGCACAAAACCTTTCTAAATCACCACAAAGCTGAAAAACCATAACCATTTCTCTGTTCACAAGTGGGCCCTCATATTTTTAAATACATTGTAAGTGGAGTCTGAGTGATACGCACACACTGCCACAATGGTTGTCTGGAATGACAGGCCATTTCGCCGTGTGGCAGCCCTAGACGTTTCCTTTGCGTGCTCGTACAGAGTAGAGAGACTTGGGATAGTCTGGTGTTGAAGGCTTCAGTTGTTTTCTCTTTGAGAAAGGCGTACAGGTAGGTACTAATAGGGGATAGGTAGGTATTAATTTTTCTTTCTTTTTCGTGTAGGTAACTGGTCAGCTCAAGGACTGTACTGTGAACTCTTAGCGCAACTCAAAAAAAGCCTATAAGACCGCTTATCAAAAAAAGAAAGCGGTCCGATATAGGCTATGTTTTTAATCGCGCCAAAAGCTCACAGTATGGCCCTTTATGTCCAGATATCCACCCAAATTCTTTTTTCACAAGAATAAGTTACAAAGATTATTAACTTTTGAAACAACCAGAACAACCACGACGTGCCCTCTGAAGCACGGTAGTATCCAATGGTAAATACAACTTTTTGCGAACGGCGAACTGTAACTGAGCCTCCGATAAGATCCGAAATGAAGCAATCTGCAAAAGAATGGGCGACCGATGTAGCACTTTTAATTAGCAAGTTGAAAGGGCTGACGCTAGTACTTATTATAGAACCGTGAACCGGTGGGGACGACAGGTTATCTAGTGGTGACCACGAACCAGAACACGCAACGTAAGGCCGGCCCCCTCTAGGTGGACCGACGATCCTGGCCTGACCTGACGCTGGTGAAAACTGCGAGGAGCCGATGGATGCGAGAGCCAAGCAGTTACACGAAGTGGCTCTCTGTGTGAAGCTCCATTTTTAGCAGTATGAGAGCTACAACATGGTCATGGCCAGAGCTAAAGAATACCTTCAATCACGTATTTCCACTAGGTATTATTGCCTTCTGAATGTAAGATATGACGAAGTCGACATAGGTAAAATGTACCAAGTTGAAACGTGTTTGGGTCTGGCGGCGTAGTGAATACAGTTTTGATCCCAAGTCTCCAATATCTGCACAGCCCTGAAGGTAAAAGCACTTGATGCAACAATGGAGGAGGGGCGCGTACAAAGGATGCTTCCGACCCGGGCCAGCACATGATGGCGGTAGCTAATAGCTATACCTACGCGTCATGGAGTCAAATGTCAAGGTAAAGATATGCCTAAACCTATATACAGTACCTACAAAGTATGAGTTTATTCAATGTATACCTAATACTCACTATCGAGTAAATTTAAATATTTTTTTATCAATAACTTAGCAGTCGTATGATGGTTGAGCAGATCGGCTCATAACGTGGCAGCAGCGGTTTCGATTCATGCGACATGACTATTAATATATTTTTGCCCAATAAAATAAAAACGCAAATATTTGTTCAGGGGGTTGTGGGACTAAGGTCCTCGTAGTACCTGGGTCCCTAGATACATGGAATCCTAGGATTCCCAACGATCACATACGGTTTGTATGTGATCGTTGGGCCTTATCTTTATTTGTATGAAAACTAAAGTTACATTATATAATAACTCTTCATTATTATGATAACGCTAACCTAAGTCAAGTACTAAATACTTGAGCTCCAGCTTACTTTTCCTCCTCCAAAATAAAAAAGCCAAATCTTCACAGCCTCGATTAAACCCTGTACATTTGTATTCCACTTCGTCAATAATTTAACAGTCCCCAGCATTCGGCTACGTCGGAAATAAAAACCGGACGTGACGTCACAGCTAGTGGAAGTTCTCCCAGTTTAGTTTTTAATATTTTACTAGTCTCAGAAACTTAAAACGTGTCCAAGAATTCCAAGATGTTAGTTTGGTTTACTTGGCGACTTATGGATCACGAGTTTCTCTCCAAAAAAGCTATACAGCTTTTTTTTAGATTCAATGTCTGCGTGTGATAGGTACTTCAAAACGAACGTTAGACTTTCTTTTCTTTCCTTTTTTTCTTTCTTTTCTTCTTCCTTTCTTTTTTTACTTTTTGAACTTAAAATAGTTGTGATTTTTCTGTGTTAATAGTAGACTTAACGTTTTATATCAGGCTATCGATTTTCTCGTCACGGTACTTATTAACTTAAAAAAATAGGTAGAAATTAAAAAAAAATATACTTTTAGCAGTGGTTGGAATTCTATCAACATTATTTATAATTCTCTATTATTTATTTCTACCGACAATTAACTTAGGAAGTCGATGAACAGCAGAAAAAGTTATGACGTGAACTTTTTTCTATAATTTAATTTGATTTACTCCATTCTAAAACTACCCTCATGTCATACTGAATAACGGTCAATTTTGAATAAGTTAAAAATAAGGTTTTGCAGAACGATTAGTTGGCAGGCTATATCTGTTTGCAAGCTTACCCCAACCGAGGATGAGCAGAGATGTAGAGGGATATAGGATGGGATGCACACCCCTTATGTTTCATTAACGATTGTTTGCTGCAGAGCTACTAAAGGTTTTAGAAATGGTCAGAGAAAAGTCAAAATTACTACCGTGACAATAAAGTTTTTAGTCAAAGTTACTGTTGAAAATTTGAGTAAGTACCTACTACATTAGCTAACATAGTTTATTGTATTGTTACAACCAGAAGCAGAAGTACATCAGAAGCCTGAATAGTTGGTACTTTTCAACTACATAGATCCTGATCCAGTGAGTGGGTCAGTAGAACATAATTATAGTATCGATACTCTTTGTTTACAAAAAGGATTATAAATAGGTACCTATAGAGTTGCACAAGAAGTACTTACCCTGCAAAACTTTATCTTACAGTACCTTTTACATGCAGCTATTTTCCGCCACAACATAAAAGAAAAAAGGTAAAGGCAACAAAAATCCCTTCTCAAGTTTACATAGACCAGGAGCGTCGACACAATGACCCCGCGTAAATCTCCCCGGTACCGGGCGGACACCGGAATTCATAAATTATGATTCACTTGCTCACTGAAAACCTTTTTTATGGTAACGCTTATTTGGTGAAAAGCGGGCATTTTTATTTTACTCGTTTGTCGCTTAGGGAGCCACGTTTTTATCGGTAGGATTTTGGTGTCTAGCTCCCTTACTATATTCTGGTTTGGCATATTTAGATTTATATATATATAGAGCCATTACATTACATTCATATTGGAAAATAAGAAATCCCCTATGAAGCTGGTTGCAACAAATCTTTATTTATAACATAACGTTAAATAATATAAAAAACACTCAGATATTAAACTATTACACTAAACAAGTAACGGTTGCAACATGAAATTAAAAAAAAATTTAAACTTTGTTGCTTACACGCGAGTTGTTGTCAAACGTACCTATGCCTCCTATTTTAGTATTAAAATAAATACCGTTTCGTAGAATAACAACCACGAAAATTATAAATTGTCTTCTTTATAATTATAAAACATGGATAATGTATGGTACGTATCCTCATATATTTTTTATGGCCTAGCCAGGTCACAAAATAACGTTAAAGCTGCTGTGCCAAATTCATCGCCGGGCCATGTCGGGTAATGACAATATGAAAATGTCTATGACAATTTTACATAGACTTTTATGGCTTTCTATTTTATGGAAGTGCTTTATAGAAGCGTGTCGGCGTTTGTGAAGTGAAGCTTCGGACTTTAATTCGTCACCCGATATTAGTTTCTTGTACCGAAACATGATTTTGTAAGTTTAAAATGATGCGCGGTATATAATAATTCTCTTTTGAGCGTGCAATCTTGGTATTTGTAGGGTTACTCAATCTATGTCTCACAATTTGGTGACATAGCTTCTCAAAAGATTCTTCTGCAGAATATGCATTTTTTTTTCAAACTGTTTTCCGGAAGGGCAATCAATCAAGCCTTTTCGTTGCTGCTAACCATTAAGCACTCTTTGGAGAACTTTTTTGAACACTCCTTGCAAGAATGCATTTTGATTTGACCATTGAGTTAAGCTATCAAATAACTTCACTAAGGATCTTCAGCTACAATAGTGCCTAATATAAGTAAATTGGAAACAGGTGTACCTACGCGTATGAAGTACCTTTATTAAGGTACCTCGTGTTCGCTTGTTTGCAACTGTTTTGCATAATATATGTTGTCGGTTGGTGGTTCTTAAATGAAATTCTGAACAAGAATCCAGTAAATAACGATAGAGTCTCGAAATAGATAATCTTTCATATGAAAGAATCTAAGGAATGGAACTTGCAGCGGAATCTAAATTTTACTTATTAGATTTCTATAGGAACTTGTCTCCCAACCTGCAACTGTATCTTTCCACATAATAATGTTGGCATATTTAAGAGCAGAGTGTGTCCTGGTGTCTCATCTTCGGCTTCATCTTCACTTACCATCAGGAGTTGTCGCCAAATGCTGTCCCATCTACTTTAAAAAAAGTACAGTTATAAACTAAACAGTGATTCTCAACTTACATACATAGCGTGCTACTGATCGCATGACTTTTCATGACGTGACCAGCTTGTGCCGCTGTCAATAAGAACATTGTCTCCCTTAACCCACACCCGAATATACGAAACCCATAAACCGATGCCGCATAAAAACTCAACGTGAATATTCTTACAGTTCGTAAATTTTATTACATACAACGTACACATTTTGTATGTAGCGTGTATGGAAAATTCATGTCAAGACTGGATCCTGACACTGGCGGCTTTTATTGTCTCTGTTGACATTCACATCAGGAGATATGACTGCGGGAGTCGTAAACGTGTCGTCTAGTTTGTAATAAAATATCACCTATTTTTGGTTTTGATGATATTCTCAAGGACTGTGTACCTATAAGACACTTAAAAAGTAGGATATGTAAGCTTGTATATTGGCTTTTGGAACACATTTTTTTATTACTAGATAGGCTTGAGTATGAACATTTCTATGCGGTATACGATGGAGCACACATTGGAAACCTTAACACTCTCCAATATTATGTCTACAACATAGATTTAAAGCATGGATAATGGTACTGGCTCAATAATCACGTTTAACGTAAAAGAAAATAAAAGAAAAACTAAAATAAAACAAATGAATTCTACCACTGACTATAAAATAGATTAATTAAAGGCAAAATATGAATTACTATTTCAACCAGTATAGCCTTCCCTTTAACCGGGACGCTACCGCGACAAGTGTCTTGATATTTACCCTGTACCTTGACCTTCACCAGGGTTACTAGGTTTTTAGAGACCTAGAGCCTTATATAAGACCTAGAGCCTTATATAATTAACGCAAACATTGTTAGTAATATTTTGCCAAGTAAGCTAGGCACGAGGCCAACTAGCGACTCCAAGTTTAGGCGCTCATATTAAACTTATATTCAAAAGCGTTCGTAAACAACCAAAGTGACTTTCTAGTACTGGAACAAATTTAAAACCATAAAAACACTATGAATCATCGCATTCACGAGTAGGCGTGCATTTTAGTACAATGATAACTTGCAAACGACAGTTTAGTCACAGTGCCACCCCGGCGCATTGTGCGTGAAGATATTTTTATGGCGATTACATTCCTAATATAATTATACGTTCGTTATTTAATGGTGATTCATTTTGAAGTCATGTTTAATTACGATGTGCTTTTATGGTGCAGCGAGGCGTAGAACTGATTATTTGCATGGGGGTGGTATCATCAACCTCTTTTAGGTTTAAGCGGAAAAATACAAAAGAATTTGGCTTTTAGCTCATTCCAAACGAAACACGAAACAAAAACATTTATCGTCCAAACACAGAGAATAGGCTTCTGTCCAGCTAGTTCTTTATTGCATAAATTAATAGTATTCCTCAAAAAATGAACAGTCGTGAAAACAAATTAAATACGTATCTCATAAAATCACAAAGTTACAAGCATTTTAAAATACAGGAATAGAAAGAGACAGTCCAGACACCTTCATAGTACCTCATTACTAAGCTGTGGTAGATTTACATACAATCTCTTTGGCATGTGACGTCATATCCCAAAGTTACATAGTAGCTGTGGGGATGCTCTGTTCTGCGAGAAAGGGGCAGGCAATGCCCCCCCAGAAACTTTAAAAGCTTATTACTCCGTGATTTATTTACTTATTTTACTAATTCTTTCAATTATTGCATTAATCTATAACCTACTTTATTAAAATAATATTAACTTGTTAATTTTTAATAGCAGGACACAAGCCTATTGGAAAGTTTACTGAAATTCTTCTGAAACCAATATTTAAATCAAACTCATAACTCTGAATAATATAGGTCAGATAAAAATGCCTAAACAGTGTTATCTATACCGCAGGTCTAATAAAAGAATGCTCGCGACTTCCAAGGTCTATCTTATAGACCCTTGGAGGGTAAACAAGATGAAGATAGGAGTCCATTCCTTGGAAGGGTTTGTCCTAAATACGTTTCGTCAAAAGGCCCGTGACAAACGGATTCCGGGCCCGCGGCTGAGACCTACTTAGCGCGATGTACGGGAGTTAAATATAGGCAGAAACTTTGTAAAACCGTACATTTTGAATACACATTCGACGGCAATCTCACCTGATGGAAAATTACGATGCGGTCTACGATGGTTGGTACATGCTTGCCTAGAAGACACCTATTCACTTGCGACTTGAAGAGCTCTAGATTGTACTTATCGGGAAGCAAAGACGCTGGTAATGTGTTACATTCCGTCGCTGCTCGGAAACTGACAATTAATACAACAACTTACAGATTCTTCATGAAGTTATCACCATCATCACCACCACCACTATCATTATCGTTATCATCATCATCATCTTCACAATATCTTATAATGCGGCCACTGAGCCCCTATCATTGGATTTATCAGTAAAGATGAATCTTGCTTTTTGTTTGTATGTTGTGTGATGTCCTGAAATAAAAGTATTTTCTTTTCTTTTCTTTTCTTTTCTTCTTTTGTTGATTTTTTACTGTTTACATGCTCCTGGAAAAATCTAATAATGACCGCAAAACTTCACCGTTAAAAATGTGTAATATATTTAAAAAAAACTGTTAAAATCATTTACGTTACGTAAGTCGGCAAACGCTGCCTGTTTTAGACCTAACTTACTAAAATTTTAATTTAAACTGTTAAAAATAACATTCCCTGCCATTGTTAGTTCATGTCAGCTTGACAGGGCGTTATTGCGTTTCGTATATTTTCAGCCAAAAGATCTTCAGATATTCATGGCACTTTCGGTCAAGAATGGAATTTTGGCACTTTTTACTATCAACCGAGGCCGCTAACGATGTTTACAAACCTTTTTTAGTACGAAAATGTTTGTAATGAGCTTATTTTACCTGAGATGAAGCAAACATTATATATATAGTTATTATCTTATCGCAATCCTAAAGAAACGGGGCATGGGAATTGGGCACTTGACTAGTCTTCCGGTTACCTTTTTTTTCTAGCTCAACTAGCTACCTAATGTTAAGCGACATGGCCGTCCCTAACAGTTTTTGTTGTTGTTGTTATTGTTGTAGTTGTTGTAACTTCTCTGGATTTTCAAAATAAGTTGATGGAGTAAACCGACAACCGATGTGGAATCTATTGGGGGGGCTACGCTGCGTCTTTCAGTTCGTGGTCACCACTCGACAACCTATCTTCCGCATCGGTTGTCGCTTAGACAGAGCTAGCTAATATTGTTTCTCAATATTGTATAGCAAGCTCTACAAATTTTTATTATTGGGGGAAATAATAATGAACCTACCTATAATGAAAAGCAATGTTTTCTCCGCACCGTAGACTATAATACTGTGCACTACAGGCATACATGTATTCAGTCATAACATTATAATACCTACGGTTGGGTGCGTTAATGCTGCGTGACGTCATAAATTGTAGCTAAGGGATGCGACTGGGTGGAGACAGGCGGATGCGGGGTGCTGTGATTTAGTTTTCTTGTTTTTCTACTAGTACGAGGAATTTTTATGTAATAGCGTGTATTTTGAATACGCCATAAAATTGCTAAGTTTTAGTGACTAGTGTAGAAACATTTTAAGAGTTTAGTGGCTTTAGTTTAGTTTGACAGCCTCCGTGGTATGGTGGTTGAGAAGGTTGGCTTATAACCCGGAGCCGGCTGTTTAGATTCACGTGACAGGACGAGTGTTTGTGGAAAAATACACAATTACATATTCTGTGTATGCCATGGTCTTCGTAGTTTCTTCCCCATTCGTCCCTAGATACAGGGCATTATTTATTATTTATTGATTTGACGACACGTTCTACTTACTACATAACAACGGTGATAGAAAACATCGTGAGGAAGCCGCCATGTTCAAGAATAACCTAATTTGAAACCCGGCATTTGGCCAACATAGTAGGTTGTAAACATCCACTCTCTATTTGAGAGAAGGTCCGCGTCCCAGCAGTGGGATGGTATTTTGAGCTCATGACGCAATATACAGTGGGAGAAAAAGAAAAAATGATAGATAGATAGAAAATGCTTTATTGTTCAATCAAAAAATGATACGGATACATGATACATAGGCGAACTTAATGCTTGGGAGCATTATCTTCCAGTTAACCTGCGTGTACCTTGCAAATTTTTATGTGGTAGTACAACGCAGCATAGATGTACGATGTCTTCAAAACCTTCAGGGGAAAAAACTTTTCATCAAATATAAATAATTATAAGGAGCAGCTTTAAATTAAATCACTTTTCAAGAATTACGTTTAATTGTTGAAAAGCAAATTTATTTCATTTTACAGCTTACTCACGTAAATCTTGTCATACATTAATTAAACTGCCATTAATCGGAACGGCAGTTAAGCCCAATTATACGAACGTACGATTCACAGACAGAACATATCACCGAATTACCGAACGCTCGGATTGCGGAACTCCTTTCTGCTTGCTAATGAGTTTGTGAACGTAAACTTAGATTCGTCTGTAATTAGATGTGTGCTGATCAACATTTAATTAAACCAGTGCGGGAAAATGTTTTGATTCGAAATTGTGGTATGAAGTTAAAGCACACTTCTGTTTGTTAATAGTGATCTAACGGGAACAGCAGATGCTCTATACCTAAACGCAGACTCGGTTATCATTATCAATAGCCTGAAGACGTGCAGTGCTGAACATAGGCCTCCCCAGAGAGCACCGCAATGAGTCTGTGTTCTCTGATATTATATAATAAAATCTGTTGTATTAATACCTGATTTATCGTTCACATACTTGTGAATGTTTTTTTAATTTTTTTTATGGGCAATATGCCCATAAAAAAATTTTTGCCTTTATTACTCAAGCTAACTACTACAATAATAAAAACTAAACTAAACTAAAACTAACTACACTACACACTAACTAGCTGCACTATACCTACTACAAAGTACATATGGACTGTATAATAGACCGCGATGGTCTATAGACAGTCCAAATGCTCCAGCCCACTGCCGGTAGGTAGCGCACCCAACATGCTGGCAGCATTGCCTCGTTGAATTAAATGCGTACCCAACATGCTGGCAGCATTGCCTCGTTGAATTAAATGAAAAATAAATGTGAAAAGTCCACACACATATTTTAAATCGTTTATTTGCGGCTACTTTTAATTACTGCCAAGTTGTGTACTAAACCTGCACTAAAATAAAAAATATCATATAATATATATATATTTTCTAAATAAAGCTAATTATACTCAAAGCTAAGAGCTTGGTATTAGCTCAAGAAGACTTCAAAAGTTCCCATTAGCTAATAACATTTCACTAAATGATCGATACTTCCACGAGTCGAAAGTAAAGTACAATACAACTTGGAAAACTTCGGTACAATTTAAAACTAGAAATCGAAGCAACGTCTTAACTTGTTCGGACTTTTGTGTCTCGGAGTTGGACAAAGCTGTATTAAAGTCGACTGGGTCCGCACTAGAGTTGCCGCGAATACTCGCTATTATTCGGTATTCGGCATTACTCGTCATTTTTTTTATATTCGTCGAATACCGAATAATAGCTAGTATTATTCGGCATTCGGCGAATAGTCGTCGAAAATAAACTTTTAACGAACAAAAGGACTAATGAGTCAAAAATAATATTTTTGACTCATTAGTTGTAGCCTGTGCCTATCATATTCATGAAATTAAATTAGTAAGGCTTTTTAATTAATATTTAAAATCCAACAGAGGCAGATTGTGGTGCAAAAAAACATTTTTTTCTGCAAGACTGGAGCAAGTCGGTTTCGTTTTTCCTCGTAAATTAAACCTGCCTCGGAAAATAGTCTTATATGTAGGTATGTATAACATGAAACAGATTTCTTTAACTTTCTTGTTTTCTTTTCTCACAGCCTTAGAAAAAATTAGAAATATTTTTAAAGTGTTTAATGTTTTTTTTATGTCGAATAGTAATGTCGAGTTATTCGACTATTCGCCAAAGTGAATGGCGATTAATCGGTATTCGACTATTCGCTATAAACACTATTCGCGGCAACTCTAGTCCGCACCGCAGTCTGGGACGGCAGAATTCGCAGACTTCTTCATTTTCACCATTTACAGGCGGTTTTTTTGAGTTCTGATGGGGTTGTTTTTAACCCCCGACATAAATAAAAGAAAGTTTAACGTTTAGTTTTGAAGTTTGTCTATCTGTGTAGTACCTCCGATACGGATGAACGACACCAATCATATTTTTTTGTTTGAAAATTGACTTGAAAGACTTGTCAGAAATTATTTTTACGTATTTTTCATCTCATGTTTTCTTGTTCAGATTTGAATTAAGGCGTATGGTTTTGTTTTAACATTTTTGGCTATTTTTGGCTACTTATCGAAAAAGAAGAAGAAGCTACTTAATACTTATACATATTTATTAAGTTGTTAGTGGAGTAAACCGTGGCAAAGCAAGAAAAAGCCATGCGTTGGCAAAAAACTTCTATGTTACTATTTTTAGCACTGGTCTAATAATAAGTAACTATTAAGGTTTCCAAGGGCAAGAGAACTAAAGTAACCTATATAGCTTTCAGAATCAGCAAGTTGAAGTGGCAGTAGGCACGCCACATGCCACATCGCTCGTAAAACTGACAACCGTTGGGGAAGAAAGGTTCTCGAGTGGCGACCACGAACTGGAAGACGCAGCGTAGGCCCGCCCCCTACTAGGTGGCCCGACGACCTGGTTAGAACCGTGGGGAGCCGATGGATGCAAGAGGCAAGCAGCCGCTCAAAGTGGCGCTTTTTGGGGGTGGCCTATGTTCAACAGTGGGCGTCTTCAGGCTGATGGGCATCATCAGATGATGAAGGTTTCATAGAGCCTTCAAAAGAAGGCCCAACTTATTCTTGAGGTAGAAGAGGATCACAGGAAGAATCACTGTCACGTTATGCAAATTTACGAGTACTAACAAGTTACTGTGTTATTTCATTACCTATCTATTGCTACAGGCAAGTAAGTACGTACATGTTAATCGCAGTTAATCATTTAGCCCCACAGAAATCAGTACGTCACAAGCATGTCGCGGCACAATGCAATTTATGACGTCATGCACTATTAGCGACTGAGTTTGCTTGCTAAATACATGCGTGAGGGTGGTCATTAGGCAGTATTTACCCGATTAATAGGTAAGATTTTTATTTTAAAAAATTACAAAGAGTTTTATTTTAAACTAGAGGCTGCTCTCGGTTTCATCTGCCTTTCTTTATACAACGTTTAACACCCAATTTGAATTTTTTACTCTCTTACAATTTAAGCTTTCTACAAAAATACCTTCCATATACCATTTCTCTACATCCAGCGATTTAGACTGTAGTGTTAATCTGTCCGTCAGTCATGCAGTCAATGATTGAAAAAGTAAAATCCATTAATTAAGTGTCATGTTAATGACAAAGCACATTTTCAGTAGACATCTAAAGAGAACAGTCCGGAAGTTTCTAACTGCCTTCCCTTTCCCTCTGCTAGTCAATTTCGTACACAAAACAATCTGACATGCCTTACGTCAAAGATTTCCACTGTCATCCATTAAAAAGTGCTATTCATTGACTGATTTGATAGTTAAAATGGAAGTGAAGAAAAAAGAGATGAATGGAAGAAAGAGAAAGATGTTGGAATTTGGAAGGTGCGGTACTGGCAATAAATCACAGATCATTGTGTTTGCACTTAGCATAGATAACCCAGCTCGTAGTAACGTCATCGTAATAGGCAATTTCGAATGCCATAAAGCTAAAAGCTATACTTAAATAAATAAAAATGACGAAGAAGAAGACGACAATGACAAAAGCGATGACGTCAGCAATGGAACTGACGTTTGACAGCAGTGACGTTGACGACAATGATGACGATGAAGATAAAAATAGTAATGACAATGACGATGACAATAATCACAACGATACGACAACGCTGATGGTGGTATTAGTAAGCCCATAATCACACACACGTTATGTTTGCCATCATGTCTACCACTAAGTCAGCCAATGAATAGCCCACTTTAGCTTCACTCAAGCGAAGTTGCCATTGCCACCCCATGCCATTTCCCTTGAAATTTCCCCATGTATTTTTCCCCTGTGAAAGAATGCACTCAGGGTGGATATTAAACTCAAATCATGCGAGGGTGGCGCACTTAAGGGTAGTGGATGCAAATGTAGTCAGGGAGGTAGACGTGGAAAATATATTATAGTGAAATAGGTTAAGCCGACAACATCTGAAAGAGACACACAAAATAAAATTATTGACCGAGCGAACGAAGTGAGCAAAAGACTCTGCTTCAACTTGTCAAAATTTGCTTTCGTCTGTTCGGATGTACGTACTCGCGTACAGGTCGCATTTTTCAACGAATCTTGACGAAACTTGGTACACAGGTTGTACAGGTCTAGGGAATATTATAATCGTCGTGGGTGATTTTTGATTGGGGGGTATTTATCCCAAAAAAAGGGGAAGTTTGCTGTGGCACCATTTACCGGCTGATTTTGACAATATTTGGTAGAAATAGTGGGTATTCAATTCTAAATAAGTATTTTGAATATGAGCAAAATCGGTAAAGGGGTTATCGAAATATAAGGTGTTAACTCCTGAGTTCAGGACGGGTTAGGTCGGCACTTCGGTGTTGACGTTTCTGGAAGCTTTGATTTTTTGTATATAATTACTCAATTAGTTCGACTATTTTTACATAGATGGCATATGGCTTCGAGCACCAATTTTTAAATCGCGGTGACAAGATTTTCCGGAATCATCTTAGTTCAGGACATAAATATTGCCGGTAAAGCTGTTAAGGTATCAACAGCAGAAAAACTTAATAATTACCGTAGTAAATTATATGCTCTTTGAATAATTATATGAAAATAAAAAATTAACATCGTATGCAAAACCGTTAGTGCCGTTTGTCTACAGTTCGTAGAACTACTAGCATATCCCATATAGACTTGAATGACGCCGTTGTGCCTGAATATATTAGTAGGTACAAATACATACAAGTATACAAATGCATTCTAGAGGTCCTTCGTCGTTTAGGTATTTATGCAGGTTCTACTGGGACACTTTATTAATGCATGTATCTGTATTAGAATTACTAAGTGTTTTGTAATTATGCTTACGTGATCATAAAACACGTTCATTACCGATTTATTTACAATAATTATAATTTTGGAATAAATTCATAGAACAAAATGGGTTATCTCCCTAACTACATATCTGAAACGCAACAAACTTACAATATCCGCCTATCGCCTGCAACTGATGACGAGGGGTCACTCGGACCCCGGGGGGTCACGTCCTGTCATCACCGCTTTAGGGATGAGCTTCCAAGTGACCCTAAGTGCCCGCATGAGGGGTAATGGGGCGGAACGAAATAGCAACATTGTTTCAACTTTGAATTTTAATTGATCGATTTAGTATTATTTCTCTTCAATGAATCCAATAGATATGTGCCTAAATGCAGGCTAGCAAAATAGATATTTGTAGAGCAAGAAAGGGATGGTGACTGACTGCGCAGGGAGATTTTGCATCCGGTTTTTAAGAATTCAAAAAATTATTTGTTCTTTATTGACATGAGTTTCAACGATTACAATTATAAGGAATTCCAGAAACATTCAGGGATAAATTCGAGTTTCTCTAGTGTTCCTATGAAAACTAATTTCCACATTTCTTTTCATTTCCGTATAAAGAGGACTATACACAAAAAGAAACGTTTATACAGTTTCCAAGGTGTGACGTACGGCCTCATCGAACAGCGGGGGTTTTAACTTATAAATAAGTAACTCGATTTATGGTGAGCCATAGTCTTTATATTAAATTCCGATAAGATTTACGATCGGTTCTGGCTCCTCATCGGCTGTGTAAAATATTGAAACGGAATGAAAGGCTGCTGTGTTCGATAAAAGCGATACTTACTGATATAAATGAGACTACCACTTGGACACGTTCTTTATTACAGATCGTAGGTAGGGTAGGTACGTATATATATGCAAATATATTTAACGCTTAGACATAAGATACATGATTAGAATCAGGACCTAAATTCGGTTTTTATTGAGTAATTCATTATTAGAAACTATGTTCTATTCTGGGCCATCAACTTGAATCTAAGTTCATAAAAAAAAAAACCAGAAAAATACAATATTTATGATTTATAGCAGTACACAATATTGATAGCAGTATTGCCTACTCAGTGTAATTTACAGACCCCGTAAGTTGTTTGTAAAAGGAGAAGGAAAAATTCGGACATGAGACCACTTATCACGGTAGCTTAATAAGTAAAGCATATCCCGGCTTAAGGGATGGATGGATGCGGGTTCAATCCCCGCAAAATGTAAACGTAATCTGTCTAATCACTGTTGCAAGTTTAATTAAACGTTGGTTTATTAATAAACCCTGGTTTAAACTTTTTACCTTAGAAGTAGAATTACGACTACTTAGTTACTAAACTAACATTTGAACGTATTAATGATTTTTCTTAGTCTCGATTTTAAAGTTAGGTTTAGCTAAGGGTTATTTAGTTTTCTACTAACTCAAAGAATTGATATAGGTTACCTTAAAGATTCCTTGTAACTATCGCTAACAACTATGAAGACTGCATCGTAGCTGCAGGATGCAGATATGTAATAGCTGGATGCCGCAGCGCGTCGTGTCGCCGCATCAAAATGCATCCACGTCCGCAGGTAGCCTAGATTTATTACAGAGACCTACTTTGGTTACTAGAAATGAAATATTTTTTGTATGGTAGCAATCATTAGAAATCAAATAACCAAAAAAAATGTAACCACTAACGCTGGCAAATAACTATAATTATGGTTTTTTTATCGTTATAATTTTGAGAGTTCAAGTAACAACAGTTAGTAAAAGTTTACCTACGTCGACACATTCATCGAGTTTCAATTTCAAATAATTAATTACTCGTATTATGAAAATATTTGAATTTTATTAAATTACAAAGCTATATTAAATTGTACTGATTCACAGACAATTTTTTTGTCATACCTTATCTTATTATTTAGTTTTGTTTGTCTACAGCTGCCGCATCTAGTAAGCTACATCATATTTTACCTTCTGTAACCCAGCGAACCCTTACCACCTGACCTAGATTTTTTTATTTCACTCCAGAGAGAATGAAATTGCTCGGAGTGTGTGCACTGTATTTTTACTGCGGAAAACACTTTTTGTTTTCATATTACAGTCAGGCAGTTGTTTACAGAGCCGTGAGTGGATAATAATGAAATGGTAATCTACATTCGCTAGTCATGAGCGTTGGGAGAGCTTTGTTCTCATTGTTGCAGTTTTTTCCGTGGGCGCTTTTTTGCTTTGGCTACTTATTTATTTTTTAATTAAAATGTGGTATTTGTATTATATTTGCTAATAGTTGTGTTAGGTTATGTTATAGAAGCTTCATTCTAGAGCCATGGTTTTTAAACAATATCACAATTTCTCGTGTAAACAAAATTGGGAGGTGTGAAATTGTGAGAATAGTCAATCCACCCGAATGTTAACCTTGGCTTAAAGACTGTGGCCTTCGACTTGAGTGTGCTCAAATTGGTAGTAAATGCCAAACAGATTTAGATTTTAGGTCTTATAAGCTTCTTCAACGCCCGCAACTAAGGTAGTTTCGTAACCGGTTGCTATAAACGAAATAATAATACATAGCCTTTTCTTGAACCTCATCTAGCTCTGTATGATAAAATTATGGCAGAGGAATCAAGTTAACAAACCCTCAAACTAAATTTCGCTGAAGTATTTTCCTCGCTGAAGGATATAGGGTAAGATAATCTCACCCTTGAGGTTCCTCGTATCTCAAGATGCCCGGGATTCCTAGAATTCCCCGAATCTTACCGTATATAGTAGATATACTTATAGTCGGCTTAATTTCATACTATGTAAGCAAAAAAAAGTATTTAAGTGTTGTATCAGTTATCTGGTTCCCATACAAGCTATGCTTAGTTTGGGCTAGATGGCGCGGCGCTGTTCTGAAGGAAATGTCCACACATATTTATTTATTTATTTTATTTATGTGACGTTCTTTGTATTATGATTTTTTTGACTAATTGTGGTGCTATACTCTGCACCTTGATAAGTGTACCTACCCTATATCGGCGATAAGTAAAATGGGAGACCTTTTTGCCACGCAAATATAATATTACATTTATCTTTTTCAGTTTTTCTGTGTTCAAACAGAATAACACAATTAAATCCATAATCCTTTACCCATAAAATTATATCCGGAATATTTTATACAAATTATCCAAAAGCAAGTACCCACTAATGAAACAAATTGGAAGTAAGGCGGAATTAAAACCGGATTTTTGGACGATTAATTAAAACAAGAAAAGGGTCGTCCTAAATAATATAAAGGTCGTTAGGAGTGCAGCCGAAACGTCATTATCTTTGGGTGGTGGGGTGTGGCCCCAGTGTAGTGTGTGAGTTACCCATTGTAAGATAGGAAAATAATGTATTAATACACTCAAATCATCATTTACAACAGTCCGAAGACGTCTTCTTTTTTCTTACTGTTAGCCTTATTATAGTAAGCTCAAAGTCGCACAACGAGCTATGGAGAGAGCTTAAATTTTAATATGTAGGTAGGTACTTATCTGTTTCTATAAATCCGTCGTAAGATAACAGTCGTTAAGCCAAGTCAGAAGCCTTCGGACGGCTTAAAAGTTCTGACATCAAGGCTGACCCCTTGCCTACACGAGAAGTAGAAGAATCCGTATTTATGTTTTTCTTTCATTAAAGTTAATGTGCGGAAATATAATTACGCTGTTTAATTTAAATTTCGTATGGTATTTTTACGGGGAGCCGATTGATGCAGGAGGCGAGCAGCCGCTCTAAGTGGCGCTCCCTGGGGGAGGCCTATGTTCAGCAGTGGACGTCTTCAGGCTGTTAATGATGATGATGATGATGATGGTATTTTTTGTGTTAAGTAGGTACATTCCGCTCATCGCCACCCGCTTTTAACCGCACCACAAATAAGGACAAACGAATCGAATAGGTATACTTCTTTTTTAGACGAAGCAATTAGAAGCGAAGACCTCTCGACCTCTCAAAGGGTAGAGGATCGGAATAAAAGTAAAACCTTATCGACTCAGCGAATAAATTCATCCGCTTGATGAGAAAGAAACAGAAGCTATATTAAAATAAAATATAGTCTTTGAAAGCTAGATAACATATTCGATTATTTAAAAGTCTTGTTAATTTTCTGGTGTATACTTAAGCGGTAGTAGGGATTGCAATCCGGAAAACCGAATCCGGTAATCCGGCGGATCCGGTGTCATTTAGCGCTTACCGGATCCGGTATTAATACACCGGATCCGGTTTACCAATTTTTAGAAAAATAGTCGCGCTATTGCTTGAGTTACGTACTTTAAATGCATATGCTAGCGCGTACGTTGATTTATCTTGATCTTGACTTGAATTGATGAAGTTATAAAAGTATTTTTATAACTTCATTCATCATGATGTCTGCTATAAGTATAAGGATGATAATTTTTAGTACCTATGCTCAGGCACATAATAAAATTTATTAGGATGAAAGAAAGAAAATACATTATTCAAAACAATATCACACATTACATTTTTAACTATTTGATAATATTAGATATTCAGAAAACTACTAAAACATAAACACTAAATATAACGTTGAGTATGAAATTAAGGTCATAATCATGGTCTCGAAAATTATAGAAAACTGTTAGATATAATAATATTAAATACTAACATTGATCTAACTTTGGAAACTGGAAGCCTGAACCACCCATTTGTTCCGATCAATTTGTAAACATGACTTGATCCCGCAACCTTCAATCCCTCAAGCTGAAATTACGCTAAGCAGGCGATACTGCTATAAAAATTACAAACACCCATTTCTTTATTGACTATAGTTACACTGTAGTAGATTTTTAATCGTCTGTCTAATTACAAGGAAAATAAAGTTAAATAAGTATAGATATATAATGTTTTAGCTATATATATCTCGCATTTGTACCTACAATCACTTGATTATCTCATAAACAGTCATTTTTTAAACGAAAAGAGAAAGTAAACCAATGTGATCAATCCGGCCGGATTGAAAATGACACCGGATTGCAATCCCTAAGCGGCAGTATGTATTCAAGTCGTTTTCATATGTTTGGGGAACTATGCACCATCATCAACAGCCTGAAGTCGTCCGCTGCTGAACATAGGTGGTTTTCACCAGATTGTCGGTCCACTAGTGGGAGGCCTGCCTACGCTGCGTCTTCCGGTTCCTGGTCGCTATTCGAGAACCTTTCTTCCCCATCGGTTGTCAGTTCTGCGAGCGATATGGCCTGCCCAATGTTCATGTATATTATTTTGCCTATAGTATGCTAATCATGGCTAATGTTTACAAACACTAAGTAGAAGTAGCAGGCTTCTCAATCTTCTTAAGCGATTCAAAATCATCGGAGTTTGTTGAAAGTTGCCGCTGAGTCACAATACCAAAATTAAACAGTAAGTCAACTTCAGTAAACTTCCAACTCCCAACCATGTTTTTTTTTGTGTGCACTGTCGTAGATTAGTGTTGGAGTTTTTATTTAAAAATAATGAGTATATTGTATGCATTTGGTCGTACGATTGTTAAAGTATTTTTGTATATTCACTTTTTGTAAGGTGCACTCAACTAACTAATATTTATGCTACTAGTAGTATATAAAAAGCACGTTTCGAGTGTTTGCTGCGCTGGCATAAAGACAGTCCAAATACATTGCACTTGCCCAGCATTGCCTTTTGAACTGCAATGATAGTTACTAATGTGATGGATGTGTGACACTTTTTTGTGACTGGTTCGTTGTGGCAAATGAAAGACAGAATTTTTTTAACCTATCAAGTTAAACCAAATTGGGAAATGTAAACATCAACGCCTTATGCTTGAAATGCTATCTTCAGTTCGTGTTGGCTTACGCTTCTAGTGTGTACGTCGAGTTATGTACCCATCATGTTTCAATCAAGCCGCAACCGCAGATTCTGTTTCCCAATACATTTTATACTGTTAGCATTTCTATTCTGCTTGCAAGTAGACGGGCGCGAACTTTGCACTCAAACGATTGTAAATCGAGATAAATGTTTGATGGGATTCGTAAACTTGGAGAGTTGATCGGTGAAACGAAGTCTTTCAAAGAATATTTAAAAGTTTGGACAAAGGTTACTTACTAAGTTTATACGTTAGTGTCAGTTCTATGCAGGTCACATCAGTAAGTATTGACTTCACCAGTTTTGTTTCTAGTAGAAATATAGCTTAAAATATTGTAAAAAAACTAAACAATAGAAAAGGTTTTAGGTGCCTAGCATCAACATCATGGCTGTTAAATTATGAAAGAATTATAATGATAGAGCGACGACATACAAGACAAAGTTGTAGGAACTGGAATAATAGAGTTTATGACCTACGTCCAGCATTGGACTAGTGTAGGCTGTTGATATAGATGATATTTACTCTGAACCAATGATAAAGACATTTCCATTACCAATCATATAAATACCAGTCATAAGTAAAAATAACTCTGAAGTCAGGAGTTTTGACACTGTCTGTTCCATCGGCCCCGGTTAGCGCTACCGCGGAGGATGACGCCTTTTAAATGTTTGTTTCCTATCCTCCCCGATGATGGGGCAGCGGCACCGGGGAGGATGAGATCAAGCCGTTTTTAAGGGTATCTTCTAGGCAAGCACGATCTATCGTCGACCGCGTCATCACTTACAATCAGGTGAGACCGTGATCAAATGTTATCCTATCGTCGATAAAAAGAAAAAAGTAGGTAGATATCTACTGTTGAGATAATTTTATTTATTTTAAGTATTTTTAAAAGGTAAAAATGAGGGAAACATTAAACACGTCAGAGAACAGGGCATTATAGATAGATAAATCTTTGCACAACGGAAAATTACCGAAACAAAGGTCAAAAGACTATATATACAAGTATACATCATAATATTTTAACCATCACTAACAAGATTTCAGATACAAATAGATAAGAATATTAAAATACTTGTAAACAAAACTAATTTTGGATATTTTACATCGATTGCGAGGCCTAAATGCTTCCGGTATTATATTTAATTTGAACACACATCGTATTATATTTAATGCAAAATAGATTCCACGTAGTTTCAAAAACATTACCCATTCTTCTGTCTCGCAGAACAACTGGCAATGAATCTAATGTGATTTAATTTAAATCACAATCCGATGTAGCAAGTCGAAAGTAATAATGTCTACGTTGACATTACAATTTTTAGTGATATTTTTAGTTCAATTAGGTGGGCTGTATGTAGCTGAAAAAGTAAGTACTTAAATCAAGCTCAAATGCTATAAGCTATTTATATACTTATAACTAGAAAAACCAAGTTCGGGTGACAAATGTAGGAAATGAGATCACTTACTTTAGGGATGGATGGATGGGAGTTCAAAATCCGCTCGTGATTCAAATTTTTCTTATAAAATAGAATAGCTTTAAATAGATTTTCTTACTCATGCAGTGAAGTGGTTATGTAGCCGAGAGAGCACATTTAAAAGCCTTGGCTAATTACTATTATTTCACAACAATGACGGCTCTGAAGCATTAGATCTTAATCAATGTTAAAAATCATCAATAAGTTGTATTTATTTTCTGTAAAGCTCATCTAGTTAAGTACCATCGTTAGCCAGTTACTCTGCCGCCAAGAGTAGTGTGCAAGCACTGCTCTGTGTTTCGGTTTGAAGGTCACTGTAGCATGTGAAATTAATAGGCAAATGAGACTTTATGACATTATCATGGTCCAGTATTTTTATTACAAGACTGATGCCTCAAGATGACGAGCGCAGTCAGTGTCACGCGAAGTTTACATTTAGGAGTTCCGAGCAGTAGCCTTACCGCGTAAGCCCGGTGGCAATCGCAATCGTGTGCTCTCTTGCTTACACTCAAGGGCTTGTACATTGGCGCAAGCAGGATGGCAGACGATGTTCATTACCAGAATGCTTACGCGGTAGGGCTGCAGGTAACACTGCAACCGTTATGGGTGGCCGTTGCGCTTAACATCAGGCGAATGACTTGTGAAACGGTTGTATGATTTCAGATCAGATACTTGAGCACAGAACATCCCAATGTGACTTACGTCAACCCAAAATGGTTTAAGTACTTCAATGTCTCCTGCCGACGGTACAGTCGCGATGACCCGGTTTACTACTTCGAAGCTCACTTTGAAACTATATATATTTGTTATAACAATCTTTCGGTAAGATGTGGAACAAATAGATACATTATATTTATGCTTGGCTGTGTGGTGTGAGAATAGGACTACGGCATATCTTCCCCTGGGTGCCATAAGACCTGGCTAAGTCCTTGCTTCTTAAGAAGCAAGCAGTCGCTCCAAGTGCTATTTTATGGAAGAGGCCTATGTTTAGCAGTGAGCCCTTTCAGGATGATGATGATGTTAATTTAAAAATTTAACTTACTTAAGCTGTTATAGCTTAAGTAAGTTAAATTTGGCAATATTCCACAGAATCTGTCGCCAAGCACTTAGTAGTGTATTCCTACATATTTAGAGAAACATCTCCCAACTTTGACTGGGAATAAAAAAATGATATCGATCTAAGAAACTTATTTTGCAGGTCGATTTCCACTTCTACCAGTTTTTGTCAAATCAATACAAAAGAAGCTTTGTAGAGTTTCATTTTTTGATCTGTGACGTACTTCAAAAGGAGACCTTTTTTGGCAGTAGTTTTAAACAAGGCGGCTTAAAGGCAGGATGCCCTATTCCAGTAGTAAGTAGAAATTCCAAGTTGAAAACAAAAAAACGGCTAAGTGCGAATTGAACTCGCGCACCGAGGGATTCCGTACACATTTAAATACTTACTTACATATTTTGTGATAAAACCAAATAAAATATCATCCCAAATTGAACTATGTTGCAAGTTTTACTAGGTGGTAGGACTTTTCTGCAAAGTTCGTCTAGGTAGGTACCACCGCTTTGCCAGTTATTTTGCCGCCAAGCAGTACTTAGTGTGCAAGCACTACTGTGTTCCGGTTTGAAGGGCATTGTAGCTAGTGAAATTACTGGGCAAATGAGACTTTATGACCTGATCTCACAGTAGTAATCTGATTACTAAACTGTGTGATGTGTCACGATGACGTGCACAGTGCAGTGTCACGCAAAACTATTATTTTAAAGTTCCGAGTGACACTGCAACTGTTATGGGCGGCCATGTCGCTTAACATCAGGTGAACGACTGGGTCGTCACGTCAACTATTCACATAAAAAAAAAGGTTCAACTCGTACTTGGCTCCTTGGAGTCCTACTCACTATAATAATACCAAATCATAGACCCCCCTACTAATAAAGTTTGTGCAGCAGAACAGTGGCTATTTAATGTTTTGTTTCTTTCTACCAATTTTGAAATTGGAAAATATAAAACAATAGAAAATACTGCTATTCTACTGTCATTTTATGAGTAAGGAGGGTCAAAATTTATGTTAACCTTTTATTAACTGTTTCAGGCAGTTTTCGACTTATACAACATATCAGTACCGCCTAAAAACATCCCGTTCAATTTTCCCTTTACAAAAGGGAGGATATACTTAAACCTGACTTCCACAGATAACAAGGAGCTTGTGCTAAGTGGTCACGTCGACATGGAAATAAAGGAATATAAGTTTAAAATCAGGAAAACACTACCCTACCATTTATGACTTCTGTGATTAATAGAAATGGTTATGGCATTCTACGATGACGTTATTACTTGAACATGATTCAAAATTGATTAAAAAAATAGCAGTAGGTACTTATGTGAATAAATAAAATATTTTTAATACAAAATCTTTAACGATTGTCTGTGTTCCGGTTTTAAGAGCTTCCTTCATGCAGTGTTCTTTTCTGTGTAAAAATATGTTTGAATTTTCATCGTGAAATGATTTGTTTATTTATAGCTGCATCATCTGCTTAGCGTGATCAACAGATTTTTTATAGCAACAGAAAAATTAAAAATGTTTGAATGATAATACTTTTCTACTATCTACGATAAAATTAATCTTTTACTTCGTACTGTGTACAAGATTGTACTTACTTTACGATACGTAACTAGTTACAATTATTGAAATAATATATTGTACCATGTTATTATTGCAATATTTTACCGACATAACCATTTGCATCCGGTATATGTAATGTATTGTAGTGTAGGTGAATCTATTATGGTAATTTTGTTGCAGGCAGTATTCCGGGACATTTTCGGGATGAACATTAATGAAAAATGATTTCATGAAAAATTTTCAGGGTGAATTTGTCGGTTAGGTAGAGACAATAAAGACCTACTCTAATGATTAGAATCTTTATCTATCTATAACTCAACTTAGTCATAACACGTAAGTTTAAATATAGGTTTATATACCAATTATAGCAGGTTTACAACACATATTCTCGTCAGTTCAGTTTCTGTTGCCGCAAGTTGACATGTTACCGGGATTGGCAATTTATCACGCCAGCGATCACGCTAGTGGCATAGAATGCTAAGTTATACTCTACTAGAGGTATTAGCCCGTGATTTTACCTGCGTATCATCAACTGCAATTTCACCCCTTAGGGATTGAATTTCCAAAACCCTTCTCTTACCCATAAATAGAAGACACCCTCAAATTATAAGTCTCTATAGGTCCAGATGTCTGTACGTTTTCTGTTGTCTGTCAGTCAATCATAAATTGGCTAGAATTATTTGTTTTATTACTTCTATGTTTTGAACCTGGAGACTCTAACTCACAACCTCACGTCAACAAGCGACGTGTCACTGCAATTTGTCACGCATCCACGCTTGGCGGTGCTCTGTAGGCAAAATTTATGGTTCGCTTGGTGCAGAATGCAAAATTCAACAGGCTGTGTGTAAATAGATAAAAATTAGGGCTAGGAGGAGAGGGCGCTACTGTGCTCGAACGTATATCGGCTCCATATATTTGTTAAATTAAAAATAGTTAAACCGTACATTCTACTACGAATTTAGTTGAAGTCGTCGGCTAAGTGCTTGGAACATGTGAAGAAGAGTAAATAAACCAAGAACACCAGGGTTGGAAGAGGATTTTTCAAAGGGAAAAATCAGTGCAACGGTCGTTAAACGGCGAGCGATCTAAAGTGAGAATTTCGGAATAAAAACGCAAAAACAGATAAACGAAGGTTAGTCGGTGCAAGAATAAAAAAAAAGTGAAGTGCTAAAAAGTGAACCTGATAGTGGTGTATGAAATTCTGGTTTTTATAACCTCAAAAACCACAAAAACAAAGTGCAGATCACTTAAAGAGCACGGGAAGCGCCATCTATCAACAGACGCTTGAACTACTAACACAAGTCATTTGGCGTAACACCGGAGTTGAATCTTGATCATACAGGAAATAAGTGATCTATGCGAGTAACCATTACACATCGCTAGGGGTAATATAAGTTCTAGTGCCTACTGGTAACATAAAACCGGAGCTAGTAGCGTGCAATTGTTTTGACAAATACCGCAAGAGGGCCTTACTGGTACTCTCCTATCGAAAATGGAAAACATGATGAAAATTCTGCAGGACATCCAAGGAGACCTCAAAAATCAAAAACAAGATATGAAGAGTATGGAGAAGAATATTAAGGATTCTATTAATAAAAATATCGACGAGAAATTTGAACGTATAGAAATGAGGACAAAAAACATAGAGAAAAAAATAGAAGAACAACAAAAAACAATAGAATTTATGGACAAACAAATGAGAAAGAAAAATATAGTATTCTTTGGAGTCGAAGAAGAAGAAAGAAGATATGATGATTTGACCGACTTAATAGTCAGTATAATAAATAAAATGGGTATAAAATGTGAATGGTGGGAAATAGAATCGGTCGCCAGAATAGGTAAGAGGGTGGAAAATAAAATTAGACCCGTCGTAGTAACATTATCAACTTTGAGTAGAAAGCTAGAGATATTACGAAACAAGAAGTCGCTCCACGACACTACTATTTATATGAAAGAAGACTTTCCACCGCAAGTGCTGAAAAAACGGAAAGAGCTTCAGGAAAGTTTGAAGAAGGAGCGCGACGCGGGGAATAAAGTAGCTCTGCATTACGATAAATTAGTAAAGTTTGGAACCCAAAGCTCGGCTGGTCGCAGGTACGATACATCCAATTCAAATAAGAGGTTAATGTCCGAATCACCGGAAGCCATGGGAACTGGGCATATAGAAGATGGAACAAAACAAATGCCTAAAAAAACAAAACCTCAAAATATAACAAACTTTCTGCGGCCTTCTCAACTGACGTCAGCGTCGACCAATAGACCCCTACCCTCACATACTGATTCAAGCCAAAAAAAAAACTAAGCAGCGCCTCTCCTTCTTCTCCAAGCCGGCCGGTCACCGTGGAGAAGTTAGACCAAAGCCCCCTGAAACAGACAAAACGTATGATGAAGAACCAAAAAACTAAACAGCAGCACTGTATATATGTAGCTTCACTTAATGTCAGAACTCTATTAGCAGAGAGTAGAGTCACAGAACTCAGTTTAGCCATCAAATCAATAAAATGGGATATAATCGGAATATGTGAAATCAGAAGACCAAAAGAAATCATAGAAGAACGCTCGGAGTTTATTCTTCTTCATTCACCTGGATCTAACGGAAGAAATGGAGTGGGGTTCCTAGTAAAAAAATACCTGAAAAACAACATTCTGAGCTTCAAATCGTTCTCAGATAGAGTTGCAGTGTTGGAACTACAAGCATCCGAGAGTTCCATGTGGGCGTTTATACAGGTATATGCCCCTACGGAAAAATACGACATGGAAGCCATAGACCTATTTTATGAAACAGTAGAGGTAGCCATGAACTCCGTACAATCAAGGAACCTGGTTGTTCTAGGTGATCTAAATGCGAAAGTAGGGAAGATGCGTAAAGGCGAAGAATTGGTATTTGGAAAATTCTCATATGGTGAAAGAAGTCCACACGGGCAAAGACTGATAGAGTTCGCATTAGAACATAACTGTAAAATTATAAACAGCATATTTAAAATAAAGAAACACAAAAAATGGACGTGGCAATCTCCGAATGGGAAGCTCCATAATGAAATAGATTATATACTCACTAACAAACCCGCTCAAATACAAAGCTTTGATTTAATACACAGTATAAATTTTTATACTGATCATAAAATGATTCGCTGCAAAATCCTGATGAAAACTAAAATAAACAGAAGAAAATTTATGTCAAAAAAATATAATAGAGATCTACCGATGGTCAGAGAAGATATGGCGATACACTGGGAAAACAAGTTCATAGAAGCACTACAAAAATCAGAGGAAATACAGGAGCAATACAACTTATTAGAGAGGGAAATACAAAACGTGATTAAGGAGATACCGCGGGAAAAGGATGAGAAAAACAAATACATTAGTCAAGAAACAGAACGTTTACTGGAACAAAGAAAGCTGCTTTATACAAAGAAAAGAACAAAAAATGTGAAATCGGATATTACAAGAATTAGCAAACAAATTAATAAAAATATAAGCGAAGAGAAAAAAATAGAGAGACGAAGAACGTTCGAAAGGTTTATAAGCAAGTCTGGTGCCCTACGGAAAGCATATAAAGAGTTGGCTGACAAGCTAGAGTGGACAGCAAATGTGAAGAATAAACGCGGTAGAGTATTATCTAGACGTCCAGACATAATTAAAGAAGCCACAAACTTTTACGAGAATCTCTATGCTTGCAATGAGACCGTATTAGGAAAGAAAGCAAGGGAGCACGTCAATGAAGCGAATGTAGAAACAGGATCGAGACCACTAAGCCTGCTTCGGTCGGAAATAGCCCACGCAATTATGACCCAAAAAAACGACAAAGCTCCGGGAAATGACAACATAGCTAACGAAGTTTTAAAATATCTATGCATACCGCTTCAAAAGCCATTGCAGCAATTTTTCGATAATATCATGAAAGTAGAGTCAACGCCCTCGGAGTGGTCAAAGTCTATAATCACATTACTGCACAAAAAGGGAGACCGAAACGATCTCGGTAATTACAGGCCGATCAGCCTTATGACAAACTTGTACAAGATATTTTCAAAAATTCTATTGAGCCGACTTACCACTACTCTAGATTCAAAACAACCAAGAGAGCAGGCCGGATTTAGGAAGAAGTTTTCTACTATTGACCATATACAAGTAGTCACTCAAATGATAGAGAAAGCAAAAGAATACGGAAAATCTTTGTACATGTGTTTTATAGATTATACAAAAGCATTCGACTCTTTACTCCATGGCACAATCTGGACAGCGCTCGAAGAACAAGGCATCAGCCAAAATTATATTAACGTGATCCGCAGTGTCTACTCCAAATGCTGCGCTAAAGTGCGACTGGAACGGGAGGGCGCAGAATTTCCGATACAAAAGGGAGTTCGGCAAGGGGACCCTATATCACCGAAGATTTTCTCCGCGGTACTAGAGTCAGTTTTCAGGTGCCTGCAGTGGGAAAACAAGGGTGTGCAGATTGACGGAGAATATCTAAGCCACTTAAGGTTCGCAGACGACATAGTTGTGTTTGCAGAAAATGCACCGGACCTGGAAAAGATGATTTGCGAACTATCCAGAGAGAGTAAGCGAGTAGGACTAGCAATGAACGCATCTAAGACAAAAATACTGACAAATGGTGAGCCAGTGGATGTTATAGTCAACAACGCAAAAATAGAGTATGTAGAAGATTATATTTATCTCGGAACTCTAGTATCTTTTAAAGACTGCACAGAAAGAGAAATACAGAGAAGAATTACTTTAGCTTGGAATAAATATTGGGGATTAAAAGAAATTATGAAAAATAAAGAAGTAAAAATTGGAATAAAAAAGAAGGTATTTGAATCAGCAATACTACCATGCTTGACGTATGGTTGCCAAACGTGGGCGCTTAGGAAAAAAGACGAAGAAAAAATAGTAATATGTCAGAGGAAAATGGAACGAAGCATGTTAGGCATAAGAAGAGCAGACAAAGTAAGTAACCAAGTTATAAGAAACAAAACAAGAGTATGTGATATAGCGGAACGGACGCGACTACTAAAATTTAAATGGGCGGGACATATCTGTCGACTGGAAAACACAAGATGGGCAAAAAGGGTCACGGAATGGATTCCATTAGACGGGAAAAGAAATCAGGGAAGACAGAGAAAAAGGTGGAGAGATATTTTTACGGAAATATGTGGACCAGACTGGATGCAAAGAGCTAGGGAAAGAGAGGAATGGAGAAGGATAGGGGAGGCCTATGCCGC
Organism: Ennomos erosarius; assembly: GCA_963580505.1. Classification (NCBI taxonomy): domain Eukaryota; kingdom Metazoa; phylum Arthropoda; class Insecta; order Lepidoptera; family Geometridae; genus Ennomos; species Ennomos erosarius. Next base: position 1,723,884 of record OY756983.1, on the reverse strand, counting down.
GGAGGCAACTTCTGCAAAAATGTAAAAGTAATTAAAGTAGTGTAAAAACGTATTTTTTGTATGCAGTAGAAATAAAGGCTTTTTATTTTTTATTTTATTTTATGTTTTGAACCTGGAGACTCTAACTCACAACCTCACGTCAACAAGCGACGTGTCACTGCAATTTGTCACGCATCCACGCTTGGCGGTGCTCTGTAGGCAAAATTTATGGTTCGCTTGGTGCAGAATGCAAAATTCAACAGGCTGTGTGTAAATAGATAAAAATTAGGGCTAGAATTATTTGTAAACTGTACAACGGCACGAGTAGAATGAGCTGTAGAAATCGATAGTAACTATTCTCTCTATAGAAAGTGTTTGGCAAATGAAAACGAAACAAATGGTTTGTACGATGATACGCGTGATCGTTCATTGGTCAAATGCTGTTTGGAGAGAAGAGGTATGTCGATTTTATTGGTAGCTCATGCTACCCGTGCGAACTCTGTAGTTGCAACCGTCACGTCAACGGGCGAAGTGTCACCGCAGTAGGCAATTTGTCACGCGGCTGCTCACGTTAATGTTCTCCAGGTGAGGTATGGTTCTCTCGGTGTAGAATACAAAGTCAACAGGTTGTTTCAAAAATATGTATGTGTCTTAAAATGTTGATGAGATGGGAAGGCGAAAGCTGTCTGGTGAAGAAAAATTGTTACTCTGCTTTAATGTTTAATGATGGTAGCCTCGGACGAACTATAACATAATAAAGAACTGTCTCAGAGAAGATGGCGTATTTTAGTACTAGTAGCGTCCAGAAATATTAACGTGCCATATTAGAATAAAGGTCACAGCTGATTAGAACCACCCGGCACCCACTCCGCACCGCCTCGTCGCACGGCGTCCACTCGTTGTCGACAGTGGTCCACAGGTGGACGCCGCGTTATCACCAATAAACGTCGCGTGGTCAACCAGTGGACCCCGCGCGGTCAACGAGTGAACGCCGCGTGGTCAACGAGTGGACGTCGCTTGGTCCACGAATTTCCGAGTAGTTTGTTAACAATTGGCACTAGGTCTACACGTGTGTTGCGTAAAATAATTGAAAGAAAGGCTGGGAATGAAGTGAGGGTGGGGAGCGGCGCATCGTCAAGTATCGTCCTCGAGTGAATCATTCGCGGGCAGCGCGCGGTCTACTCCTAATGAGCTGTGACCTTAAGTAAAATGGGTTCCGGGAATTTCTGATAGTCGCATGATTCTCTACCATATCAACTATTCTATTCTCAACGATCATAAAATTGGAAATTACCTTCATCACACTATTTTAGTCTAATTTTAAATGCCACAGGCAGCAGAAAATAATTATCATCGTCTTATAACAATATCAACGTAGGTCTACGTTCCAGCAATACGTTTTCCGTTCCCATTATTTCCCACTCATAGAGACAATATGTAGATACAGGCAAGCATCCGCTGAAAGTGGCACTCTTTAGGGGAAGCCTATATTCAGCAGTGAACGTCTTCAGATTGAGAATGATAAATAAATAAAATAAAAATAAATAAATAAATGTGTGGACATCTCACACAGCGCCATCTAGCCCCAAACTAAGCATAGCTTGTACTATGGGAACCAGATAACTGATACAATACTTAGATACTTTTTGTTTGTAAATATATACATAGAATACAATATAACATCCAGTTATATTGTATTCTATGTATATAAAATATTTATAGACATTTCACAGAGCGCCAGCTAGCCCCAATGATGATGGTGACTTCCCACTACTGGAACACGGGCCTGAACAAAAATCTCCCTATGTTATACTAGTTATGTTGAACTGTGTGAGTGTGACCTGTGGTGTAGTATTACAAGTTAAATTGCATAGTTAAAGTGACCTAGTTCTAAATAGTTACTCTGCTCTAATTGCATTAAGGCGCACTGCAGATGGAGCAATTTGTCAGTTGAGTGCACGCGGTAACGAAGTACAGGTGTTAGCGATACTTTGTGGCCGGAATCTGTGACGCAACTGGTTGCTGCCATGAATCTCGCTACTTATTTGTCGAAACAGTTGACAGTTGTATCTGAAATAAACGATTGAAGATGTGGGTGGATATAACATTGTTATGCATAGTAAGCAAGCAGTATTATTTTTATTAAGCGTTTTGCTTGTTTGACATAATTTTTTCCTTGTTCTGGTAGGTTTGTCTTACTCTACCTTAGCATAGCCTTTGATAAGACCATAGACTTTGGCGTTGAAATATGATCATTTTTGTAATTTGCAATGGACTACTACCCTATGGAAGATCGCCACACTGGATAATAATGGATTTGTGAATAAAAACTATGCTCCTAGGATGCCAAAAGCGCTTTTAGCATATTATTTGATCTCTGTGCTTTTAAAGCAAAAAGTTTATAAGCTTGCTAATTAATACATCACTTTACACAGGCTTTCCAACTTTTCACATGTTCTACGAAATTTGAAAGCAATAAGTCAGCCACTCTACGTAAGTTACGTAACAAACCACTGATCGCTCGCATACCTATCTTGACTTCACTACGACTACAATACAATCGATTATTCCTCTTTTTCCCTGTACTATTTTCCTTTAGACCTATCGACTGATCAAAACTGTACCTTAAAGCATTGAGATAAGGTTCATAAGGTTCAAAAGAAAATGTAATAAGTAAAAGTCAGCGGGAGTATTGCCCGTGACGTTTGACGTCACTCGCGATCTTCTTTTGTTCGTCGATAATGCATCGCGACGTCGATAGGGGAGTATGGGCTTTGTTTATGGGAAGTGGATTCGAGTTCTTGGTCGTGTATCGATTTCTTTGTATTGACTATTTAGGATAGTAAACTGACTGTAAGATGTCTTGTTGATACGTAAGTAAAATAAACATGATGGTGTACTTAAAGTTTAAGATCATTTATTTTACCTGGATTTAAGTGTTAAATAGCATTCTTCAACAACTATGTCTTAGGTGTCTTTTACTAGGTGGTAGGACTTTTCTGCAAAGTTCGTCTAGGTAGGTACCACCGCTCTGCCAGTTATTCTGCCGCCAAGCAGTAGTGTGCAAACACTACTGTGTTCCGGTTTGAAGGGCATTGTAGCTAGTGAAATTACGGGGCAAATGAGACTTCATGACCTGATTACACAGTGTAGTAATCAGATTACTAGACTGTGTGATGTCTCAGGATGACGTGCGCAGTGCAATGTCACGCAAAACTTTATTATTTTAATGTTCCGAGTGACACTGCAACTGTTATGGGCGGCCGTGTCGCTTAACATCAGGTGAACGACTAGCTCGTCACGTCATTCATTCACATAAAAAAAGGTAATTACCCCGTAAGTTAGTTGTAAAAGTCGTTGACGGAAAAAATTGGACGTGAGACCACTTGTCACGGTAGCAGTAAAGCAAATTATTATCCAGGCTGGAAGGACAGATGGATGCGGGTTCAATTCCTGCTCATAAATCTAATTTTTCCTTTAAAGTTAACCTGTAGGTTACGCTGAGCAGGCGATACTGCTATAAAAATCATAAATATAATATGATTTAGGTGTACTTGTCGAAACAAAGATTCATTTTAGAGGGTTAATAGTATGCATGGTAAAATAATTAGATAGATAGAAATAAAATATTATTCTTATTCATGTCAAAGTCTTCAAGCTAAAAAAATTATGCCTTTAATTTCCTTCATCCATCGCTCGAACTCTAAGTCTGACTAAGTTTAATTTGTTAGAGTTTTTATCCTTTATACCTTAACTATGGATCAAAAAGCCGTAGATTAGGTACAGACCTACTTATAAGAAAATGTAAAAGCCAACGAATCAATTATTAGTTTTCGCCAGTAATACTTTTTGCAAATCATTCCATTAGCATACCATCTCAAGTAGCGGAGACGTCATGAATATTTTATGGAGCAGGATGCAGTTTAATTTTCTTAGTTTCACTTGGAAATGTTCTTGGCCGGGATGTTTAGGGTAACCATCGCGTGGTTGAAAATAAAGAAAAAGTCAGTTTCGGTACACTGCAGTGCAGTGCTTGGTTAAGCAACATTTCGTATGACACTGTAAAAATTTATGAGAGCCAGTGAGGTTAAAGAAAAATAAAAAAAACTTACGTAGATACAATGTTATTTTTTACAATTTTGCACCTTATTTTAGGTACTGTATTTTATGTAGAACCTAAAATTAGGTGCCATATTACAACTACAGTGCAAAAAGATTCAAGCTTATAAAAACTTTACTGTCTAGCGGGTCTATTGAGCACTATGTTCATGTGCCTCTGTGTAATCTGAAGCTTGGTATGTTATTTTCCTTCTTCATATTTTGTTATTTTTTTTTCCTTCTTTCAGATACTATTTTATATAAAAATATTGTTGATAAAACCAAATATGGTTGTAGTTTTAGTTTTTGCAATCTTAACCAAAATGAAAATAGAACTAAAATTTCCCTTACATTTATATTTATTTCTTTCCTCTTTTCTTTATTTCTGTAACAAAATTTATGACAACACTATAAAAATAAGTATAAGGAAGCCAACCGGAAAATCAATCAAAACTTGTGGTCACCCTAGTGAGGTATTATCTCGAGATAGTTAAATACTGACTTTGTTTGTATTTAATTTTCTTTCCCGTAGTTGAAAAAGTTTTCTGAAGTTGGCTTAAGTGACTGTGGAACAAAGAGAACTAAGCGCTCTATATCTACTTAACTATCTAGCTCTTAGTTACATCTAGATCTTTGCTGTCTCTATTTACAGCGGGTAGCTTAGGAAATAAAAGAAGATAATTAAAATCAAGCTCAGCAAATAGCACTAATGCAGAGGCATTGTAAATAGAATAAAGCCCATCTGCACGAAAGCATTTTAAATACAACTTAGCTAAGTAACACTTTCTTCGTACGTTTGTTAATTTGTGACAACCTGGCACACCAAATACTGAATGCTCATTAGTTGCCTGCTGATGTTTTTTAAATGATATTCATAATTATAATACAAGCAATAAGTTCTTGTATAATAATTAAATTACTACTTTATTGCTTCGTGCAAGCCGCACATGGCCGTTTTTGAAAACATAAATAAAGTATCGAAACGTTATTCTAAATGAACCATGTCACTGCGAAATCGTTTCAATAGTTTCGGCGTGATGCGTGTTCAAAGGGACAGAACAAAACACAGCCAGACAGGGACAAACAGACACACAATATATATTTTTTTATCGATGATTACTATACAAGGTGACCTTGAATTGGTATGTTATCCCGAAATGGGGAGACTGGGACCATGATACCCTACAAGTTGTGAGAGCCTTACTTGAAACTGGATGTTTCCAAACCTCCATGGTAAAAAATAAATCCACTCGCAATATTACACGTGCGATCGCTATGAGAGTAAACAAGATACTATAAATTCATTTCTAAAGACAGGTCGTTAAACTTGTTTAAGTGCACTCGGTCAAGGACGAAGTTCAGCTGCGCTAAGATTGTTTTCGAACGTAAACTTTACATGGCATTTCTTCAATGAAAAACTGTTAATTTAGTAAAGTCGTAGAAGAAACATTGTCTACCTTGGGGTGTAGATTTACCCCCTTTCGGGATAACATATCAATTCAAGGTCACCATGTATACAGAAGACTTGATAGAAGATAATAGATCACCACATGTTAAAGTGCTAATATTAGCTGAGTGTCAATAAATTAATTATATTGATTTTAAAACACTTGAACTGAATAATCGTGAGACTACCATGCCATTCGTAAAAGAAATACCTTTTTATTTGATACCATTCCCAAAAGCTTTTAATAATCTATAAAATAAAAAAAATAATTGAAAAGGATTGGTATTTCCCCATCTATACTTATTGATTGAATAAAATATAATTCATATTAACGCAAATTAAATAACTATACAATGGATCTGAAGAAACAAGTGCATCAAAACTCTCTAGTCTAATTTCACATACACACCCTCACACCCAACACACACACCATACACTTCACGCACCACCACACTGCACTTACACAATTATTCTCACCATCAAAATGTATAATTATGTAATAAGTAGCTTAAATTCTGTTATCACATAGACTGTAATAGGCAAAATGGTATGTAATGACCTTGTACTCTATTAACAATGTACACTTTTATATAATTATGTCTCCGGCGAAAGAGTCCTGGGTCCTATGTCACGGGTCTTGAGCTTAGTATGGTAAACAGGTGCTCCATCACTTTAATTTGGTCACCTATTTTTATTCCTAATAAATTTTCATTTTTTCTTTTTTTCATATAACCTACGCCATAGCAATCACGTTTCTACGTTCTATTAACGTCGTATATTCCAACATCGTCACGTGAAAATTAATTTCAACGTTAATTCCGTTTCCGGTTTTCGGATGGAACTGGCAATATCTACGTTACGGTCTTTTATAATAAGTAGAAAGCTGTTATTATGAAGCTCCAAGCTGGAAGGTATTGAATTCAAGTCTTTGATTTCCCGAAAATACTATTTTCTTTATCAAGGTATTTATTATCCAAAATCCAATATTCACATTATCAGAAGCCGTGTGAGTACTGGCAACACCAACAAAATTCATCCCTCATCCTTACAGTTTGCACATGGTTTGCACCCACAGTCCCACATCGTACTGGAACGCAAAAGCATTGGCCACAGACAACACTCGAAAAATGAAAAACAATTCGAATTTGGAACGTCAACCGTTTGAATTTGGAAAGGGGCGTTGAGGCGTGGCGCGCGTTGAGGCGTCCGCATTTCGCGACGCTTTCGGAACGCACTCGGCATGTGAGGACTGAGGATTTTCATGATGTTTGAATAAGGAATGAAGGTGGTATCAATATCAATCTATTTGTGAATCTGCTCCCCTTGCACGAATGGTTGACAAAATTGTCTTTCTCTGTATTATTCCACTTGGCAAGTCTCTTCTTCTCGTGCAGGCAAGTGGGCAGCCCTGATGTCAGAATTCTTAGGCCGCCCAAAGGTTTCTGACTTGGCTTTACGACTATTGTCTTCAACATCAGCCGGGACCTACAGCTTAACGGTCTACCCTCTGTTCTACGGCAGCTGGTAACATGTGAAGATAGACTCATTCATGTGTTTTTAATATTCATTTCCGCGCTGAATCGTGATATAATTATATGCAGAGTCCGCTCGGACTCGCATAATAATTTATCCTAGGTGTATTATTTTTATCTTTATCTGCCAGCTGACTAGGCCGCCACTGGTAAAAGACAGGCCAAAAAAGTCAGGAACTACCTGAACTCTAAAATACTTAAAAATAAAATACTTAAGTAATTTTTCTAAGGGTGGGTTTTTTCACCAGCAGTTAAAAACTCCAACAAAATATTTATTATCAGTGGTCAAAATTCATTTGTTAGTTAACCATCGTTGGTTACCTTAACTATTGGTGCCCACCATAAGATAAACAATATTCAAAGGAAGTAAAACGCATCTCCTATATTCATACGTGAAAGTTCCTGCAAGTCGACAGTTGTTACGAACATTGCGTTGCGCCTGTCGCTCAAACGTCTGCGGCATTCTCCACTTTAAGCTCCCTATACCTCACACAGGTTTCCCACTGTTTCACCAGCTTGCTTTTATTCGCTACCATGCTCAAGCTAATTTATGCATACCGTTTGTCAAGGCACACCTTCGTCTTCTTCTCGCGCAGGCAAGGGGTGTCAGAATTTTTTGGCCGCCCGAAGGCTTTTGGCTTGGCCTAAGGAACACCTGATATCCATATAATGAGAACACAAGAGAGCGGGACCGCTTTGAAATCACAGATCACAGATATCTAATAAATATCGGCCATAGTTCGAGAAGCTTTTGAAACTAATTTAAAAATATTAAGGAATAGTCACTTTTTTTTTGCACTGCAAGTACACCTGAGAGACAGCTAGTTCAAACTAAATGCCAAAGTAGTTCTTACTTTATTAGGTACCTAAAACGCATTATATTTAAATGGCATCGTGTAAAAAGCAAACCCATGTTTGTTGGGTGTTATTTGAGTCATTTGGCCCACGCATCAGGCTAGCTATAGTGGTAGATGTCCACATGCTTTTATTATTTAAATATTTGTTGTCTAGGAATATTGAATGCCATCAGTACCTAATTACTAAGGTTGTGACACACTGGTGAGGCATGTCATGCGGTATTTGACTTACGTCTATGCATAAATATAATACGCGGGTGTCGTAGATCATGCAGTTTTGGTTGATCACTCGTCAGGTCGCGACATTTTAGTACTATACAACCAGGGTACAAATTAAAAACGTGGTCCATACGAAGTCGATTTATTGCAATAGGCGGGTCAACCCTGTGCCAATTTTCGAATTCTACAAACATTTTCATTCACCCTAATGAACTAGCGGAGACAAACGCTTGCGTGATTCAGGAATGTATGCCTGCACAGTAGCGACATCTAGTTTACTTTTTACTAACTAAAATGCCGCTCGGCATGACGCGAACTAACCGTTATACAAGTACAATGTTCTTTAATGGTTCCAAAATACGAGAATTTGGCAAAAAATGAAATTTGTTGAAAATAGGACTTGACGTAATAACAACTTGACTGACAGCGAGTTTGACCTAATCGAACCCATCCATTATATGATTAACAGTGTTATTTTGATGAGAACTATAAGTATTTTTGGTGAGGTTTAATCGGTGTTCCTAAATGGATGGACCTTACGGTAATTATTCGGACAAAATTCTTCAAAAAAATTACCGTAAGGTTGTATTCCTTTGCCCCGGGAAATAACTTTGGCTCATATTAAGAAAAAAAGCTTAAACTGCCCGCCATGTTGTCTATTTGATATAATATTATGTTGATTTGTGTTAAATTTGTGTTTAATTGATCTTAAATTAATTGAGTTTAAAAGAGTATGAAATTGTAATACCAAAATTAATGTGCTTAGACCAAAACACCCAAAACTGTAAAGACCTACAAGCAAATAGCTCCTCAAAAGCTTACACAGTAAAGCATAATATCCCATTCACATTCAGTCAGGTGCGCCACAAACTTTTGCTCCGGGCTGTAGCGGAACCTTCGAGCATTTATAAATGGAGATGGCATGGCCCTTCTGCTGGTCATATGGCGCTATTCTATTCTACACATTATCATAGTGTGCGTGTAAACACTGCGTAACTGCGTAACTACGTTGTATTATATAACTGTTCGTGTATTTGAAGATGGTGTGCGGCGTGCGTTTACTTGCGGCAGAAAATAATGTTTGCGGATTATAACATTAAAACATCTAAATTGGTTAAATGCTCGAAGGCTGTAGCGGAACACATGTCCGAGTGCGCATTCGACAATCGGTGAAGCTCATTAACTTTTATTGGCACTAGTCGGTGCGACGCGTCGCACTGTCGCACTGTGGTGCCTTTAGATTGACGGTGGAATGGATACGTTCCCGTTGTACTACGATTCTTTGAACTCTATTGTTGTACTGTCTACTGTTTTATTATTATAAAACACGAGACCTAGCACGAATATTTACGTACAAGTAAGTGTAACGTTAACGTAAGGCAATTGTGTGGCATTTCATGAGCGCCCCATACAACTGACTTACGTTAACGTTACACTTACTTGTGCGTAAATATTCGTGCTAGCCCTACAGAACTTCCATCCGTTCATTTATTTCTTTACGTTAAAATAAAATGGATCTATCTTGCTTTAGGTATCCTTGACAACATCTAAAGCAACGATAGCCCTAGTGGGTGTCCTAAGCCGCAGAAGTGCAAATCCAAAGGAGGTTGCAAAATGGTCAATGTGCAAAAGATCTACGCAAAACTGGTAGCAATTGAAAGAGTAGAACTGAAAAGAAAGCTCACTGGTGCGCTTCAAAAGACTCTACTAATCGTGCAGTTAGAATATTCTAAGTAATAAGTATAAAGTTATGATAATGATGAAAATATTAAATAATTTTCTCCACAATTTCTCAAAATTTTCTAGCTGTAACTCAGTGAAAAGAAAAACTGCCTTTGTAATTTTGCTTACGCATAAATCACTCCAAGATCATATCATACGTAATCACAGCACGTGATTTTGCGTCAACGTTATGTGTGTAAACCTCCTTTCATCGTCGCGTAAATCGTAACGTATTGTACAACGGACCCAGCCCACTATCACGCACTATCGTATTACATGGTGCATGTTACGGGCGGCGCATAACATTTTATTGCATTCGCGATAGCGTTGGATTCTAAGTTGCGTATGTCCCACGTTAAATACAGATAACATGCTTTAGTTTTATAGAACGGGGTAATTAAATTTGGGTGTAATTTTATATTGCAGGGTCGGGTAGTTTTACAACGGGACGTGTTCCGCGTTGCTTCACTTTTATATTTATTGTAATCTATAAAATGGTATCTCTTATTTATAATAGTTATTGTTTCTATAGTTGGAAAAATATTAAAGTTACTTTTAGATTTTATTGTATTCCATTCACCGTAACGTTTGTTTTACGTAGGTCTCAGTAAAACATAACAATTATTCTCAATGAAGTAGATGTAAAAATGCCAAAGAAATAGTTGGTTATTTACCTATCTATTGTTTGAGTAGCATTTATAACGCTACTCAACATTAGCTGATCATAAAGAGCATATTTGAGATTAATATAACTATGTCGTCTAATATCATATAGGCAACAACACACGTTCCGAAGTAGGGAATTCAAATATAATGTAGGTACAAAAATTCAACCTCGTACTTGAGAGTCTACTCAACCCATAAACAATCTGGTGTCTTAACACTTAATTACTCGCGTGGGGTGTTTTGCACCCCAGCGACTGTTTGATCGTCTCTAGATATTGGAGTTTTGAATTTACAGCGCTAGTTTTTCTAGCTTCCTAAAACGAGCGATTCTTTGTTATTTAATCACAAAAATCAATCTCTGGCGTAAGGTTGAGGCAGTAGAGAGCGGTTGGGATGTGAAGCACCCCAGGCGAGCGTTTACATAGTTAAATTTTTACGTAGATTTGTACTATGTATTAAGTATATATTTTACATATTTGTCCAAGAATAAAGGACCGAAAATCAAAAACATTGTGTTATAAAAGCCATCAACGTGTGTACAGGGACCATTTTACTCCGACATGTCAGAAATGCAATGAAGAAAATAAGTTCCTATTCTGAGTTGGTTAAAGAAAATGTTTATGGCACAATATGTGTCTGAAAGTGTTTATCTCTTAATTAATCGTTTAGTCGAAAGAATATCATAAATAAAAGTCTAATTTTGCATGTATTTAATTGGTTTTTTCTGATTCTAAAACCGGGGTGTTAAGCACCCCACGCGAGTACTTACTTAAGTTTTTAGGCGCGAGTAACTAAGGGTCAAAGCTGCAGAGATGGAAAACTCACCCCTTAAAAATCTTCTTGTATGTTTTTTTGTATAATTATTTTTACCTCAACTACTATGAACTAGGTACTTAGGCAACGGCCGACTAAATTACTGGTTAGTAATTCACACACAAATCTGTGTATTCAGCACGGTATGGTCCCGGCATCAATAATACAAGTCTGCTGTACAGCTATTGAATACCATTCAGTCAATAATTGAACAGCTATTGGCTGTATTGATCCGATACAAAACACGACGAATACTATATTACTTATTCTAAGTATTTATGACATTTGAATTGAATATTTTGTTAGAACATAGACGTATAAACTGGTATGAATCAATGAAGAATAGAATATGATATGAAACTATAGGAAACCAACTACTTTCACAATGCTTTACCTGCATATTTACGAGTCACACATTTTCAAAGATATTTCCAGAAGTAGGTAGGTTTTATATATTTGGTTTTATTTTGCAAAAGCACCTCATAATTAATGATCAATGTCTTACAATAACTACATTTAAAGAGACGCAAAAAATCGTATATAGTAGGTACATATTTCGTATACATGTCACCGTAAAATGTTCACTAAAAATGAAAGACGATAGTCTACAGGCTGCGGGCTGTCTCTAATGCATAGTACCTTACAAGCCTCCATAACAAGGCACACCAGGGAATAGAAATAGAATAGCATCATGTTCTGAATACCTATTACATTACCGTACACTATGATTGGCCGTAATCGTATCTAGTAAATTATTCTGACCCAATTTGGGGAATCCAATATACCTTTTGTGATTTGAATGATAAAGTCACGGTATTTTTGGTTGTAGAATAAACTGCACATGAATTGTAAATATCTGTTTTCAAGACTAATAAAATATTGGTAAACTTATCGGCCTTATTAATAAACGTGGAGTAGCTTTTGATTAGTTAAGTACTACAACTTTTATCTTTTTTTGTCATTCGAACATCGAACTTGATCGAAAAAGATAAAAGGTGGTTTAACTAGTACGAAGCTACTCCACAAGGCCGTTTGAGTATAGAGATAAAATTACTAATATAAAAAGGCTTCGTACGTAGGAAAGTCATTAGATAACGAATAAATAAAAATCAATCTTTGTATATAATCAATATTGGATACAATTTTATGACAGCATAAAATTTTCACATTCAATTAAATGAAATTGAATTACGTTGGAAGGGAAATAATTAAACATGTACGGAGCAAGAAAAAAATAATGCGTTTTGAAACTAAATTGTATATTTTTATATTGATAAAGTTAATTTATGCAAAAGAAGAGCCGATAAATATTAATCTGCACCGAGATGACTTATTAAGCACATTCAAGTCAGTGGTTTCTTCAGACTACATCCAAAAATTATCCAATGAATTTGCAGCAAAAGCTGCTGAACGTTTCCTCAAAGAGATTAAGAATAAAGAGAGGCAGGTGGTAATTTTAGACCACCGTCCATTACGGTAATTATAATTGTAGCATTATCGTTGACATATCATTCCATCTACTGTCACAGTTTTTTTTCTTCTTCTCCTGAGGTCAGATAGTCTTTGTGCAATCCAGACGTGCCACTCGTTAGGCCACCCAAACGGTCTTCTGTGCCATGACACTTATCGTGCCCTCCGAAGCAACGGTAACGCTCAAACAATACCACTTTTTCATAATCATGCAAATAGTAATCGCAGCGAGAGCTAGTCGAGCTTCGCTATGAGCGGTGCCACGGTCTCATTATATTATATGAAAACCTTGACTTTCAGCTTTCCCAATGTCAGCAGATCACCAAAAATTAAAAAGATACTACCAAAGGCAACAGCAGAGAAGCACAGTGACGAAAAATCTAGTATTTTGAACGAACGTCAAGCTATGACTCTCCTGGATACACCATCTCCCGACGGCGATAACTTAGATGAAGATCCTGCATTGACAGATGCAGAGGGAGAAACTAAAGAAGAGAAAGCTGCTATACCGGTGGTTGGCGTCATGAAGATCAATGGCGTATATTTTAGAAGACTTTTAGGAGTCATTTGATATTAACAGATAAACGGTTTTATTTTTATTGTCTATTCATTCTGTAACGAGTCAGAATGTCTCGTGACGTCACAAATATTAATAATGTTTTCTCAGGTTTAAAATATCGGCAAAGTTAATTAAATGAAGCTTTCGTAACAATACAAATGAATACTTTTGATTTAAATAATTCTTTCGTTCCTAAATATAAGCAAATTAAGAGATATTTTAGTTTAATTTCATTCAATAATACCTAACGAAGCCGCGCGACGCTGCAAAGGCGCTCCACGCGTTATTTCACTGCCCTCCGTACCGCAGCCCGCTACCCGCGCCTGCCATAGCGTTTTTATAAGGGAGATCCATACAAACTACAGTGTAATCTGTGACTGGCCACTACTACTAATACAAACGATCGCACTACATGGAGCGGGAGCATTGATGCGTGACGCCAGGCGGCTATATAAGCGGGAATTTACGTGGAAAAATGGGCACTCGTTTACGAGAGCCCTTGCAAGGTACTGGTGTGTAGCCTGGGAAACCGGCGGCACTCTTACCGAACCGGGAGACGCTGTAGCTCAGGGTAGCACTGCGTCTTCTACTGGGGAATTGGGGGGGAATTAGCACTCGTTACGAGAGCTCATATCAGGTACAGACGTGTAGCCTGGGCAACCGGGCGGCAGTCTTGCCGAAAGCGGAAACGCTGTAGCTCAGGGCAGAACTGCGTTTCCTACTGGGGGGGTTGAGGGCTAAGCGCCCGTCTTGGAGACTCTTACGTGGTAGTTGTGCGGCTTGAGGGCATCGGGCAGCACTGCACCAAAAGCGTATGAGTTTTCATCGCTGGTGTCTCGCCGAGGAGTTTGAGGGTTATCGAATAGCCCAACGGAATCACTAAGGGGGTTCAAATATCGCGGAGTAGATTAGATTGCGCGAGGGGGTCCAAATATAATTCGGAGTAGGATAGATACACCACGTTAGTAGATAAACGTTACGGTTTTTTGCCTAAGGGGTCCGAATATAGTCCGTAGTTCAATAGCCCGAATACTTATAGAAACACGTCCTCTAAATATTTCGTATATCATTTTCGTTCGGGTTACTCACACTCAACGTAAATACGTCAAAACTTAGTCTGAAGGTAGTATTATTAGTAATAAATTACATTTGTATAAAATCGGTAGTTCAACTGAAAATTCTGTTTACTATAATGAAAAGTAAAAGAGGGTAGGTAGGTAGGTGTACTTGAGCAATGGTCAGGTAGTATTAACGAAAGATTGGTTGATTTTTGAATTAGATGTGTAATATCGGAATACCCGCACAATCACTGAACCGCTTCAAAGGTTGCAATTAAAGTATTCGTAGGCGTAATTTGCCCAAACAATAGGTAAAATTAATAAAAAATGTCTAGGTCCATTAGGTACTAACATATAAAATGAAAAATATAATCAATACAAGTTAGGAATAATATTATGTAGGTAGTATGATAATAAAAGTCCATGAAATGTGGAAACTCAGTTCGGTGAAATTCAGGTTTAACTTTGTTTGAAATAATTAACATTCAACTCAAAATTATAGATTACTTGCGATATATAATTCAATAAGTAATTGTCAGTCGTGTCTGGGTCAAGCACAGCAGTACCTTTTAGCGACCTCTTTACCAAACGGATAAGACTAGCTAATCTATAGATTCGAAAGATAATATTTTATTGAATGACAGTATAATTTAATATAACTATTGGATCAGACATACCTTTAGACATAGTTCATAATAGTGAATTAAGTTACATTACATCTCAGATATACAGAGATTTTTATATAATTTAATATAACTATTGGATCAAACAAATCCTTAAGCATTTTCATAATAGTGAAATAAATTAAATCTCAGATATACAGAGATTTCCATATGAATTCAGAAAGACTGAGCAAACCTGAATTTCAACAAACAGAACAATGAAAATAGTATATATATTTACCTACAGTTAATATAATACCGATATGAATAATCAATAAAATATATGTAAATAAATAAACAGAACAATGAATAGGATAAATAATTAATAATTTACTGTTAGTATAATATAAATACAAATATTCAATGGAATAAAAATGTGGTTAAATATAAATAGATCATAAATATTAAATACACAATAATAAATAAATAATAGAACAAAGTGTAAGCAGAAAGGCCGTATAATAATATCACCGTGAAGTTTCTTGGGGCTTCTTCTTTATGGATGTAATCGAAGCTCCTGATTAGTTTCTATTTAATATTCTATGATGAACTTGATTGAATTACAACGAATAATAGTTTTCGGTTGCAATTTCAATGACGTAATTACTCTCTCGTAGGTTATACATATACTATAAACATGAATAGGTATTCATAAAATATATTATATATAATAATTGTCCAGTTAAATATAATTAAATGGTTTTCTGATATACAGGATTCTATATAAATTCAGGAAAACACAGTTAATCTGAAGGCCAATAGACAGGTTAAAGATTAAAATAATCTCAATAAGTAAGAAATGATAAAAATTATGACCAAAACCTTTTTGTAACATTAAATTACTGCTAGGTTAACTCGGTTAAATAACTAAAGCATACAATATATCGCATTTACACTAAATTTGATAATATTATGCCATAATGTTAGGAAGGTTTACAGTCTTTGACTGTATATGAGATGAGGTAGGAGTAGGTAGCTTAACAGGGAATGAGCAGCTTATTTTAGGGTCTTTCATATACTGAATTTAGTACGTATTTGAAAGACCCACATTAACTACACACTTGGTGAAGGATGGGAGCGAGATTTTCTTTGATGATAAATTAACGTAGATATCCCTCGAATGAATGGTGATTATGCTGTTAGGGTTTGCTAAAAGATAATGTCCTCTTATCGTCCCTAGTATTTTGAAGACAAAACTAGACTTACCGACATGGAATAAATAGTAACAAATTAGTAAAATCAATTTCCCCTAGTGTGGAGGAATTCCTTAGTGTGGGGAATTTCAAGCACTAAATAGTGGAGGACTGACCCGTCTGGTGACGAAGTCCACAGCTTTGGAGCGGGGATGGGGCTCCGAGGTCAAGGAAAGCAGTTAGAGTTTACCATGATTTTGCTAATTTAAACAAACTTAGCTTCAGAATGAATGACTTGTTACAACATTTATCTTAAACCTTAGCACTACGCCAACTTACTGTTCTAAACTTGATTTACGTTTTACGATAGCTTCAAAACACGGTCATCATAGTGATTTACTTTACTTTATTATAGTTGAGAAGTTAAATATTCACCTAAGCGAAGATAAATATTTCTTTGATTTGAAATTTATAGAAGGAACAATATTGATTGAATAATACGGTTAATAATAGGGTTAAGGAAATGTTAGATTGGGTTGTAAACATTTTTGATAAGAATGATAACATTTTTGTACTAGTGGGGAATCTTGGACCGGAAAGTTGGTAGTGGGCTAAATTTGGATTTCATATCTGTAGGTAGTACTTTTTAAGAGATTTCGATATATATATTTGAAGTATGGTTTCAAAGTTCAATTAAAAGAAATAAATCAACTTTTCCAAATCAAATATTTACATGATTTATTTTGGGAGGGAATTTACAGTTTAGTTGATAAGCGTGTATGAATAAGATTTATCTAAGGCTTAATTGAATACGGTGAATATAGGATAGATATTTTTAGTTTACTAAATTATTGGTGTATTCGTTAGGTGTTAGTTAGGTATTGTCTCATTACTTTAAAAGAATTTGGATTACTACATTATCACAACGTACGGTTCTACCACTTTTAGGAGACGATCACAAGGCCATAATAATTCTAAGATATCAAATTCCAAATAATCAACGATCTTTATCAATCCTTTAATTTAATCAACTTTTAATTAATAAATAAGGGTAGGTCGAAATAATTTTAAGTAAGCTTTAGTTTACTTTGTAGTTATGTATATTAAGAAGAGGTGGGTAGACCGTCAAAATTAAAGGGGGGTTGTTACAATTCTGCTGCTGTATCACTATTGCACCTCTACCTAATACCAAAAATATAACGTTTGTGTAATCCTAACCACTAATCCAAACATTTGCATTAGGCCCTTTCTCATCATTAACCCTATTCAGTGCAAAAACCTTCCTATCACACATACCTACACCTCATTCCTATTCTATTCAAGCGGATCCCACATTATTTTCATTTTTAAATCCCTCAGCCTCCGGGCCGTATATACATCATCTAATACCGTCTGGTCCCTACATCGTGGGCCATCAATAATTCATCGTCCCCTGAATTATTGCCTCGACGATCCGCAAGGATTTTCTTCGTTTCAACGCAGTTTACTATGGACCAGTTGTTTAGGTGGAACGGTTTCTATAAAAGAGACTTGACTAAAAAATTTGGGCCCTAGCAGTGGTAGGGTGATAGCATGATTATGAGCAATATAAACAAGCTAAATCTAGGCCATTCAAAAGTCACGAAGAGTTTGCTGAATACTGTCGATATTATATTTATTAGTATTAGTCCGTGTAAACTGTGTGTAGTGATGGTGCTGTACTTTTAAATTTAACTATTCCTCTCGCCGCAGTATTTTGTATTGCAGATGTTTTTTGTAGCTCCAATTTTAAGCTGGGCAGATTCATAATTTTTAACAGAACTTTTCAAATTCTTGGTTTGCACGTACATTTGTTTACTGTGGGCTATTTAAAACATAACTGACGATGTGATTCAACTATCATCTCTTCTATGAGACTGTATGAACCTTAACAACTGTATTCACAGCTCAATCGGCTTTCAGAAGGTTTCAGAGGTATTCGGTGAGGACCGGCTGGTACCTACTATTTCGAGCTCTTGCATTGTTGAGGTAATACCGCTACTTTAGATTAGACGCTTAGCAGGAATGTGGTGTCATTGTGGACGCTGTGGGCATCTATCTAAATGTGGTTACAGGTTACAAAATTGGGGAGTAATCAACTTAGTTGGATTTTTGGCTCTTGGTCAATCTATCCAGATATTTGTGTTGATGTTTGTCTCAAAGCTTCTTCTAGATGTTCATGGCTGAGGTCTTTTTTTGCCATCTACTTTTTCACTAATCATCATTGCCATGAAGGCGGGTACTGAACATAGGCCTCCCTCAGAGAGCGCCACATGTATTGGCTTCTTGTTTCTTGTGTCCAACGGCTCTCTGCAGTTTTGTTTTAACATGTACGAACAATTTACAAGTTTTTGGATTACCTTGCTGAATGCCTATATGGAACTACGAAAACACAATTTAAATGATTCCATTCACCAAATTCGATTAGTTGGTGATTCAATCTCAAAACACCGATTATCCCTATCTACCTACCTCATGCGGGCTGTGCTTTGTGAAACTGATAATCCATTTAGTAATGATCCGGGTGAGGACTTACTCTGTTTAATGTTGATAGCGAAACGACACACGCCTGGCTATACATATGTAGACATACCTATACATAGTTACATAGTTGTAGCAACGATGAGACTCAAGAGACTTTATGCATACATTCTAACAGGTCATCAACAGCCTGACAACGTCCACTGCTAAACATAGGTCTCCACCTTGAGCGGCTACTCGCCTCCTGCATCCATTGGCTCCCACGGCATTCATCAGTTCGTCGGCCTACGCTGCGTTTTCCGGTCGTGGTCGCCACTTGAGAACCTTTCTCCCACATCGGTTGTCAGTTATACGAGCGACGTGGCATGCCCATTGCCATCTCCTTAAATGTCCATTGAAATCTCTTTATTATACTTTAATTGCAGACCATTTTAAATACGACATAGGAAACCAATTTACTAACCGTGCATTTTGAAAGTAGCATCAGCTTAAAATAAATACTTCAATAAACGAAATCCCATCGAACTCAATCGGGACTATAAATAAATCCGACACGATACCGGGCCGGAACCCAACCGGCGAGCGACGTGAACCCTTGAACGAAGTAGGCTGGGAGCTGTTGTTAAAATTAATTACCTTCTGTAACCCCGAATTCTGTCGGGCGATTTTGTCGAATACTTTATTGTGGGTAGAGTTATTAGGGGCAAAAGAGCTGAACTGTGGCCGTACCGTGATCTTTTTTCAAATTCTTCATACAAAAAATACGATTCAATATAGTTGCAATCCAATATTCCTGTTTTGAATCGCTAAGAGCTCACAGTACGGCCGGCTGCAATCTTTTGTTGGTAGTTTTTTTACCATCCAGACTATAATATGGCCCTAACCCATGAGAAATCATAATTATGTTGACAAAAGTTACAATATCAATGTTTTCTATGCAATGGGACATTGTGAAAAAACCAGTAGGGCCATGAATCACAAAACAATTGATGTGTGTCACTCTCACCATTGCAGAAAACAAGTTCAAGCAAAACATTTTTGGCTGTCGGTAGATCCCCATATTCTAAGACGTTACCTCGAGATTACTCCACTCGACTCAACCTCGAATTAACCTCATTTTTGTGTTTTGTTATTTTTAGTTGACAATAAATAATCAACATGACATTTCTGCGTCAATTTTTCACAAACGAGAGAAGCGAAGCAACTGTCAACTCAAGAATAGAATAGAAGAACACTTTATTGCACACCAAAACACATATTACACAACAGATACCTACTACACAAGTAGGTGCCTAATGATCAAACATTTTACAAAAAGTAGTACAATGGGCGGTCTTATCGCTTAAAGCGATCTCTTCCAGACAACCTTTGAATGGACAGAAATACATCGATAAACTAGAGGGGCTGTGGTGTACAGTAACTATCTAACACTTACGGAATATGGCAAGGTACAAGGTATGGTAAGGTACGTCGCGATGTATTTTGAGTTTCCCTCAAAGTTAAGTAGAAGTCAAGTGAAGGATTATTGGAGAGTTTTTTTGGAATACGGGGGTATGGCCTACACTCTTTTGAAGGCTGGCGTATGGGCTGTATTTTTGCTGGTGAATTATTCGTAATTGAAGTCTTCACCATCTCCCGCGCTACAACCGGTAGCGGGCGCACCGAACCTACTACCTTATTGATCGAAGCTAATGCTCCATAATCCACTTAGCGTCTCCTTGTAAGTATGACGGACAGGGGATTATAAGTATTACGCGTAAGACTTTTTTGGTATTGACGAAATGACGAGCATTCCAGAAGCAGCAGCTGTAATTGATTTGGTTGTCTATGGATAGCTGGATGCTGCGCGGCATCGCTATAGAAACTTTCGTTTCTCTATGGTGAAATGTTTAACGCGACTTCATACAGGGAGCCTTTTATCTTTCGGGTATATGTTTTTTGTTTTGGGAATATGGTTCTTATTTAGGAATAGCTAATAAATACTACAGGCTTTTGGCATAGGTTCATTTACAGCACTTTCACAGATTGCAGCAACCCGATCTCACCTGCAGCAATGGCCCAATTTCCATTCAAGTTGGCGAGCCGAGACCCGTAGGTGAACGTGACGAAAATGTTAGACTACCGTGTCGAAATAGCTCGGGCCCGATAGCTCAGTTGGTAGTAACCTTGCCTTCTGAACTGAGGGTTGTGGGTTCGATTCCTACCCAGGACAAACATTTGTGTGATGAACATAAATGTTTGTTCTGTGTCTGGGTGTTATAATTGTATTCTATGTATGTATTTACAAACAAAAAGTATCTAAGTATTACATCTGTTATCTAGTTTCTATAGTACAAGCTATGCTTAGTTTGGGGTTGGATGGCGCTGTGTGAAATGTCCGTACATATTTATTTATTTATTTTATTTAAAATGGCAAATGATTTTTTTGGGTTCCGTACCTGAAGGGTAAAAACAGGACTGGACCAATACTACTATTAAGTACTAAGGCTCCAGTGTCATCTGTTTGTTTGACTGTCTTTTTGTTTGTCCTATAAATGCCTTGTACCATGTACCTATCCCCTGAACCGTAATAGATAGCCTTTTGCAAATTTTACAGAATACCTATGCGTTTTTATAAAATACACACTAACAAAAATAAGGGACCTCTTTACAAGGAACCATTTTTAACATTTTTTTTTCTCTAATTGCATCGATCTTGGTACGGTTATAGTGGAAACTCTGTAGTGTAACAACATAATACTAAGTAGTAGGTATGCTATGGTTTTCACCAGGTCGTCGGTCCACCTAGTGGGGGGGTCTGCCTACGCTGCGCCTTCTGGTTCGTGGTCGCCACTTGAGAACCTTTCTTCCCCATCGGTTGTCAGTTCTGCGAGCGATGTGGCCTGCCCATTGCCATTTCAACTTGCTTACTTTAAGGGTTATATCGGTCACTTTAGTCCTTCTGCGGATTTCCTCGTTCCGGACTTTTTTATTGCATAGCAGCAATGCACAATTTCCTGAGCTGGATTCAGGGATGACCTAATTCCCATGCAGGCTGGTGCGAGGACGTGAGCCGAATGTTGACTGGCGTGCTTTATTAGGTTACCTCTAGTCTCTAGGCTAGCGGTCAATGGTTACTGCAGTTGTACAGATTTTTAAAACTTTTAAATAGATTTCTGCAGTAGCGATCATGTCAGTTTAAATTCTCATTACTAGGTATATAGATCAAAGAGTAATAAGGCTGCATCATCATCATCACCATCAACAGCCCGTAGACGTCCACTGCTGAACATAGGCCTCCCCCAGAGAGCGCCACTTTGAGCGGCTGCTCGCCTCCTGCATCCATCGGCTCCCCGCGGTTTTCACCAGGTCTTCGGTCCACCTTGTGGAGGGACTCCGATGCGTTCTTTCTGGTTCGTGGTCGCCACTCAAGACCCTTTATTCCCCCTTCTGTGACCAGTTACTGTGGCATGCTGCATATGTTACCACTAGATATACCATTTGTGCTTACAATTTCACAATTTAGTACATCTCTCTCAAGTCAAAAAATAGTGAGGTCCTGTCATCATAACTCATGCTAGAAGGTATTACTATTTTAATATCTGTGCTCATGCTAATAAGCGTGTTATTATAGAAGCTACGGGATCCATTTAACAGATTTAGGGGTCCCACGGCGAGCGTTGAAACCAACGCTCAAAAAGTGTCGTGTGACACTCTAGAGTAATGTACCTATAGGTTACGTAGTAACATATTCAGTAATCTGTGATATAGAGTTGATGTCTAATTTGATAATGTAGGTGTAACAGACCGTTCTAAAAACTATCATCATCATCATCATCATCATCATCAGCCTGAAGACCTCCACTGCTGAACATAGGTCTCCCCCAACGAGCGCCACTTTGAGCGGCTGCTTGCCTCCCTCTCGCATCCATCGGCTCCCCACGGTTCTGACCAGGTCGTCGGTCGACCTAGTGGGGGGCCAGCCTACGCTTCGTCTTCCAGTCCGTGGTCGCCACTCGAGAACTTGAGATTCGAGAACCTACATATTTTGCATCGCTGAAAATTGTTCTATTCCCGGGCACCCCAGAGTGGTTCAGACAATCAAGCTTTATGATGTAGTCGCCAGGTACAGTATCTAGACCTTCAATAGGTCTAGGTAGCGAATGTTTAGCGTGATTTATTCTGAGTGTTTGGTGTTGGTTTATATTTTGATTTTGAACCATAACTCAAGTAAGTAGGTATCCGTAGGTCTCGGTAATCCGTGTACGGTATGATGTATTTTTATACAATTGGAAGTAAAACGTAATTTATTAAAGCAGCGATGAAGAAATGACACCTGCGTAAATTCCTAAAATACTTTAATCATCATTATGTAATCGCATTTTCCGTTTCTTTTCCAACCGACATTTTATTCGTCTAATTTAATCCCTTTGTAAGTACAGCTGTTCCTTAGCTGGGGCGGACAAAGGAGAATGTCATTTGTACTTATTAAAAGAAATGTTACTGCAAAGGATTGTTCCTAGTGAAAATGTAGGAGGGTTTCCAAGAAAACGCTCTTCCCAGAAACCAACCGTTGCGTTAAAATGCTTGTTGTTCAATAAAAACAATTGAAGATTAATTTCCGTACCTCAGCTTACCTATGACGTAGCTCTCTTTAAGAAAGAGTAGTTTGTTTTTTATTAAACACAATTTAACAAACGGCTTGTACCAAAATCTAGGTCTAAAAGAATAAAGTAGACGGCGAGCTTAAAACTAGGAAGTGAAGTCAGACAAAAAAATCGGAAAACTAAAATTTGGAAAATCCGGAATAATTATGGTACTTATCGCTGACACCGATGAATCATTTTATCTTTTACTTAGTTTGAGTGCTCATGTCTACCAGCAATAGGTACCACGAGGACAATAAACCTCAAGGGTTTATCAAATTCAAATTGTTACACTCAGAAAAATTACAAAGCCTATCAAAAACAAGAAAGTCCCTTGAAGATTAACCAAAATGGCCAAAGTTCTAACAAAATTTACTGGCAAGTCATGTAATCTAACTATCCTAAACAATACACAGTCGTAACAAAGCTATAAGATAATGCATTTATCGCAGTATAATAGGCTTATCACGACACTTGCGACACAAGTCGACAGGGTGACGTTTACAGCTCCATCGAACCAGTTGCGCCAGGGTGTAAATATCGCCTACTGGTGTTGCCAATTAGTTCTACATAAAATCCCCCAAAAGTTGTCAATTTTGTCAATATATCTTTTAAGGATACTTTTTATCTCGGAATATGGTACCGTTTCTGAGGGATTACTGACTGTACATAATATTGATCATATAATTATATTTTGTGAATAGGTAATATTGTCAGAGTATGAAAATTCCTTCCGTATGGATATTGACTGCCTACCACTGCTTCAAGAAATATCAAGCTAAATATTAGGGAAACATCGCAATAGCATTAGCCGGCTTTCAAAATACAATAATTAATATTACTTAATTTAAAACGGGGTTGCCAAGAAAACATCGATACAGCGAAGAAAATATTCAGTTTACAGCTGATATTTCTTACTACTGTCATCTTTTATGCAAATCACAGCATAGACAAGATTTTCAATTGTATGGATAGGCATTTTCATCATCAGCCATTACTACTATGGGCTAAATAATCGCCTTGGCTGAAAAGCTACTCAGCACAAATCAGTATAAGTTAATGCAAGGGTACGAGGGTAACTCAGTTATAATTACCCCGCTAAATATGGCAGTTGTCACGTATCTGGCAACATCGCCGCCCACGAACAAACAACAAAGACATTAAGAAGACATTGCCGCGATTGTTCAAGTAAAGGCGTGGTCGCATTGTGATGCTAATTAGGTGAATGTGCTGAGTAATGCAATAAGGAAATGGGAAGATGGTTCCATAATACTATGACAAGTTACTGCGCAAGCCCTAAGTGATTGTATCAGCTTTAACTAATCTTGGCTTTGGACACAGAATAAATAATAGGTCTCTGTTGCTTTGGAGAAAGTTTAGTTTCATTTGGTAATGTCTTCGAAGCCTTCGAGCTTTTTTTGTAATATTGTCTTAATAAGTTAAAAAGAAATTAACTATCTAAAAAGCTTCCAATCAACCCAAATGACAAAATTCTGATATTCAAATTTTCTACACCAAAAATAGCAAACCCAGTAAAAATTTAAAACTCTGTACAAACACGACTAGAGTCTGACAGCGATCTCTCATTTTTAGTTCGTTCACAACTTTAAATTACTATTCGCTGCTGGCTGGCTACCTCTACGCAAGTTTAATAGCTTCCACCATGGTGTTACTAGTATGAAATCTCCCTTACCATGTCACGAATAGACAGTTTACCTTGTGCTTCTATAATTCTCTTCGCAAACCATTACGTATTTTGCTTGTTATTGTAGATTCCGTTTTGGAGCACACCGAGTCGTGGGTGTTGGATTATTAGAGGAAATCTCGAATAAAACGTAGTGGTACAGTGGTTGTGTTTGTTTTCAGTGGTTCATTCAATCAAACGGGCCAGTGGATGCTGATTGGTAAATAAGGCAACGTACACGTTTTTTAGTGACGCGATCGCGTGCACATCACAGCGCTTAACAATGTGTCAACACCAGTACACTACACGGGTGCGTATTTTTGCGATGATATCTTTCGGGATTTTACTGTTGTGTGTACACAGCTCTATTAACAACTATATTTGCATGGATCCCGGTAAGTTGGACGTATTTTTAGTTTTTTATTTCTTGGTTTAGGTGGAATATAAGTAGGACGCGATTATTGATTGAAAATTGAAACTTTGTTTTCTGTGAATATGTAGTGGGCAGTTGGGCACGCCATTCTTTGTCAAAATTGATCATTGTTTCAGTAGATGAAGATTAGCATTTTTTTATTTTGTACTTATATTAATCGAAATTGAAAGATTTGATATCTCGTCTTGGATATTTATCTGTCAATTAGTTTTACTTAGATTAAATCGAAGAATAACTTAGTTTTTTTAGAAAAAAATATGGTTATTTAGTATAACAGTTATCAAACCTGTAACAAATTTTGATAAATATCACGTCAGAGCTTTACGCAGTTCGTTGTACGAATTTTATCATTCACGAACAAATTGAGTGCCATTTTTTGCGAATGAAAAATGTCCCACCATTTTTATGTCATACATGATCTAGTAATAGTTCAATTTTTTGATTGGAAATTCAATCAATTGTAGCAGATGAGTTATGGCTTTTGTTGGCATTAATAGGATTATGAGCACAATTTTGTAAAATAAATTAAACAATCACTAGAGTTTTAAATAAAAGACTGAAGAAAAGGGTGTTTATTTTTGCTTCTCGTAAATATAAACAATGATCCGCTAAAATTAGGTTCATCGCACTCGCTCATTACAAGGAAAGAGCAAACCTATTCTTTTAGAATTAGAAGCGCGCATAGAGGTACCTTCATGGTAAAAATGCCATAAAAGAAAGAAAGAAACGACACTAAAATAGTATAATACCAAAAACAAAATAACGAGAAGCAATCACGCCCGATTGACAAAAGCTAAGCCTCCAGCGCAGAGCGATAACACGAATATTATAGCCACATATTGCGCATGGAGGGATATTATGGAAAATCTACAAAGGCTAGGGGCATTTGATCTTCGAATAGAGAGATTTTCAATTTGCATCGTATTCCTTGAGATGTATGATGCGCACCGTACTTATTTCAGTTTAGGATTCAGTTATGAAATTGTGAGTCATTTTGTCGTGCAGAAACCTTCAATTAGACAGTTATAAAAAATATATTACTGGCTTTGTTAGGAGGAGTTTTTCAACTAAGACAAAAGAGACAGGTTAAGTACTGTCAAAAAGATTAAGTTTAAAATTTTGAAATAAGTTCACCAACTGATTAATATATCTGAAATAGACGATATTTATGCTTTATTTAACACTAACCTAAAAAATCTTTTCAGTTTAACTTTGACGCTTATTGTGTTTTATGGGCCAATACTTCGACCAACAACAACGTTAAATCGATAAATTTTTACGCTGTATTTTATAGGTCACCACTAAATAACCCAGGACTGTTATACCCGTCATAACAAATCGCAATTCGAGAACCAAACGCCGGAACTCGATACCGCCAATACCGACTCCAGTTTCCGTAATACCGACGATCTAAAAGGGATGCTCACGAAAATCACTCGAATATTTTTCAATAACGACACGACAAACCGATATACATGATAATGCTTGAGGTTTTGTATTTCATAAGTAGGTACTTATGCTCGAATTCTTGAATGTCTGAGTGGTGGTGATGTGAAATCGATTATGTGAAATGAAATAGAGATATCAAGCAATCTTACTGTCAGAGTACTCGATAATGACAGAAATGTCAATAATTTCGATTCTCACCATCCACCTCCTGAGATTTAATTGGAAACACTATGATTGTCGCATGGATGAAATAAAAAAAGAAGGATTGAGTTTTGATTGACATCCAACTGAAGCCCAAAATGGCGGACATATTACATATATGTGTCATGAAGGTAAGGCGACCGGCTGCATATGACGTGAGTGTGTGCGTGCCCCGCTCGTACGTACGAAGCGTTCCGGCTTCCTAAGGGTGCTTCAGTTTCGGATCAGACGGGATTCCCTCCTTCTTTTTTATTATCTCCATAGATTATCGTATAAATTTTATTCGTAAAGCGTAATGGCAATTGAGCAACGCATCCATACTTCTATTACCAAAACCGAACCAAACCAGGTACAAACCGTGCATCTGAGCTATTCGGTGCACTTTAATGGCACTTACACGCCCGCAGTTGCAATTTAATGCAGTTGCTAGTTGCAGTTTGCAACTGCGATTCGATAGGGTGCAGTGCGGGACCATTCATACTGTCTCTTACCCAATCGTAGCTGCATTTCATGAAGCATTGAATCTTGCGAAGTTGCTGTAACTGTAGAGTTTTGAAACTATTAAACTAACTTTGTGAATGTTGAAGAAAGAAAAAAGTATTGTATCATTTTAACCCACCTGAAACCTGATTCGGAAGACGTAAGGTAGGCCGACCCCTCATATTTGTTGGACACTCAGCCCAACTATCACTGGGTTGGTATGGTACTTGGACCTACGCTGCGTACCACTGGGAGCCGATGCATGCACGAAGAAAAGTAGCCGCTCAGGGACGCCCTAATGCGGGAGGGAGGCCTATGTTCAGTAGCGGTCGTTTTCATGGCTGTTGATGTTGGTTATTTTGACCATTCTGTGCTTCTCTGTTTACTTTCCATGTGGTTATATAGTTACGTTAGTTAGTTACAAATAGTCAAGTATGCAGGTATTGATCAATAATTTATGTACTGATAGTAAGCTGTTTCTAATCATTTATTTAGGTTGCTTCCTGCGCTCATTATTTTCAAAAGTAACAAAAAATTTAGAGCTACTGGGTTTTGCAGAGCACGTAGTCAAGCTTGAAGTAAAGCTTATTTAGAAAGAAGCTATTCGAAAATCTTCCGAGCATTTAAAAAATCTGATTTTTGAAACTTTTGACTTTAATGATTTGAATCAAGTTTTGCTGACACAAGAATAAAGGACCTATCCCTTATTCTTGCGTAAGCTACCAGGCTTGGCTTACCCCAAAAAAGAAGAAGGGCGAAAGAATTAAACTATAATATCATTTAGTAATTACTACAGAAGATGTTGATTTAGGTTTTATCTGCTCATGTAAAGGGGTAGAACAACAGAAAAATAATGTTTATAATAAGATAAAGGCTATATAAATATAAATCCAAAATAACATAAAGCTAATGCAATAAAATTCCCGGTCCGGGAGTCCAAGAATCCATTAACCGGTTTTACGAGAAAAATGATAAGTTCTCCTGAAACCTATAAAATGAAAGATCCCGGGATCCCCATAAAATGTTTTGTGTCCATACTTTTATGGTGTTTTGATCACCTATTAAGAGATTTACTTGTTTTAGTTTGGAGTGGCTCTCGGCTAATGGGAAAAAATTTGTTAATGACTTGTACAAACGCCTATTATAATCTTTATGGTGAAAGTTTTTTCAAGGAAATTGTTATCGACAAGATTAGCACGTTTATTCTTCCAATCATTCACCACACTGGCTAAGTGCGTGTTAGTGGATGTCACAGTCCTTGACTTGTAGTTTATCAACATGCTGGTTTCCTCTGGATGTATTTCTTCACCAA
This sequence comes from Ennomos erosarius, assembly GCA_963580505.1. NCBI lineage: Eukaryota > Metazoa > Arthropoda > Insecta > Lepidoptera > Geometridae > Ennomos > Ennomos erosarius. Next base: position 1,694,986 of record OY756983.1, on the reverse strand, counting down.
TAAGAGCAAAAAGATAAATAACGCTTAACGATAGCATACATAGATCCTGGACCCTAACTAGGATTCCCTGTATCTAGGGAACCAGGAACTACGAGGACCATGCTCCCACAACACCCAGAAACAGAGCAAGTATTTGCGCTTTTTTTTGTGCACAAACACTTGTCATTGGAATCGAACCCGTCTCCAAGGCGGCTGAAATTCCGCACCTAACTTCAAAGTCATTGGTGCGGAACCCAGTGGGATTCAAACCCACTCTGGTTTGAAAGTCGCATAAGTAACCACTGAGCCACATCTCCACTTCACCTTCACTTCTTCCTTACCTATCTATAACTATACTATATACTATACATTAAACTGTCTCCTCACTAGCTGGACAATAGCTAGATATTGGCATTCCTCAGCACAATGCTGCCATTGTTGGGGAGCTAATGATAGATCGAATCTCTGCTATATTGATTCCCTAATATATTGATGGTTTGCCAGTTGGATGGTTCGGCGTAACGGTTGCATCGTGAAAGGGTATCCGGCTGTATTAATCATGCATTAACTCCTAAACTCCCAGCGACTCGATATCGAACACCTCAAATGTTGGTATTCCAGAGGTTGGTTGGGTGAGGTTTATCCCCGAAAGTTGTGTGGTTTCTGTAGAGCAATGTGATTATGATCCACGCAGTTAAAATTACGGGCCATAGGTAGTAGCGATGGCAATTAATGCGATTTTGCGTAAATTTATTGTGTTGTGTTTGTTGTATGTATTTATGCCTACTCTGGAGTTCGTGATGTCATGCTAAGGGTTCCGCCTGAAAATGAGTTGATTAAGGTCACGTGCTGACCTTATTCATTATGCTGAGTCGGGACCTGGGTCATGACATCACACAACGTTACATCTTTATCTTCTGTTTCTGTAGTGTAATTATTATTTTTAGTGTATGTTTCCTATAATGTAATGTTGTGTGATGTTCTCAATAAATGTTATTTTCTTTCTTTTCTTTCTTTCTTAAATTTCATAAACATGCTAATTCACGAGTCTTACCATGCTAATTGCTATTGCTATGCTATTTGCTAAAATGAAATGAAATGGAAATGAAAAATGAAATAAAAAATGACTTGAAATATGAAATGAAAATTGAAATGAAAAATTATATGAAAAATGAAATGATAAAGAAATGAAAAATGAAATGAAACTTAAAAATTAAATTCAAAATGAACTAAATTAGTTGAGATGAAATTTCATATTTCACAGAATTTCGCAACACCATTTCATTTGCAAAATGCTAATTGAGTTTTCACATGCTAAAAATGAATGTGAATGCTAATTAATCCATCACTAATAGGTAGGTACAGATTATAAAATCTTTTTGTTGGTTGTAAACAATTTATTACCTATAACCAATACAAAAAATATTTGACCACTACACCAGTAACACATACAATAGCCTCAAAATAAGTAAAAATTAAATATGTACATACATTATTATAAATTATATAATCATTAAATCTCATTTATACCAATAATCTTTTTAATAAACTTTTTCTTCCGCGATGCTATTAATAAAAAGGTCATTTTCTATTTCAGGTCAACAATAGGGGATGTGATGTATTACACAATAAAAACATCATTAATCTATATCGCAACAAATTGTTGATTGAATTGATAAAAATGGACATCATTAGCTCTAACAAGCAGTTAAAAGTAAGTATAGTCAGTTATTTTTCTCGAATCTGTGGCTAAAAAAAGAGTTTTTTCATTTTATTTACACTATTATTATTTTTGTAAGGAAACCCACAATCCATATCATTCCATATAACAAACCTTGTTATATTCAATCCACAGATTAGAAAAATACTTTTTTTATGCTTTTGGCAGCATACAAGCATACGGCCCTCCTGATGGAAAGAGGTCACCGTAGCCTATGGATAACTTTAACACTAGACGTGCCACTGATGCGTTGCGATTATCTCTTTTCAAGTCTCAGGCCCTTTTATAGAACTAGCAGAGCCGTCGATCGGTGCTCAGTCATCGATTGGTGTTCACCACCAGCCGGATAACGTCTACTGCTGCCTATTCCTTGGATATTCCGGTTCTTATGGCACCCACGGGAAGAGATGGTGTGACCCTATTCATATGACTTCTTTCATCAATGTTAAGGTTAATATTTTAATTAATTTACCATCACCATTATCATCGTGATCATCATCATCATCACTATCATCACCACTACCACCACCATCATCATAACCATCATAATCATCATTAAAAGCCTTAAGACGTCTACTGCTGAATCTACGCCTCCCCCAGGGAGCGCCACTTTGAGCAGCTGCTAGCCTCCTGCATCTATCGGGTCCCCGCGGCTTTCACTAGATCTTCGGTCCACCTAGTGAAGGCATTATTTTTAACGTAACAAACATAGTACTTAATTCATTGAATTTATAGCAGAACACAGATATATTTGTTAAGGACAAAGAGAAACATTGATTTTCAATAGCTGCTCGGAAATTTAATACGTTTTTCCTCTGTAACGTCCCTTAGCAAACTGTTAACAGCGATATTATGTTAGCTTACAGACATAAACCCATTATGTAGACTGGAAAAACTGCAATTTATTATTAAAACGGAAGTGATAGTAGCTCTTTTATACTTCTTTATACTTTTATATTATGCGGGTAAAAGTTTAGGGGTGCATAAAATATCTGTTTACCTTACTCGATTGGTAGGACTGTTTTTAATAGGTATACTTACGTATCCCTCTCTTTTCTACAAAGAAATACCTACAGCTGCTGTTTCTGTTAGCTTGTGTGATTTCCGTGGCAAGATGAACACACTAACCCCAGTTTCTGGGGCCATATTCTCAAAGTCAATGCGCTAAGTAGCCACCGTCTTCTAAAAACATGCCAGAGTAACATTGATATGCTCTTATTATAGCTTCTTCTATAGCAATTATCTTATTGGGATGCTAACATATCCATCACCTCTATCACCTCCCCCTTCATCCCTTCATTTTTTGTTACTCTTAATAGGCAAAGCATTTGACCACTATCTCACCTGACGGAAAGTGATGGCGCAGTCTGCGATGGTGCATGCTTGCCTAGAAGATACCTGTTCACTCTTGAACCAAGTAACTATAACTACTTATAGTTTAAGTCTTCTAGCCTCCTACCCTACCCTTAGACTTCCAAAAGCTCGATATCAAGCCGACAATACACTGTCATTCAATTGTTATGGAAAATGTTCGTATTCGTTGTGTTCGTTTCGTGTCCTGAATAAATGTATTTTCTTTCTTTTCTTTCTTTCTTTATTCCAGAAGTAAAAGATCTCTGTCACATTTCAGTGCGTTTCCAACACGTTTCTCAAACTAACTTAAAGTAAATTCATACGGTAAGCTAGTAACTCCGCCAGTCAATTTAGATATTACCTGCGTCCATCCATATGCTATTAGTAGCAGAAGTAATCTGATATGGGGAATGATGTTAGCAATCGCACAAATCGGTTCATAACGCCTCCCGCCCGCTCGGGCAGCGTGAAACGAGATTACTGGGCAAAGGGCTGCCAGTTGTGGAATTTAACCTAGTTTTGGGGAAAATTTTAAGGTAGTAGATAGTTTAACAACTTCAATTTAAAAAAATCTTCGCTAGTTATTCATACCAAAATCGTAATTATGTCAATTCTGTTGTGTAAAATTATCTATCAAAAATTTTTACAGGTCTATAAAATGGTGTGCTGTCATCAAATACGCATAAGTTCCTTGGCTGTCCCTTTAATGAAGGGCGGAATGACAAGGACCGCAATAGCTTTAAGACTTAATTAAGGTTGATTCTTTCTTATAGGTATTGGAGTTAAGCAAAAGCATACGCAATAAATAATGCTTAGAAATAATAATCCAACACCATTCAGAAACTTATGATAAAAGTACAACATAAGACGTTTTTATGCTCCGAGTAGCTTTTGTTTTAATTTAATTTAGTCAATTTTTGTATTTATTACTGGCAGCCCTGTCTAAGAATCGAATCTGGGCCCAGCTTGCTGCATCGTATTAAATTTTCGATAATGTCGTCTTCAAAGCTAAAGGAGATTGCGTACGGTCGTATGCATCTGGGGCTGGCATTTTGTGAAGGACCGGTTAGGGTGCTTTTATGCGATGCCTTGCATTACAGTTTTGCTAGCATTGCTGTTTGCGTTGCTATTTTGGAATTATCACCCAATTTGTATGATTATCATTGGGTTTGGTAACTAACTTATCCACTTACTTGATTTTTATAAAAATAAAGTATTGGTCTCCATAAAAAAAAACTGAGGGTATAAAAGGAATTCCAATTTCAAAATAGTGGTGCAGTGGTAGGTTTAGTTTTATTTGCCAATACGAAGTTCTGGATCTCGGGTCAAGTTAGAGTAGTCTATTACTTAAATAGATTGCTCTGACCGCTTTTAAAAACGGAAATGTTCGAATATGTGCAAATTAAAGTGCTGACGCTTTAAAATAAGAATTGTTTAAATATTAAATTCCTGTGGTGCGAAGCATCATTTTTTTCTCTCTAAATCTCTAAATCCAGTTGACCAATACAACTTTCCCTCATTACCAAAATTAGTGGTGTATTTCAACCGCTAATCCCATGAGAGGAAACGGGACACCCAATATGTCTTTCGTGCCATCCTGCTCCGTTTTTTGTTATTTTGTATGACTTTGTCTGGTTTTGTTACTTCGCCCCCTGCTCGCAAGTGAGTCGTGTTTGTAGGAGAAATTATGTTCACGAGCTGTCTTTAAACTTTTTTTCTGTGACCTATGTACGCCACGTTTTCCGGCTAGTTGAGAACTTTTCTTTCATTTTGTAAGCCGTAACTAGCGAACAACTGTAATCCGTAAACATCAGCTGTAATGTTAACTTCCTACATCTTCAGCACTTTGATTTGCAATATAAAAAGAAGGCTTTGATGTAAGATTTACAATGTAAATGCGAGCACAATCCATTAGCGACGGACGTCCTATCGGTCACTAATGAAAGCAATGGGCTGACTTAAATCAATCAGTCTGCAGAGGGGCTACGGGCTTGTAGGTAAATGCGGATTTACTTAATTAGGGCAGGCATTTCCTTTTCCTTAGTAAGGCTAAAATGTTTACGATGAAAAAATTGTTTTGGCTGTAGTGGGATTTTTAATATCAGTTACTTTTATATTTATTTAAGGGCGTACCGAGCGACGAGTTGAGAAGCAGGTTTGTGCACTCAACCCACTGCTTCAGGAAGCTACTCGTGCTGTCTCCAGCTGATAGTCATCATCAACAGCTACTGCTTTAGATAAAAGAACGAACAAACAAAATCAAATACTTACTTTTTATGCCAAAATGGGCATACGTTTGACAACTCACAACTCACCTTAAGGTAAATGACGAAGTTGTTTAAAGTAGAGCAAGTTGCCCATAAGATGCCTATTCACTTTTGGTTTGAAAAGACTCTGGTTATACCTATGATGAAATGTTAGTATTAGTAGTGGCCAGGAATAGTATGGCTGGAAGAGCATTCCATTCATTGACCGTTTGGACCACGAATGGCTCAGCATTCACGCTTAGTGCGTACGTACTTAGAAAATGTTATCAGAGTCAACAATCTTTTACCCATCTATTGAACTTATTGACAAAAATGAAGACTAAAACTTCTATACAAGGTTAATGGGGATCATACAGAAAGCCTTCGGGAAATTTGATGTAGCATCGATTTTGAATAGTGATAGGATAATAATATATAAAGCTGTCGATAAAAACTAATATTCATACCATATCAAATTGTAGCTTTTTGATTTCAGTATCATTTTGATTGTATTGGATTTGAATTTCGAATTGCATCTAAATAGCTTGAAAGTCATTTAAAATACATAAAAGTTTTGACAATGTAAATAGGATTATTGATATCGCCATCTTAATTATAAATTATTTTGGTTGACTCTAACGTTCCCTCACAAAGTTTATAATGTAAAATACAAAATTATACAAAGCATCAGCTCCCAGTGTTTAAGTACAGTAAGCGGTATTACTACAAAACATTTTTATATCATTTAATTTTAATAAGTAGGTACTTACGTTACTTACGATATTTTATGGTTAGCCCTAATATCAAAACTTTTTTTATAGCCAGCTTATACAAGATTTATTCTTGTACTTACATTCCTATCATTTTATATCAACATTATCGATATCGACAAAAATCCGTCATTGTTTTCAAACCATGTCACATCACTACATCACCATTCTGATACGGATAGTTACACATACTGGTAGAATATCTGCAAGCATCTTATGTGCATGCTTGCAAATATCCTCGCATTTCTGTCCGATTTCATTACGCATGGAGATTGCCTTCAGGATTACCCGGCAGGAATTCAGACGTACTTTGGAATCATGGAAAGATATAGTATGATAATATTTGCATACTTTGAAGCTATATACATTAAAATATATTTTATAATATTGTTCATGTTTATTAATGTTTAAAGTTTGTTAAATATTACCTTGTATTAAAATTACTCGAGATCTAATAATTTTTTTGAAAAATATATTATAAGGCATCTTATTTTAACGTTTTTTAATTTTATTTTTTTAATTATAACCTTTAGTTAGTTTAAAAGTTCATTATAGGAAATGTCCTTGTTGAGCCCAATACACAATACCCACTGATCACTAGTCAACTATACCAATTGAGCTATCCTCGTCACAGAATAAATTTAGTGCATACTTCATTTAGATATATTCAATTTTAACCATTTCTTCTTTGAAATTCATGTAATCACAATCATTACCCTAAATCAAGAACCTACACAATACACATAGGGTGTCCCAAATACCAAAACCGCGAGCCACAAAGTGCTCCCAACTCCTAATAAGCAACCATTAGCGAAATTGAAGCATCAATCTTTGAACACCCTCTATGCGTGGTGAAGGTACGCTGAAAACAATATTGGCAAAGATTAATAGTTGAGAAACGACAACAGAGCGTAGAAGAGCTCTTTGCTTTAAATTGAAGTAAAAATAATTCATATCATTTTTCAGTTCTTATTAGCGATGACTATTAATGCTATTTTGCGTAGATTTCATAAACATGCTAATTCACGAGTCTTAGCATGCTAATTGCTATTGCTATGCTATTTGCTAAAATGAAATTAAATATAAATGAAAAATGAAATTAAAATTGAAATTAATTTTTAAATGAAAATGGAATTAAAAAAATGAAATGAAAAATTATATGAATAGTGAAATGAAACTTCATCTCTAAAATTAAATTACAAATGAACTAAATTAATTGAAATGAAATTTCATATTTCACAGAATTTCGCAACCACATTTCATTTGCGAAATGTTAATTGACTTTTCACATGGTAAAAATTAATACGAATGCTAATTAATCCATCACTAGTTCTTATGTGCATTATTGTTCCTTTTTAGATGAATTAACTTATTGCCTATTACAGACATCATCGCTCGTAGAATCGACAACCGATGGGTAGAAAGGTTCTCGAATGGCGACCACTAACTGGAATACGCGGCATAGGCCAGCCCCTAGTGAACCGAAGATCTAGTCGACGACGCGGAGAGCCGATGGATGCAGGAGGCAAAAGTAGTATAGACATTCATAAATACGAAGAGCTCTATTAGTTCATTATAATCGAGCATCGGTCGTGGTCCATCTGCTCAGTTTACCTGGGTGGACCATAGGCACTTATCTTGCCCGTGGTCCACCCTCATGAGATGTTGTCAAAATGTAGGCATATATCGTTAACTCGGTAATGTCCCATGCTAATCTCTGTGGAAGGTGAAAGTTTGCCCTATCGCGACATAAATAACGAAGCACAGCAATAAAGGCATTGTCGCGGCTGCAAGAAGGCTCGCGGTGAAGGTGTAGTGGAATACCGTGATTAGGTTTCATACAATTATTACTGTTATGGGCGGCCGTGTTGCTTCACATCAGGTGAACGACAAGCTCGACAAGTCATTCATCATCCTAAAAAAATAATTTATGTCATACATTTACATCGTATGGGTAAAATGACGCTATATACATAACGCATGGTAAGTACGTATTTTAATAAACTCGTAACAGAGATGTCTATAGGCTATAACTGTTTCCCATTTCCGGCAGGCCATAAGTAAGCTGTTTGCTAAATAACCCAACATAACTTTTTTTAACTACAATAGTCATAATCTAGCTGTTAAAATATTTTTAAAGAGTTTTTTGAGGGTTTAGGACAAGAAGAGTGCTGCTTTTAAATTTTGAATTTTAAACTAGAAAAATATAAAGAATTACATCATTGATGCTAGACAATAAATATAATAGCAGTAAAAGATAGCAGAAAAATGAGCTCTATTATGTGCTAAGTACCAACATGAAGATTAAAATCATATTTCTATTGTCTTGAGCCATGTTACTGTCATGTTGAGTGCGGTGGGTTGCGGTCGCTTGCTCGGCGTGCCGCTGAATCAATTCATGCAGACTACGGGGAGAGGGAGAAGGATGTTCATATACATACGTGTGTTGGTATGTAAGCAAAGACATTATAGGTAAGCCATGTTCACATATTATAGTGATATTGGAGTACCTATTTTGAGATAAGTGCAGGATTTGATAGCTTATAAGCTGGGTTTTTCGGTGAATTTGTTCACGACAAGAAAACGTGGAAGACGTATTGCCCGTTTTAAAAATGTGCACAAAGTTCAAGTCTTCAAGTCTAGAATCAAGATATCTTTTAGGCAAGCAACTGCGTCATGAATTTCCTAAGAATGATGAAATGATTTGTCAAAAAAATCTAGATGCTCTAAAAAGACCTCTGGTTAATAATTCCGATACAGTATTTTGAAACAAGAGCAAGTTTTTCAGTAATGTGTGAAAAATGGGTTTGGAAAGATTATTACAGAAAAGCACCTGGCAATAACACAGAATTCGCCCTATTTACATAGTTTGGTAAATACATGGTAAGTAAGAAAAATCTGCTCTAGGCTTGTCATAAATTGACGTAGATTTGAGCCATCATTTGACTCATAATGCTGATAAATTCTATTTCTGCGAGCCCGAGTTTTAATCAGTTGGCACATGGAGTTATTCCACGGTCCGAAAATACTATTATAGGTTCATATAACAAAAACGTGAAAATATATTTGCCTCAATTATTTCATATAAAGTCATTCGTCCGTTGCTATTAATCACATCAAGGCCTTATGCAAAATAATACTGCGACCATAACTGTATCTTCTGTTGTCATAATAATCTTTGATGAGCAAGAATTATTTTTGAAATTAGGTTGCTATCGAGGACCATAAAGTGCCTTAATTTACACTAATATCAATTTAGTACCAGTAAAACCTTAAATAAATATATAAGTCTAACTCTTCTCATAGCTCTCTGTTAAAATATATAGTAGTTAAGTATAAAGTATAGTGCTTCCTGATGATACCCGCTTGTAATGCTTTTTTTTACCCTCGGAGATCATCAGTTTGGAGAGGGGTAGCTTGAAAAACAGCGCTGCGTGCACGTGAAAACGCGCATGCGGCACAATACTGAAACCCCTTTTGCTATAAACATAACTGTTCTTTATATTAATTTGTATTTGTGCGAATTTTAAAACGGCATTAAAGTAATTTTTATTTATTTATTTATTTAAAAATAAGGCTGCCAACAACCAAATTATTTAAATATTGGCACATGTTGTACCTATGTTCTGGTAAATAATGTATTAAAAGCACCTGTGAAATTATTCAATACTTAACATGATTTCATGGAGTCCCAGTTAATACTGCATTGCATTAAAAATAATACGCATCCAAAATGTGATAAGAACATAATGCAGTGACTGTGTATTGTAAAAGACTGAGCAAGAGAGTAGACCATTATGTCTGCTCCAATGCTCCTAACATTTCGAACATTTTATCATCCAGCCGCATCTACAGTCTACCCATGAGCATGGTGCATGTAACTGTGCGGAAATATCGGGAACTCTAAAAATGATTCTAATCACGGTAAATATCCAGTAAGTACTATTAAAAACGTACTGAGAACCTGTTTTAAATGTGTTTTAAAGCATCAAAATGCAATTTAACTGCAACATCAACTGTTTCAATATTATGAAAACTCAAATATGTGTCCAATCCTTCCCCTCCCCCTTCATTAATAAGTAGCCGTCCATTGTCAAACTGTCTATCATAGTAATTGGCTGTGACCAATCATTTCGGCCGGCGGTGTATTTGCGTAAACAATTTGTTGTCCCGCATCGACATGGATGAAGTTTAAACTGGTGTGTATCGTATAAGTAGGCAAGGAGCACGCGGGTTTGTTGAATTGGACCACGCGTTAATTAAGTACCTACTGCTATGTACATATTTAAGACCTGAAGACGCAGCGTAGGCCGGCCCCCCACTAGGTGGACCGACAATACAATACAAAAATACTTTATTGAACACAAAAAAAACGCGGGGAGCCGAGCAGCTGCCCACTGCTAAACATGGCGTTCCCAAAGAGCGCCACTTTGAGCGGCAGCTCACCTCCTGCATCCACCATCTTCTTCTTTTCGTGTAGGCAAGTGGTCAGCCCTGGTGTCAGAATGTTTAAGCCGCCCGAAGGCTTCTGACTTGGCTTAACATCCATTATAAAATTAGAGACGCACAAAATTGTCAACCTTTTACAGTGCTAATTCAAATGCCTCAAAATTTAATTATCTCTGAATACAATACCACAAAATTATTTTAAATTGGTACTTACATAATTATTAGGGCTATCGTTACTCACATTTTATTTACTTCCTTGTATGATTAAAAATTATTTAAATAGTAATAATGAAAATGTGCAACTCGTAGTCAAACTGACGTTCTACCCCCACTCTATAACGTTTGCCTACTCTACACGTAACGTACACCTCAGTGCAAATAAAACTGAACATCGCGCTAGTTAAATTTTCACGAGTCAGTCCGTTGGTCCAACGAGCGCTCGCGCTGTTATTCCAAACTTCCCAAACAGTTTTTGAATATTTCAGCAAGTGATGTTTGCTTTGAACTGTATACCTGTGTGCTACGCTTCATTTAACTTTGGAATTCAAATTAATACTCGAATGGCATGTGTTTAGAGTACAGGTGGTAATTTGTTTAAAATTGACTAAATTGGTAAAGTTAAGGGTAATTTTGTAAATTGCACAGGAAAATGTTGAAGTTACAGTTGTGAAGTTAAGAAGGATGACCTAGGTTAGATCCTAGTGTTTTACTGCTAGCGAATATGAATGAATTATTAACCATAATAGTTGAAGTGGCAATGGGCATTTGAGCAGGCCACATCGCTCGTAGAACTGACTGATATGGGAAGAAAGGTTCTCGAGTGGTAACCATGAACCGGAAGACGCAGTGTAGGCTGGACCCCCACTTATAAGTGGACCGATGGCCAGGTCAGAACCGCAAAGAGCTAATGGATGCAGGCGGTAAGTAGCCGCTCAAAGTGGCCCTCTTGCCGGCCTATGTTCAGTAGTGGTCCTCTTTATGCTGATGATGATGAACGTAAATAAAAAATACGAACAACATGTTCATCCAATTCAACCGGTTGAACGGCGCGGGGTCAATATCGTCACTAAGCACAATTGAATTCTTAGCACTCTAGAGAACCGTTCGCTCACTGACTTAATTACCATCCAAAACGGATAAATCTACGAGTTAAAATATTTCAATGTCAGTTATCTTGCCCATACAGTTGCAGTTTCAAAGGCACCATGGCTGCATTCAACGAAAGAGAAAATTTAATCCAGACGGGATTTACAGTCGCGACTTAACACATTCAGTAGCAAAACGTTTGGAGAGAATACTTAAATTAATGAAAAATTTAACTAATATATTGTGACCTCACATGACCTCGTAATAGCCATGGATTTATTCATGAAGACCCTATCTTGTGCACTGTATTCATTCATTCATCAACCCAAGTCATTTATTTTCTAAGAATTATAGTAACACGGTTTTTTATTAGATCATACAAATTTGAAGACTTATACCACTCTACCTCACATCATCTAAAAACGGCCACTGCTGTAACAACAGCCTCCCCCATAAAACGCCATATTGGACATTTATCATAGGGGGGATTTGCCATAACCACTACACTTGGTGTTTCCTTGCGAGATAAGGTCCGAAATGAAGAGATCCGCAGCAGAACTAAAGTGACCGATGTAGCTCTTAGGATTAGCAAGTTGAAATGGCAATGGGCAGGCCACATCGCTCGTAGAACTGACAACCGATGGGGAAGAAAGGTTCTCGAGTGGCGACCACGATCTGGAAGACGCAGCGTAGGCCGGCCCCCTACTAGGTGGACCGACGACCTGGTGAAAGCCGCGGGGAGCCGATGGATGCAGGAGGCGAGCAGCCGCTCTAAGTGGCGCTCCCTGGGGGAGGCCTATGTTCAGCAGTGGACGTCTTCAGGCTGTTAATGATGATGATGATGACTACACTTGACAGGCGGTTTGGTGGTCGCAGTAGATTTTAATGTGCCGATAAACATGCTGGTGCCCATTCCCTGGATATTCTCTTAGCCAGCTCTTACGGAACCCACGGTAGAAATAAAGTGGTCCTATTCGCAAACTGGCAATTGTATTACGTAAAAATTGCAACAGCAATTTCTTGGGCACCATTCTGAAACACATGGATCAAAGCCATCTCTGACTTTTCTTTTGAGTTTCGTTTTAGTACAGGAATGCTCTAGCTCAGAAAGTAAAATTAAAAGGGTTAGCTTGCTATCATTTTAAAAATACTACATTACTTTTAAAAGCACCACCTCCATTCCCTTCCAGATCTTTTCAACTGAATCTAGTAAATTAGTTTCATTATCACTACGTCCCAGGTGCTTCACAAAGCGATGTTTTTACCCCTCTCGTCCCTCCTCGCCCTGGGTCGCCTTAACTGGCATTATTACCTTCAAGTCTTTAGTACCAGTAACTTGGTGAGCTCTTCCCGATTATTTGCCTTGTGCTTTGTTATTTTAGTTTAGTTAGTATCTAGGAGTAGGAAGTTTAATTGGTCGAAGGCTGCCAGCCTGATTTAAAGTAAAGATCGAGTTGCAATCCTCTTAGAAGGAACAGACATTCACTGAGACAACTTGACAGTCAGTTTTTAATCAAAGCTTAGTGATGTTGTATATTGTGATATTGTCATTTGGTGGTGAAATGTGAAATGCAGCAAAAAATCCAGACATTGTTTTTCAAATCATTCTGAATATAAGTACCTATAACAAGAATTTTTATTATAAGTAGATAGATTTAAGTGATAGGGTTCCTAACTCCACAATTTTCTCATAAACAGGCATTGCCGATGTCAGTTATAAAACTGCTAAGACCAAAATGGGACTGGACAGGACACGTAAGCCCGAAAGAGCTCCGAAAGAGGTGATGATCTCGATGCCTTTCAAGAGTGGTCTAAGGTTGCGGGGAACCGAGATATCTGGAAGGATATGAGGGAGACCTTTGCCCACTAGGCTTAGACTTTTTTTTACTGTATAGGTTAAGAAAAAAGAGTGGGTGTGGCCCCGTAAAGAGTCATTTTACCCAAACATTCAAATGCTAACCGGTGCTAAGACGCACATAAAATAAGAACCATAATGACAATAAATGATTGAGTATTGACTAATGAGTAAGTAATTTGTGCGCAAATAAACAAGTTTTAAATCAACCATAACCAGGCAGGAACTGTAGAGTTCCTGCCTGGTTTTAAATTCAGCTGAATTTTATTTTTATTTTAGGGTTAAAATATAATTCCATTTAAAACCGTAGGTAGATACAGCACCTGATGCATCATACAAAAGAAAGGTACGGGGCCATAATTAACTTGTAAACACCTCTCTCCGTTCCAGATTTAATAATGAAGTGACAGCTACTGGGCGTGTTTAAAATTAATTAGCATACTGCGGCCCGTGAAGTTATCATAGGGCGTGTTATAAAGCTGTACCACAGTTTAGTAATGATATAGACAGTGACAGTCGCATAAACTAGGCTAGTATTTGGAGATGTTATAGGCTGGCCATACCATTACGCTAGCGTGGCGCATGGTGGTAGTGATAAATTTTATTACTTCGATTGTGAGAAAAACGTTACTTAAATTATAGTAGGTTATTGTTAGTAAAGTTAATTTTCCAATTGCATAGTTAATTTTATATGGGGCATTTCAATGCCTTAACGCTCACAGGTACTAGGTGTCTACAGTCTACTGTGGTAGGGCTTTTCTGCAAAGTTCGTCTAGGTAGGTACCACCGCTTTGCCAGTTATTCTGCCGCCAAGCAGTAGTGTGTAAGCACTACTGTGTTCCGGTTTAAAGAGCATTGTAGCTAGTGAAATTACTGGGAAAATGAGACTTTATGACCTGATTACACAGTGTAGTAATCTGATTACTAGACTGTGTGATGTCTCAGGATGACGTGCGCAGTGCAGTGTCACGCGAAACTTTATTATTTTAAAGTTCCGAGTGACACCTGCAACTGTTATAGGCGGCCGTGTCGCTTAACATCAGGTGAACGACTAGATCGTCACGTCATTCATTCTCATAAAACAAAAAATAAATAAAAAAGTAATAAATTACTAAGACGTTCTCGCCTGCCACCGTAGGTAGGTAAGTACTAGGTATATCCTTTAAATGTAATTCTCATTTCTGTTTGTAATGTGTTACTTATCAATTTTTTTACATTGCTAATGAATAATAATGTCAGCTTTCATTTGTATCTGTGATGAATAAAATTGATCCCAAACAGTACGCGACAGCCTTACTTAAAGCACAGCTAACATAGCTCCAACGAATATAAACACGCATCTGCATACGTGACACACAACACTTGTAAATAAATTAATTAATTAACTACGTCAAAATCGTCGATATTATCGCGAAGGCGACGGAGAGCCGCACATTTATCAGTGCATACTTGAACGCTCTCGTGTTAAATTAAACGATATTTGATGTGAGGTACAAGTGAAGAGAAAAACGCGGCGTTTCTTAAATAATTCCCAAAACGTTAAAAAACCGACTCCCGTCTTTTAGATTTCTCTTAAATTGGTGTAAAATTGATGAAAACTTAAATCAATGAACAAAATGAGCCTGTGTATAAAAAAGTTCATATCTTTCCCCAACAACCCTAAAATTAATACCAGTCTGCACTAAAGTTTGAGCGCTCCTAAGTTCACATTTATGACGCACCTACCTAATGCAATGCATCTGGTTAAGTCCTAGATAGATAAAGTACGAACTTAGGAGTTATCAAACTTTAGTGTAGTGTAATTATTGTGCAAACGACCTCAAACTATAGCGCGTGATTGATTTACATCTTAGTCCGATTTTCGCCTTTCAGAATAACGTTATGAAAACCTTATTTGAGATTTAATGTACCCCTCCCGCTTATACTATAATCCACACCTCAATTCACATTACCTCTGCAAACAAAATTAAATGCAGCGCCGAAATTCGACAATGGTTATATAATTAGATGTCATTATTTAATGGAAGTGACGGCAGGCCACTGCCTCTTATCGCTTTCACCTGAAGCACCTGATTATTAATCTGTGACATCTTTTAGGTTGGGAGCTGTTGGTGAAAATCGTAACGCATGACAATCACATTGTCACAGCATATGGCAGCAATAAATAATATGGAATTTAGAATTTTCACATGGAATTGGTAAAACCATAAATACCAAGACCAAGTACTTTTCATACCAATTATTGGAAACTTGAAGTTGAAATGGGTAATCGCTCGCAGAACTGACAACTGACGGGGAAGAAAAGTTCTCGAGTGGCGACCATGAACCAGAAGACGCAGCGTAGGCCAGCCCCCCACTAGGCAAACCAATGATCTGTGTAGACAGCCGCGGGGAGCCGATGGATGCAGGAGACGAGCAGCCACTGAAAGTGACGTTCCCTAGGGGAGGCTTATGTACAGCAGTAGATGTCTTCAGGCTGTTGATGATAAGTAAGAAATAAAGAAAGAAAGATAGAAAGAAAATATATTTATTCGTGACAGTAACACACACAACATTACACTACATAAATGACATTACAGAACAATATACACACAAACAGAAGCAGTGCCAAGCAGTGCAATGCTGCGTGGTGTCACGAATGGGCCCCGACTCAGCATACAATTAAGGTGATGACGATGATTATCGGAAAGAATGATTGATATATCACGACACAGTAAAAAATAACATATTTTTTTGGACTTTTAGTACCTACGAATAAAAAAAATATCATAGGAGATCATATTTATTTACCTTGTTCACTTCAAAATCACAGATAAATAATACAAGTAGCTTAATTAAAATTAAAGCGACGAAGGATACCAAAACCCAGATCAGCAACCAAACTCATCGCGTCTCCCGGTCTATTTCGGAGATAGCTTTGTTTTGGAGAGAGTTTTAAGCAAGTAATGAGGAAGCTTTGTGAACGGTTTTGAGTTGTTTATCCGTCGATTGGTTTGTTTATCTTGTAAAACTGACAGAGGCTTCGGAGTAGGCTTTTCGGCTGTGTGTGAAGCGTTTCATGAAATTGGGATTTGAAAAGTAAAAACCCTTTTACAAATTTTTTGACATGAACAAATGAATAAAGGTAGAGATGTGATAAAACTCAATGTCGGCTGTGAAGGGCGCTGCAAGCCCCCCACACGCTGCGCTCACCGATTACCTCTTCCCGCGCACATCTCATGTGCTCTCTTCAAAGCTTCAGTAAAATATTTAGCACATATTTCCATTTCTGCGGTTTCTTTCAGAAAGCTCATTCAATTGTATATACCTTTATGTAGGTATGTGTATCTGTATATAATTCAGTGAAGCGAAAAAAATATTCAACAAAACACAACGATACAATGATGTTCATTTGTTTTCAACGCGTGTTCTCAAATTATATTTTCGATTCACGGCCGAAAAACCCACAGCACAATACAGGCAGCACTTACAGTAGCTCATATGCTGCATAATTTAATGGGAAGAATATTAGGACGAGTTAGGCTAGCCGCTCACACACAATAATATTGTCAATGAAAGATTGTCAATAATCTTCATCGCATCGAATAATATCGCAATACAGGCCACACACACAATATTATTTACAATACATGCTTTATTGTCAATATTATTGTGTGTGTGCGGCCAGCCTTACACTAAAACAATCCCACAGATCGACTAATTTTATAAATTAAAATCTAGGGAGGCCACCATCAACGTCATCACCAACCCTGTCTACCACTGGGCATAGGCATCTCCCACACGTCACTAAACATGGTTTTTGGATTTAAAAACAAAAATGGAGTGTGTAGTGTATGGGACCAATGATAGACTACATTGTGTATTGCTTGGGTACCGAAGAGACCTAAGCGGGACTCGTCTCAAGCGCGCGAGCATCACGCGTCACTGCTCAGTCTCACTGGAGCCGTCGACTGGGATGGACGTGTCCGCGTCTCTGAGCCGGTGTCGGAGAGACACTCAACAAACACTACAGAGTGTATTCCTGCTGTCGCCGTTGATGGGGACAATAAGACGAAGCAATTTTTTTTTCTGTGTGATCTCCATTGCCCAATAAATTATAGTCGGCAAACGTTTCCCCCCACTAGGTGGACCGACTACCTGGTGAAGACGTGGAGCCGATGGATGCAGGAGGCAAGCAACCGCTCATAGTGGCGCTTTGTGGGGGAGGCCTATGCTCAGCAGTAGACGTCTTCTGGCTGTAGTTGATGATGATGATGATGATGATGATGATGATGATGATGACGATGATGATGGTGGTGGTGATGATGATGATGATGGTGATGATGACGATGATATGTTTATAGAGTGCTTATAGCTTAGGCTTATGCAGTGTGGTTATGTTAGGTAAAAACGTTCACATTTGATTGACAGCCTCCGTGGTGCGATGGTTGAGCAGGTCGGCTCATAACCCGGAGATGGCAGATTCGATTCCCGCGAAAGAACAAGTATGTATGCACAGGAAATAAAAGCACAAATTCTTGTTCTGTGTCTGGGTGTTGTGGGACTGTGGTCCTAGTACCTGGGTCTCTAGATACAGGGAATCCTGTTAGGGTCCAAAATCTATGTATGGGATTGCTTTGGCAAGAGTGTCAGAGTTATATCATGAAGTTTAGCTACTGTCACATCGCAGCCATGATTACAAATGAAAACAATCGATATCCCTATAAAGTGTGAGCGGAATAACGGATGACAAATAAAAAAAATATAATAACAAAAAGGAAAACTATGAATGTTTCACAGGAAATCCGGCGAACATTCCACTGGTGCCTGTTTTTTTCTGAATTCCCGGGCTTTATTCGTGCCGAGAGTAATGCTACATAAAACAGAGGCTACAAGATATTAGTACTTTCCCGGGGCGTAGCCTTTTTGTCGTTGGTTATGAATTCAGGCCTATCAGCAATCACGTACATCATCTAGGGTTGCTACTCAAGATTCTTATTTTTTTTTTTTCATTTTCATTTATTCATTTATTGTGCTCACATATAATACAGACTATATATTAAACAGTAGCTTGTCTTAAGGATTATCCGCATCAGTTGTCTGTTCTGCGGACTATTTGGCTTTGCCATTATAATGGCCTACGTACTATCACTGTCTTTGGTCCACCGTATTACCGTAACCTACATCAGAGCAGCAACCTATCATTAGTTACCTACACACTATCATAGGAAGGGCTAGTCATAACCAAAACGCTTGGCAAGCGTTTTGGTGATCGCAGAAGATTTTAGTATACCGAAGAGAATGTTGCGGATGATCACCTATTTTACCGTTGATTTACAAACAACTAGATATATCCTATGCCATCATTACAGAGCAACATTAGATTAACCAAACGTCACTTCTGTACCAGCGCTCTACCTTCCTTGTAAAGACCACAGTGGCACTTCCCTCTTCCAATTAAAAAGCTCAGAAATAAATGAACTGTAGAGCCAAGCTAGAGAAGTTCTTTGTATTCGCATCGCCTCTGTAAGGACTCTTCGACTACTTCATAGCCGTCACTTACTCTACCTCCCGTTACAACGTCTGACTCTGTTCCACAATTTATGGATAAAGTGTCATTTAGTAAAACTGAAACTGCACTTTTTAATATTTTTAGGCTGCATTTTTTTGCGATGAGTAATTACGATTCAGTCGACATTGGACAAAATTCTGATAGAACTCTGAATCACTTGAGTAATAATTTTTCCTTTATAAGATAAAACGTCTTTACAGAAAATATCGCGTTACTTACGCTACATTTTTAAATTAATATGTTTGGATTACTGTAAAAACATATTCAGAGATAAATGCAAAGTTTCTTTTGCAAATGCAA
Organism: Ennomos erosarius; assembly: GCA_963580505.1. Taxonomy (NCBI): domain Eukaryota; kingdom Metazoa; phylum Arthropoda; class Insecta; order Lepidoptera; family Geometridae; genus Ennomos; species Ennomos erosarius. The sequence continues at coordinate 1,675,677 of OY756983.1, read as the reverse complement.
ATGAGACTTTTATGACCTGATTACACAGTGTAGTAATCTGACTTTTGTGATGTCTCAGGATGACGTGCGCAGTGCAGTGTCACCCAAAACTTTATTATTTTAAGATTCCAAGTGACACTGCAACTATTATTGGCGACCGTGTCGCTTAACATCAGGTGAATGACAAGATAGTCATGGTACTCACTTTAATGAAAAAAAAAAAAAACAATAAAAAAAACAAAAACGCTTTGTATTACTTATCATTCGAAGTAGTGAAGTAGGTACTGAAAGTACTAGATGGTGAAACTAGCCCTGAGCAATTATAAAACTCTATCCGACTGGTTTCTGTTTAACATGCAAATTGTGGAGTGACGGGAAATTGTCTGCTACCACTGAGCTAATATTAAAATATGGGTAAGTTTTCATAGTTGAGTTAACTACCCACTTATTTGTAGGTTTAGTAGTTAATGAAGACTTATTTTGTTAAAGTCGGTCATATATCAAATAGGCTCTGTTGGTGTGGATAGGGTGTGTATTGTGTACCTATCTACTATATTGGATTTGAAAAGTAGTGAATCAAGCGGTCCGTAAACATAAAAATTATTATTATTCAGCCGAAAAATATATATTCAGAGATCTTCATCTATTTATAATTCAACTTATTTCTGTAACTACGTACAGATGCAGAAATACAGATAGAACAAATTCGCTTTTCAAAAATGCAAAGTTATTTTGTACAGGCCGATTTGGTTGGAATTATCCGTGGAATCCTAACAAATTGGGAGCAATTTTAGGTAAATGAGTTCCGTCCGCCCTGCGAACGGAATCGGCAAGGCCTGCCATCTGCCTTTAATTTGGATTAGTATATATACGTTGATATACATAGGTACAGGCTAGAAGCATCCTGCGATTTTACACAATTCATAATCCGGCGATAACTCTTCATTTTCCGTAAAAAGGGCAAACTTTTTCTAATTGATTTCGATAGTGCAATGTGTAGTTATGCAAAAAATCAGCAACATAATGATTATAATGAAGAGAGATACCATCGCACGCCTTCTAATGAGGGCATCGAATAGTATAGGTACAAGTGCTAGTAAATGTAACATGTATTTGTACATTTTCGACGACAAGAGTTTTTGGAAATTGTGATGCCTTACGTATATATTGATAATACATTTTTAGTGTTTTATGAGAAGTTTTTGAAGTACTTCTCATAGACTCATTGGTTCGCCTGATACTTTGCAAAGACAAACAAACACTCACCTTTCGCATTTTGTAAAGTCAGTGTACCTAATGGCATCTCTAGGATTTAGTGAGGGTGAGAAGGGAAACTATCCACTAGCTCTTCAACGAAGACTTTATGTATGTCAAGACACTACTGCCCCGTGTGTCTCAAAAGACACGTCTAATTTGGCTTTATGAGTGTAGCTTAAGGCAAGGAACGCGGTTGTATACTACAGGAGCGACTTGCACAAACATAGACGATATGATATATGAACTCGTAGGCTTCGCTAAATGTATTTGAAAATGTTTAACAACAATAATATGTGCCTTAATAGTTACAGATTGGCTAAAATAATAATAATATTACTATGTTGTTTGGTTTCAATTGGGTTAATTTCTAAACCAAAATGTGCACTCCTGGGATTTTTTATTATAACACGCGAATAGATGACACGGGTCCGATAGCTCAGTTGGTACTATCCCTGCCTTCTGAACTGGGGGCTGTGGGTTCGATTCCTACCCAGAACAAACATTTGTGTGATGAACATAGATGTTTGTTCTGCGTCTGGGTGTTATATTGTATTCTATGTATGTAAAACAAAAAGTATATAAGTATTGTATCAGTTATTTGGTTCCCATAGTACAAGCTATGCTTAGTTTGGGGCTAGATGGCGCTGTGTGAAATGTCCACACATATTTATTATTATTATTAAAAAGTGGTATTGGGAACATAGTCTAATTTTTCTACTATTAAAGGTTACTCATTAAAGTAACTAAGTTATCCTCTATAATTTATGTAACATCAATGCTACATCAGCCTTGTACAACATACGTTTACCAGTTTACGAGATATGAGAAGATAGAATGGCGTTCGTGCGAAATTTTATTGGTGAGCTAATAAACCTAGATGTGAGGAGTAATTTATATCTCCACTGGGGTGGAGGAAACTTTGGTGCCATGTCATAAAGTCTTTAAGAAATGGGTCTGGGTCAAGGGTAAGTCGAGTTGGGTCATATTTTATAGTGATAAGTGTTTGCTTTTGTACAACTGCTAGGCGGCTATGGCGTAGGCCTGGATTGCAGTTGAAATGAAAATAAAGATTTGACAAAAATTACGCAGTTTATATGCATTGCTACACTTAAATTAATAAAATTTTAAATTTTTAGGAAGGTACTTAAGATATCAAGTTTCGCTCACAGATATCAACCGATGGGTAAGAATGGTTCTCGAGTGGTGACCACAAGCCGGGAGACGCAGCGTAGACCAGCCCCTCACTACATGGACCGATGATCTGGTAAAAAGTTAAAAAACGCGGGGAGCCGATGGATGCAGGAGGCGAGCAGCCGCAAGGTCCGCATGCTCTCTGGGGGAGATCTATGTTCAGCAGTGGGTGTCTTCAGGCTATTTATGATGATGACTTAAATAATAAGGTTCATGCTCTATTCTTTTAGGTTCTAGAATCTATGTACTTAGTGCAGCGAAACATTTAGTCATTAAGCAAAACTTAAAAAGAAATCAACATAGAAAGGTATTTATTTCTGTTATTGTTTATTTTATGCTTGGTGTACAATAAAGAATTTTTGTATTGTATTGTACAGCCTCGTCTGTGGACCGTACATCTAAGTCCCGATGCAGTTTCCAACATCAAATAAAAATATGTGAAAAAACCTTTTTGTTTCACCGTTAATGAGTTCCTGAGCTCGACCACGCTGACGTAGGATTAAGGATTGGGTAGGTACTGGTGGAACTCGATACGTATTCACTCTGACTTTTTGTGGTTGTGAGTTAGTTTAGCAATGGGATTTTTAAAGTTTATAGGAATTAGTGGTTTATAGGTGGTAGGACTTTTTACTAGGTGGTCGGACTTTTCACTAGGTGGTAGGACTTCTCTGCAAAGTTCGTCTAGGTAGGTACCACCGCTTTGCCAGTTATTCTGGCGTCAAGCAGTAATGTGCAAGCACTACTGTGTTCCGGTTTGAACGGCATTTTAGCTAGTGAAATTACTGGGCAAATGAGACTTTATGATCTGATCACACAGTGTAGACGTGCGCAGTGCAGTGTCATGTGGAACTTGGTTTTTTTATAGTTCCGAGGGACACTGCAACTGTTATGGGCGGCCGTGTCGCTTAATATCAGGTGAACGAATAGATCTTCACAACATTCATGCTCATAAAAAAAAATTAGAAAGAACTTCTATGAAGGATAATTTTAGATTCTTAGGAGAAGTTACAATGCAACCAGCTAAGCCTGATAATAAATGTAGATAAGTACATAAATAAAAATGAGAAAATATGATGTATATATATTAATGTATCGCAACCATATTCAAGCATAGACCGCACTCAACTAGAGACTTGACATTAAATGTAATTTCCTTACGATGTTTCTCACTCATGCCCTTTCATGCATGATGTTCATTCAATGATGTAAGGGCAATTGTAAAGCACAAAAATAATTCATTGGTGCAGGGCCAACCTGGATTAAAACCAGGATGCATTGATTTCGAAGTCGTTCGGGCTACTGCTGAGCCCACACAAGCTCTAAACTCAAACTGAAAAAAAAAAATCTTCGATAGAGAACCAATAGTAGCCCCAAAACTCTTGTGTAAAAACTGCAACGTTGCTTCATGGGGCTGAATCTTTTTGCTCCCATCGCAAAGGTGATTTACCACAGAAATTAATAAGAAACCGCCTTTGAGATTGATTAGGAGCGAAAATTACGAGATCCTTACACTTAATGACTTGAGGTTTTAATATTTTATGTTAGCGTCTTTCACGCCTTTTATGCGTGTAAAATTACTTGGAAATTATCTTGTTGAATCATGGCGTGTTATATCAGATTAATTAATCATCGAGGAAAGTGTGATGTGGTTACTTGTTTATTATATTTGTTTCTGTTTTAATTGCACGGGTTGTTATTTAGCCTCTCTCACGCGAGTTGCGAAATGTGGTTGTGAAATTTACAGGGTTTTTATGCAAATTATGGTGTTTATCTTATTTTGGAAATTTTACTGTCTTAAAACTGTATAAACTTCATCCAAATCGGTTGAGCTCTTTGGTTTGAAAGAAACAATAGTTTTTTCAAATAGTACATAGAAATATTTTTTTTGTAAATTGATAGAATTGACCGAAAAAGCGCCGAACAGAAAGTGGGGCGAAACATCACTGTTTTCTCTAATTACTCCTCTCCGCCGATACTCTTGAAATTTAATGAGTAATGTTTCATCCATACAATTGTTTTTTAATTTAAATTCATTATTCTAAATATTGCCATCGGTACCAATACTGTCTGGCTTAAATTACCCAATAAAAAACAGTATATTTCTGTGAGCTCAACATTTCATCATAAAATACTTTTAGTACCTACTGGATATTGCGTAATCCAAACATTCCTTTTACCTACAATGTTTTTACTTTCCTTTGTTGGAAGCCACAATCCTCTAATCAGTCTGGATCTTATGAAACAAAAACCGTTTGACCTGATTCTATCAAAGGCTGTGGTCGCGAGGTTTCGCAGTAAAAGCTGGAATTCCGAATTTACGATTCATTTTGTTTCCGTTGTATTGAGCCCTTTGAATTATAAGTACGCTACCTTTGGGTGCGTAGAAGGTTAGAGATAGAAATTTGTGGTTTTGTAGAAAAGGAAACAGTGAATCATTGTATTTGGGAGTTCGTATAAACGTTGTTTTCAGTGTGAGCTTTTGTTAAAGAACTAAAATTAGCCTATTTTTAAAACTTTGTATTTTTTTAATATTGAAGGGATAACTACACTCCTCACCTTATTTATCCTGGGCAGGCCAAATTAAGTCTGTATTCTAGGTTTGAACTTGTAATGTTGATTGGTCTAATGTCAATGGGCCCGATAGCTCAGTTGGTAGTAACCCTGCCTTCTGAGCTGAGGGCTGTTGGGTTCGATTTCTACCCAGGGCAAAAATTTGTGTGATGAACATAGATATTTGTTCTGTGTCTGGGTGTTATATTGTATTCTATGTATGTATTTACAAACATAAAGTATCTAAGTATTATATCCGTTATCTGTCCCATCCCATAGTACAAGATATGCTTAATTTGGTACTATATGGCGCTGTGTGAAATGTTCACACATATTTATTATTTATTTATATATTTGTTATAATGATTATTATGTGATCATTAGATTAATAGTTTAACTTCAAAAAATCCTAAATCAGCCTTGGGTCTATGCTGATCATCAACTTCGATATTAGAGAAGTTTTTAGTTCTTACATCGCCACTAAATTCGCGTCATTTTCGTAGCGTAAATTTGATGCCAATGAAAAGTCTATCGAAGATAAGAACATGGTGGATTTTTTTAAAGAAAATTATGAAATGTTGATACCGCAAAAAAATACTTAAAGAGAAATATAGAACCATTGCTTGGTCTAAAGTGGGTTAAAACTAAAATAAAAGAAAGAAATAGATGAAAAAAAGAAGTCAAAGTAAAATTTATAGCAAAAAAGCGATCTTTAGCACTTATAAAAGTCAAACCAACGGGTACCTACTATTATTACAGGGGCTGGACAGCCTTGTCACAGTCGTCTGATAATCATCACGAACATGATCTATATAGCCATATAGAGCAGCCGTAATACTCTGGCCTAATCCAGCGATCTTATCGTTTAGGCAAGGTAAGCTATTTTCCTACCTTATCCCAATCACGCTGCCGGACTTGAAGTACCTACTTCTGGAAAAGATATAATAAAGCTTGGAAACATAGGGTACTGTGTTTCGGTAAAAAACGCATTTATAAAAGTACATAATTGGATCATAATTCATACATTCTGGTTACAGTTGCATTAAAAATTCGTTTATTAAAGTATTAGATTAAAATAAACGCTTAACATAGGATTTGCAGTATTTATATTAGAAAATTAAAATATCAAAATTCGACCATGGTAGAACATAGAATGGAATGGGATGGAATGGAATAGAGTAAAAGTGGTACCTACGAATATATAGCGTATAATATTTATACCTTAACCATTTGTTTTTAATGTACGAATAAGCCATAATTTGAGTTAGGCTTGGGCAAACTTGTTCAGTTTGGCGATCTCGTTCTTCAAATCTCGTTCCGGACAAGGAACTCGTTCTTCTAACTCGTACAGTAACTCCTTTTGTTCTGTGAATCCGAACGAACGAGACGATGTGCGAGTCTCTGCAACTCGTTCGGATTCACAGAACTGCGGAACGATTTTTTGCAAGGAGTTAGGAGTTGATTATAAATTATAATGTACGTGACTGTTCTAAACAGATCTTTTAACTATACTTAGATAATATGTGTAGTATAAATACATGATTTACTTATACTGTAGCAGTTATGAAAAAATAAATGTCCTTATTTTGTATTACAATTTATGTATAGGTAATAAATTAGTTTCGACTTTAAAACAATGCCCGTAGTACACATTTAACAACGTTAGTTACTATGTTTTTTAATAATGACCGGAAATACGTATGTGTGTGAGTAAAATATCGAATTCAATCTCATGCATTCTCAATCCGCTGCAAAGAGGCGTCAAGGTTCAAAGTTCTCAATACTGTGAACGAAATCACTCCTGGGACTGGGAGTTACTTGCGGGCGGACGCAACTCCCAGTCCCGGCGCTCGCTCGAGTTCACCGAGTTGGAACTGGGAACTGGGAACGACTGAACGAAAACAGTCCGTGGAGGCGAATGAGTTCCTGTCGTTCACCCAGTTCCTAGGAACGACTCGTTCCTCAGTTACACAAGTCTAATTTGAGTGCAAGCACTTTAGCCTATAAGGAATTATATACCCGTTGCCAGCATGATGCTACTGGTAGCACAAATCTGTCCCAACACGAACACGCATAAAACTTATAGTTATTGAAAAAATAACACGAATTAATTTTGAACGCAGCAAAGAAATTAAAACAGATATATCTCAATGGATACAATTTAAAATTTTCATCTATTGTGCAACGCCGGCAATCGATAAGTTAACAAAAATATAACACAAAATGCTGCGTTACGTTTATAAATTTATTACCGTGTATTCCGACCACAGTTGGCGCAGAACTTATTGGAGTGTTTTCCTTTAAATTTAGGGCACCGTACGTGACCTAGCCCGGCCGTGGCGAGACGAATTACGAGCAAACTTCGCAGCGCTCAAAATATAGCGTTAACCCATGTTACCCTGGCGAGGGTTGTCGCGCACTGGGAGGTAGAAACTCAGGGTGGGGTAATCTGATATGTATAAGAAATTATTGCTATTATGCTGCGTTGGATATTATGCTGCGTATTGATGGAGAATCAATCCATTTTTCACGTTGGCATTGATGAAAGGAATGACTATTTTGCTGGAGATGCCTATTCGAATGTTGAAAATTTAAATTGATATTTTACTAGTGTATTGTAGGTGGTGGTAGTTGGTACATGTTCGGGTAGCATTCACGCATACAACATGGAATTTTGTTTAACGCAGAATCCATATGGAACATATTACGTAATTATAATGAGTTGTTGAGCTATAGACACAGTCCTATTATTCTTATTTGGTATCGGAACGACTTCTGAAAACATGTGACTGCGTTAAAGTAGGCAAATCGACTCCCGCAGTCCGTAAACGTCTCAACTAACCAGCAAACGCAATAAGTATACCTAGCCCAATATACCTAGATTACCTAGCCCAATCACGGATGATTTACAACTAATTCTTAGGTAGGGGCCATAACGTGTTTACGAAACCAGAAAGTGTTTTTGCAAACAAAAAATAGAATCCGTTCCTCTTTCTCAGTAGAGCAGCCCTTCTAGCTAAGGTCCTGTAAGGCGACGTATAGTTAATACGTTTACGAAGTTACGAACAGGCGTGATTTGTGCGCAAATGGGTGCAGTTGAGTCTCAATGGTTGTCGGATAATTGAGTTTGCGTGTGAGTCTGAGCGGAATATGGTGATTAAGTTGTGAGTTTGGTTCTGAGATTAGAATAGAATTTTGACTATCTATTGCAGTAGTTTTAACGGGACTTTTGAACATAATGTACCTACTTATATTTATCATTTTCAGATACCAACTTTTTGTGGTGTTTGTTTTACAAAAAATACATGCGTTTCCTCGCGGGAATTTTCAATTTGCCGGTTAAAACGTAAGTAATATAAATTCGTTTGCAAAATTTCATCCAAACCAAGTCAGCAATTTTTTGTTGAAGGAAGGCGCAGTGTAGGCAGACCCTCCACTAGATAGACCGGCGACCGAGGCAAGCAGCCGCTCAAAGTGGCGCTCTCTGGGGGAGGCCTATGTTCAGCAGTGGACGTCTACGGGCTACCTATTGATGATGTTGATGATGAGGTAATAACTTTATGAGAAAGTTTAAAGAATAACCTGTAGAAACTTGTCATAATAATGTAAAACATGATGGAGACAATGCCCCAAAGAATGCAAAACATTCATTGCAAAGGATATTTTTTAACATTTGTAAGAAATTCCCTTGTCGCAAAGTTTCCGCACTACTCTCACCGCCAACACAAACTGACATAAAAATATACGTTTTATTTAGGTTTTATTTATATGCCATGAATATGCACCTGAGAGATTAAGGTTGTCCTTGCAACTAGGTATATAGACGATCTGTTCAGAACGACGCGGGGAGCTGATGGATGCAGGAGGCAAGTAGCCACTCAAAGTGGCGCTCTTTAGGGGAGGTCTTCAGAAAAGGACGTCTTCAGGCTGATGATGATGATGATGAAGGTTATTCAGAAGAGATCGCTCTGAGCAATAAGACCGCCCATCATTACACTTTGTGAAGTTTAGTTTAGTTTCGTAGTTTAAATGCTTTGTTATGTGGTGTTTCAATAAATACCTGCGCTATTTATTTATGTTATCATTTTATAAGTCATCCAATTCACCAAGAAACTTACTCAGATTTCTTGATGAGTTTCTGCCAAAGGTTGCAATAAGTCATGCCTGCCAACTTAAAGGTACGAGTTGGCAAGGAAGCGGCCACATTTAGATAAACCGAGATGTTAATTTATTATTTTCAGACCATTAGGTAGGACGCGCGGCTGCACGGATGCCGTTTGTCATGGCGGTGCATAGTAATGGTGTTATGGTTTGAATACCATTGTTATTGAAGATGGTTTAAGTTTTGGCAAGATTGAACCTGTAAACGTACCTACGTTTGTTTTTTAGTATTAGGTAAGTAATCTTTATGTTGAAGTTTAAAAGCCAGAGCGACCTAAGATTTGCAGTCCAATTCATATTTTTCGTTTTTTTAAATAAGATACTTTACTCTAGTGCCTATAGTGTGATTCAAATTTAATGGCGGCTGCTACACACGCTACGCTCACCGCTTTCCACTGCCCGCGCACTACTCATTTTTGCTACTGTGCAGCTTTTCAAGCTGATTTTGCAGCCGGCATTTAGTTTGAGTCCCACTCTATCTAAGTACCTAATATTATAATTGTTGTACTTACCCAATTTTTTATTTAGTTCCTGTAGCTTCCTAGCCTCTTGAGTCTCGACTGAATTCGATGAGATTTTACACACTAATAGTAACTTACACTGCCGAAATAAAAATCACCTACTTTAGTGCTATCTATTATCCACACATCCGGGCAAATGAAAGCAATCTTTGTGAATTGCTCCAAGTCGCTGGTACCTACTAAGGGTAGTTTCTTCAAACTTATAAAATAATTTGACGAATGATTAATACTGTAAAGATACGACGGTTTCCACGCAAAGAACCTAACAAATATCGATTTCAGTAAAACAACATACAAAATTCCAAAATCTGAACAAAGTTATTATTTACCAAACTTCAAAAACGCCTTTTAATTGCCTCAAACTCCCAACAAACAAGTTCTGAAAGTTACAGTTTCGAGTTTACACCGAGGCCTGAAGTTTGAAAGGGTCCTGAAAGTTTCGGGGGCCAACAATGCTTCAGGATGATTGATGGACTGTAACTTGAGACTGATGAAAAGGTGGAAATTCGTTTTGAATTGATTGTTTTGATGTAAATCTGGTGCAAAGTTTATTTTACATTTCGTGTTCACCTCGTGTCTGTTTTGGGTACAAAATGTATACCCCAAAAGGTATTTCTTAATTTAGTCAAGACGTTCTATTTTTCGAAATGAAAATAAAAGTTTCTACTTAATAATATTATCTAATAAATAGTATTCTTCTTTAAAATAAGATCTTCTGAGAGTAAGATACTTTTATGCAAAACAGTTAAGTAGTAAATAGATAACTCATTATTTGTAGTACATTTTCATGGCTATTATTAATTTCCGAAATTTCATACAAATCATTTCAGGTTGTTTCGCATGAAAGTCATCATTACATACTAGTCTATGATACAAATACAAACAAAACCATCATAGATAATATTCCACTTATATATAACATCTAAGTATATTTTTTTATGCTAAAATGGCCATACGTTTGACAACAATCACAATCAGCTGAATCAGCAATTAAGAAGTAAATAGTAGATATTTTTTTCAGTGCGGTCACAGTAAGCTTTGCTACCTATAAACCATTTAATATGTACCTACTAACAAGATAAGTACTACAGATATTACGCATACGCTACGTCAATTCTCAACTAAATACTACAAAACTTAATAACATTACAGAAGCCGAGGAAAGATCCGAACACCAGCCAGGCGGTGGCGTCTCGCAAGAAACTAGAAAGCCGGGTTTACACTGTCGAACGCTAAGCTCGGATGGCTCGACAAAGACTCGCCTAACAAGAAGTTCCTAAGCGGGTCCCACAGCAACGTGAATTTCACAACACACGCAGATTATTAACTAAAAGGGAAACAGTGTTGCGCAGCGGGAGTATGTCATGCATAAAATAAGTGAGCTTTAAGAAATTTCGAGCATCTCTGCCTTATACCTAACTAAAGTCCTCTTGATGTCCACGTAATAACAGAATGTAAACTAGAACGTTTTCCACTTTTTGGGTTCCAGCTAGATGTTTATAATTTCTTATAATGTAGGTAGAGCCACTTAAAACTAAAGATTGGGATGCCAATGCCAAAAGAACTTTTATTTTAAAGTTAAATCAGGTCTATTCGCATACAGAAATTTATCCAAAAACAATTTCCCCCCAATTGACCCCACGACCACGGCCCATGTAACTTGGTTGAAACGTCGAGGTTAGTCAAAAATTGTTTTTTGATAACTTTCTGTGCGCAAAGAGACCCACCCGATTTAACTTTAAAATATGTGTTTGAAAAGTGTTAAAGAACATTTATAGCAACAATACCTAAATAACTAATGAGTGCAATATGAAAGGTCATTTAAAGAAACTTATGTTAGAGGAACTACTAAGAATTGCCAGGCTATCTTTTCTACCCAGCATCGCCTGCAGATGTAGTACCTATTCTCATTAGTTCCTGTCATGGGACTGAAAGGAAAAAGAATCTTTAGGAGGGAGTTCCTTCAAAGAAATTCCAAAGGACCTATTGAGAGTAAACAGGTGATGCCTTATGGAACAAATTGACACATAGTATTTTATCTCTCCAGCCTGACCTTGCATATTGGTATGCAAACATGATGGAATGGAATAGTATAATTACAACGTCCTTACTGTTTCAATGTATACGTGTGCATAAAGCAGGGTGCACACTCCAAGCGCAATGCTTTTAGCACTCGGCTGAAGTGGAAATAACTTCAAGGTTCCTCGAGAGCGTTGTCGCGTATGCAGAATTATAGAGGGCCTATTTCTTAACCGCTTTCATGATGCATGGAAAGAAAGCTTGAGATTTTGGTAAAAGCCCGTTTTTGCCTTATATAACAACTAAACGGAGGATGATACGTCTATGAATAAACTTCGACAACAACGTAGTTGAAAAAACAAAAACAAAAATTTTTTGTCTCAATTAAATAAAAAAAAAACATTTAACTCACGCAAATTACACCCACAAAATTACATTATTACAATAAACACACAAAGAAATACAAAAATAAAATAAATAAAGCACTGAAAAAAATTAAAATAATACTTATAATCCAACTGGCATTGCATTGCAGTGATATGTCTGTCACAGCAATGCCGTGTGTGTCAACAATCCCAACTCCCCGCGATCATTATCAGGACCGTGTTGGAGCTGGCCCGCACTCTCTCTCTCTTAATTACTCTACAAATGTCTCTCTCTATCAGCATAGTCGATAAATGCTGCACATCCTTATTAACCAGTCGAATTTTGACGTTGGCCTTAAACATGATTAGCAATTAATTAACCATCTGCATTGTACTCTGTTTTTGTTGTGCCATGTCCACTATCCCTATTTAACAAATCACAGCAGAATATAAACCAACCCATCAAAACGCATACAGTTCTTTGTTGTTAAAGCCTAGTTTATTATAGCAAAATAATAGCTTTTGCGACGATCTTCGCCATATTCACAACAGTGTGTTAATAGCCTTTAAAGCTTATATGGATATTCTAAGCTGTTGGAGTAGTTTTCTCTTTTGTTAGGAATATGCTTTGAAACGTATTTAAGGTGGGGTTTAATGGTTAGGTTTGTTTGAAGGTAAGATTCCTAGCACGACTAACATGACAGGTTGTTACACGCGATAAGTTCACGGGAATACAGCCCTTAGAGCTTCTATTTTTTTATATCTATAAAGTACTATACTAAGTACGATAGCCATATTTTTAAATAAACCATTTTTATATCATGTGCTACCAGGACGGTTATTCTCTATGGAAATACAGAGTCCACACGATACGAAACCACTATATTATCGTGTCTTGTCCAAATCGTGTCACACCGTTAGGAATACCTTCACTTTACATTAAGTTATTTTTATTTTGAATAAAGTATATCGACATAAGTGGTGGTAAATTTAGATGTATTGATGTTTCGGAATGCATCTCGGTAATACATATGATTTTTGATACGCGCCAATTCCAAATTCATTTCGCACGGTTTTGTTTTTGTTTCATAGAGAATAGAGTTTTGCAGATTTCTTATGTAAGACAAGGAATTCGCGTGGTTTCGAAGTAAGGAATCGATAGAGAATAACCGCCCAGCAATACCTACCTACCAATTTTCTAAAAATGATAACCATTAAAATTTCGTGTATTTCATACCCATATTTCATACTCATAGCCATAGAGAACTTTGTGCATTGCTGTTTACACTGGAGGCCAACAAAACTGCACGCCGAGTAATGGCGCCACCATACATCCTACTGCACCCTAGAGTGTGATTTTCTAGGAGGCGTTTGTCAGAAACTCCAAGGTGTTTAATAAACAAATTTTAAATTATTATAATGGTATCAAAAACGAAGCATTGCTGATCTGATAATAAGTCATAATTATAAAATTATGCAGTTATTTTTACAGTTGTTGAAAAATAATTCTTCACAGTTACCGTCCGTCCGCCCGTCAACCGCAAAAACAAAAGTTTTCAATGTTTCACTGTTGCCTGTAATACACTATTTTAAATTCCCTATAACAACAAATAACCTGCCTCGATTTTTTGACTCAGGCAGTAACGCACAGGTATTCTTTTTGGCGGAAACACCAGCCACGCGGTCGCCTCGTTCGGAATAATCGGCACGTGTGTCTCCAGTTCTCATTTTTGTAGCTTATACTCTATATTTCCGGTCACAGAAACGAACAGCGCATCCGTTGAATTTTTCATTAAATAAATAAATTTCACACAGTGCCATCTAGTCCCAAACTAAGCAGAACTTGTACTATGGGAACCAGATAACTGATATAATACTTAAATACTTTTTTGTTTGTAAATACATACATAGAATACAATATAACACCCAGACACAGAAAAGGTAAAAATTTATTTTCATACTCTCTTCGATAACAAATCAACATAATTATTATTACTCAACTATTTTGCTATTTTTTTACACACCGTTTTTATTGCATCTGCATAATGATAATGAAACTATTCATCAAAGTTTAAATCGAACAATGTATTACGAACCTATTTTTACAGTGGTATTCATAGTTAGGGGGTGAACAAAGCCCCAAAATCTATCATTCAACCTTCACATAGAGGTTGAATGTTGATTCATTCTTCTTTTACTTTCACAGCTTTGACAATGTCAGAATTGTCGGATTGGGGGCCACTTAATTTAGTTTTTAAAATGCATAAAACTAGACTCCGCCACACAGCGCCTGAATGATCCCTAGGGAAGCCCTCACATTGACTATGAATTTCAGTGTTAGCACTCTTACCGTCTAATGATTTTTTTTTTGTTTTTTTTTTTTGTTTTTTTTTTTAGGTATATGGCTGGCTGTCTCTCCAACTGTAAACTTCATGAAGGGAGGAGCTTAGATTTCGTGCGTAGTTTTTGCGGCTGTTATGGGAAACAAAAGAATAGCACTTTTGTATTCTTATCGTGGAAAAGCTGCAATTTTCTGTACAGACAAAGGACTGTACTTTAAGCTACCGATGAAATGAAAAGGGTTATTGTAACCTAGAGAACAAAAAAAAACGTAAGTTTTTAATGATTCTTTTAAAAAATAGTAAACCTCTGGAATTTCAGATGTGAATAAATCAAAAATGCTTGATCTTAATTACAGAAGTTTTGTGGTTATTTTACCTAGAAAATAAAGATATTTCTAAAAATCATTTCTGCTTCATTACTTAGTCTTATTTGAATATATTTTAGAACATATTTTATTATTTTTACATCGCATTGGGAAACTGTAATGGTGTTATTATTAAGTGAATAAATGAATACACAAATAAATATTTTTACTACATGTATGTAGGCAAAATTTTTCTTTGAGGCTTTATATTGAAACGCCCATGACCTTTTTTCCTACATCGTTACTTTTACAATTTCACTTACGTCTTGTTTGCCGTACTGCCTTGAACTTATTAAGCGAATATTCCTTGAACTTTTAAATATTTAGAAATAGAACGTAATGTTTTTCGCAACGTCTTTTAATAGGTTAAAAGTACCTAGCAAGTATAGATATTATGCGCTATGGATTTTACGGGATATAGGTACGGGTAGCTTAGAATAAGTACCTATAGAAGGTAACAACGCTTTTTGAAAACGCACGCTACTAATTCGCTCTGTGCTGTGCTTACTTGCCTCATCACGAACACAGATGCGAACATGAGTGAGCAATTTTTGTTCTATTTTTTGATTTTTAAACTGAGGCATTCGGAGTTTTGGCGGGAACGTGGAAAAGTTCACGTCGTTGCATTGTATTATTTCTCAAAACTTGTGCTTTTTCCAGTGTTAATGTTTAAAATTGATGGCGTTTTACGCACTCAGTGCTGAATTATGAGCATGAGTGTGGGCAAGTGATATAATGTAGTGAAACGTGATTTTCCGTGTTGCTTCCAAAATTCCATAGAAGCTTCTAGTAAAGTTGCCACCACTTTACTGGAGCATGACATAGACTGGAATATGACTATCTGACTTAGACTGGACTATGACTAAGACTTGACTTTACGTGAAATATTCTATTAACATGATGAAATATTATAATACTTGACACTGGCTAAATACACTATGTGTAGAGCCAAAATTAAAAAAAAACTGAGGCGTTCGTCATCATCATCAACAGCTTGAAGACATAGACCTGAGAGAACGCCACCTTGAGCGACTGCTCGCCTCCTTTATCCATCGGCTCCCCGCGGTTTTCACCAGATCGTTGGTCCATCTAGAGGGGGACGCGACCTACCTACCTAACTGAAGCGTTAAACCTGATCAAATCAAATTAACACTATTAAGTAAGCCCCTGAACTATTATCGCTTTGTTATTTTGCAAGACTCTATAAACTTACCTAATAGTTTCTAATATTGAGGGTGGTGAGGTATCCGTCTGAAAACTAGGGCGCTAACAAGGGCTTTTAATTAATTTTTAATTGATTTGAAAACTTTGCCTCGAAGCGTAATGCAGACGCTGTTTGGATGATCGATACATAAACGATATTGGTTGAAGGATAATTTGTAATTGCGGTGGTTTTTAGCTTCAACGGGTGAATGGTGAATATTACAGTGTAAGTTACAACCAACCTCTTGGAAAATAGGTACCTACGTCCAAACTAATAGAAATATGAAAAAAAAAAAACTGGATGTAAAAAAGTACTAAAAAAGCTGAGCCGCATTAGTTATTTGAAAACGTTGCCTCAACATACTTTCTCGTACAAACACGACTCACCTATGGGGGCAGGGGGCGAGGTAACAAAACGAGACAGTCATACGAAATTACAAAGGACAGAGCAGGATGGAATAAATGACATATTGGGTGTCCCGCTTCCTCTCGTAGCATTAGCAGTTGAAATACACTACTAATTTTCGTACGAGGGGAAGTTGTATCGTTGGTCAACTGAATTTATAGTCAATCCAGAGAATGGACCGCATTTTCTTCGGTGCTGCTGCGATCACCGCCTACCAAGAGTGGGGAATATGGCAAAGCCACATAATTATGGTGACTGTCTCAAGTGGCATTTTAAGGGGGAGTCCTGTGTTCAGTAGAGGACGTCTTCGTCTTCCGGCTGTTTTGTGTCATTGTGATGTGTAAAATCGTCTGATCGTGCCTCTACATCAGCCCTCTGTAACCACATTTTTAATGTATTATTGAAAACAATGCTTTAATTGGTCTTTGTTTATATTTCTTTATCTAAATGAACATATTGCAAAATCAAAATGGTTCCCTTACTTTCATGCGAGTGTGTAAATATAAATTGATTACTATTTATAACAATGATACCAACAAAGAAAATCCACATGCATACATAGTATTTTTATTACAAAACTAATCTTTACGAAGTTCAAATTTCTCTTCTTGAATACCACTTGCTGTGATTAATAGAATGTAAATGCAGTTGGCAGTTTTCCAACTAGGATACCGTGTTAATAATAGTAACGAAAATGTTTAATTCAAATAAGATCTTGCTACAGTTTGCGCAGTGGTACCATCTCCCGCGTGAATAAATAAAAGATGATAATCCGTAGGCCACATCGCTCGTAGAACTGACAACCGATGGGGAAGAAAGGTTCTCGAGTGGCGACCACGAACTGGAAGACGCAGCGTAGGCCGGCCCCCCACTAGGTGGACCGACGACCTGGTGAAGGCCGCGGGGAGCCGATGGATGCAGGAGGCGAGCGGCCGCTCTAAGTGGCGCTCCCTGGGGGAGGCCTATGTTCAGCAGTGGACGTCTTCAGGCTGTTAATGATGATGATGATGATGAATCCGTATAGAACAAGACTATTATACTCGTTCTGTCAACATGTTCATCCTATAGGATGATGACACTAAATTTCTTTAGTGACGGAAAATGTTGAAACTTTGGGAGTCTGATTATAACGGACGTGAGAGTGTAGGCCGTAACTCTACCATGGTGGCCAAGTGCAAATTGATGGATGACACATTTTCATGGTGATTCTTGATGTAGGTTTCCTCACGATGCTTTCATTCACCGCTGTAAGAGGGGGTGCAAATACCATACAATGCAGTCTTTGGTGCAGGACTAAACGGGATTAAAACTAGAGTACGTCAGTTTTAAAGTAGCATGATTTACCGCTGAGCCGCTCGCACTCGCTCTTCTATAGTATTTTATTTGCTATAGGAGGTACTAGTATTTTTATTATGTGCAATTAATTACTAATTTTGAACGCACTGCTTTATTTTGACATTCTAATTGCATATTCTAAAATAATAGCACAGTACTGATACTGCTATTATTTTGGATTATTTTTTAATTCATTGTTTACTGTTATAAGATTATTATATTGTTTACAAGAAACAATGCCAAAACAATCAGTAAAATATTCCGAGAAATGTTTACCTTCAAACAAGGCGTAAATAATTAAAATCAAGACGTTATTGATTCAAGAACACCTAGCAGCTCTTTGATAATTTAATAATTGCGTAGCGTGGGTCCCATTAAAAAGTTTTCGGAAATCGGAACAAATCTGAAAATTCTGTTTGATTGAAGTTACCTAAAGTTATGTTAATTGTTAAAGGAATTCTGTTACCATTTTGAATTTATTTAAGTTTAGGTCTACGTTTTAAAGAAAAAAAATAAACGGTTTTTTAAGACGCGAGTCAAAGAACCTTTTATGTACCCACGTACTGCTACTATTTTAACTGGCACGGAAAGTTCTTATTAATTATTTGTTGATTAAATTAATGTCGTGATGATCTAGTTACTCACCTGATGTTAAGCGTCACGGCCCATAACAGTGGCATTATGTACAACTTACAACTTCAATAGTTTCGCGGAACACTGCCCTGCGCATGTACATTAGCACTGTCCAGTAATAACTGTCAAACAAGCTCATAGAAATGCAAATGAGAATTTGCCTAGTAATTTCAGCTAAGTACATACAATCCTTTAAACTGGGGCACAGTAGCTTGCACACTACTGCTTGGGGCAGCTGATATCTAGCAAAGCGGTGGTAAAAACCACATCTTCAGAACATCATAATAAAATTAATAAAAATAGAGATAATTCTGAGTTAAAAAAAATTATTTATTTATTTATTTATAAGGATATCTTACATGTCAATTTTGATCGTATTAATACTTATAAAAGTACCTACATAATATTTCAGTCAAGAAAAATCTGTAAAAATAAATAATTATTAAAATATAAATTATCCAACAGTTCCCTGTGACATAGTTAAGGGTAGATCATGGATCGATTTGTCTGTCAGGAATTCATCTACACTGTAGTAAGCTTTGTCCAGCAGTAGCATCTTGAGCTTGCGGTGGAATGAGGAGCTGTGACTTGGTGCATCAATTATACTCTTGGGGAGAGTGTTATAGATCTTGATACCTATGTAGGTAAGCTGCCTCTGTGATTTGGTTAGCCGTACATGCGGCGGCTTCAGGCGATGCTTACCCCTTGTGTTGTGGTTATGTGTGTCTGCCCACGTCGGGAACTGTTCAAGGTTTATTTTTACATATGTCGCGGCCTGCAGAATGAACTGATAGGGAAAGGTCAATATTTTCTGTTCCTTGAACAGTTCACGTGAGCGTGAACAAAACGTATTTATGCTCAATACCTCAAATTATTAATCAAAAATATTTATTATCCAGTAAATTATCCAAGACCTCCGAGGGTAATAGTTAAAGTGGTCCCATTTTCACTTAACTGCTACTGTACATAATTGACAGCTCATGAAGAAGGTCGAGAAATAGGTATTTCATTAGTAGTTATACCTGTTGGCTTCGGGATGAGTCCAATACCCGTCTAGTGGTCAAATTATAACTTTGAACTGGTCTAGGGAAGGTGCATTCCATGCATTTTAAACGTAGGGTACAAGTTAAAAGCGACATGAGGGATACATTACAGGAAGGTAAAAATTAGCTTTTCACCTCTGCAGCTCGAAATGGCACCCGTTGCAGCGAGAAAACAGTGTGCAAAATCGTATTTTGCCCACTGCGTGAGACAAAGTGATTTTTCTATATTTTGTCTTTGCGGTAAGTATATTTAGCCAGCTTTAGATTACATTTATATGGAGTTTCGGCGACAACATGAAAGTTTTTTCTTTGTCATACTTTTAGCGGGAACGCGATATTGTTTCGTTACTAGGTAAGTACCTACCTACAAATCCTACAATGATGTTCTCACTGCTGAGGTGAAAAGTTGTATGTGCTACTCGAGAGAAAAGTTTTTGCATCTCGTGCCTTTGATTCCCTCGCTCGCTCAGGATTCTAACTTAGAATCAATAGCTACGCTCGTGATTCAATCCTAGAATCCTTTACTTGCTCGGGATTCAACATCAGCACTAGACACAAAAATCAACTTTGCTCTCTTGTTGCACAAATAACTATTTCGTTAGCAAACCAAAACTACAAGAGCTGTTTTCCATCGAGTTCGTAACTTAACTCTACCGATTGGATCATGCGAAAGCTAGTGTTGCCAACCAGAAACCTCAAATAATTTTAATTCCAAAAGTAGGAACAGTTCAATAAATTCAACAATTCACGACGGACTGATACGAGCAGGTACTGATATATTTCTGAGGGTCTATATTTTCATCCCGTAAAATTTTCTATTCATAAATATAAAATCGGATTCAACCATGATGAATTATTTTCACATTGCATTGGTTTGCTTTCGATGACTAGGTACTTATCAAAACGATGTTGAGTCTATTGGTCTAGGATTGAACACTAGAAATACCTATTCGCTCTAGACTTAAAAACATCCGGAATCATCATTAAATAGCTAAGAGCGAGAAATGTTTAACACCTTTGACCATTGAAACGGGATGCTAGAGGAACTATCTCTTTTACCTTGTGTCAAGTACAAGACTGGAACTTTTCCAATAAACGTTACGGGACCCCAGGACGAATGTCAGCGCGGTTACGGCTTGCATTGTTGCGTCCCGTCATTGATTAAAACCATTCTGTAACAGCTTTTTACCGGTTTGCGTTTGTTAGAGGCCGGTTTAAACCACTTTTGTCTGGATGAAACTGGTTTTAATGTTTGCTTTTTGTAAAGAAATGTTAGAAGTGGTTTAGGGTTGGCAGGTGTATAATCTATTTGTTACCAAAAACATACATGTTATTTAAGTACCTGTGTGTTAGTATAAATAGTTTTAATTTTGTCATACTGTTTGATGTTTTGTGAGATAGAGAAGTTGTGCTACTGCAATTACTGGGCAAATGAGACTTAATGACCAGATTACACAGTGTAGTAATCTGATTACTAGACTGTGTAATGTCTCAGGATGACGTGCGCGATGCAGTATCAAGCGAAACTATTATTTTAAAGTTCCGAGTGACACTGCAACTGTTATGGGTAGCCGTGTCGCTTAAACGGTGAACGACTAGCTCGACAGATCATTCAGTCTCATAAAAAAAAATACCTCATTTGGCTATGTTTCGACAGTTTTATATTTATAATGCACGCAGGATAGTAGTACAGGCAGAGATATCAGTAGATTAACCCCCATATTCTAAGACGTTACCTCGAGATTACTCCACTCAACTCAACCTCGAATTAACCTCATTTTTGTGTTTTGGTATTTTTAGTTGACAATAAATAATAAACTTGACATTTCTGCGTCAATTTTTCTCAAACGAGAGAAGCGAAGCAACTGTCAACTCAAGGTACGTCGCGATGTATTTTGAGTTTTCCTCAAAGTTAAGTTGAAGTCAAGTGAAGGATTTTTGGAGAAATGTTTTGGAATACGGGGCTTAGCCGAGTGAGCGTACATGTGTGAGAAATGACAATGTGTTAAGTGAGAAAAGCAAGAGAAACAACGGGATTTGAATTTGAACCCGCGCTTTTCAACTCACTGAATAAGGTACTATCAAGATCCTATGGTACTATTTTCATAGGTACTCAGTTATCTATGGCAGATCAAAAATTACGTTGTAATCAATTTTTTATTGATTAGTTTTTATCCCTTCGCCTCGCAGGTCCTGGGTTCTTAGATACAATATATCCTATACGTAAATATGTAACTTCTAAACCATTGCATAATTATGACGAAACTAAAAACTAAATTCGAGAAAGTAACGGTAAACCCCGATTAAAGTAAAAGGCAACTAATACTATTGCTACCTGCGTGAAATAAATGAACAGACATAAAGAATAATCACGTTTCGCGTCGAATCTGTCAGAAGAACTCATCAAACACCCGACACCGTGTCAAAATCGAGTTCATAGAAAAACCGATGAGTCCGCGGTGCAAGTTATAAGCGGAAACTAAGAACGCACAGTTATTGAAATTTAGAAAACTACCTAAAAAGTTATCATTAATCAGTGTGTATGCAGCATGGCTGTCTTCTTCTCCTGTAGGCAAGTGGTCAGTCAGCCCTGGTAAAAAAATTTTTAGGCTACTGAAATGCTTGCACTTGGCTAAATGACTTTGTTGTTCCGACAACAGCCGGACGAAATCGACGGTTTAACGTGCCGTTCGAGGTCACCCATTTAATTATTGACCCTAGCGGACGTTTCTAACTTTACTGACCAATAAAAAACGGCTAATCAAGCAAATAATATTAGGGCTGCGACGTGTAGCATGTAGGACGCCGCGACGTCATTCAAGGAATTATCAAACTGAAGTTTCAAAAGAGAAGATTTGAAGTGCAAATTTAGATGTGATGTCATCACTTTCCATCAGGTGGTGCGTAAGATTGTTTATCACTGTATTTTTTTAATATCTACTACACTGCATTTCTCTTATGCATTGCACCATCGAAACGGTACACTCAGTATACATTACTGATATTTTTTTTATTCCCGTCACGCGACACCAGCGACCAGTGTCGAATATTGTTTTCCTTGTTAGCAACTCGATACCAATAATCGAATGCTGCCAGTTATCAAGTGGCTATATCGATAACGGAAACCTTAGAAAGTTAAAAAACGACATTAAATTTTTACGTGTGCCGGTGACAGGTGGGCCGTTTGCGGTTTATTACCACGGTAAGTCGTAAAAGGAACAAAAGTAATGTTGGTTTGCTAGAGAAGACACTTTTTACGGGAAAAGTGTTGGTAAAGCAGATGCATGCCTACCAAAATTATTATTTATTGACCTTTTTTTTTCATATATTTTGGCTCCACACATAGTGTATTTAGCCAGTGTCAAGTATTGTAATTTTTCATCATGTTAGAAAAATATTTCATAGTCGTAGTCATAGTCATAGTCCAGTGTAAGTCAGGTAGTCATATTCCAGTCTAAGTCATGCTCCAGTAAAGTGGTGGCAACTTTACTAGAAGCTTTATGGAATTTTGGAAGCAACACGGAAAATCACGTTTCACCACATTATATCACTTGCCCATGAGTGATGCTCGTAATTCAGCAGTTAATGCGTAAAACGCCACCAATTTTAAACATTAACACTGGAAAAAGCACAAGTTTTGAGAAATAATACAATGCAACGACGTGAACTTTTCCGCGTTTCCGCCAAAACTCTATTGACCTTTTTAAGAATGATAATAAATATTGTCAAATCATTAAATATCGTTGTCTAAAATGTCTATCTATAACATATATGTCATATTGGTGCCTGGCCAGAACCGTGGGGAGCCGATGTATGCAAGAGGCAAGCAGCCGCTCAAAGTGGCGCTCTTTGGGAGAGGCCTATGTTCAGGAGTGGACGTCTTCAGGCCGATGATGATGATAATGTTTATCCAAGACATTTGGAAGGCCAAAGCTAACACCAAGAGCAAAAAAATAAATAACTGGCAATTGTAAGGCATAAGTAAAAAAACTATTTTAATAATAATACAAAGGTTAACAAAAAATCTGCAGGGCTATTGTGGTGGTAAATTTTTTATGGAATGAGATAACGACACCTGCCAATTTTGCCTCATATCAAAATGTTTATGGCAGGTGATGACTTACCACCCACTGAATATGCTCCCTATTATATTATAGTGTACCGCATATTGGTGCCGAGGAAGTAAAATTGGTGTGGGTGATGGCTTATCATCCACACCAATGTTGCTTCCTGAACGCTGCTTGCGGCGCTACGCCATTTAACTTCCAACCTGTAGCTTAAGTTTTTAGCTCTTGCGTTCGAATTCCATCCTCATTTAGCTCAGGTCAGCCCATTTTTATTATTAGAAGGATCGAAAACGCTTTAGATCTAAAACACTGTTTTAAACTTTTACGGTTGTTTATAACGTTCGAACTTATTGTTATTTTTATTTCGAACTTTTTATCATCTACCCGCATCTTCAGTCTACCCGTGAATATGGTGCATGTAACTGTGCCGAAATATCGGGAACTCAAAAATGATTCTAATCACGGTAAATATCCCGTAAGTACTATTAAAAACGCTTTAGATCTATGTATCTGATTTATGAAGAATGGAACCGTACAGGTAGTTTCCATAACAAAAACCTTTGAAACTTTAGCTTATATGGTTCGCCGATACAAGCTTTTCATAGAACTGTTCACTTCCTCACAATAAACTTTAGCGAACTGCAAAATATTGAGACAGGAATAGAACGGAAACTTCTC
The DNA here is from genome assembly GCA_963580505.1 of Ennomos erosarius. NCBI lineage: Eukaryota > Metazoa > Arthropoda > Insecta > Lepidoptera > Geometridae > Ennomos > Ennomos erosarius. The sequence continues at coordinate 1,651,562 of OY756983.1, read as the reverse complement.
TTGGTTATTAATGCCATTAGAGCATTGGTTCGTTTCTATTGAACGGCTTTGCGGCTGTATTTAACCGTTCGGCGAACGATTAAGGAAGTGCAGGCGCTTGTGTTGTGGTATTCGATTATGTGTACTGTGACTTTGGATTTGGGCAATGTAAAGGAGTAGCTGTATTGTGTGAATGAACGAATGAGTGAATGAGTGAGTGAGTGAGAGAGTGAGTGAGTGAGTGAGGGAGTGGAGGATATGGACATCGCACACATTAGCCGGCTCTTACGGCACCCATGAGGGCAACGCGGACAAAGGTAGTTTATTGGATATTTAAACAAAACAGAGTGAAAAAAAATTTGATGTTCTTTTTATTTGTACAGTCGAAGTCCTTAATCCTCGTCAATATTCCTACATTATAGTATCTGTGACGAATCGACCATTCCCATTCTGCGCCGGGCGTGACAAATCGCTTATTTTGTTTGAGCCTGCACACAAAGCGATGTGTTTGTCGACGCGTGAACCACAGACCTATTGTCTACGCAATAAAGGCTCTTTTGTAATGGCACGGTGATTTATGAAAACGTTTCCGTAAAAAGCTTTCTAATTGAGAAACAAATGAGGTAAATTAATTTGGTTAGTTCCGCCTTGGTGGGGCGTTTGGAATGATTTAATTAAGTTCCTGGAAAAATGGGAATTTGAAGATTATGTTTTTTAGGTTATTTTAAGTAACATTGTTTTGGACTGTGTTAAGAACACAATTTCGCGGGTGTAAACTGTTTATTTTTAACTTTGACCACATATTTTCTGCGTGTGTTACCAGCATTTCGGTCTCAACATGACTAAAAGTTAGTTTAGTTTTTATTATTGTAGTAGTTAGCTTGAGTAATAAAGGCATAATAGATAGGCCCGTTAAAAAAAAAGTTAATAAATTAATTAATTCCTTAACTATTATAAGAAAAATACTGTGCTCCGCCCACACCGCCTAATAGATGGACTAGTCCGAGTAAACCAACAGTCTTAAATTTTTGGTTCTAACGATAAAATAAAGTAGTATTCACATTGCAGCCAGACTTGCAGACTGGTTGTGCAAGTTTGTATGCCTTACCTATCACAACGTAAGATACTAAACAGCCGCCAAAGTGCCTATGTACACTTTGTACAGCAGTGGACGTGTTCAGGCTGCCCATGATGACTACATCATTATAGTAAAATTATTTAAGTTTATTTGGAAGTTGTTATAGCATGCATTGACCTAAAGTTAATAGTAGTTTTCAAATGCCGTGAATATGGGCTAAATGGAAGAAGTACCCGCTAAAACCCTAAGATCTTCATGTACTTCATTTATGTGAATAAAATTTCATTTCATTTCATTTCATATTTTTATTTTTATTTATTTATTTTATTGATGTTTAAGAGAAACAAACAGTACAATATTTAGCTTAATTAACTAATCTTACTTACACTTAAACCAATAAAGTTTCTACATATTTCATAAACTCATCTTAATTCTCTAGAAGATCTAAATATTCTCGAAGATTCATGGACTACAATAGATAATAGAAACTTAAGATTAATTAATTTATTAACAGGAACCGTTCCGGAAATTTCGGTAAATACCTCTCCAGTCCGTAACTCCGGATAACCCGAGATAGCGCAGCTGGAGCAACCATTGAATTATTGCCGGACAAATTGATCAAATAATTTTGCTTCATGAATTCATTTTTGAAACAGAGCGTAGCCTCTACCTGCACAGATATATTTTTAGGTAGAGCTCATAGCGAAGCATGACTGGCCGTTCCTAACCGATCGGTAAAGATAAGCAAAGTTTGCTGCGGTCAATACTATGATGGGTGACCGCTACAGCAAAAAGTGGTATTTATAACTAAGCGCTACCGTGCTTCGGAGGGCACGTTAAGCCGTTGGTCCTAGCTGGTCGTAAGACAATAGTCGTTAAGCCAAGTCAGAAGCCTTCGGGCGGCCTAAAAATTTTGACACCAGTTCTGACCACTTGCCTACACGAGAACAAGAAGAAGTTTTTAGGTTAGTTTAATTTGGTATCTACCTATCTTTCTGCCGTGGTTAGTAAATTTCTTATGTTTTGTCTCTATGTCTGCGGTTGCACTCGCTATAATTACCAAGGTATTTTCCCGAGAAAAGGGCAAATCCTTAAAAGTGAAGGGAGTAAACTGTTGCCTGTGCGTGTTTGTTTGTTTGTTTGACTTCACATCAAGCTAAAATAGCTGAAACTATAGATGTCGAATTTTTTTCGTCGCCCCTATGTCGAAACCTGAAATTTTGCACGCAGATTGCTAATGTGCTACCGTGATCCGTGAGTGCATAGAATAATTTTTGTCCCAGAAAATCAAGAGCTTTTGAGGAAAATCGCCAATGGTAATAGCATTGGGTAGACCACATTGCTCTCAGAGTTCTAAGAGCTATAACCGATGGGAAGAAAGGTTCTCGAGTGGCGACCATGAACCGAGACGCGTTTTCATGCTGGTGATGTAAGAAAATGGGTAAATAACGAGTCAAACCGCAGGTTGCCTCTAGTTGTAAATACTATTTCATCACTAAATATCATCATTCATTCATTTTGTCATTCGTTTTCAGAATTTCCCTGTACACCCTCTGGCTTGGTTCTTACTAATCAACGGGTGATTCCCCTGCCGTTTAAAGACAATTACCTGCCACTTGATTGATACGATGAAAAGGGGTTATTATTTTTAACCGACTTACTGTAGGATTTCGTTTCTCACGTTCCCATTCCGAATCGAAATCCTATTGATTGTTCTCATATCTACTGTTTGGTGGATTAACGGTCTTAATTCATAAACAGTAATTTTTTCGGCCATTTAATTTGTGTTAATTGTTTAACCTATCTTTTGGTAATGCCGTGTGTTAAAATGAATAAATAAAAAAATTATCAATAGCGGCAACAGAAATACACTATTTGTGAAAATTTAAACTGTCTAACTATCACGGTTCATAACAGCCTGGTGACAGACTGGACAGACAGACGGTAGCCGAGCCTTAAAAATAGGGTCCGTTTTACCCTTTGGGTACGGAACCCTAAAACAGCCTTAACTCCGTAGCGTAACTAACGATTCGTCGCTGCTACGCCTGCCGCTACACAGCTGGTTCCTCTAAGGCCGATATAATTTTACGCGTTATTGAGCTACGACTGCTACGAGCGCTACGACTGCTACGAGTGCTACGACTAGGAATGTTCCTGTTGATAGGGACACACGACACGAAAGACTGGCAAGCTTGTTTTTTAGATGTTTTAAAGGTAATTTATTTTTAATTCCAGTTTTTTTTTTCTACTCATCATACCAACGCTGCGTTTAGTTAAACATTGGATTATTGAGTGCTCAAGAAACATCCTTACAAACTAAAAAAAAAACCAAAAAAAACTGTAGTTTGCATCTTTAACAAATGTTGGCCTATAACTTTTTCAATTTGATTTTCATAATAAACTAACTCAGAATATTAAAATTAAAAATGGTTTAGCCGGTCCATTTCAAATGATACTTGCGCATTCAATAATAATAATAATTTACTATACATAATATAAAAATTGTATTCGTATTGTGTACGATGAAATAATAATCCGTATGTATCTCCGTAAAGTGATGTCCGGATTTGTGCCGGCTATTTCCGGCAGCGCGTTCGGAAACGCCACGCGTTGCGTTCGGATATTTCCGGAATTACCGACGCCACTGCTCGTATTTGGTTTTGAAATATCCGACATAATAATTTAATAGCTATTTGATCATTTTCTTGCACACGCAATTTTTTTTTTTTTGGATAGATGGCGTATTTAATTATTTTCTCCAACACTACGTTATTGTGATAAATTCCTTGTTCCGTACCTTCACAAAACGTACAATAGATGGTGCTACACAAGCTCATCATGCTTCTATAGGGTTCCGTACCTAAAGGGTAAAACGGACCTTATTGGGGGGATACAACTTTTTTTTATGTGAATGAATGACGTGACGAACTGGACGTTCACCAGCTGATGTTAAGCGACACGGCCGCCCATAACAATTGCAGATGTCACTCGGAACTTTAAAACAATAAAGTTCCGCGTGACACTGCACTGCGTACGTCATCCTGAGACATCACACAGTCTAGTAATCTGATCACTAGACTGTGTTATCAGGTCATTAAGTTTCATTTGCCCAGTAATTTCACAACTACAAAGCCCTTCAAACCGGAACACAGTAGTGCTTGCACACTACTGCTTGGCGGCAGAATAACTGGTAAAGCGGTGTTACCTACCTAGACGAACTTTGCAGAAAAGTCTTTTCACCTAGTACAACTACTAATAAATAATAATAATAATAATACTTTGATTGTTAGATTAAGATTGGTGATATTATAATATTGAAACCTAAAATAAGGCTCTCCGCAAACTGACAACCATATTAAAAAATACAAAATCGATATTTTACTATACATTTTCCATCAAATTAATTTGCAGATTAATTTGTAAAAGAAAAATTTGAATCATGAGCGGGACTGAACCCGCATACATCCATCCCTCAAGCCGTGATATGCTTACTAAAGCCGTGATAAGTCGTCTTGTGTCTAAATAGGTACTGCAATATTACTATTAAAAAGAATGATTTTTTGCTTCTGTGGAGCCATTTCTGACGGGCCCGATGGCTCAGTTGGTAGTAGCCTTGCCTTCTGAACTGAGGGCTGTGGGTTCGATTCCTACCCAGGACAAATATTTGTGTGATGAACATAGATGTTTGTTCTGTGTCTGGGTGTTATATTGTATTCTATGTATGTATTTACAAACAAAAAAGTATCTAAGTATTATATCAGTTATCTGGTTCCCCTAGTACAAGCTTTGCTTAGTTTGGGGCTAGATGGCGCTGTGTGAAATGTCCGCACATATTTATATTTATTTATATATTGAATGTTTTGTGAAGGTACAGAACACCCCTTTTCACCATATATTTAGAATGCAAAGAACAGGGGGGTCACCGCAAGGTCTTATAGCATTATTACTTCAATTATACATTGACAAATGACATAAAATTAAGAATACTTTAATGTTGCAGAGGCAGAGCAGTTTTATGACGGCACGTTTAATCGTTCACTCAAATACAACTGTCATGTCATACCTTTACATCATGTTAACACTGACGCGCGACAGTGATAACGCCATATAAAAATGTAGACGTCTCGTTCACACGCAGGAATACTTTATAAGTTCATGGTACGAATTCGAACAATATTATTGTAACCTTGAAATAATAATGCCATGAAACATAATGTTTTTGTATTAGCTTGTGGTAGCCCAGAAGTTATAGGCCTAGCACGAATCTTTACGCGAAAGTAAGTGTAACGTTAAATTAAGGAAGTTGTGTGGCATTTGATCAGCTGCAATACAACTGCCTTACGTTAACGTTACAACGTTTCGCGTAAAGATTCGTGCTAGGCCTACTGGGTCTATTCTTTCTTACTTTTTATTTATAAGGAAAAAGATTTATTGGTGTATCAGCTACACGATTCGCCCATTTGCTAGTTTGTTTCCTTAATGGAGTGTCGATGCGAACATATTCGGAAACCGACTTCATTTATAAGACAGTGTATATTCCAAATGAATATATATTTTTGGGGTTTATAGCTAGTGAAATTACTGGGCAAATGAGACTATATGATCTGATCTCACATTGTAGAAATCCTTAGACTATGTGATTTAGCGTAGATAGATAGATAGATAACTCTTTATTGTCTCACTTATGAAATATAGATTGACGGGCCCGATAGCTCAGGTGGTAGTAATTCGAGAAGCTTATATCCAGAATGCCACCTGTATCGAAGACACACCATTTCCCATTACTTCTACGATGGACGATTTGACACAGAGATTGTAGAAGCCTTTCTAGCTGCTGTGAACATCTTTAAGTGCGCGGAAGGTATCTCTGATACTACGAACTGACACTATAAATGACTAGCTAGTACCTATCATTTAAGGTGACCGACAAAGCTCTTAGAACTAGCAAAGTGAAATGGCGATGGGCAGGCCACATTGCTCGTAGAACTGACAACAAACCACGAACCGGAACACGCAGCGTATATATATAGGCCAGTCCACAACTATGGGGGCAGATATGATATGTATATGATAGATGCAGGAGGCGAGAAGACACTCAAAGTGACAGAGTGATGATGATGATGATGATGATCATTCAAACAGATGAGTAAGCTGCTGCGTTGTGCCCAATTTCCCATTATCAAAGTTGAAATCCGAAATTAGACTAAACGACATGATAGGTACTAAAGTTTTACTAACAATAGTTATGGATTGAGTTGTCCGAAATAGATAATTAATAAATAAAGCCCTGGTCGAGTTCGCAGCGCGTTAATTCAGAACTCTATTAGTTTTACCAGCTCTATCGCGGTTCACGACTCGCTGGGCCCGTCAGCCACGCATCAATTCAATACATTTTGCCTGCTGCTCTATCACAAAGACTCAAACCATCATGGTTCGTGACAGTAATGCTTCAAGGTTACAATAATATTGTTCGAATTGGTACCATGAACTTATAAAGTATTCTTGCGCGAGAACGAGACGTCTAAATTTTTATATAGCGTTATCACTGTCGCACATTGTTGTCAACATGATTAACAGTGTGACATGACAGTTGTATTTGAGTGAAAGATTTAACGTGACGTCATCAAAACTGCTCTGCGTCAGCAACATTACAATATACTTACTTTTATGTCATTTTTCAAAGTATGATTGAAGTAAGAATGCTATAAGACCTTGTGGTGACCCCCTGTACTCTACCGTGCTCTTCCTATGTTTTATCTTTTCTCTACATTTGTACTGCTTATACTCTACTATTAAGTAAGTATGTATGGAATATAATTGTTTGTAGAGTCTGACTGGCCTGATAGCTCAGTTGCTAGCGACATTTTAATAACTACACCATGTATTATTATAGGTTTGGGTATTGTCAGGAACGACCGACCGGAACACTTTGACTGCGACATGCTTTGTTGGCGATGTTACAGGGAAGGCCGGAATTTGGCACGAAAGGTTATGGCGGGTGACATGACAGGGGCTTGTGAAAGTAGGTAACTATAGTTAATAGATAGGTAGGGGATAGGTTTGGAGTTTTAATTTTAGGTTTTTATTTTTTAGTATTTTTTTGTTTTAAGTATGTTTACAATATAAGATTTGGATTGGATTATGGATCTAGCCGCTCACACCTAGCTCTAAAAATCATTGTAACGTCAAATCATTGTGAGCTACTTTATTAGAACAATCAGCCCCGATTCCTGTTTCTCACCGCTTTCATTAATAAAACTTAATTAACTCCACATTAAGCACGTCAGAGTGGATTAACTCTCTCCATTGAACGAATTAATGGGGATTTGCTCAAATTATGGGGAATTTCGCAGTAAGCCGCGAGGCGCAGATTTCTTGATGAGTAAGTAGGTAGGTACTTTACTCAGGTTAGAACTTACAGTATAACATAATTACATTTCCAAGACTTGAGGATGAATTGTCTTCGATATGCCTAGTAGAACTCCAATACGTTTGAGAAATGTAAGCCGTTTAATTGGTGCCATATACCGTTTGCGCGGTCATACCTGTATGAAGAGCCCCCAGAAACTTATTTTGAATTACAATCGTGCCAGAAAACATCCAGAAAACCAGCGTAAGAGTTTGGTGTGACATTTCACTGGTGAGCTATTCACGTTCTTGCTTAAATCGTCTAAAATATCAAAAAGTAGCGTGGGCTTTGATAAGGCATTGTATGGACAATGAACTTACCTTCTATACTTGTTCTAAGTTAGAAACGTTAAAGATGACTGCAAACTATCACAATCTTTCAACCACTGAACTTATAATTACATCGTACGTGGAATCAGTTAAGCTTCACTAGGTGGTAGAACTTTTCAGCAAAGTTCGTCTAGGTAGGTACCATCGCTCTGCCAGTTATTCTGCCGCCAAGCGGTAGTGTGCAAACACTACTGTGTTCCAGATTGAAAGGCATTGTAGCCAGTGAAATTACTGGGCAAATGAGACTTTATGACCTGATTACACAGTGTACTAATCTGATTACTAGACTGTGTGTTGTCTTAGGATGACGTGCGCAGTGCAGTGTCACGCAAAACTTTATTATTTTAAAGTTCCGAGTGACACTGCAACTGTTATGGACGGCCGTGTCGCTGAACATCAAGTGAACGACTAGCTCGTCACGTCATTGAGGTATAAATAACTTCCTTGCACAGAACATCTTAGTGATATTTTTTAATTACAGTAGAACCTCAATTATCCGGCCTTCAGTTATACGGATCCGCGATTATCCGTACTACCATAATATAAAGTAGATAATCGTTAATGGTGGCCATTGCTTTCCAGAATTTCATGATTTAGGCTACATTATGCAAGAAATCCGGCATTCTCCATCGTCGACTGCGTCATCTCTTACTTACCATCAGGTGAGACCGTGGTCAAATGTTAGTCTATCTATGATAAAAAACCTCGATTTGATTCATACATCGGGATTATCCGGATTTTCGATTATCCGAATGCGCTATGACAACCATTAGTCCGTTTAATCGAGTTTCTACTTTTAACTAGATTAATAAAAGATTATTATCAGATATCAGCTTTATGCTAATTTCTAAAAACACATTTAATTATCAATGATGAAGGCTTCACGATAATGAAACTCAACAATTCACTTCATTTAAGAATCTTATCGATAGCTATACCTACCATTTTGTAGATACCATTTTGCCCAACACTTCGTCTAACTCCAAAATATATTTATAGATCTATACATCGCTAAGTCTGCCTGTTCCCCCTATTATTTTTAATGAACCTATTCGAGTCACAACAAGTAAAATTGACAGTATATTTTAAATATACTGACTAACAAAATAAACCGTTTGAGACACATCAAAGGGAACCGGGTTAAAAATAACTTATGAGTAAATAAAACTAATTCGAGAACATTGTATTGTAAACAGAGTATTTATAATAATAGCTTTCTATATATTAAGTAGTTTAGTTTGTGCTACATATTGGTTATTTGCGATGATAACAGACTGTTGTCATTAACAGTTTTATTTAACAGTCCTTATTAATTATGATTAGGTATAAGTAATATTAGAAAAATGAAACATTACGAGCTCGAATAAAAACTGCATAATGTAGCACACATAACTTTTTAAAGAAAAAAGAAATAAATTATATTTAGGTATTTTAGAATTACTTTATTAAAATATACTTTAATAATAAATAAATTAACACCCTGGAAAGAGACGTTCTTTTGAGCGAGGTCAAGGATAAAATTCCTTCTCTTTACCCTTTTCTTTATCAGGTGTATTTTTCTCCTTCTAATCTTTTCTTCAATGACACTCTCATTTCATCTCAAGTGGGAGCACAGCAAGGGGATCCGCTGGGGCCTCTCGTTTTTAGTTTAGCGATCCACAAGGTCATCTCAGATCTTAAATCGTCTCTGAACTTGTGGTATCTGGACGATGGCACCCTTGGAGGATCACCGGAAGACGTTCACCAGGATCTAGAGGCTCTTATTCCTCGCCTTAGGGAACTAGGTTTGGAGGTGAACCCCTCCAAGTGCGAATTCTTCCCATGCGGTGCTAGAGCTCGTACCCACTTTTCACGTTTCTGTTCTATGTTGCCTGGGCTCAAAGAAATTTCATCACACTCTTTCAACCTTCTGGGGTCTCCTATCTTTCTTGATGGAGTACCAGAAGCTATTTCATCTCGCAAACAGATTCTCCTTACTGCTCAGGAACGTCTCGGGGACCTTTCCGCGCACGCGGCCCTTGTGTTATTACGTATGTGCTTCGCCCTTCCCAAAATAACATATCTATTGCGGACTACCCCTACCTGGCTTTGTCCGGAGGAAGTTTCTTCTTTTGACGAAGCTTTAAAATCAACGGTTGAGTCGATCCTAAATGTCTCTCTTAATGAGCCTCAATGGACACAGGCGGCTCTTCCTATCCGGTACGGGGGCCTCGGGGTGCGGTGCGCACGTGATGTGGGCTTGCCGGCTTTCCTGGCGTCGGCGCATGGGGTAGCAGACCTCGTCACTATAATTCTTCGTTCCCACGGTGACAGGGCGAGCATACCCTTTGAGTCAGATGCTGAGTCAGCTTGGTCGGTTCTCAACACGGGTGCGACAAGCCCTGTGGCTTCGCATATCCAGCGTGCTTGGGATGATGTCGCATCTAAACGGGTCCAGGAAAAAATGTTGGAGGATGCCTCGGGGGCTGATCGGGCCAGACTCAGGGCTGTGTCTCAGTCGGAATCAGGAGCATGGTTGCACGCGCTGCCTTCGCCTCATCTGGGCACTTTCCTGGATGACGACTCTTTGCGTGTGGCGGTAGCTCTCCGCCTGGGCTGTAAGGTGTGTGAACCCCACGTATGCACCTGCGGTTCCATGGTGGAGGCTGATGGTCATCACGCTCTGGGTTGTCGTCGTTGCGCAGGGAGGTTTTCGCGACACCATGCTCTGAACGACATAGTCCGGAGAGCCCTTATATCGGCAGACGTCCCATGCGTGCTTGAGCCGCCAGGTCTAAGCAGGTCTGATGGTAAGAGGCCGGACGGGCTGACCCTGGTGCCATGGAAAAACGGTAGGTGCCTCGTGTGGGACGCCACTTGCGTCAGCACTGTTGCTGACAGTCACCTGGGTCGCACCGTCCACTCTTCGGCGGCTGCTGCGGAGGACGCTGCCGGTAAAAAGCGGTCGAAGTATGCGGCATTGGAAGCACGGTATATTTTTGTGCCCATCGCTGTGGAGACTATGGGTTGTTGGGGTGCTGAGGCCAAGAGTCTGGTGGTGGAGATAGGGCGCAGAATCAGGGAGAAAACCCGGGACTCCCGCTCCGGCTCGTACCTGGTGCAACGGTTGGCCATAGCCATCCAGCGCGGCAATGCAGCCAGTGTTATGGGCACTTTTGCACCGGGTACAATTCGGGGTGGGTTATTCGAATAGGTTTTTTTTTTATATTGTTATTGTTTTTCTTTATATTTGTATATTGACTTGTAATTTCTATGACATGACTTTTTTAATATATTCTTAGTGGACTTGATTAAATATATATTTAAATAAACTTTAATAAATACCTGTACATTATTAAATGTTTATACTTTATTTCAGCTTTTAGATGATAGTTTTGTGAGCAGATGGCAAACGGAGTAGAATAGGCATGATGACTACTATTAAAAATGATCAAGTATATATTACTCTCATAAAGAAGATTAACAATGAATGCAATAATTGAAAAAAAAGTAAAATCGGTAAATAAATCATGGAGTAATAAGCTTTTAATTGTTACTTACCCGTCAACCAAAGGGTTTAACTGAAAACCAGCGCCAGGTGTTGAGTACACCGGCATGAATGCTGAGATAAGCCCTTTTCAACACCACTGTACCTATAATGTATTTATTTTTTATTCATTTTTTTTTTACTTCTTTAATACTAGTCCTGTGTAATTTTGTATTCTTGTTATAATTTGTGAGTGTTGAATAAATATTTTTTCTTTCTTTCTTTCTTTCTTTCTTTTAAAGATTCTACAGGAGGCATCTCCTAACCCTTTCTCGTGAGACAGAGCGGAAAAATCCACTCGTGACGTCATATGCCAAAGAGATTGTATGAAAAGCTACCACAGCTTAGTAATGAGGTAGGTACTATGAATGACTTTCCTCTGACGTCACTGGCCGTTTGAGCTATCTCTTTCTATTCCGGTTTTACAATGCTTTTAACTTGGTCATTTCTTGAGATATTTAATTTTTGTTTTCACAGATGTTTATCTTTTGAGGAATATTAATAATTTATCCAAAAAAAAAAAAATTTGTCATCAGGCCTATTGCCCACAAACAGTATCGGAAAACCTAAATAAAACTCTAACTTTTTGTAACGCCTTGGTATTAAAGTATTTAATATGGCAATACTTTGCAAATTTTGAAGCAGTTTGATGAAACGAGGCCCTTCCAAAATAATCATTTCATTGACCACAAGGCGCGCCCTTCAATCCTGTTCCAAAAGAAAACTATTAAAACTAAATCCGCTTTAGGGCTTTAACAACATAATCAATTCTGTAGAGCCCTTTCAAGGGTTACAAGTGTTTAGGACCGATTTGGACATCTGTTACTGCCATATTTTACAATATTAACTAACCAATTTAAAGTATTTTTAACCTCTATGTCTTCGAAATAAGAGACAACGAAGGGTAATCGTAGATTGGTAATGCATCGAAAAGTATACCAGCGGTTGTATTTCATAGTGAATTATTAAGATACGATTTAAGACCCTCCGTTGATATGAAAATCGGAGTAAAAATATGGCATAAGCTGGCGGGAAGCATGAAATGAATTTTAAATTGTTCATTTCAATTCAGAGTGAAGAGAACAATTTTGAACCGTACGCAATAAAAATGCCACCAAGATATTATTGCACCTCGGGTCCTTATATTTAGGTTTATAGTTATAGGTATATGGAAATTGGGCAGACATTAATTTATGACTGTAATATATTACAGATAATTGATCTACACATAAAGAACACGTTGATAAAAAAACGTGTTATTAATAATTATTGTGATGTGATAAAATTTAATTGATTTCGAAATCATCATCAAAACAGCCTGAAGACATCCACTTCTGAACAATAGGCCTCCCCCACATAGCGCCACCTTGAGTGGCTGCTTGCCTCCTGCATCCATTGGCTCCTCGCGGTCTTCACCAGATCGTCGGTCTATCTAGTGGGGGCCCGGCCTACGCTTCGTCTTCCGTTATTGCCAAGACACAATTCGTTTACCTTTATTACACCATGTTATAAAAGGTGCGTGTAAGTAGGTATATTAGAATAACTAGTGTAGTAAGTAGTTAATTGAGTAGGTACCTTCAAATATATGGTGTCGTAAAACTATGCAGAGCTTTTAAGGATTTGTCATTAACCTGTATTTTTTTGATTCTATAAAAAAATATATGCTATACTTCATTTAAAATCAAGCTAAAAACAAACGGTTATTTTCTAAGCACGCAAATAAACGTAACTGCCGGCAAATAGATCACAAACAAGTCAGTGTAATCTTGAGAGCAATAGGTATCCCCTCTTTTGTGAAAAATACGACTTGTTGTGACTTCCGACGGGTCCTTTTACAGAGTACGCTGCTTTTGATAATCTTTTTGGAAAAATAAGCTCATTAAGCAATATTTGGATGGGTTGGTCGGTATATTTCTTTCGTGTAGCGTTAGGTTATAAGCAACGATATCGGAACAAACTCTAGAAACAAGTATAGTAGGTAACATACCTGAACTTTTGGTGGAATATGCCGTGAGTATATATCATTTAATGTTAACGAAATTCATCGTTTTTAGTTTGGAAAGTCTAAATAAATAAATATAAGTGTTGACATTTCACAGAGAGCCATGTAGTCCTTAACTAAGCAAAGCTTAGACGTCTTAGACTATCGAACCATGCTAGAATGGTTTTGTGAATACAAAAAAACATAAAATTTTTTGATTTGTGAAAAACTTATACATACATACAATATCATAATATGAGTAATTCTTAGCTGAGTCTAATATTAAAATCGCCACTAATAAATAGGTACTTTGAGCCAATAAATTAAAAGAAAACACAATTCCTTGCAAAGCCTTTTTATCCATACTTCTCTTATCAGCTATTGAACCAGGCGTAGTATGAGCTCGCATGGGGGTGCATTGGGGGAAAATGCAATTAATTTCAGCACAATGGCTTTCAACCCCTAGCATTGGCAATAGGAATGTTATGTCTTAATTCCTGCAATCCGAGGTGGAGGTATTATTGTAAAAACTAGGGGTAGGTATGTGGAAAAACTGAATAGATAGAAGATAGATGGATACTGGATAGGTAGTAGAGTTTTCTATAAGTTTGATTCTACAAATTGTTTGTTGCCGTGAATGGAACTACTACTACTAAATACTACTACTACTACTACTACTACTTTATAGTTCTTAAAATTTTAGCAACCAGCGGGATTTTGCGGGCTATTTGTTTCACTGAGTAAGCAGTCGTGGCGACACAAATATAGTAGGTATATTACACAGGTCATACTCATTAGTAGTAATTACGATTCTACTGAATGACGAGAGATGGCGCGCTTGCTAAATCTCATGGGAATGATTGAGTGACCTCATTAAAAAAAAAACATTACCATGTATTCTTTTACCAATGCATTGGAATTTTATTGGCAAACTTAACTTAAGTTTTTATCAAGTTTAAGCTTATGTATAGGACAATCGCGCAATGAGCTATTAAGAGAGCTACTTATGCTCGGTGTTTCCCTGCAAGATAAGATCTGAAATGAGATCTGCAGGAGAAATAAAGTGACCGATACAGCTCTTAGAATTAGCAAGTTGTAATGGTAATGGGTAGGCCACATAGCTCGTAGAACTGACAACCGATGGTGAAGAAAGGTTCTCGAGTGGCAACCACGAACCGGAAGTGGCAGCGCAGACCAGCCCCCCACTAGGTGGACCCAAGACCCGGGGAAGGCAGCGTCCCCGTCGCCCCGGAGTCGATTGATGCAAGAGGCGAACAGCCGCTGAAAGTGGCGCTCTCTGGGGGAAGCCTATGTTCAGCAGTGGATGTCTTTAGGCTGTGATCCCAGTGAACAATTGTATTACTTATTCCTCTTAAAGCATTTGACCTAAGCTTTAACCTTTAAGCACATACAATAACACTATTCCTAAAAACAGGGGCCAAATCCGGGTCCGGAAACGGCCAAGACCTTTTACAATTAAAATGACCCATTATCGGCCGGGCCCTAATCCGGCCCGTTTAAGTAAATGGCCCAGGTGACCGGCCCGACCTTTGTTCTCCATTTTAAATGCAAATTTTGGAAGTTACCTCACGACTTTGAGGAACGGTTTTATAGCGTTTTAGAATCTTTTTCTATTTCGTGTACAATTAGCAAAAGTTAGCAAAATTACGAATCTTATTCTAACGTCTAATCAGGGCGGTTATTCTCTATCGATTCTTTACTTCGAAACCTGGCATGCTACACCTTCGATCGCATCGTCACTTACCATCAGGTAAGAGCTTGGTCAAATGCTAGACAAGTCTGATGTAAAAAAAAACCACGCTAATTCCTTGTCATACATAAGAAATCTAAAAAAGTCTATTCTCTATGAAACGAAAACAAAACCACGCAAAATAAATTTGGAATTGGCGCGAATTTAACCGTCAAAATCATATGTTTTACCGGTACTCGTTCCGAAACATAAATATGTTAAAAGATATTTGTCAATATAGCCACTTATGTCAATATATTTTATTCAAAATAAAGATAATTTTAATGTAAGGTAAAGGTATTTTCAACGCTGTGGCACGATTTGAACAAGACACGATAACGATGTGGTTTCGTATTGTGTGGATTCTGTGTTTTCATAGAGAATAACCGCCCTGTCGTTAACTATTTTTAACATGAATAGAGTTATCAAATTTCTTAAATCGATACTATAATTTAAATTTTCTGTTCAAATTAATCAACTTCAATTAAGTGCTAGAAGAATCAATTTTGCAATCATCATCCTGAAGACGTCCACTGCTGATCATAGGCCTCCCCCAAAAAGCGCCACTTTGAGCGGCTGCTTGCCTCCTGCCTCCATCGGCTGCCCACGGTTCTGACAAGGTTGTCGGTCCACCTATCGGGGGGCAATAAAATTATCTTGACATGTCGTTTTTATGGAGTTCATCCATAAAAAAATAGCTGTTCGGTCACACCAATAATATCGTCAAGTCCAAATAGCTCCTCAAAACCTAAAGCTACGTCAGAGACTATAACACTTATCTTGAATTAAATTTAGTGCTACTCCTGTCTAGTTCAATTTGTATTTAATTAAAAGATTGTTGGAAATGATTACAATGAATAGATCCATTTTTAAATTTTTTCATTAAGCAGCGAAGGCCAGCCCCTAACTAAGTGGACCGACGACCTGGTGAAACCTGTGGGGACCAAAAACTGACTGATTTAATGGTCTGATATAATTTGTGTGTTTTAAAATAAACGTGTGGCTGTTTCTATAAATATTAATCAAACAAATATTGCTTTTGCAAAGCAAATAAATGCAGATGTAACCAACGATAAATAAATATCGGAAGACCCAATCCTACTTCTAAAGAATTATTTAACGGAATTGAATGTCACATCACGTTCCTAAACATAAGTTTATCAACAATACTTCAGATAAAATCAACGAAGTTACCTCCCAACCCTATTGTATTGAAAAAAAGGACAATAAACTGATTATAAAAATAAAAAAAACAAAGACATACGTGTTTGAAGTTGAGGTGGTAATTAACTTTTAAGTTGTGAATTAATTTTACGAGTTACTAACAAAACTCGACCATAAATTGAAAATAGGCGTTTTAATGAACCAAGATGAGTTTGGAGTGCCTTCGATTACTATCATGTCAAGATCATTACTGTCAACCAAACTAGATAATAGAGATTAATTTCTGATTTGAAATGTGGAGAAAAATTTGAATGACGAATGGGAATCAAGTATTTGTCGCACTTTTTCATCGCGTACAGAATATTTATGTAAGTATATACCAGAGATGGCCAATTTTTTTAAGTATGCCGTCTACATTATGATTCAAAATAGCCCAGTGGTCTATCAGCCCGATACCCCCCAGCAATTGATTTTTATGAAAAATTTAATAATGGTATACTTTTCAATGATATAAGTAAGAGGAAAAATACACTTTCACTTTATCTTTTCTGCTTTCTGTCTGTACACATCGACGCGCGACGCTTTGGTTACCTCCTGGTATAATAAGAAACAATAGGCCTAATTTTGAAGGTATTTTTAAAACTGCCAACTTATCAGTTTTAAAAATATTAAAAATATTTCCGTCTATTTGACAAAAACCGCAACAGTTTTAGGAGCTTTAGATCTGTCAACTAAAGCCTTTAAAATTTTGCCAATGACCAATGACATTGACGTTTTCAGACGTTAAAATCTGCGGATGGTTAGGAACGAACATTTTTTCATTGATTCTGCTTCAGTGTCAAATATTATACATAATATTTATCTGCACCCACAGCATTCGAACTGCTAAATAATCGCCTATGTAGACACACTTACTTTCTCAGATAAAAATCTTACCGATTTCCAATCGACGCCCAGGAGTAGATCCCCAGTATTTATTCAGGCGATTATGCGTGCTAAGGTGGGTTTTAATTTACAGAATAACATGGCACCATGTTCCGTCCGTAAGGCAACGCGCACACTCATTGAATTATGTCGTAATGTTTTGCACGCAAATTGAAACATTGCTAGATTAATTTGAATTACGATTCTTGTTGTTTATGGTCTTGTCTGTAATATTGCTGGCATGATCTGATAAGTGGGTTCTGGTAACTGATGCTAAAGCTAGTGCATTTAGAATAATGTTTAAGTATGTACAATAAAATAATAAACATTGATCACTTTTCTGTTTTAAATATTTTTTATAATGTTTTATTTATTTTTGTGTAAAAAGTTTAAATGCATGTTGTTTATGATATTAATAGGAATCAGAAGTGAAATCAACAACTTTGTAACATTTAAGATCTTTAATATAACAGTTAGTTATAACAGTTAAACATTATTTCCAATATTGACCAAAAATATGCCCGAAGATAGCATAGAAACGCCACACGAGCACAACTACGTCCGTTTAGCACGATGTCAGGTGAAGTAAGAGAACGAGGGCCTATTTAGCTGCTTCTTATATAGTCTGTCCTCTCTCTCCTCGGACGCCATCTTCGGTGTTGCCGTTGCGATGGCTAATAATATACATTTACAAGTATCATTCATTAAAATAGATATGATAATATGATATTATTAACATGATTATTTCATAATACCTAATTACCGAATAGGCTGCTGTCATACCTGACTGCTACAAAAAATCTGTAATAAATAACAATAAATAGGTAATAATATTAATTATGTTCTCATTTCCAACATCTCAGTGGTCGAGTTTCTTTAGCAGGTATCTTTTTTCTTATACAAATAACAATATTATTATCAAGGCAGGTTTTACTTTGCCAGTGACTTTTCACCAAGGAATATTTTCACACAGTAGAGATGTCTCAGCTGGCTGACAGTAACTTCCCACATTACTTTCCCACTGACAGCAATAAACATTACCAATGTAGACGCCTCTCAGATCTCGCTCGGGTATCGCGTTTGATCGAGTTATGCATTATTAATGAACATCGACGTGTAATTACAGGGCGCGCTCAGATTTATCGCCCGACTTGTTGTACACGGTTCCGAGAAATCGCGGGGTGTGTGCGTGGGGCCTTAGATTGAGATGTGAAGTTTAATTGTTCGGCAATTGTTTATTAGATCCCAGATAATATAATGCCTACTAGTACAGATGCCTCATCCCATACAAAGGAATAACGCGGGCTATATTACGAATTATTTTATTTCTGCATAACGCAAGATTATCAAGCGCCATTTATTGCGTGTTGGCGAAGTATTAGGCCAAATGAATACACTGGACAACTCTCTAGACACGATTACTACGTTGTTTTCAAGTTCGGGCTAATTTTCGTTTGTACATGATGGGACCCCATGATTAGGCGATTGTGAGTCAATCTAGTTGGGTATTAAGAAGAAAAGTTAAGGCTCTTGAATTATTTTTTGGGTGTACCTCCAAGCTAAGAAATTTGCGTTAGAGATCTCTGCATTAAATGTCGTTTCACACCATCCACTGTTGCCTACCAGAAAAGACAATTCACCCACTGCTTAATTTAAAAAAAGAAGTATAATATTACATACGTAAATGACATTTATTAATTTAACACAACTTTGTTATATCATAAAAACATAAAAACACTTCTGAGATTGAGCTGTCAACATACAAAAAAAAACAACAATATTTATCTACGTGTTTCTCCAGTAATAAGCAAAATATACTCAGAAAGCGAACAAAATTACCGTAACTTATAAAAAAATCAAAACATTATTGGTTTAATCCTGCTGCTTTTCGAAACCAATTAAATTTAACGATGTTGGGGATTTAAATTGGGATGCAATCACCATTATTGTTATCGCCCATCTCATGTGTCGACTTTAATATTGTGTATTTGCAAATAATATTACCTAAGATTTTATCCTGTGTAAAAATGTGATATTGGACTTATAGTTTGTCAAAAACCTCTCGGCCCTTCTTTACCCCTACATAGAATACCATATTGTATTCTATGTAGGGGTAACATTATGTATTTTAAAACAAAAGGTATCAAAGAATTTTTTTGTTTCCATAGTCCACAAATAACCACAAAAAGTTATTTATTATTACTCATATTTCTTGTGCCTCAATAGTACTATAGACTATAGACTATAAATAAACAAAAAATAAATAAAAAAGTATCGAAACAAACACAAACCGACGTTCCTATTTATTACCTTAATTGCGCAAAAGTGAATAAACCAGAATTTTTCAAATGATTTTTAATCAAATTATGGAAAATTAAATTGGTTAGCCGCGCGGAATTTCCACGGTAATTATGTTCGACCGCATATTGAAATACGAGGGCGAATATTAAGCTGATAGCATGGTAAGGTTTATTTATTTTACGGTCACTAGTATGCAGACGATGCAATACGCCTAACTGCCCCCGTTTTTTTTGTTAAAGATCATCATTAACAGCCTGAAGACGTCCACTGCTGAACATAAGTTACTTTGAGCGGTTGCTCCCCTCCTACATATCGTCGGTCCACCTGACCTGGCTACACTGCGTCTTTCAGGTCGTGGTCGCCACTCGAGAACCTTTCTTCTCCATCGGTTGTCAGTTCTACGAGCGGTATTCCTGTACTATCTTAATAAAAAAAGAAACTAAATATAAAAAAAAATATCCGCCACTTACCACACATTTCCACAAAACAAACTAAAACCCGCATTACACATTTAAAATATTTATTTACAAAATAAAACCTCAGAACAACTCGCGAGCTGCTAAAGACTTCGATAAATACACATTGTTAACGTGATGGAGTTCACCACCCACTCGCAATTAAGTATTTAAATGGAGGAATTAAATTAAGTTTGTGGTTAAATTAAATTTTTAAATCAAGCCACGTTTCCTCCATGTTCATTGGTTAAAAGCTTTCTGCACAGAGCATTGAAAAATATGACCCGGTGTTTTTTTAGGCTATTTCAAGAAAAGATAAATTATGTCGACTTTTGTGCTGATTATGCTGAAAATATTCCTTTGTACTTGTTGTTACAAAAACCTAATAATACGCCCGTCGGTAATTGAATTAAATTTTCAAATCTGTTGGCGTTTTGGGATGTGCTTACTAAACAAATAACTAATTTTATGTCCGTTTGTACGTTATTCAAATCAAATCATCACATCACTAGCTAACATATTAGCATCACATTTTTGAAATATACGTTTAGTACGCGTAATAATGATAATGATTAATGGATCATCATCAATAATTTAGGTTTTGTTAGGTTGGTATTCCTAAATGGAAAAAAGATAGAATTTAGAGTAAGTAGTGTACACATTTACGGCAATAAATAAACTTAAATTAGCACACAAATGAAGCAGTAAGTAAAGCTCTTTACATTTACAATGTTTTAAATTCTCAAATTGCAATTTTAATATACCTACTCTTTCCTTTAAAAACGATGTTCGTCCAATCGTTATATTTATCACGAGGTATTTAACGAGTACTTTGTGTCGGTTTGTTTGTTTCTCCTTTACAGGTTTTATCTGTTTTTTGCCAAATTTATATGAGATAAAAGTATTTATTGCATCTTTATGGCATAAAGCGGACCGCCACCGGTCGCTCATGTGTATATTTAGCATTCTTTCGTAAAAGGGTTTATAAAAATTAGCGATTTGATAAAAAAAGTTGTCAGTTCTTAAATTGATGGTGGTATGAATTTTTACGCTAAAACACAACATCCACTACACATTGAGCTCCGTATACGATATGCCGAAACACCCTTCTACGATTTACCTAATGCTAAATCGACTGCATTATTCGTCGCAGGGCGCTTTGACGAAACTATAATCAATAATTTGGCACCCATAAATCAATTTGTGTGAGCACCTGTAAACTATAATAAATAGTCTATTTTTGCATTTTATTCCAGTGAAAGCAAATTTTTATGTGATTACTCAAGCAAACATGAATGAATGCTCGTATGAGCACTGACTAAAAAGTATATTGCTCGTATGCTCAACACTTCATGACGATTTCACGACTTTTTCATGGGCTCTAAGTATTATTATGATTTAATCATTTAAAACACAGTGAATGAAATTCACATACATTGAATATCGACATTAACAAATCCAATTACCATTATTTATAACTTTTATAAACACTCGCCGCCCATTAATGAAATCCATTCGAATTTCATGACTCAATTATTGAAACAAAAATCACTTCAAAGCCCTATAAAAAAAACTCTCGCTGAAAAAATATATCAACAATTTTATATCTATAGGTAATCTAAAATATCTTCTTCGGTTCTTTTCGCGTTTAAATTGTTTATCATCAAATGTTAAAATGTCTCTACGTATAGGGAGGAGTATACTTGACACAGATAGTGCCATAAAGTCACGTAAGCTGAACCTATACACGTAGTAACATATTCAGTAATCTGTGCCTATACATAGAGCCTTAGGTACCAATAAACACTGCATAACAGTAGAATAGACACACAGTTTTTTCTCTTTTTTTACCTTTGCCTTTTTCAAACTTGATAGAGAGAAACAAAACATTGAATAACTATATCCACACTCTATACAATGTTTATTAGTAAGGAGCATAAAAATTATAGTGTCTCCTAAGAATCAAATGCAAGGATATGCTGGAAGGAGTTTCACACCCATTAATAGTTTCCCGTTGCCACTGTCTTGGCTGTCTTCTCGGCAAATTATTACGAAAATGAACGTTTTCATTCAATCAAACTCTATTGCACCATTTTACCAAAATTTAGATTCCATTAGAATAGTTTTAATTATTTATATTTAAAAAACTTTGACTTCAGAAAAGCTTTTGATAAAAGCTGAACTTTAAAGCTTATAATTGAGCTTTTTCCGTGAATTTTACACTATTTTCTAGCAACAATCTACCCTACCATAAAAAGAAGCGAGAAAGTAATTTCTCGCTTTTAAAGTCATCCATAAAGCCATAATCGGTCCAAATCCAAAGATCCACCGTGGGCCAACAAAAAGTTTTAAAACTCCAATCACTCAACCCCAATGACGGACGGGGTCACAAATCACGGACCCTTGTCATAATAAAACTCGATCATATAACTTTGTATCAAACAGGTTTTTCGTTTTCGTGATTTTGTTGTGACCGTTGACAGTTTTAATCTAGTTGTGATACAAAATAATAGCTATCTCAAGAAAATCCTAATACTTATTTATGATTTTTATACTTAGCAGTATCGCCAGCGTAATCTATAGATTAATTTGTAAAGGAATAATTTGAATCACGAACGGGACATGAACCCTCATCCATCCATCCATCCATCCCTCAAGCCGGGATACGCTTTACTTAAGCTACTGTGACAAGTGGTCTCATGTCCGAATTTTTCCTTCACCTTTTTACTACTGACTAGATTGTAATATAAATAGAATGTTTAGCGAGGCATCCTAGGAATAGCAAAAAACCTTTTCACTACCAAGCCTAACCGTAAGTATAAGAAGGAAGGCATAGGTAAAAGAATCAAATGCTCAAATAAGCTAAAATAAATTTTGGTATCAAAATCATTTTATGTTTTATTTTTATTTTTTATGTTTGATAGGCTTGCACTTTGATTGACACAGAATAGAGAAAAATCAATCACTGCGCCTGATGATAAGCGACGTTGCAATCTAGGATGAGAAAAGAAAAACAATGAAAACTCTTAAAATCACTCTATTAAGTTAAAAAACAAGATAGGTATTCATTCAGAATAATTCAAGTTCTGAAATTGTACTAGGTGGTAGGACTTTTCTGCAAAGTTCTGCAAAGTATTTCTCTTATTTCTTTTGTGCCCCTTGTGTTTTTTTTTCTCTGTTGCAAATAAATAATTTTTCTTTCTTTCTTCTTTCTTTCTTTCTTTCTTTCAAAGTTCGTCTAGGTAGGTACCACCGTTTTGTCAGCTGTTATTCTGCTGCCAAGCAGTAGTGTGCAAGCACTACTGTGTTTCGGTTTGAAGGGCATTGTAGCTAGTGAAATTACTGGGCAAATGAGACTTTATGACCTGATTACACAATGCAGTCATCTGATTAGTAGACTGTGATGTCTCAGGATGACGTGCGCATTGCGTTGTCACGCGAAACTTTATTATTTTAAAGTTCCGAGTGACACCGCAACTGTTATGGGCGGCCGTATTGCTTAACATAAAGTTAACGACTAGCTCGTCACGTCATTTATTCCCATAAAAAAAATTGTTAAGGTGGTTCATAATTTTTTTTTTAACGCTAACATTTTATTGAAGCACGGAACTGCACGGACAAGCAATATTTAACACATCGCCAATATATATAAATTCTTTACCTTGAAATGGATCAAGTCAATGGATCTATTCAAGTTATTTAAGCAAAATAATATAAGTGAAAAAAGCTTTAAACAAACCAAAGAATAAAAACAAACAGTTGTAACGATCAAAGATTGTTTAAATAATTTATCGTAGCTAATTAATTTTGACTTCATCTACTAGTTGACCAGAGATGAGACAGAAAGAGATGTGATCACTAAACAAATACCAAGACAACATTCTGTAGCTCTGTTGGTGGTCACAGTTATCAGATGCAATCGATGTATCTTGATTAATTACTGCATGTTGATTACATGACTATGGTTAAAATCATGTGCTTATCCACGATTTCGTCACAGTACATACGAGTAACAGTATATCAATTCATGCCTTGTAACTCTTTGCTATACTACCTACGCTTATCGCCAGCGCAAGATATCTTTTTGTTCCACTCTATAATTATTATCAATGAACGAAAATTTAATTTATTTATTAACTAAGTCATATTTTCCAAGGAATTCTTCAGACTGAAAATGAATAAATGGGCGATGGCAGATTGATTAATGATTTTGATTACATCTTCTATTCTATACATATAATAAAACTGTAGAGATAAAAAAATCTGTAAATGCAAGATATCAAAAAAAAAAATTACACAGGTTGGCATGAAATTTTTCGCTGATCACGTTAAGCTACTTTTTAGACATTTTGTCTGTTTGTTTGTTTGTTTGTTTGTTTGTTTGTTTGTTTGTTTGTTTGTTTGTTTGTTACGGCACAACTCCGAAAATACTGAACGGATTTTCATGCGGTTTTCACTAATAAGCTTAGAAAAACCCGGCGCAAAACATAGGATAAATTAAATTTTAAATATCGTAAATATTTTTTTTGGTGAAAAAGATTAAGATTTCATTATGAAACGAAACGGGATTTTAACAAGATGGCCGCTTCAAGGCTTCAAGGTATGTTTTTTTTTCTTATATTTTGCCGCCACACATACTGTAGGTATTTAGCCAGTGTCAAAAGGTAAGTTTTATTTTGGTTACTAATAATAGATGAGAGAAAAAAATATTACTCTGTGCTACTGACGGTAATTTTATCTCGGGTTTATCCGGATGCACAGATTAAAGAAAAAAACTCTGTTACTATTATGGCGCGGCTTCATATACGCCCGAACCTTCGCTGTTTTTGAAATGAAATGAAATGAATGCTGATGCTGTTGAGTTGGCGCGCAAAACATCTCTGTTGACTATCCTCGAAGTTTTTGTAGCGCCCCAACCCGGACACACAGTCAACTTGTTTGCCTGCTGCGTGACCGACGTGGGCTAAAAAAAAATGGAGGAAGCAGTAGCGTTATATTGCATGTCGGCGAATAAATATGTTTTACAAACTGTGAGAGTATTAATTGCGATTACAAAAATAAATTTTAATCGTTTTAATTTATAATTCCTTATCAATATGAAGTAAAACCAATGTTTTTTTATTTGTCTGTTTATCTGTCCCCTTGAATACGGATCACGGTTGTTATAGTGGCAACAGAAATATATCATCTGTGAAAAATTCAACTGTCTAACTATCACGATTCATGAGTACATCCTGGTGACTGATGGACACACAGACAGACAGACGGACAGCGGAGGTTTAGTAATAAGGATTTACCCTTTGAGTACGGAACCCCAATCATTTTTATTTCATTCTGAACAATCCCCACTGCACTAAGCAATAAGGAAGTAATTTAATTATGCATGTCTTTATTTATAACATAAAAAACAAAAAACA
Organism: Ennomos erosarius; assembly: GCA_963580505.1. Classification (NCBI taxonomy): domain Eukaryota; kingdom Metazoa; phylum Arthropoda; class Insecta; order Lepidoptera; family Geometridae; genus Ennomos; species Ennomos erosarius. Next base: position 1,626,249 of record OY756983.1, on the reverse strand, counting down.
GTAAATAACAATTGGCGCGCCTGCATTACCGGCAGTGTATCACACTTTTCGGGCTACGGCGAAATACATCGCGCGATAACTTCGTCTGCGCTCGATGCAATGCAGATTAGAGAAAAACAATGTGTTCATTATGTAAGTACCCAAGGAAGTCATATGTATTACATATAGATAAGTTTTTTCGTTATTCTGTGGTCCAAACTAAAAAAGAGGATAGGTATGAGAACCTTCTTGAATATGAACATGACACAGAGAACAAGGAATTTCGAAAACTAAAAACTTCTTAGATTTTTATTATAAGTTAAGGCTTCACGAGATATCATATTTAGCCAATATTGAAACATAACTAAAATTATTATTCATGTTTTTGATTTATTGGGTTCTGGCGAGGGCAAAACTCTTTATTGGCGAATTGGTATTATGTATTCGTTTTTTTATTTTGGCATTAGAAAATTAGTATTTAGCCAATGATACGAAGTATTTTATGAAAACTGTTTAAAAGGGTAGGTTCTTAGACTTTTTATAATCATTCATAAGGCTTCACGCGATTGTCATACTTAGCCAATATTGAAGCTTACTTAATTAACATTTTTATACAAGTTATCGATTTATAGGGTTTTGGCGGGAGCAATGTTCTTTATTGGCGATCTGGTCAAATGTATTATTATTTACTTAAACTTACTACACGTTACCATTCTAAATTATGTAGTTAAAATTATTTTTGCACTACTGCTACAATCTTGATCGACCCCAAGGAAGTTTTAAGGTACCTATAGTACCTATAGCTACTTAAGTTATAGACCCTTACCATTTCTACGCATTTTAAAACCTTTTTTTATTTTGGCATTAAAGTAAGCCGGAGTGCGTGCTTAATATTTGTATTTAGCCAATGATACGAAATATTTTGTAAAAAATGTTAAAAAGGGGTAGGTACTTAGATATAATAATATGTAGGTAATCATTATGGCAATTGGATCCTCGAATTAACAATAACATGTCGCGTAACGTTCGTTTTTGACTGTTTTTGATTTGTCCTTCTTCTTCTTCTTGCATGTTGAAATAAGTTTCTATAAGTTAAAATATTTTAGATCTGTGGACTTTTAAAATATAAACCACGGGAGCAAAAAATGATTGATTACTCGGTTACTCCAAGGAGGTTATAGTTATAGTAGGTAAGTAACTCATCTTTGGGTGTAACTACTTCCTCACTTTCATCACTAGCTAGGTATGTTAAAAGTGCAGTGGGAATGAGACAGCGTGGAAAATAGTGGACATAATAATAATTATAACTGTCGATTCTTTAAGGAGTGGTGGTTTAGTATTTGTAATTCCTAATTAGTATTAAGAAAATTAATTATGTACGCATCGTACAGATAAATGCATATCTTCGGCTGTAAAATATTATGTATTTTTATAAACTTATTATTGACACTGGCTAAGTGTAGGTAACTCAATTCGTATGGAGCCAAACTTAAGAAGGTAAAAAAATGTGGTAAATGGAACAAAAAGCGCGCGGATCATATTATCTTTACATATGTAAAGCTGAGCAAAACACCATCATCGTGTGTGATTCTTTCATGTTTTTCTAAACTGTACCTGCCTGCTTAGGTAACTACTAAACAAAATTTACTTAAATTTCTGTTAAAGTCCTGAGTGAAGTGATGATGATTTATTTTTGTTGTAATATGAAGAGGTACTTCAATAATTGTAGTTTTTTGTTTGAAACTTCTTTTACTGTTATAAATCTATATTAGACTCAAAACATTTAATTTTAAATAATGGCTTAAATAGCTTCCACTCACGGCTATTCTTGCGTTATACCTATACCTATGCTAATACAGGTTACTGTGCTCAGCTTCGAAAAGATTTAGTGGATTTTGTTGTTTGGTACGAAATGCATGAACTATTATTAGACTATAACGTAAAAATAACATAACACAAGCGTGCGAAGCCGCGGGCAAAAGCTAGTACATAATATAAATAGACAAATGTAGGTACTATACCTATTATGTTTCATACCTAATATCTGTAGAAAAAAGAAATGCCATTTGTGTGTGTTTTTTAGACATTTTGTTAGTAGGTTTGCTGCTAGCTGAAACGATTTGGATATAGTTTAAAAAGTTGCTTTGACTCTTGAGACATGCAGAAAATACTTTTGTACTTATACCTACAGTAAAAATAGAGCCCTACAAAAATAAGGAAAATTCTTAAACTCTGGGATGCTCTGTTGTTTTCTTTATAAGCTGCAGTTGGTCGCTTTTATTCAAATTCAATCTTCATCATTGAAGTCTTGATTTCTGATCTGACATATTTAAGTTGAGAGTGATCAGCTATCATCTAGGCACGCATGCACTATCGTAGACTGCGTCTTCACTTTCTATCAGGTGAGACAGGTCTAATGGTTTGCTTATTTAAAAAAAAAAGCCTCTTCATAACCCTGTTTTATCATTCTCATTCTTCCTAGGCATTTGTTGGAAGTTGATTAACTGCTTGCATAGTGTAATGCTTTATCTCTACAAGATTGGGCATAGACAAAAAGGGTTCCATGATCGTAAACAGACGCTCTTGTTTATGGGTGGGCTGGATTAAGATACGATAAGACAAGATTAGATTATATTGTGGTTTTTATTAGGTAACTTCCTATTAGGGGCGAGTCTACATCGGTTTACATCGGGATGCTGATGTTAAGTATGGGAGGCTCTTTAAATTCCAGCGTCTATAAACGTTTCCTTTAATGATGAATGACGTGACGAGCTAGTCGTTCACCCGATGTTAAATGACACGGCTGCCCGTAACAGTTGCAGTGTCACTCGCAATTTTAAAATAACAAAATGTCGCTTGACCTTGAAGTGCGCACGTCATCCTGAGACACAGTCTAGTAATACGACTTCTACACCGTGAGATCGGATCATAAAGTCTCATTTGCCCAGTAATTTTTACTAGCTAGAATGCCCTTCAAACCGAAACACAGTAGTGCTTGCATACTATTGTTTGGTTGCAGAATAATTGGCAAAGCGGTGGCACCTACCTACCTAGATGAACTTTGCAATCTATACTGACTAAGACTATTCTTATCACGTAGTAAATGATCATGCATGTATTTTCTAGTTTCATTCAGTTTTAATTTACAATCTGGTGAGACCGTATTCAAATGTTAGCCTATCGTTGATTAAAAAAAAGCTTAACTTACAGGTTAACATTTCAAAGGTATTGATTATATCTATAATCATTTTGTTTCTTTATAAGTATCACTGGTGACATTGTAAAGTTCGATAAAGGCCAACAGCATGAGTTCATAAAAAAAAAGAATTGTAATCGGATCGGCTTGAACCATAATAAAACCCTTCATCTAGAAACCATACTATTACTAAAATGTACTTGAACTGAAGTCTGAGACTGTATTAGGATAACTGTATTAGGGTTGACGGGCCCGATAGCTCAGTTGGTAGTGTCCCTGCCTTCTGAACTGAGGGCTGTGGGTTCGATTCCTACCCAGGACAAACATTTGTGTGATGAACATAGATGTTTGTTCTGCGTCTGGGTGTTATATTGTATTCTATGTATGTATTTACAAACAAAACAAAAAGTATATAATTATTGTATCAGTTATCTGGTTCCCATAGTACAAGCTATGCTTAGTTTGGGGCTAGATGGCGCTGAGTGAAATGTCCACAGATATTTATTTTTTAACTAAGCTAAGAATCGCCTGTATAGTTACATTTCATCTACTTTTACTCAGGTTATCCATTGATCTCTATTCCAGTGACTCATTAAATCATTAGTCTCATAAGAAGAATACATTCCTAAATGAAACAATAATTGTAGGTGCATTCGCGTCATTCCAGTTTCACCCACGGTTTTGTCCGCGCTATTTTATTGCGGTCCAAGTCATAAACGTTACATTAACATAGCTGCATAGCATATTAATCTTTTTTCATCATCAACAGCCTAAAGACGTGAACTGCTGAACATAAGCCCCCCACAGTGCGCCATTTTCAGCAGCTTGCCTGCTGTATCCATCAGCTCCCCGCAATTTTAACCATATCTTCGGACTAACCCAGCAGAAATGTTGGGGCACCATTACTTAACTATTGAAGTTGTGTGTGAAATTTAACGGAAATTATAATAGAACAGAATCCATTGTTATCCGAGACTTTTAAGTCTTTCAAATAATCGTCGCTTTTTGCAGTCAAAGGATCAATCAAAAAACAAAAAGAGCTAAACTAGAATTTTATTTTATAGTCGCTAAGATCTTATGCCTTATCCCCCTACATCCCATATGGTAAGTCACGAGCGGCCACCGAGCGACCGCGATAACATCGCTCCCTTTACCATTTGACCTGCGGTCTGTGGACCTCACCGTGGACCCTTGATCACGTTTATTTATATGACCTGTTATTTACTTCATTATTAGACCTGTATATTATTTACGCAGTCATGAAATACGAAAGCTCTGATGAGTTTTTGATACTCATGGAATTGATTTTTGAGAGTACAACCGTCGGAGTTCCTGAGGAGGATGTCATCCTGTCTCGCCGAGGTTTTTCTGATCACTCTGTAGATCTTATCCCACATGCTCTCTTTCTTTTGATTCGTGCAGAAATCCTTCCATCCTTCAGTTTGGGCTCTTTCAGCTCTTTCCTTGTATTCTTGCCGTGCAGTTTGATACAAGGAAATCACCGTCTCGATTCGGTCGGGGGCTGCATTTCTTATCCTTCTCTTCCTTCTAAGGACCTCGCTTTTCAGATCATCAAGCTGCTTTGTGTACCACGGCGGGATTGGGTCTCCTTTCCGCCAGCGTATCCTTGGGATAGTTCTCCCGCATGCTCCGTGGATACACTCCGTGTAGCTTGAGGTCACGTTTTCAAGGTCGTCTGAGTTCGTTAATTCACATAAGGATATTTATATATTATACAGATTTATATTATAGTCCTTAGCAACCAGTTACCAGCGGATTTGAACCCGTGCTCTCCAACTCACCGGATTGGATACTCTACCAACTGAGCTATGTAAGGTATTTACTTAGGTAGTATGATAAGTACACCTTCGATCAGGTGAGAGCGTGCTCAAATACTGTTAAAGGACATTACTATGATACTGTTACCTTTTAACCTACTACCTACGTTACTTCTTGCTTACACAACCCTCAATATTAGCTACCTATACAAATGTATTATAATATGTACCTATAATATACCTCCCACACAATCAATATAACCGAAATTAATTTATCGTCTAACAAAAACCCAGCCCTTAGTGAAAGGAAATAGTTGCTTCAAGCCCTTTGAAGATCTCGCATTGGCTGATGAATTGACGCGTACGTGTAGGGTGACCATGGGTTAGAAGTAGTTTCAGCAAACATATAATTTAAACATCTCGGCAATGAAAAAAAAAAACATAATTTTGTTTAAAAAACGGCTACCTATATAACGTATGTGGCACATAGCAAGTAATACTAGAAGATTGTGTTGTGTTGAACACATTGTGTTTCCAATATAATTATCTGTGTGCCTGTGTGTTAATATGTATTTATCATTCGAATCACCAAGATCTAGTTTTTTTTTAAATAAATATCTACCAATTACTTAATTATTAAAAACCAAAAATAAAAAAATTGCATGAGAGATTAAAATGTCCTAAGTTGTAGCAAAACATTGTCACCCTACCACACCCTTTTGTCGCGTCTACCGATGCCCTTTGCAATTGATTAGCCGACATTTCAGGCCCTTTCAGTCATAAGGCGTCTGCAGGAAGCCTCACAAGTAAGTAGAGGGTAGAATGCTTGCTTGAGGGCAAATTAGGAATTCAATAGCCTAACTCATATTGGCAATATTGGGTTCAAGGACCTGACAAGTTTGCAGGAGTTAATGTTTTTTTTATGAGCTCGCCACGTTATTAATGTTACGAGCTAGTAGCGACACGGCCAGTGGCCACCCATAACAGGTTACCTGACGAACTTTGCAGAATAGTCCTACCACCACCTAGCACACGCACAACGAGGAGGTGGAGGTACCTACAAGTAATAACTACTCATTAATAATATGTGTTGCCAGTGATAAAATATGGAACTGAAACGTGGTCTCCTACTGTTGGCCTCATTAGTGAGCTCAGTCATACAACGAGCTATGGAGAGAGCTATGCTCGGTGTTTCCCTGCGAGGTAAGAGATCCGGAACGAGGAAATCCGCAGAAGGACTAAAGTGACCAATATAGTGAGTAAGTTGAAATGATAATGGGTAGGCCACATCGCTCGCAGAACTGACAACCGATGGGGAAGAAAGGTTCTCGAGTGGCGACCATGAATACGAACCGAAAGGCGCAGCGTAGGCCGGCCCCCCACTAGGTGGACCGACGACCTGGTGAAAACCGCGGGGATCCGATGGATACAGGAGACGAGCAGCTGCTCAATGTGGCGTTCTCTGGGGGAGGCCTATGTTCAGCAGTGGACATCTACGGGCTGATGATGATGATGATTAATAATGATTAAGTGTACATTTTTGGAGACTTTAGTTGACAGTCCAGTCCTTAAAATACTAAAAATATTCAACTTCGCCGTCTGATTGACAAGAAAAGCAACCATTTTAGAAGTTTTAGATCTGGCAACTAAATTCTTTAAAATTGCCTTGAACAATCTGTTATGAGCGGCCGTGGCGCTTAACACCAGGTAGATGACTAGCTCGGCGCGTCATTTGTTTACATATAAAAAAAGAATTTAAAAGCAATCTCCCGACATCAACCTTTCCGGCTACATATTATAGGAGTTTTCAAAACATGATTAAATAGGCATTATTTGGACTTTGATTATTTACCTGACTAAATGATCAAAAGCTTTTGGAGAAGCGTGATTCATCGCGTACTATTATTATTAAATTTATAATTATTTAATTTCCATCAGGTAAAATGTAGTCAAAGGCCATTTAATGTGAAAAGTCGGGTTGAAGTTTAGTGATGATGATGTGATGATGATGATGATGATGATGATAGGAAATAAAATGTGTACCTATACCGACCTATGAGTTCGAAAGTTTCAATACGCAGTTTATTTGCATAGTTTTATATTGCTTGGTTGCATTGTTATCAAAGTTACATGTTTACTCCCCAGGTGCCACCATTATCAAACTTAGGTTAGTGTCAACTAATTGTGAGAAAACACATTTTCCCCCAAATTACGCGTTATTATCCTAACACATCAGTAGCCGGCAGTAGTTTATATTTTATTGCTGCACCTGCCTATACACGGGCCGAATGGCGTTTTAATGTATTTAAATGTATGCCCAAAATATGTTTAGAGGGTGTGGTGTGAGTGTTGACGATTAGCGTTCTCGTCTTTCTTCTTGTAGAGCTAAGTGCAACAATGACTCAGCGCGGGCGTTACAATATTTAAATAGGCAAAGTCGAAAAGCTTTTCGGAGATTTGTTAACCGGACTTAGGTAAATGAAAGGTTCATGTGAAAGAAAGAAAGAAAGAAAGAAAATACATTTATTCAGGACATCACACAACATTACATACAACGCGAAAATAAAACAGAGAACAAAAATAATTGGCAGGTAGGTACCATCGTACTATATGTAATGTTGCGTGATGTGCATCTGAAATTTAGAGTATAATATTTCAACTATAATAATAATAATAAAGTATCAGTATTAAGACAATTATGGTAGCGGTCACGATAATAGCAGAGCAGGGGGGGTGCGAAGAATCACCGGATGGAATTTGGCTACCAACCACAAAACAGAGCGTAGGCCAGCCCCCCACTAGGTGGACCGATGACCTGGACAGAACCGTGGGGAGCCGATGGATGCAAGAGGCAAGCAGCCGCTCAAAGTGGCGCTCTTTGGTGGAGGCCTATGTTTAGCAGTTGACGTCTTCCGGCTGATGATGATGATGTTTCTACGCCACGTCGTGTCGTGTTCAAAGTTTCGGCTGGCAAAATTCGTATCAGATGCCGTCTCACAGCTACCCGCTGTTACACGAACCGTAACCCAATCGGTCACACTCCCGTGACGCGTTAAGAGTCGCGCCGACATAAAGGCAAGCTCACACCTGCCCACATTACCTCCCTACAATACTCGGCCATATTTACATGTGTTGGACTATACCCTCATTTATTCCGACTTTTCTCGCCTGTCGAATAAATTTGACGATCCTTTATTCGTAAAATATCTAAGATTCTCCTCGCGACAGTTGTTTTGTGTTGTTGAATGTTTAAAAGTGGTCGGAATTTAAACAGTTGGTCTGTTGGTTTGTTTATACAGAACCGAAGCTTTTAAGATGTGTGTAAATTACCATGTTCTATTTTGTCTACGTCAAAAGTGGGTTGTGATTCTGAAATGCTGATTAGCTGAAGTTACGCAGTTGTTTTATATAATCTGTGGCTATCTTTATTTGTATTAGACGATGATTGAGATATTCATTAAATTTTTTAAGGATGATTTTAAATTATGGTGCGTGATATGAATTTTCATTATTTGAATTGTAAATGATTCTCTATATCTTTTCTATAACGCTATTAATATTTTAGTTTTTTCTATCTTGTCTACATCCATTTTTTTTTATTATTCAGGCCAGAAAGCAAATACATTCATAATAGGGGTTGACACTTTGCTATATTTATTTTTATAATTTTTTCACGGATTTTCCATAGTTACTGTACGTACTTGATTTAGTCACAGATATTAAAATAGTAGTTAGTTAAAATTAAATAAACTATTTTTCTGTTTGAACAATTCTGTTCTATTATTGAATTTTTTTTATAAAGTGTCTGGAATAAAACCACAGTGCACAGTTAAACATAATTTATTTCATATTATTTTAATTATCACAGATCCATTTATTTTAATAGTCATCACTTTAACAAAAATATAATATAGTTCTACGGTTGCGATGCGTACCATTTACAAAACCATGGTTGATTATAATTTTGTTTTCTACTTTAATAAGATTTTAATTTAATAAGGGAACGATTCAGAAGGGTTAATAAAATACGGGTTTAAAAAAAAGGTTTAAAAAATACAACTAGAGTATCGAAAGAACGAATTAATTGATAAGCTGTTGGAATTTTTGAATATAATTTTACATTGCAGAAGTAGACAGTATTTTCAGTTGAATTTTTCTCTATAAAATAACCTATGTATAATCATGGCATTGAGTGCTATTTTCTATAGTAAAGGACTTAAAATGTAAAGACTTTAGAGGTTTTTCACTGTAGTTGAAATTCATGCAATTTTAAATATTGTTCACAATTGAAATAATCTAATTGAGAAGAATCTAATTTTTAAATAAATATCTTAAAAAGACATCGTCCCACTTATTACAATAAAATCTCTTACAGATACATTATTTACAATCTAATTATGTATACTTTATATACAAAGATATAAAATGCAATCTATATGAGAAGTAGATCAAAAAGACAAAGAATTAGATAAGACATAAATGCAGGTGATTAGATTAGGAGGTGAGTGAACTTATAAATAAAGTAGGGAGAACTCTATCGGTTTATCGTAAACAACAATAAGTTACTTTTTGTCTTGCTCTTACACCTCTCACTTGTCGTCAGGCAGAGGTTGTCAGGTTTATAGTGCGTTTAGATAGCCTCTGTGGTGTGGTGGTTGAGTAGGTCAGCTCATAACCCAGAGGTGGCGGGTTCGATTTCCGCGACAGGACAAGTATTTGTGCCCGAAATAAAAAAGCGCCAATACTTGTTCTGTGTCTGGGTGTTGTGGGACTATGGTCCTCGTAGTTCCTGGGTCCCTGGATACACAAAATCTTAGTTAGGATTCAGGATCTATGTATGTGATCGTTGGGCGTTAAAAAATTATATGTATATAAATGGTTAGGATTTAAATGTGACAACAATTTGCACGAAATGTATTTCTAAAAGAAAAGATCAATAACTTTAATTGCAAACGATCATAGCGAAGCGGACGTTCTAATAAAAAAAACATTCTAACTATATCGGTAAACAAGGCTTACCAACTTACAAACTTATTGGAGTTACAGAACAACTTAACGAGTTACAAAAAAAATTACTATACTCTGGGGAGAGTTCAGAAGTGGGTTCTAAATGATTGTAATTTACAAATGAAGTTAAAGTTCATTATTAACAAGACGCTAACAACACGCTTAGCATCAATTTCATACAGTAAGCTCAAACACGTACACTTAATTATTGCCTTTATTTAGCTGTCACATTTACACATTTGGCACAAAGTTCGAAATATAAAAACATAAGCAAATAATACAAACACAGGCGACGACATACAGAATACAATAAACACTCAAACACCTTTTCAAAAACTAACAAAATAACCAACCGTCAACCGACAATCGTCAGTTATATTTCTTTTAAAGACAATGTAGGCACTATTATTGCTAATACAATATAATTTAATCACCGCGTCATATTTATCTACAGCGTGGAATAATTCTATACAAAATATACTACCAAGATTTCCATAGACCGTAGGCCTGAGAACTATACTTTTTCTAACATTAACATTCATACTACACTTTATTTTACCAACAATATTTCTAACTTTCCAGTCATCACCAACACGCGTAACTTTCCGATAGGTTATTTTCACTAATCCAACCAAAGACGTGCCTTCAGTAAAGCTACTTATAACTACAGTATAGGGCGAACGTAGTAACACGCAATTATAAATTAAAGTCCGTACCAATTCATAACCAGGAAGGTCTACCGTGGAGTAGGTCAGCCGCGTCATGGCGGTCCATTTGGCGTAAAGCGGTAGCAAGCGCTGCAGTGGCTCCTGGCCCGCGCTCCCGGCACTCCCACAATTCTAGAATAGCTTCAGTAGGAGAACTCTTCGTGGCGAACCATGTCGTGTACCGATCGACCCCGAGTCTCGCAGCCAGCGCTCGCCAGTCGTTCCCTCTCGCGTTAGGTGGGTCTAAAACACCGCACAGCTGACGCTTTATCCTCGAGCTCAGCTTAAACGGCCCTTCTCCCGTGCACTCGGTCACACCCGCCTCGGTCACGGTTACGTTTCTTTTACTATCGCTTCCGTCCTCGCTTCGGCACATGCGAGCTTCTAGAAGGTTCTCGGTTATGTTGAAGCTTCGTTGTGAATCTGCGCGCGGTGACCTGCCCCGAGGCGACCTACTCCGCACGTCCTCCAGAGATATCCGGAATGTCTGTTTATATGACGGATTGGTCCTCTGGCATGCCGACACTGTAAAGTCGATGTTGTCGCAATCGTGCGTTCTTTCCAGAGTAAAGCTGCAGTGCAGGGCGTTGTAGTTGCAGCCCCACACGTGATTAAATGGAATCTCCTGGTATCCGATGCCAGGTTTCGTCTTCCACCCGGGACTTACGTGTTCCAAATTCAAACACAAATTCGATCCTCCGTCTTGGAACAGCAACGTTTTTGGGCGCTCGAGCATAACCCCTCCCAGTTTCTTTTCCTGTTCCTGGCAGTAGTAAGCGGCGCAGGGCGTGTCTTCGAACACGTAAAGTCTAATGCTATATTCGGAACTGGTTTCGCTAAGTGCAGTAGGGGCGTATATCGCTAATTGAAGCTCCTTGACCGCTTTACCGTTGAAACTTTCTCCGACTAACACAAAGGTGGATAGCATGTCCGTCACTAGGAATATTTTATCAGTGTCGAGTTGCGTGAACACGGGGGTATTGATCGTTTCTTGCCCGAGGCCGACTATTTTCTTCCATTGGGGTTGCGTGGTGTCCGGTTTCGCGTTGGTGTGGTCTATCGCGTATAGAGATAAGTTCCAGAAGCCATGTTTAAGACTCGCGCAGTGAGGGATTTGAAGAACGACCGACTTGTTTAGCTGCAGACGAGGCGGTCCACATTTAACTACTGGACTCAGTTGCGTGATACCTGCGGGGCGAAATTTGTCTTATTATATCTTCTAGTTAAAGGTGCGGCTCGCATAGGTATCGCCGGAGGCCGTTACATTTTTCTTAACAGAACTACCAACCACAATTTAAACAAAATTATCTTCTCTATCACGTTGCAAAATCAATTTGTTTTTATTAACTTGCTTCAATTTACCAGTTACGGCACGGAGTCATAAATATTCAACAGGGTTCAATAAATACTAGGTAGGGATAATGAAAATATTTGAAGTTGGGTAATTTGAATTTGGTATGAATAATATAATGTGACCTTTACCTTTTCCGAGTCGTGGCCGGTATCTGTCGTCCTTTACGACGGCGACGTAGATCTGTTCCCGACGGCCCCTACTAAGGGCCCCTTCTGGCACTGAAAGGGCTACTCCTGCGGCCGGGAGGGCCAGCCTCGCTCCGCCACTGGATACTGAGAGGGATTGAGAGGTAGGTGAGTTCGAAACGAGTTCAGCGAGTTGGAGAGTTACTGATTCGTTTGCAGCGTCGTACATTGAGCCAGCTGGAAAGAAATTATGAGTTGTGACTCTGGAATTTAGGCAAGCATTATTCCGCTCAATTATAAAAACAAGAAAATTTATTTCCTCTTAAAATAACCCAGCGAGACTGATACAAGAAAGTGAAGATTTTTTTTTATGTGGGTTTAAAGCACGTGTAGGTTTATCCTTATTTGAAAATATTTGTACATCGCAAAATTCTCGGTAATTTTTCTCAAAAACAAAATATTATTTATTTGCATAATTATGTGAACATTTCACAGAGCTAGAACTAATTGAAAACTTAATAAAAGATGTTACCATCTCTTTCAAATCAAAAAAACAAGGACCATGATTGCTTTATAACTACAAAGAAAATAGTCATGAGTATATTACTGTTTGTTGAATGTAGTGATGAAGAGTAAATGAACACTTACAACTGGTAAAGCAGCTAGACACAGAATGCTCCGATTCACTATAAGGCTTGCTGTCGTACTCATCACTCTGTCCCTTGCTAGAAGCGCAAGGTGTGACTTGGTGGTCTACTGGAGATGCATAGCTGAAATAGAAATAACTGGTCAACCTTGAAACTATTGATAAAAGTAGCATATTAGATAAGCTTTGACTAGAAAACGAAGAATAGGAATCATTTGGCACCAGGGACATGAAACTGTTCGAAACATCAAAAGAAGAAAATAAGCAATAAATAAGCAAGCCTAAGAATAAGCAATAGACGTATTTCGGCTAATAATGAGCTGAAGAACTCCCCATACCTGTTCGTAAGATGAGGAACGTCATAATGATGTTCAGCTCTTGTATCTGGTTGAGGATGCTCGTATCTTGGAGGACGATGCTGCATCAGATCAGGTGCAAGCGAGAGGGACTGCTTCTCCACCGTCGGGTACAATTCCGGTTGGAAATCTGTTTGGAAGATACGTCATTGGTGAGATATTTAATGAATTTTATTTTCCATGTTTTCCGTGCCATGGAGCGTGCCATTCTAGGTATCTCTCTGAGAGATAGAGTTCCTAATGTGGAAATCCGACGTCAGACGCGTGTGATTGATGTTGGACAACGCATTACAGAGCTCAAATGGAGGTGGGCAGGACACTTGGCTAGGAGAAGAGACGGTAGGTGGACGAACGCGATAACACAATGGGGGCCCAGAGATGCAAAGAGACCAGTAGGCAGACCACCAGGCAGATGGGTAGATGATATCGTCAGCATTCAAGGCAGGACGTGGACGAGATTGGCACAGGGACGGAAAAAGTGGTGTGATAAAGAAGAGGCCTATGTCCAGCAGTGGATTAATACAGGTTGAAATGATGATTATGATGATGTTTTCAGCTCTACCATTCCATGCGTAATCATTTGCTCAATCGAGTCGTACCTACCCTCCTGTCTTAAGTTTACGAACCTACCTTTCGTCAGTTATGAATGAGGCAGATTGACCATATTACTTCATACAATTATGTTTTGTGTTGTTTGTAATAGTTGGCTACTTATTCTTACCAGTCCTAGTCATAGTGTACAACGAATGGTCTCTAGTCTTCCTTTGAAGGAGTTTATAGACCACAGCCGCTCCTGCAAGGAACACGACCACAGCAACTGCTATTCCAATGTACAGTGGGATATCACTGTGGGCAGCAACTGTAAATAAAACGAACTTTTAGTTATTGTAATAAATTTTCTAGTTACACTCCGTATGTACATACATATAATCATATATGTATGTTACATTTTCATGCGGTTTAACGAAGCTGCTGAACTGATTTTGATGAAATTCGGTAAGTATGAAGATATTTTGTTACCTTGGTAAGGCAATTTTGACGGGCCCGATAGCTCAGTTGGTAGTAGCCCTGCCTTCTGGACTGAGGGCTGTGGGTTCGATTCCTACCCAGGACAAATATTTGTGTTGTGATGAACATAGATCTTTGTTCTGCGTCTGGGTGTTATATTGTATTCTATGTATGTATTTACAAAACAAAAAAGTATCCAAGTATTATATCAGTTATCTGGTTCCCATAGTACAAGCTTTGCTTAGTTTGGGGCTAGATGGCGCTGTGTGAAATGTCCACACATTTTTTTTTTTTTAATAGAAAGTTTTATCATATAGTGCGAGCAATATAGTGTGACAAGTTTACAACTGTAAATGGACACTCTTCTTTTTTATTTTTTCTAAAATTGGCATATGGCTGACAACATCACATCTGGGCGGTTATTCTCTATAGAAATACAGATTTCCACACGATACGAAACCACGTCGTTATCGTGTCTTGTTCAAATCGTGTCACAGTGTCAGATATACCTTCACTTTACATTAAAGTTATCTTTATTTTGAATACGTTGCTGGAAGAGCATTATAATTATAATTAATAACATAAAGAAAAGAAAAAGTATCACAATAAACACTGATTTCCATAAGCATTGCTACAAACTTTAGGACATCATTCACCACGGGAGCACCATTTAAAATTAAACAAAGGAACATAAATTACAAAGTTACAATTTCTCGCAAACTTTTATTACGTGGGAAAGCGAGTGCTTTCTTTTTTGCTTTCTTTAAAAGGATCTTTGCCCATAGGGTAAAAACGAAAGTGTAAAATAATTGAATGTTTTCGATTTTTGTTTTTTTTTTTTTTATTTAAATTCAAACGCGCTTTTATTCTAATTTGACATAATAATTTGACTGCTGTGCTTAACATATCCAAAAACTGAACATTGAAGGAAAATCATATTTTTTTCTGTTTAGTCAATTTATAAGTTGGATTGCCTTTATCCAAACATTAAAGTCTATAGCTTTGCAATTTTATGTTAAAATATAGTCAATTAGTCATAGTTACGTTAATACTCAAACCATGACTGTAATTACGAAATTAGTTGAGTAAGCTTTAGTTTATAGACTAATCCTGACACAAACATGTTAGTCTTAACTCTATCTGTTCCTATCGTGTCGTATCACTCTAAACGTAAATTAAGTTGGTATTCGTGACCAAGTAGGGCATGTCTTATTGCATTGCATCAGTAACATACTGTGCTTGAAAATAACGATAATTCTTGATGCCGGTAATCTATTATACAGGTAAAATTAAATGAAGAACGTATCTTTTCCTATTCCTAAAAAGCCTTGCGAGAGTCCCGAACTCAAATCTTATAAGTATCCTAACGAAATTTTGAACGATTTTGCTCATACTTGAAATACTTATTTAGAACTGAGTATAAAGAGTTTTCTGAAAAATGACTGACGTCAAAAGTAACCTATAAGGTTATTGAACCCGTATATCAAGTTTCATCAAAATTAGTTGTAAAGTAAGAACTGTACGTGATTATCAGCATAATAAACAGAGGACAACAGCCACCATTCACATCAGCAACTCAACGAGGCAATGCTGCCAGCATGTTGGGTACGCTACCTATCGGCAGTGGGCTGGTGCATTTGGACTGTCTATAGGCCATCGCGGTTATTATACAGTCCATAATTATGTTCTTTGTAGTAAGTAGTGTAGCTACTTTAGTTTATTATTGTAGTAGTTAACTTGAGTAATAAAGGCATGATTGCCCGTTTAAAAAAACATAGGACATTATGACAGCTGATTTCGTCAATTGCTGCAAGATGACGCCAGAACTGATCATAGGATATTGATCACATCTTGGTGGAGTGTAGTCTTTGGCGGGAGGATCCAGAAAAAGCAGATACAACTATAAAATGAACCACGAAATGAGCTACCACCTGCATATGATAAGCTTTTAACGCTAAGCTATAAAAACGAAAACTCTACAACATTACCAGCCTTCCCGAAAAAGTATCAAGCACTTTATTTCCATTGCCATAAAGCACAAACTTGTTTGTATTTATATTACATTAACAGTAAAATGGAATTTTGTATATTTTTTACAGGATAGAATCCCGATACAAGATTCTGGGGGCATGCTTTTTAATATTATTTATGTCATCGCGTCTTAAGTTAACGATTGCTGCTGAGTTTTAACGACGATTTTTTTTGTAATGTCTAGTTTTGTTAAGGACGTCGAATGGTTGGAGGTTTTTAAAATGTTTTTAACTACCCCGCGGGAGACGGTTATGGGTTTTGAATGTCGAATTGAGAACATTGGGGTGACAAGTTTTATTTTGTTCTGCTTCATGTGATCGTTAATGAAAGGAGAAGGATACCTACGTGACGTTTGATTTAGTTTATGTACCAACATTGAAATAAATTGTTTCATGTATTTTAGACAATAATTAAGACTAACACTGCTCCGGTTAACACGATCGGTTGCACGTGCAAAACAAATTAACAGATATCAATGTATCTCTTTCAACATAGTTTAGTCTAGGTAGTCCAGTTGCGAAATAGTCGCAAAAATAAACATCAACGGACAAAAAATGCGTGTAAATATAAATCATTGCCGAATGGCTGCATTTTCATCCAACTTCAAAAAAAGAACGAGCTTAGCTTATTCGGTAATTTGGTAAACTTTGAAGGATGAAAACAATAATCACATAGCATTTCAAAATCTAATTTATGGTTTTGTCCTGAGTGAATGACTGATAACGCAGAACCCAAACTACTCGACCTAGAGACTTGAAAGGTGTCTTATATTTATGGCTTAAAGGTGAACTAAAAAAGGTATTTTTGAATAAGAGGTTATATGGGATGTTTAAGATTGTATGAAAAATCTAGCTAAACGTTTGTCCTTGCTGCAGTAGCTAGGTATTCATTCATAACAGAATGCTTACGGCGTATCATCGTGTCATGGTTTGCTTCACTTAGAACTGATTTTACCTACTGTACTTATTTAAAGAAATATGTTTTGAAACGCAAATATGATCAAAAATGGCTACACGCTATGTTAAAATTAGGAACAAAACTGGCTTCCAAGTTAGTCTGTCAAAAAGCAAACTGCTAAGTACTTCGCGACATAATATGTTAATATGCTATATTGAACTCACGACCTACCAGTCGCAAATAGACTTTACTATTAGTTAAGCGGTCATCGCTTCTAATACAGTCATCACTAAAAGTATGATGCTTGCCATGATGCAGACGAGCATATAGGAACAGTTCTCACTGTATGTTGTTGATGGGAGGAAAGGCGAAAATAATGCGGATTAATAAATGAGGAGGAGATGCCATTTAAGATGCCACCTAACGCGTACGGGCATACGGGAAAACCGGAAATAAAAAGAAATTGACCCATTTATTACCGCGTTGTCCAAAGAGACAGAATGGTGGGACAAATGGGAATATTCCAGTAGACGTTTTGTATAAAGTGAGATAAAATTCCGCCAGTTACCGTATTACTTTACAAAAGTTCCAAGTAGAGCCCTCCGTTCTCGCTGCCTTGCTTTTAATTACAACACAAGCCGAGATTGTTATCGAGTTATCGAACAAACGCGATGACTTCATTCTTACTCATTTTGAGCTGGAAGTGGGTTAGCGGCTAATTTGTAAACTGGAATACTGATACACTTTCATTATGTGTTTCAAGTAAAGTTAGTAGACGGAAGAAAGCAATGTGTTTTGGGATCACTAAAATGCCTCACAAAGTGGTGATCAGTTGATTACTACAAACCTATGCATAAGCCTATGATAAGCGTTCTAATGCCTCACAAAGTGGTGATCAGTTGATTACTGCAAACCTATGCATAAGCCTATGATAAGCGTTCAAATGCCTCACAAAGTGGTGATCAGTTGATTACTGAAAACCTATGCATAAACCTATGATAAGCGTTCAAAGTGGTATTTAAGAGAGAAGCCTAAGTTAGACAGTTGACGTGTTCTGGTTGATGTTGTAAATTAGATTTAGGATATAAATGCTAGTGTTGTAGCTGTAGAAGTTGTAGTTTATCTTCTAGAAGTAAAACATCTTAATACAAATCCGAGCGCTGCAATATCATAATTTGACAATAATTAGGTGAGAACTCGTGGAAATCCTTTATTTACTTGTACCATTAATAATGTCGATGAGACTAAAAATATCTTTACTCTTTTGAAACACTTAACGGAAATGAGCACCTGACAATTTTACAATATAAACGAGGAACGTGCGAGCGAAACACACAGTTATCAATTACTAAACATAAAATCCACGGAATCAGTTAGATCAGACACGATTATTAAATCACAGATAAATATTCACGCAGCATACGCAATGGCGCAATGCTGGGCTAAACTGTACTTTATATCGATAAATCTCTTATATAAACAGCCCAAGTCTCCGCAAGGTTTATAGCTGACCGATGTTTGAAATTCAATAAATCACCTCGCATCCGCCACTTCACTTCGAACCCCGTTAAACGAAACCGCAAGTAACTCAGTTGCTCGAATAAAATTAATTTCAAGCGCGATTAGTGCTAAGCTTATCAGATTAATTTCGAAATTTGTTCCTTGTGTAAACATTTCATCTGCGTCAGTCGTACATTCGTGTTCAGTGCACAGATTCGAGATAGGAAATCCAATCGAAATTTACAAACCCTTGTCGTTTTGCCCATAACGTGGTAGGAGGCCTTGCGGAATTAAATTCTCGGATTGAACATCTCATGGGAATAGCACCCCTATAAGGTTACTCCAGAGGTCATAATAGCGTGGAAGATGTGTTTGGATATGTGAATGCAGTTTGCGATCGCCCGCTGCGTTCACTCGACGAAATCACAACAAATCATTTACGGGACCCACCTCCAATAATGACGGCCGCATCGCATATAAATTGGATTTTACTGTTGTTTGTTTATTCATTAATCTCGGTATTGTCAAAATCACTAATAAAACATAATAACTTGACGTCACTATCGGGGTCACCGACGAAGCAATCTCGGTCATTAATGTTGGTTATAATAATTATTCATGAAAGCTCCGAAAGCAAAGTTGATATTATACTAATGAAAATTTATGCTCGTCCTCATTCTATGGAAAACGTTTCCACGATCAATTCACACGGAGATTAGATAGTACCATGGTTTAAGTTTGGGTCATATTTTAATGAACGTAAATCTGTGACGGTTCTATTATAGCGGGTAAGATAAACATTAAAGTTATTGGAATTCATTACTTATCTAGTGGTCACTATTGTTCTGCAAACAACTATATAAAATAGTAAAATATTTAGATATAATAAATGAGCGATAAGTTTAAATAATATTAATATTCCTGTGATATCGAATTCTAAGCTAATATTTTTCTCTGTGGATAAACAGGGAGTTTTACTAAAAATGTTAATGTTATGTACACAAGCATAATTAATTGATTTATAAGACGTTATTGGCGAAACATTTTACTTTTTGATGTGCTACTAATACTAATAGAAACCTCTTTTCTTTGCGCTAAGTGAAGTTTTCGCACTACATCACGATGTTTAGGCAACAAAAGATGAAGAGCTATAAAATTTCACCATTTCCCCTTTGTGTGTCGGCAATTAGGCTAATGAAGTAGCCTGGCAGGCGAAGCGGGAATGAATGGCCCTCCCGACGTTCCTAGCATTCAAAGACCACCTTTCATGTGGGCAATTTACTGATGGTCCACATTCTATGGCATTACTTGAATTGCATAAGCATAATAGATGAGATGGATATGAAAATAAACATAAAGCGCTTGGAGATATATTTTAATACCGAAAAAAGTTTGTATCTGTAGAATTAGAGGGATAAAATATAGCTTTTTAGCATAATGAATGATAATAGCCAAAGTTCAAAAATATGTTGGGGGGCTTGGTAGATCAATCAGTATCAGAATCAATCTACCACCTAAAAGTCTATAAAAAAGAGCCACCATAAAAAGCATCAAACTAGAGACTGATGCTGCTCAATAAATAACGATCAATCTGCAAGGGAAGATAAACAAAAGCAATTTATAAGCAAACACAGAGTAGATTGTGTATTTATTTAGCGTGAAAATGGAGAGCGTTCGCGGCGAAGAAGAAATTGTACAAACCAAACAACGCACAAGGCGGCCGGGGGCTATTTATCAAACGTACGATAACCAGAATGGGGAAATTGAAACCGAGTCAACGGGGACTACGGAAATGATTTATTGCCATTATAAACAAAATATCGACTGATCATTTTCCATTTCGAGATTGAATTTGGACCGCCAAGGGAGCAACAGACACGAAAATGGTAAAATGTGTTTAATCGTTTATGTTATGTTTAATAGCTGGTTCTACATTGAGGTTGGATCGATTTTAGATTATGATTTCGATGTTAATGGTACAGTAACATGAGTTATAGTCACTTTGGGGAGTCAGGTAAGACAAGTTTAGATATTGATTGTGTATAAACTCAATGTTCCTTATAATTTGTTTGTGTTGAACACAATTCAAAAATTCCAATACGCCTAAAAAAACACTGAGATAATGATGCCTAGATATGACATTTATAAAATAAAATAAATGATTGTACTATTCCATCTACTACTTCACTATTATAAATGCTGCACTGAACATTGTAGTAGACCTATGCATACTATCATAATCTGTCATATTGTCACGTTATAATTAGCCTTTTTGCGTCCACTGCTGGACATAGGTCAAATTTTATAAGAATGATATAACTACAGATATAAATAACAATAAAGAACTTTTGTTTTTACTTATTCTTAACATGCATGCTTTTTGATGTCTGTACAATAGATCATAATAGCCAAGTTTGTCAAAACACAGTTAGACATAAACTTTACCTCAAACATTAATATCTAACGTTCTAGTCCCCCATCTATATTTAGATATGACACGACCCAGATGGTCACGGCTCCCGATTTTAGTATCTCTTGAATCTTTTCAACACGTCCACGTAAACTTGATCCACGTATCACCTTTTTGGTACCTTCAATTTTGTCTAACATCTTACGTTTAAGGGATTCAGAGAAGACCTATGTAAACTGGCTGTGTAGAATTACAACCGATAGCCTGTTATGAAGACCAGTCCGTGTAACATTTCATAGTTATGAGCGGGCGCGGAAAAGGAAGTGTATATTTAGTTCTATGGCATCTGGTTGTACCGAAACGCTTGCTTTTCATAGAATCGACTTAATTAATATGTCCCTTGAGGAACCGTTTCGTAATTTGTAATACCCGCAAGACAAGCTATCATAAAGTCTTGGCCGAAATTCGTTGCAGGCGTGCTATTTAGGGATTGTTGGTATTATAAAGATGATTTATTGAGTCAATTAGCGTTAATAAATACGCGAGAGAAGCCGAGAAGACGGAAATGTGTAATATTATGAAAAATGGATGTCTTAGCTTGAGAATAGGTAGTTACTAACCTCCATGCACTCCACAGTAGTCTCCAACGCAGTCTGCCTGCTGAGTGTAAGCGCCGGAGCATGGCGTGTCTCCGGTGCAAGAACGACGTCTGGTCTGTCTACAGTCAGCGCCGCAGACTGACCACTCCGACCAGGCTCCCCAACGACCAGGGAGAGCTGAAGAGATAGAAACCAATCAGCATAACTGGTAAATAACATAATATAAGGTTAGCTTTTGTTACGATATTGATGATTTTGTTGCCAAATAAAAACATATTCTTTGGATTTGGGTCGACCTTTAAATGACCGGGTGGAACATCTATTTTCAATAGATATTGGACTGTTTTTTTATGATCAATGATTGATAATTAGAAATTTTAACGAACCCAATGATGAATGATGATGGAACAGTTGAATATTAAATTTATACCCAAAAAAATAAGTTTAAAAAATTGTTTAATTTTTTTTTTGTTAATGTTTTTGACCACTCTCACAATAAATATCACGTTCAACTTTAAACTCGACGGTTTTCACTTTTAAAAGCACTTTATTTTATTTCCCACTCTTTTATTTATTTTCCAACTTTTTGCCTCAACTCATTTTACCGCATCGCCGCGGGAGCATTTTACCGAAACGGCAAAAAGTCTCAGTTCTGCTTTTGGTACAAACGATTATAATTAACAAGGCTCAATTACTTCACACCATTTATGGTATAAACACTTAACTTATGGTGTTTCTTTACAAAGTTATTTTACAGTAATAAAGCTTTGAAACTTAAAAAAATTATAACAGTTGTAATTTATATTTTGCTTAAATTGTAGGCACTTAGTTTATTATTATTGTACTTGGTAGTCGTAAATCAATCAAAAATAACTAAACTCAAGCAAACGATGTGTAAATGATACCACAAGTAATTTACTGTTGTTTTTCTTTGACGTCTTTATCAGCCGACTCATACTTTTATCGATACTAATAAAATATTAATGTAACCTACTTACTTAAAATTATCTTTACATGAACATTACGGAATATTTCACTCAAAACCATTTTGTTTGAATAATCGTTATAGACTTCAAAGTAAAAAACTTCAATACCAAAACGTTCCCAGCCTACGAAATACACATAAAGAGGAAAAACTCTCCAAATGAGCACCCAAAATATATTTTTATTCTCCGTTCGCACCACGTAATATATCCCACACATTGTTTAAATTCCCCCTAAAGCACCTCGCGAACCAAATTATCGTAATACAATTCCCCTTCGAGAATATCTTTAAATTACACTTCTTTTTCATATAAAACGTGTTTTCTCAAAATTTCGATCGTAAAAGGACGCTGCACGACAATTACACACAATTTATTTACATATTTCACATTTTAAAAAAGGAATATATGGATGTGAAAGTCCTTTGTCGTTCCTCTAACGAACTTGGAGTGATTTATGTGTTTGTATATTAATTAATATGAATACGTACGCGTACTTTCATGTGTGTGCGGCACCCACACACGCACGGGTGGTTTAAGTGATAAAATCTATCGTTGTTGTTCAAGCATACAGGACATGGGGTTAAATGAGTTGCTCATTAATTATTGTAACTTGCAGTCAGAGGATTATTCCAATTTTGTACTTATAGCATTAAGTGGTATTTATTTGATTTCCTTTCAGTTGTTGGCATCTGTTTAAGTCATTTACGTAACATAGACAAATAATTATTAAATACTAAAATCCTGAAAAAAAGGTACATATATTTTTAAGCGAAGCGATAAATTCATAAATTGGGTATGTAAAACGAAGCCATAGATGCAATGTGAATAAATGAGCTCAGTAGAATCTCGAAAAAGGTACCTACACTTAAATCAGGTGCAACGCACACAATTTTCCATGTGAAACAAAAACAATACGCGTGAATAGCGACAGGAGCGCGATTTGGGTCAGTTTAGCTTTTACCCTAGTGTTTCCATCAATTTTACTAATATCATATCTAATTTAAAATTTACTAATCTGTACTTTTGACTCATTAATATTTTAATAATATTTACTGTTGGCCCATCTACCAGCCATAGGAATAATGTATCTATTTTCAAATAATTTCTTGGTATACAGTTGATTCTTGCGTACCAAGCCCGCCCACCAAGTCCATCAAAACAATTTTTATTGTTCCAACCTCGTCGCTTATTCCAAACAAGGCGTCGCGTCGTATGGCCAACTATTATTTCTTTTGTAAAAAGTCAGTGATTTATGTACAGCTCGCATGTTAGGGCTACGGCCATCTTGGCGATATATTTTAATTTCAATTTATAGGGCGATACCTCAAGCACTGTATTATTAGATACGCCATTTATAATGTTAAACGCGCAACGTTTAATTGGTTTTAGAGGAATGTTTTGAATTGCATTTGTGCTTTTAATTCTATGTTCAAGTCGCTTTATTTCTAGTTTATGACAAAATTTATGTTCAGAACTATTTTTGTTAGGTTATTTGGTGAAGATCCGAAATGAGGAGGTCCGCAAGAGAATTAAAGTCACCAATATAGCTTTTGAATTAGCTAGTTGAAGCGGCACTAGGCGGGCCACATCGCTCGTAGAACTGACAACCAATGGGGAAGAAAGGTTCTCGAGTGGCGACTACGAAAAGAAAGACGCAGCGCAGGCTGGTCCTCCATTAGTTGGACTGTCGACCTGGTCAAAACCGCGGGGAGCCGATGAATGCAGGAGGCAAAGCAGCCGCTGAAAGTAGTTTTTTGGGGGAGGCCTATGTTCAACAGTGTACGTCTTTAGACCGATGATGATTTGTGAATATCTAGACGATCAACTACATAATGTTGTGACATCAAAAACTTTTCATTGAGATATAATTTGCCTAACAACCAGAATCAGTCTTGCATGGACAATAAATTGATTTCACTAGTAATGCTCATGATTTATACAAAGAACAATCAATGGCAGACAGACACCGTTAGTGCAATCATTAAAATATTTAACGCAACACACACGGTCCTCAAATTCATCAAGCGTGCCGACGAACATGTGTTACCAATTAGAAGGATGGCGGACGCGTAACGACGGCCCTTGATTGGGTTTTATTGTCTACCCGGTTGGTCTAGTTAATTATTTCGATACACACGAACGACTACATTGATGAACTTACGAAATCAAATCACGGAAAACTCACATTTATATTGATGTCAATAATGATTGATTTTATTTCTCAAGTTTAAGTAGCTATTTGGTTTTATTTCGCACTTAATTTGATGTCGAATTAGAGAAAGTTAAAGCCAATAACACATTTATTGATACCGACAATGATTTTACTGCTGTGGCTAAGTCTTAAAGTAGAAGCTTCGAATCTGTAAATGGAGTGCTCTTAATTGTAGTATTAGTAGCATTTGATTGTGCATCTTAATTGGGGTTGCTTGGGGTATTATAAACCATTACCAGTTACCAACCATTTTATATTTATTACTTGATAGCTGCTCGATAATGATCCCAATTCCTGCTTAAAGCTTGTCAGTTTCTTCTGCAGTGTGTCTTTGTATACTTACGCCTTCCACCTCATTTACTAAGTCACTCGTACTCGAATCACTTTGATGTCCACCATATAACCACAGAATATAAACTAGTATCTACGTAACCACAAGTTAAGAAAGAACTCCGACTCTTTAAATTTATCTGATATAGTACTTGAGTTTATTGCTTAGTACAATGAAGGGATTTTTATAGATATGGTACTTAAACGGTCATTTGTATTGAGGAGAGATGCCACGTGTGCTTTTATGTGTGGTTATTTCGTTTTTAATGTTTCAGTTGAGGTTTTTGTTGATGGATCTGAGTGGATAGTAAATTGATGGAATGCTAGAGGTCACCGTCACATTTACTTGTATTAATATAAGTGTTTGTTTCCTTTGTCTTTTTATGCATTACTGGAAATAAGTTCATGTTCATTTTCAGTTGACATACATCATCATCATCATCATCATCATTATCTTTATCATTAACAGACCGAAGACGTCAGCTGCTGAACATAAGCCTCTCCCATAGAGCGCCTACTTGAGCAGCTGCTCGCCTCCTGCATCCGTCGGCTCCACGCGGTTTTCACTAGATCGCCGATCCACCTAGTGGGGGGCCTACGGCTGCGTCTTCTGGTTCGTGGTCGCAACTCGAGAACCTTTCTTCCCCATCGGTTGTCAGTTCTACGATCCATGTGGCCTGCCGATAGTCATTTCAACTTGCTAATTCTACATGATGATGATTGATTTGCATGGAGAGGTGATATTACTTATTGATCATACTTAACTAAACGTCGTAGAATTTACGTATTTATTGTAATTTAATTGTTACGAAAGCGAGTCGTAAAATATATCCCTAGTCAACTCAACATCTTCTTTAATAACATACTTACCAATCAACAACTGTTGTGTGTTGTCATATCCCTGAAGATCCATGTATCCATCTTGATGGTAAGCGTTGAAGAAAATGTATTTCATTAATGTTACATTATTTGTCTTTCTAAAAGGAGCGAGAAATTTACTTCATTTTTTTGCATTCAGTGGGCATTTAGCATATTTTTTTTTTATGAGAATGAATGACGTGACAAACTGGTCGTTCACCTGATGTTAAGCAATACGGCCGTCCATAACAGTTGCAGTGCCACTCGGAACTTTAAAATAATTAAGTTTTGCGTGACACTGCACTGCACACGTCATCCTGAGACATCACACTGTCTAGTAATCAGATTAATACACTATGTAATCAGGTCATATAGTCTCATTTGCCCAGTAATTTCACTAGCTACAATGCCCTTCAAACCGGAACACAGTAGTGCTTGCACACTACTGCTTGGCGGCAGAATAACTGGCAAAGCGGTGGTACCTACCTAGATGAACTTTGCAGAAAAGTCCTACCACCTAGTAAAATAAAAATAGATATAAAAATAGACTTGCTATTTTAAATTAAGTTAGTTTCTATAAAAACAATAAGTACACTATGCATTTTAGTTACATTTGAACATTTTAGTTAACAGAATGTTACTAGTGGAAATTTAGTAAAATTGTCTTTACTCTGAACAAATCTGGATTTTGGTAAAGTCTTGAACTGGTAAAACTTTCTAAAGTTATGTGGTTTCCAAGTCTAAAATATTAAATACCAAAGCTTAGACTTAAGCAAAATAAGTACGTCATCAGAAAGCTAATATTCCAACTTAGTTCATAACTAGAATCCCAGCTTAAAGTGTTGCTTCATTGGTTTCTTGCTAGTTTCAAAGTCGAACTTAAGTTGGCTAAGTTGTCTAAGTTCGACGGATACAAGTTGCGGGTAGTTATGTCAATTAGGTGCTTAGTTACTGACGACTTTGATATGTTGGGACATAATTGTAATTGATAGTTGTGTGTTGTAAACCCAGATAATATAATACTGTAAGAAATTGCGTTTGAATAACCATAAATGTTTTATTTTTTCTAAGTTATTTAAGTACTCTGCAACTTATGTTTTAATTTCAATCAATAATCACTAGCCCATTGCGTTACCACTATGGTTGGTATACGCGCCTTCTTTCATAGAGAGAATAAAAAAAAAAACATGCTGGCCAAGTTTAGCTGCTATATATAGCTGCTATGTATAGTAAGTATACTTGTTGTGATTTTTAAACAAGCCGGTTTCTTTTCTATATTTTCCAACATTGTAAGAGCAAGTATACATTTCACACATAGCTTGGAAAACCACAGGTAGAAGCATAGCCGAATTCAAACCAGGGTTGATGCAGTTTAAAAAAACAATTAAAATTATATTTTTTATAGTCTCACATATTTTGACACCTATCTCCATATTGTTAAAAGATGACGAGGTCGACAATGAACTATGCTTGTTTAGTAGGGCTGCTACACCAAAAATAAAGGATCAAACATGAAGCTCCACTCACCGTTCTGACAAGGAACACAATCCGCCGTTCTCTGAACAGCCTGCCCTTGACAGGGAGCTCCTCCATTCAATGGGTGAGGTTCAGTACAGGTCCTGGTGCGTCTCTGCCCTCCTACAATGCGGCCGTTGCAGCGGCACTGGCTCCAGGGGCCCCAGGAACTCCAACCACCATTTACTAGGGGGGAAAAGAGAAGGTTGTGAAACAGTAGGTTAAAATTAGGACAAAATGTTCATCATCTGTTAAACTTGTGTTATTAAGTAGGGCCGATACCTCCCTCTCCATATATATCATCTATTTAAATTGTAATAGTTACCACCACCAATTTAGAACATTTGGGTTGCCTATGCATTGTGCCTATACAGTTCAAAAGTTCTTTGCAGTATGTAAAATGTGCGTAGTAAATGTGTGTATGTATGTGTGTATGTATTGTTGTTGTTGTAGTTGTGTAGAGCAGTTATCATCCTTCACAAGTCCTTGCATGCATGTTTATTTTTGCGTTCTTCGGTACCTGTTTATAGGTAATGTGTAATGCATCTAGGTGTATTGCCGTATACATCATGAAATAATTATTAGTAATTGAAATACTATTGAAATTGAAACCTTAATACCCCAGTAACATGGTACCTACCAAAATATATTGTAAAAGAAAAAAAAAAAGCAAAGTACAGTGAAACCTGGTTAAGTGAGACATCAAGGGACCTGCAATGTCGTTTCACTTATAGAGGTATTCCACTTACCCAGTGTCTCAGATATACAGGTATAAATAAATATCCGTCTCATTTACAGAGGGTTCCATTAATAGAGGTGAGAATACAGGTTATTTCAGTTATACTTTATTTATTTATTTATTTTCTTTATTTATTTATTCCACAGCTCTTATCTTAATAAACACAATGAAACAATTCTTACTTAAATTTACAGCCAAAAAAAGGAATAACATACAGGTGCGATCATTAAATAAAATAACGTGTTATGTATGTAAATGAGCTTTAATAAAAAAAATTAGTACTTAAAGGTAATCATACAAATGTAATCAACAAAAACAAACAATGTTATCTCAGTTACTGTCTCTGTCTCAGTTATAGAGGTAACTATGATGATAAATCGAAAGAACAAATCCCAGATATAGAGGCTTACCTCGTTCCACTAACAGAGGTAATTCAGTGCCAAAGTGTTGGGACCTCAGCATGAGTTCCAGTTATGGAGGTTTCTCACTTATCCAAGTCCCACTTAACCAAGTTTCACTGTATTTAAATTTCAAGATTTTTCAAATGTTACATCCATTTAGCAACAGCTGAAAGACCACTTATTTGAAAGCTCAAAAGTCGAAACATAAAACCGATTATCGTAGTAAAAGCCTCTAAAGTGATCATAAATATATTCAACATTGAAAATTTTGCCCGCAAGGTGAAAATAAATCAAAAATGAATAAAGATAACTTACCCGGTGCGTTAGCCTCAAACTTATCGTTGCGTGGTTACATAAATATCTATTATACGTGGGAAAGCCTCTATAATTAGTTAGAGGCAAATCTATTCCGCGAATATAAATCTCTCATTGACCCCAGTACTTGCGATGCAGATTATAAGCTCAAGGGATTTATGGTAAATAAATACGACAGTTTTGCTCATTGGAAATGTAAAGTATTACTTAACCGGAAACCATTAGATTGTCGTGCCTCAAATTAATCATCTTTTTTTTGATATTTTGGGTGAGTTATTAAACGATCTGTCAAAATGTACTCTCAGCAGACAGCTACCAATTTTCCCACAAACAAAGCTTTCCAAAATAGTTTTGTAAGATAAATTCCTTAGCTATTATATTTGCGAATGTATAGGGCTTCTAAGTTTGTGACCTATCTATAAATTTGAAACTCCATAAAAAGTATTCATTTTTTACGTTAGTTATATAACGTTTTTTTCTGTTACATATTTGTTTGTTATTCTGATTTATTTTAATATTATTATACACAACTCAACGTCTTGTTTCTATAGCAATTCTATAGCAAGTAAATTCACTTGTAAACCATCATAGAAGAAACGATGAATCGATGCAAAATTATCGCCGCAATCATTTAAATTGTTAATCGGAAACGCATACAAAACTACGCATAAATAAATACCCAGTCAATGGGTATGTATTTTATGATCACTGGATACATATTTATCACTCGGTGCAGGAACAGCATTTAAATTCTAACCATTTCTTACTTCATTAACATTAAAATAAACGCTGAGTTTTATGGTTTTTAATTTGCATTTATTTTAAAACACCTCGGTTCTGATGAAGTCATAAATTAACTGAAAAATGAAATAAATTTTTAATTTGAACACGCGACATTACCGTTCCGCATATTTTTTATTTAATTTTATGGGGTAATGTGTTTGTTTGTCGAAATAATTTGGTTGTTTAAGTTATTTCATGTATATTATTATAGACAAGTTTATTAAGGTTGTAGAAAAAGATGACGAATCCAAAAATATGCTTATAAATTGGTGTTTTCGTTTGGAATTACAGTGGTTTTTACAACTAGCACAAAGGGTTAGAGGGCTAAAAATACCACGTGGACAAAAAAATACGTAAAACAAATTATAACTTACAAAAAATATAGTGATAATATACATGAATCTATTAATTGAAACCGCAGAAACATGCAAAAAAATACTATAGAAATGTTAAATTATTAAGTACATCAAAACATTTAATTGGTTTGCTTTCAAGGTAAAAAAATATGATGTTAACAAAAGAAGAAAGATGTCATACTTATAAGAATAGGTAAGTACATAGTTAAAATAAATACCAATATTTTTATAATTGGGTTTATTAATCCATAGATTTAAGCCGATCTAATAAAGATCCAAAAGATCCAAAAGACCCTATCAATAAAGTAAATCCATACAAAATGAGCGAAACCAAACACACTACACTACCATACAGTTAATCAGTTCCCGAGATCTAGCTTTCCTCACGCGACGTCGCGTGCTATACCTAGCTTCGAAATCCAAGCCCTAACGACCTAGATGGAATTTACTTTGGTAATTGTATGCCTGGGTGTTGATAATTGGCTTTGATAATGCTATTTTCGGGAGTTATGTTTTGTTAATTAGTTTTTTTTTTATTAAATAAAATAAGGTGTGAGTATGGTTACTGGTTTGACCTTAATTTATGCTTAAAGGTTGCTTCAAAGGTTGTGGCGTGCGTGTGTGTACCTATTTTTTTAATAATACCTAACAATTCCTCTATGACCTAATTTTTATTGACATGTGTTTGTAAAATATAAATAATAATAATAACAACTGTTGCCACCTTGTGTATCTATATTAGGTTTACAGGTATTATTTAGTAAGAAATATTTCAAGAAACGCAGACAGAATACCGGGGTGGGTATTAAAAGTATCAAGACCACCCAAGTACAAAAAAATTGTATACCGAAATCAAAAATTTGCAACATAATAATGGCCGAAGATATAAATATTTTTACTTTGTGCAATAACCAATTATTTGTTATAATGAAACGCGTGTACCTATATGATACGCTTAAACCTAAATTATCTGTAATGGTAGGCCATAATACGTTAGCTTATAATACACTCTAATCACTCTTATACATAAACGGTCCACTCCGTACACTGAACTTTTTTATTAAATGACATTATTTTGTACGCTAAAGATTAAATGCTGTACAAATTTGAATCGAATAGTGAATAAATGTTGTGT
The DNA here is from genome assembly GCA_963580505.1 of Ennomos erosarius. NCBI lineage: Eukaryota > Metazoa > Arthropoda > Insecta > Lepidoptera > Geometridae > Ennomos > Ennomos erosarius. The sequence goes on along the minus strand of OY756983.1, from coordinate 1,595,026 downwards.
TCAGTATAGGTACTGTATTAAAGTAATATATTCGATACTCGAGTTACATATTATAATAATTTTATTATGCTAATTATATTACTTCCTATTACATTTTTACTTTATTAGACGGAAAAATATATAATTTCTATTACCTATATCACAAATGTTATAATAGTCTATACCTATACTTATTGCTTAATCTTGAGCACCGTATTTTAATAATGGTACTCAAATAATAACATTATTAAACCTACAATAATTACCCGTTTACTACTATTACATAAAATTATTACAAACGCATACACGCATTTTATAACAAATTGTAATAAAATTCTATCAATTTCATGTCATAAAATAATAATAATAGCGTAATGAGCGCCATCATGATCGTATTTGACCACCCGTGGTCCGAGAGTTGTAGAAATGAAAATTAATGATTTTTACCGACCATAATGTGATGATAAACGAAACTAAAAGGTTATAATAATAAAAATGTAATGAATAATACTTACATGTACATTTAATACGATGCAGCTAAGGATTATCACCATAAAATTGAGTTTTTTTTTATACAATAACACGAATAATCTAATAAAAGGGATAGTGAAAGCACGGTAATTGTCACTGTTATGATTATCCATTCTAAAGTAACTGAATCTTATGCTCTGTCTTAGATTTTATTACATGCGTAATGGGGTAAACAACAGATGTATTTTTTTATTTAAGAAAAAAAACGGTCGATATAGTGATCTGTATTGACTTAAAAAAGAAAAATAAAGAAAGATCGCAATCCCGTAAGTAGTATAAAAAAGTAGTTTTTTTTTCTTTACATTAATAATTAAAAAGCTTGTATTTCATAGAAATGAGTTGGCTTGCAGTTTACGTATATAAATTGACGTGCTTACTGAACACTGAACAGATCTGAATAAGTATCGTTAGTTTAATTATTATCATAATACCTAAACTAAAAACCAAACCAAAAGCTAAATTCAGCAGATCGTTACAAAAAGGTGATCATTACCATCACAGTATTTATTTACTATTTTTCACTGAATATTAAACGCATTGTAAAAACTAAATTTCTTGGTATTATTCTAATAATATTATCTATGGCGGACATAATAAATTTCTAATTTTATGACTTCGATTATCTAAATAAAGAAATGGAAGAGCCGACATAGTTTATTGATATGGGTGTGGAAGTAGGCCATGTAGAGCGATTTAGTTTAGCCGTGTGAACTTGGCACCCGACTTTGGAAAAACCATTTTTTTTTTGTGTTTTATTACAGATTTCGGTAGGTAGTGGATAGTAGTAAAACTATTTTCGTTTGTAGTAATTCCAAAAAAAAAAAATAAAAAAAAAATAAAAAATAGTGTCCCCCGACTTTGGAAAAACTATTTCATTTTCTGTTTAACGACAGATTTCGGTAGGTAGTGGATAGTAGTAAAACTATTTTCGTTTGTAGTAATTCCAAAAAAAAATAATAAAAAAAATAAAAAAGTGACCCCCGACTTTGGAAAAACTATTCAATTTTCTGTTTAACGACAGATTTCGGTAGGTAGTGGATAGTAGTAAAACTATTTTCGTTTGTAGTAATTCCAAAAAATAAATAAAAAATAATATAAAAAATATGTCCCCGACTTTGAAAAAACTATTTAATTTTCTGTTTTCCGACAGATTTCGGTAGGTAAACGATTTACGATTACTACAAACGCTGAAATTGGCTGAGATATGTTAGTAGAGGTTTGTAGTGGAAGAATTATTGATTGTAGTTAACAAATTATTATCAAAATAAGAAAACTTTGTTCAGTCGTCATTTTTAGTGAATATCTCTCGTTTAAGAAGATCTATGATTACTACAAACGCTGAAATTGACGGAGAAATGTTCGGAGAGGTTTGTAGTGGACGAATTATTGATTGTAGTAAAAAAAAAATAGATTAAAATCTATAAAGTTAAAAAATAAACATGTTCAAAACGTTTTACGATTACTACAAACGCTGAAATTAACGGGGAAATGTTAGTAGAGGTTTGTAGTGGACGAATTATTGATTGTAGTTAACAAATTATTATCAAAACCTATCAAAATAAGAAAACTTTCTTCAGTCGTCATTTTTACTGAATATCTCTCGTTTAAGAAGATCGATGATTACTACAAACGCTGAAATTGACGAAAAAATGTTAGTAGAGGTTTGTAGTGGACGAAGTTTTGATTGTAGTAAAAAAAAATTAGATTAAAATCTATTAAGTTAAAAAATAAACATGTTCAAAACGATTTACGATTACTACAAACGCTGAAATTAACGGGGAAATGTTAGTAGAGGTTTGTAGTGGAAGAATTATTGATTGTAGTTAACAAATTATTATCAAAACCTATCAAAATAAGAAAACTTTGTTCAGTCGTCATTTTTTAGTGAATATCTCTCGTTTAAGAAAATCTATGATTACTACAAACGCTGAAATTAACGGGGAAATGTTAGTAGAGGTTTGTAGTGGACGAATTATTTATGTAGAAAAAAAAATTAGACTAAAATCTAACAAGTAAAAAAAAAATCTGTTCAAATTGATTTACGATTACTACAAACGCTGAAATTGACGAAGAAATGTTAGTAGAGGTTTGTAGTGGACGAATTATTGATTGTAGTAAAAAAAATTAGATTAAAATCTTATTAAGTTAAAAAATAAACATTTTCAAAACGATTTACGATTACTACAAACGCTGAAATTGACGAAGAAATGTTAGTAGAGGTTTGTAGTAGACGAAGTTTTGATTGTAGTAAAAAAAAATTAGATTAAAATCTATTAAGTTAAAAAATAAACATGTTCAAAACGATTTACGATTACTACAAACGCTGAAATTAACGAAGAAATGTTAGTAGAGGTTTGTAGTGGAAGAATTATTGATTATAGTTAACAAATTATTATCAAAACCTATCAAAGTAAGAAAACTTTGTTCAGTCGTCATTTTTAGTGAATATCTCTCGTTTAAGAAGATCGATGATTACTACAAACGCTGAAATTGACGAAGAAATGTTAGTAGAGGTTTGTAGTGGACGAAGTTTTGATTGTAGTAAAAAAAAATTAGATTAAAATCTATTAAGTTAAAAAATAAACATGTTCAAAACGATTTACGATTACTACAAACGCTGAAATTAACGGGGAAATGTTAGTAGAGGCTTGTAGTGGAAGAATTATTGATTGTAGTTAACAAATTATTATCAAAACCTATCAAAATAAGAAAACTTTGTTCAGTCGTCATTTTTTAGTGAATATCTCTCGTTTAAGAAGATCTATGATTACTACAAACGCTGAAATTAACGGGGAAATGTAAGTAGAGTTTTGTAGTGGACGAATTATTGATTGTAGTAAACAAATTATTGATAAAACCTATCAAAATAAGAAAACTTTCTTCAGTCGTCATTTTTACTGAATATCTCTCGTATAAGAAGATCTATGATTACTATAAACGCTGAAATTGACGAAGAAATGTTAGTAGAGGTTTGTAGTGGACGAAGTTTTGATTGTAGTAAAAAAAAATTAGATTAAAATCTATTAAGTTAAAAAATAAACATGTTCAAAACGATTTACGATTACTACAAACGCTGAAATTAACGGGGAAATGTTAGTAGAGGTGTGTAGTGGAAGAATTATTGATTGTAGTTAACAAATTATTATCAAAACCTATCAAAATAAGAAAACTTTGTTCAGTCGTCATTTTTTAGTGAATATCTCTCGTTTAAGAAGATCTATGATTACTACAAACGCTGAAATTGACGAAGAAATGTTCGTAGAGGTTTGTAGTGGACGATTTATTTATGTGGTAAAAAAAAATTAGACTAAAATCTACCAAAAAAAATTCGTTCAAATCAAGAATTCTTCCACTACAAACCTCTACGAACATTTCTTCGTTAATATCAGCGTTTGTAGTAATCGTCAATCGTTTTGAACATGTTTATTTTTTAACTTAATAGATTTTAATCTAATTTTTTTTTACTACAATCAAAACTTCGTCCACTACAAACCTCTACTAACATTTCTTCGTCAATTTCAGCGTTTGTAGTAATCATAGATCTTCTTATACGAGAGATATTCAGTAAAAATGACGACTGAAGAAAGTTTTCTTATTTTGATAGGTTTTAATAATAATTTGTTAACTACAATCAAAACTTCGTCCACTACAAACCTCTACTAACATTTCTTCGTCAATTTCAGCGTTTGTAGTAATCATAGATCTTCTTAAACGAGAGATATTCAGTAAAAATGACGACTGAAGAAAGTTTTCTTATTTTGATAGGTTTTAATAATAATTTGTTTACTACAATCAATAATTCGTCCACTACAAACCTCTACTAACATTTCCCCGTCAATTTCAGCGTTTGTAGTAATCGTTAATCGTTTTGAACATGTTTATTTTTTTAACTTAATAGATTTAAACCTATTTTTTTTTTTACTATAATCAATAATTTGTCCACTACAAACCACTACTAACATTTCCCCGTTAATTTCAGCGTTTGTAGTAATCGTAAATCGTTTTGAACATGTTTATTTTTTAACTTAATAGATTTTAATCTAATTTTTTTTACTACAATCAAAACTTCGTCCACTACAAACCTCTACTAACATTTCTTCGTCAATTTCAGCGTTTATAGTAATCATAGATCTTCTTATACGAGAGATATTCAGTAAAAACGACGACTGAAGAAAGTTTTCTTATTTTGCTAGGTTTTAATAATAATTTGTTCACTACAATCAATAATTCGTCCACTACAAACCTCTACTAACATTTCCCCGTTAATTTCAGCGTTTGTAGTAATCATAGATCTTCTTAAACGAGAGATATTCACTAAAAAATGACGACTGAACAAAGTTTTCTTATTTTGATAGGTTTTGATAATAATTTGTTAACTACAATCAATAATTCTTCCACTACAAACCTCTACTAACATTTCCCCGTTAATTTCAGCGTTTGTAGTAATCGTAAATCGTTTTGAACATGTTTATTTTTTAACTTAATAGATTTTAATCTAATTTTTTTTTACTACAATCAAAACTTCGTCCACTACAAACCTCTACTAACATTTCCCCGTGAATTTCAGCGTTTGTAGTAATCATAGATCTTCTTAAACGAGAGATCTTCACTAAAAATGACGACTGAACAAAGTTTTCTTATTTTGATAGGTTTTGATAATAATTTGTTAACTACAATCAATAATTCGTCCACTACAAACCTCTACTAACATTTCCCCGTTAATTTCAGCGTTTGTAGTAATCGTAAAACGTTTTGAACATGTTTATTTTTTAACTTTATAGATATTAATCTAATTTTTTTTTACTACAATCAATAATTCGTCCACTACAAACCTCTCCGAACATTTCCCCGTCAATTTCAGCGTTTGTAGTAATCATAGATCTTCTTAAACGAGAGATATTCACTAAAAATGACGACTGAACAAAGTTTTCTTATTTTGATAATAATTTGTTAACTACAATCAATAATTCTTCCACTACAAACCTCTACTAACATATCTCAGCCAATTTCAGCGTTTGTAGTAATCGTAAATCGTTTACCTACCGAAATCTGTCGGGAAACAGAAAATTAAATAGTTTTTTCAAAGTCGGGGACATATTTTTTATATTATTTTTTGGAATTACTACAAACGAAAATAGTTTTACTACTATCCACTACCTACCGAAATCTGTCGTTAAACAGAAAATGAAATAGTTTTTCCAAAGTCGGGGGACACTATTTTTTATTTTTTTTTTATTTTTTTTTTGTTATTACTACAAACGAAAATAGTTTTACTACTATCCACTACCTACCGAAATCTGTAATAAAACACAAAAAAAAAATGGTTTTTCCAAAGTCGGGTGCCAAGTTCACACAGCCATTTAGTTTCAGTATTTATTTTACAGATTGCATAAACTTTTCTTTGATGATTGCAAAATACATAATCTTTAGTCTAGAAGTTAACGGTTTTGAATACATGGGCTACTTGGAACATTTATCATGAACGAAGTATACAAAAGCTGGTGTCGCAAAAGCAGTTTTGGAGCTCTCTGACAACCCAGAGTGATTGCTACTTGTGACTTTAATTACTGTTATTTTAATTGCCTTTACAATATTAATTGACTTATAGACCTTACAAATAAGATTCGCTTTGTAAAATCTGTAAAAATCGTCGATTTCCATACGATGCTATTGCGTTATAAATAATAGAATTTGGGACTTGGTCCCATTTCTATTGTTTCAACTTCATTAATATTGAATACTACTTTAACTTCTGACCTGAAGAATGTAGAGATCCCTTTTTAAATTAACCTAAATTGCCATCAATAAACTTGATAGTACAAAACGCGAGAGATTCTTCAATAAATCTTATAAAAAGGAAGATATAAAAAGTACAAAGAGGCTGCGGGTAGAAAAGAAAGAAAGGAACGCGCATCTGAAGATCATCACATAATTGTGCGAAGTAATAAACTATTGTAACCATTATTTTTTTATTTTCGACTTAAAGTCGAGGTAGTAAGGTTTAAAATGGAGAGCTTTATCTTCGATTAAAGACGCTCGCCCACGCCTATTCAAGTACGATAACGACGATATATAGCCCAATTTGCACGTAAGTGACACAATTTCTTTGTACACAAAAGAGCTTTAAACTGGCCAATAAAGTGTAAGTGTAAGTGGTGAGTCGACACTATGGTAATTAGCAGACTCAAGTGGTTTTCCCAAAGATAGTCTTATCGTGGATTTGTTAATTTATTCCTTTTTTAAATTAAAATGGTTGTATTCTTTTTTAAGTTAGTGGTAGTTCTGACTGGCGCGCGATTGGGCGATAGAGGAAGTCGGGCAGTTGAGCAGAAAATGTGATCATTCGCTTCGTATATAGCAAAGTTCTCTGTGGTCGCTTCCTCTGGCTACTACTGACTACTGCTGTTCCTTACAACGTGTATTGAAAAATGAAAAACAAACAAAGAGGATTTACAGGATTTTTGTATTAAAATCACGTTCGTATCATCAGTTTTGACAGATTTTTAAAGAATCGACTATCGGCTTAGAGATAATAGTAAAAAAAGTAGGTCTAATATCTAGTAAGTATCTATCTAAAGTACCTTATGTTGAATATGGATTTATAGTCAATCTCAGCGGTGCAATGATCTTTACATGCTTCAAGTACTTTTTCGACTTCTACTTGAGATGGGCGACCGTGTCGCTTAACATCAGGTGAACGACTAGCTCGCACACGTCATTAATTCTCATAAAAAAAACAAAGAAAAACTTTTTCGACTGAATTTCATGAGCGCTAGCCGTTTACTAATTGTAATGTAACGATTATCTAACAAAAAATATAATGATACATCAGACACTGACGCGCGTATAAATAAAAAGTACTATCTCTCAAGATGAAAACGTGTTAAGCCAAAGGTGGAGATTGTAATCTTTTAGCGAGTATAGGAGTACCTACACGTAATTTGTACGTGTGGCGCCATTGATACAATATAATACAATTGTCTATTATCTAATAAATTGCAGACATGGTCAATTTTAACACAGATTTGCATCAATCATCTACGTAAAATATTGATGGATAAGTAGTCAGTCAGTAGTGTTGTGATCTTCACACGTTCAAATTCTTGTTCGACTTCAACTCAAGTTTTAGTTGAGTCCAATTAGTAGAGAAGAAAGTCAGTGGTATAAACTTATGTAGTTCTGAAAGTTTCAAAACTACGTAAGTTAAGAAAACAAAGTAAAAAAAGTCTTTTTCACTTTTTCACTTTTTACTCGAAAATCTCTCGAGAGATGTTTTAGGATGACGGGTACGGTGCGCAATGTCACCCGAAGCTCCGAATGATACTGCAATGTCGCTTAACACCAGGCGAACGACTAGCTTGTCACATGATTCATATACATAAATAATGTAATCTTACATACAATAATTCATGTATTATCCTATCTATTATACATCATTATATTCCAGCTGTATTCGAGAGTTTCTCACATTATATCAGCAGCGTAGGCGAGAGCCCTCCTAATGATGCACTGTACTCGCGCATTGCAATTATTGCAGGCATCGGCGCCTGCCCTTTGATCTATGGTTAGGGCAACCATGTCGCATTAAAAATGGTAGATACACGTAAGTGTGATCTGTCAAAAATTGCATGGTGATTGATATGTGATGGTGAGGTGATCATAATAGGCATGATGACTACTATTAAAAATGAACAAGTAAATACCACTTTCTTTAAGAAGATTCAAAATGAATGCAATAATTGAAAAAATAAGTAAAATCGGTAAATAAATCACGGAGTAGTAAGCTTTTAAAGTTTCTGTATATGCCATTATGCCCCCGCATCTCCTGTCCCTTTCTCGCGAAACAGAGCAGCTCCGTAGTTGCTATGAAAAATCCACTTGTGACATCACATGCCAAAGAAATTGTATAAAGCTACCACAGCTTAGTAATGAGGTACTATGAACAACCTTGCTCTGACGTCACTGGCTGTTTGAGCTATCTCTTTCTATTCCGGTTATTAAAATGCTTGTAACTTTGTCATTTTTTGAGATATTTTATTATTGTTTTCACAAATGTTTATCTTTTGATGAATATTATTAATTTATGCAAAAAAAAATTTAAGTCATCATGCCTATTATTATTATGTATGTGATTGTTTGTGCCTATTATTATTATCTATGTTTGTGTGTATATGGTGTTATTTAATTCAGTCCCACATTTCAGTTGACCTATTTCAAAACTCTATCTGGGCTACAGTTCCTCTATCCCAAAGTCGTGGTCATTGATCTGCCTTCTGCTTAGTGATATTGACTGAAAAATTAAAAAAAATCCAATATCGGTTAAATTGTTAAGCAGAATATTTATAATCGTGCAGGTCAGTACAATGACTAAAAACTTATTGCAAATTATTTAGCATGTTACCTAATTTTACCAGTCCGAGAATATCTACAACTTTAACTAGAAAATATTGAAATGGTAATGACGGAAAGTCATTTATGTCCGTGCCAAACCATGAGTACTGGCAACCCCATAAACTAAAGATAGTTATTACGACAACCGAGGGTGAAATGAGCGTTAAGCACCGACCACGGTTGTCCGATGAATTATCTCGAAATAATATAACGCGTTGTCTGTCTCGTTGCGATCGCTGATTTGAAATGATGTATAGACTTGGAAATTGTATGGAATCAATAGTTTTAAAATAATGCTTCCGGGAGAATATTATTTTGCTTTAACATATTTTTTTAATACGGCGAGACGACTGGTACCGAAAAGAATTAAAAAAAAAGTTGTAAATTAGTTTCGAATTATCTCCTGCAAGCTCAAGGCTGACTCAAAAGAATTTGGTAAATGGCTTCAAAATGTCAAAACATTTTATCTTCATTCATCTATTTGTTGACGCCATTGAAATAGATGATTTTATGAGCTCAATAAGTTTTTTAATCTAGATAGCACATCTCAGATGTGGTTTTTTACGATTAAGTAAAACAATAATAATTAAAACTGCTAAACGCACCTAAAATGGACTTCAATAGATATGCAGCGTAAAAATATTTTTTAAAAGTACGCTTGTAAATTTATTTAATACGCATGACAACTATAGTGTAATTTTTAAACTAGCTAAAGTTACTCTATGGGGTACTTTTTATATTCTTTTACGAATGTGATTAAACTATCTATTCTGATGGCGGTCGTTTACCTAATAGGGCCGTTTCAGAGTGTTATATAGTTATCCAGGTGATTTAGTCAAGTTGCCTGGTAAGTGACAAACTTTGGAGTAATAGCCGTTGTTTTAGATAGGTAAGGGCTTTAGAATGATGGTAATTTAGTCAATTACCTTCAAACGGTTGTAAGCGAAATGATAAATGATAAAACCAATGAAATGTTAAATTCCGAGAGAGACGTCCAGGAAATTGAAATTGAAATAATCAAATAAGTTTTTTTAAAGATCAGATTAGATTAAATTAAGATTAGATTGTTTGAAGAGATAAATCCAAAGCTCTGAAATTACGTAACTCTCCATTACTATCAAAATAATCTTTCAATTATATACCTAAGGTGAAATTAGATTTTTGATATTGTGCATAATTATTAATTTTATGCTGAAATGGACATACGTTTGACACAGTCTAGTAATCAGATTACTACACTGTGTAATCAGGTCATAAAGTCTCATTTGCCCAGTGATTTCACTAGCTACAATGGCCTTCAAACCGGAACACAGTAGTGCTTGCACACTACTGATTGGCGGCAGAATAACTGGCAGAGCAGTGGTACTTAGTCGAACTTTGCAGAAAAGTCCTACCACCTAGTGTTGTCCAAGGTGGAGCCCGTTTGCCCATGAGATGCCCATTCACACTTGTTGTGTATTTATGGGCATTAGGAGACTGATTAGTTAACTTCAATATACATGCAAGTAGTTTGAGTAATATTAGAAAATAATAATGTCATTCACATACTGTAAACAGTCAGCAGTGCTGGCTCCGAAATCCTCTTGAGAGCTATGTTCTCGGCTACACAGCTGTAGTTTGCCATATCCTGCGAACAATAATATGAATTTAGTTTTATAACTTTATTCTATAGGGAACAAGTAGGTGTTCTTCTAAAATGATGGATGGTGATGATTGTAATGATAATAATAATAATGATGATTATGATAATGACGATGATGATAATGATTATGAAGTTGGTGACTGTGATATTGGCCAGCCCCCTAAACAGATTGTAGTAACATAAACGACGAGCGAGTAAGGATTTGTTTTTGGACTTATCCGCTATAACTTATGTTTGCAATCGTTGGGTCTTGGATGTTATTAGTATTATTTAAATTACCCAATGAAAAATGAGCAAACTTACAGCTAAGTATCCACTTATCTACCCGAAAACATTACAACAATCAAGGCAAAAAGTAAAAGCTGCCTTAAGCTGTAAAAGCTTGCTTTCATTTAAAGAGGCACTCAACACTCTCACCACTCAAGATGACAGTAATAACAAACCCACAACAAACAGACAGAATGTAAGGCGTGTATTACGCATACACATTATATTTTACAAGCAGGAGTTGTGGAAATTAGGGAGGACGCCGCCATTAATATAAAAGCATATTACGTTAATTAAGAAAGTGCTACACCTATGTGTGGGATAATGTTACAGAGTTACGCATTATTGCCACAGATTAGACGTGACATAGATGGTGTAAATGGAGAAGTCGGTAGGATCGTCCTTTGGTCTTTTGTGTTTCGTGAATACTTATTTCACGAAATTGCCTACAAAGTATTAATTTATCTGTTAACTCTAGTAAGTTACTCCTAGAGTAAACAGATAAATGCTTTATAGGCAATTTCGAAATCAAAGGGATATAACAATTTTTATTATTTAATGTGCATAATATTTACAGATAATGAGATGAATAATTAATAATGTTTGCAATAAATTATTGAGTATTGTTGTTTGCTTAATGGTAGTAGAAGTGTTGATTGCGTTCATAATTTGCTCTAGTTTTTTTACTTTAGTTTTAGTTCATAGAAGTGACCATCTTATTTTTATGACGAATACTTCATAGTCGCAAATAGGCCAACGCGAGAACACAAAGTACACCACTATAAACCAACACCGTTCCATCTCCGTCGCAACGCGCCACAAAGAGAGAATACACACGACAGAAGCGGCAATTAATCCATGTCCGCGCTGGTTGCCTAATTAGCGAGTGCCTCGGAGCGGAAACCGGAGATGGAGGATCCAATACTCATATGTCCATCTTCGCGCCCTTCTCGGGCGCGAAGATGGACATATGAGTATTGGATGAAGTGGAGCGTGGCTGGGATCATGAGAGGTTGATGCGTGTCGAGCAAGCTTTTGCTTTGTCTGTTTTATCTTCTATTTAAATGGTCTATGTCCTTGCAGAGATGTAGAAACATGAATCGAATGCAAAGATAAAAACCTAAGCAAAGACTGACAATGAATTGATTGTAGTTGCGATCACGAGTCTTCGCGGGAATGAGACAAAAGCCATTCATAAGATTTCTCTTCCTAATGCTGTTTATTGTGAAGCTGTTAATGTTCTGCAATTAGTAATTATTAATTTTATTGGCACTAGGTTTATAACTTAAATTGTTTTTCTTATAACAGTGCTAAAATTCGTTTACGTATAATAATGTACATCCGTTTTAAGATAAGTTTGGTAAATTATTGAAAATACAAGAAACCTCATAAATAAAATTTCTTATTTAAGAGCAAGAGTAATGAGTAAAACCGCAGTAAAGTAGGTTATTTTTACAAATTCAAAGTGGCAATTGACACTAAAGAGCTTCGAACACACCTGTGCACTGTTTCAAGGTCCAGAAAATAGTATAAAATAATGGATGAAGTTTGTCACACAGAATGATCACGCGACATGAAAAGTTACGCGATATAAGTAGGAAAAATGGTAAATTAGGGGGTGAAACTGAGTAATTTCTATAGTCTACCATAAAATTTACTTGATTTTAACCTATTGATAATAATTTATGTGCATGCACATATAGTGTCAATTGTGTAATAGTGTCAATATTATGTAGTTGCACAGCATGCGTAGGTTTGCTGACATTAACTTTTATCAGCAACAAGAGCTTTGAAACCGGAACGACAAAACGACAAAGTATCGCGACTGAGACTTGTATTGCAATTAATTAACGTCTGTTGCGCTCGACTAATTTGCAGTGAGATAAAGTCGGTGATACAAAGTAACTTCCAATAATTAATCATGACTTTTTGCTAAGAGTAATTTCTGTTACATAAAATACATACTTTGCCTATTGAAAAACTGCAAGAAAACTATTGTGACGGCTAAAATAAAAGTAGATTAATTGATAAGTACGTGGAAATAAATATCAATACATGTGTTACCCAAACAAACACAATTGCATAAACAAACGGTCTGAGCTATGCCGATTGACGGTCTTAAACAGAATGCTAATGAACCAAGCTTGCATGCCAACTTGAATCTGATATAGAGTAAGACATGGACTTTAGTGCTGAGGAACATGACCAGCTAATTTTATTGATATACTCAATCCAATACCGAATAGACCAGACTGTCTAAATGAAAATAAAAAACAAGAGTTTTATACAGAAGACATTGTAAATACACAAGCTGTTATATGCAAGTAGAAGAAGAAAATAAAATCAGTAAGTGTAGCTTAAAAAGATGCCACATTTACTATTATCATTATTGAATATAATTTCGTTAGAAAACTTTAAATAGATATAGTGTTAGCAAAAACCATTATACAAACTGATGTTACAACGATCGTTCAACATGGTCAGACTGTGCCAATTGACGGCGTAATGCTGAATGTAGTAGAATGCTAATGAGACGTCAGTGCTCGCGTGCTATCTTGTATCGCCGATAGATACACGGACTTTAAGGTGTTGGAACTTAGTGCCAGTTTATTGAGAATAATTTTATTGATTGATTGAGTGACAAGAACATTTCACAAATAGGTAGGCGTTATCTTCAGTAGGTATTATTTAGAAAACTTTTCTGTAACGTTTACGCTCGCTCGAAATCTTTATTTTTAGCAAACAGCAAAGCTGTAATTGATTAAAAAAACATCATCTAAAACGTGTGACTCATAGATAATAATATTTAAGATATTCGTAAGACAAGATAATATATTTAAGATATTCATCAGACACAAGTTATACTTACAGAGATTTTCGCTTACATTTCGTATAAATCAAACTATAGTAAGTAACTCATCACTGCACTTGTCATGTTGAGTTATTATAAAATGAACAAAGTACTTGCGCTGGAAATAACGGTTGTTACATTTCATATGTTATTGGGCATGGTGTGACGATGTGCCGTTTTTACTGATACTTATTTAATACATATTGGCTCTCCTTATTTATTATTATTATGTATGGCCAGAATAGTTTGGTTTAAAATTAAAGCATCAAAATGTAGTCCTTATTGTTCTCAATATTTTAAGCTAAGTTATTCAATCCAAACTATAGTTATTTCAACTCTAATCAATGAGGACTCTTATAAAAACACAAGTAGAGTAAATTTAACTGGTAAAGCTCTTAGCGTATCAGGGCCACTAACAGGCAGGTATCTGGTATCGTTAATAGCTAATGCCTAGGCACGTAGTATCTAATTGGGGACAACTTCATTAATTGCTTGATTTTAATTATCTGGTAAAGTGGTCTAGTTCACGGATATCGCTAAATCGTTTGTGGCACTAAAGCGAAATGTAGTTTGTCAATGATGGGCTTACTACGCACATTTCATATTTTATAGATTTAACACTGTCAAAAGAACTAGGCGATAAACAAAACACAACGATAGTTAGGTTCTTTAATTTTATTCAGTGTTGTTTATTTGCCATCTTAACCAAATCCCAGAAACTCACAGTTTCATGTACACCACACATACTTATGTCATCATAAATTTCTATAACAGCATCATTTGAGAGAACTGGAACATGTATGAAAACATTAGAAGCACTTGCTGTTATTTCTGGATCACTGGAACAACCACCATGTGTGTACTGTGACTCAACATCAGACGTGAATTTTAAGACTTTATAAGATACAAGTACTTCTATTTTAAATTTATGTTCTCTATTAACAAGGCCTATTATTGATAAAGTTGTATCATTCATAATTGAATAAGATTCACCATCAAATTTCATTCCTTATGCTTTGTCATTAAGGTTTATTATTTAATTTTGCTAATAGTTACATATTGTTATAATAGTTTTAGTCTTAAAACTTCAAATGTGTTAATTTGAGACACGTGTTTTTGGTTGTCATATTTATGCTGTTTATATTTGCGGTTTTATTAAAGAGTTATGTCAGTAGTAAACTATAAGCAATTCAATTTTGCGGAACAAGTGCGTGGGTGATTACAGTCGACTTGTTGTCCTTATAAGGCGGCATAATACGTAGGTTTCACTTTACAATAAGAGTTAAGTCTCTGAAAACTTTATTGCTGTAATATGAACAGACATTTTATTGGCAGTTAGAATTAACAGTATTCATATAAGTAGTATTTCTTGTTTATTTATTGGGTAGCTACATAATTGATTATTTAATTTTAGTTGATAGAGCTTTGTTTTCTTATGAGAATGGAAGAAGGGACGAGCTAGTCGTTCACCTGATGCTAAGGGACACGGCTGCTCATAACAGTTGCAGTGTCACTCCGGACTTTAAAATAAAATAATAAATTAAGACATTCCACTGCGCATAAATCATCGTCATCACCACAAATTAGAGAAAAAAAATGTGGACATCACAGTCTAATAATAACATTATATTATTATTTTGATCATATCAATGTCTGTCATAAACTTTTGGATGGACTTTTAAAGTGTCAATGTTTCAATTAGTTATATTTTGTATTAGTTATATTAGTTGTATGTTTTATTCGTAGTTGTAACAAATTAATGATTAATAAAATAAGTTACTCAATAAACTTTATGAAATATATTTTATAATAGCTCTATCATTAATAAATAGATATTATCAATCTTTACTGTACAGCGCCATACTCTATCTAGTATCTACTTTGGTCTTAAGCAGTGTTTTCTATGATTACCATAGGGAGCGGGATATCCCGTATTCCCCATGAATATTTAAGCATTCTATTCTTGTTTGACAATCAAACCTTAACTAATGCAATACTGGCTGCGCTTTAAAACAACGGCATTTACTAAGACGTAACTGTGTACACCAAAAGTACCATGAACGTATCGGAAAATATATAATTGAACACTGAAATAATTATGCCCGATATTTAACTATAAGCTATATAATATATAAACACACATTAATAACTCAATTGGAATAACTATCTACAAATTAGAAAAATACAAATACTAACCCACGAACGCGGAATAAGACATATTTTTAAATACTTTTGGATGACTAATATTTTATTTGCAGTAGACTTCGGAATACTCTGATTCTTCTTATGTTTCATAAAATAAAGTAAATACAGTAGACTAAACTTTTGAAACCAAACATTGATTTCATCATCAGTAAAGCTGAAAATAGATTAGAAAGATATAAGTACTTATATTATGTTATTTTTATTTGATTGCTTTGTTTTAGCTTACCTGTAATGTAGCTCTAGATATCAGCAGGTTCCCTTCAGCAGATATCAGCACATTATGGTCCTGCTGCAAAGGAGCTCCATGTTTCAGCCAGGAGATCCTCGGAGCAGGCGCGGCTGCTGGTGGTGAGCAGCGGAGTGTTGCTGCTGCCCCAGCTTCAACTGATGTTGGAGAGGGAGATACGCTGAACGGTTTCTTAAGATCTGTTAAAAGGAAAAACAACATAGAAATAGGTTGAAATCAAAAGTTACTTTCCAATAAACAAATTAGAAGAAACCAAATAAAAATGTGCGTATCGAGGTGTTTGTCTATTTTAAGATAGGTACAGAACGCAACATAGGCCTGCCTCCCACTAGGTGGACAGACGACTTGTTCAAAACCGTGAGGAGCAGAGGAATGCAGGAGGCAAGCAGCCGCTCAAAGTGGCGCTCCATGGGGGACTCTTATGTCCATTGTAGTGGACGTCTTCAGGCTGATGGTGATGATGATGGTGATTTATTATTTAGACCCTCAATGGTTTTCTACAACAGCTGTCATTTGCAAAAATTAATATTGTGGTAGTTATGGTTTAAGTACTTAATTAAACATAAAATAAGATTTTTTGTGATAAGGCGGGAGCGAGGTGATGTACATCACCATTATTTTGTGTCACAAGGTGAGAAGCATAATTAGGCAGCACTTCTAAATATATTTATCTATGTTTTAATTTATACCCTCATGTTTTTTATGTTGGTTCGGAGGTCCTGTCCATCAATTTCAAAACCATAATAGCTACGTTGCCCCTCATAAATTACTACTATGGTCATATCAAATGTCAAGGAATTTCACAAGTATTTCAATACCAATTTTCTATGCCAATGAAACTAACAATAAAATGTCAATAACAATTAAACTAGTAACGATATAACAATACTACTGAATGCTTTTGAACTAATTCGATAATTGTTATACAAAAGCGTTTGCCGTTGCGCAATTTGTGGTATGGTTTAAAAGAAAAGAGGTAGCGACTGAAATCATAGAAGTTTCCAGATAAACGAAGAAAAATTCTGATTTCATACTAACGGTTTTGTCGCATAACGAAAATAAGAGATGTATGAAAATTACCTCTAAGACACTCACTTTAAAAAGCTTATGGATGGAGAACGAGAAGCTGATAATGGAAAGATTAGTTTTACGTTTCATACAGGACTTAATCGCGCTAAAAACATTATTTATATGACGTTTTTTTTGTGTTCAAATCGCGAGAATCTAATGAATACTATTGAAAAGATTATCTTTCACCATCATCAGTATCTGCCCACCCATTTAATGCTAAACATAAGCGTCACGAAATTTTACCATTACCATTACCATTACCAATCTCAATTTGGGTGATTATCGTAAGCCTTGTCAGTAGTTGATTAGTGCTTACAATTTCCAACACTGCTAGTTGAACATTTTTTGCTCTTAATTTACTTGGTTAGGTATATACAGGTGTTGTTGTATTCTGGCTATGGCTTTGCCAGGCAAGTAGTTCAAAATTGGCACACCCATAACGCAATGCTTTTAAAAAATCAAGTTATTATGCATTTCTTCTTGGCCTTCTGCTTTTTTTTTTAAAATGGTTGTTTTATTATAGGCATTTTCTTTTCAGTCATTTCATTACAACGTATTTTCATGGTTTTTCATTGTATAATTGCTTATATTAATTTTGTCATGATGTATTTTACTTTTATCGTCATCGCTTAAGTCTATAACATCATCCCCAAGTTCTTGGCTTCTCACGTCAATCTCAATAAGAGGAAATGTTAGACAGTCGATTAAACAATTTGGCCATCGACGGTCGACAGTTGTCCCACTGAGATAATTGCTCTTTCATTAACCAATTGAACGTCCATATGGATAATTAATTGAATTGTGGATACTGTAAGGTACATAATTTCGTACAGGGCGGTTATTCTCTATGGAAACACAGATTCCACACGATACGAAACCACGTCGTTATCGTGTCTTGTTCAAATCGTGTCACAGCGTTAGATATACCTTCACTTTAAATTAAAGTTATCTTTATTTTGAATAAAATATTTTGACATAAGTGGTCATATCTTTTGATGTGTTGATGTTTCGGATCGCATCTCGGTAAAATATATGATTTTTTACAGTTCAAATCGCGCCAATTACAAATTCATTTCGCGCGGTTTTGTTTTCGTTTCATAGAAACGAAATAGACTTTTGCAGATTTCTTATGTAAGACTAGGAATTCGCGTGGTTTCGAAGTAAGGAATCGATAGAGAATAAATGCCCTGCTGATGAAACTGCTGGATGTCACCTATGTCTAAATTGAGGTTGTCTAAGTTGGGAAAACAGGGTTTAGCCGCTACAAATTAAACAATGCATAATAAACAATTAGACGATATGAATACCTCTTGATGATCAGACCTAGGACAAAGCAAAAAAACAAAAAAAAGGTTAGAATGACTAAAAAACAGAAATACTGTCAAGGTAAATTGACTAAAAAACCAATAAGACTAAAAAGCAGACAAACTAAAATAGTCATTCATTCTGCATTTTAGTCATTTTAAGACTTAACCGCAGAATGACTAACGAAATGTATGGGCCATTGCTGATGTTGGTACCCTAAAATCTCTTGTTGATGGAACCACGTTTAAAAGTACATTTGCTTGGAAAGTTTTTTTTTTATAATATCAGATCCTTCTCAAATTTTCCATTTCTCATACAACACACAAGCCGAGGAAACCTCAAATGTACCATTTCACTGTAAAATATGGGATAACTCCTAACTGGCAATAGCTCAATGTACGTTCGCCGTCAAAGTTCTCAAACTACCGAAGCCTAACAAATCGCGTGGTGGAAAAACTAATATTCAACTTGAATGTGTACATTTTACGGTATAAACGTATCACGTGTAGTACTGGAAAATTTCTAACTATACCTAGATTTTAGGATGCATATTTTGTCATACGAAGATAGTTATGAATTGAAAAAAAAAACCGATGCAAAACTGACCGGGGAGCCGGTGGATGCAGGAAGCGAGCAGCCGCTCAAAGTGGCGCTGCCTGGGGTAAGCCTATGTTCAGCAGTGGACGATGATGATAATGATGATGATGATAAAAGAAAAAATGATTTCGTAATGTTCTCTGTGACAGAGAAATTACACTAGAAGCTATTTTTTAATAGTTAGATAAAATGTTAGGTCAGTAGCTGAGATTCAAAAAAATGAGATGGATTAGATAAAATGATGATAGGGAAGGAAAAAACCTTTCCGTGTAAATTACTAGTTGTAATGCCTTTCAAACTGAAACAAAATGAGCAAGCTAAACTCGAAAAGCATGTCAGTCCGCTGGACCAGCCGCATCCGTCCACTCAGACATCAGTGGATTTCGAGCTTCTAGAAGACGTTCAAACCCAGCTGGAAGGACCCCAGATCTACACAGACGGTAGTAAGATCGAAGGTCGGGTGGGCGCAGCCCTCAGTTGGTGGGAGAATGGGGAAGAGGTCAGACACTCTACTTTCGGGCTTCACCCTGAGTGCACGGTCTTCCAATCGGAACTTTACGCTCTCTACCGAGCGACTCAACTTGTGATGTCTAGCAAAGACCCTCAGGTCAGTATTCTGAGTGATTCAAGATCATCGCTCGAACTGCTACGGAATCCCAGGACGAGTCACCCCCTGGCGAAGGGCGTGAAGGAAAACATTGGAAAGATCAGTGCAGAAGGTAGATCCATTCACCTGTTCTGGTTGAGAGCGCATGTAGGGACTGCTGGTAATGAAAGAGCTGATGAGCTCGCCAAATCAGCAGCACTCACTGGCAGCTCTTGGGACTATGAGGGGATCCCTTTGTCTTGCGTCAAAAAGAAGATCCGTGAGGAGTCAATCCGGAAGTGGCAGGACCGGTATGAGACCTCCGTCACTGGTGCAGTCACAAAAAAGTTCCTCCCGGATATCGCAAAAGCATACCGGTTGACGCGAACAACAAAACTGACTCCACATCAAGTGCAAGCTTTGACGGGACACGGAGGTATAGCCGAATACCTGTACAGATTTAAGCTTAAGGAAACCCCTGGATGCGAATGCGACCCGAACATCCCCGAGACGGTATGGCATGTGCTCCTCGAATGCCCTCGCTTCATCGCAGCACGGAGGGAACTAGAATGCCTGATGGACAGAAGGCTAATGGAATCAGATCTTTCTAACATCCTTGCAGATCCGGATTGTAGACCCTATTTTTTGTCCTTCACCGAAAAGTCCTTCCGTATTGCGACCAAAAGAAACTCTACCATACCCCGCCCCACGATTATTGCACCCCCATTCATAGACGCCACACACAATGCCAATCTCCAGCACCAGCACGTAACCTCCAAGAGCATAGAAGCTGAACACCTTTTAGCTTATGCAGTCAGAGGAGTGCCAGGGATTAGGACCCGCGGTGTGGCTCTCTTCATGGAAGGTAACAAAGAGAGATTCGGAATGAGCTTTTGCTTAGCCCCGAAGCCCCCGAACAAGAAACGAGCCCGTTTGTCACCTGGATTAGCAAGTCTGCTCAACGGAAGTACTTCCAAAGTCACAATGAAGCGGAAAGCGTACGATGCTATGCCGGTGCTGGAGGTCCTGGGCCACCGCTGTCGATTAGTGCGATCGAAAAACAAAACGATTGCACTGTTCGAATGGACGGCCCAGACGCCTTTTGCACAGGTAAGCTCGCTGCTTACAAAGCTGAGTGATTGTACAGACGGCACCCCCCGGGTAATAAGCATAGACGCGATGGTGGTTGAACATTTTACTGGAGAAACCGAAGACCGGCTAGGTTGCATAAAGGCCTCTGAACATCATGAGGTCGTCGTGTACGAGGACAGGGGAGAAAACTTAAGTTATCTTAGGACTCCCACACACGACCGTATAAATGCAACAGATAGCTGGGGGCATCCCGTCCCATGTGCGACCGCCATCAGTGGTTCGGAGAGAGTCCAGCAGAAAGCAGCTGCCGAGGAAGCCGCATCACGCCGGAGCGATGGTCGACAGGAAGGCCGAGGCCCTATCTCAACTTTCCTTACGGCGTTCAGCGTAGCAGCGCAGAGCTTGTTCCGGGTCTCACCTCAAAAAGAGCCATCCCCAGAAAAGCAGGCTCCTAGGGCAGCGCCGCCGCCACAGCAGGCAGCCCGGACGAGAGCCGACATGGGACAGGTTAGTCCGCCCCGTTATATCTTGGCCTTGGAGCCACCAGACCATGCCAGAAACGCATTTCTCGAGTTTCTTGCCATCACGAGAGCGACTAAGGTAGTCAATCTCAGGAACTGCAAAAACATCTTGCAGTCCTTTAGGCAGGGAAACGAAGGCCTCTTAAAGGTGAGGCTCGAGGAGGCCGATGCAGCCATATATAACAACGACACCTCCCTCGTGATCAAGGGAACGATGGAGGGTCGATATATGGCAGCATATTGTTCTGGAAGTGGTTTTGTGGCTCTAGATGAGAGCGAAACGGAGCGGACCGGAAAGCCGAAGTATGAGGCACCACCGAACGACCCCATCGTGGTCACCGCCCGGTGTACCAAGATAATGTTAGATGATAGGATCCTAGAAATGGCTAAAACTATTGAAAGGAGCCCTGGAGTCGATGCAAAGTCTTGGGAAAATTGGGAGGTACCTAAGATTCGATGGGTCAACGGGGTTCCTGGCTGTGGGAAGACAACATGGGTGGTCAGACACTTCGATGTGGACAAAGACGTGATCATCACCACAACAACTGAAGCAGCCAAAGACTTGAGGGAGAAGCTAGCGCACCGCATAGGTGACTTGGTGAAAACCAAAGTGCGCACCATGGCTTCTGTACTCGTAAATGGCATCCGAAGAGGTCAGAGCAACGTTCGCCTTATGGTAGACGAAGCTCTTATGAACCACTTTGGGGCCATTGTAATGGCTGCACGGCTGGCTGGTGCTCGCGAGGTAGTCCTTATCGGAGACGTCAACCAGTTACCTTATATCGACAGAGAGAACCTCTTCGAGCTAAGATACAATCGCCCAAACCTGGTGGCCACCATCAACCAGGAGTTGTTATGCACACATAGGAATCCCATGGATGTCGCTTACGCGCTGAGAGAAATATACTCTGGTATATATTCCTCGGCCCCACGTGTCAAGTCCCTGGAGCAGAGAAGGTACACAGGTGCGCAAATATCCAGCACCCTCCCCAACACCCTATTCCTAGTACACACTCAGGAAGAAAAGGAGACCCTATCCAACAAGGGTTATGGCGGAGGCACGGGGTCGCGCATCCTCACCATCCATGAAGCACAGGGACTGACATACGAGTCGGTCATCGTCATCAAGACTAAGGGCAAGATGAGACTGCACGAGAGCGTTCCGCACGCGGTGGTTGCAGTCTCGCGGCACACCGGGACTTTCGTTTACTACGCCGACGATGAGGAAGACGCCATCAGCCGTTTCGTGCAGCGTGCGATGGCTGCATCACCGAGGGCCATCCGCGAGTACAACTTGCAGATGGCCATCAAAGATCGAAACGTGGCGGTAACAGAAGTCCTGGTCCGGGAGGAGAAGGCGGATTAACAACGACATGTACGAGCGGGATCATTGACGGACTCAAAAGAGCCTGTCAATTATCCCGCTCGTATGAAGAAAATAGTACTAGATTGTAAATGATTATTGTGTGTACACCGGGAGCACTCACGCTCACTAAAAAGCTTCTTCTTGCGGCGGCGTCGTGCGTCGGGTCGTCCTCTTCCCTCAAAAATGGTTGAGGAGGGCGATGGCTGGCGCATGCGTCAAGCTCGTGAACGGGCGCTGCTTGCGGGAGCTGGTCTGCTCGCGGTGTATGCACAAATCGAAAAAAAAAAATAAAAAAAAAAAAAAAAAAAAAAAAAAAATAGGTTAAGTACTTAATTGTCCTCTCTAGTATAATATTATGTTCAATTAAATAAAATAAAAATATAACAATAAGTGATAAGCTAACAAAGAGCACGGACCTAGGTGTCTGTGGTAAAGCAGATTTAAAAAAAAAAAAAAAAAAAAAAAAAAAAAAAAAAAAAAAAAAAAAAAAAAAAAAAAAAATGAGCAAGCTAACACTGGCCACAAACAGGTTGTTCTTAATATCTAGAAAAGCCTTTCAAATCTTGCGGAAAAGTTCTACCAACATACAAATAAATCCTACAGAAACACGCATTTTATCACAAATCTTTCATAGTACCGCCCAGTTCTTAACTTTCAACGCAGCGCGGCGATAAATCTGGTAGACGACGTTTCATTGCGCCCTCTACCGTAAGTGAAGTGAACTATATAATGTATGTAGGTATAAATTGAATTGCCATGCTTAGAAGAATTTTAAAGTTGTAAGAAGATTGTATTTATTTGTAGTGGGCTGAGAGTATAATATATTATGTGGTTTAAAACTAAAAATAAGGTACTAGTAGTACTCAAAACGATCCCATGCTATTCATTTTTCAAATGAAATTAGTAGTATCAAAACGTGTCGAAAATTCTGAAGGGATCCAACCGGAATAGTAAAATAATAAAATAGTTACTGGAACAAACAGGAATCAAAAATTATTTTTAATCTTTAACGGGATCGTTTCAGGGGATCCAATAGGAATACTTAGATCCTTTTTAGGCAGTCAAAAATCCTATTCCAATTTTTTTCTACGAATCTTTCATTCAGTACTGTTATCGTAATCAACCTCAATACTATTTATCATTAAAAACATAACTCTACCTTTCCTAGTAGAGCAAAATAGAGTTCCTCAGATGGGCGTAAATGATAAGTGTTCGGTAGATCCGGTAGAGTTCGTGTGGACTCATAAATTACGGAGTGCGTTTCATTTCCTCTGCAGAATTTGTACGGAAGTGGTGTAGAGATTCTAGAAAAGGTAAAGCTTTTCTAGTTAATATTTAATATACAGAAATTTATTTTTCTCGTGCATGAAACGTAACCCAACATTTTGGCTTAAGCCTTCAACATATGACAGAAATGGTCATACTACATACACACATACCTATATTATAGTTGTTACACTGCTTAAATAAGAAGTATGTAGAATTTAATGTAAAGTATAGTATATCGTACATCATAACATCTATTGAAATTATTCCCAATTCTACAGGTTTTCATCACAGATTCCCATTTCAACATATCCCAATTCTACAGGTTCCCAGTTATACAGCTTCCTCTTTCTACACATTTTTAATTTTACATTAAATTAATTAAATATACGGATTCCCATTTTCATAAAAACCAATTAAACTATCCATGCGTACATATCTGGCAGTATCAAGTTTAAAATATTGAAATAAACAATTTAATTTTATAGCCACTTCCAGAACAAAATGCATTACATCTGTGTATGAAAATGAAGCGCTGTACGGATTCGTTAACATTGAATTATTATCTGACGCGGAGGTTTATTGCGATGCAGTAATAACATTTTTTTTTTCAATTAATTCACAGTTTTATTTAAGTCAACTCTACTCAAGTAAGTTATTATTTTATCATAAGAGCCTTATGTCCGTAAGCCTTGACAGCTCCTATATAAATACTTATCCCTCTAGCTCTAACTCTAAGGGTGGGGCTTTTAGGGTGAGTTTTAACCATTAGTTACCTTAACTATTGGTTAAAAACTCACCCTTAGACATACCAGTTTAAGCGCATTTGGATAAACAAATAAGAACGAACTTAAGAGCTGTCAAAATTTAGTGCAGACGTCATTTGTTATTTGGAAAATATTGCAGTATCAATAAAGATGATAAGTAATATGTGTTTTTCTGTGAATATTTCTACTGTCAACCATCTTTTTAAAAGAGTTATTGAAAACAAACCTTAAGTCCAGTGTTTAGACGTGAACGCCTCCATTTTCGTTCAAAAACAGTTAACTGTACCTCTATATTTTTGTAGAGTCGTCTCTACTAGGTCATGTCTATTTCCGTAGAGGCTGCGGTCCAGCCGGTTGGCTTTATCTCGCCAGAAAACCACAGCAGAGCTTCTGCTCTACGTTGGGTGAAATATGTATCGCAAATGAGAAGTATAGTAAATGTAGAGTATAGAATTACATGCCTGGCCTGATAGATCAGTTTATACATATTTCAATAGAAAAAACAAAAATATAAAAATATTTAGATTGAATAGCACCAACCGCATTATTAAGATTGTCTTATTCCTGTCCATACAAAGGTAGCCTGGAAGAAATCGTTTTTTGCGATAAGGCCGCCCGTTGTTCTACCATTCTATGTGTTGTATCATGTGCATTGTTGTGTTTTTTTTTGGTGTACTTAAATTCAATTTGAGCAAGGTCTAAATCTATATTAATCCAGTACATTTATCATACCATTAAAAGTTTCAAGCACACAGTTAAAATAAGCACAGTATAAACATGAAAACATCTCGTCTTAAGACGTCCGCAGTAAATCTAAGGCAGAAGAATTACCTCTGACACTTTTACGTGCACTTACATGTTCTATGTATTATCTTTAATAGCGATGCTACTTGGGGTTGAATTTGGTGTTTACCCACTGGGTTGGACGTTGCCGGCAACTGTGGCGCGATTAAATAAGAAAAATTATTTGAAATTAATTTTTAGTAAAGAAATCTACTTTTATGTTACTTTCTTTTTCTTAAGGGTATAAATAGTAATAAAATATTGTCTATTAACGGGACCTTGGATGTTTCAAATCTTGCATACAATTAAATAGTATTTTTTACTGGGTTAAGCTCTGGAAGCTTTTAGTCAAATAAACATATAATGTAGATTTAGAAATTAATAATTATTAATAATTTGATCAAGTTAGCATTAAGTTAAAAACAAGTAGAAGGTACTTCATCATTATCATTATCATCATCATCATCAACAGCCCGTATACGTCCACGGCTGAACATAGGCCTTTCCCAGAGAGCTCCACTTTGAGCGGCTGCTTGCCTTCTGCATCCATCGGCTCCCCGCGGCTTTCACCAGGTCGTCGGTCTACCTAGTGGGAGGTCTGCCTACGCTGAGCCTTACGAGAAGGTACTTATGTCTTAATAATTATCAAAATCATAGAAATGCCTATACAAAAATGTGGTCAAAATAAATATTGTTCAGTTAAACATCATAGATATCATACGCTTGAATTAAACACGACATATTTTACAACCGACGTTATACCTACTTCGTTTTATTTATTTTTTCACTAAGTTCATAAGATTAATTAATTTTATTAAAATACTCATTAACTTGTAACTTAAAACTAAAAAAATTCAATAATCACAAACAAATGTATGTAGCTTCTAAATGTTATTCTTGAAACTATCAGAATGTTATAGCGTACATAAAATAAAACGTTTTACTTTAAGTAGGTAATAGTTTTAAATTCATTGAAAGTTGAAGCCTCCATTTTATTACTGTAAAGGTAGGCTTATACAATTCGCCAATATACTATAAGATAAGATAAATATGGAATTTGCAATGTACTAGTTTTATCTTTTGACTTTACTGGTTAGAAATATTTATATTCCGATACAAGTTATCCAGATCGTAAAAATATTGAAGCCTTACTTTGATAAAACTGTGATAGACTTTGAAGATTCGCTGAATATAAATGGATGATTTTAAATACATTTTCTTACTTTTCTGATACTACCTACCCGAGGATTTATTTCTTTTTTTATAAATTTATTAAACTACAAGTTCAATGAGTTTTTTATTTTATAAATTATTTAATACTATCCTGAGCAAATTTTGTATAAAAGCAATTATTCAAAGTAACAAAAAAAAAATGTTATCGTTTAGTATTTAAGACTTGACTTCTGTTAAAAATTGGTCTGACTGATAAAAAATAATAGTATGGTATTATTGGACGAGATCCTTAGTATTATACACTATAAAGCGCAGAGAAAAAATGAATTATTAATGTAATTATTTTCCAGATCTGGTGCTACTTATATTCAAATGCGTATATTAAAATGGTTTTAAAACCGTGTGTTAGAAAAATGTGTTTTTTTTTTTTTCATTTTGTCGCGTGACTTTTTAAATAAGTGAGACTGACAAAATGGTTTTAACAGTTCAACATTTCGACCCAGTGCGTACAAGAACGGAACAATTAAAACCGTCACGATGTGAATTTAGTAGAATATTACACGGTTCCGTGCAATTAGGAAGCTTCTCCTTCAGTTTCGTATAAATTTAGACGTTTATGAGCCTCACTATTTCGTGGATACACTATAATTACGTGTAGTTTGGGATTATGTTACGTTATTTGGTTGTGGAATTACAGATTACAAAATTATTCAAGAAGCAACTAGACTTTGAGACAAGGACTGAAAACGATAAGCGTTAAGCGGTATTAAATTATTGAATCAACAATGCATTTTATTTGTTAAGCGAAAAGCGGAAAATAGAATAAAAAGGTTTGAATGTTTGCTGTTCGAGCGAAAAAATAACATCGTTTGCTTATTATATTATCAGGATCAACATAGTCAAAGTATATCCAATAAAATTCAAATTTGATGCAGGTAATAAGTAGGTAAATTGTGAGTGGAGCTGTTGGGCGATAAAAAGCGAGGGTTAATAAAAATAAAAGGACAAGCAAAAGATTTTTCTGTAAATACTATTCAAAATCGTATGTTATGCTACCCTATAATACTCCTATGACTAACCAGTAATCGTCGCTGCGTTATCATGAATGATAGACATTATCTTTCGCCCTTTTATGTCCTTTTCTTCATGCTTGTCAAAAGGAGTAAATCAGGGAAAGGTAATTTTGTTTACCGTCCCCAACTAACCCAGCAGGTTTCAGTTATCATCATTATAGTTTTGTTTTTTTGGAAAACCACGATAAATAAATTCTTTACACCTAAAATAGATCTAACGTAACCACAAAGGGTTATTGGAAACTAGAAAAAAACTTTTTATTTGCACTTGTTTTAGAATTAAGTAATAGCAAGCGTGCATTTTTTACTTAAATGCAACGGTAATCAAATTGATACCAGTAGGCCTAGCACGAATATTTACGCGCGCGTAAGTGTAACGTTAACGTAAGGCATTTGTATGGCATTTGATCAGCGCCCCATACAACTGCCTTAGGTTAACGTTACATTTACTTGTGCGAAAATATTCGTGCTAGGCTAACAGTTTGCTTTTTTCGCATAAAAGTCGAACAGTTTTGATGTCTATCAGGTTATTCCAATAATTCTACTAGCTATCTTAAAAATACAATAAGGAGTACATCACTTTCCAGTTACGATCGATAACTTCAGAATACAATACACTTTATCTGCGGCAGTAAAACTTAAAGTAGCATTACTAGAAATCAATGGATATTGCACTTACACTACAATATCGCCTAATGCTTTTCCGGGGAATAACGATAAAATGAAATTGGGTTTAGGTTTAAAAATAAACCAAGTTAGGTAGGATAGGTTAGTCAGGTTTATACTCTAGTATTCCAAGTTAGCAAAAATAAAAATCCATTATGTACGAGGCACAAATAAAGGTGCCCCCCAGTCCCCCGCGGCTCTGCTATCCCGTGGCTCCGGTAGCGGTCACGGTAACGGCAGGGCATGGTTAGGGGAGGCCTATGTTCAGCAGTGGACGTCTACGGGCTGTTGTTGTTGTTGATGATGATGATGATGATGATGATGATGGTGGACAGAGGTGAATCTTGTTGAACTTAATTTTAGCCTCTCACAAAACAAAAAGATGTCAATTACATAAGTTGAGCGTGTGTACTTATCGTGTCATTATCCTGAAACTTGATATACTTTGTTGACAGTCCACACTACCAAATAAAAAGTTGAACCTGAATTTAAAAGCTGAATAATAATTACTTATATACCTATACAAAATTTCTGAAACTAGAACTAAAAGCAATTACTTAGCCGTAAGAACTACGGTAATAATTTCAAAATTAAATTAATAACATACCAAAAGAAAATACTCTCTTCATTTACAGAGCTAATAACCACGCAACTACAAACCTACAATAATAATTCAAACGATGAAATTAAGCACAATAAAAAAGCAATCATTTGCGTTGCATCACTGTACCAAAACCACTAAAATTACATATAATATACATACACATATAATTACATATAGCATACC
The DNA here is from genome assembly GCA_963580505.1 of Ennomos erosarius. Taxonomy (NCBI): domain Eukaryota; kingdom Metazoa; phylum Arthropoda; class Insecta; order Lepidoptera; family Geometridae; genus Ennomos; species Ennomos erosarius. The sequence continues at coordinate 1,565,860 of OY756983.1, read as the reverse complement.
AAAACGTACTCACACTTGACCGGCTTTTATGTTGCCCAACAACGGGTAATAAATCTGACAAACGGGCAGTCCCGACATTTATTTAATATGCATAGAAGATTTACCTCTATGTAGTATTGAATTAAATCGTGGCGTGGTCTGTATTACACTTTATGAACAATAATAATAATATTAATGCTTCACATCTTGCCTCAAGACTCACAAGAGCTTAATGTTACCAGGTTCCCTATTTCAAATCGGTTTTAATTAAAATATATAAAACATATTTTTGTTAGTAATCCTCTTTGTCATTAACATATTTCATCTCAGGCCTTTTTTGCCATGGGATGTGTGTACAATTCGTAGTTCCTACTGTGTTGTACTTAGCGACACATATTGAACATGCGTTGATTCTTGCTGACTCTAGCAAACGCAATGCATGACGCGAGTACAGTCAGTCGTCATCCCCCGGCATGCTAGGTAGTCGTAAGTCGTGAGCATTACGTAAAGTAAATATAAAACATACCATTGAAACTATCTGGTGCTTTGGTTTGCTCTCGTCGGTTAGGCATTAGGTAGTCAATAATACTATTTATATTAAAAACGTGTCAACATAGTAAACTACACCCCATAAACTTTATCCAGAAAATCCAATCAGTGCAGTAGCAATTGTAGAATCAGTAATAACAAAACACGACTAACGATACCTAATGTACTGGTTTAAAGAATTACATTGTAAGAAATTTGAAAAGTCTACTGAAACCTCAATAATAATAACAGACTTAATAACTTCATTTTAAATTAATGAAATTCTCTTAAAAACCTGGCAACACGGTAACATTTTGATAGCGGAACCATTCGTCTTGTCAAAATAACTTCAACGGCGCTCTGATAGAAAATTATGGACGTTGAATTCGCCCACTTACGAATTTAAATGGATGCATGTGATTTATACACTTTTAAATGCATAGTTTGTAGATAAAAGCGATATAGACTGGATAGTAAAGTCATTGTGTTCTGTGAAAGTAGTCGTTTATTAGCCTTACATCTTTAATGACTATAAGTATTACGCAAAAGTTGCCATATTTATCTTTTTATTCTACGAAGATGATCTGAAATCTTACAAAAAGTGTAAATTGTTAATTTCGTCAATAAATTGTGTTATACAGTAATAATACTACAAAAGTTCAGTACAAGGTCTATCTTATTAAAATAACAGTATAAGTACGGAGATAATTCGAACGACAAAGTTACACTAAAAATACCAACAAACATAACTAACATGTCAGAATAAAAATTGCCTGTCATTCGAACTGTCAAAACCGTAACGTAACAGAACAACAAAACTGTTGCCCAATCGGGTCCAACGGAAGAACTGTCATGTCCAACGAACTAAATACGACACATTATCACGAAGTCACAATATACAGTCGGTATTAAACAAGTGTCTTCGACCGGAGATGGGCTACACGAAGGCAAACACCTAAAACTGGGTTGCTCAAAAATAGCCTGCGGAAACTGAACTAAAATTATGAGTTTTGATGAAATACTCAACCGCGCCCTAGATACACCGGAAACTATATATTTTTATATCTCCGATATCGAATATTAATTGACGTTTCTGGAATATTGGAACCGATAGGCTCGGCTCAGAAGCTCATATCGCAGAATTGTTTCGCAGCGGTAGTTACATAAAACTAGGTAATGTCTCTTTTATTGTCTAGATTTTATGATTCAGCTGTAGACATTACTTTGATATTACTGTTGCCGTATCTGTCCCATATTATAAAATAATATGCCCCATTACGGATTGAACTTTAGTATTATTTCAAACAAGATTAAAGGATGAATATTATGTGCCAATTTGACGAATTACATACACTTTTAAAATGTACTATGCTATTATTAAGTACCTATGTATTTATATATGTTGTAAGTAAAGTAGAAATTATTTTATTGGTCAGTAGTTAGCACTTCAACTGTTATGGTAATATGTTTACTGGATACAAGTAAGAAAAAGCCAATGTTATATTTTATTGAGATCTTTTAACGGGGGATGTTAAAACATCTCTCGTTTACATTATGCTAAATTATGTTTGTATAATATTGTCAAGCAATGAGTAAAGGTTTAATATTTTAACTATTTTTGAACAAAATGACAGATCTATTAAAATTCCAAGCTACTCACATGCCAATTCGACGACAGCCGGCTGACTCCTGATGTCACCCCTACTACTCCAAGCGTAGCACGTGCAAGTAAATCTGTCTTCACCAAAATATTCGTCCAATTGATCCCTTGTCACGTTACACTCGGCTTCCACGATTCTGACACCGCTTTGTGGATCCACAAACTCGAATTGTGTACTAGCTACTGATCGGACGTCATTGCATTTAAAATATACTTGCAGAGCGTTTGCAGCACGACATCTTAACATTGCAGGTTTATTTCTTACAACGTACGCATGTTGAGGCTCAAGCAAAAACATTGGCAAGTCATCTGTTGAGCTTTGGAGTAAGTGGTCTCCTGATATAGACGGTAACTCATCGGCATCGTCTCTGCTTTCATGTTCGTCTTCTTTATGGCTTTCTTGGTCGTAATCTTCTTCCAAATAATCTCTATGATTAGCCTGTTGTTGTGTTTTCTCGGAGTTATAAGGGTCTAGTGCTTCCACACCTGCAGGATGTGCGTACTCTGGTCGTAGAGGTATTGGTGCTGTCGTTGGTGCCGTTGTACTATGTTCGGCTTCAGTCGAATTTGATAGTTCTGGAACAAGATAAATGTTACTTAAATCATCATTAAATCTTCCAAATTAACATACCGTTTATAACTACCAAAAATCTTGATCAATTTCTTACAGGTCCTTCGAGATAATGTTAGGTACGATAAAACAGTTCTATAGTAACTATAGATGAAATATTTCCGATAACTTTAACAGTTTTCCTATCACAAACTTATTTTAATTGCAGAACACGCGAAATGTATTCGTGGCGCTCCGAATAAATAGCATCTGTCATAATAACATGTACCCTCCAAGTTTTGCCATCGATTTCTCTCAAAGTCCACACCTGGTTTGACGCCTCACTCGCGCCTATTTACACGCAAAACATAGATATTTGGATACCGTACACCCTACTTTGTGAATCGATTTCTCTTATGCTAAAATAAGCCGTAAAGTCGTACCTTAAAGTTCAAATTATTTCATTGTCAAAATTAAAATTTTCCTTACGGGAATTTCGCTTGGCATTATCAACATCAGTGTATGTTACTCTTCTAGTGTTGACGGTATTACTAGAGCTGTTATTTGAACTAGAGAATTGTACGAAAATAAACCGCGACTTGCTCCAACCGTGGATAACTTAATTAGTTTCACTTCCGTTTGGTTTATTTCTATTTCCGTTTTCGTGGGGAACGGTACGATATTTCCTTCTCGGGATCTATTTTTCCTTAATAGGATTTGTTTCGAGCAGTTTTTCCCGTTTCGAAGCGCTTAGCGGTCGGCGGACTGGAATCATTAAAATTTCAATTTCAGCGGAGAATTCTCAGGTGTCGCCGTCTGTATATTATAAATTCTTAACAGCCACATTTTCTCTTAAAGGTACATAAAATATGCTTATAATTCAATCTGCCTAACGTTGCGGAATTTAGAAGTAGTAGCGTATCAGTAGATTAAATAATCTGAAATTTTCTAAATAAGGTTATTTAATTAAATTTATAGTGTGATGTTTAATTTACTATTTGTTTGTGGCACGATAATAACGTTATATGGAAAAGAATGAATCTACAAGAAAATATATATTTATATTATAAGTTACGTCACTCAATAAAAATAATCTAGCGGCTGCCGTCACACATCCATTCTGAGTTCTGACGAAGGTTCTGAATTATATAATTCTATTTGGTCTCGGTGGCTCACCGAGGCATTTCATTAAGTTCTAGTAATCCCGTGTCTCACCTTGTTGCCAGACTTCGTTTTACCGGTCTGTCAGCTTTAATTGGTTTTAGCACTTCGATTTGATTAACGGGTTTAGTATTACTGTGTCATCTATTTCGTAATCGCATTTCGACTCGCCCTTTGATAGATTCGACAAGCCGATAGCTTTATCCGAATTTTAATTAACGCTCAACGAATCTTCGACAGTCGTTATCTCATTGAAATATACATTTCTGTTGGTTGCATCGATCGTTTCGTTATGTGGGTCGTCCTTTATAACGAACAGTTCTTTTTTAAGTGTTATCTTGTCAAGTGACGAAACTCCATTTGGATGTACTGTTACAAGAAGCGTAACTAAAACGGGCGAATGCTCGTCACGAAGCGATTGTAAATTATAAATAAACTGTCTGTGCTTGGAGCACTCGCAGCTCATGAGATCAATCAATGTACTTTTGCTTTCGAACGGACTCGACCTCTCGATCATAATTCACTTAAGTCAAAGTTGAAATTAAACACCAAAACGGAATTTGTTGTCTTAGTTAGTGGACACGATATTTTAGAAAATCAGAGAATGAATGTTAATGGGAAAATGCTTTATTGCCACGACACGATGTGAACTATGGTTCGACTGATAAATGTGAATTCTTGGGGTGTCTAACCTAACAAGATCTAAAAACAAACTGAAACTCTTCGAATTGGCGTCATCCCGTCGTTAGGAGTTTGAAAGAGACCGCCTCCTATCATTTTGTCTGGTATTCGAATAATTAAAGTGAGGATCGATGCTATTCTAGATAGCGAAGGACTTTATTGATGAGGCCTGCTTAATCAACGTCCGCAATGGATTCCTCGGGCTTCAATTTAATTCATTCTTAGAGAGAACTAAGGGTTTCTTTGACATTGAAAGATATTTCAATATCTTTATTTGAGCCGTAAAGATTCTATCGATACGTTTGCAGTTTTCTCACCATCTTTGTATCGGCTATGTTAAAGAATATCATTACCTATACAAGACAAACTTTCGAAACATATTTTTTATCCAATCAAATCACCAGTGAGCCGATAAACGTTGAAGATAACTAACATCACAAAGCTATTCAAGAAGATAAAACAAATGCTTATGAAAAGATTTTAAAAGTTGTCATCGAAGCACCAGATACAGTATCTAAAGTGCCGGATAAATTAAAAAGAAATCACCGTTATATTATTAAGCGAGTGTCTCACACATTTTTATCGCTGAAACATTACAGATGCGTGCAGGAACGCGTAAGTGGCCACTCCTAAATGCGGAACGAATAAAATAAAAGCATCTAATGGTACAGATATCGGACATTAAACCCGTCTGTTTTCGAGTGCAGCGATAACCGAAAGTTTATAAGTAATACAGTCGAGCTTTGATATAATGTTCGGAGAATAATAAAAGTACCTACGTGTAGAGCATCCGTTGCAACTGAGAATAGGAGTACTCGTAAATGCACTTAGTGCTAAGGGAGACATAAAAGATGCACTCGATCTATTTAATGTGACGTGGGCGGGGAGTTCTCGAAACTCGAGTGAAGTCTGATGACACGTGTGGGGTTTGAACTTCAAGGTCTGGTGTCGAGGGACGCGTTTTTTGTCATGACTCATGGATAATTAATGGGGCAGGAGCGACCCAAATGTGGTCTAATTTTTAGAGTTAAGACTTCTGTGTGTCAAATGTAGCAGATGTTGAACACTATTTTTTGTTTAAGTGTAACACTTTATATAGGAACCATTTTAAAGTTGACTACATATTTCGATGATAGTAATGATGATCAAAAACTGATAACTATATTACTTGTAAACTGGTAACTATTCTCTACTAGACCTCACAAAGGACAGCAAAAAGAAAATACATTTCAAATTACCTCCAGTTCCGCTTTTGAAATGTACTCAAACAATGCTTTTTACAAGGTGCAAAAAGCTCTGCTACATTCTTTGAAAGACTGCCGACAAATTCTCACCCCCAGTTGCAGCACAAAGGTGGACGGACCACACCCACAAAAACTGCTTGAATAGCCACCTTTGCTTGAAATGTAACACGATACACACAAAGAGTAGTCGAGTGCCAGTCAAGAGGTTCCCAAACAAGATAATCCCTTTGTTAGCCGAGTTATAATGGAGTCTCCGGAGTCTCTGCTATTATTTTCTGTTTCATTCATATAGGCACCAGGCAGCTGCGAGGTGTGCCCGAGTGGTCGTTTCCGATTTCAACCTTAATGGAAATCCGATTTTTGCATTAGCGAAATTGTCTTGGGTTTTTGTTAAATTTTAATATTGGAAGTGCTTTTGGAATGTAACATGGTTGTGTGCTTTCGCTTCGTGAAGTGAGTCAGGTGAGGTTTGAAAGCATTTAGAAAAGAAAGTTTAAATATTTAATTTTAAAGTCGAATCGTATCATATTTCAAACTACTCTGAAACTTAGGATTAAAACGACAGCGGATGTTGGAATTAAGATATAAATGCAAAAATATTCGGACAGCGTACATACCTACTACTAGCTGGCGTATAGTCTACTTTAGAACAAAAAAAAAACGATTTTACTGTTGAAACTGTACCGTAACTTCATTGCACTAAAGTCGAAATTAGAAACCTTCCGTACCCAAAAAGTTAGCCATGAAGTATCGGCATTTGGAAAATAGAAAAAGAAAATTCTGCGGAGAGCCGAATCCGCAGAGCAAATTACAGAATTGCCCTTTGTTCCGCTCTTGTTCATTTTGGCCTGAAGTTTTGTTAGCTCTTGCCTTGCATCATAGTTCTATAAATGAACCTTAATTTTCACACGGCAGTGCTGACCTACTTATGTTATTAACTAGTTCTCATTAACGTTCACGATACTTAGCAAGACAATGTTGTGTGTACAAGGCAGTCGTGACGAGATGGTACCCAATATGGTTTCAATAGACTAAGAAACGTGTTACGATGCTGTTAGGTCGTGAAAACGCTTTTTGTTTCAGTTTTTTTGTCCCTTTTCGATACGATGGCAACATTTTTTGTCGTACCTTAGTTATCTGATTCAAGATTAGGTGCAAACTCTTCATTTTTTCTCAATATTTTTTCACGGTCTCTCAGGTTTGAGGGTCCAAGATAGCGTTGAAAAATGTCATCTCAAGAAAATTTCAGCTTCGGTGAACTAATGCTCGGCGAGGTAATTACGAAAGAAGATACAATGGGACCTTTCTAAATTAGGTCTGTAGACTAGGTTCGCTTTTAATTGTCCGCTTCTCTCCATTATACAAAATGAATTGGATTATGTCAAAAAATTGTGCAAATTTCTGCAAATTTCGGAAAGTATTCAAAAGACGAGAAAAACAACTAAAGCGTAATAGTTTTAGATAAATTGTTAAAAAAATATAACTTTCTCTTTTTAAATGTTGCTGTCTTTGTCAAGGACTGTGGATTCGAGATGTGTCGGTTGCATTCATCTAATAAAAACACCAAACCACTAAAAAGCTCAATATGGTCACAATTCGATCCCGTATTATCATGGCAAGCTCAATAAAAAACTCTTCACATTATACCAGAAGAAAAAACTCTTACCATGTTTACCATCAGCAGCGACCACGACCACCCATAGCAAGAGGACCGCCACTCCCCCTCCTGCCATCTTCACATGTGCAAGAGCATCACCTAAAACAATAAACAGTGTTTGAATAAGTGAAAGCTGACCAATATTTGTACGATCGAGAGCATAGTTGGAATAGCAGGTGCTTATGAGAAATGTTTCAATGCTTTTAAGGTCATTACTTGTATTGTCATCCTTACGTTTTGGAAGTAGATATATTTTTTTTCTTTTTCTTTCTTTCCCTCTGAGGGGAGAAGTATGTAGGTACTTTACCATACAGAGATGTTGTTTATGGTATCGATTCGGTTCAATATTCTTAGAACTAATCTATCCACAGTTCAAAAACCTAAACAAAACCTAACTTGACAATTCTAAAACTATTGCGGTTCTTGTCAGACTTTTCGCCTTTATTGAAAGGTATAGCAACATTTTTAGAACTGTAAAATTAAAAGTTTACAATAGAATAATACACAACAATGCTAAGGTTAAAGAGCTATACAGATCTCGTGATCGAATTTCATATGCAATGCTCTCCCATCTTTAGAGTGATTATAAAATACAGCTATTCTACCACATGTTGTACTGAGTTTGACAAACTAGGTATAATATTATAATTATTTTTTGGCAATAGAATCCCTTTCTTCATGTCGCTTAAAGCATTAAGGGTATTTTTAATACAAGATCTGAAAATACATTTTTCCAACATATTTTAGTACTCACACTAAGTGATATTGTTTCCATATAAAAACTGGTTTTGAAATTTGCAGGTTTTTATAATAACACCACTGATCATCGTAAACATGTTATTAGTGAATTGGTAATATCCAAAAATCTGGGTGCAATATAGTGTTGTAAAAAGTTAACAAGCAAGTTTTTGAGCACTTTTAAAATCTTTTAAATTCAAAAACACTTAAGTTGTTTAAGATTAGAAGAACGTTAACTTTAAGAACCTTATGTTTCTAAAGTTAACGTTCTTCCTACACCATCATCTGCATTGTCACATAACATCAGGTGAGGTGCATGCAAGCAGTCAAATTTTGACTTATAACATAAAAAAGATAAGAGGTAAAAAAATACTTAATCTTATTATTAACGATAAAATATTAAATTAAAACTTCTGCTAAGGGCAAGATAAACTTCATTTTAAGACAATAAAACTGAGGTTTTAACGTCTCCCATATATTTCCCTAACTCATAACTATCGCAAAACATGAAACGAATCACGGCCCATATTTCTGATAGTCATAATTTTGAGAACAAGCCCGCTATGTCATTAGCTGTCGGTCCGTCTGTTGCCAGTTTTACGTCGCACCGCACCGTGACTAATTGGACCCTTTTTGAGCGATTTAGGGTAGAAATAAACGGTGCTATGGAAAAAATGCCTATTGGAAAGAAGTTGCGGTTCTGGGCGGGAAGGAATTGTGGTAGAGAAATCATAGAAAGTTTTAGCCTCTTCTAAATTATACTACCGGGTTTGTGGTTGGAGAAAAAACAATTCTTGGCTCGATTAGTAGTAGTATAAAATTTCATGATCTTTTCGAATTGCGGCTCTTTTGGGAATCCAAATATATGAGTTCTAAAAAGGAAAAAATTGCATAATAGTTTTTATTGGTTTTGAAACCAAGCCATAAAAGATATTCCTTAATACAATTCAAATGTAGAGTCCCAGAAAGTAGGTACACACAGATAATTATAGACAGCTTTCGCAGAAAAGTTAACGACTAGCTACAACACTGAAATAATTTTTTAAAACTAGGATAGGCACCACAAACAATTCTAGTGTTAGAATATTAACTATTTAACTGTGAAAACGGTGAATACGCAACTTCGTTTGTAACAAAACATTACCTAACGGTATTAGTTACTGCACTGTAAATGACTATAGCAATTTCGTTTATTGTTTTGTTGGCATTTAAGGTTGAGGTTTGAAATCAAGGTGTTAACAATATATATGTATTTGTCTATCTGGATAGCATGTGCATCCTTATTATCAACAGCCTGAATACGTCCACTACTACTGAACATAGTCCTCCCCCAGAGAGCGTCACTTTGAGCAGCTGCTTACCTCTTGCATTCATCAGCAGGATTAGTTATTACGCATTAGTTCAAAGTTATGAATTAACAGCCCTGCTATTTTATTTCGATGAACAATGAAACAAAAACTATGTATCTTTTTCAATTCTAAAATGTTCTTAAGCATTATTTAATAGATTCATACAATAAATACATTATCTGCTATCATTACTTAACCACTACTTCCCAATAAAGAGCTGGAATCCATCAAAGTTTAACGCACGTGACAAACATAAGCTTCCCAAACATTCTTATCAGCTGCACAAACTATTGCCTCCATGCCCGCACAGTAGCGACCACCAATAAACAATGATAAGAGATAGCACGTGTCAACAAGATTACTCCCCGATTACCCCAGATTAGCGTAATATGTGTCCATTAACATGATTCATGTCCCATTCTTCTGTAAGCTCGCGTTAATCAAGAATTATTTTTGTAAGCTCACGTTAATGATCCTGTAAATGTGAACGGTGTAGTCGGTTCACACGAGGGGAAACATAATGATGTCGTTTATAAAGTTTAACTTGTAGCCGCTCTATAAAAAGTTGACGGAATAGAAGATATGAATAGTTAGTAGACTAGAGAAGTGTAATTCATTCTATCAAACCTGTTAAAGCAGAATGTTATTCAATGATACCTAAATCTAATGAATGTTTATGGAATAAATTATACTTTTCTAAGCTTCATGATTTATGAAATAATGTTACCTAGAGTACATGATATTTAAAATCAGTTAAGATTAATTTCCATCGGCATCGGCTGGATGCAGGAGGCGAGTGGCCGCTCAAGGTGGCGCTCTAAGGGAGACCTATGTTCAGCAGCGGACCTCTTCGGGCTTTTATGATGATGATGAAAATTAATTTAATTATACCATCCATTCTTTTCCGTTCAATATCATAATTATGTCGGTATTAAGTCATACATAAAGTGTCATTAATTTTATTTCTTACATTTACGGGTAGGTAGGTACATTTCCTGTGATAAGGAACGACTGACTCATATAGATTTAACAGGATGCTTCAGTCATAACATGACAAGACTTCATGTTTACTATAAGTATGTATATATACCATTACAATTGAAAATTGAAAAATAATGTTGAATAATCTTAATCCCGAATTATCAATTTATGTGCTAATCATAATTAGCCGTGTGATGGTTTGCGAATAAGACCACCCTCTCTTCCCTCTTCCTTCATAGTACTGTAAGAACCGGCTAAGAAATATCCAGGGACGAATATTTACGCGCGCGTAAGTGTAACGTTAACGTAAGGCAGTTGAATGGCATTTGATCTGCCGATTACGATTGAGCTACTGCCGCTCAACTGCTGTCAAAATTGTATTAACTTTGACGACAGACGCATTCGAAATAGGGGAGCCTTACTTTAACGTTACACTTACGCGCGCGTAAATATTCGTGATAGGCCTACAGATCGTCGGTCCACCTACCCCTCACGGGTCTGCCTACGCTGCGCTTTCCGGTTCGTGGTCGCCGTGTGACCTGCCCATTGCTATTTCAACTTGCCAATTTTAAGGGCTATATCGGTCACTTTAGAAAGGGGAGGCATTTAGGAATCAATAAATGGAAATTTCGAAATTAGAAAATCCAAACCTAAACGTAAAATTCAATCCACCAATCAGTGAAGCCTCGTATCTCTATCTTGAACAAATTCATATATAGAGCAAAGTTCCAATCATCCAACCGATTTTGCTCACGTCTACAACTTTTGCTGACTCCGAAACTAGACGAGACCTTGTAAGTCTTGTAACGTTAAACTGTTTGCACGAGCCATTGAGCTAATGGCGTAGAACAAATAGGTATTAACCGTTAATTCGATCTACGGATTATCTTTGTTTGACCAATTCATTGGTTGACCTCGTTAGAACGAGCTTTTTGATGTTTGGTGTTAGTTTTGTTTCATCACTTGTAAAGGTCTATTGTAAAAATGGTAGTACTTATATACATGTTACATAAGTATTTACTTCAATATATTAAATTTGTAATAACAAATTTGTCTCACACATACTTAATAATAACTTAATTAATGTATAGGTTCTTATTGTACACCACCGTCCACTCCTACTTCATCCAATACTGTCCATCCAAAGGTTGCCTGGAAGAGATCGCTTTTAGTGATAAGGCCGACGATTGTAATACCTACTATAAGCTGTTATGTATCATTGATTGTTGCTGTGGTATACAATAAAGAGTTTTTGTATTGTTTTGTGTTGTATTGTACTTAGTTTCACCCACCTGTCTTTTGCTTTTGACCAACTAAAATATTATACAGGTATATATTTTCAAAAAACTAATCTTAGTACCTACAGTCATCTCTACTTCAAATTGTATCAACTACTTCATCTTCTACTTGTATCTACTTCAAGTCCTTACATTCGGCCAAGAAGGTCCGCATTTCTTGAGGAGCATCCACCAGTTGCGCTGAACGTTTGTCTATCAGTCAGTCAGTCACTCAAGACAAAGTTTAAGTTTTAATTTATTAATTGATGATTGATTGTTGATGGCTCTGGAGAAGGAAAGTGCAAGAAAGAGCTATGATGCACCGACCACACGTAGTGTAGGATGATAATAAGGATACTAGTAATTAGGTCCTTTACTATTTACTATCTGACGATGATTACGACTATGTGTTTTATCATAAGATCAGTGATTATCAGGTTTAAACATATTTTATGAGTCAGTTAATTTACATTTTTGATTAAAATTCTGGAACATTAAATACTTACATATTGAAAACTTACAGCTCTTCAAAAACAATATTTGTATTTAATTATTGTAGGTTAATTACTACTGAGAAGATGGTGATTGCGTCATTTGTCGAGATAAGAACGGCTTCCGAGTTGTTATCGGTGAGGGTAGCTGAGGTTTTTATTCCTCAAAGCTTTTAGGTAACAGCATTACAAGAATTATATTCACTAACACCGGTGTTGTTTTGTACACATTCGGTCAGCTTAGCTAGAAATCTGATAAGTTAAACTGTAATAACTAGAAACAATACAACTTGGAGCTATATGCCGATGCACTTTATTACGTAGCGATATCAATAAAAAATGTAATGAAATTAATTAATTTAAGTTTTTATTATATAATATCAACGTCTCCTCAGGTTCATAACCAATATCTCCTATTTATGAAAAAGCACATAGAAATCATAAATGGAAATTTTGAAAATAGAATTATGCCAAGAAAATGCTAACTTAAACTCAAATATGTATACAAAATTCATGTCTTTCAACAGCTTCATTAATGATTATATACCCACCTACCTACTCACTACTTATAACAAAAACTAATCTTTTATTAGAACAACCACGATCCTGTAATAATACGTTTGTGCAGAGCATTAATTTTCTTGCCGGATAGTTATTTTTTCTTGCCGAACAGTTTTTTGCTGCCATCAATTTAAATGATTCGCATTAACATAATACTTTGATACACAAATGAATTAATTCTTAGAACGTTTTAGTTTTTGTATGATGATGAAAAAGAGCTTACATTCATTCATAATATACATTCATTTGTAATAAAGAAAATCATAGTGTTACTAGAGGATAGTCTGCTGTTTTGCCCGTGTTATTTCATACCGTAGTGAATACCCCCGAGTTAGAATTCCCAAAACCATTTTCTTAGCAGGTACACTCCTACTCCATAAGAGAAAGACAACTGCTAGACCTAGATCTAATCCCAACCATCATCACAAACCTACAGTCTAATAAAAAAATTCAGTCTCTAATTTTGGGAAGTGCGTTGTCTGTCAGTCAATCAGTGCCTCAGGACTTTTTAACAACATTGGTACATAAAGAACCATCTAAATAAGTAGATACAGCTATTTATATTATTGCGTTTATTTTGGTAGAAGCGATAGTTTCTTATAAGGTCTTTGGCATTTTAAATTTAATCATACTTATCCATAACTAAATTGGACTTTTAATCTAAGCAGGCTGTCACGAGCAACTATTCAATTAAAATAGTAGGTACTCAATGCATGTATTAAATTTTACGATGTTGTCTATAAAATTCAATTAAAGTTATTACCTTGGCGTGCCTTGGCCAAGATAGAAGGGCCAGTACCTTTTGAACTAGTGGTAGTGCTGTGAAACTAATGACAATAATTCTATCGATGTCGCTTACAAATATATCGTTACTTATCGCTATCGATGTTAACGTTTTTAGTATCAATACTATTGTAACTTTAAATTATATCACAACTCTATCAAAGCTAAACAGTAAATTGTGTTCCTAAGCCTATATGTTTTGATATTGAATCCGTTTATTTGTAAACATAATTGGATTTTAGTTTGTCTTTCACGTCTAAAACAATATAATATTTACTTTATTATTATTAAAATACAGTTACAACTTAACATGAGTGGGATGGTAGAGTAATATTTGGTGAACGAATTAAGAAAATGTCTTGTTCACCAAAGGGCATGAGGTATGTATATATTTATACATATATTACAATATATGTATATATATGTATGTATGTGTGTAAATAATAATTAATTGTGGAACCGTAGTGGGATGGTAACCGGATAGAAGCGGTATAGGATTGGTACGGGATCAGAATTATAAACGATACTAAATCGAGATATCAGCAGGATATAGTAGTTGGGGGTCTAGCAATGATACCAACCACTAACGCTAACGCCTCACGCTAACTCCAAAATGTATTGAAATGACATTCGCTGCGGAAAAGTTAGCAATTTCCGAAATGTCAATTGGCGTTAGTGGTTGGTATCTTTGCTAGACCCCCTGGTCGCAATCAATAATCGCTGTAAGTGTTACTGATTCCTCGCGGACACGTCACAGGCAACACTATGATATCTATCGATGTTTTAGGTACGTACTTTTTACGCATACGATAAATCTAGTATCGATATATAGATATTTATCGATATGCTCTCAATATCGGAGAACTGTCTTCGATACATTGATCACTTTTCGAAGGTTGACCAAAATTAAGGCCATTCATGTCAAAGAACAGATTTATCTTGCCAATGTTTTTTTACTAATACTTTGTAACAAATACCTTAATTATACGCATGGGTATTCGTCGAGATCGTGTCGGATTTGTTTGGATAGCGATGATTTATTGGATAAAATACATTTATAACTAGCTATGATGAAATTTTTACATTTTTGCTTTATTGCAAATCTTTAATTACACAATTGCTGACATGAAGTTAATTGAAAAGCGACAAGTGTTTTTATATGATAAACCCAAAATTATTTAATAGGTCTTGTAAAATTGTATTATTTTCATTACAGATTTAAGTCTTGTACTTTGAATCTTCATATTATTGTGTTGTCAAATTTCACCTAATCGTTAATTTAGAATATTAGAAATTAAAAGTTATAAAACATAAACGACATTTTTACCGCTTGAAAATTTTAATATTTAAAGTAGTTGTGGCTAAAAGTAGCCACAACTACTTTAAATATTAAAATTTTCATTTCATTGATCAATGTAATCAAACGAATATTATCTAAAATAAACGTTTTACGAACTTTTAAATAAAAAGTTTAGAATTGTATTGTATTCTTTAACTCGTTTTACTGCACACACAGTACTTATCTATCCTTTTATCCATCTATCTATCTTCATCTAGTCCCATCTGAATCCAAAATAATGATACAACTATTTATGCTATCACAGCTATACCATCAACGTAACGAGCTTTCTTCTTCCTAATCTCACCATCTTCTCCACGTGACAAAACATCATAATGGGGATCGACATTAACCTATTTATGCTCTGGGACCTCTGGTGCCTTATCACTGCTACAATCACAATTGTTAATAGTAACTACAGCTTAGTCGGCTGTCGTAAAAGTTTGGTGCTCTCTTAGATTGTGATAGCTCCGTGACACAGCTATCGTCAAAGACATTGGTCATAAATCTTGATGTTATCATAAAAGTGACTTATAATAATTGGATGGAATTCAGTAAACTCGATACTGTAGCAAGTGTAAGGTTGAAAAAGTAGAGAAATCATGATAATATAGAAGACTGGTAAAAACTCTTCACATCTCATAACGTAGAATGTTACGTAAAGTCGCAAACGGAAAAGATAAAATGATGCTGGTAAATAATTCATACCATTACCATAACATTGCAATACATCAAGATACTACTCTTTCTTGTTTTTGAGTAAGCTTCAGTGTGCTATAATAAACAAAATAAGCAAAAATTCTTCATACAGGCGTTGCTGTTTTCATTCATCAAAATCTGAATGAACTAATTAAGTATTAAACTTACAATATAATAAAGCACAATCTACAATACATAAGTTCACTGAAGTCGTATTGAGTTAATCCACATCCGTCAAAGTTAAAATTAATACACGAACTGTCGCAACAGTCACAACATCACACGCGGCGAAATTGAAATTGGTTTCACTTCACGTATGCAAATGACACCAAGGAAAACTGTTTCCACAAATTCGCGGTACACGAAAGCGAAGCGGCAGGCGGAGCTCCGAGCGACACGACGGGCGCGCACCACCGCCGCTGTTTAACTAACTCTCCAAAGGGGACCAGGCATTCGAGGGGGAGTTGGGGCGAAGGGGGAACCTCTCCAGCCGAAGAGATAACTTTTGATCTTTTTGGAGCCATAGAAGATTTTAATGATGCACTCACATCTGGGGATCGAACGGAAAAAGTTGCGCTAAGTGTTAATGCATGTCAAGGGCTCAGTAAAAACGATGTGCCAGAAAAAGTGTAAAGGAGATTGCGGGTGACATTTTTAAAAATAGCTGACTAGACAAACGGTCCGGACTTATTGGTACTAAACTGTAAGAGCTTTCAAGAGCTTGTCTGGAAATCTGTTAGAAATGCGGACGCTGGAATATTCCCGTTTATATTCGAATTTGAGACGATCCGAGCTGTTTCGGATCTTGGAGCAGACAATATTGCGCAAAGCGGTTTTTGTCCCTGCTATCCCTGCACATGTCAGGGTATGAAGGGGCGAAGCAGGTACAAAAGGCTGATCCCAACCCCGCTTCGAGTTACAACGGCCTTAGATTAATGACGGGAACATTGTAGAGTTAAGAACCCAAAAATTTACAACTGCATTGTGTTCAACACTCAACAAAAGAACACAAAGATAGGATCGGCTTCTGTTATTACCTTATCGTTTATCGCTTCGAGATTTCTCTCACTTTTAGAGTAATTCGAGAGCCATTATTGATGGGGATTTCTTTCACGTGAAACCCAAATCTGCTCTACAGATGTTTGGAAGGCGTACCGTTAGCTCGCATACAAATAATCAAATTGTTGATCTCGAGTATTCTTCAATTGCAACTTTTTCAAAAGGCAATTTCTAATGTTACTTATTGACGATAATAATCTCCGGGAACCTAATAATTTAAAAGAGATTTATTCTCACGTTATTATTACGCTTATTATTAAGGACTTCCTTCCGACCGAATCATACGACTTGTTGAGCTTCAAGTATGAGGTCATTGGTTTAAACATAGATAGCTTTATACATATAAGTAGCCATCTAACTTTAACGAAGCTTAAAGTCTCAGACGCCAAGAAACAAAGGACAGTGTCAGAAACATGAAGACACCGCCACTGATTAATAACAACTTTGCGCGCCGCAAAACCACTAAACATAAATCATTTCAAACAGTAGTAGAACGTTGAAATAAGGCCGCTTCACACGAGCAAGTCACGGATAGTAATGAGTAATGGATGAGCGTTCATTACTCAGCGAGACGCCCTGCAGTTTACCCGATGTCTGTCGTCAGGAGTTGCCTCGCGGTGCTCTTGCGTTTCTAACGCTCGCTTGAGGAAACACTTATATCAAATGTTACGAAAAACTCTGAAACGGGGAAATAAAGGGACGCTTATCATGATCCTTCTAAATTTTTTATCAAACCAAAATCAGCTAAATTTGTTTGTTTATCAGACTGTATATAGTATATCAGGTGCTTACAATTAAATTCGTCAGAAGTAGGTAATTAGCTTCCGAAAGCTGATAGAAATCGCACATTTTTCGTAACCCATATCAGCAATTTCATCGTTAATAATTGCCAAAATTCGATGCATCACTTTTGACAAAGCCGTTCGTTGTTCTCGGCATCCTGTGGCTACCGCGTTAATAATTTTTACAGCCACTGCGCGCGCAACTGTATACCATATGCGTACAGATTGCAATCTCAACTCTTATGGCTTTCAGAAATTTATCACATTGGCTGTGATTTCTTGCGCGACCGCCAACTTAATAAGCTAAATGCTTTGTGTTCAAATTGCCTCATTTTTTACTTTTCTACTGTTCTGGAATTATTTGGAGATAATGAAAGTCTCCGCGATTTGTTTCTTTGCCGCTTTCTACCCTTCGCTAATTAAGCCATACAATTCGTCTGCAGGGGTCTAACCGCCATTCTGATTGCTTGCGACCGCGGACTCCCCGGAATTTATTGTTATTCTAAGAGCGTTCATGCTTTGTACGTCCATCCGTCGCTGTACGCTTCTCATTCCTTAGGAAATTTCTTTGCGCGCACGTCCGCACTCTCTGACGTATACTAGTCCCTTTATGGCCAATTTAAGCTTCTCTCCCATTGAAATGAGAAGGAATGAAATCTCAGAACTTCACCGTTCGACAGCTCGTGATAAATGCCTCAGTCGGCGTCGATTTTCGAGCGAGGTCGCGTCTCTAGATAATGAAACGAATTTTGATGCATTTATGTTAGAAATTGCCTTTTCTAGTCTGATGTCAGTATCAGTATATAAAGTATAGTCAGTAAAGTTATAGTCGTCATAAGTTTCGTAGGTAAGTTAAACAACATTTCTAAATAAAATTTTCGTAACATGAGGGAACGGCTCTATCTCTGCACAAAGGCGATAAGTAACAAGTTAGACAGATACAGAGCACTACCTGGTCCAAAGTAAATAGCAACAACAAATTGTGACCATTTACACTTATTTATAACTATCGGCAGCACATTTCAATGGTCGTGCTCTACATAATAAAATTTTACTGTTTATTATATCCAAGCCTGCTGCAAATGATAAAATTTATTCGCTGGACCGCATCAGACATTTACTGTAATAACATTGCAAGTTTGAAAATTATATCGCAGTAGATTGTTGACTCCTGAGTCCTGCCCCAGGCGAGTCCATCGCTCATAGCTCAACTCAAACAGAGATAATTAATCCGAGCTTATTTTGTTAACTATCCACTTTGTTTGTTTTTCAATCGCGCGTTCCACGGATCTAACGATCGTGTTTCGAATCAAACTGTTTCCTCGTAAGCAAAGGGCGTCTAATATTCTACGTGACTTCTCCATCGATAATAGATTGACTGCTAAAGATTCCATTAAGCTTCTCGAGCGTTTTTTTCATGTACTTTGTCCTATTGTTAGAGAGAAATCGTTCGTAACCGTTATGCTTTTCCGCGTTTTCCTCTCGTTCTATTGTATCTTTGAATTCGGAAAAAAGTTCAAACGTATTGGCTGCGACGTCAATAAATTCCATGCGCAATTCATCTGGACTTTTTTGTTTTATTGACCATACGATCGATAAACTGGTTTCCAATTGCAACCACATCGAGCTGCATTATCTTTTTACTAGCAAACAAATAGAGACTTAACCCCGTCTAAATAAGAGGTTTTCCTTCGAGATCAGCGGAAGAGAAATAAAAATGGCACGAGACTGTGGTTTTATTGTAGCTAATAAAATCTCCTGAGCTTCGATACAAAGGTTGTTTGAATTATAAACGCGTTACTGGGAGATGTAGGGTCGTGCGCTACTGTGCGGCTTGCCTCACGAAGTAATTTGTCTTGTGGTTTTCACAATTTGCATGTTACATTAGTGTCTCGGGTCTTCGTTAATTTTTAATGTAGCCGCCCATTTAACTTGTTCCTACTGGTAATGCGAGAATAGTAGGATTCTAATTAAATCTTGGTCTAATCCAGTAAAGCTTGTACGTAATATAAGGGCACACTTGAAGAAATGGCTAATAGAGTTATTGTCACAGTCGGTAACGTTGATGCATGAAATTACTTTCTACTTTGGTAGGCCTACAACTTAGAAAGTCTAGCCAGAATTTATCCTTCTCCATTGTCACCATTTCTCACAAGGCAGCCACTGTCTGCAACACAATTCGTCGTCGACAAAATTATGAGTCGCCTGCAGTCAAATAAGAAATTTTCACACTCGCCCCATCAATAACGATTGTCACAGCATTGTCCAGTTATTCATACTGCAAGCGTGCTCGCTATGAAATATCAACATGACTGGAAGCCTCGGGCAGGACGGAGGATCGTGGGCTACCGGTGCGGTCGGCTCACGACGCCATTTGTCTATTGCTTGCGGGCTCACTCCATGCAATTTGCATCTACCAACCACGCCCAACGGCTTCCATACAATTGTTCCTTCTAGACATCCGTATATCTACGGCATCGCCTATACATTTTTGATGCGCTCTACTCGACTTTATAGTCAGACTCAGTACATAATGTTACGGGAATGTTAGATCCCCAATTTTATCTGTCAAAAGCCTGTTATGTGCAATGTAGAACATTTAGGAAAATCTGTCGTCAGTTCAATTATGTGTTCAGCCTCATAATGCTCCCCAAAAAAGCTATTGACAATGACATAATGTAAATCTACTACTAATCTACAGTGCTTCCCTGTCATAAAGCGCTTCCTAACTATATTATAAAGCAGGTATCACTATACTCAAACATTGATACATTTTTTATAGAATACAAGTATCAGTACTTCCTCTTTACTTCCATTCTTTCTCCGTCCTTCCGTTCCATACACTTACATTGGATCTGTTTCAATATTAATTTTGATAGCATTTTTCGTACGTAAACTGGGTTGTTGTAGCGGGCCTGAGGAGCAATAAGCGAGGAACTTCTGTTTGTTGTTTGCAGATGATTTTGTTGCGCGTTCCCATTTCGCTTGTAAATCTGAAAGTATTAATTCTTCAAGCTTTTTTGCTATGAGAAATCAGGTTACTAGGTGATTCTTTTACCTATGGAGATTAGAATGGCAATAAGTCAGAAGGCGAAGGTATTCCGCTCGTGATTTTTTAATATTAGGTACGAGATCTACATTTCTTCAAGGAGCGCGATACGATTATACTGATACTATAGAGCTATTTTCTTGCTTATCCGAGAAAAAAGATATACTTAGATGCAAGATATTAAATAAAAATATTTATCAAAAAAAACTTAACAGGTACTTGTTTTTTTATTGGGACATAATTTATATTCCTTAGTAATTTTACTTTCGTCATATTTTATTTTCATTTAGTACCTATATTGAATGAAATCTATGTTTCGCTCATCAGCTACTTCTATCAATAACATCATAGCTTTCAGTTAATGACCAACTTAATATGTGTTCTTATCTTATGTAACAAGTTAATCGAATAACCATAATACTAAGGTCGAAACCCATCATACTTACAAAACAATCAAATAAACGAAAAAATCTTTCAATAGTTTGAAGTGACAAGACTGGCGACATGGTAAATGCGGATTATGCAAATTTTATGCAGTATTCAAATAGTAATTTTCACCTATAACAGAGTTTAGAGCATAATCCGAAGATTGCCATAAACAATCTATCAAATACCATAATAACTATGATTAGTTCCAATGAGATTCAAACTTATATTAAAAACAAGGATCGAGTCAAAGTGATCAAGAGTTAATTACAGGTTACGACTAACCTGTACATTGTACATGTACAAGCTCGGTCTAAAGTAATTCTAATATTCTATGGAGTAGAGGCTAAAGTCTTAAGGCAGATTTAATATTTACAAATTGCAGTTTTAGTTAGTTTTAAAGAATATTATTACTCTCGAGATAAGTATTGTTGAAGCTATGAAGAATTCATACAAGATAAAAAAAAGTGGTCACTAAATTTTTTTTTAATTTTATGATGTTGAGATGTTATCGTTAATTTTTTGCAATGTCAATATTTTAAATTACGAACTTGGTGAAACTACATGGTGAAATTATGTTAAAATCATCATCGACATCCTGAAGACGCCCACTGCTGAACATATACTTCTTATACTATGCCTCCCCTTCAACGAGCGCCACTTTGGGCGACTGCTCACATCTGCATCCACCGACTCCCTGCAATTTTCACCAGACGGTCACGGTTAGCGTGAGGCTAGGCTACGCTTATTCACTACTTACTTCTTCTTCTTCTTATTTAAGAGGCTTGTTCTTGTCGGTGGAGTAATCGCCATCTTTCTCTATCTTCACTACTTACTTACATTACTTATTTAATTGGCTTTCTAAAATCTTAACCATAGCTATACCAAACATAACAATGCCTAGTAAAAATTAATATGCACACAGCACCACATGCAATAACTTCGCCTAACTTCCCATCAAGCTCCATTCTACCCGCAAACTGCAAAATAATTTCTCATAAAACAATGAACCACGTTGTTTATAATTCATTAACACGGCACTGTCTAGTCCGTTTCCGGCTCTATTCTTATATTTCTTGCCGTCAACTCATAGAAATGGCATTAAAATGCATATAAAAGAAACTATGTATATGCGTTACTCTTTGAAGTAGAGTCGCCAACTGTCCCAGTTTTGCATGGACATTCTATTCTTTTGTCCCACTTACCCATACGTGGGACATGAATAGTTTCAAATTCGCTAAGCACTATTGCTGGGAAATTTATTTGAGATGTTAAACTTTCCTTGCAATTTATGATAGAATTATTTTAGACGTTTACCACTTTAATATTGTTTTGTGAGCGTTGTAGATAAGATTATCATCCCAAAACATTTGATGGTCATAGTTGTAGCAGATTATGTCCCAGTTTAAAGCCGTCTCATTTTTATCATCGCTATCATGGCATCACTATTTTTAACGATGCTCTAAAGAGCACTTGCACTTAACACTTGATTGCGTTTCATTTCTTCGGTGACACTTTAACTTTTATTAAGTTAATTTGCATTTTAAACGATAATTTTGACCAGTACTTCTGTTTACCTCCATAATTTGTGTGACCCGTTTTGATTGGGTAAAATTTACATTGTCGTTTTGTACATTTGTTGTATTGATTTAAGGTTATGGGCTTTATTATCATTCTCAATACTCATTATCTTATTTTAATATGTGATAATATTAGCGTTGATTTTAATATTTACACTTAAATTTACAAATCTGTGGTATAATGTTTTCCTTTATAGTTTTTTGACCATCCATATGGCATTCGTGTTGTTCTGTAAGTTTTTGACATTAATAAATGGTTCTAAACTAAGCATAGCTTGTACTATGGGAACCAGATAACTGATACAATACTTATATACTTTTTTGTGTTTGTTTGTAAATACATACATAGAATACAATATAACACCCAGACACAGAACAAACATCTATGTTCATCACACAAATGTTTGTCCTGGGTAGAAATCGAACCCACAGCCCTCAGCAGAAGGCAGAGACACTACCAACTGAGCTATCGGGCCCGTCGATAGCTCAGTCGTATCGGGCATTAATATTAGTAGATATTGTATAAGAGTAGTACAGTAGGGAGCAAGTAAAATAGTTGCTTTGTTTAGGTAGGTTATGAAATAAGTATGCCTAATTGTTTGATATAACTACACATTTTGTTTTTGATGATTGCTTGATATTAATATCAATAACATCAACAATATAATCACCATTAAAACCTGGACTTAAATAACTTAAATCATTCACATTTGAAGTCCCAAATCCAAACAAATTCGCATCACAACCCATAAACCATATCATCTGCGCCTTATTGTATGAAAAATGGACGGCGCCGTCAAATAAAACATTACTCTTAATCCCAGGGGCGAAGGAATGTCTGAAAACATGATGATTTATTAAAGGAAACAGACTTGTCGGTTGTCTAACATGAAATGTAGAATTGGAAGGGAATGTGGAGGTGTTGGAGTGCATTTATACAATACAGATGCACTATTTTTTATTGAAAGCACACATAACGATTGCCATAAAAATAATGTTGATGGAAACTAAAATGTTTATCCAAATTTTTTAATGCTAAAAAAAACTGTAATTTGATAATAATAAAAATTTATAATAATAAACAAAAACACAAAGCTTAGCTATTAACAAACAAAAAGAGTAAATGTCTTTAAATTATTTCAAAGAGTTGGAACTGAGGAAGGGCCGTTGAAAGTAAGGAGTTTTGTCATAATCGCTAAAAATGGCAGGCTTGGTGTAACACAATTCACAGTAGATGTTATAATATAGTGTGGGATGAACTCTACTGATGTCAAATGTCCATTCTCTGGGTATAAAATAAGCAAGAGGCATGAAAGATCTAAGTAGGTACCTACATAATACATATTCAACAGTAGACGTCTTTTCACAGATGGTGATGATGATGTCAAGATAATAGAGATATTATTTGCATTGATGGTCTTTTGGAATTATTGAAAGTAGTTAAAAGTGGAACACACGAATAATTATTTACCTTAAGAATAAAACAATTTTTTATAGACAGGACAATCAAAATAACTGTCCTTGTCCCTTTCTTAAATAAGCTTGCCGAGGCGTATCATGATAGAATGTCCTATTAGGAGCAAAAGGGCAAATTTTCCAAGACGACATTGCCCTTAAGGGACGATGTCACGTAGCGCCCCGTTATGTCCCAATTTTTTGTTAAGGCAGTGTAATTTTTCAACGGAACTATCTTTTATAGTAACTATTAGTTTACAGTGTTGTAAATATTAGTTTACTGTAAACACTTCTTTGTCCAACAATAAATTTAAGTACTCCAATACTTAAATTTATTGTTAGACGAAGAAGTGTTTACAGTCTCTAGAGTCATAGTTAATTCAAAATTAATTAAAATAGGAATTATTAAGATAGTAATTTTGTATCACTTTAGAATGTGTGACTGTCGCCTTAATATCTTTTGTATTTCTTAATAAATACATTTACACTTACCTACTTAAGCTAAAAGGAACCAAAGTAACCGATATAGCTCTGAAATAGAAACGGGCATTGCGCAGGCCATATAGCTCGTAGAACTGAAAACTGATGTTTTGATAAGATAGGTTTGTGGCGCCATGACCGGAAGACGCAGCGTAGGCTGACCCCCCCACTACTTAGGTGATTGACGATCTGGTGAAAGCCGCGGGGAGACGATGAATGCAAGAGGCGAGCAGCCGTTCACAGTGCTCTCTGGAGCAGATTTATGTTCAGCAGTGGAAGTTTTCAGTCGATGATGATGATGATGATGATGATGATGATGCCATACTTAAACATACATTAGATAGATTAAATTCCAAGAATGAGTTTGACCTTTTTTATGCTTAAATGGGCTCATGTTTTACAACATCTCACCTGATGGAAAGTGATGATGCGGTCTATGTTGGAGCACGTTTGCACCTGAACCTAACCCAGTATGTTGAAAACCTATTATATATTACTTCATATATGTTTTTATTATATGTTACTTCAGATCTATATATTTTTATCTTCATAATAAAATTTACTACATTTCTATCATTTCAAAACTATTCACTACCTTTATTCCAACATTTCTAACACTATCGGCTAAAGCTGCAATGCCTATATTTGCATAAATGTCAGTAGGTCCACTTAGTTCAGAGCCGATAACTAGACTATTGCCTGTATCAGAGTTGGGCATTTTAGTTTATTGTTTAGCTGTCGAAGATAATTTTATGTTTAACGCCAAGTTTACACATGCAAGAAAACTCCTGCAGTAAGTGTCAGACTCTATCAGACAGCAGCTTGCATGTGCAAACAAGTACCTAAGTGCATTCGCGACAGATTGTCGAAGATAGGTTATTGGTGATTGTTGAAATCGCGCAAGACTTCCGCGAGATTTCTTGCATGTGTAAACGCGGCTTAAGAGGTGTGGTCGGCAAGACATATTTAATTAACATTGAATGACCTCAATACTTTTGTAGTAGGCCAACAAGCATTCACAATCACATGACGAAATTATTTAATCAGTGTTTATAGGGGATCAACCCAAGATTGCATTTGAAACATGAGTAGTACGGGATCATCGTATCAAACCAGAATAGGCCTTCATTCTGTAGTAAATAGAGCAAAGTGAAAGAAACCCTAGCAGTTACATTTACAATTTTAACAAGACAATTTCTGCTGCCTGTTATACAGGGTGATCTTGAATTGGTATGTTATCCCGAAATCGGGGGAGTGGGACCATGATACCCTACAAGTTGTGAGAGCCATACTTGAAACTGGGTGTTTCCAACCCTCCATGGTAAAAAATAAATCCACTCGCAATATGGCACGTGCGATCGCTACAAGTGTTAAAATGATACCATAAATTCATTTCTAAACACAGGTCTACCTGTGTTTAGACTCATTTATGTGCACTCGTTCAAGGACGAAGGTCAACCACCCTGCTGCGCTAAGGCTATTTTCGAACGTAAACTTTACATGACATTTCTTCAATGAAATCTATTAATTTAGTAAAGTCTTAGAAGAAACATTATCTACCTTGGGGTGTAGATTTACCCCCTTTCGGGATAACATACCAATTCAAGGTCACCTTGTATAGATTTTTTAATGCAGCAAAATTCTAAAACTAGGTGCATATTATTTTTATCAAGAAATTAGGAACCGATATTTCACAAGATCAAACTTTTGAAATGCTTTTATGTTGGTAAACAGTACCTAAATACCAACATCAATAAAATATGCTAACAATGACTGTCAGGTAAATGTCCCTGATTTCTTACCGGTCTCCTAAATGTAGAACATGCATTCTAACACTGCTCGACCAAATGTAAAAGAAAAAGAAAAAAATGATAGTACCAACGCCAGCGGCAAAGAGTAAATAAATCTACCCCTTGTCCTAAGAAATGCGCAATAAAAAAAGTCTCAGGACCTTCTGTTTGCTGTTGTTTCTATTTCAAAAATAAATATTATGATGCCACCTTTCCATTCTTGATTATCTTCTTCTAATTTTCTTCTTCGTCAATAATTACGTTCCTATATTTCAATTACAAACAAAAAATTATTACATAAAACTTTGTTTTACATAAACGAATAATGTGCCGAGCTATTCATTCGTCTGATGTTAAGCGTCACGGCTTCCCATAACAGACTGACTCTTCACGTGGCACTACACTGCGCACGTCATCCTGAGATATCACGCAGTCTACTAAGAGATAAAGATAAACAATAACAAAAAAAACTTACAAAAAAAGCCTGATTTAGAAAAAAAAACTCAAGGTAAACGTTGGCCAATATTACTAACGCTATTATTTTGTAAACTATCTTGAAATTCTATCGTATTCTAAACCACTTCTAGTTACAAACGCAATCCAATTATACTATAACCTTTTGAAACGAGTCAGAAATGTTATTTCACTTCATATTCATACCAGCTTTCCAATAAAGATGTAGCGGCTTGACCCTGGGTTCAGGCAAACTGATTGAAATCTTGACAACTCACAGGGCGAGTGAGGCGTCCTTACGTAGAACTTTAGAAACTACGAGTACTATGAGCATACGGTCATACCCATACGGCTAAGTAGGACAAGAATGACATACAGCCACTAACCAACCGCAGGGAGCCGATGGATGCAGGAGGCAAGCAGCCGCTCAAAGTGGCACTCCCCGGGGGAAGCCTATGTTCAGCAGTGGACGTCTTCAGGCTGTTAATGATGATGACGATGATGATGATGATGATGATGACATACTGCCAACAGTCTTAGCCCTTGATCAAAGCCTCAATTTAAACTCATCACACATTAATTTTGTAAGTTATAGTTACTTGAGAAAATTAATAAAAATTGCATCTTTTACATTTTTATCTCTGCCATTCTTACTTTCATTTAAAACTTACAAAATTTTAAGTTCTAGATATAAAAATTAACACTTCCCCAAATTGTTTTCACACCTCCATACAAAAGTTCTTCCCATTGTAACAGAAGTGTCCATTAAATTAAATTACCATTTTAATAAAAGGAGTTTGTTTCCAAATTACATTGTCTGCTCCAAGTTTTAAGTTCTCCAGCTACTTAATTAACAAAATTCTCATGGGCGTGAACTTTTATTTATGGTCATTAAGCACAGCTTTAATTTAAATTTAAACTTTATTCTCTAAACAGATACCGTATGTTTGTCACATATATTTTTATTAGAACTCATTGTACTTACCACACCACAGGTAATACAGAATAAAAAGTTATTATTTTAATGAAATGCATAATTAGGTAATGCATTTTCTACGATGTATGGTACCTATATATACTGACAGAATAGGTACCTAAAGTCATTATCATAGTTATCATCACCATCATCAACAACAGCCTGAAGACGTCCTCTTGACTGCTGAAGATAGGGCTTCCCCAGGGAGCACCACTTTGAGCGACTGGTCGTCTCCTGCATCCATCAAATGGTTACGGTTATATAATAATTATAATTGCTTATAGTTTTGGAACAAAACTGTATGGAGCATCGATGATGTCCTTTTTAGCAATGTTGATTTAATGATATTGACGGCTAGTTTGATGTATTTCCTTGATAATTTTAGAATCGTTATTTAGTTACATGACTTACATGTTACATTAAAGTTTTCCACTTTCTAACTTTTGTATATTTCTATAGTTTTTTTAAACGAATTTTATTTTAAACTGCCAATACGAAACTATCTATAGATATATTTAATGCCGAACCGGTGTCCCTATTAGACCGTCGAAACAGTTCTCCGACTTGGTCGCCACAAAAAATATACAAGCCAAAGTTTTTTTCAATCTCGAAGTTTACGTGGGTCGTGTTAGACCCACCATTTTATTTTTAGGGACATTGATTGATTGAACCTTATGGAACATCTATGGGAAACATAGAACCCCATTGTTTTTTATGCACTCACACACTTTTTCGATTTTTGAGTTTATTGTATCTTCATTTAGATAATATTTTTGGGTTTTCATCACTGTCTTAGCAACGCCGTGGGGTGGTTTAGTTAATTGGTTTTTGAGATTATCTTTTAGTTTATGATTTGTTATTGTCATGTTATTATTATTAAGAACAATGTTTCTAATGGTTACGATATGTGTTTATAAAATACGGGATATATCATTATATCTAATTTATCTTTAACAAGTGTTTTTTAGACGCAAAACAGATATAATTATTCAAACAAATCAAATATGAGTAGCACCGTCATATTCTTTGAATTAACGATGAAAGCACCAAGGAAGATGTCTAGGTATAAATACTATTAGCTACATAGGCTACATCCACATTATACACGCGCGTAGATAACGCAGCCTCTGCGAGTAATAATTCAACAGTAATCTCATTCTCGTCTCATTCATCAGCACCACGCAAATGTGCCGGAACATTTCCACGCTCCCAAATAAAAATTATGATTACCATGCTCTCTGACAAACTCATACATCGTCATATATCTCGTGCTTACGTTTGGATTTTTTGGAAGCGCAGATTGTTGGAAGAAGATTGTACTTAATAAACCATTGTTAACGACCAGAAGTGAAATTAACTAAAAAAAAACAATTATTAAAAGAAACAAAATTTATAGAACTCTCAAATCAAAAAGTAGGTACAAGAATTAAATGCAACACGTATTATTAGAAATCCCTAGCACGTCCGCTCGCTCCGACCGTCCGAGAAAAAGTGAACGAGCCGATGGGCCTGCTCCGCGCTCGAACCCTCGCCAAGCGCCAAGTCTGATGACGCGGCGGCTGGCCACGCCCCCTTGCTTTGGATCTGAATTGTTACACGGCCTCTCCTGACGGGCGGCCGTCCTCGTCCGCAACTCTGGAGGGTTCAGAGCTCGAGCCAGCGTCATTTACTGCCATCGGGTCATCAGAATTTGCTGTTAACACACACAAAAAGGACATGTTAAAATTTTATGGTTCACTGTAACCTAATGAACACACTGCCTTTTTGAAACCGCAAAACAAACATTCAAGATTAACCTTCCAAAGTGAGATCACACAGTACACACTCATTACCACATTCAAACCGAATTTAAAAAAAACAACAATCATCATCCTCTCAAGGGCCCTCATTCATACCAAATGAAACAAAATGAAACCAAACCGGCATTGACTAGTATACCGTGACAGCATCTGTTTTAGACAACTGTCCTGCCGTGGTAGAGAGTCACACTCGATACCAATGTGAATATGGGAACCCAGAGGGAAGCCCATCTGCCGACCGGTAGAGAATCACACTCGATACCGACGTGAATATGGAAAACATCCATCTGCCGTGGTAGAGAATCACACTCAATACCAAGTGAATATGGAAAACATCCATCTGCCGTGGTAGAGAATCACACTCAATACCAAGTGAATATGGAAACCCAGGGGGAAACCATCTGCCGTCCGATAGAGAATCACACTCGATATCGCGACGTGACTAATTACGGAAGAATAACCATTTATCTTATCGCATTGACATATACAATGACAAAACAACTCACATTCAAAAAATGCGGCACACGTCTCGGGAGTCCACTCTCCTGCCCACAATACCATGTTTTCAGCAGCGGCCTCGGTACGTTTCCCATATGAGCCGGCCAATAACTCCAACTCGTAACGGTTATGTGGAAGACGCTTCAGCACCTTATAAGGGCCGCGCATGCAGGAATCTAGTTTCCCCACTGCTTGTGAAGCCTTGATAACAAAAACTTTATCATCTATGGTGAACTCGCGAGGCGGCGTACGGCTTTTGTTCACGTATTCGTCCTGTCTCTGCTGATTGGTGGACAACAAGGTCGACACTCGTTGTCTGCGTAAGGCCATCATTGCCTCACGGTTAGGGGTTGCAATATCTAAGGCGACATCTCGCACAAGAGCACGAATGACAGGTGTAGACGAATCACTACCAATGAGCAACTGTAACGGTGACATGTTGGTCGTAGTGTGCTTAGTACAATTTAAGATGAGTTGGGTTTTCCACAATACATCGGACCAACGTTGCTGTCTATGATTAACTTCAATACGTAGAAGATTTAGTAACGTTCTGCAATAACGTTCAACTTGTCCATTCTCATGATGCATACCAGGTGTGACAAAGTGAGTGTCACTTCCAAGTGATCTGACCATGTCTTGAAAAGCAGAGCTCTCAAACATTCGCCCTCGGTCAGTGACTAAAAGTCGTGGAGACCCAAATAATGAGATTGCGTCAGTAAATGCGCGTTTCAACTCATCTGCGTCTTGGCGATACAAGGAATAAAGGAGGCAGAATTTTGAAAACGCGTCAATAATTATCAAAACGTATTTGTACCCCTGAGATTCCGGCAAGGGACCAAGAACGTCCATATGAACCACAGAAAATGGATTGTCGGGCTTTGACCATGATTCAATTGGCTGATGAGGAGCGCGTGGCACTCGTTTGTGACTCAAGCACACAATGCAATGCTTTAGATATTTTCGCACGAAAGCGCGTAAACCGGGGAACCAAAAATGGCGAAGAATAAGTTCTAGCGTTTTATCATAACCGATGTGGTTCTGGTCATCATGGAACACATGAAGTAGGCTCAATCTGTATCCCTTAGGGATGTAGCACAATAGGCGGGACTCTTCTCCAACAGGGGAGTATTTGAAATACAACAAGCCATTCTTTACGACATAACGAGAGGAATCTAACTGACCATTGTTAACTTTATCTATCAGATCTAGTGTTTCCCCATCTGCAGATTGAGCTAGCTTCGCCCAGTTTTTAGGATTTTGTATGTGACATACATCAACGGGGTTCCTACTGAGGTAGTCGGCATGTGACATAAGAGTACCTTTCCTATATTCAAAAGTGTACTGGAAGTCTTGCATGTATAGCCACCATCTAGCTACGCGGGGAAGTAAGTCTTTCTTTCGTTCAGTTAATTTTAACGCGTTGCAGTCAGTGATGACTTTGAAGGGCACGCCAAGCAGATACTTTCGAAAGTTTTGAAGAGCTTTCACTACGGCTAGGGTTTCCAACTCGTAGGAATGATATTTGGGTTCTGCTCCTTGAGTCGATTTGCTGAAGTAAGCAACGGCACGCCTATGTCCGCCCTCATGAATTTGTATGAGAACTGCACCATAACCAATAGCGCTCGCGTCTGTATGGAGTTCGGTAGGCAGTTCAGGGTCATATATGGCTAAAACGGGGGTGCTTGTTAAGCAATTGATGATGTACTCACGAGCATTATCTTGGTCTTCACCCCATTGAAATGGCATATTCTTTTTTGTAAGCTGAGCAATACAAGCAGTCTGTTGTGAATAATTTGGGATATACCGCCTAAAGTAGCCTGCAAGGCCAAGAAACTGCCTCACTTGCTTGACGTTACGGGGTTTTGGGGAATCGACTAGTGCTTGGACCTTGCGTGGACTCGGCCTAACCTGACCTTTGCTAATAACCCTCCCAAGATACTCTATTTCGCTACTGAGAAAGGTACATTTTTTTAGGTTGATAGAAAATCCTGAGACAGTCAATGTCTCCAATACCTGTCGTAACAAGTCCAGACCTTCAGCAACCGAATTCGATAACAAAAGGACGTCATCTATGTAGACTAGGGCTTTTCCCGAGTCAATAAATGGTTTTAGGGTTTTTGAGATTATCTTTTGATAGACAACTGGGGCATTGGAAAGACCATAGGGCATTTTTGTGTATTCAAAATGACCTTCAGGGGTCACGAAAGCGGTCTTGGGAATGGAGCTCTCATTCATAGGTACCTGGTGGAAACCTGTCGCCATATCTAGGCTCGTAAAGAATTTACTAGAACCCAGACGATCGATGTGATCCTCGATTAAAGGTAATGGGAACTTGTCTTTTACTGTGATCGAATTCAAAGCCCTGTAATCAACGCACATACGATCTGTCCCGTCCTTCTTTTTAACCAAGATCACGGGGCTCGCATAAGGCGATTCGGACTCTCTAACTATTCCCTTACTCATGAGGTCGTTAACTATATTACGAACTCGAAGTTTTTCGTCGTGTGATAATTTGTACGGCCTATAGCAAATCGGTTCTTCGCTAGTTAACGCAATTTTCATACTACCCGTTGTAACAGTTGATGAAGCAGTGCCAGTTATAAACGAGCTCGAATAATTACCGATAACCGACAAAAGTTGTTGTCTCTCTTCACCTTGTAGCGGTGAGTTCACGTTGCTAAGATTGGCTTGAATATTATTCACTGTGGTGGGTGCCACCGTGCGTGTCAAAATTTGAATACCATTTTGTCGGATATAGGTAATGCCTTCCCGATCTAGTACGTCAGTCCCAATAATAATTGAAGTACTGATACACCGGTCAGGTACCACGTATAGGTCAGCTTCGACAGATATTTGCGGTAATTCAATAACTAACGTAACGAACGAGGTACTTTCAACAAGTTCGCTCCCTATCCCGCGCAAAATTCGATAGGTAGGTTTCTGGCTGGCTTTAAAGTGCCTCAGTACTGAATTCGATATCAATGATATGCAAGATCCGCTGTCTATTAAAATATCAACAGGTATACCCTCAATAACCGCACTTGTAACATCCTTGTTTGGTGAAACAGAACTATCAAACTTTCTGCAGAAATTGACATTATGTGGGTTTACTTTAGATTCTTCTGATCGCTGTTTCACAAAACAATGATCACTCGTATGACCGTCTTTTTTGCAAAAAGTACACGCCTTAGCCGGAGGTAATGCAGGTGGTGGTACTGGTCGCGTAATCGAACCCGAGTAGCTATTTAGGCGCTGTCTTTTCGCACTATTACAATCAACGCGCTTATGCCCAAGTTTTCCGCAAAAGTGACATCTGATATTATTGTTCACATTCCTACCTTCATTGCGTTTTGTTACCGTAGAATTACTATTGGAACGTGATGCATGTAAAAAGTCGCGGGCAGGTCGTGACTCGTTTTTGGGCTTGACGTATGTCGAAAGAAATTGCACCAGATCGCTCGGCTGCAGCTTAGCATTTGTAGCGGCAGCCTTAATGAATGGGTCCGTGATACCCCTGACAACAATAGCAACAATAAGTTCATCCGACAGACCCCTAACAAGAGCTAACTTCAACAAAGACCGCCTAGCATATTCGGCATAGGTTACAAAACTTTTAGAATCGGTGGACATCACTTCGTATAAAATTGACGCAATATCAATGTTTCGTGGGCACAGTGCTTTGAAATCACGTTTGAAACTAGTCCACGAACGATCGGTACTGGACCACTCGTTTAGCCACACACGCGCATCTCCCTTCAAACAATTTCCTATTCGCGATAAGCACTCGTTATCGTCCCATCCGTTAATTTCCATGGCCCTATCCACTTCCTCGCACCAAACATCGATATTGTGTACATGCGGGTCAAAATTAGAAATAAAGTAGTTATGAGACCTTACTTTAACTAGCGAAGCGATGGCCTCCGCGATTCTGCCAGTTGTGTCCCCGCCCGTTGAAGTGCTTTCACGCGCCGTGGACGCCGAAACTCGTCCTGCGGTATATTCATCGTCACGCACGTCGTCAGGCGCGACGCCACTCGTTATCGCAGGCAAAGATGGCGGTGGCGTATGCGCTGGGGGTACCAACGCAGGCTGTGGGGAAAAAGGCTCGGACGGCGGTGGCGGAGCGGCGGCGAAACGACCTTCAATAGTATTAAGTCTAGCAAGGATAGCATCAAGCATCTCCTTGTTCGTATCACGCTTACGCTTACGCGAACGAGGTTTATCCTCAGACATTATGCACTCGCACTCAGCAGAAACACAAACACAAAACTTTAAACTATAAAACTTTAAAATCAAATCAAATCAAGCTAAAACTGTTTAGATGTAGGTCAGGCGCAACCAAAAGCGGGAAAGTAGGCAATGGAGCACTATCCCACTTCTGATGTTAACGACCAGAAGTGAAATTAACTAAAAAAAAACAATTATTAAAAGAAACAAAATTTATAGAACTCTCAAATCAAAAAGTAGGTACAAGAATTAAATGCAACACGTATTATTAGAAATCCCTAGCACGTCCGCTCGCTCCGACCGTCCGAGAAAAAGTGAACGAGCCGATGGGCCTGCTCCGCGCTCGAACCCTCGCCAAGCGCCAAGTCTGATGACGCGGCGGCTGGCCACGCCCCCTTGCTTTGGATCTGACTTGTTACACCATTGAATCCAACACACCGGCAATAGCGCTGGCGATAGGTATTTCTACTCCTTGTAGAAGACTACCTGTAGAATGCTCTTCAGCATTCATCAATTTTATTACTACAAATGACGTAATTAAATAATAGGTAATAATAGGACAGTCAACGCAGAATCTAAAGACCTAGCAATGTGAAATCAAAGAGCTCTACATGCAATGTTGTGTGAAGTAATTATAAAGAGAAACGGGTAAGTAAAACCATAGAACGAGTCTGTTAGGTTTGTTGTAAATATACTTTTTAAAGACAATTTATCAATAATGGACATGGTGTAATTGTTTACTATCATTTCAAAAGTCTAAACTTTTGAAATGATAGTAAACAGTTACACTAACTTTTTATTATTGGATCGTTTTAAAGTAAGCCTACTTCGTCCTTGATTTTTAGCGGGATAGTTTTAACACATTTCGATTAGGTACATAGTAATAAAATGTTATGCTTTCATAAGTTATTCAGTTACACTCACGCAACTGTTTTATCAAGTTGTCGCGTAAACAAGGCAATTTTTAGACCCTGACTTAACTCTTTTCCTTTTCTCAAGGTCAAAACTATGAATATTTATATTCACTCCGTATACCTGCGCGCCCCTTCTGTAGTTCAAATTCCATCCACCAAAAAGCTGTCCATATGCCGTTTTCATTAAAGGTATAAATTAGGATTCGTGTGTGGAGCCGGCATTGCCATATCAGGAGTCACAGGACTGGGACGGGACGTATTTTTGTATATTATACTTTCAAATTCTGAAATTCTCGAGAGTCCATTTTTGAGCCATCGTTATTCTGACGAGTTCTTGCTCGTCTTGTTGGACGCTAAAGGCTCGTCGCTCGTTGATCGAAATGGGTGATTGCTTTGGTTTCTTTTTGTAGACTGTAGATTAATGGAATGAGGTTGTGTATATTAGAACAAACAGGATTAAAGGTTTGCTGTAATTGTTACTGTTACTGAAAGCTTAATATCATCTACAGTCTAGATGATATTAAGCTTAAGTAGATTCTACACAATCAGGGGGTCACTATAACCTCTTATAGCATTATTACTTCAATCATACTTTGAAAAATAACATAAAAGTAAGAATATTGTAATGTTGTTGACGCAGAGCAGTTTTGATGACGTCACGTTATATCGTTCACTCAAATACAACTGTCATGTCATACCGTCAATCATGTTGACATCGACGTGCGACAGTGATAACGCTATATAAAAATGTAGACGTCTCGTTCTTGCACCGGAATACTTTATAAGTTCATGGTACGAATTCGAACAATATTATGTAACCTAGAACATTACTGTCACGAACCATGATGCTTTTGTATTAGTTTGTGGTAGGACTGCAGTTACGTTTTTATTTTGCAATCCAATCAAATAGATCCACAAAATATATGTTTCATGCTGACTTAAAGTAAATTTGATAATTTGATTCACTGACCAAATTCAGTACACTTCAAATTGAAATCTATCAACTTCAAAAAGTAGACGTTTAGTTTCTTTCCATGCTTCTAGAACATTACGGTCTCGTGTAACAGTCATTACTCAAGGGATGTTTACCTTCACATAGTGCCCTAAACCCTAATCAAACATGACCTGTCTAGTTAAGAGCTTAAAACCCGATACACTTTATGGCATAATTACTTCCGGACAAGATTGTCGATGTACTAAATCTTCAATATGAACCTTAAAGTTGAAACAATAAGGTTCAGATCAGTAGGTGTGTATTAATTGCCATGTTCGATCACGACACTCGTAGGGCGACTAATTGTTTGCTTCTCACGTATCTAGATGATGTATTGGTATTTGGTACATCACTCCATGTCTAAAGTTACGAACATTAGGGATGAAATATTGGACTGAACCCTTTTTACTAAAAGCGTCCAAGTTTCAAAGTGCTCGTAGGATTGAACTGTGGGTGGTCTTTATAAATTTTAATGCTGTAGTGATATGCATCTCTTCGTTTTGTTTCAATTGTAGCCTTACTTCCGGTTAGCGATTTCACGGTGTTTTAATAGAGTTTTTTTACAAGCAGGTATACTTGTAATTACGTGTTCAATATAAGTGGTACCTATAGGTAGTGATTATGGATATAATAATTTACTATAAGTCATACTTTGTATAGTTAGATCACCTATATACCTACTCAAGTTTATGGATTAATGTCCTTCATAAAACAATTATCTTCGTATATCAGATTTTAAGTAGATGCATTAGAGTTAATTGTAATACTATTTTAGAGGACAATGCAATTTAAGAAAATATAGGCATTTCTGTTCCTGTTAAAATCTCAAAGTTTCTTAAACTCGTCGAAAAAATCTGCATCGCAACACAACACAAGCTCAAAAAAGCTATTTTTGACGTGTTGTTGATTTAAGCTTTTTATGGTGCTCAAGGCTTAATTGGACGCATTTGCGCCGATGGTGCTCAACCAGATACTGTCACTCGTGACGTTTCCTTTGATAAGGCACGTTGGTTAAAAGGGTGTTGAGAATAATGCCACTCCACTGTGCAGATTTAATTAAAATCCCGTGCGAGCACTTCCGATGAATTTTGACATGTTCAAAAAACAGCGACGAACAAATCAAATTTTTTTTTACCATGAAGTATTTTGTGTCTAGTTATTGTACCTATCTAAATAGACACTGCTTAAAGCACAAGAAAGTTTATGCTTGGACTGTCAAATGAGAGCAGACGTGTTACATTTGTGTGCTACATCAATAATTATTGGTAACACATATTGGCATTATTTGTTTCATTATTATTACCTGCAAAACGCAAACTGCAAATAAGTGTAAATGTGCATTGGCTTTGTATTTAGGTACTTAGATAACATTTTAAATATCCGTCTTTTACATTGCCGTCTATTTGACAAAAACCGCAGCAAGAAGGAGGAGTTATCGATCTGTCAAATAAAGCTTTGTTTTTATAGTTTAAGTTAAATCACAACTTTTGTAAAATATGAACAGTCTGTCGTCAGAGATTCTCATAGCAATAAAATGGAAATCAACGAATATCAAATTCAACTTTATAATACAGCATCGTGTGTAACATTTAAAATTTTGCTGTAACCGAAAACGCATGGTCAAAGGTCAACGCCATTGATTTCCACGTAGTTAAATTCATTATTGATGTTCAAATTTCCGCCGATGTGTTAAACAGTCTTGAATAAGTGGTTTTTTTTCACAGATTGACAAATCTTTTATATTTTTCTAGAATTATGAGGTGTGTGCCTCATAAAAAGAAAACACGAGAAGGTTCACAGGGAAAAGAAAGTTTATTCTAGCACAAAACGTCACTTTATATGCTAAAACAAGTAGTAGGTTCGAAAACGCGCGCGCGTACAAAACCAGCGTCGCTCGTGGGCGAGTATTGGCGGCAGACTGACTCGTGGAGTGGTCCGAAAACTCGTAAAATCGCGGGGCGCAGGCGTGCACGCGATGGCAACAGCGCATCGAAGAGAGGGATATAAATCGCGGGCGCGCACGAGTGCGAGCGGGATGCTTGTACGCGCTAACGCATGATCATTTTAAACTAAGAAACGAGCGGGGATACGGCCGCGAGAGGCACGGTTTGGCAACATCTCTTTATGGTTTGCTATATGCTCCCCCTCTAGTTCAGGGGAACGCCCTCGCTCCTGGACTAGGACTCTAGGTGCTGTCGCTGGGCGACCTCGTCGCCTTTTTGGGACGACAGGCTTAGGTGGTGGAACACTGTCTTTGCTTTTGTAGGTGGTAAGGTCTTGGATATGATACTTACCAAGGACTTCACCGGGTGATTCTACATGTGATAAGATATAAGTTGTCGGACTTACTTTGCCTGAAATTTGGTACGGCCCGTCACGCTTTGGCGCAAACTTTGCAGTCACATTCTTCGTTGCATTGCTTAGCACGTGGGATTTAAGCAGTACCAAATCACCCACCTGATAGGTTTCTGCAGGTCGGCGAGATTGATCGGCATATTCTTTGGTCTTGTCCTGTTGCATTTCGACTCGTTCACGGATTGCTGTAAGTGAACTGAGGAACTGCCTTAAGTAAGGAGTTATCGATGGGACAAAATTCTCTTTGTCCAGTATAGCACGAAGGTCATGTGTGATCTCAGTGGGGGACCTCATTTCCCTGGCAAAAGTCAAATAGGCTGGTGACACGCCTGTTGTTCGGCACTTGGAACTATTTAGTGCATAGCGAACCAACGGCAGCTTCTTTGGCCAAGATGTGTGGTCCTCTTCCACTAGATGTGCTAGCATTGCCTTTAGGTCACGATTTTTGCGTTCTGCGGGGTTCGACTGGGGATGGTATAGAGGAACGAAGTTCTGATTTACCCCCAGGACGGACATGCACTGGCGCATGACTGCAGAAACGAATTGGACGCCGTTGTCGGATATTATTCGACGAGGCAGGCCAAATCGTAAAAAGTAATCTTCAATCAGGACACGAGCGCACGCTTCAGCTGTAGCTTCTTGGAGAGCGAAGACTTCTACCCACCGTGTAGCTGTGTCCTCTATGAGAAGTACCCAACGCTCCCCCTGGTCTCCTTCTGGTAAAGGGCCAAAAAGATCTATGGCTAGCACTTCGTTCCGCTGACTCATGATCGGAGTTTGCAGAAGACCAGGTGGTTTGGCATTGGATGCTTTGTAACGTTGGCAGTGAATACAGGCACCAACGTATTCAGTTATTATCCTTCGCATTCCTGTGAAGTAATATAGTTGAGCTACCTTTTGGTAAGTGCGGTCGATTCCAGGATGGCCTGCTAACGAAGATTCGTGAAGTTCTTTAAGAATATTTGCCACTTGATCAGCAGGAATGACCAGTTGAGGGGACTCACTCTCTGAATCCGGGTTATATCTGTATAAAACACCCTGGTTCATGAGGTATCCACGTTCATACCATCTTTGAGAAGCAACCTCATCAGTACCTTCAAGTTCTTTAACGATCTTAGTCAGCTCGGGATCGGACAGTTGTTCTTGTCTAATCTGACCTGGAGATTTCGTAGGCAGATCACAAATAATGGAGCAAATACCACAATCGTTGCGAGTGTCGCTTGAACAGATTGGTCTACTTAGTGTATCTGCTACCACATTGGCCTTACCCGGAGTGTACTCGAACTTGATATCAAAGGACTGGAGTTTTAAAGCCCAACGGACCAGCCTTCCTGTTGGCGATTTTAAAGAGAGCAGCCAACGAAGCGGTTGGTGATCACTTCCGATAACTACTGGCTGACCATCGAGGTATGACCGAAAACGTTCGACTGCCCAAACTACCGCGAGCGCTTCCCGTTCTGTGGTCGAATAGTTGCGCTCCGCGTCGTTTAGGAGACGACTGGCATACTCGATAGGTCGTTCCTGCTTACCCTCTCCCTGTAGAAGAACTGCACCTAAAGCGTAGTTGCTTGCGTCTGTACGCAGTATGAAGGGGCTATTGAAGTCAGGTTGAACCAGTATCGGTGCGGAGGTGAGTAGCCGTTTTAGCTCATTGAAAGCTTGGGATTGTTCCAAATTCCAGGTCCAGATGTGTTTTTTTCTAGTCAAACGTGTCAATGGCTCGGCGACTTTGGAGAAATTCGGAATAAATTTCCGGAACCATGAACACGTTTGAAGGAATGTTCGCAAGTGTTTTAGGTTGGCGGGTTCCTTCATATCTTGGACTGCACTTACCTTTTTAGGGTCAGTGGAAATACCTTCTTGGGTAATGATGTGTCCAAGATATCTTACACTCTCTCTTGCAAAAGCACACTTATCTCGGTTTACATGAAGATTAAACTCTTCCAGACGCTTTAACACCAACTCCAGGTCTTCCCGGTGCTGCTGGAATCCCTCGGAGATGACCAAGATATCGTCGAGATATGCTAAAATGGTTACCTCTTTCAGAGCTGCGCAGGAGCGGAGTCGGTCGATTAATCGTTGGAACGTCATCGGGGCGTTCTTCAGACCAAACGGCATTTTCTTAAAACGGTAAGTGCCAAGAGGAGATATGAACGCAGTTTTGTCTTTATCTGACTCCCTGACTTTCACTTGCCAGTACGAAGATCGGAGGTCTAACGTACTCATATAACAGTTCCTTTTTGTTGACTGAAGAAGCTCATCGATGCGTGGCATCGGATAGTTGTCAGTCTTGGTGACCGCGTTGAGGCGCCTGTAGTCAACGCAAAAGCGGATCGTACCATCAGGTTTTGGAACCATCAACGCTGGAGAACACCAAGCTGATTCGCATTCTTCTATTACATCTTCTTCTATCATCTTGTCAATTTCCTGCTTCATCAGCTCTTTTTTTGCTGGAGTGAGACGGTACGGCGGCACTGCTATTGGTGGGTGATTACCCGTATCTATACAGTGCTCGGCGTATGGAGTTGGATCTCCCCCTACTTCAAAGATATTCGCATGCCTTACGAGGACTTCTGCGAGCGCACTACGTTCCGGTGAGTTGAGGTGAGCACCTTCATCAGCACGGAGAATATTCGCAGCAGAGCAGCATAGCTGTTGTGAGGTAGGTTCGAAAAGCAGTTTGTGGTGAATACTATTGTTACTACTAAAGTACCATACTTCTTTGCAGAAATTGATTACTACTCCTGCAGCCGTTATAAAGTCTATGCCCAGGAGAGTTTCGTTATTGTCGGAATCAGGAAAAATGAAAAATGGGATTGTAATGACTGTGTTCTGTAAACTTACCGCCAAAGTAGTAGTAAGCACTTCCATGTCTCGTACGTGACCATCAGCAAGCTTGATCTGACGCATCGAGGAGACAAGGGGTTGACCTTTTCGTAGAAGGAGAGCATATAGTGTGTGGCCAGCAATGCAATGCTTCGCGCCGGTGTCTATTAAAGCTGTACCGCTTACACCCAATATTTCTATATTGAAAATTGGACGAATTTCACGACATGCACGGGGCCTCTCACAACTGTTTCCGCACGACAACACATCTCCGCTTTATATACAGTCATCAGAAATTACATTGATTTCGAAATTATTTACTACATTTTTACCTGTCAACAAATTCCGAGAATATTGAATTTTGTGATTACACTCTTTTTCTGTGGCATTTTTATTGCAAAACAAGTTTTCGTATGAACATTCATTGTTAAGTAATTTTTCAGTGCCACTAG
This sequence comes from Ennomos erosarius, assembly GCA_963580505.1. Taxonomy (NCBI): domain Eukaryota; kingdom Metazoa; phylum Arthropoda; class Insecta; order Lepidoptera; family Geometridae; genus Ennomos; species Ennomos erosarius. The sequence continues at coordinate 1,524,067 of OY756983.1, read as the reverse complement.
CTCCTGAACTATAATCAAGACACTGAAGTAATTTTTCGGTAGTACAATCAGTTTCAATACAATTTGTAAGTTGGTGTAATTTTCCTGAGCAGCTAGCTCTTGCACTATAATTTTTCAAATCAGGTGAGTTATCTAAACAACTAGCTCTCGGACTATAATTTTTCAAATCAGGTGAATTGTCTAAACAACTAGCTCTCGGACTATAATTTTTCAAATCAGGTGAATTGTCTAAACAACTAGCTCTCGGACTATGATTCGTACATTTCAGTAATTTATCCGAATAACTAGCTCTCGCATTATTACAACATGTGGCATCATCGATTTTGTGAGAGCAAAAATGTTTTGATTTAACATTACATACAAAATCGGATTTATTCATAGAGCAAGTACATGCGATGTAAGAATTATGCGGAACCCAATTTCGATAACATATTTTATTATTAGCACTGTTTTGAATGCTGCAAGCAATGTCCGTCGGACACTTGGCCGATTGTGAGTTAGATTTTAAAGCTAACGCATCCCAATGCGGGGGGTTAATAACTTGATTGCAGCGGCCTAAACAATTTTGCAAATTGTTACATGCAACATTCGCCACAGGCACACATAAACACACAGAACGGTTAGTATTATCAGCAATTTGCCCAGTATTGTTATTATTGTCTGTGGTGTTCAAATAATTATTTGTCGAAACAACACGGTTAGATTGTAAACACTCTTTAGACGAATCTAAGCACTCATTAAGCGGACCTACACACTTGGGTGAACACAGGAGTTCAACACTATAAAAGCTTTCTTTACCCGATTCAGCACTATCTCACACTTCAGCTGTAATGTTAGAAAAGCTGGACTCACCTCGACTGGCCAACTTACGACACTGATCCTTGGTGTGATTGTATCGCTTGCAGTACGTACATTGAGGACGGTACTTTTTAGGATCAATGTACTCGGTGGTGGCAGCTGGTGGCGTAGCAAAGACCGGCGTCGGCGTAGCATACGTAGCGGTCTGTGTAGCGCTCGTACCAGGACGCGTAGCACAGGCGCGATGCGGCTGTGGATCGGGCGTGGCGCGGGGCGAGGGAGCGGGCGGGGCGGAAGTATAGCGCGTAGCAACATGAGGCGGCGCAGGATCACGTCCGTTGCGCGTGTTGTTCGGCGGCCGGGGTGCGGGCGGAGCTGGCGGCGGGGGCCGCGGCGGGGGTGCGCGCGTGAACTCCGTTTTCGCGCCTTTTCTTTCATCTACGTATGAATCCTCCACGCTCCGGGCAAGGCTTAATAAAGAGTTGAAGGAGGAAAACTCTTCTCTGCGTACTCTGTTCCTTATTCTTGAGTTCAGGAGGCCGTAGGTCATATCTAACCTTGCATTTTCTGTTAAATCTTGTTTGGGTAATTTAGCGAAAAGTGCTCTAATATTCGATATGAAAATGTCTGTATTTTCGTTACCCTGCGGATTTGCAAATATGTCACGGTAGATTTTGTGTGGTGGCCTTTGGTCTCCGAAGGCTCTAATAAGGCTTTGTCTGGCGTCTGCCCATCCGGATATTTCCTGTCTCACACCTTTCCACCAAATAGCGGCTCGACCGAGAAATAGCATTGATAGCCCTTTTATTATATTTTCGTCAGAAACGCCGACGCAATCAATATAACTGTCAAGGCTGTCGATGAATGTCGTCACTGAATCGTTTTCATCACCGCTGAATGTAGATCGACAGCGGGCCAATGTACCTTGCATACTATCACTCAGTACGGTGGAAGATCTTACATCTCTTATTATTTCTTTGAACGCTTCCGTCTGGGATCTTTGCATGGACGCTATTAGCGCAGCTACGCTCTCTTGAGAGAAGGTCATTTCGCCGCGGTTCGGTGTTGAAGCCGAGGGGGGAACGCTGTTGTTAACAACAGTCGCGTCGTGCACGAACCGCGAGAATTGCGGCGTTGTCGGCGGCGGCGGGACAACACCGTCGGACGGGGCACTCTCCGGGGCGGGGGGTGTAGGAATGCGAGTTGCATCATCCTCGCCACCGTGGTAATCTTTTCTGCTTCTTGTCTGCATTTTAGTAGGTATTAGAAGCTTGTAAGAATACTCGCACGCTGTAGGTATAGGTACACTGATTACAGTTCACTGTTTTACCTAATATGCGTAAGTCAAAGTTCACAAAAATCACAACACAACACACGTTAGCCGTTATGATTCTGACGCGGATGAACGCGGGCACTTTTAGAGATTGGGCGCCATTTATGAGGTGTGTGCCTCATAAAAAGAAAACACGAGAAGGTTCACAGGGAAAAGAAAGTTTATTCTAGCACAAAACGTCACTTTATATGCTAAAACAAGTAGTAGGTTCGAAAACGCGCGCGCGTACAAAACCAGCGTCGCTCGTGGGCGAGTATTGGCGGCAGACTGACTCGTGGAGTGGTCCGAAAACTCGTAAAATCGCGGGGCGCAGGCGTGCACGCGATGGCAACAGCGCATCGAAGAGAGGGATATAAATCGCGGGCGCGCACGAGTGCGAGCGGGATGCTTGTACGCGCTAACGCATGATCATTTTAAACTAAGAAACGAGCGGGGATACGGCCGCGAGAGGCACGGTTTGGCAACATCTCTTTATGGTTTGCTATAGAATTCATAGTTGAGCAAAACGTCATATTTCATTATTCCTAAATCAAATTATTGCACGGTTCCATTCAATTTAAACTTTGTTGACCAGACTAGAGTTTATATTTTTTTTAGTAGATAAGTGAATAATAATTTAATAGTACCTAATCAACCTTAGTAAAAACCTCTTTATATAAGAGTCATTCTGTACAGACTCATGTTGTCATTTAGCATTTACCGCTTGAAAATGAATTTATACTATGAAGAAAAAACCATTTTGAGTTGCACTGTCCTAATGACTTTAACTAGGTAATCCAAAAGCTCCAACCCTCTCTTAGACCAGTTTTTGAGTGGAAATGCAATTTAGATTTATTCATCTTCTTTTTGTCCGTCTGCCAGCATTGTCTCTGAAACAATGGCTTTAGTACTGTCATATCCGGAATTTATCATTCTAACACCATCAACGGAAACGCTGGATGATATGTGTTTATAATGTGGAATCATTGCCACTTTACTCTATAAATGTTTGTATGGCCCATCAGAATGATGTAAGCGCTTTATTCTATCAGACGCGTATTGCATATTGAGTGACCAAAGGACTCGTGAGGATCGAATTTTTATCATTTTTGCTTTGTATCTCTATGTTAGATTTTACTTCTTTATTACATGATTCATAATAACAAAATAAATTCGTTATAACCAGTAAAATCATGAAGAATAAACTCAGCCTTAATAAAATAAATTGAGTCTTGAAAGTCTACGCAGAACTGGCAAAACACGATTGATCTGACAGCACAGATGATCGATCGAGTGAGAATTACAAACAGCGAGATGAACTTGATCCTGACAAAATAGAACATGCTTATTCAAAAAACAAGGGAGGGTGCTAAAAGTTTGTGTTTGTTTGGGACCAAATTTTATTACTAGAGGACGTCCGCCGACAACCGCCCGGAATCCAGGCGCCAGTCGCATTAGACAAACCGATATCGAATCCAACATTAACCAAACATAAAAATGTTTAACGTCACATAAATTACTACCAAAAGGAGCCGATGAATTCACAGATCTACGACACACTAATGTTTTATTACTGATAAAAATTCTCTATAAAATTTTATTTTGAAATTTGTTATTTTTTACCGTCCACAAATCAGTGGAGAATTGAAATTTTATAATGACGATAATGGTGTTATAAACCGTAAAATATACCTGAATGGTCGTGGTCTGAATGAGAAGACAGTAAATAGGTTGTAAATTGATATAAAACGTTTTCGGATCACCCTCGCGTTGCCTACGCATTCGGAGGTTTGGTACACAATAACACTTTTACATGGGGCGTTGGTTTGAAGGACGAGAAATAATGATATAGGTCCCGAAGGACCAACACAATGCTTGTGTATAATAATAGTTGTAGATTTGAAAGTGATTTGAATATGAATGGCACCCTCCCGCGCCTGTTCGTAATAACAAATATGAAGTGTTGCTTTTATTCGTCCCCCTGATGATTTTGACTCTACGAGTTAGTATTTAGCAATTATAGGTATGGGTTTGATTGTGTGCTCTGATTTTGTGTTTTAATTAGTATTTGCATTACTCTTTGATTTAATTGTCAGTCCTTTATTCTCTGGGTGGTTATTCTCTATGGAAACACAAATTCCACACGATACGAAACCACGTCGTTATCGTGTCTTGTTCAAATCGTGTCACAGCGTCAGATATACCTTCACTTTACATTAAAGTTCTCACTTTACATTAAAATCTTTATTTTGAATAAAATATATTGATATAAGTGGTCATATCTTTTGATGTGTTGATGTTTCGGAACGCGTCTCGGTAAAACATATGATTTTTGACAGTTCAAATTGCGCCAATTCCAAATTCATTTCGCGCGGTTTTGTTTTCGTTTCATAGAGAATACAGTTTCGCAGATTTCTTATGTAAGACAAGAAATTCGCGTGGTTTCGAAGCAAGGAATCGATACGGAATAATGGCCCTGGTCAGTGTATATTATGTGCCTCAAAATCATTATCATATAAAGCAAGAGTACGAAGCTCAGTTATTAAATTGTTATTACTTATTATAGTATCTTTAATTCCCTATTTCTGTATAATGTAAATAATAATTTGTTATGTTATTGCTCAGTTTTCAATGTTTGTGGCATGTATTTTTATCGCTTACACAGAAAAAAATATCATAAAAATGTTATCAATACCAACTGCCAAAATTGCAAAAGGCACGCGCCCTGTATAAATATTAAAGGGAGATTAGATACCAATTACACTACTAAATTACTACCTTTATCTACCCCGAGTTTAAAGCTGCAAATCAATTCTAAATTAGATTTTTGAGAACATTTTAGAAAATGAAACAATACGCAATGTTGTTATAGTTTTGCTTTGCAAAGAATATTTTCAAAAATAAGATAATAATGTAATAACGAAAACAAGAGTTTGTAAATGTGTGCCTGGTAATACTTAAAACGATTACACAACTATCAAAAAAAAAAAAAATTAGAACATCTCATACAGGACTAAAACATTATGCAATTAAAACATCTAAGCAAAACAACCCCAAAGCTCGCGCAAAATAATTTTTAGTATTTACTTTTCAAAATGGAATGCATCTGTTAGAACCTAAAATGAAATTCTGTGAAACCTAAAACAAGAAAAACTTTTTCCCCACCCCAGTAACGCAAAACAGCGTAGGTGACACATCTGCGAGTGTTATCCGTATGCAAATTACTTTGAGCCCCGTTTTTAACCGTTTGTTTGTTTTGTGTCGGCCTGTGAATACATACATTTGTACTAATTTATGGGCAGGGGATTGATTAGAGGAATCTAGGTTTATTTATGCTTGTATACTAAGTCTAATTTATAGGAGTCACCCCTCTTTTCACGGTTTGTACTCGTACTGATTATGCTTCCCAGTTCTTTTACCATAATAAGGATCAATTAGTTAGATTAGGTATGGCAATGAGGAGATCCGGTGTCCGGTTCGTTACAAACTAATCTCAAATTGCCTGATTTCATAACGTCTTTTTCTCGTAATGGCTGAAACCGTAACGTCGGAAACCCAAAATGACTCAATCTCAAAATGTCTGAAACTGAACCAACAACTGATGGGGAAGAAAGGTTCTCGAGTGGCGCTGGCGACAACGAACTGGACGCAACGTAGGCCGCCCCCCACTCGGTGGACCGACGATCTGGTGAAAACCGCGGGGAGCCGATGAATGCAGGAGGCGAGTGGCCGCTCAAGGTGGCGCTCTTTGGGGGAAGCCTATGTACAGCAGTGGACGTCTTTGGGCTGTTAATGATGATGATGATGATGATGAGAGGTATTACAGATCTGACTGAACACCGGACAAAGCCTCATTAAACCCTTTTCTTATAACTTAATAGATCCGCATTATACCATCTTACCAAAACTTATTGAAAATAGCACCCAGCTATATTTGTATACGTTCCTTCCAACTCCACCAATTACGTGCTATCCCAACTAAGCTATGATCGCTGCGCAAACTGTAAGGTCTTTAATATTTTGGTATCAATTAAACACCCGTATCTATAAAACTTGTGTTAGACAGATAAACTATTCATTGCTAGTATTTCTGTTTTTTTTTTATTAGAATGAATGACATGACGAGCTAGTCGTTCATCTGATGTTAAGCGACACGGCCGCCCATAACAGTATAGGTAGATTCTGCTAACGGACCAGAGATGAAGTGTTTGCTTATTTTAAAAGATTAACGATTTGCCTCAGTTGTTAAACGACAGTAACTACTATATTTCATAGGTCTTTTTATAGAATAACGTCTGCTGTTAATTTGTTTCGAGCATAATTATTATAATTATTATAAATGAGATGATCACACACAAAAATACACAGTGAAATTGATATTTTGAACCCGTTTAATTTTCTAATTTAATTACGGAAATAGAAATACATTCGCACAACATGAATTCTGGTTCAATTCAGCAAACAGAATTCCATCGCACGTGCAGGAGCGACAAGTTCGCGTTTAGAACACGCCTAAATTGCTAGTCCTGTCAAACGTCGTGACACCACCGGTGATACGCGCCGTGACAGTTCGTTGGCGTGACAACCAATGGCGCTGCGGTTATTTGGTTTTGGAAAGTTTTTCTTGCAGCTCGTTTTGGTTATGTTATTTTCAATTGCATTTAGGAACGTGTCTTCCCCCTGCAGGTACAGATATTATTTAACATCCCATTGTATACAATGACTATGTAGTCATAACCCTAGAACATTATAGTTTTTAATGTGTATTCCAATTTTCCCAGATTTTAAAAGATTCTCGGAATAGACTATGACTGGTTTCAATAAATGGGGATGTTTATGTTATATTATTATGGTTTGAAAAAAATTGAATAATTTAATTTTATAGGTATGGGAACAGGTGGAGGAGGCAAGCAGCCGCTTAAAGTGGCGCTCTCTGGCGGAGGGTTAAGTTTAGCAGTGAACGCCTTCAGACTGTTGGTGATGCACATGACATGAAAATCAATATAAAAAATAAGGGGGTTATCCTTCTAAAAATTACGCAATTAAAATCGATAAAAGCACTTAGTCACAGAACAATAAAGTCAAGCACCCTCTCAAAGATTTAAAATATACAAATTAGTCACGTTATTCTAGGTCACGTGGCGATCGGGCACACGCACGACCGTGATAGGATGCCCGAGCCGTCTTTAACAAACACCCCTCTTAATTGCATTGCTATCCCTGATTAGATATTACGAGGTCTAAACATTTTTAAAAATTGCTTGGACGTAGTACCTAATAAGAACTTTCAATACCCAAAATTGCACAAGTGCCTATAAGTATAAATTATAAAAAAAAACTTCACTCATCTGTCATCTTCACACAGTCTGACCACGTGCACTGCTGAACATAAGCTAGCCAGACAGCACCACTTTGAGTGGCTACTCGCCTCTTGCATCCATCGGCTCCCCGCGGCTTTCACCAGACCTTCGGTCTACATAGTGGGGAGCCACTTGAAAACCTTTCTTCCCCATCTCTTGCCATTTTCTAAGAGCGATGTGGCTTGTCCACTATCATTTCTTTTGCTTGCTAATTCTAAGACCTATATCAGTCACTTTAGATCTCCTGTGGATTTCCCCCTTTCGGAACCGTGTCATAGTAAACCTATATTTACATAATAACAATATCAGTAGTCGAGCACCCCATTTATTTCACCGTTACGACATTTTTGGTGTCTGCAAAACACTGTGTAAACTGACCTTCAACCTTCCAATCACATACTTAATCAAAACTAAACTTTATTCCACAACAGTAAAAGCTTATAACAGCTTGATAAGTTTTTTAGCAAGATATGAAAACTTTGTCACGCAAAGTTGAGCTATGTTTCATAGGGGTTAAAGATAGAAATGGTGTGATAAATTTCAGATCGTTAATCAAATAGTGAAGTTATCATACCCTGTGATCTAGTGACACCTGCCTAACTCCAGAATGACTTTTGTAAATTAATAATACATGGAAACGTAATGGAACTGCCATTTATACTGACAAATTGAGTGCGATTGGGAAATTGGGTGAAAAATGGTCTTTCGAGTGGTGTTGGTTTTTTTATAAGAATGAGTGACGTGACGTAACGTTAGGTGAACGACTAACGTTCACCTGATTTTAAGCGACAGGGCTACCCATAACAATTTCAGTGTCACTCAGAACTTCAGCATAAAGACTGTGCGATATCTCAGGATGACGTGCAGTGTCTTCACGTGTAATCAGGTCATAAAATCTCATTTGCCCAGTAATTTCAATGTTTTTCAAACCGGAACACAGTAGTGTGGCAGTACGTAGTGTAGCAGAAATAAAAATGATTTAGTTTTTTCCCCTATCTTTATCTTATCCTGGAATCAACATTGACAAAACACATAAGAGTTTTTATATTGTAATTGAAAAACTCCCAACTGATGATGATGATAACGACGGGGATGATCCCAATGCTCCCATTTTTTTAAAAGAATATGAATAATGGCTTGAGGTTATACAAATAGACAGAGGTATCAAACTTACCTACAATCTGTCCTTCGTTTTCCATCGTCGGAGTTTAAAACCATTCCAGTCTTCCAACAGAAACACTAACTTGTAATGAGCATTAAAACTTCTGCTCCAGGGTACCTAAGTTCAACAAAAATCGATCTAACACCTTTCAATATGGGTACCATTATCTTCGAAAGAGTTAGCAAAGCTTAACGAACTCATTATAAAGTTGCAGAGACTTTTGAGTTTGGTCTATTTGAGAAGAGATATCTAAAAAAAAAATAATAATAATAACGCCCAACGATCACATACATAGATCCTGGACCCTAACTAGGATTCCCTGTATCTAGGGACCCAGGAACTACGGGGACCATGGTCCCACAACACCCAGACACAGAATAAGTACTTGCGCTTTTTTTTTTTCGGGCACAAATACTTGTCCTGTCGCGGGAATCGAACCCGCCACCTCCGGGTTATGAGCCGACTTGCTCAACCACCACACCAGGGAGGCTGTCAATCTACATGTGGCTAGGTTTATTTTATGTTCCAATATCTGAAAAAAGGCTTTCAAGTTATTTCATAATAGATCAATGAGCATCTACAAGGTATCTAAAATGAGATACAATATTTTCATCAAAATAAACTTTTCAGATCAAACTATTGTACCTACTTAGAAAAGAAGATGTTAGATTTCGAATGGAAGGTAGATTTTTCGCACGGCCGTTGACAAAACATTGTTTTTCTTTATGATGGTAACTTATTTATTAACAAACAGTATATCATTTGGGCACAGAAAACTGAACATAGTTTATTCACAATTATAATCAATTTATTGGTAAGAAAAAGACAAGTCAAAAAGTAATATAATACAAACATGGATGAAATAAAAAAAGAAGGATTGAGTTTTGATTGACATCGAACTGAAGCCCAAAAGTCAGATGAAAGTAGGGCGGCCGGCTGCATATGATGTGAGTGTGTGCGTGCCCCGCTCGTACGTACGAAGCGTTTCGGCTTCCTAAGGGTGCTTCAGTTTTGGATCAGATGGGATTCCCTCCTTTTTTTTTAGCTCCATGAATACAAATATCATCGAGGCAATGCTGCCAGCATGTTGGGTACGCTACCTACCGGCAGTGGGCTGGAGCATTTGGACTATCTATAGGCCATCGCGGTCATACAGTCCATAATTATGTTCTTTGTAGTAGGTATAGTATAAAAAAAAAAATTAAAATTCATTTATTCCAAGCTACAATGGTCTCATATTCACAAACAACTCATCAAGTCAGTCACATTATATAAATTACAATTCAATTAATTAGATTATCTAGATTATTAGAAACTTACAGAACATTAAATAAACATACACTTAGTCACAGATAAATGGCTTTGTAAATCTTTTTATAAGTACGTCACGTGGAGTTGACAACAGCGGTTTATATAGGGACAATCTATCCTGTCTGCCACGACCATCACCATGCCATTACTACAACCCCGTACTCGCCGCACTAGAGATGCGCTTTTTTTGCGCATTGTTGCAATATAGCTAGTTAGTGTGTAGTGTAGTTAGTTTTAGTTTAGTTTAGTTTCTATTATTATAGTAGTTAGCTTGAGTAATAAAGGCATATTGCCCGTAAAAAAAAAATTATGATATTCAAAGAGATAAAGAAATATTTAAAGAATTGAACAACATCTAAGTAATTTTCGTTTTACGAAAATTGAATGTTTTATTTATGGAATTGGTATTTTTTTTTCAGCTATAAATACAATCCATCGATCAACTTTATTTTCTCCACATTTTGTCTTCATTTCATCCCTTGCACTTCTTTCTAAAACTTTCTCACAGCCCGACGCCTGAGGGTGCTACTAATTAACGACAGCAGCTTTTCATTTTCCGATTCCATTACCATTGTTACTCTCAGTAGCTGCTACTTTATCTGTGCCATTGTCATCCTTAATAGTAGTAACTGTGACTTTATCTGGTACCTCTCTGCAGTTTTCTACTTGCGTCAGCTGATAATCTAATAAATAACAAAAAACGTCTTAATTATCAAGTAGGTACTAAAATTACAGGACTATAAGCTAACCTATTTCTTCTACCTCCTTTTCTTATCCGATTTTCTGATTTTTTTTCTTTTGACTGATTTTGCTGACTAACCACTATCAAATTATGTATTATGCTGCACCCACGTGTTTATGGCAACTGCTATCTAAGCTGTGTCATTTGCTCTCTCTGCCATTTACTAACTACTTTCTAATCTGTGAATGGTCAAAGTTGAGGGCGGCAAAAATATTTGATGTATGAGTAATTGTTTGGGTGTAACGTGACGCCGTGGGTTTTTAATGCAAGGGGTGAAAACGGACCCCATGTGTAGAGCTTGTTTTAATTTAGCAAATGGTTTCTTTTTGTTTGTTGAAGAAATATATCAACATCGAATTTTTTAAAGGACTGCTTTCATTGGTAATAACTCTCGCGGTGCTAAAAAAGTGCAGGCCAGAAGTCGGATGACTATGATTGCGTAATAGTTATTTGTGCAACAAGAGAGCAAAGTTGATTTTTGTGTCGATTGCTAATGTTGAATCCCGAGCAAGCGAAGGATTCCAGTATTGAATCACGAGCGTAGCGAGTGATTCTAAGTTACAATCCTGAGCGAGCGAGGAGCGAGTTAATATTATGGTGTGTATTTAGCCAGCTTTAGGTTGCATTTATATGGAGTTTTGGAAAGAACATGATTTTTTCTTTTTTTTTTTTCTGTGTCGTGCTTTTGGCGGTAACGCTATAGTGTTTCGGTACTAGGTAAATAAGTACCTACATGTAATGATGTTCTCACTGCTGAGGTGAAAATTTGTATGTGCTACTCGGGAGCAAAGTTTTTGCATCTCGTGCCATTGAATACCTCAGGATTCTAACTAAGAATCACTCGCTGCGCTCGTGATTCAATACTAGAATCCTTCGCTTGCTCGGGATTCAACATTAGCACTCGACACAAAAATCAACTTTGCTCTCTTGTTGCAGAAACAGCTATTTCCCCACGCAGTGAGCAAAATACAATTTTGCACACTGTTTTCTCGTAGCAAAGGGTGCCTGTTCGAGCTGCTGAGGTGAAAATATAATATCAACGCTATTATCTTATACATTGAGGTATGATAATAAGTATTTCGTATGTAAAGTACAATATAGATCAACACCTGGGATGAACACAGATCGATGCATTCCCATCTGCCTCATAATATGACATGACGACAATATTCAGTAGGTTTCCCTGGATTAACTGACGCAAATAACAACTTAAAAATGTAGTCAAACAGCTGAATATTAGGCAAAGATGAGAAATATTCATACTCAGCGACTTTCATAAAAGCAAAGCGGCTCTCATGAAGGCAGGTAACGGGCACAAAATGATATTCTTCCATATTATAGTCAGAATTTCATATTCCGAAGGGCTTTAGAGCGAGGACTGATTAAGTTTAAATATAGCGGTATTTAGTAAATACCGCTTTATTTAGATTTAACGGTGCGGTTTCTGGAAAGGGGGGCAATGATATTCCCCATTACAGTCAGAATTTTATATTCAGGTAGATTAAAGCTGTCTGTAAGTAGCAGTACTTACAGACAGCTTTAATCGGTCCTGAAATTTTAAACATAAACTAATAGGGATATTTTGTGGCCACTATCGTAACTAGTACCTACCTACAGCTGATGCTGCTATAATGCTGTTGTTGTGTTTTGTTGTGTGTATAATATCAAATCTAATGTAGTAATGTTATATGTAGGTGTAGGTTGTTGTGTTGTAAGTATATATAATGCTTGATATTATTAAATTTTGATCCCGCTTGGTTTATAGTACTTATAATATTATTTGGTTTCATTTGTTCGTCCCTAGCAGCCTTAGAGCATTTATAAATGGAGGTGGCAAGGCAAGGCATATGGCGCTAATTAGTCATATTCATTATCATAGTGTGCGTGTTAGCACTGCGTAACTACGCTAGATCATATAACGGTGTGCATGTTTTAAGATGGTGTGCGGCGTGCGTTTACAGGCGCGGTTTGCGCGTATGCTATGCGTGCTTACCTCGTCCCCCGTAAAATTCGGCAGAAAATAATGCTTGCGAATTATAACGTTAACATCTCCATTGGTTAGATGCTCTAAGCTAGCAGCACTAGCATTTAGTTTAACATACCGATGCCTACACAATACTATCCTGGATATAGGTAAAGGTAATAAAGGTAAATGGTAATAGTTTTTGGACGTTTCATGTGCATGTACAACACCCAACACCATTAATTTATAATAACTCAAATTAATAAAACCAGTTATTGGTCCTCACCTTGAAAATGTTATCTCACTAAACCGGTTGAGCATACAGGAACCACGTTAGAAAACCCCAGAATCCCGAGGCTTAGTTTTTGAACCGCCAAATGAATTAAGCCCATAATATTCTGATGCTGAGAATATTCAGGGGCCTCTGCATAAAGTAAGCATAAATATCACAGGTTCTATACACGGTTGCGGGCTTCGTGTTTGAATTAAGCGGCATGTTAGACTATAGTCTTTATGAGAAATAATTTTGTCACCGGGGATTGTTTGTTTACATAGATTATTCTATGTAATACTGTTGATAAATAATTAGTAGTACATGAATGTGTTTTCAGTTTAGAAGTAGGAATAGCTTTTTGATTAGGTAGTCCAGTCATAGACGTAACAACATCCTCCAGTGTCAGTTTTAGTCCAAATCCATAGTGAGCACTGCCGGAGAATGCAACTCTTTCCCATCTTATTAGTTTCCTAAAAACTAAAACCTAGACAGTTTAAAGTATATCTTCAGTCACACCATAGCGCATTATTAGGCACGTTAGTAGCCAAACGTAGCTACAATAAAAAAAAGTTGCTGAGTTCCAAATATCTTCCAACTACCACTTGAGAAATGTAAACATTTTATTTTATTTATTTATTTTATTTTATTATCTTCGGAAAACTTACAGCTAACTAAAAAACATCATGAATATTTATTAATACTTAAGGCTAATTATGAGATTTCACATTTATGTAACTACGTACTTTTTATCAAAATTTCACAGGCGTTAGATCAAATTTGAAAAAAGTTAAGAAGCATATTTATATATTTATCATAAAATCTAATAGTGAAATCTGATGAAATAATTAAGCTATGACACGTAAAATGGGATGCTATCCCTAAATGCACTTAGGAAAGGTATTTTCGTTCTAAACTAAAGGAATAAACAGAAAATGGTTGATTTTACTTGCAACCAAAATGCGATTTAGAAAAATTCAATAGTACTTAAAAGGTACTTAGGAAACAAATAGATTAATCGTAACACTAAAAACAATGTTACCAACCCACGCTTACACATTTGTTAACACAAAGTACTTTCTATTAAGTCATGTTAAGTCGATAAAAGGTCTCTCTCCCATGTCTCATTGATGTCTTGTCAATCTATTGTTTTGTACACAATGAGAATATGATCAATCTCATCGTTAATAACTAGTTGTCTGCTTAATGCCTTAGCTGTTTCATTTGTATCTATATTTGTACTTATGTTGTAAGCCTGGATAACTTTGGAAATACTTTCTATTACTTCATCATCATCATCATCATCATCATCATTATCACCATCATCATCAACAGCCTATAGACGTCCACTGCTGAACATAGGCCTCCCCCAGAGAGTGCCGTTTTGAGCGGCTGCCCGCCTCCTGCATCCATCGGCTCCTCACGGTTTTCAACAGGTCGTCGGTCCACTTAGTGGGGGGTCTGCCTACGCTGCGCCTCCCGGTTTGTGGTCGCCACTCGAGAAACTTTCTTCTCCATCGGTTGTCAGTTCTGCTAGCGATGTGGCCTTCCTATTGCCATTTGCTAATTTTAAGGGCTATATCGGTCACTTTAGTCCTTCTACAGATTTCCTGGTTCCGGATCGTATTTCGCAGGGAAACACCAAGCTCTCGCCATAGCTCGTTCTTTATACGAACATGTTGTATTCTATTTACTATCGGCGATAGCATATAAACTCATAAACGATTTTGTAACATGGACAAGCTAATAACTGATGACTATAATAAATAAATTTCTTGTTGTATGTGCGTCTGCTAATGAATACCTACAATAGCAGACACTGCCTCCTTTATAAATAAATGAAGTGTAATTGTAATAAAATAGCTATAAACATTTTTTAATGATGTTTTTGATCCAAAGTCTTTGCGCTTCTGCAAATAATGTCCTTATAACATTTAAATATTCGCTTTTCCTCTGCTCTGTGCACAATCTCCGTAGAGCTTGGAGCTTGTCCATATATTTCACGGGCGGTCTGCACTTAATAGCCCGCCGGCAGCCCGATAATTTTATTATTGGTGATTTTTTCTCTCTGGCAATGACGCTAGCCGCATTTAAAAAATAATAGATTTAGTTTTGCTTTTAAATGGTGAAATGGATCTCCGTGGGGGTCCGCTTTATTAGCACGGTTTATTATTTTTTGCTGAGTGTGGGCAGTTTGTTCTGTTTCGAACTTAGGGGTAATTATGTTTTTTTTTTAATTTGAATAATTTGCCTTTGATTTTGGTTTAATGGCTGCTTGAGGCTGACTGATATGCAAATTTTAGTTCGAAATATTGATTGATATTGCTGTCTTCTATACATTATTTAACTACAAAGATAAGGTAACTAACATATTTATAAATAAATATAAATTAAAGATTACAAATACTTATAATGTACCCATAGGTACCTATAATATCAATTTAGTTAATAAAAGACAATAATTTATAAATATTCTCATTACTTCTAATTGGTGTCAATTTAATGTAATGAATATCGCAATATCAAAGAGCGATTTCATGGGAAGTAAGTTTGTAATATTTAGACCGTAATTCGATACGATGACTACATTTTATGAAATTAACAAACATGACATAATCAAACCCATTAGAAATATCACATAAAATCTTGCGAATTAAAACTTTATAGTCTCGAACATAAGGGAGATAATAAACATGGAATATAGTGTCATACTACGAACCCTTTTAGAAACAAAATAAAGTTATATCAACTAATTATAGATCTTACGACCTTGGAAATAAAAATGAAGCAAATTCAACAGAATAGTGGCAGTCAACATTAAACATGGGGTCAAAATAAAATGTGTGGGTAACTACAATAAAATAAAATGGTTGAACGACTTGGTCGTACAATGGCGGGGTTCAAATCGATTAGTGGCGCGATAATAGTCTTTGGAAGGCAGCTTAACGTTTTAGGTTCTAATAGTTTTTCTCTGTATGATCTTGGTAACAGAGATACATTCTTTTGGGGCTTTCACTATGCTATTCGATGGCTTTACATAGTGTACATACATGCAATTTAACACTTAGCAGTTTACGCTTAGTAGCAATCACTGCTATATTGTTTATTAATTATCTATCTAATAAAGTGCGTCATCATCATACATACCATTTTGTTATTTATAATGCACGAGATCATGAAAGAGAAAAAAGTAAGAACCTTTATTATTTATCAAACTATTAGTGGAGGCTTTGCTTGGTAAAATGTTCTGTCTATACCCACTAAAAACAAAATATGGCGTGAGATATTAGGACAATAAAGTTTTAGGCTGAGTTGCACCACAGATAAAGCTACTGTTACGGTTTAAACAATAAAAAACAAAGCAAAGCGTGCGCGGTTACAGCTAGCAGTTAAAGTATACTTTGCACCAGCTTATAAGCTGGTGCAACTCACCCTTATATTCCACAAGTAAAAATAAAGTAACTGGATGACTTCATATTAGCTCTATCAAATAAATTAATACACATACTGTAACGACGGTATTCATTAATCATTCTCTAAACATTTTGACATTCTATTGCGCGTTCAATTGAATGAACCAAATGATATATTTAAAGCGAAAAAAATACGACAGTATCGTTCTTATTTCATAACAAATAGAGTAGCTTATTGCACCTATCAAAGTGATCGAGCTCTATATTTACGGGATAAAAATAAATCATTCATAGCACTCGGCACTTGGAAACGAATCGATTCAAAAAACTACGCTCATTGAATCGATAACAATGAAAATCGCTATAACAAAGCATCCGATTTGTGGGCTGCAAATTATAAAAGTTTAGAGGTTATAAAAATTTTAACGAAGTCAGATTATACCACTATTACCACTTAGGTAATCAAACCCATATTAAACACTTAATACCAAACATGAAGTTTCGACACATATAAGACAAAACCCCATAAAAAAGAAAAAGGTGTTAAAAATATAATTTTGCGTGACGCCATTGTATAGGTCCTGAAGACTTTAATTCAAAATCAGAACTGATTTTCAGTGGGAACCCACATTCATGAAATATGACATCACGAACTCTATAGTATATGTTATTTTGTGGTTAAAACTGTGCATTCAGTATGTATTTAATGTTTGAGTGTATCCACTCAGGCGCGACGCGGCGGGCATAGGTAGGTCCCAAAGCAATCCAAAGAAAATAATAATTTACTAACCTCAAATAGCGCGGCATGGTTTTGCATATTTACGGTTTATACGAAAAAAAAAGAAGCAGTGTTTTAAAATTTCAAAACTAGTTTTCATAAGTAGCATTACTTGGCTTTCTAAACAAATGTATTTTTACTTGTGTTGTAGTATAAAAAACACACACAATAACACTACACATAATAATTGACGCTCCGCCGTACCTAAAGGAAATTACTCTGTCGCCGGCGCGAGATGCAATTTACACTGAGGCATTTTTTTCCTCCTGAACCATAGAAACTTTTACTTTATTCGATAGTGATGTTCAACTAGTTTCTATTTTAGTCGATTTATAACGAGTAACAACTCTAAAAATTGAATAGTCGAAGTTTTGCCATCCCTAGTAGTGCAATCAGCTGTGAGCCACTACTGTGGCCTCTAGCACGTGAGGTTCCTTGAAGCGGGTTACAAATGTGGCCGAAGCGCCTGAGCGGGTATTTATGTATACTTATACCTAGTGCCTACGTATTTAGGCTGTTAAAAACTGTCATCAGCTAACAATCGCCCATAACTTATATTTTAGTCCACACACTGATAATGAAAATCGCCATAACAAAGGCACAGTTTTGCGCTCAAAATAAAATAAAGCTCAACACTTGAGCCATTGTTTTATAATGCCCATAGAATTGTACTGAGGATGTGTGAGGTAATAACATAATGAGTTATTAGTATTTGTTTAATGCTTGCGTGATGACTGGTGTAGAATATTAATAAGTAAGCGTGTTTTGATATTGTGCCTGAAGTCGTGACGCATCGATTAGGGACCACAAAGTTTAGACTATACAGGTTATGTACAGGGCTATTTTTAAATTTACTGAAAACCTTCTAAGGAATAATGTATTAACTTTTTAATATAGGATCTGCGGTATTAACGCCAAAATAAAAAAGTTGTGACAAAAATCTTTGAAAGTTCTAGAACAAAAGTTGCTTGTTTCTTATTACAATGGGTTATCAAGTTATCACCTAAATATTCTTGTATAGTTTTGGTTTTATATCGCTTAAGTGTTAATTATTAATTAATAATAATTACTATTTGATAATGAAAACTCAAATGCTAGGTCAGACTTATAAGTATAATTTTTTTTTAGTACCAAAGTAAGGTAAGTAATGTACTTATGTGACTATAAAATTATTACATCTAAATTATAGTTTTAACATTTGTGTAAAAAACGAACATGGAAACACAACTACAAAACGTAAGTACTCTCAAAGCCATCAACGTATAAATCAAGTGAAACTGCTATTCAGCACGTAAACATCATTTTAAAAATCGTATCCAGTTTTAACACATTACAAGCTCTTTGTCGGACAAATAACGAAAATTAGCAAGATTTTTTATTATCAACAAACACGACACTTGCAAGGACTGTAGAACCTAAATGAGAACATCAATTATTCAGTACAATCTATCTCTCTATCTCTCAAAGTCCCAACCCATTTAGATTTAAAAAACTTTCTTTCTCTCACTAACGTGAGTCATAGAGAGATAGCAATATTGTAGAGAATGACCAATAAAAAGGTAAATTTTATACCGGTAAAATACCGCTTTTTATGCTATTTCAATCCTCAGAAGTACTTATCGTATTAACTTTCAAGTCGTTAAATAATTTACTCAGAAAACATTGAGAAGATGCTGTTTGATGAATAAACAAAACGTGATTACGGAACCTGAGTTTTCCTGGTTATAATGTTACCAAATGTGTGACTGAAATAGTGAATGCAGTATTGCTTATGAATTGGTGTATTTTGAAAGAGTCCAAGTAACAATTTGTTAAATATTCGTTTCGTAAGTAAATAGTAAAAGTATTATATTTTATATTAAAACATTAATTGCTCCATCACGCACAGATGTAACATTACTGCTTCTAATTTGCAAACAAAATTTTGTATTTAGCTTTCCGTATTTGTCTTTAGCCTAGCAAGTGATAAAAGTAGGCAAATAATTCCTTTATTTGCTTACTAAATTCAGAGGAGGTTGTATTCTATGCGTTTTAAAGCATGTATTGTAGATAGATCTATATCTCTGGTCCTACCAATGCCCAACTTCCTACAGCAAACAACTCTATCCATAATATTTTAGCTAGACAAGTAACAATTAGTTAAATACTTGTTTCGTAAGTAAATAGTAAAAGTATTATATTTTATATTAAAACAAGTAGGGTATACCCATCAACCGTGTCCACGCATTGTAACGTTGTGCGTAGCAACATTACTAAATTTACTTAAATTCTATCCTAAAATATATAAAATACTAAACTTAAAAATTGATGATGGTTCACGTAGGTAGGTATAACATTAATTGCTCCATCACGCACATGTGTAACATTACTGCTTCTAATTTGCAAACAAAATTTTGTATTTAGCTTGCCATATTTGTCTTTAGCCTAGCAAGTGATAAAAGCAGGCAAATAAATCCTTTATTTGCATAAGGGTAGTAGAACACGCGATACGATCGTGTAAGAACTATGCGGTGCCGGAAACCCAATAACGTATTTCGTCGGTATCATGTCTCGCTAATCAGTTGCGGACCTGCAGTGTATCGTGAACAAAGATTTTAAGTTGCTTGTTTAAATTACTGTTAGTGTTTTGGTGTTGGTAAAGGGTGAGGTCTGCAAGAATGTGAATGAAGACCAAAAAAGATGTCCTAAGTGACAATCAAAGGTTCGATACAACTCAAGTTAAAACAACAATTCCATATCCAGAATCGAGATAGATGATAGAAGAATAGACTAACCTAATAACAATGATAAAATCGTTTTAGTGCTACTCAAAGCTGTTCTTTCCATCATTTTGGACAATGGCAAGGCACCGTCTGATTCCAAACTTCCATACTCGTCTACTGCGTACATTGTCCTTGCATTAAGCGCTATCAGACCCTTATCTAAGCTTATAATATACGCTCTGTGGAGCACATTTGCTAATCGCCGCATCGTTTTACTCCCTATAGATGGATACAGCGATATCGGTGTAGGGTTTTACGCAGGGATTGTAAGGGAGATCCTGATTACGAGCAATTTGCCATACGCTTGTTTGGAATTAGATTCTTAATGGTTTTTATTTTTACTTAGTTGACTCTGGTGCAAGCGATTCGGCACAACGCAGTAATTTGAAAAATGCATTCTTGACCTTATATTTAAGTTCGAGAAGACTCTTAAGTTTGCCTATAGCTCCAATAGAGCTAAATGAATTTATTATACTTTAATCCATACACTTTAAAAAATCTTTAACATTTCTTTCTTTGACTTCATACCTTTATACCGTCGCCTATGCTTGTGGACTGCACAGTCATCAGTTTTGAATTCTAAACCCAAATCTTCAACTCCACAGTTACTTTCAGTACATTTTTAATTTTTTATCATTGGACAGTTTTAAAAGCAAACAACCGTAATTGATTACAAGCACTTAACTTTAAGCTTAATCTACAGCAATAAAATCAATGTAAAGTTAAAACACAAAAAATTACTCCGTATTTAAGATAAATATAAAAAGATGCATTTAAAATCCAGTTCCGTCAGAGCTAATGTGGGAACTTTTATCATGATTATATCACATCATTGGTTACCAACTTACCATGTCAGGCTGGGATCGCAAACCGTTTTTGACCTACTTTCACTATCCACTAGAGTTTGGTTTGGTTCGTTTTACTGATTGCAAACAATGCATCTCAATCACCCAGAACTAAATTCAGAGGAGGTTGTATTCTATGCGTTTTAAGGCATGTACTGTTGATTGATCTATATCCCAATAATAATGCCCAACTTCCTATATTAAACAACTCTATCCATAACATTCGTACGTATTCGTAATAATGTGTATAAACCAACAATGGTTGGGCTGGTGGTTGTATGTTCAATAACTGCAGTAAACTGACTAACTAGGTAATATGAACTGATAAGTAATTAATTCCATTTGTATTCTATAATCTTTTTAGCATTATCATTATTATTATTATTCATTTATTTCATACAAAGTTTTACATGGGATTACATACTAGGGCCGGTAAACCTCGCAAAGGTTTGTCATTATCAGCCGCAAGACATCCACTGCCATATAGAGCTCAGACGTCCACTTTACATAGGTAGTAGAACGTCATTTTGAACGGCTGCTTTCCTTTTGCTTTCAATATCCTCGTGGGTTGACCAGGAGCCCTATTATGATGAATATAGCAGTGCTGCCGCTCAACTGCTGTTCTGGAGGTGTGGATAGCTAACTTTGACACCTGAGGGTCTAGCAAAGCTCCCTCACGCTAACGCTATCGCCAAACGCTAACTCTAAAATTTACTGAAATGACATTTCGGAAATCGCTAACTTTTCCGCAGCGAATGTCATTTCAATACATTTTGGAGTTAGCGTGAGGCGTTAGCGCTAGTGGTTGGTATCTTTGCTAGACCCCCTGTATTGTTTATTTACACCAAACCAATTATCTACCATGTGTCACTAATATTTAAATGCTTACATCAAACTATATCACTTATGAGGTATCTAGATTCAAGTCATCATGTACATAAGGTAGTTACACAACCAACATCATACACATCCAATCTTCATACAATATAGAAACTACATAACAGACATTATTGGTGCGCCAGTAACAGCCAAAAGGCGTGGTCTGCTCTATGCAACAAGATTATTGCACATTAATTCAAGGACATAAGCATAGCTTTGGTGTTTCTGCAGATGAATGCAATGATTTAGGTGTCTGGGACGATGGTAATTTGTATGGGGTTATTATGCAAACTTCCTATAGTTATATGCAAAACTTAGCTACTAAACAATATTTAAAATAACAAGATAGTCAATGAAACGTACGACCGTATAGGTATAGCTTAGTTGGTTAAACTATGAATTAGACAAGGATTCCAATAATTTCAGCTCCAACAATTTACAAAAATATCTAGAAAAATTTAATAATTCATTCACGAGTAGTAAATTTTTTAGTTATTGCTTTGTTACGTATAGGACAGGTACATGTATACCTAGATTATTAACAAGATGCTGATGAATGTTATTATGCAAAAACGTGGACATTAGTTTACCGAAAATATTCAAATTAAGAAATATAAGTTAGAACAAAAGTTGTTTTTTTTTATAACTGGATATGCCCGCTTTTTTTTTTGTTTATTTAAAAATGGCTAAAGTGATATGAGTTTATACCCTAAAAGGTACAGTAAATTAAAAATAACCCTGTATTGATGACTGCAATCGTTCAAGCATGAATTATGCAACAGTAAAGCTTCTAAAACGTTCTGAATCTACATCCCTTCCGACCGATTCAAAACTGAAGTATCAGTTAAACGAACGAAAGAATTTCGCTCTGCACTCTAGGCATTGCATTTGCATACACAACTGTTGCTGTTAAAACTTCTAGACAATCCTAGAACTGTATTTTGCCTGCTCGGTCTGCTTTTACAACTGCGTTCTAACTATTTTGAAATAAAAAGTTCCAGCGCTCCGAACTAACAACGGTGCGGGGAATTTATTGAAAGTTTTGCTGAATAAAAATGTTTTACTTCAAAGCATATTTTGATTTAGCATTATCCAACACGTTTAATAATAATATGAAATTGTTACGTTAACTTAAAGTTAAATTAAAGAAAAATCAGACCGAGTTATTGCTAAGCCTGGGCTTCAGGCATACTTCACTCATCTTTGGAATTCCAGGACTGCTCATAGTTTTTCATTTTGTATTATTGATTATTGATGGCTTGCGTTCACTATCTCACATGGAACTTTAAGTATACGTATAAGTTCCTTGCTATCTCACTAGTGGCAGTGACAATACGCAGCGGCTGCTAATGACAAGTCCTGCCGGAGTCTTTGTTTCCAGAACTATAACCTGGGAAAAAAGATGACGTAAAACGTATGCCTCATGCTTTTTATTGTCGATTTGACAACTCTAAGATGAGTTCTCATCATTATCGTGACACAACATCAGGTGAGTTCTACATTTTAGTAACTACAGTTTCCTAAACAAAAGATTCTAGATTTTCTTTGTTTATGAAACATAAAACAACATAAAACATATATGTTTATTTTCTTATATAATTTTAATAACACTACGAAAAGTTTAAGACAGAATTTTTTTTGCATCTGAACATACCCAGAAGAAAACCAATATGAAAATAAGAAGTCCTTCTTCACCAAAGGTATTCCAATAAGACCCTCATGATGGAACTTGATTACACTCCAACCTCAATCGTCACCTCAACAATCGAGGTCAGAATTCTATCGGCTTATACCTTTCTTCAAGAAAATAAGGTCCCCAACATTTCCATGTAAATCGTCATCTGGTAGCCGTCGAGCCTCAGGCCAACGCGGTACAATTGCCTCTCACATATTCAGTAAACTGAGGGCCAATTTTTGATGAGTTGGTATACAGTTTACAAGTTCACACGTAAAATGTTCGCACTTATTTTGATAGTGAAGATTTTTTTTGAATAGACCAACCTGATATGAATCAAGACAGACGGTAAACAAATTATGAGCTTGAGCGTGATTCTGTCAAAATAGGCACAACCACAAATCTAGCGATGTAATGTCATAGTCATAGAGTTAAAAAACCAATATTATATTATCTATGTCCAAAATGAACAAATCAACATGGTTACAAGTACACCCGGTTTATATTTATCTTAATAAGCAACTTTTATTAACAGTTTTTGAAATTGCTTGAAAACTTAGTTACATTTATTCTAACTGCACTACCTAGTTGTTAACTAGCCGCACTTCTATGCTACGCTATTTGTAAGCTAGCTACACTACTCATTACTATTGTTACTACTAACTATTACTATACTCTATCTGTTATTACTCACTACTTTACTTGTGAAGCAACTACACTTGTTATTACTAAACTACACTATTTGTTACTAGTGATTAAATTAGACTACTAGTTAACTAGAAGAGATTAGAATAAACTAGTGCAGCCTATGTAAATGATAAGCTCTCCGTGGGCAGGGACTTTAATTTTGGAGACTTGTGAAACTATTCTTGTGGCTTTCAATTTTCTTCCCACAATTTTCACCACCAACAAACCGGCCCTGGTAAGGTCGCATACATTATGCATTCAGTCCGACCTGGCATCGGAATCAATCCGGTGTTTGGTGCAGATCCGCAAAAACTGCCTACGCAATGAGCTACATAGATCCGATGTAGTGTAGTTACATAAGAATTATTTGAATTACTTACTACCTTCAAATTATTTAGCTAAATAAAGGAAGATGCTTCGGCTACGTCCCTACGTCACGATGGGAATCCAGGTATGAGTGAGGATCATTGTCCTGCAACTACCGATAACGACACAGAATTGCTCTTTTTCTATGCAAGTCTACACTAGGTAAGTATAAGTAGGTACGTAAGTAGGTACATGTACCTACATTTAGGGAAATTTTACCACAGTACTCTCTGGCCCAACATGCAATTACTACACCACAGAGGCAGATGCCTTTGGCTAACTGACAAGGATTACACATGGAACAACCATCAGCAGACTTTAGGGGGCTGTTCCAAAAATACGGTCTTAGTACTGCGTATTTATAATCATCATAATTACCATCGACAGCCTGAAGACATCCACTGCTGAACATAGGCCTCCCCCAGAGAGCGCCACCTTGAGCGGCTGCTTGCCTCCTGCATCCATCAGCTTCCTCGGTTTTCACTAGATTGTCGGTCTAGCTAGTGCGGGCCGGCTTACGTTACATTTTTCAGTTTGTGGTCACCACTCGAGAATTTTTCTTCTCCATCAGTTGCGTTTTTGTACTCAAAACCAATAAAAAAATCTTGATTGCCTCAAAGTAAAAATCATTAATTACAAAACGAACCTAGTTTCATTAACTCCTGACGAAGATTTATATAATTTAGAAAAGTACCATTACAATAAAGCATTTACGACATTCACGTCTAATGAGAGACCTCCGTAGGCCTAGCACGAATATTTACGCACGCGTAAGTGTAACGTTAACGTAAAACCCCCCTATTATGATTGCGTCTGCCGCTCAACTGCTGTCAAAGTTCATACAATTTTGACAGCAGTTGAGCGGCAGACGCGCGTCAGCAGCGCTGCTAGCTCAATCGTAATAGCGGGGCAGATCAAAAGCCATACAACTGGCTTACGTTAACGTTACACTTACGCGCGTGTAAATATTCGTGCTAGGCCCACCGAAGCTAAGGATATTATCGAAGCCCTAAAAAGGTCATAAAAGACCGAATACCCAACGGGGACAAAAGGAATGTCCGACAAAGCCCGAAAGCAGGATGTTTTCTTCTTCTGATGTATAAACCGGTACTGAATTAACTGAGGAGTTTATTTATTTATTCCGGCTTCCTATTGACAATTACATTGTTTTAATTATTGTCACACAAGGTCACTTCAATATAAATATAAGAGAAAAAAAGTTAGAGTGAGTTTATGGCCGCAGTTTTGTAATAAGTATTATAAACGACTCTACTATCAAGTGGATTACCTGCTTATTCATTGCTTGTTTACCACTCATAAGAGTGAGACTGTGTTCAAATCAAAGTCGAATACTTAAATAGTTTATTGCAAATTGCTACTTTGGGAACTAAAAATAATTTATATTAACGTTGGAAACAAATCAAACTACAAAGTGCTTAATAATAAACATATAAGTAATAAAAAAATGTATTAAGTCATCATCATCATTATCGTCGTCATCGTCAGCCTTTTTGCATCCATCACACGTTTGGCAGGCGCACGTACAAAATAATAATATAGTTAGATACCGGATTTCTTAGGTTACTCGGTCCTCACGCTATAACTGTGAATAGAACCGGTTGTTAAGCGTTAATTTTCTATAGGTTTAATGAGAATGGTTTAAGGTAACATTCAGTAATAACGGTAATGGAAATTGCCATCGTTTTATTGGAAAAGCAAAATGCCTACATATAAAATGACTGTATATAGGTATACTTATAGCGAGTATTATCATTAAGCTTAATAAGAATTAAAACCGGATCTCGTTATAAGTATGATAATTATTATACAAATCACTCGTAGGAGGATATCCTGTATAGGTATCTAGGGATAGGGACCCAGAAACTACGAAGACCATGGTCCCACAATACCCAGGTACAGAATAAGTATTTGCGCTATTACGCTGTCCACAAATCGGTATAATACCTACTACATGTCCTGTCGCGGGAATCAAACCTGCCGCCTCCGAGTTATGAGCTGACCTGCTCAACCACTTCACCACAAAGGCTATCTTCCTACTAGTCCTGTGCTTTTTCTATTAATATCTAGGTAAATAGTGAGGGTGGAAGTTTATATGAAAAACCAAACTACGAGACCGATAAAAAAACAGTCTAATCTGTTAGTACTTATAAATAAAATATTTAATTAAAAATTTTTGAAGTCAGCGAACTCAGAATAGTGTCATGTGACTAGCTTAATTTTTATCATTAAAATTTCAAATTTGTACCAAAATAAGTAAACACAGACATAATTTTACAATACCTATTTATGGTTAGTATTCATCCTTTATCGGCAAAACTTATAATCTTTCTAAGAAACTTCTCACTTGCAGTCGTATTAGAGAAGATCAAATAGTGATTTCTTTGGAGAACCAATATTTCATTAAAGAAATATATAAAAGTACCCAGGATGTGATTTAAATAAACATTATTACTGTAACTGCATTCCAGAGTTCAAAACAGTATTGAAACTTAATACAAAATGATCAATTTCGATCAACACAGGCTAACATTTTAGCTTAGGGCATTTCTACGATCCACAGCAATTGAATTCACAAATTGGACATCTCGTCGTAGCTTTGATTGCATTTGAATTTGCAACGGGCCGAATGGCCTTAAATGGTTTAGTATAATAATTATGAATCCAGGCCTGTGGTGTTGTTTTTTCCTTTAAACGAGCGGCATTCATAAAAGCTATTTGAAATATTGTAATTTGTTATTTTGATAGATAAAGTAATACAAACAAGGTTTGTATGAGACAAAATCTCCAGCATCATGTACTTTTCCAAGACAATATCTACATGCTTTCTAATGTTACAGTTAGAGAAGCCGGTGAGCTTACCAGGGGTCTAGCAAAGATCCCTTTCTATTAGCGTTAACGCCAAACGATAGCTTAAAATGCATGGGAAAGACAGATATTTACTAGACTCCCAGCGTCTCTACCGCGGCTCTACAGCTGTATTTAGAACTATTATTACCTTAAGGTACAAATTCGCTACATCAGATACTGCTTAGAAAAGTATATTATGTTAGAACCGTCATTGACACCTTATCGGTAAGGCTCGATCTTCCGATCGGAGCTGATATCTTGGAAGTCATGTTTTTATCTACTTTAAATTGCTAACACAGACTGCATGGAGCATGTCCGTGAATGCAAGAATGGTTTGCTTGATGCAGTAATAATATATGAAAGTAAAGAAACTACCCATTCTAAATAATTTTGTTCTATAAGGTAGGTATGCTTCTTCGAAATCTAGGACATCCAGAAATTAACTTTGTAATCGATGTTGTTATCTTCGGCGGAAGCAAAAGCTCCCAGACCAAAATATCTCTTATTTCTGTAATACAGAAAACTGCTAAGACAGCCGCAGACCTATACTTAGGCCAAAAGAACAAAACACTACTTATGGGTTACAAAAACAAACAACAATTTAATGTTACATTGTTACACAGATAAAAAAATTAACTCAAACCATTATGAAAAGGTTCCACTAGGTGAACCAACGACGATCTAGAGAAAACCGTGGGGAGCCGATGGATGCAAGAGGCAAGCAGCCGCTCAAAGTGGCGCTCTGTGGCCTAGCCTATGTTCAGCAGTAGACGTCTTCAGGCTGTTGATGATGACGATGATCATAATGATGATATAAGTATGTGAGGAGAAAAAAATCAAAGAGAAGAAGCTAAAGAAAAGACATACCTAAGTAGGTAATAATTATGCCGGATAGAGGTAGAGTTGGCCATAATCTAGCATCTAAGCTGAAAAATTATAAAAAAACTTGGGTAACCGATCACTAGGTTATCCAATATTTTGTGAACACAGTCATATTAATATAAAAATATTGCGTATCCAAAGTCAACAGTTCACAAAATAGCGGAAATATACATACAGACAAACTATCTTCCGTTTCCTGCGCAATAAAACTCATAGTCCTATCAACAAACAAGTCCATAATCTCCATAAAAAGTAACACAAACGAACACACAAATCGATATTAATATTAGAGAGAACGCGATCATCGCGTAAACAAGTCGAGATTGTTTACTTTCGGATCACGATCAAAGGGCAGGTGGCTTTTTTCCGCTACGTCTTGTATCTTTTTTAACTTTTATTGCTTTCTTTATAGAGATATCGAAGTACTTTTACTTGGTGCTTGATTATCTACAGAATATTGAAAAGGAGAGACTGACAAGTTCTTTTGCCACATGAATCGAAAAATCCTCTGTATCGATCTATCCTTGGGTTCAGATCTGTTGGGAAGCATCACGGGTACTAATGGAATGTGGTAGAGGTGCACTCGTCACTTACAAATACCGCCTGCAATCTTTGCTGATGCAACGATGATGCTTAAGCTCATTGCTCAACTGACTGTAATCCATAAAATAAAAGTACTTACCACAAACTGGGTAGGACTTTTCTGCAAAGGTCGTCTAGGTAGGCCCGCTACCTACCGGTACCGCTTTGCCAGTTATTCTGCCGCCAAGCAGACAAGCACTAACTGTGTTCCGGTTTTAAAAGCGTTGTAGTTATTAAAATTACTGGGCAAATGAGACTTTATGACCTGGTTACACAGTGTGGTAATCTGATTACTAGACTGTGTGATGTCTCAGGATGACGTGCGCAGATCAGTGTCACCCAAAACTTTATAGTAAAGTTCTGAGTGAGACTATATACAACTACTATGGGCAGCCGTTTCGCTTAATATCAGCTGAACAACTCGCTCGTAACGTCAATCATGCTCATAAAAAATACCATACCATACGTACACGTGCCCGTGTCCACTATATCAACGCAATTCAATAACTCCAGATCAAACTAATCAAAGCTAATTTGAATCTCGCATATAGGTCAATGTTCCCAATAAATAAGTCAATCAACCCGTCCTCTTAGTAGAAGACAATGATAACTGACATCACGGTATTAGGGTTGATCTACACTTTAAAATCGCAAAAGTGCGAGGACACGTGTCATCCATATTATAACAAACCCTCACTAAATTTGGCCAGCATGATGAGCTATGGCTTACATTGTCCATGTGAGAGAAAGCCTTCGCCTCAGCAATGGAAACGAAGCTGATGATTCCTTTATTCCGGAAATGTTGTATTTGTATTTGTATTATTCCCGAGGATAATTTATAGTAGCTATATCACATCGTCATAAATTTACTATTAACACCCGATTTTTCGTTCCATTTATCAAACTCATGGTTATTTAATTTACCAAATACTATACTCCGATTGGTTGACGATAGCCGATGATCAACAGGCAACCAATGCGCGTTCAGTATTATAAAGTTGACATGAGTTTAACTTTAAAAAACGTATACCAGGAACTCTAGTGATGGTACAATGTGATTAGCTATTTTTAACCAATCGGTGAAGTTAAGCAACGTTTACTGCTACCGGCACTTGGATAGGTAATCCTCAAGTGGCGTTTGCTAATATTTTTTTGGCTCTTACACCGGAAGACGCAGCGTAGGCCCCCCACTAACCAGCAGCAGGAGCAGGAGGCGAGCAGCCGCTCAAAGTGGCGCTCCCTAGGGGAGGCATATGTTCAGTAGTGGACGTCTTCAGGTTGTTAATGATGATGATCATGATGATGATCGGAAAATACGTGTACTGATTTCATAATAACAATTAAAAACGTCAACCTTAAGGATGATGGAAAGTTTTGTATGAACCATCCTTTACCGCCACAGAATTAAGTTGACGAGTTTATTCGGTGGAGCAATTGTTAATTTCCTCCAATGAACTAATGGGCTAAATCCTCTTTGTGCTTTGTAATTGGTTGATTGGTTACCTCCCCGTAGAAGGGACGTGGGATAAGCTGGGGTAATAGCATCAGCGTGGGTAAATCTGGATCTTGGAAACTCGTGGTGTGATATGAATTTCACAAATGGTGAGAAATTCTCATTTCGTTGGATATCAGAGCGAAATAAAAGGAATTAGGAATTAGCTCATGGAGATGAATAAAGAAATTGTCTTATTCCTAAATCCATCTCAATTTTATTGGATCTCAATTGGAATCTGAGAATAATTCTAATTTCACCAAACATATAATTCTAATTTGTACATATGAGATTTTATTTAGGCCATGTTAACGTATCCAATGAACAACAAAAACCAAATTAAACAAAACTAGGTAGATGAAAAATTTGAGTAAGGAAGGTTAATCAAGAACCAAAATCAACAATACAAAGCCCTGTCAGCTTTCGGCCTAACTGACGCGGCTTTCGGCCTAACTGACGCGGAATCGTTGTCACGACCATTAAACTGTTAAATTGTCAACTTGCTGTCGCAGCGTCGACTTGTAAACTACGAGCTGTAACCTGGTAGTCAACTGTACGTTGGTTGCAAGTTGGGCATAAGTTGCCTCGAAGTTAGCAAGTGGGTCGTTGGTTGTGCAGGATTGTTGATTGCCCACGAAGTTGCGGTATCCAAGTAATTTTACAGTTTGGAAGTTATCTGTGTGAAGTTTTTGTTTATTAACATGGGAAGTATGCGTTTATGTTCGTAATATATTGCTTTTGTTTGCTGTGAGTTGGGAATAAAGAACTAAAATATATGAGTGATCCACGTAAACTACCTGGCTTTCATAGCATCATTTAACATCTTAATGTTATAAAAGTTAATATGTTTGCCGAATAATCAATATTTTCTACCTACTTTTGTCGTAAGTGCTGTTAAGCACACCCTTCCAAGTCTAAGTTACTTACATTAGGTATTAGTCTTAGCTCAGTGACAGTGGCCTCTTTGACCTCTGCGCTCTGTTCATTGACCAGTAACTTTTCATTGACAATTGCAAAACATGCTTACGAACAAATACAATACTATATCTTAGCTTCAAATGAATAAGAGAAAATAAAAGAAATATAATACCTACATTTATTGGCAAAGGAAACAATAATCCAATACTTTCACAAACACGACGCAAGGATACCACGGGCAAATTGAGCCCAAAATCCTTCTATTCAACATAGCTGTTGTCCGAGGCGCCTAGGGAGGCATGTTAATCTGACAACTAACAAAGCACAGTACAGCCAGCGGCGGTGGTGGACTTATTAACGGCCATCACATCCCTAGTAACTTTCAATTAGAACTCTTCCCTTGACAGAGGGCAGGAAATGTTGGACGGTAATCTGGCGTGAAGATTCACACGGGATAGTGGGGCAACCATAAGCCTTAAGGATGGTATTCATAATGAAGAGAAATTATTTCACGCAAATACATTTTTAGGAGCATACAAATAGTTTAGTCAGTATTATTTATGACCAAATAACACTCGGTTTAACATATCTCATTAGCTTGTATTAAAAATCTTGAATTAAAATTTAAAGTGGAAAAGAGAGGCAGAGTTCTTAAAGTGTGAGTAACATCGTCAACTACATTATCACTGTCTGATATAAAAAAGACAATACATAACATCCTAGCAACGGTGGATCGATATTCTAAAAACCTTTATAAGTAGGCCTCTCTACATCATAAAAGGAGCAGTTTAAAAATTTAACATAATTCAGTCCCAGCGGCTTAAAATCTGGTTTAATTACCCATCAATCAGACAGTCAGGCCTATTTCAAAAATTAATATGGTGGTGTAACCGTTTTTTAATTGTATTAATACAAATAGGAGGAATCGTGGGTCGAAAATGAGTTCTGCCAATCAGACAGGACTTGCTCTTATTTTTAAAGAAGATATTAAAACACCAAAGCTTTGAAAATTACAAGTCTGAAGAACCAAAGAGCAACCAATCACTCAGCCTATGTATAGTCGAAATAATAGCAACTAACTAAAATGAAACAAGTCATGCAACAGACAGACCCGCAGTGAAGTAACAGTCCTGTCAATTAGACAGAGCTGAAATTAGCGAGCACTGAGCGGTCAAAGTGGGCGGAACAGGGTTTACGAACTAGTGACTCAGATTACCCTTATAGTTGACCTGCTTTGGGAGGATGTTGTGCTGAATTGAGGACCCTAATTTGTTGACGACATTTTGGTAGGAAGTTTTGAGTATACAGAACAAAGGGTACAAGATTTAGGGTAATGGTTAACTATGGTATGTGTAAACTTCATTTTGGTATCGGATATAACGCTTCTGTAATGAAAAAACCTACACAAATCTTCTCTAAAAAATGCGGTTTCATAATATTTCTAACATTATGAAGAGTTCTATGATTTGGTGAGGTTTGAGTGCTTATGGTTTAGTTACATACTATTCTTATCAAACTTTAGTTAATTATCAAAACTGAATTTACTGAAGTGATTGATCAAAATGGCCCTTGATTTTAAGTAGAATTTTACCATTACAAATTCTGATGATGTCATTTGCATTTAGGTGCCAACTACCAACCTAAATAGAAAACCAATACATTCTCATTCATATACGCCGCAGTTTAGATAAATCAAAAAGCAATAATCGTAATATATTGATTTATTCACACGACGTTCATTTAATTAGCACGACACAAGGAGTACAAGAATTACTCACTAATGGTAGAATATTCAATGCAAGAACCTAAGTAATTTTCTATTGAGCTTTGTGTAATGTAAACTTCTTTTAGCGTCGTACAGGAAACTGATGTCCTGTCGCAAATAATTGCATTTATGTTTTTTTTTTGTAAAAATGTTGACTAGTTAGCTCGGTAATAATTGTGCCGCTTTTTAGAGTTTTTTTTTTATTAGTTGATTGGCATGCGTTTGAGCTCTATCTCACCTAATGGTAAGTGACAATGCGGTTTAGAATGTGATAGGCTTGCCTAAAAGATATCTGTTCATTCCCGATTTGAAGACTCTAAAACTACTACACAATATGCAACTATCACGTTCTCTGAGACAGTGAAGTATTTTAGTTACATCCATCACAAAAGCCTGTACTTTGTTCCATCAAGTTTTTCAAAAACCTTTGGTGTTGGTTTTATCTTTAAGTAAATCGAATGACGTGTTCATTTGTACTTTGAAAATCACCTCTCTTCATCCTTCGCTAGCCTTTGTGCGTGCATTCTAAAAATTCTGACACTTCTCCTAATTCCTTTCTACTTTCTTGTGTGCTCAAAAGCTCAAGTTGGTATGTCAGTATTAGGCTACTGACACAAAATTTTCTTATTCGCTACTATGCTGTACGGATGGATCTTGAAGAAAACCTACTATTTTAGAATGTATGCTAAACTTGGAAAAATAATAACACACACCTATAAGCGCAATGACTCTCATTATTCACGCGCAAAGCACCACTGATATTGATAGTGAGCATAATATCTTCAAAGATAACGAGGAGAGAGTAAATGCGTGTATATGACACTTTGCGACTGATACAGGTGTCAAATGTCAAGTGCGTAAAGATAATGCTCGTGTTTGTTTGTAAAGTTTTAAGTGTTAAAGTTTTTGATAAATGGGTTGTTAGTTTTAATCGCTAATTTATAGCTTGATAACTTCGAATGTGAAAGTTTCCAACGTAACGTAATTAACTAATGTTAGCAAATGATAATTACTTTTGGTTTCGTCCACTGCTTTAACAATAAAATTAATATGAGAGAAAATAGCAAAAATACTGAAAAGTATGACGTTTTAGATACATGCGATTGCTCCAATATATTACCAATAATCTTTCTTTGTCTAAACTACGGATAAGCAACTGCTCGATGGAAGAAGCGAACAGCCGCTCAACGTGGCGTTCTATGGGGAAGGCCTACATCCAGCAGTATATTTGCTTTCTGTTTGTTTTAGTAGAGTTACACTATATATTTTTTTGATTTTGTGTCTATCGCTTGGAAAGTGTTGCTAGAGCCAGAACCCAGTTTCTAGTATCTTGATTAAAATGCTCTAAAGGAACAAATTCTTATCGTGTAGGTCTGTAGATGCTTAATCCAGCTTAAATACCAAATTTCACTAGTATTTCACTTCAAGGAATGTAGTAATGAGCTAAAATTCTCGCCCTACATTTCATTACCCGACACATTTTAATGCTATGTTTCTTAGAACTACCCATCTGATATATAAATCGATGTTCGACTTTGACTATGGGCATTTCGAGCGACCAGTTTAACAGGAGCTTCCTCTCTTGTCTTTGCATTGGTATTAATATACGCCTTAGGCGAAGTTTATTGGTCGTAAAAAGCTCCTTTATCGTTGGTTACGGAGTTTTCAATGGTTAATATATCGTTGTTTAGTTTGTGTTGTGCATTGTTAATAACTTCGACTATCGGAAGGTCGTTGCCCCTTGATTGTTCAACGGCAGATATGCCACTCTTTATATTTAACGCCACTTACATGATCTCGTTTGCAAGTTTGTCGTTCAATGTATCAATAAAGATTTTTTTTAATGAAATTTGGCTGTAGTTTGCTGCCTTATCTGTTGAGGGAAATGATAAAAGTATGAACAGTAAGGCGCCTCCAGTAACCGCAACAATTTTGCAGTATGATAAAGTATGCTATTCTTGATCAATGAATTGGTCGATATAATGACAAAAATATTTATAATTAAAAAACACAAAATAGGTACGAACACCGTTAGTATGAGAATATGCGAACGGTTTGCACTTTTCGTTTACATATAGGTCAATAAATATAATTTCAATGATAAATTAAATTACGTATCTAACTTTTATCAATAAAATTAATATTGTATTTATAACAGACAAATATGCTTTAATACATTTGTGCTGAACGCACCTCCTTTTTATAGAAGTTTGTTTTTTTTTACTATTATTAAATGTTTTTCTTATCGTTTTGTTTTTGATACGTCTTGTCAGTTATTATAGATCTACCACCAGAGTACCAGCGATTTCCTTATTTTCCCTCGTTTTCATTAATCTAAGTGAATAATAAGCTTCTGTAGGTTATATTTTGGTCCTTTTACCGTGAATAGTAAGTATGGTGGTAGAAACCCGTTCGGGTTTAAGGATGGGTGAAGAAGGTAAGACCGTTTCGGTGAGGGAGGAACAACCGTCCGCGCAGTGCGGCCCTCATGCCCCGTGGGCAGCCGTATCCCAGGCGCCTTCTCGCCCTGCGAGCTGCAGCGTCCTCTGCCACTGTGGCAGCTAGACGGTTGGCAGCGGAGGCGCAACACGCGCGCCGCCTCGCCAATCTTGAGGGCGAAGCTAACGAGGCTGTGACTCGCCGCTTACAGCTCGAACGTGATGCAACAGAACGCCGTATGCGGCTCGAACGTGAAGCTGCAGATCTAGAGCTACGCGCGGAACTCGCCGCCATCGAGGCAGACGCGAGTCAGCGCGGCTCGAATTGTAGTGGTACTAATGTTCAGAATTGGTTGAAAAATGAGGTCCCAACCACTAGTACCCACGTAACATTTAAAGAAAATAATATGTTTTGAGCTCCCGGTTTTGCGCCTAACGACAGTGGCAACGGAGTGCCACAACTAATAAAATCCATGGAGGTTTTGATCGAAAACGTGAATAGAAGTTGCCGTCCTCAGGCGGGGTCCGTAAGTTTGCTACAATTTGATGGTAGATCAGTTTTAGATTGGTTAGGATTAAAACGAGTGTTCGAAGATACAGAACATTTACACTCAAATATAGAAAACCTAGCTCGTCTAAACGCTGCACTGCGCGGCGCCGCGCGTGAATCTGTGGCAGCGGTACTGGTGTCGGCGCGCGACCCCAGAGTTGTAGTCCGCGCGCTAGACGTACGCTTCGGTCGGCCTGAGCTGATAGTGCTCCAAGAGGTGACAGCACTCCGCGCGCTACCTAGAGTTGCTGCCGAAGGTAAAGACCTTGCTATTTTTTCCTCTCGTGTACGTAACTGCATCGAGATCGTTCGGCTATTAAACCAACCTGACTATCTACGTTCGCCCGAGCTATTTCATGCGGTAGTCAGTAAGGTCCCGCTGACGTTACGTACGCGATGGCTAGATTATGCTGCCCGCCACGACCCTACAGGTCTAAGCTGGAACTATTCGAGTTATTTCTAGCGAACGAAGTTGACTTGCAAGTTAAGTACGGGTTAGTAACAGAACTTTCTACAGCACCGGCTACATCACATGCAATGTATAATTCGGGACGGGCGAAGGACAGGGTTCATGCTGTTGCGGAGGACTGCGAAGCACCTGCAACTGCAATAAATAAAAATTCATCGGCGGCAGCTTTAACCCGTGTTCCGTGTATAGTTTGTCAGAAAATACATAGCATATGTCATTGTGACATATTTTCGTCGTTGTCAGTTGATGAAAGATGGCAGATAATAAAGAAAGAAAAAATCTGTCATAGATGTTTAAAAGTAGGTTGGCACAGGCTTAATAACTGTAAGGTAAAAAGTTTGTGTGGAATTGATGGTTGCACTTACCGTCATCATGCTTTGCTTCACAACACAACCCGTACCGCAGCTGCGCACGTCGACGTAGAAGAATACGACAAGCTGGCAGAAGAGGACGAGCACGCGCCGTCCACGCCGAGCATCGCGATTGCCTTGGCCACGCCACAAGTCGACCAACCAAATGAAATCCTAACTCACGCTTCGACTTCTATAACTGCTGAAAGCGACTTCAATTCTAAGCCAGCATTTCTCCGTCCATTATTGAAGGTAGTAGCTGTGACGGTGTCCGGTCCTACAGGCAGTGTTGACACTTATGCCCTTTTGGATGATGGTGCCACGGCTACTTTATTGATGCTGAGATAACTGCCAAGTTAGGAGCTACCGGGCCCGAGAGTCGTATCCATCTTGATTGTGTAGGCGGATTAGGTAAGGAAACGAAGGTGCAGTATGTAGACTTCAATATCAAGGGATTACATTCAAAAGAATCATTTGTGATTCGTAAGGCTAGGTCGATTGACGGTTTAGGTGCCGCGCGTCAGTCAGTTCAAAAACAAAGCGTGTGTAAGTATCCTTACCTTGCGGATATTGCTGACCAATTTTGTTATGATGACGTGAAGCCGATGATTATTATAGGGATTGACAACTTGCATCTTAGCGTTTCTAAGACTACGCGTAAGGGTACCAAAACGCAACCGGTTGCGATTCGCACAGCTTTAGGTTGGGTTCTTTTTGGTTTTGGGTGCAGCGCAACCACCCCAGTAGAAGTGGTCAATCATACCACCGTTCACGAACGTGATAGTTTTTGCGATCGCTCGAATCTAGAGCAATTAATTAGAGAACAATATAAATTAGACTCTATTGGAATTTCTAAATGCGAAAAACGTAGTACAGACGACGAGCGAGCCGTCCAAACACTCGAATGTACGGTACGCCGTCTGCCAAGTGGCCGATTTGAAGTAGGACTGCTTTGGAAGTCGGACAACCTATCGTTGCCCGACAGCTATAACCTGGCTCTATCTAGGTTTTTGAGTTTAGAGAGCAAAATGAAGCAAGATCAAAATTATGCAGCAAAATACCGTCAAAACATTGATGACATGATTAGGAAATATTATGCGGAGTTGTGCACAGAAACTCACACCGGTTCAGCGCCTATGTGGTACTTGCCACATTTCGGCGTAGTAAACCCAAACAAACCCGATAAACTTCGCGTTGTCCATGACGCCGCTGCAAAATCACAGAACGTTTCTTTAAACTCGCTACTTTTGACAGGTCCAGACATTTTAGAACCTTTGTTAGGTATTTTGCAACGGTTTCGTGAAGGCAAGGTTGCTCTAACAGCTGATGTACGCGAAATGTTTCCTCAAGTTAAAGTAAGGAAGGATGATCGTAACGCTCAAAGATTTCTCTGGCGGGATCATCCCAATGAGCCTATCAAGACTTATCGCATGGCATTCATGATATTCGGTGCAGCATCAAGTCCCTTTACAGCCTTGTACATTAAAAACAAAAATGCCATTGAATATCAGGATTGTTATCCGAAAGCGGTTTCTGCTATAATTTCTGATCATTATATGGACGATTATATTGGTTCTGTGGACACAACCGAGCAGGCGGCTCAGCTAGCTGCTGATGTGTACACGGTCCATAAGAAAGGTGGCTTTGAAATGCGCGGTTGGGTTTCAAACGATCCGAAGGCACTGTCATTGTTGCCGAAGGAGACTTTGCTAGAATCACCTGTAGTAAAATTCAACGTAGATGTATGTAGATCTAGGTAGACTTGTAATACCTGTCCGCACATTGGGCCTAATCTGGCAGCCCGTCACAGACTCAATAAGTTTCAATACTGGTGTTAAGGGTGAACAGGTGCTACCAGTAAAATTAACCAAACGAGTAGCATTATCTCACGTAATGTAGAGTAGAGAAGCAAATGCCAATCTCAGCTGATCCGAAGCGCTTTAGCTC
This sequence comes from Ennomos erosarius, assembly GCA_963580505.1. Taxonomy (NCBI): domain Eukaryota; kingdom Metazoa; phylum Arthropoda; class Insecta; order Lepidoptera; family Geometridae; genus Ennomos; species Ennomos erosarius. The sequence continues at coordinate 1,485,482 of OY756983.1, read as the reverse complement.
TTGGCTTAAGTTGGTGCGTGCAACAGCTATCGCACATAAGTACATCACCTTGTTGCGCATACGTAGTTTATATCGCCGGGGTTTTGATGTAGCTCATTTAGTACGTTTTGAGGGGGGTCTCTGTACCTTTATGTTTCAGCCTGTCAACGCCTTCTCCCCTTTACACTCATCATCATTAAAACGGGAGGGGGTTACCGCAGACGATCTACGCCTGGCAGAGGCGCACATAATGCGCCAATCACAGCTAGACTCGTTTGAAGATGAAGTAGCGCGGCTTCGTTGTAAACAACCTCTACAGCGTACCAGTCGCCTATGCAAAATATCCGCTATCGTTGCTACTGATGGCTTGCTTCGCATGTCCAGCCGCATTTCTTCAGCGTCAGGAGTCCGAGAGGAAGCGAAGCACCCCATTATACTCGACGGAAGACATCCTGCAGTACGCCTCTTGGTAGAACGATATCATCAAAAAGCTGCTCACGGCTATACAGAAGCTGTAGTAAATGAGCTACGGCAAGAGTACTTTATATTGAGTCTCAGGAGCACTGTACGATCTGTCGCATACAACTGCCAAGGATGCCGTTTACGTCGGGCCGTCGCGTTTGCACCACCAACTGGTGACTTACCTGAAGTCCGTCTGGCGCACCACCAACGCCCGTTCTCCTATGTAGGGCTGGATTATTTCGGACCAGTACACGTAGAAGTCGGCAGGAGGTGAGAAAAAAGATGGATTGCTTTGTACACATGCTTGGTCGTCCGTGCCGTCCACTTAGAAGTCGTAGGAAATCTATCCGCCGATGCAGCTATCATGAGCCTTCGCAGATTCATAGCGCGGCGGGGCACACCTACTGAGCTGTGGTCAGATAACGGAACATCATTTGTGGGTGCCAACAAAGAACTGCGAGCTCTTTACGATAACGCAACTTCCGAATTTGCTTCAAGTGAGAAGATTAATTGGAGGTTTATTCCTCCAGCGGCTCCTTTTATGGGCGGAGCGTGGGAACGCCTAGTGAGAACTATTAAATCTGCTCTTAAAATCACACTCAAGGAACGAACTCCGTCGGAAGAAGTTTTGCGAACATTACTGGCGGAAGCAGAGGCGCTAGTGAACAAACGTCTACTCACGCATGTGTCAGTCGAGGCGGAAAGCGATGAGGCACTCACACCCATGCACTTTTTGATTGGTGCTTCTTCAGGTCGTCCAATCCCAGGAGTTTTATGTGAGGCTGACCTGGTGAACCGGAGTAGTTGGCGAAGAGCCGTCAGGTTATCTGACCACTTGTGGCAGCGTTGGGTCAAAGAGTACCTGCCTACCCTTGTGCCGAGACAAGGTCAGGGTACTATCCCGAATATTGCCGTGGGAGAAGTAGTGCTAATAGCCGGTGGGAATCTGCCAAGAGGATCGTGGCCTCGAGGGCGAATAAAAGTGGTATTTCTCGAAAAAGATGTCATTATACGCGTAGCTGATGTTGCGACTGCCACTGGGGTGCTTCGGAGGCCTGTCAAGAAGCTGGTTCCCTTATCAAAAGGGGGAGAAATGTGCTGAACGCACCTCCTTTTTTATAGAAATTGTTTTTTTTTTTACTATTTTTAAATGTGTTTCTTATGGTTTTGTTTTTGATACGTCTTGTCAGTTATTATAGATCTACCACCAGAGTACCAGCGATTTCCTTATTTTCCCATTATTCGTTTGCCGTAACGAAATTGCTGCTAACTCATACATTGATGTAGATACTTGTACTTTATGAATAATTCGCAAACATATATGAGAAAAATATAAAATTTATTATAAGTAAAATTAATGTAGGAAGCAATAAGTAAATAACGTAAAACATTAGCATATCATTTCATGAGGGCCAAATTGGAACGAATTCAAGCCAAATCAGATTACAATTTAATCTACGAAGAAAATTAATCCCGCGGGAAAGACTTCATCAAAACGCTAATGAATCCCAACAGAAATCATCTATTGCTTTACGGTTTTCAGTGCAATTACTAGCAAACATCGCAGAAAGTTTCTAAATCAGCTATTCATTCGTATGAATGCTATCATTAATTATGTATTCATTTTCAATGTATCCGATCGTTGGTTGATCAGTTATTAATGTCGCTGCATTTGAAATAGAACCAGTTGGTTTTGATTTATTTCATACGATTCTGGGCTTAGATATTTTGGGATCTCTAACTTTATTTTATTCCGTATTGTACTGACGACCAGTTTTAAATTTTAATAAACTTTTAATCGTTCACAGTTCAAATGCAGTTTGCACCAATGCATAGATTACAAGAAATTATTATTCAAATCTTAATTAAATAAGCATCTTAATTAATTATATAAGCAGTCTTTCAAAACAAAAAAATCTAATAAAAAACTACAAAATCTTTGAGTTCAGTTTGGATGGATATAACTTCTCGTTTCCAACAAAAAACTGTTTTTACGTTACTTCTCTGCTCTACTTTTCTAGCAATTAGACAAATAGTGTTAATAGTCATTAACGGTGGGAAATCGATCGTTCCCCATATTCACAGCTCACAGCTCATCGATCAAGGTTCAATACTCTATCATTATCAACATTATCCACTTTAAACCTTACGCCTTCATTGTACCGCTCAAAATCGCATGAACTATTTCGTTTTATCAAGCGGAGGTATGCATACTAATAGCTTTTAATGCTTTGTTTCAGCTAACTTGGTGGTTTGTTTTTGTGGACTTAGCAGGTTTAACGGTCAAATAGCCCGAGCGGCAGTTTGGTTTTAAGTTTTGCGGTGATTTCAAAATGCAGTTTCGCAGTACCTATAGGAGATTGTTTTTCTTGCTTCATTTCAACATTAGAATTCTGTTTGAAATTGGTTCTTTTTAGTGATTCTTCATGATCAGCCTAATTTCAGTTCAAAAGTTGATTATAGTATACAGAGTAGGCAAACTTCTAAAGCTTCTACAACATTTTAAGACCTCGGCTAATCATCAATCTTTATATTTTTATGTAAACTAATGGCCTTATATTTAATTCAATCATTCGAGTCATAATACTCTCATTGGTTACTATACTAGCTATAAAGACGTAACATGTTAATTTTTTATCTTTGTTGAAATCGGATTTTTCAGCATTTCTTTTGGACGGATTTTATTTATAAACACCTATTTAATTCTGTTCAAAGTCTAAAAACTCCTAATAATTCCCTTTCAAAAGAGCTGATGAAATAAAAGAATGATCAGGTTATCTTGAATCATAGCTTAAGAATATTCTCGATTACGCGTCACAATTAAAATTATAATCAAATTCGTTACAGACATACTTCAAACATATTATTATTACATGGCTCTGAATGATCGGGTGTTAAAAACTCAGCACCTCAGTCTATCTTCTATGCTGGCTGGAAATAATAAAGGCTGGTTTTATAAATTAGCACTAGAGTATCTAACAACAATGGTGCATTGTTCTAACTATGGTAATTTGTATAAAGTGTGTTTTGGTCACTGAGATGCGGTGTGCTGATAAGATATGATTACATGACCAAGCAGGCAGTGTGCTTGCATTTTTTGTTTGCAAGTACACTGGATTTTCACTAGATTTTGAGCTGTACGATACGCCTAAACACTTCACTCTTGCCAATAAGTGAGACCATCTGCCACCACGTGGAGGACGTTCGTAGAATAATCCATTTCAATTACATTCTCTTATAGCAAAGCTTGATTTTCTTCACCGGTTGACTAAGTTAAGCAACGTCTGCGGTCACTACATGGATGGATGGCCAATACAAAAAGTAGTATTCAAAACTAACTCTACCGCATGCTTCGGAGGACACGTTTAGCCGCCAATTTCAGCTGTTGTCATAAGACGACTGTCGTTAACCCAAATCAAAAATCTTTGGGTAGCTTAATTTTGACACCAGTCCGGCTAGTATGTGACAAAATATCTCGACACTTTTTCTTGTGACAGACCGTGAAAAAACTATGGTAGCCCTTAAGTAGGTCTCACTCTGACAACGACGACCTTTTTTCTCGCGGTGCACATGCTAGGCCATCAGGGCTGATCTAGCCTGTGAGCTCTGTTTGGTGGGATCCGTTGAGACTTACCATACCTATACACCAGAAGGAAGGATTGGATAGTTACTAATAGAACGCGTCCTCTGTCTTTATCATGTACCATTTTAAATAAGCTTTGAACCAATATTTTCCCCAGCTGTGAGATGAAATAATAATGGGCGTCCAAACTTCGTACATCCGGAAATGGTATGAACGATTCATTAGAACGTCTGACGCGGCCGGTAATTGTTAGACGAAACTACTAATTAGGGGAAAGGAATTAATTTTAATTTGTTTTCAACCAAATTGTCGGATGTTTAGCTTCAATATATAATGACTTGGTAAATTTCTAAACACACTGCCTGATGAATAAATAACGCTCAAGAATCACACACATAGATCCTGAACCCTAACTAGGATTCCCTGTATCTAGAGACCCAGGAACTAATACCACGTCCTTAGTCCCACAAGATCCAGACTCAGAATAAATAACTAAGTACTTATTTGCATTTTTCCCCCTGTGTCACAAATACTTGTCCCGTCGCAGGAATCAAACCCACCGCCTTCGGGTTATGAGCCAATCTGATTAACCACCACACCACAAGCGGCTGTCAATTATATTATAATCAGGTAAGTAGTACGCACCTTATATCTAATCGAATTAGTCATGATCTCTAAATATACATAGGTAGGTACTTATACATAGGTCTTTAAATTTCATAAAATATGTTAAAACAACAAGAAAGTGTCGGAAACAGAATCTGCATAGCATCATCTTTCTAGCAGCTTAGCATCAAACGTCAGAACTTTCGACTAACTACCCTAACCTCTCAACACTCTGATGTAGCCGCTACAAGATAAAGTCGAAATCATAATTAATCATCACTGTCATACCTCTTTCAATCAGATAAGTGTGTTCGACATTACAATAGTGTATATGACTTGCGAATTTCACATCTTAAAGACTACAAGATGTAATTAACGATTACTTTTTGTGATGTTGGTACTGGATTTATTGACCTAAAATATTTCGTGTTGCTATGATGGTAATGAATTTACCAGGTATACGTACTACCGTAATCATCATAGCAACACGATTTATATTTAGTAACCAATGAGTTCATGTTATCATCAACACTTTTATAGGTACTTGCTGACCTTACCCACAACCATGGGGTCCCATCAGGTACAAACGAAAAAAGCCCGAACTTGAAAAAAATGTAGTAATCGTGTTTAGATAGTTACTAGTGTCAGTGTCCAGTATATTCATTTGGCCCAATACTTCGCCAACACGCAATAAATGTCGCTTGATAATCTTGCGTTATTCAGAAATAAAATAATTCGTAAATAAGCCCGAGTTATTCCGTTGTATGAAATGAGGCATCTGTACTGTAGGTATTGTATTATCTGAGCCCATACCTAAACTTGAAAAAATATATGTTATTGACTAACCACAGAATTTATGCTATTAGCAGAAAAAAGAACATAAGTAATGACCCTTCTGATAGGATTTGTTCTCAATGGACTTATACTGTTAGTCTCAACCGACCTTTACAGCGTTATTGGGTGCTTCCTGATGGGAAGACGTCACAGTAGCTTATGAACAGCTGTAGCACAAATATATTAGATTTGGCTGAATTCAGCAAACTGATTTGATATTCATTGCTGGTTAGAGCAAGAGTATTGGATGGAAGCAACACCAAACCAGCAATGTATATTAATTAATCCTGTCTATATCCAGTCAAATGTAATAAATACCCCTTAATTAAATAGACGTGCCACTAATGTGTGGCTTACCCTGTGATAATACTTTATGAAGCTAACATCAGTACCAAATTACTGTATTATACCAATGTAGGCCATGTAGATATATTTAGAAAACTTCGTAACTATAAATTCATAACAAGCCTTCACCACCATAGACAACTCTGAAAAATAATTTATTCGTAATTTCTATCAAAAGATTGCAGTGTTTTTGAACAGTAAATCAAGTTAGATCTGTGGGAAAAACCGTATGAAACTTGCGGGAAATACCGTCGCGTTAAATCTTCAATCTTTAAACTTTTGAATTTTAGGCAAAATCACAAGTTTTTAACGACGTTTTGTCTAATAAAAACACCTTAGGTAGTTATTCTATGAGTTGATGCTTACTATGGTTAGAGCAACTAAAACAATTTAACGCAATCAATTTTTAAAGTATATACCTAATAGGCACAGGGTACTTTTTTAACGTGTCTTTAACTGTAGAGTAGAGATAAAAAAATCTAATACTCACATTGACAAAATACCTGTTGTAACTTTTTAATCCAACACCCAAACCCAAACACAACCACAGTACGGTTCGGAACACTTCGGCGACACTCGGCAACGCTCGTGTGGACGAGCTTATGAGAGGAAAGCTTAGAAGCGACTGCCGGTCAGTTTCATTGTTTTGTATATCTGAATATTATGGATGCAGATACATAATGGTTACTAAGGGCTTATATAGGAATCATTAGGACGGGCCCGATAGCTCAGTTGGTAGTATCCCTGCCTTCTGAACAGAGGGCCGTGAGTTCGATTCCTACCTGGGACAAAAAATTGTGTGATGAACTATAGATGTTTGTTCTGCGTCTGGGTGTTATATTGTATTTTATGTATGCATTTACAAACAAAAAAGTATATAAGTATTATATCAGTTATCTGGTTCCCATAGTACAAGCTATGCTTAGTTTGGGGCTAGATAGCGCTGTGTGAAAAAAAAAATTTATCGCAGAGTCACAGGATACAAACAAAGTTAAAACATATAATCCAGCCTAATCAGTTGACGCCAAAAGCGACACTAGGTTGAAAACAAGCGCCAAATGTTAATGTCGTCTTGAAACGTATGTATGTAAAGGGTCACCCCTTATTTTTTTAAAATTTTTATGACTAAAGGACATGATTATTTTCTATACTGACGCTTATTTTTTGATTCTTGCCAAGGAAACCAGAAAAAAATGAAAGCATTCTTATTTGACTTTGAAAATCCTTCCATTTTGATTCTTGCACGCCACGCTCCATCTGTGGTTCAAGCACATTTATCCTACTCATGTTCACATAGAAGGCATGTTCATTTCAAGATGGAGTAGCACAATAAGAAGCTTAAAATTATTACCGCCTCTTGAGCTGAATAATTATGTTAATAATGCATGCTGTTTCAGCATCAAAGCGTTATATTTCTCAGAGAATTCAGCAATTCTCTTCAAGTATAATGCACCAGAAAATAACTGGTACAGGAACGAGTATTGTCTATTCAACATTGAAACTACATAGCTGGGGGCCGACCACAAATTCTTATAGCATTATTACTTCAATCATACTTTGAAAAATGACTTAAAAGTAAGAGTATTTTTATGTTGTTATGTTGTTGGCACAGAGCAGTTTTGATGACATCACGTTAAATCGTTCACTTAAATACATCATGTTGACACTGACGTGCGAAATTGATAAGACTATATAAAAATGTAGACGTCTCGTTCTCACGCAGGAATACTTTATAAGTTCATGGTACGAATTCGAACAATATTATTGAAACCTTGAAGCATTACTGTCACGAACCATGATAGTTTTGTATTAGTTTGTGCTAAGGGCCCTGTTATAAGTATATTATGATAGTACCTCTGTTATGAGCTACTCAAATGTAAATATTACTTTACTCGCTAACGAGTATAAAATAGTAGAAAACTATTATCAACCGCTAACCACAAAGCGACAGCTTCTGTGGTGTAGCGGTAAACAGGATAGGTCATAACTCGGTGGTGACGGGTTCGAATCTAGCTACAAGTATTTTTTTCACAGAAAAAAAGCAAATCCTTCTATTCTGTTTTGCTTTGTGTGTTTTTTCTGAGTCTGGATGTTGTTCCACCAATGATCCTCGAAGTTCCTTAGTCCCTAGATACAGGAAATCCAAAAGTTAGGGTCGTCTTTGATGCTATATAGGACCAAAAATGTCACATTTTACTTTAAATTTTTCTCCAAAGTACCCTTTACTTCCTAAAGCAGCTCACAATGGCTCTCCAAGGCTCATTTACAGCAACACTCACTCAAATGCAGGATCGTGAATGGGCAGCTTTATGCGAGTTATTTAATGCTCCACCGCTCGCAAGAGCAGGATTGTTTGCAGGAGGCTATTTAAGGATATTATGGTTTTAGACAAACTCTTTTATTCCCGGATTTTTAAAAAGAAATTGATAGTTCTAAAAATAATGGCACACAACAATGTCAGTAACTTTTCAGAATTTTCATCACTACCTATTTTTTATCTATCAAACAAGGTTATAATTCATTTAATCCCCTTAAAACGTGATTAAATGATTTAGTAACTTATACAATCATCATCATCATCACCATCATCATCAATACATTAATTAAAATATAGCAAACTAAAACTTATCATAACAGCTGTTAAAAGACATTTTTTCATGAACATGCCAAATTTCTTAAGGTTGAAAACAACAAAAAACATTATTTTCATTGCCATTTCAACCTTTCACTAATTAGACAGAGGAAACACTTACAAAATAGACGGCATTTATTACTGGGTTCAAACCTTACGCAATAAAGTAACAAGAAATCCAAATTGACAAAAAATCGACAATACATTACCTCCAAAGTACGTTCAAACCGCAACGGATACCTATCAGCCATCGATTGAAGATGTTTTTTAAGTCAAACCATTTGATATTTTATAGTAAACTTTCTATAGAGCCCATAGATAAGTTACAAATGGGAAAATCTTTCGTAACTCAACAAAAACGGATGTAAAAACGTCGAAACCTATTTGGAAACCGTATTCTTGACAATAGAGATTATGGGCCAAGTTTTTGTTGGTAGAGCTACTGACCGTATAGTATTAAGGTGATGAATAAAATACACGTGTTAAAAAAAAATACGCCCAAAACACCTTTTGAATGAAATAAGACCCTCAATTATCATCATCTGAATCATTGTACCACAGATTATTTAATACACTACTCATATATAATATTCTACTAACTGTATAATGAAAAATATACTACAAATACTCATAATCATAATCATCATAGTAAAACACATAGTTATTACAAACAAAGGAGAATGCGCAAAATTGATTGAAGAATGGTTCTAAAAGCAGGCATCAATCTTTTCTTACCTATATTGTTTTTATTAGCTTTGAAAATGATGTGATAAGTTTAGTATATAATTAAAAAGTAATTATTTAGCTTATTTGGTCGGTACCAAATATATTAAATAATTACTTTTTAGAATATTCTTAGAACAATTTAATAGGTAGAGTTAAAACCACGTGATATATTTTTATATTTCTTAAAACGAACCTGCTGCTCGTAATAAAAAAATGTCAGTAAACTTATTGTAACAGCTTTATCAGAGACAAGAATGCTCCCAACTAATCTGAGTCATGCAAGTCTGATATCAAAGATCTCTCGAGCTAGTTCCCATATATTATAACCCGAACAAAACAAATCATTGTACGACAGATACAAGATAACCGATTCCGAATGCATCGTAAATCTGTACGTGTTACAATTAAATAAATGGTTAGTTAGGAATTGTGTACAGGACCGTTTTTAAAAGAAACTCATTAATGTTAAAGACTATTTTTATGTTTGGGAATGTAAATAATCACTTAAACAATAATTTAAAAGAAAACAGGATCCAAAGTTAATGTTCCAAAAATTGATCTGCCAATGATGATAATATTTTATGCAATTTCTGAAGTTATGCCTTTTAATCGCCGTAAAGTTATTCTGCCGACAAGCAGTAATGTGCAAGCACTGCCTTCCAGTTTGAAGGGCACTGTGAGTAGCTAATGAAATTACTGGGTAAATGAAACTTCATGATCTAATCTCACAGCGTATAAATTTTATTAATAAATGGTGTGATGCCTCAGGATCACGTGCGCAGTGCAGTGCCATGCAAAATTTTATAATGTTGAGTTGTGAATGCCACTGCAATTTGTTACGAGCGGCTGTGATGCTTAAAATCAGGTGAACGACTAGTTTGTCACGACATTCATTTGCATTAAAAAAAGATTGGAAGAAATCCGTTGTTTGTTATTACGGAATTTTGAATCGATTTTATTTTCTTACGTCGTTAGGCATGGTATCAGAAAAAAAACAAAGAAAGAAAGAAAATTAAAACAAGAAAAAAAATAAGAAAGAACGAAAAAAAGCAAATTAAAACAAGAAAGAAAATAAGAAAGAACGAAAGAAAGAAAGAACGAAATAAATGAGTTATTGAGACGCAAGTAACAGTAAAGTTAGCAAAAAGGTAAACAAATGTTATCAATATGCTCAAAAGGAGCAAGTTTAGCATAATACTGTCAATACAAGCTTCTTCTTTATTATTTTCATTCGCATTGTTTTCAATGATAATTGCGCCCTTAGATCGAGTCGGTCTTAGTCAGTTGTACTTACAATGCTGAGACCACGCAATGTAATTGGACCGTCATTGGATATTGATCGATATTTATCTCGATCTGAACCAGCGTTTCTATTCTAGCTCTTAACAATTTATTCACAGATGTTTCATGTCCAGATTTAATAGAGTTTGAATGTGTATCGATGTGGGTTAGATACCAAGATTCGTAGTATACTTTTTGGCCAACTGTACCTACGTATTACAGGATTCCAGAAAGATAATTATGCACTTTCGGAAACGGACATTTTGAGAAAGAGACATTATTTTGAGTATCGGACAATTTGGGGCATTGATGTGGGTACATTAAGAGCGGACTTTTTGGAAAGTGGACTTTATGTAACCAAACGTCTACGTATCGTATTTATGAGTAGTGTGGAAAGAAACTGAATGGTTTCCCATATGCTGTTAGATCGATAGGTAGATAGAAAATGCTTAATTGCATAAGAGTAAATCGACTACATAGGCGAACTTTACGCTAAGTATCTCAGATCAGATCAACTCAAATATTTTATTTACATAAGAGTATGTACATAAAGGTCTTGCTGGATAGCGAAGTAGGTCTTTAACATAAACATGTTTTTGCCTCTATAACTTCATCGGGGTAGTTACAAAAATAGAAAATACAAATTGAAATGACAAAACAGGCATACATAACTACCAAAAATTGCTCGCCAGTTTCATCTCTTACAATATGTGTCTTATTTACATGTCTTCATCATCAGCTAGAACCGGCTTTTTTAAAATAAGTAGATTTTCTTCATCACGCCAAAATGCTCGCGGGTGCCCTTGAGCTAATTGCTTCCCGTTTTTTCGGCATCCAGCTGACAAAAGTGGGAGGCCTTAAGCGCCCGATGTAAAGTGTAAAGGTCGGTAGAGACCAACAGCATTAGCCCGGTCAAAAAACAAAAAAGACCTTAGGTTCCGCTCATTGGTTGCGGTTAGTCAATGATCACCAGGCAGCCTATGAGCGTTCAGTATATTTGACTTGACTTTTGATAAACGTGCCTACTAGAATCCGGGTGTTATTCGGCTTTTACGCCCCCCACGGGAAAGATGAGGCAGTCCTATTCTTATTACTCATCCTATCCTCATTTATTGATATCCCTTAATACTTACCACAGAAGCTTCCAATAAATGCACCAATATTTTATTGTGTAATAAATATGGGCCTTACTTATAATCGCTGCTTAAAGTTAGCCAATACTTAAAATCTTCTGTCAACATTTGACTGATTTGAAACGTCACGCGCAAAAACGAACATTTTAAAAATGATTAAATTTAAGCAACGTGTATAAGTAAGGTCCTTAATCTAAACTTTTGTGCTATATTGCACTGCTGACTCGACACCGATCAATCATCTATGTCACGGTACACGCAGCTATTCTCAGAAACGCCAGCTAACTGCTCGATAAAAAAAAACATTGTGATTCTAGAATATGACAGTAATGGAGTGTTTATTGATAAACTGGATCAGGGAATCGTTATTGTATGTTTTATTGTGTTGGATATTGGTTTTATTGTCACTTATTTGCTTTGACAGCAATCAGTGTCAGCTTGCTGCAAAACAATGAATTTACAAATGAAAGCTATGCACCTGACAAGTTTCAATCTTCGTTAAATTTCGTATAGAATCAAAATTTAAAATTTCGTATTAGTTTGGTGTCGCCAACTGTTTCTTTTTTCACTGCTTGGCTCAATGATACACTTCAGCAAATCAACAAATACACATCGCTAATTTTCACCATTAACAACGTTTTTATCACTTTCCATCACAATAGTTAGAAACGTGATAATAAAATACAAAACTCGAGTCTTAAAACCACAACGAACAAAATTCACATCTAAAAAGGAAACATAAATAGAAGCACAAATTATTATGATATCATGATAATAATCATTAGCCCTAATTTATTCAATTCCCACCAAAATCATACAACAGTGGCTAAGCCATTTAAATCATCAAGCCGTAATGGTCGATGACAATGGTAATTGTCCTCACGCCCCATGCGGGTGATACAGTTTAAACAGATCTCTTATTTAACGTGTTAATTAGGTACATGATGAAGAAAGATGGGTTGAGACTTGAGTTGCTAGTTTGTTACCCTTGGGATGAAATGGGTAGGTCACTAATGTCAAGATGTTAGTAACAAATATTACCTCATCATCATCAACAACAGTCTCAAGACGTCCACTGCTGCACATAGGCCTCCCCTAGAGCGCCATTTTGAGTAGCTGCTCGCGTCCTGCATCCATCGGCTCCCCACGGTTTCCTAGTAGGGGGCTGGCCTACGCTGCGTCTTCCGGTTTGTGGTCGTCACTCGAGATCCTTTCATCCCTATCGATCACAAATATTACCTACACAAACAAAATTACCACACTGTAAAAATGTATAGTCGTAATGTTACGTATTAATCCAATTCAAAAGGTTTTTTATTAATTATTAAATCTAACTCCATAGTAATAAAAAGAAAAAAAAAAACAAAAACATTGTTGGATTTTTTGTATGTGTTTTAACTTAACGTACGTTAAGTTACGTAGGTACGAAAACTACAGTAAGTAAGTTTCACTTACGTTAAAGTGGGTTAGCTGACTTGGATCTTACGGATTGAAACATTTCATCACAAAATGAAACAACACTTTTAAAATACTTTTAATCCCGGAAAATAGGTTTTCGTTTCTAGGGTAAAATAGTATGTCGCGAGTGAATCCATAGCGCGTAACTAGTATCCTTTTAATTATGCCTTAAGCTAGGATCACGAAGAAAAAGAAAATTTATGTACATTATTACTTGCACATATCACTAAATCCTGACTAAATTATTCAACTCAATCAAAACACCCAAAACAAATGAATTAACGACATATTGTTTTCAGAAATTTGAAAGAAGAACACGCATTCGGCTTTTCAATGACGTTGACACTTGTAATGGGCTCGTGCGCACGCGCCGAGATCAAAAGAACCGGCGTTATGCGCGGGCGGTGATATGGCGACAATTACATAGAATAAGTTAATGTGATAGAAGTGACAAGCTTATAAACAAACATGTAGAGTGGAAAGCATTCTTGCGAAATACAATTAAATGCTCTACAGGAAGCACTATCTGTAAATTAGTTTTATTGAAAGATAGAGGCACCCCGCAGTTTAAAAACTCCCGTTTTCCTCAGAAGCTTTTATTATCTAATTTATTATTATAGAATCCAATGCTCACCACCAATCACACAAACATAGATACTAAGGTATAATTATAAATCAAAAAGTGAGATCAAGAAGAACTTTTTTAGATGGGATTTGAACAAAACGCAAATGAAATGCGAAAATGCGAATCTTATAAAATAAAGCATCAATTTTTTATACCTATTTGCTAGCAGTAATTAAAATGTTGAACAATGATTTTGCACGAAAATTACTGTAATTTTCTTCATCATCATCAACAGCCTGAAAAGGTCAACTGCTGAACAATGAACATACTACGTGGTCGCCACTCGTGAACCTTTCATCCCTATCGGTTGTGGTCTTGTTATTAGTAATTTTAACAAGTAGTTAGGTAAATAACTTTCAAAACTTTGTCCTATCTGTGCCCGTATTCATTCTCTAGATGACCACCACAGTCGTGACACGTGACGGAAATGCGGCTGTCACTTTATTGAAATGTAGCTGCTCTGTGGAAACTGTTAATAACTGAACAGAACAACCTTAGAAACCGAATACCTTCTTTGTTGAATGTAAATGGACAAAATAAGAGATGTCGTGTTTAATTTAAAAATAAAACAACTCTGTACGCATCTCAAATTATGTTTGATTTTCTATTTAACTAACTAATTTAATAATTTTCTATTGGTTTGTGTCTTTTCTAAAACTACTTTCATATGAAAACGAAAAACTAAAGGCAAATTAATTTGTAAAAGATTTTTTTTTGTCACGAACGGTATTTCAAAATCCTTAGGTGTTATATCATCTGGGACCTTTAAATCATTAATCTATAGATTACGCTCAGCAGGCAATACTGCTATAAAAATCATAAATATTAACCTAAAGACATCTTTTTGTTTTTTTATCAGCTTTTATTTTAGCGCGTAGGAATAATTTCAGTAATAAAAAGTATCATATTAATTTAAACACATCAAAATCGAATCGATGTGCCAGCTACTTTTGATCAAAAAACATTATAATAATATCAAATAATATCAAATCTGTTTTCAATCAGTGTGTGTTGCCAGTGATGACATATGGAACTGAAACGTGGTCTCTTACTGTTGGCCTCATTAGTAAGCTCAAAGTCGCGCAATGAGCTATGGAGAGCTCAGTGTTTCCCTGCGAGATAAGATCCGGAACGAAGAAATCCGCAGAAGGACTAATGTGACCGATATAGCCCTTAAAATTAGCAAGTTGAAATGGCAATGGGCAGACCACATCGTTCGCAGAACTGACAACCGATGGGGAAGAAAGGTTCTCGAGTCGCCACTCACCACGAACCGGAAGGCGCAGCGTAGGCAGACACCCCACTAGGTGGACCGACGACTTGGTGAAAACAGCGGGGAGCCGATGGAGCAGGAGCCGATGGAGCAGGAGGCGAGCAGCCGCTCAAAGTGGTGCTCTCTGGGGGAGGCCTATGTTCAGCAGTGGACATCTACGGGCTGATGATGATGATGAATGTCAAATATAAAATTGGAATGGAAGGTATAGAGCTAGAGGGATAAACTAATGGAAATGAGTAGCATAGCAGAGAAGGATCGGATTAGTGGAAGTGAATGTAGGTAATTTTTGAACATTTTACAATGACGACGCGTGGCAAAGAACTCGCTCATAATTCAATAACAACAATTGTTTATGACTGTTTATTGTGATCGTCAGTGATGAAAATTAGACAAGTTAAAATTTTCTCAATTTTCATCCACCAACCAAAACCATTGGTCGCCAAAATTCGCTTTTCAAAACGAATACAACCGTGATTTTATCCCCAATTTAAGGAACAAGAGTCCCGTGGGACCGCAATCGGTGCGGTTCCAAGGTTTAGGCCCATGTTTACAGAGGACCGCGGGGTCTGCAAATAGATGTATTGTCCCGCTTGGATTGCTTCTTAATATGTGTGACGTATTAATAAGTACGAGAGGTTGTGTGGAGAGGGTGATTGTGGGGGGAGCGATTTAATATGATGTACCTACACTTAGATACCGCTACTCGAAGGAAACAGTAAAGTACATGGTTTAAAAACACCTTACCATTACAACATCAGCTGGAACACGTCCACTGCTGAACATACAAGGTGACCTTGAATTAGTATGTTATCCCGAAATGGGGGGTCTGGGACCACGAAACCTTACAAATTGTGAGAGCCTTACTTGAAACTGGGTGTTTCCAAACCTCCATGATAAAAAATAAATCCACTCGCAATATTGCACGTGCAGTCGCTACAAGAGTTAAAAAGATACCATAAATTCATTTCCAAACACAGGTCGTTAAACTCATTTATGAGCACTCGGTCAAGGATGAAGTTCAACCACCCAGCTGCGCTAAGGCTATTCTCGAACGCAAACTTTACATGGCAATTCTTCAATGAAAAACTATTAATTTAGTAAAGTCGTAGAAGAAATATTGTCTACCTTGGGATGTAGATTTACCCCCTTTCGGGACAACATACCAATTCAAGGTCACCTCGTATAGCCCCCTTCCTTGTAAGAGCCATAATCACCATCTTTTGCCGGTATCTTGGCCATCGCTGAAGATTTTAATGTGGCGTTCTCTACCTATAAGTACTAAGGAGAATTCTGCTGCCCATTACCTGCACTGGACAATACGAAACCCGTTTTTTTTATAATTTATAGGCATAGCATTTCACCACTGCCTCACCTGATGGTAGCTGATGACGTGACCTACGATAGTGCATGCTTGCCTAGAAGATACCTGTTCACTCTTGCTACTTAGAAATAGTTTATAAAAACTCAAAGTAGCACTCTATAGGGGAGGCCTATGTTGAACAGAGGATGTCTACAGGCGCAGAACGAACGCTGCAAAACTTCAAAATGATCCCAATGATCTTAATTATTGGCTAAAATAAAATAAATTATCCGTGTAAGTTCGTATAGAATTTAACTCTCTCAATCATTTAATTATCATTTCTCTGACCCAACCTCACACGCACCTTGCCTTAAACCATTCAAACTTATACCAAAACTTTGCTCAGTGTTTAATCAGTAAAATTATATTGACATGGGAACGCAATTACCGTACATTGTTATCTCACAAGTGTATAGAGTATAGGTACTTGATTTGAATGTTAGTTAATGGGTATATTAATAGTTTAGTGTTGATGTTGCAGGCTTTAATCAACGGTTAATATGTTATGGTTGATTTACTTGCTTCTTGGAACCAAATGTAACGTTTTGCGTGAACGTTTCGAGTTATCTAAGATGATCAGTCTGGCTAATTTTTTTTTTCATCATTAACTGCCTGAAGACGTCCACTGCTGAACAACATAGGCCTCCCCCAGGGAGTGCCACTTAGAGCGGCTGCTCGCCTACTACATCCATCGGCTCCCCGCCGCTTTCACCAGGTCGTCGGTCCACCTAGTACGGGGGATTTTTTTTGTAGATTTTACAATTTAATTGTACACCAATCCAAAAGTACTGAACGGATTCAAATAAAAAATTGCACGATTTGATTTCATACTACAAGGTAGATCATCATCATCATCATCATCATCATCATCATTATCAGCCTGAAGACGTCCACTGCTGAACATATGCCTAAGGTAGATCATAGGATACTTTTAATCCCGAACTGCAGCATGGTTCTCTCGGGAGACGGGATGAAAGTTAAAATTTTTACATAATTTTAATTTATTAACGCCTAGTCTGATTTCATTTATTCTTTTCATGTTAGAAAAGACGTATAACTTTATATGTCTTTCCGTAAATATTTCAAGATCGTTGGTTTTGTAGTTCAGAAATTACAGACATTCAACTTTCAGTATTAGGTCCAAATTACCTAAATCGGAATGTGTAAAAACGCAGTGCGAACCTATATAGATAAAAGTACTTACTACGTGATTAGGTAATCCATGTTTTGGATGAAATATCGTCAGCAACGAAGATGATGCGATGATGATGATGCAATATCCCAGCAACATTGTATAATCATTTGCCTAATCGTATGAACCCTGTACAAAATGAACATTTTAAGAAACTTTTCTTTAAATTATTGACTGACAATTGTTTTTATACACTGGAGGAATATTTTGATAGTAAGTTTATATAGGTTTTAAACAAATATTATATAAGTACAATTATAATTAAACAAAATGAACTAAATAATCGTATTACAATGACATTGACTAATTTTGAATAGGTAATAATAGAACAATGTAAATAAACGTAGAAATGTATTGCTTTAGACTATTAAGTACCTAATGACATAATTATTAATCAATCATGTATGACGTTCGATACTGGCTTGAATAAAATCAAGCCAGTTATCCCAACATTTCATGTCACAGATAGGACTAATTTTAATTTAGCAATAAGACCTGCTTTGTAACTCTGTGGCAGCAATAAATGAATGAATTATTATTATGAATTATTCTTTTATCTACAACAGGGAAAAGAGAAGGTAGAGCGAAAATATAGAGGAAAAACATAAATGGATGACGGTGAATTTGTGATTTGCAGCCCTGCTTGATTTGCCGTTTCACCAATTCATCCTTTTCCTCTCTACCTTCTTTCTTCCTCTGGACAAGGTTAGGGCGTAAAACTAACTAACCCGCGCAAAGCCAGGGCGGGTCATCTAGTATTAAACAAAAGATTACACTGTAAATTGCAACGGTATAATGCATTAAAACTCAATTACTATTTTACATATAATTAATGACGATACGATTACGTTAGTATCGTTTTAATACAATTTACTACGTTACCATTGACCTATTCAAATAAAGTATCCGAGGTTAAAATCCAAAGGAAATTCTGGTAAATTGATTAAAATACCTCCAGTTAAGAATTTGAAATGTCCGTCCGACCAACCTGATGGACCACACGTTGAAATATGTAAAGAAGCTTACAATACTCCGGGAGGTATCCGGGAGAGATAAGATTAGATTATCTGATATTACATGAATAAGTTACCCTAATTAATGCGATGTTGTAATGCTACATGTATGTATATATCATAATATATTACCTGGTTTCTATTATTCATTCACAACTTTCACATCACAGCACTTGACAGTCCTTTTCACAGTAATTTAAGCACAAAAAAAACTTGATTTTTCTCAAAATTTTACATCACTTTATCGATTTTGCGCGCGGGTCACGGGCCCGATTTCTAGACACGACTGCTCGGATGGCAGTTGTTTTGAAACTGTTTTTTTTGTTTCGAATTTAGTTTCTCTTCAAATTCATATTTTTCTTTTTCTACTGTCAATTTCAGTGAGGTATTTTATAGTTTGGCCATGATTGTATGTATTTTGACTCAAGATTTATTTTTTTACTATTCTGTATTCAAAATTTTGAAAACTGCAAAAATCTAGAACCTTGGAATGCTAGCGAGGTTTCTTTAGAAAAGCTGTCGCTATGGAATGGCAGTCTCAATTTACTCCTCGAACGAGGAACACTAAATTGATATAAGGCCATTCCCGGGCCAGGCAAGGCCCGGGAACTCAAGAACGCCTTCAAAAACCATCTTTGGCTATCCAACACCAAAATTGTGAAGTGAATCTCCATCTACGTCAATCGCTGCGCCACGACATATCCATTGTCAAATCGCCGATCGCCGAGCTACATCCGCTACAGCCAGTCGCGAAACTACGACGAATCTATCGCCGAGAGCTGATCGCCGAAACTACATCTGTTGTCACCGTCGGCCGCCGTATCTACCACGACGAATCTATCGCCGAGCGTCAACCAGTGAGACGACCGGCTTGCCTTTTTCAAACATTGAGTGGCAATATAACTTCATCACCATGTTCCGGCCCGTCGTCCGTCAAAGCTTTGACGACTAATACCTGCGTGTCTCCTGCTGCTGCATCTTGAATCCGAGCTGCGTAATAATACTTCATCGACGGTGGAAGGACGAGAATCTTCTTCTGGATCCAGAAGCTAATAACTGAATGAGCTAGCCGCTGAACTCTGGAAGTCGGACAAACTAAAGGCAACGAATTCCTCAGTCTCTATAACGACAGTGGGCCTTGTTTGAATAAAGACCCGGAAGTGGGCCTTGTTTGTTTGAAGACCCGGAAGTGGGCCTCGTTAAAGACCGGAAGCGGGCTTTGTTTATCTGAAGACCCGGAAGTGGGCCTTGTTTGGATCCAATAACATTCTAATTCTACCGTGATAACTTGTAGGCCGTAAACAACTTAAATTTCGCGTTCTTCCGCATCATCTAGAGACTCTTTTTTTTGCTTTCTACAAAGCTTGTAAAATTTACGAAAATAAATATCTGTTGCCAATTCCTTTTTTTATCTTCAGCTCTTAGGATCCTGTCAACCTAGGCACTGTTTAGGTAGGGGAGGAGCTGCTCATTAACTTGTAGCGTTCCATTCTACCTTTTTCACGAAAGGAACGGATGTAACGTGACAGTTTGGCGCCCAACTAAAATGAACCCTCTAAAACATTCTTCTAAATTCTAAAATAATACTTACTCAAGTAGGCTAAAATTTGATATTGACTTTTGGCTCTAACGTAATATCTTAGGTACTTGCTTAATTTATTTTTATACAGGCAGGACACGCGGAACATCACACTTACATTCTACAACACTCGCATAGTACTTAATACTTAAACGAACTTAAACTTGACTTGATTTTATCCTTGACTATTGACTTCAACTTGTGACTATGGCGAGACCAATTAAATACTCGTTTCTAAACAAACTTGAACTGGAATATGAAGTGACTATCAGAGGTGAAAAACCAGCTGACACTTTGACAACTCTTAAGGAGCAGCTGGCAAAATTGAGTCACATTCAACCTGAGGACATAAAATTACATCCGTTCCTTTCGTGAAAAAGGTAGAATGGAACGCTACAATGTCAAGGTTTTTTATTGTCTTATGGAAACTATAAAATAGTTTAATAGATCTTCTATGGATGCAGGAGGCGAGCAGCCGCTCTAAGTGGCGTTCCCGGGGGGAGGCCTATGTTCAGCAGTGGACGTCTTCAGGCTGTTAATGATGATGATGATGATCTTCTAAAAAATTATATGAACTGGTTGATGTTGACAAAATGGACAAAGTTTTAATAATAGTATCTATTATACCAAATACATACCTAAATAGTATTTTTAACGTATATTCCCATATGGATCACCCCGGGTGGCAATCGGGAATTAAATTCCTAGTTGCCACCCGGTGGCAGCTGGGAAGGTATTGGCCCCACTCCAAACGCTGTGTACAAGTGTACATTGCTGCGTGGACCTCCAACCTCCTTCATTTTACTGACCAAATTATCAATACATTTTATTCTTCTATCATTTCGTTCTCTATATATCATAGTGAACGTATAATAGGTAGTCAGTAAGCGTATATAAATTGATAATTTGAAATTTCGCATCCCTAATAATTATAACGAATATTATTAAAGAGTAAGCCAACATACAAAGGAAGAAAAATTACAATAGAGAATAGACTATTAATAAGTAGGCGAGAGTCACACTTTTAAATAAGATTTGCAAAAACCATCTTTTTCATCCAAAATAAAATGCCCGTGAAAAAAAAGATGCCGAAAAATTTGTAACAAATAAGCTTATGGGTCTTTTATCTAAAGCCGAAAATAGTAGGCGGGACAAATTGATTATTTACGGTAAGGCATAAAGCTTTGAACGCTTCTTGTGTGAGTTTTATGACTTTGATTGGCATCTGGAGGAATCTGACTATTTTTATTAACATTATTAATTTAAACTATTTCATTATTGTGATTTTCTTAAGAACATTTTTTTCATTTTCGTTTTATTGTTTCGATATTATTTGATATTAATAAATAGCTACTTTATTTGTGTATTGATATTTAATTTAGTTAAAAACTGAATGAATTTTAATAAACAAATAACAGAAAATGTTTCATTGTACTCAAATTAAAACTAAATTTGAAGTGGTGGCATCCCTCTCCAAATAAGTATCATAAATCATATTCTCAGTGGCTGTCATATTAACAAATTGAGTCCAATAAAAACTCAAGTTTATATTTTATAACAATGAAGATTACAAATCTACATTTAGATTAAGAACATTTCTATAAGATAAAACTATATTATTAACTTAAATCAAGATAAGTAATAAGAAAATTATACGGAATTCTTTAACTATTATTCTCAAAACGACTACAAGAAGCTTATTATTGTAACGAATGTATTGAGGCTCAAAACTCACAGGTCCTAATTGTACTTATGGGTACAAAAAGTCCTTCAAATGAGAATTTTGTATTGAAAGTTAGGATGTATGTATTTTAGAAATGGATATAATAGGCATAATAACAAAAATTTTTTTTGTATAAGTTAATAATATTCCTCAAAAGATAAACATTTGTGAAACAAAAATTAAATATCTCAAAAAATTACCAAGTTACAACCATTTTAAAAACCGGAATAGAAAGAGATAGCTCAAATGGCCAGTGACGTCAGAGGAAGGTCGTTATAGTACCTCATTACTAAGCTGTGGTAGCTTTTCATACAATCTCTTTGTCATGTGACGTCACGAGTAGATTTTTCATAGTAACTGTGGGGCCGCTCTGTTTTGTGAGAAAGGGACAGCAGATGCCTGCTGTAGAAATTTTAAAAGCTTATTACTCCGTGATTTATTTACCGATTTTGCTTATTTTTCCAATTATTGCATTCATGTTTATTCTTCTTTATGAAAGTAATATTTACTTGTTCATTTTTAATAGTAGTCATCATGCCTATTATAGGAGAATTACACACACATATAGGTACCAATCATAGAGCTATGAAACACATGACGCTTCGAAACGTATTTTATTTGCTCTATGGTATCAATTATAATAAAATATTTCATTATTAGCCATTGTCAAAATGTCTATTTTATTATCTTGCGTGTGCATTTAATAGAGTACCTGGATTCCTGCATTAGCTTTCATTTCTGAGTTAAGTTTTGCCGCGGCTTTTTTCCTTTTATCACCTGCCACATGGGTATTGATATTTTAAAAACCCAACTATTTTAAGCTTCAGTGTAAAAGGAATAAAAGTGATTCTACAAATAAGGCTGGACGTCATAAGGATCGTGACTGGGTCGTTATTCTACTAAATATGTATGAGGCAAATTAAAATAATACAAAGAAAAAGTAAGATATTGGACGGTTAGAAGTTGAAAGTACTTGTTTATCTGAATTTAAAACATTCAAATTGCATTGTAGATGACGTTTTATTTGAATCAATTTATAGTAATTATATGCTCTATATAATGGGTAAGCATAAAAATGAATTCAAATATTAAATCTTAAACTAACCCAGTTGTTGTTAAGTATTTTGAATTACACAAAAATACTTTGAGTAAATTTTCTTCTCGTGTAGGGAAGTGATCAGCCCTGGTATCAGAATTTTTAGGCCGCACAAAGGCTTGGCTTAACGACTATTGTCTTACGTCAACAGCCGGGACCGACGGCTTAACGTGCCCTTGAGTAAATTACGTAGGTAAAACTTTTTAAGAGATAATTATGATAATTGATTAATTTGATTTGGGCAATAGTAACCTACATAAGTCTATCTAGGGCTGACTGTCCAATTAGGTAGGTCCAACTTCGACAAAGTGGTCGCCCGAAGAATCCAACTCGGCTGGGCAGCGTTTGGGAAGCATCGACCTATCTTTTTGTCTAAAATACCGCAAAGCCTGGAAACAAAAGTTTTCAATCAATGTGTGTTGCCAGTGATGACTTATGGAACTGAGACGTGGTCTCATTACTAACCTCAAATTCGCACAACGAGCTATAGAGAGAGCAATGCTCGGTGTTTCCCTGCGAGGTAAGATCCTAAATGAGGAGATCCGCAGGAGAACTAGAGTGACCGATGTAGCTCTTAGGATTAGCAAGTTGAAATGGCAATGGGCAGGCCACATCGCTCGTAGAACTGACAACCGATGGGGAAGAAAGGTTCTCGAGTGGCGACCACGAACCGGAAGACGCAGCGTAGGCCAGCCCCCCACTAGGTGGACCGACGACCTGGTGAAAGCCGCGGGGAGCCGATGGAAGCGGGAGGCGAGCAGCCGCTCTAAGTGACGCTCCCTGGGGGAGGCCTATGTTCAGTAGTGGACGTCTTCAGGCTGGTGGTAATGATGATGATGATGAACCTCCATAAAATTATCAACATAATGATAAATCTCAACTGCTAAAACATGTAGTAACTTATCTACAATAGGCATGATGACTAACATTTTTTTTTTGGATAAATTAATTATATTCCTTAAAACATTTGTGAAAACAAAAATTAAATATCTCAAAAAATGACCAAGTTTCAAGCATTTTATAATCCGAAATAGAAAGAGATAGCTCAAACGGCCAGTGACGTCAGAGGAAGGTCGTTATAGTACCTCATTACTAAGCTGTGGTAGTTTTTCATACAATCTCTTTGGCATATGAAGTCACGAGTAGATTTTTCATAATAACTGTGGGGGCGCCCTGTTTCGCGATTTTTAGTAGTTGTCATCATGCCTATTATACCTGTTATTGAGCATATTTATGAAAACCGTAAATAGATTATTACGTTATAACCGAGGCCCCTCTGTAAAAATAAAAATAACAGACTGAAAAAGCCATCAACAACTAGGTAAACATAACTTTGGAGTACTAGCATCATTGAAAGTAACTTCACAGTTCAGTCATGTCATAGTTGGACCCAAAACAAGTAACTTCCCATATGTTCCCATATTGCATTAGCATAAAACACGGAGCCTGATGTCACGGATTGGTACTTTACATGTAACAATTTGTCCTCTTTTGTAAACGTCCCTGGCTTGTGTTCGGTCATTTCCGTTACTACTTTTGGTAACTTGTTACGGATATGGGAAAGAAAGTGACATGAACTTTCTCAATATTTAAAACAAGATTTAAATATGTGTGGACATTTCACAAAGCGTCATCTATCCCTAAACTAATCAAAGCTTGTACTATGGGAACCAGATAACTGATATAATATACAATATAACACCCAGACACAGAACAAACATCGATGCTCATCACACAAACATTTGTCCTGGGTAGGAATCGACCCCTCAGCCCAGAAGGCAGGGGTGGACCTGGGCCCTTATTCCGTATGACCATTCACGCACGTAACGTGACGCGTTACGATATCTTCGTGGAATGGTTTTGGGTTTAAAATGCTATTCTGTATGCCGTTGTCAAATTTGACAAACACGACAACACACGTTACACGCACGTCAAAAAACAGAAAACCATGGGCACAAACAATCTAACGCGTGGCATACAGAATACAATTTTTTGATTCCATGTTAATTTCTTGTCGTGGCGCGTTAAAGCCCGCATTTACGTTTGGAGCATGTTACACGTCACGCGTTATTGGCAAAGAATCTCATGTGTCATTGCGAATAGCCCCCTGATAGTTCAGTTGGTAGTACCAATTGAACTATCAGGTCCGTCAAATGTTAATTTTGTCTTTTGCTTCAAGTGAGTTTAAAGTGCTACTAACTAGTCTAATTAATTTATGAATAACTGAGAAATTCTGGCTCGTTATATCCGTCCATTATTTCAACTCTATCAATATCAATATTTTTTACTCTCTACCGCCCAATACTTAACGATACAAACAAATAAATCGTCAAATTAAACCTCTTTAAAGTTAACTACATCGTCAGATACCCGAAAACTCGTTAATGAGCGAACGGGTTTATCGTCTTAAGTTATTGCTATTGAATCACCTGATTTAGAAGAAAATATTTCGGAAATAGCTTTAAAGCTGGAGTTAGAGTTACGCCGAAATTTAGTTGTGTCAGTCTTGCGTAGCTATTTAGAATAATTATTGTTAAAGCTCGTATATAGACGAATCTATAATAAAAGATACACACGATACAATCGATACAATCTGCCACGCGATTTGTTGACTTAATCAGTCAAATTGTAACGTGTGGAGGCTTACATCCAGCAGATTGAGTCAACAAATCAGTGCATAGAGCACATATGGGTCCACCTGAAGGTACATAGTGTGTTAATAATTATAATTTAATCTATGTTACAACATTTTTAGTAGTTTTATTAATTTAAGAGACCTTGTTGGAACTCTAACACCAGCTTTATTATTTTTAGCTGTGATTTTTCCGGATTTCATCGGAACGTTTATTGCTGGATGGAAGTGGAGTTAATGTTTTTCGAGTGTCAAAAGATTTAGCATTGTTTGGGTAAACGGTGTGTTGAAACATTGGAACGATTTCGAAGATTCCGTTAAAGAAATTTATGCTCATTTTATCTGGATAATGTCGTAAATAATACTTTTTATTGTTTTGCATTTGGATGTTGGCACTTAGTTGAAAATAATTTTATTGTTGTATTCCGTTGCATTCGTTTTATTACAGTAGTAAAATACATAAATACAAATAGCCGTTGATTGTTATGGTTTTATAATAAGTTACATAATACAAAAATTGTAATAACGGAAAGCTGAATCTGCGTAAACTTTTTTAAACAGTATCGTGGGCTTACATAATCGACCGATAAAAATGTT
Source organism: Ennomos erosarius (assembly GCA_963580505.1). NCBI lineage: Eukaryota > Metazoa > Arthropoda > Insecta > Lepidoptera > Geometridae > Ennomos > Ennomos erosarius. The sequence continues at coordinate 1,459,350 of OY756983.1, read as the reverse complement.
TAATGTAAAGAAATGAACGTTGAATTTTACTATTAAAATTTAATTTCCCTTTGTCATTTAATCATCTGATTGCTCTTTTAGTATTAACTGTATATATAAGTACGAAAATTGTTTTGGTGATATTCTATAATTTTTTATTTGCGTTTGTGCTTTAAACTACAATAATACCAGCAACTTATCAATACTATACGCTACACTAACTACTACAAAAAACATTTGAATGTATTACTATTACTAGCCGCGATGAATATAGACAAACATGACTTAAATGATGCGTTTTATTAAAAAAAAAGCTGTAATTTTATAAAGACCCGATAGAGGGCGTTAAAATGGGGGTTTTAAGTTCTGCCATTGTTAAGATAATTATGTATAGAGTTAATTATCTTATCCTTATTTTATGGAAGGCATTATACTCTAATGGCTTTCCATCGAAAAATTGACAAAGTACTCTGTGATCCACTCAACTGAATTTGACATTTCCTTGTACTCTGTGGTTTAAAACTACGACCATGTTTGAAATGCGTCGTTACTACGCCATCTAGCAACAAAAGCGGAACTAGTTTTCTTTTTAAATAAAACGTCTCATTGCTTTAGCCCACTGTCACGTAGGTCATCCGGTTCGCCACAACCTAATCTCAAATACCCGATCCCAAAATGTCTTTTACCCCAACATTCAAAATCTAATAAGTAAATATTGAATGTAGTTTGTCACGTTACGGCTCCGCCCAGGGTCCTAGGATGCCTGACTAGGTCCTAATCCTACCTAATCAGACCCTGGAGGGAGATGGCGACATGAGGTAGGAAGAGTAGAATAGGAGCTGTAAGGAAAAGACACGTTAGGTTTGCAATGAATGATATAATAAATATATATAAAGATACGGAAGAATAGTAGAAGGAAGATAAGAAGTTATGTACAAACACTTAAGGTCTCTAATGGCTAGCACGGCACAGGCATGGTATGTTAGTTGAACACCAGGGAGGGAGGAAGTAGGTAGTCAAGGTATAGGTTACGTAACCGGTGGAGTGAAGACAAGCGGAAAGGCTGGTTTCTCGTCTAGGTCTTGAGCTGGTATGATGGGCTCTATGACCTCTACGTCAAAGGGAGCGGCTAGATCCAGGTAGCACAGCTTCGATTTCTCAATATGAGGTAGGTGCGAAGGTGGTGCTTAATCCACTTTATGACGGAACAGGATATGCCTCAGAGTGAAGATCAAAATCTTCAGACTGCCACAGAACACCTTCACCAGCTTTTTCTGCAGATCTCCGCCTTGTCCAAACTCTGATTGACGTCTCCTTCTTGTCGACCGAAAGTTTTTGTCTTTTTTTTATATAGGTACGTAGCTGTAAAGGAGGTAATAAATACAGACAGTATAAAGAAGGATGGTTGATGATGATGATTATCTGGAATGGCGGTGGAAGTAAGCATGCTACAAGTTATGTGCCTATACTTTCTTAGGTACTCCTGTATTTTACTTTAAAACTAAAAGACAATAATGTCTTCCATATTCCATAATGTTACTATATTTTAAACTTTACAAAGTGCAGACCTGTTGAATTTATGGACTCATAAAATCCTGGTCCAATGATAGCATGCACGGTGGCCTTTTCGAGAAAACTGTTATAAGATGTGACACTAAGGAGACTGAATTTATTAAAGTTGTAAAAATTAAAGTGTAAGTATTTCAACTAGCTACGAGAAATAAAAACAGGAAGGATGAGGATTTAACAATAACTGCTCGTTTTCAAATTATGTATTTAGTAGTAGTATTTGTTTGTAATATAATATTTTTTTTTTCTCTACAGAAAAGGGTTTATTGATATTGATTGTGATTAAAAGTAAGTATTAATTACTAGATAGGAATACTTATTTAATTGATCATTATTCTAGTTTTACCAAAATGAAGATTTGTAAGTATATCATATATTACTAACTTTACCATCAACAAGATTCTATAAAACTCTTTGCAAAACAAAAACAACTAAAAAAGTGAACGATCCCGAAAGTGCATGTAACCCAAGAAAATAAAGAAAAAGTTAACGCCGCGAATAAAGATTGATGAAGAATCAATCGAGGCATGTCCCACAGATAAAGGCGAGCGTCCGTACAATCAATTTTAATCTGGGAACTTCGCACGTGTCCCACCATCCCACTCGTACTAACGAAGAAACTGGTTAGGTAGAAAAGGATGGAGACGTCGATGAGACCTGTAAAGGTTTTGATGTAGGTGCCATTACGATGACGCCCGCCCTACTTACGGAATTAAAGACTAAAGAAGATTGAGGAGGGGACCTTATCTGCTAAGACAATGATGTTAGCGAAAACACTGATGGATATTGCCGAAAAAAAGGGATAATGACTGTGGGTTCATTATTTTAGAAAAAGGCTTTCTATTGATGGGTTTAAATACTTTGGTGTGATGTATGTCCGAATAATACATTTTGCTAAATAAATAACGCCCAATACTCTCATAGATAGATTGACCCTAACTAGGATTCTCTGTATCTAGGGACCCAGGAACTAACACACGTAAGTATTGTAAAAGACGTAAAAGTATAAAAAATAAAATATATATATTTTAACCATTTTCAAAAAATCATTATAATATCTTAGTTATTTTATGTTACAGATGATCAACATGTGAGAAACGGAAATGAAATTTTTGAAAGTGTGAATTTTGAGACATATGGATTGGATTTTTTTTTATCTAGAGGACTAATGCTTATGCAAATTAACTCATCGCTAGCAAGAACGCATGCACCTTTGAACTTTATCGATTGTATGCTATGAAACGTAGCTTTTTGCTTCCATAAATTTCCTGCAAAAACCATATCTACGTTACATACCACCGGCTTTACTCAGACTACCTAGTTACTAGTTAGACGGAGCGAAGGACCAAAAAATTGTACTAGTAAAATATTGTGGTCCTTCGCTCCGTCTTCTAGTCAGTGCAAAACCTTGCATAACTACATTGCATTTACTGATCCGCGAACTGAAACTTTAGCTATTAATAATAACGCATGACTTCTTCCAGTAAAGTCTCTTTGGAAATTCGACTCCCACAAACAAAGACACTCATTAATATTTCCATACATATTATTACGTCACAAATTAATCGCCCCAGGCTGTGTTTTCAGCTTACAGCCCGCAATTGCAGTTTTAACGTAACGTTTGCACGGCGGACCCCTGAGAGCTAACAGATGGTTCTGTGCTTTGGATGGATGAAGCAATGAATGTGGCTTTTTTATTGGGAAATATAGGAATTAATATGGCGTTTTTATTGGCAGTTGGTTTTTAAACATTTAACATTATTTCAACTGACTGTTCAAAACCGATTGAAATGTGAATCTGTGTCTACGTAGTAAATTATATACTCTTTGTGTGATACAAATGCGTCTAAATTTGGCTATGACGTAGTTGGCATAAAATATTTTTTTTTAAATTGAATATTGCGGAGGTGTTAGTGAAAGTGAGCATGTCCTACCTATGCGATACATACATAAATAGCTGTAGGAAAGGGGTAAGATCATCTCAAGTCAATTTATGTGTTCGACTATCATCTGCACCACGCGGATTATTCTGCACGTACCTCTCGTGTATTTGTGATGATGAGAGATGTCTTTTTCTCTGATGTTTTTGGCTAAATATACTTAATCCGAGCATGTTCAAAAGATTAGAAAATATACCAATCGCTAGCTATATAGAAGTCTAATTCGAAATAAAGCTGCAGCATTCTTACATAGCTTAATAAATGTAACGTGACCTGATGTTTGTTACTTTAGTAGTTTTCAGACATAGGTATCTATCTATAAGTAGTATTAGTATGAATGCCTTCTCCCATTTTCTAAGTCAAACGTCAGCATTGGACGTTTATTAGCCTTTTCCCTAGCAAGGTGGTGTTTCTCTAAAGGGGAAAGGCACCCTAACCATAAAAAATTCACATCCACCAGCCTTTGGTTGTTTTCAAGTTTTGAATTTTATCAGGTTTTAAGTTTCTATTTTCTATTAGTTATGAAAAGTTATACGAAGTGAGAAAACTAATAAAATGAGGTCGATGAATTGGTGTGAATTACCGGAGTCAGTTAACGGTTTTATGGTTTTGCTCTCGGATTGGCTTGCATGTTTTGAAGTTAGGTTGATGTTATATATTTTCTTTTACTATAAATTCTTATTTTCATGATTTTTAACTGTTTGATTACTATTTCTTCTGTAAGAACCTATGTATTAGTTCCAAGTTTCTGACTCATAATTATATATATTCTACTTACCTGTATTACATACTCGTAGACATCACATAATTACATCAGTGTTTTGGCCAAACTTATACCTACGTGGACGTTGGTAGAGAATTAGGCATATTTTGGCGTTATATTATAACTGATGACGATGACAACGACGATGATGATGATGATGATGATGATTGTTATGATTTACATTAATAGACCGCGCTCGCGGTGTAGGCCGGCCCCCCACTAAGTAGACCGACAATCTGGTAAAAACCACCACCTGCAGCCGATGGATGCAGGAGGCAAGCAGCCACTCAAAGTGTCGCTCCCTGGGAGAGGCCTATGTTCAGCAGTGAAAAACTTCAGGCTGTTAATGATGATGATGATGACATAAATAGACAAGTCAACTAAGAGGCTAATGAAACATCACTACTACCTTTCCTGCACTACAGATTTCATCCCATGTCTCGGGTATGACACAATAAATAAAGTATTTACGTAACTTGGGTATACTAACATTGATTAAAACAGTATAAAAATCAATTCATAATATACCACACACATAGAATAAGACACAATCAGGTATTAACACATTGGGAACACAGTTTACTCATCAGTTAGTATAACGGACCACGCCTGTTGCCTGTTCTTCGTTAATAACGCATATTGAATAGCACGAAGACGAGTGGAAAGATGACATTGTATAAATCTACATGATAACGATTAAACGTGTGTTATGCTCTTTTGTTTTATTTTTTGTTACATGTACGAAGAAATAGTTAAGCTTTTAGGTATGTTATGCGTTAACAGTTTAAGAATTTTGAAGTAACTTTTCTATAACTTTAAGGGCAATATCGGTCACTTTAGTCCTGCGGATTTCCTCGTTCCGGATCTTATCTCGCAGTGAAACACCGAGCATAGCTCTCTCCATAGTTCGTTGCGCGACTTTGATGACCTGGTGAAAACCGCGGGGAGCCGATGGATGCAGGAGGCGAGCAGCCGCGCCAAGTGGCGCTCTTTGAGGGAGGCTTAATTTCAGCATTGGACATGATGATGATGATAACTTTTCGATAGGTATATAAAGTATAAACCACAAAGCCAAGCCAACATCACCAACAGCCTGCAGACGTCTACTGCTGAACATAATAGGCCTCCTCCAGAGAGCGCCACATAAGAGCGGCTGCTCGCCTCCTACTTCCATCGGTTATCACCAGACCATTCCACCTAGAGGGGGGGGGGGCTACGCTGCGTCTCCCGGTACGTGGTTGCACTCCCCATCTTCCCCATCGGTGCTGAGTTCTACGAGCGATGTGGCCTGCCTATTGCCATTTCAACTCGCAAATTCGAAGAGCTATATCGGTCACTTTAGTCCTCTTCTGAAATAAGAACATTGGGTTTCTTGAAAATTCGGTGAGGTGTTTTAAACATAACACCTATAATAGTCTATTACGGGTTCATGTTAAAAGTGTTGCGATTTACGACTTTTATAATAATTACCGATTTTTCATGCCCTAACTAGATAACGTGTTTTTAACTCTTTTATAGCACCAATTATGTTATAATTATAACGCAACGGTGCCACTGGTGCTATTCACGCTAACGTAACGATTTGTGGATTAGCGTACAGCCTAATTGGATTAGTGTTAACTGCCAATTACAATGGTTACTATGTACTGTTGATAGGCTTATGTAGTTATGTATTGTTTAGTCAATTTTTTGGATTACATGCTTAGTGCTTTTAAGTTAAAGTTTTATTATGAATGGCTTTTTGGCTGCACTTTTAAAACTACTACTTTACTACTACTACTGTACTTCATCCCTACGTTAATAATTATAATTATTATACGCATGTTCATTGATTATTAGGGTTCCGTACTAAAAGGGTAAAGCGAACCCTATTGCTAAAGCTCCGCTGTCCGTCTATCTGTCTGTCTGTCCATTTGCCAACAACTCATGAACGTAGATAGATAGATAGTTGAAATTTTCACAGATAATGTATTGCTGTTGCCGTTGCCGCTATAACAACTAATACTAAAAAGAAAAAAGGCAGAATAAAATAAACATTTAAGGAGGCCCTATAAAACAAACGTGATTTTTGCTCCTTTTTACAGTAAATGGAACGGAACCCTTCGCGCACGAGTCCGACTTGCAATTGGCTGGTTATTATTTTATATGTGCAGTAGATCAAGCTCTATTTTGGGGATGCAAATCAACACCCAGTATTATATCTCTCACATATTATTATATAGTGCTATATCGTGTATCAAACTCGCTACTGCCCTCCAGCATCTTACATCATAATCAAGATAAACCCCATCTAATCCATCTGGCAGGTTACTGTAACGAGATATCTGATTCGCTGTAGGTGGCTGCTTGAAGATGATGTTGTTGGAAATGTTTGACGGAGCATTCACATGGAAGGGTTGTGGACAAAAAGATTGGGATTTTTGATGAATTCATTAATATGGCTTTGTAACGATGTTCTGGTATTCTGAATGAAAAGAAGCAACATTTTGCTACGTTTACTTTAATTGAATGGGTGCTACTTAAATTGGTCGGTATTTACAACCGAGACTTACGATACTAACGATGCTGTGGAAGGCAATGACCCCGGTCTTTATAGAAGTATCTGTATCGCCTGCTAAACGTTATCATCAGTTTTTTTTTATAAACGAAATATTTGAATCATGTGGGATTTGAACCCGCGTACAATCGTACAATCTCTTGTAAAATAGAGACATGCTTTGCTTTTTTGGACAGATCACTTGTCTCGGTATAGCGTCTGGAAGATGCAACGTAGGCCGGCTCCCCCCACTAGGTGGACCTACGATCTGGTCAAAACCACGAGAGCCAATAGACGATTACCTTACTAGACTACCAAAATGGATACTATACGGTTAACGATCTATACCCCGACCGTTTAGATCGTTTGAACTTGCGTGAAATTTTTTTTACTCACGGAGGACTTATTCTCTCCCATCATTCATTATTATTCCTAGATCCAATCAAAAGCTGCCTATTGCGTAGCAATTTAATCAGTTTATAGTGACGTCTGCACTGACTCCAACATTTCTTGAACTAATAAAACTGCTAATAATCAACGTTTTTTAGAGTTCCTTACCCAGAGGGTAAAGCGAACCCTATTACTAAGGCTCCGCTGTTCGCCTTTATGTTTGTGTGTCCGTCTGTCACCAGGCTGTATCTTATGAACCGTGATAGTTAGACAGTTCAAATGTTCACAGACGATATATTTCGGTTGCCGCTATAACAACTAACACTAAAAACAGAATAAAATAAATATCTAAGGGTGTATTTATTTCAAAGTTCACAAAAACAACGGTGCGGTTTGTAACCGCTGCTGGTCAAACAGTAGTATCGCCGTGACCGCATTCCGGCTACCGATTGTAATAAACGCGATAAATGGCTAATCAATTCGCAAATAACATCGGCTCAAAACCAGAAGATTATTGACTACTCAAATTGTCTAAAGAAATAATGAGTATGGTACAAGTGAAACGAGTTTAGCGACTTTGATGTTTGTGAGGTTAAACATGTTATTGTTAACATAGCGTTAAGGCATAGAATCAGTTATTCAGCACAACTACTATCAGTTGCATAACAAACATCACATCTTTTTTTCTTGTTTCTCTTGGTGCTCTAAAGGGAATTAACGAAATCCATTACTTATAGACGTAGGTAATCATTAATTTAAAAAAAAAAATATGTATAAAAGTATAAGTAGGTACAATGGCTCAAACAATGGTACAAGCTCAAAGATGTTAGATATAACCATATTTAATTTTATTAATTATTTTTTAAGGTTTTTTATTGCACAGTTGTTTTCACAATAGCAGCCAGCTTAAAACAGATACATTATGCACATCGCTAACTCTGAACACTTAAACCGCTATTATTTAGTTAGGCAGCTCAATAATTTTGTATTGAAAATGTCAGCAATTCTAGCCGGATAGTTACCAGTATAATCTTTCGATGAAATAACTAACTAAATAACTAACGGGAATTGATAACGTAGATGTTGATTGAAAACATTCAATAGTATATTTATTGAGTAAATGCAATAGAATTGAATGAATCTCACTGGCCTAAATATTATCCATAAAATAGCTGCGAGGTTACAAGTAAAAAAAAAAATAATGTCGCTATTTTATTGTAGCGGAATAAAACAACTAAATAAAACTAAATGCTTTATCTTGATGTTTCTTAAATTACTTTTTTGTTGATTTTTTTGGTACCTACCATGAATATTATTTTTTATATAGTATGTTAGGTTTGTTATTTAAATTAATATTGATTTAATGAGCGTTGATTAAAAATTCGAATAAATCTACAAGCTCCATAACCCACATTTTAAATTGTATTTGCAATATTATTCAATCTTAATAGATATTAATTTACTTTGAGTAAGCAACATTAAAGAAAATTCAATATTGCATTTAAAACAGACAAACAACATTAATTATATGTAAATGTGCGCTGTGATTTCTTAAATGATTTAAATAACAATACAGATTCTATTAGCAAAGTAACACTAAAATATATCAATAAAGTCTATGTTTCCTTGTAACCAAATTCCTAAATAATCGCTTTAGATAACTTGGTTTAGTTAATAAATTATTTTAATTTAACTACGGTAGCTATGTAATTTGAATTTATCAAATACAGTTATAAACAAAAAGTAATTCAAGTTATACATTGAAAGTTTCCAAGCCTATGTTACATAGAATTTATACACTTGACATTATTATAGGACTCTCCCAAGGTGCCCAATACTTTTGTAATATATAGAGAAGAATAGAGAAAAAGAGAGAATATAAGACAAAATTATTTTGTCGTATTTTTTACTTTGTTTGAAGATTTTGCCAAGCCGAGCAGATGAGGGCCTGATTTGAATCGCGCTAAGAGGTAGCAGTACGGCCCCAGATAATTAGTTACGATGTAACTAGAATAACTAGTGTAACATTAGATTCTTATTTAACCAATACTCTGTTTAGTTACACTATTGGCATTATACATATTTATGTATGATGAACATCAATAAAGTCTGATGGAGTTTATCAATCAAACTAGGTACTAGGTTTGCAATCTAACAGTGATCGATTCTGTTGCAAAAATATAACTATCATCGTCGTGCGTGTCGTTAAGCCATTGAAATTAAATTCCTATAACTTTCTAAAAACTAAATACCCGTATTTATCGCGTTACCTTTTGGAGTTCATTTCCACTCATTTAAGTTTCTCAATAAATTACTTTCCTTGACAATTCCATTACAAGTTGCTGTCATTAAGTTTTATATCTCTATCAAGCAAGACGTAGTGCTTAAGATTTTACAAACCCTCATCGCCTTTTAAATATGGTTCATTATTGTATGAAATAATAATGTACTAAGAAATGGATGATTCATTCACTATACCATATTAAGAGCGTGTGCGTTTTTTGATTAAACTGCATATAAAAGCTTGTTTAAGGACCAAGAAAATTGTTCATGTAAGTTGCAATTTATATGCAGGTTTAATTGATAAAAGAAGTATAAAGCTTGTAAATGTTTATGATGACATACAGACAAGCATATTTATTGTAATAGGGTTTTGTATTAACGCACCTTTTAAAGCCTTTTTTGCTTTTGACGGACATATTTTTATGCATTTTCGTGGATTAGTCCCGACTTACTTAATAATAATAATAATATTGTGCTAAACGCATTACAGGGGACTAATCGGTAGTCAGATAGGTACAATGTGGTGGTTCCACAATACTTATTGAACACTATTCACATCACATGGATATTTTTTAAATAAATATAACTGTACGTACAACAAAAAAACAAATACGGCCACATATAAAGGGTGAAATGATATTGTAGTAGCATTGTAGATCTAATATTAGAGAAGGAACCTAAAACAGCTAAATACATCGAAAAATCATCGTTAAAAGCATCGCAAAGATTTCAAAGTGATTGAATTTAAAAGATAATTAAAGAAATACTTACCATCTTTTTATTGTGATTGTTAAGTAATGTATTCATAGCAATTGCAGCACCGAGTTGAATTTTGATCAATACCGATATTACCGATATATTAAAAGGGATTAACTATTATACGGCGCAGCGGTTTACGTGCAAACAAACACTGGGTATAGCAATATCAAAATACAAAATTAATAGTCCAATATAGCAAAGGTCAACTTTGTCGTATAGTTTAACTCTGCAATAAACATCACTGGCTGCGCTGCGATTGTAAAGTGGCACTTTTAAAACTGTACAAATCGGATTACAACGCTGCAAAGAAGAAGAGATAGCGGGAACTGCAGGAATAGAAACCATAGTATGCGCCATCTATTAAGTGCAGTAGTATACCAATGAGTTTAATAGGAGGTGCGAACGGCCTTAAAAACTACTCGGTAAATTATATCGTTCTAATGCGCATGACTAGTACTATGTACAACAAATAATTGGAAGAAAATTATTCAATTTTATAACTACTGAAAAGAATTGTACTTATTTGCGAGACTCCCAGACAGATGGTAGGTTGAAGCAAAAGAAATCAATTATGAAGTAAGTACTAAATCATGTATTACGCCACTCACTATTATTATCTATCACATTCTACTTAGTAAATTTTATACAAGCCAGATAAAAGATAAAGACTGTTAAGTCGTACCAAGACACAAAAGGAAGCCAAAAGAAATTGGAGAGGCTAGCAGGACAAAACCAACAGCTGACAAGACTCCAATTCTTTAATTAGAAGAAGAGAACTAAATTACTAGACTGTGCTTTTATTATGCTGAGTTCAAGTTTATGCTTATGGAAAGTATACAGCTATTTTGTGATATTAATTGTTAAAATGTCCACAAACATAGACCATGCTAGTCTCTCGTGACTTGTACCCACTTCCAGCTTGTCTGCTTAATAAGGTAAGTATTTGCATGCCAATTGTTTTTAGTGCTAATTCCTTTCCTCTTATTAGAATCGGATGTACAACTTCTGCCTTTTTATTTGATTCTACAAGCTTTTTATTTGCATTGCCGTCTTTTTGTTTACAAAACAGTGTTTTGATCTTCTTCCCATGATTGAGGTTATAAGTAAGATGTTTTTAGTTTGAAATTTTTTTTATTATGTTTCGAAAGTTATAGGTACTATCATTCTTGAGTTTTGTGGCGGCAGAGTAAGTGACATATCGCAAATTCGTCACTTTACTTTAAAACGTAGCGGTTATTATAATTATGTTCTTTATTTATGTGCTCCTTACTTTAAGAATAAACGAAGCAATAAACATAATTACATACCTACTCTCTACCATAGACTAGTAGTATAATCTGAAGACTCTATAACGAGAAATAATGAGTAATCATCACCTAATATCATATAAATTAGAGCACTAGAATTGATGATTTGATTTCGTAAGACGTATGTTTAAGCAAACCACTATTCAAATTCACATTTCCGTCACCCCAATCATAGTAAATAAGAACTCAAAAACCCACTCACTCCCCAAACAAAACAAAATGATCCAAAGAAAGACGGCTAAAACAGCAATAAACGGCAAACGGCTGTAGATATCGGATTGCGTTGAATAAGACATTTCGCTTTTAACTGTTTGCGAGGAGGCTTGTTCGTGGGCGGTTGGAATGATCCTTGAGGTGGAGGGATCGAGGAGATGCAGCGGTCATGGATTTTATCAACTCATGGGTAAAGTTTCAATGAATCAAAGCCTACACAAGATTTCTTGAACTGTGTCACAGAAAATTGGTGAACCTAGTGTCGAATTATGGTAATAATTATCTTTTCTAAAGTTGAGTAAAAAATATTATGTTTCATTGTAAAAGAATCTATATAGAATATATAAATATAAAAATGTAAATGTTTTCTTTTATTTGCATAATTTTAGCGTCTTAACTAAAATTCTGATCTGAAGAACATTCTGAACATTCAGTCAAAACTAGCTTAGAAAAGAGTTCCATTTTCACCAGACTGTTTACTTACAACAGTATTTATTTTTCATCTTGTAAATATTTTCACCAGTCCTCCACCAATCTACACTTGGCCAGCATTATTGTTATGGCCTAAAATCTCACCCTGTAAAAGGAAATGGGCCTGCCATTTCCCAGCAATGGGAATAATTATTATCACCACGATTAGTTACAACGTTTAGGTATAAAAATAGCTACCAATAATTTTAATTTAATCGCTAATAACTTGTGACTTAAATCTGCAACTTCGTAGATTAAGTTGTAACTGATATGTTCCATTTCTTCAAGACTTGAATCTTATTATTATTTTTAGAGACCATTAGACGTAAGGATCAAATCGAAACACGACACTATTCAAGATTATTATCCAGAAGAATACTTTAAATTTTATGAGAGAAACGTGAATGCAAAATTGCTTTTGAACGATGATATTACACGTAAAATATAAACTGATTTTAAACGCCCCTACTTACTTATCTTTTTTTAAACCTTAACCAAAAAGGCAGTTAAAAGTTAAACGTGCATAATAAATTATCTGTGTCTGAAAGTGGCATCATAATAGCTCCCAAATCTATGAAACGAGTAATTTTTTAAATTTTTGTTTTGTTTTTGGTGTGACTTTGTAGTGTTCTTAACTATGATTCAAGAAAATATTATATTCTACCTACAGTTTAAAAATCATCTTTCTCTCTTCTAGTTGAAGCAGAAATACCAGGGGTTTTTAAGTACGACTAACGAAATTGTACCTACTGGGCCATTATTCCGTATCGATTCCTTACTTCGAAACCACGCGAATTCCTTGTCTTACATAAAGAATCTGCGAAACTGTATTCTCTATGAAACGAAAACAAAACCGCGCGAAATAAATTTGAAATTGGCGTGATTTGAACTGTCAAAAATCGTATGTTTTACCGAGACGCGTTCCGAAAAATCAACACATCAAAAGATATGACACTTATGTCAATATATTTTATTCTAAACAAAGATAACTTAAATGTAAAGTGAAGGTATATCTGACGCTGTGATACGATTTGAACAAGACACGATAACGACGTGGTTTCATATCGTGTGGAATCTGTGTTTCATTAGAGAATAACCGCCCTGATTGTTCTCACTATGTATAAGCACAGCATTTTAGATTTTTGAGAGACAGAGAAAGTTTCTCCCTCAGCACTCAGGGCGGTTATTCTCTATGGAAACACAGATTCCCCACGATTCGAAACCACGTCGTTATCGTGTCTTGTTCAAATCGTGTCACAGCGTTATACAGGGTTACAGGAAAAATCGTGCTAGATCCGTTAAGAGCGTGGAGTACCCATCACTTCTGACTTATTTCACTATGAAACACCCTAGGCTAAACTTTACCCTTTTCGAGATATTCAATTTTTAATTTTTTCATTGAAATATTTTGTGTCTTATTATTATTATTATTATTGCATTTTTACATGTGTAATAAGATGCTTTATGACGTCAATCATTAAAATAGTACATAAGTTAATTGAATAGACCGTAGTAGACAAGTGAAAGTTAAGATATAAAAAAAATATTAGAAACTGTATTGTTTTCTAAGGGATATCTACAAAAATATTATTAGTTTAGCCTAGGGTGTTTCATAGTGAAATAAGTCAGAAATGATGGGTACTCCACGCCCTTAACGGATCTAGCACAATTTTTCCTGTAACCCTGTATATACCTTTATCTTACGTTAAATTTATCTTTATTTTGAATAAAATATATTGTCATAGGTGGTCATATCTTTTGATGTGTTGATGTTTCGTAACGCGTCTCGGTAAAATATATAATTTTTGACAGTTCAAATCGCGCCAATTCCACATTCATTTCGCGCGGTTTTGTTTTCGTTTCATAGAGAATAGACTTTAGCAGATATCTTATGTAAGATAAGGAATTCGCGTGGTTTCGAAGTAAGGAATCGATACAGAATATCCGCCCTGATCCCCGAGGTCCACGTCTTGAAGAACCACGATTTATTTTCATCGTTATAAACTCAATTAAAAGTCAGTTCTCCTTAAAAGTAACGTTAGCAGAAAAAATGTTATTAATCTACCATTAGAGAAGGAGTAAAAAGAGTGGTATGGTGGGGCAGGATGGAAAATAAGGCATAAAATTAATCTGTGATTCTGAAGCGGGACAGTTACCACCTAGTGAGTCTTAGTGTACTGTAATACTGTGTAACATCACAGTCCGTGGGCAAAACCGCGGAGCAAACCTGTGGTATTATTTATATACAATAGATACATTATAATAAAATACAATAGTGCCTATGAATAAATTGTACTAACATCAGAGCCGTGTATGACCGGCAGAAAATAGAAACACTGACCGGAACTATAAAGCCGTCTATTGAAAGTCTTACACTACACGTTTTATTCACCATTGACTCCGATTGGACCCGATTCAGCGTAGTGTGCTGTATGAAATTGAATATTTTATGGAAATCGATTGTGCTGGATATTAGGTACTGAAGGTGGATTCTGAATGTGGTTGCTTGCTTTGATTTTAGATCTAGCTTGTTTGTTTACTCGTTTTGTTTTATTTTTGAATTGTTAAAACTTGTTCTTGCTTGGTTGAAATCATTTGAAATCAGTGCTTAAAATATTTTTAAGAAGGTTTCTTTGATTTGACTTTATTTTATCACTGTGCTTTTTTTGTTTTTTTTTGTGCTGTTTATGTTTTCTATCTGTTGTTGTTTTATTGTGTCTTTCTACTATTTTTTCTATCATTATCATCATCATCAGCCTACTGTTACTGCTGAACATAAGCCTCCCCCAAAGAGCGCTACTGTGAGCGGCTGCTTGCCTCTTGCATCCATCGGCTCCCCGCGCTTCTGGTTAGGTCGTCGGTCCACCACTAGTGGGAGATTTTTTCTATACTATTTAATTGCAATGCACGTAGACTTAGTTTAAGGTTTACACTCCATTCCACGATATACGAAATTACTGATTGCTTTATCCATAATCAAAGAAAGATGTTCATTTTTTATTCCGTAAAAAAGTTGCTGCAGGAAATGGGCATGTACGTTGTAAATTAACTACACTTCGGGGCATCTCTTTGTATATTTCTTGTATTATTCTCTCTTTAAATAACAAATCAAGCTGTCCAAAACAAACCGTTAAATGAAAAAGCCACCGCAGTGTGAAGGCTCTAACAGGCTAACAAATTACTAGACCTAAAACAGTAATGTTTAGCGCAAACTGTAGGCGGGTAATGAGACAGTGTGTGACAGACGGTGGCTACATTACAAGAGAAGAGTTGGGTAACCAGAAGGTTTGGATTTCAACATGTATGAAAATGCATGTCACTATGTTGGTGAATATTTTTTACCGCAGCAGAATGCATTCATGGGAATGATTTTGATTTTTGTGAACCTAACTATAGGGGGTACATTTTACTCAGCGCGGCAAATTCAAATTTTCTAGCGTTTTTTGCCAATCATAGCTTAATTACTCAACAAGATTACATGAAAACTGATTTTGCGCAAGTAAATAGAATGTATCAACAAATTAGGATTGAAAGTATCACCTAGATATCACTAGTTTAGCAACAAATGGCTACAGCCTGAAAAATCAAGATATGCTTGATTTGCATTTTAAGCTATGATTGGCAAAAAACCCAAGAAAATTTGAATTTGCCGCGGTGAGTGAAACGTTCCACCTTAAGGACTACTTATAACATCCTTATAGCAGAATGCATTATTTCACAATGATATTGAAGAGCAGGGGGAAGAAAGTCCTCAAACGGCGACTGCGAACCAGAATACGCCGCAAAATAGATTGGCTTCCCGCTAGTCTGACTCCGACGAGCTAAGCCGCGGGGAGCCGTTCGACGCAGTACCTCAAAATGGCGCTCTGGCCTATGTTCAGGCTGTTGATGATGATAAATAAATAAATAAAATATGTGTGGACATTTCGCACAGCGCCATCTAGCCCCAAACTAAGCATAGCTTGTACTATGGGAACCAGATAACTGATACAATACTTATATTTTTTTTTGTTTGTAACACACATAGAATACAATATAACACCCAGACGCAGAACAAACATCTATGTTCATCACACAAATGTTTGTCCTGGGTAGGAATCGAACCCACAGCCTTCAGTTCAGAAGGCAGGGATACTACCAACTGAGCTATCGGGCTCGTCGAAATGATGATGACGATGATGATGAATGCATAAAACATCCATAAACACTTAATTATAATTGCACTGTGAAGATGGGGCCCTTACAAAAGTATAGATTTTGGGTTTTGGGAACACTTTTCGACGTGAACCAGTCCCTTACCTATAATTATTGTTCTTTGTGTATTTCGTAACTTCTATACGTTAACTTATTCTATAGAACGCCGCCCTGAATGGCATTCGTTAGAAACAAAGGGTGAATAGTGCTAATAGTGTAAAGTGAGGAAATGGTACAACATTCTGATAATGAAGGGCTCAATGTGTTAAGTTGTGAGCTGGTTGAAAAGGAAATGGTTGCAGTCATGGAGCTAATAAAAAAAGAAGGAGGGAATCCCGTCTTATCCGAAACTGAAGCACCCTTAGGAAGCCGGAATGCTTCGTACGTACGAGCGGGGTACGCACACACTCACATCATAGGCAGCCGGTCGCCATACTTTCATCTGACACACATATGTAATATGTCCGCCATTTTGGGCTTCAGTTCCATGTCAATCAAAACTCAATCCTGCTATTTTTTATTTCATCCATGGTTGCAGTCTTAAAATGAGGCGTACCTACTGCGTAAGGTGATACGGTGAGTACCTACGATACGACACGCTTTGACTTTTTTTATGAAATAAAACTTTATTATAGATATTTATGAAACAGTAGATTTTGGTTCTGGTTGATTGCTTAAAATTTAATTAAAACTTGATTAGGTGAAATAAATTTTCGGTACAACTTAATTAATGTTGTCGTAGGCTGTAGTCGTATGACTAATAGTTGTAAGTACATACAGAAATAAGTACACTGAAGTTAAACTAGATAAAGACAGGGAGAGTGGAATAATAAGGAAACAAGACATAATAAGCTTGTGTCCTGCCACAGAGCAAAAAAAAACGCTTACTCTATAGGCAAAGCGTCATTTGTTTCATAACTCTGTATGTCCTGCTATTAAAAAAAACAAGCTAATATTATTTTCATAAAATACGTTAAAAATTAATGCAATAATTGAAAGAATTAGTAAAATCGATAAATAAATCACGGAGTAATAAGCTTTTAAAGTTTCATCGCCTGTCCCTTTCTCGCAGAACAGAGCATCCCCTACAGTTACTATGTAGCTGTGGGATATGACGTCACATGCCGAAGAGGTTGTATGTAAATCTACCACAGCTTAGTAATGAGGTACTATGAAAGAGGAAGAAGTGACGTCACTGCACGTTTGAACTGTCTCTTTCTACTCCTGTATTTTAAAATGCTTGTAACTTTGATATTTTTTGAGATGTTTAATTTCGTTTTCACGACTGTTTATGTTTTAAGGAATAGAATTAATTTGTGCAATAAAAAAATAGCACGACACAAGCCTATTTAAACTAGAGAAAAAGAGAGAGAGAGAGAGAGTGGGAAAGAGGCAGAAAGAAAGAAGCAGATAGAGGGAAAATCGAGGGCATAGCAAAATTGATAGAACTTTTTGGAAATACTTCACAGATAAATAATATTTCACCAATGAAAAACGAATGTATTTAAATCTAGGTAAGATATCACGAGACTACATTTTCCAAGTAAATAAAAAATAACATAAACGCGACGTAAGCGGCCGCAATCAGCTCTTCAAACAGAATAAGACAGTATTCTACACATTATAAATGACGACAGTATTGAAGCTTTCGTTATTTCAAGATTCTTCGTGTACCTACCTTCATAATAAAAAAATATATTTTCCTTAATAGATGTTCTACTTCACAGACTATTCTGCTTTATAGTTAGTGTTTCGGTACCTATATATGTATAGATACATAGGTACTACTCATTGGACGTTTTTCACTTTTATGAAAGTTTTGCATTTTAGACTTTCTATTCGGGGAGGTTTTTAAGTGACATGATCTACTAACTCCATTTTTTATTGCATCTCGTATCGTACGTTATGTCAGTCCAGTACAATGTTTTCTGCTTGTTTGTTGGCATCCGACGCGTAAACGTCTGAACCAATTTCGTTGACATTTAGTGCACAGGTTGATTATACTACCGAGATCAACATAGTGGTATTTTATTCAGGAAAAAAGAGATGCTACGGGATATAATAACTGTTAATAGCTGGAAAAACCATCTACATTTTTTTCTTGCGAAAAATTTAGAATTTCTTATAACGCATTTTGTATGACCTCAAAACCATAGTTTGGATAGGTACAACTTATTAGTAATAATTACCATTATTTAATAACATTTTGTAACTAATGAACTTACTATATTTCAAACGAAAGCTTCTGTACTGTTCATACGAGTATCTGGTACTTACCTGAAGTCCACTGTATCGATTGCAGGCACGCAATTGCTGATGCATATTGCATGATGCCGTCCGACATTTATTGTGGTAAGACAGGGTAGAATTGATTTTGTTTCTATAACGATAACTGAAGTGCCATTTTAGGGATATAAAGTTCTTAATTATTTAAATAAAAATAATACAATAATTTCACGCTTATGAACCGTTTCGGATCAATTTTGATAAAAACTGTGCCTCTAAAATTATGATATTGTATAGAAATTAACCTCTTTGCTAATAAGGCTGTGCGTCCACTGCATCGGAATCGGCGCGTACGGAGCGTACGGACTACGGAGCGTCGGTATTTTAAAATGAAGGCGCGGTTATGCCGATCCAGTGGACGCAGTCCCATACAAATCCATACAAAGCAACAAATCCGTACGCTCCACAGAGCTATGAAACAAATGACGCTTCGAGAGAGGTACGCCGAGGCTCTGTGGTAAGCTCCGTACGCACCGATTCCGACCCAGTGGACGCGCGGGTTAACCGCTGCACAGCAGTGAAATCATTACTCAGTGTTTTGTCTTGTTTTATCTTTGCTTATTTCTGATGGAAAAAAACAAAACACAAAATAACTATTCTTCCTCTTCACAATGTATTATGAAATGGTAAATGGTAATATAACTAAAATAATAATAATTTGTCTATAACATTAGTATCAAAAACAGCCTTACGTTTAATATTGGATTGTTCCAGTCTGCCCCTCGTTCTGTCCCCAAATCAGGTAAAATAGATTTAATATTACTTTTATTATAGACAAAGCAACACTACTTTTCCCTCCATTTCAATTAGTGTTTTCTTTGTAATGGTAAAATTACAGACTAAGAAAACTTACAGGTTGTGTTTCGCACGATTTTTAATTCAAGTCTTTAGTCGGTAGTCTGTCATTATAATTATACCGACTCTTTGTCATTATACCCGTATTATTGATGCGTTATTAAGGCTGGATTTTACCGAAGTAGAATAAGTTTTATTCCAAGTATAACGCTAATTGTTACCCTCGGATACAGCTGATTGACAAATGAAATGATGATTAAAAGAACCCTATCCTGATTGTATCCAAGGAGAGAGCTTTAAAATTATTGGTATAATAGTTATATTCGTGTAACTCGGTTATTCTCGAACCGTTATAGTTGGAATAACGTTATTCTACTATGGTAAAATCGGGCCTAAGCCTATTAGTTGGTCGTCTATTACTTTGATTATAGAAAGGCTGTAATTAGTAGGTCTACTATTTGTTTGAAGTTGCCAGTTTTCTTCGCTTTAACTTTTTACACCATTTTGTTTACTGCGTTTCTTCGTAGATGGTGCTGTTACTTAGACCTAGGTATATAAAAAAATAATCTGTGAAGAAAATGAAATACTTAAAAAATGTGGTTATGGGTACCTATAAGTAAGTACCTACTAGAGGCAGTTTTACCCGATTTTTACTCGTCCCGCTCGAACTTATAAACTAAATATAAGAGCTTGAAAATTCGCTAATTGACCCAATCTGTGCTCAAACCTCTATCCAAATCGATTAAGGAGTTTTCACGTAAAAGCTACACAACAAAGCGGTGGTACCTACCTAGACGAACTTTGCAGAAAAGTCCTACCACCTAGTAGAATTTGGTGAATAATGTATTTCACATTTTATAAATTGTAACACAAGTGTCAGCTTTTCAAGTAGGCTGTGAATTCCAACATTACGTGTCACAAAACGGTGGTATTTACGTCAGGCGCGTAACATCCCGACTGACTGATTTATTTGTTTACCCGGCACTGTCTTCATGTTGAGTGCAAAGTTGTCTTGAATATCGTCCTGCATTTCATGTAGTTTATTTTTAAAACTATAAAGATAAATCGTTCGTTTGTTTTCGAAACACGATGTTTCATAATAACAACATACTTAAAACATATCTACAAACATGATCACGAAAAATACGACGATCTGGTAAAAGCCGCGGTGAGCCGATGGATGTAGGAGACGAGCGGCCGCTCAAAGTGGCGCTCTCTGGGAAGGCCTATGTTTAGCAGTGGACGTCTTCAGGCTGTTGACGATGACACCTACGAATGCTGGATTTGCTGAGAGATTTTTTTCTAAGTTTCAGGTTTCTTCTGAGGAAGTGTGCCATCGTCGACCGCAATCATCATTATCATCATCATCAGCCCGTAATAGTCCACTGCTGGACATAGGCCTCTCCCAAGGTACGCCATTGAGCCCGATCTTCGGCTTCTCTCATCCAATTACTGCCAGCCACTCTGCGCAAGTCGTTGCTCCACCTGGTCGGCGGGCGTCCTACATTACGTTTGCCAAGTCGCGGTCTCCATTCAAGAACACGTCTTCCCCAACGGTTGTCGGTTCTTCGGCAAATATGGCCAGCCCACTGCCACTTCAGTTGGCTAATTCGGTTGGCTATGTCAGTGACCTTGGTTCTCTGTCAGATCACCTCATTCCTGATTCGATCCTACAGAGAAACTCCAAGCATAGCCCTCTCCATAGCTCTCTGAGCGACTTTAAATCGGTGGACTAGCCGTACCGTGAGTGTCGACGACTCGGCTCTGTATGTCATAACCGGTAGGACGCACTGGTTAAATACCTTTGTCTTCAGGCACTGAGGTATTCGTGACGAGAAGACTCGACAAAGCTTACCAAATGCTGCCCAGCCTAGCTGAATTCTCTTGTTGACTTCTTTCTCGAAGTTGTTCTTCCCTAGTTGGAGCGTTTGCCCTAAGTAGACATATTCCCGACCGCAATACATCAGACCAAATCCCGCAAGTGCCGTAAGTACTTTTAGATACCATTGAACGTCTTATCGATATTCATCATCATCATCCACAGCCTTTTACATTCCACTGCTGGGTTTAGGCCTCTCTTGTATTATGACATTCGCTTCGGTCCTGTGCCAATCTAGTCCAGGTTCCACCTACGACTTTGACTATGTCGTCGACCCATCTTGCTGCCGGACGACCGACACTGCGCTTGCCTTGTCTTGGCCACCACTCTGTTAGTGCCTTGCTCCACCTGTCGTCACCACGCCTGGCCAAGTGTCGTGCCCATCTATTATCGATATTGAGTCCGATAAATAGAGCCTATGGCGAACGGCCAAAGAATGGAATGCTTTTCCAGCAACAGTATTTCCTCCTGGGTATAAGTTATACCGTATAACCTGGGGTCTTTTCAAGTCTAGAGTGAATGCATCTCATGGGCAAACGTGCTAGACTACTTCGTCATTTGTATTCAGGTGAGTTGTCGTCAAACGTATGCCTATTATGGCATAAAAATGCATATTTCTGGTCGATCAGCTATGTCTTAGTATATTAACGCGTTATAGGTAGTAAATGTCAAGATTTTGTTTTAAAGCGATCTAGTCATACAGGTATCTAGTCATATTGATATGTAATCTGATAATCTCTAAATCTATAATACTACCTATTATGAATCTCAAATATACACAACTATCAAAATAGTCCTTATATACATTAATACACATAAATAGGTACATATAACATTTACATTTAACAAAGCAAACACAGGACCGTCTCAAGAACTATGCAAACTCCGCACGACGCAATACCGCAATCTGCCTTTGTTAACGATGATTTAGAACTGTGTTTAATTCAAACATAATATTTGTTACAAACAACCGAAATTACATGGTAACACTTAACTGAAATAGATGTGGTGAAGACAAATAGTTGGGAAGTCGTATGTGTACATAGATGGGTTTGTGTTTTGAAATATAGAAGGAAATTAATTAAGGAAATATAGAAGGACGGAAATTACTGATATCATAGTTCCATAAAATCTATGGATAGCTTAGCTTCCAACGGATACCACAAAATGGATCCCATTTTTTAGGTTAGATTAGGTTAGGGTAAAGCGAACCGTGTTACTAAGGCTCCACAGTCTGTCTGTCTGTCCGTCTATCACCAGACTGTATCTCATGAACCGTGATAGTTAAGCCATGGAAATGTTCACAGATGATGTACTTCTGTTGCTAAAAAACAGAATTAAATAAATATTTAAGGGGGCTTCCTTTCAACAAACGTAATTTTTTGCTCGTTTTTACAATTAATGGTACGGAACCCTTCGTGCGCGAGTACGACGGGCACTTGGCCGGTTATTGTTTAAAATTGCCACCAGATCCCAAATGACAATTAATCAGAATCCCATCGGATACCACATGTTTACTGATAGTATAATCATCGACATAAGTGCTGACTGAACTTTTCAATTTTATTTTATAGTTTTGTAATAATATGCAATTACAGCTTTTGCATCTTCGTCTACAAAGAAGGCTAAGCAACAAATGGTCAAATAAGACCAAAAATATTTTTTTAAATTATAGCGAAGTTACGAAATCAATACCAAGAGTTAACAAAGTCCCTCCCGGTGTATTGTGTGTACACCGGGAGCACTCACGCTCACTAAAAAGCTTCTTCTTGCGGCGGCGTCGTGCGTCGGGTCGTCCTCTTCCCTCAAAAATGGTTGAGGAGGGCGATGGCTGGCGCATGCGTCAAGCTCGTGAACGGGCGCTGCTTGCGGGAGCTGGTCTGCTCGCGGTGTATGCACAAATCGGAAAAAAAAACAAAACGAAAAAAAAAAAAACATAAAAAAAAAATAGGTTAAGTACTTAATTGTCCTCTCTAGTATAATATTTTGTTCAATAAAATAAAATAAAAATATAACAATAAGTGATAAGCTAACAAAGAGCACGGACCCAGGTGTCTGTGGTAAAGCAGATTTAAAAAAAAAAAAAAAAAAAAAAAAAAGAGTTAACAAAGTGGGGGTAAAAGCAATTTCCCGACTCGCTGGTCCCGAGTATTTCCAACTCAGAAACAATAAGCAGATTCTCTCAAGAATCTGAAAACAAAAATTTCCTCATGATTTTCTCTCTGATAAAACATCAAGACCTTTTGATATTTTCTATAAATATTAGTAGGGCTGTAGTCGATTTGTTTTGGCCGGATTGTTAGATATTTTTATCATCACAAAAATTTGTTCTAATTTGAAGAAGGAATATAATTTAAACAGATAAACAGTGTAAAGTCTTCGTCACCCATTTCTTCTTCTGTGTTGTGTGTTTATGACAGTGCAACAGTCGAGACGTCCCGCGGTCACGCAACCCGTTTTTTACCAGGAGTTTTTATTTTCCGGAATATAATATTTTATGCTAAGTAAGCAGGCTGTATACAAAATTGATTCAAATTGACGCAGCCATTTTCACTTGACAGCCAGATACACAAATAAAACGTAGAGAGCGTGTTTGTGTTTTATTTTTATTAGTAAACTATAGGAGAAGTTGAGATAGACAATTTCGGAAGTTTATTCATCTAATCTAATAAAGTAAAGGAAAGGATCATACTTTTACCTAAATTAAAAAGGTATTGAGTACGTACCTATAGTAATTATTGATATTTAAAAATAACTTTAAGTCTGTATATTTGTCAATTTTTTTTAAATTATAATTTTAATCAGTAATTAAGTATTTTGTCGCTGGGGCTTCCATGCTGCCGGAGTGTCTTACAATTTATTTCTGTATTTTTTTTTACCAGTATCACCTGCGGGCTATGAACAGTATAGGTAATTAGGTAAATCCCGTCCCTCATTTGAATCTCGTTCGGGATTCAAATTTTTTCTTTACATTTAAATCAAGAATTCTTCAATCTAGAAATCGATGCCGTAGCACATCACTACGTCAAAATATTAACCCTTATAAATATTCCGCTGGCAAGTTAATCTTCAAAAGGATTGTTTTCAGTAAACATTTTGATTCGAAGTTAACTGGAAGGATTTGGGAGACTTACCGTTGGATCATTTACAATTCTAATTAATCTTTCGGTTGCAAGATGAACGTCTTAGGCAATGTCAGTGGTACAATGATGCAGTTCTTTATGTGGAGTTACCTACAGTTTTATTTACGCTCACAAATAATCTTTGGTACAAAAAGTCTCATAGATAGATGCCTAATTGCCTATTGGATGGCAGGATATCTTGTTGGAATGATTGCGTTTGTGTGAGAGGAATGTATGATATTGTGTAATTGTTAAATTTTAAGTTACCTATTTTAATTTTATGTGTTACTTATACTTACCTATTTTTAGTTTACTGTTTTTTTTTATAAATTTATTATTTAATTATTGTAATTGTCTGTGTACCGTTTTAATTAAATTAAAAATCAAATATTTAAATGATCAACTTAATTTGACAGTTTTGAAACGATCGCGGTCTATGTTATTTTGAGTAATATAATAGAGAGATAACAGTGTTAGATCTATCAGATTGATTGATTGATTGATTGATTGATAGGTTTGATTTTAAATTCTGCATAGATAGACAATGTTACGATGTATAATTATTTTTTACTTGTTAAAAATAATAAGTATATAAACTCTCTCTCTCTCTTTCTCTATCTCTTGATAATTTATAGATTTATAGAAAAAATTGCTATTAGACTAATTAACCAAATAATTTTATGGCAATACCAATGCATAAAAAAATGATTGGAAGATATTTTTTTCATCCTATTGGTACTATTCTATGAAAAAGCTAATACTTAATAGAATCTCGGCTACTGTTTTATACTCGTCTATCTTGTCTCAGGCCTGTTTTGTAATAACTAAATTGAACGGACGATACGCCGAGATTTGCATCTTGATGTCCAGATCTGACGGCAGAATACTAATTTTGATTTAGCGAATTGTTGGTCACGTAATTTTCTCGTAGATCATTTTGATGGTGATGAAAATTGTGTTGCTGGAGAGATTGGCTCTTTAAGGTTCCTCATTTACATTAAGAAGGATGAAGGATTCGGCAGGAAATGAGTTGGAATGTTAATTTTCGTTTATAAATTCTGTATAGGCAATGAGAAACGTTTCTAAGAGTTCGCATCATCGGCAGCGTTAAGGCGATTATGGGAGTCACATAAATTAATGTTACTAATTAAAACGACCTAAAAATATTTACCTAATCTTATGTGTTATTATCTGTTATAGTAAATGATTTTACCACCATGATTCAACTCTTCGGCCGCTTACGAAACCGGAAGGTCCGAAGGTTTGTAACCGGTTACGGTTATAAGAAACTTTTTGGATTAAATAATAAATAAATAAATATGCGTGGACATTTCACACAGCGCCGTCTAGCCCCAAACTAAGCATAGCTTGTACTATGGGAACCAGATAACTGATACAATACTTAGATACGTTTTTGTTTGTAAATACATACATAGAATACAATACAACACCCAGACGCAGAACAAACATCTATGTTCATCACACAAATGTTTGCCCTGGGTAGGAATCGAACCCACAGCTCTCAGTTCAGAAGGCAGGGATACTACCAATTGAGCTATCGGGCCCGATTACGATACTAGTTACTATGGCATATGTTTCTTTTTTCTTCTCTATCATGCACAATACACTGGTATTTTAAAAACAGTGCCTTCCTCTGCTCTTCTTCTCTCTTCTCTGGTGTTCTTCTGTGATGTTATATACATGTTTATTACTTATCCTTTTGTTCGGGTATGTATTATTAATAACGTAAGAATTTCATACAAATATTTTGTAACACTCAATAGCGTAAACTCGAATAAACTCGTAGGGCATAGAGGCTGCACTGTATACAATCAAAACAATCGATTGGTCTCGATACCTCCACTCTGTACCAAACCTCCACAGATTTCAAATTCAGTTGTTCGAGTTAAGTAATGGTTTCCGACCTGCCTTACCAAGCCACCCACATGCACGCCCAATCCACAGAATCGCAAATACGGCCGGAACAACAATACTGACGCCTATTCCAATCACAAACGACAGTTACCTACCTACATGCAGTCTAAAAACAGTTGTAGTTATAGTTAGGTACTTCACAAATGAATTCCTCCTATTTGAACATTTATTTGTCATTCGTTGTAGTACCTAAATAAATAAAATAAATAAATATGTGTGGACAATTCACACAGCGCCATATAGCCCCAAACTAAGCAAAGCTTGTACTATTTGAACCAGATATAAAACTTGGATACTTTTTTGTTTTGTAAATACATACATAGAATACAATATAACACCCAGACACAGAACAAACATCTATGTTCATCACACAAATATTTGTCATGAGTAGGAATCGAACCCGCAGCCCTCAGTTCAGAAGGCCAGTCACATCATCAGCTGGAAAACTTCTACTGCTGAACGATGCATTTTCCATAAAACGTCATTTTGGACGCTGACTATTTGGTTTGCCTTATCACTTGGTAGGTAGCTTGGTAATCGCAGAAGATTTCATGTATCTATTCTATGTGTTGTATGTATGTGCTTGTATGTATGTAGGTGTGTTCTGTGGTACCGATAAGAATGCTGTTGCTCATTCAGGGGCCGTACTGTGAGCTCTTAGCGCGATCCAAAACAGAGCGTATATTGGATAGCTCGTCAAAATCTTCATACAAAAAAAACAAAGCGATCCAAGATAGGCTCCGTTTTGAATCGCGTTAAGAGCTCACAGTACGGCCCCAGATGGGTATTCCCTTGGCTTGCTTTTACGGCACCCGCGGGAAGAGATGGGGTGGTCCTCGCACACCACCGATACCAAACATTTTACTAAAATATTTACAATTGTACATCACATTCAATTATTCCCTCAATCAACAGATTTATGGACAGAGAAAAATTTATGGACTCCGCAATATGGCTCAGACTTAAATAAAGAAAAAAAAAAGCAACCTCGTCTGTATTTTTTTTTTCAAACATGTAGTTGTACCTATCCCAAGTAGTTCGACCAAACAGAAAATAGAAATTCCTTGTTTTTATTTAGACAAAATTACCTATCGAAAAAAGATCAAGATTTAGATGCCCAATCATCAAACAGAAAAACTCGGTCCACTTTTATGCATTTCTCCATGTACTTCAAGCACCTAGTTTTATAGTACAAGCTGGTATACTTAGTTGTGTTGGTGGGACAATGGTGGCCAATTAGGAGGCCATGTTTCGCCCACCGCACGGCATCTACGATGCAAATTACAATTTTCTACACGTTGACATTTGCAGGACCATGTTCAGTTAATTTAGTTGTGCTGATTCTGCTTCACTTTAGTACTAAAAACAATGTGTAGCTTTGATTAATTTATTTAGTGTACATTTGTATTGTAATACCTACTGGTGTTATACTAACCCTGGGCCTGGGGGAGGTCTCAGCATGCTGAGCAGATAGACGTCTTCAGGTTGTTAATGATGATGGCGATGAATTAACTCAATGAAATAGTCGAATTTCAACAATAAAAACGTAATTTGAACTTTCAGAAAAAAATAAATAGTTTTATCTAATCCCATTTTTCAAAAGTGCTCTTCGGATCCCAAAAAAAAATCTAAACTGTAAAATCAGAGTCCGATTCCACATAAAACTCAATAACTGTACCATCGTCAACATAAGTGCTGACTGATATTATAAATAGACAAAGCGAAGCATAGCGAAGCACGACTAGCCGTTCCTAACCGATCGGTAAAGTTAAGCAACGTTGGCTGCGGTCACTACTATGATGGGTGACCGCTACAGCAAAAAGTTGGTATTTACAAATGAGCGTTACCGTGCTTCGGAGGGCACGTTAGATAATTAATAAGTCAGAAGCCTTCAGGCGGCCTAAAAATTCTGACACCAGGGCTGACCACTTGCCTACACGAGAAGAAGAAGAGAATAGACAAATAAAAAATAAGGATGTACTCCTTAGAACCAGTTGTTCTATGGATGCATTCCTTCTTATTACACTGATTTTGATCACTAATTATACTTAATTAGTGACCAAAATCAGTCCACCAGTACTCCATTCTTTAGCAATAGGTAGATGAAATAGTAATGCTTACCATATGTATTGCTAAAGAATGGAGTACATTTTTTTTATTTTTTTTTTATGAGAATAAATGACGTGACGAGCTAGTCATTCACCTGATGTTAAGCAACACGGCCGCCCATAACAGTTGCAGTGTCACTTGAAACATTAAAAAAATAAAGTTTCGCGTGACACTGCACTGCGCACGTCATCCTGAGACATCACACAGTCTAGTAACCAGATTACTACACTGTGTGATCAGGTCATAAAGTCTCATTTGCCCAGTAATTTCACTAGCTACAATGCCCTTCAAACCGGAACACAGTAGTGCTTGCACACTACTGCTTGGCAGCAGAATAACTGGCAAAGCGGAGGTACCTACCTAGACGAACTTTGCAGAAAAGTACTACCACCTAGTAAAATACCACCTAGTACATACTTAGGTATTATTGACACTAAACCTGATTACATTACTATTTGGTATCATTTTATCAAAGATAAAAGCTTAAAAAGAACTAGAGTATTTTGGCAGGTGGAAATTTGACGGTAACTAAGTTGAACGTTGCAGCCCTCCAATATGAAATGTGCCGGAGACGGTAGACTCGCACTCCTGTAACTGTCACAGCATTTGAATATTGTACAGTTTTGTAAATTTAGCTGAAAAACTACGCTATTCTAAGTCAGGATGCTATTGAAAAGTCTTTCTGCTCTTATTGTCTTGCTCTCTCTATTTAGCTGAATGTAATACATTATTTTTATTAGCATTATCAGTATGCTCGGGGTTTCCCTGCGAGATAAGATCCAAAATGACGAGATCCGCAAGAGAAATAAAGTGACCGATATAGCTCTTAGAATAAGCAAGTTGAAATGGCAATGTGTAGGTCACTCGTCGCTCGTCGCTCGTCGCTGACAACCGATGGGGAGCCACGAACCAGAAGACGCAGCGTAGGCCGGCCCCCCACTACGTAGACCGACGATCTGATAAAAACCGCGGGGAGCCGATGAATACAAGAGGCAAGCAGTCGCTCAAAGTGGAGCTCTCTGGTGGAGTCTTATGTTCAACAGCGGACGTGTTCAGGCTGTCAATGATAATGATGATGATGATGATGATGATGAGCATTATAAGCGGACCGATCTAGAATAGTCACTCGCCATAGACATATATATTAAGGACAGGCCTAATGACAGGTTAAAACGTCGTATCAAAGTGGGAGCCAATTTCACAGATTGGCATCCACTAGCGCTCAGTCTGTGATGGAAGTTAGAAGGCATCGGTCAAATGTTAAAAACAAAATATGCCAAGTTGTATTGTGAAGGGTTGCACAATATATACTC
This sequence comes from Ennomos erosarius, assembly GCA_963580505.1. Lineage (NCBI taxonomy): Eukaryota > Metazoa > Arthropoda > Insecta > Lepidoptera > Geometridae > Ennomos > Ennomos erosarius. Next base: position 1,429,507 of record OY756983.1, on the reverse strand, counting down.
AAAAGTGCAGTAAAAAGAAAGACCAAGTTTCTTACCTCAAGTAATTCAATATTTTCAATATTACACTCTGTTTTGTAACAAAATAATCGAATTTATATTTGGAATAATCATTGTAAGCATAAACATTGACGGACATAATGGCAGCGATAGGCACCTAATTTTCTCAACTTGTCGTAGTTCACGCGAAATCTAATAGATGGCGCTGACTTTTGCCACGCCATTTTGACAAAATAAAATGTTCCTTCGGGCATATCCTGATATATAAATCTATGTCACTCGCTCAAAAAATAAAGCCAAAGCCTGTCTTCTATGGCCTCAGTCCAACGCATTATCCTAAACGCGAACACCTTTTCCATCAGTACCTGGTGTACCTATGTACGTATATGCATACTCCATCGTCCCGTACCGGACGGTAGTCCCAAATTGAATGGCCCAACGTTTTTAGGTAATTGAAATCCGAACTTGGCACATTAATATGCCGTCCAAAGCAGACTATAGCTCGATGGGGAAAATATTTTTGTATCTTTTCAAGGTAACTATGATTTTTCATGCTTTGAAGTACGCAGAGTGCGAAACCTTTTATATAATTATTATTTTACTAGCTGAACCGCCTCGGCTTTGCACGGGTTAATTAGTTTTACGCCGTAACCCTGTTACGTACACCTTGTACGCTTGTACGCGATTTCTAGTAAGGATCCCCAATTTTATGTAAATATAATATATTTTACGTCACCCAAGGATAGTGTAGCTAACAGTGAAAGAATTTCGCAAATCGGTTCAGTAGTTTCGGAGCCTATTAAATGCAAACATACAAACATAATCAAACTCTCAAAGAGGAAACTCTTTATAATATTTTTATAGATGTTATAGGTTAATAGGTACGCCCAGCTATAGCCTAAATTATTATTATTAGCCCTAACAATAATCACAAAGACTTACTACCTACTTAATTAAATGATTATGATAATCTTTTCATTTCTACAAATGCGTTACTAGTAGAAATTAAACAAATCCATTTTTCAATTTCAACTTGCCGTTAATCAATACCATTTTTTTCAACACACTTCGAAATTAATCTCTAAAGTGCCAAACGAGCACTTTTCAACTCAACCTATCACTCTGCCCGAAGTATTTCTGTACAGTCAGCTGTAAAAGTTACAGAAATACCTTATTACGACGTGACGTAACAATCACCATTGGGAAAACAATGGGATTTCCACTGTAGTTACAAGCTGATATATGTGGCTTATCAATGGAAAATATTAGTACCAAAAATGGCAAAAAAGAAAGCTCTTTATGGTAAGATGAGACTGGATACATAAAGTATTTCTCCTTCACTCTTGAACAAGGATGTTTGCAGCTTCTTTTTAATGATAAGTAGATTAAGCAAGGGCAATGCTTTGTAAATAAGTTATGACGTAACCACTAGCTCTGTCGTCATCATTATCGTCATCATAGGCACAGAATAACTAATAGTAGGAACTACCGTATCATTTGGCATCATTACTAATGGTACACTTAGGTATATTATAATCTTATTCCAATGGTATTAAGGCACGTCCACAAATAGCTTTAAGTCGCCCGCAATCACGATAGGGAAGAAAGGTTCTCAATAAGCAATCACGAACCTAAAGCCATAAGTGTAATATTTCACTCTGATACTGAAATTTATCTATAAGTAGATCGAACGATGATACCTCCGTGGTCAAAACCCCGGAGCCTAGCGATGGAAATTTATGCGATTTTGCGTAAATTTCATAATAATGCTAATTCACGAGTCTTAGCATGCTAATTGCTATTGTTATGCTATTTGCTAAAATAAAATGAAATAGAAATGAAAAATGAATTAAACATTGAAACTAAAATTAATTATATGAAAAATTAAATGAAAAATGAAATTAAACATGAAACAAAAATGAAATTAAACTTTATATTAAAAGTTAAATTCAAACTGAACTAAATGAATCGAAATGATGTTTTACATTTCACAGAATTTCGCAACTATATTTCATTTGCGAAATGCTAATTGAGTTTTCACATGCTAAAAATGAATGCGCCGGAGCCGTTGTGGACAAGCATCCATTAAAAGATTTTTTTGTTTGGGGAGGCAGGTACCTAAATGTTCATCGGTGGATGTCTCGATGATGAACCTAAATCTAAAGATGTTCAGTGTTTTACTTAACTGATTGTACCAACGAAAGAACGTTTATCATACGTCACCCTAATATATTACTTTTGGAACTTGCAGCATTTATCTTGTTGTACCTAACTGTACCGTCTTAATTACCGTTTAAACGGTGCTACCTATAAATCTTTGGGTGGAAAAAAATAGTTTCACTTGTGATTGGTTGCGTTTTTTTTTAATGGTTGACTTCTGGAATATTCTGGATTCGTCTACATTTAGGTAAGGTTGAAACGCAACGGTTACAATAAAATGATGGTTAGCTTTAATAGAACCTTCTGACGAAGATAATTAGGTAATATAATACGAAATAATATTACAAATATACGTAAGTAGTATGGTGGAACAACCGGTGGCCTTACCGCATCAAGCGATTTCTTCCAGGCTACCTTTGGATGGACAGGAATAAAACAGTCTGTAATTGCGGTTGGATTACAACTTACTATATAACTATTATAGCTTGAAGGCTCCGCTGTCCACCTGTCTGTCCGTCTGTCCGTCTGTCACCAGGTTGTATCTCAGGAACCGTGATAGCAAAGAGTTGAAATTTTCACAGATGATGTATTTCTGTGGCCACTATAACAACAAATACTAAGAAACAGAATAAAATAAATATTTAAAGGGGCTTCCATTCAAAAAACGTGATCGTTTGCTCGTTTTTATAATATTGGTACAGACCCTTCGTGCGCGAGTCCGACTTCGTACTTAGCTAATTTTTAATCTATTCGTAACTGCTTCTATTAAAATAAACTAGATGGCGTTGTACATCCTTAAAACACGCAAGCGTTTGTAACCGAGGTATTTCAATCATACATTTACAACAATTTCTGATTAAGAGTAAACACTATCTAGTGTCTAGTGTATAGATATTTTTATATAGAGGTGTGTCGAAAGATGGTATCTATAAAAATAATGTAATTAATATATAATATTAATATAGTTAACAATTTTACTAAAAATTGTTTAAAATTTAATATTTCATTACTTTTTCCATTGTTCTTTAGTATTTTTGAGCAGATGATGATGATGATTTTTGGAATTTATTTCCAATGCTCGTTTTCATCCACAATCCGAATTAATTAGTATTTTCAAGAAAAAGCAGCCGTACTGTTTAGGCTGATGACGATGATGATTTTTGATGTTCGAATGCGTTATAATAGGCATGATGGCTAAAATTTTTTTTTGGATAAATTAATTATATTCCTCAAAAGATAAACATTTGTGATAACAAAAATTATATATATCTCAAAAAATGACCATGTTACAAGCATTTTAAAAACCGGAATAGAAAGAGATAGCTCAAACAGCCAGTGACGTCAGAGGAAGGTCGTTATAATACCTCATTACTAAGCTGTGGTAGCTTTTCATACAATCTTTTTGGCATGTGACGTCACGAGTAGATTTTTCATAGTAACTGTGGGGGCGCTCTGTTTCGCGAGAAAGGGACAGGAGATGCCTCCTGTAGAAACTTTAACAGCTTATTATTACTTCGTGACTTATCTACCGATTTTGCTTATTTTTTCAATTAATGCATTCATTTTTAATCTTCTTTATGAAAGTAATATTTACTTGTTCATTTTTAATAGTAGTCATTATTTTTTTTTTGTTTATCTTTAGGTATATGTATGACATACATTACTTAAACTACTTTTAAAATCGTTGCTTGGTATTATTTTTTTTACAAATCTTCTAGGTAATTGCGACCCAGCTGCGCCTTCTGACTTTCAGAGCCTTTATAGCTTCTACCTCGAGGATCCCGTATACTGAAATTAATTGTAATTGTCTTGAATTTCAATGAGTAGCTTCTTCTTCTATGTTTTGTTTAAGAATCCCGTAACTGAAACAGCTGGGTAGGTATAAACTTTGATTATAAAACAAGACAACCTGTCTTAAAGTACCATTTACACTAATAAAAATACTAAATAGCTTATGGTCATTAAATTCAGCAGGTAAGAGTAATCTTGACACTCGATTTCAATGATAATTTGGGATTTGGAACGAAATCATGGCATTTGGTAGTCTTAAATCCGATACTAGCGCACGATTGGAATCTTTGTCCATGGAATGTTATAGAACTAAATGTAATGGACTCATTTCTACTCCATCCGCATTTTAACCAAATTATTTAACATTGGAATTGGGGATTGATTCGGATTAGAATTTGAGTGAAGTTGGGATTGTATTCAAGATTAACCCTACAGGTCTGGTTAGCGTTTTTACCCCCAACGTGAACAGAGAGGTATACGTAACGTAAGTTTAACGTACTCAGGTATTTGTGTTGGTCTCTATTCTCTATCCATCGCATCCTAACTCCCAATCGGATTAACCAACGAATATTTTTTGACGAATACTTAATTAAGGATTGAGAGTTTTAATTTAACTATTAAAACATCTAAGTCATCATCATCATCAACAGCCTGAAACGTCCAAGTAATTACTCAATGACTTTTTTGTAGTAAACTTTTCCATCGTAACAAAGCACCTAATTCAACAATTAATTTGCATCAAAGATATCTAAATATCCTAAAGTGTCCATCAACCCCTCCAGCGCCACCCCCCAGCCAAACGTTTGCAAATATCGACGGACGAGTGTACGGCAAACAGCGACCGATGCGTTTTACTTAATTGAATGCTTAATCACTGTACTGTTTACCTCGAGTTACAATAGGTAGACTGTTGTTTTGGAATGGTCACGCTTATGAAAATATATTTTCGATTGCATCATCATCGTTAACAGCCTAAAGACGTCCACTGCTGAACATAGGTCTCTCCCAGGGAGCGCCACTTTGAGCGGCTGCTCAAAATGGCGCTACAATAACAATTATAGAACGGCAGCAGCTAGAACTCTGAGACAGTAGGTATGCCTACGATTGTTTATTCTGCGCCTGAGTGCCCCTACGAAAAGAAGACCTGTAAGACGAATGTTCAATACACCTAGTACGAGTTTCGATAGTTTACAAAAACTTGATTCGTTTACGTTTTCTCCTGTTTCTCCCATACATTTCTCTTCAGTGGATACGTTGATGAACTAAAAATGGCAGTACACATTTTAAATGGATTCGCGCGTATTCACGTATTGGAAAACTCGTACTAGGGGTACTGATCTTAATAAGCACAGAGCACGAAAACAAAATACGCTTCGCCCCTCGATGTAAAGCGTCATTTTTAATGCTCTGCGATAATAGTGTTTACCGACTACGACTGCGATCTGCCGGGCTAACATGCGCACGGCGACAAAATTTTCTCGACACTATCTCGTGAGACCGTGGTACAAGGCTATGGTAGCGCCTAAGTGTGTCTCACTCTTACAGCGACGACAAGCTTTCTCGCGGTGCGCATGTTAGACCATTAGGTCATAAAATCTCAAGAAGGGACACGTCCTTGACCTATTCAAACTATTTCGAAAAATTCTTACCTACTATTATAATACGTAGAGTCACAGTTATGTTTTTCAGTTACATGAAAAGTCTTAGATACCTACTTCATAGTCATCCATAAACTAGCTTATAGCGGCAAAGTTTCATCAAAATATAAGTTACTCTAAAGTTAAACTCGCTCATCCCAATATTCACCTTTATCGTAGCTTCATGGCCCAAACTTCGTCAATAATGCATCGCCGTATACGCGTTTTCACTTACTGATACACGTGGAGGGAAGTGTAAATATTGTGTGTGTTTAATTGAATTTTACATTTGGTTTGATTCGGTGGCGAGAGTGTCGCGTCGGGAAAGCGTATACTGCAAGAAATACCGTATATGGTTCTGTGTTGTGACTTTAATCGAGTTGCAGCGGGGCGTATATTTTGTTTTATGTAAATTATATAATGATTCCCAATGAAAAAACAAAAGTAATAAGTACTAGCTCGTAGAACTGACAACCGATGGGAACTGAAAGACGCAGCTTAGGCCGGCCCCCCACCGACGACCGTGAGGAGCCGATGGATGTAAGAGGCAAGCAGGCGCTCAAAGTGGCGCTCTTTAGGGGAGGCCTATGTTCAGTAGTGGACTTCTTCAAGGTGATGATTATGATGATGATAATGAGGTACTGAATCTGTCTTAAATGTTGGAGACAATGTTGGCAAATACCAAATTGACACCCAAGTTTCACGTAATCTCTTGCATTCTCGTTCCATTGAAACGCCGAGAATATTCACGAATATATGCGGCGGTTGCATTTTATGTCTGTTTGATATTTAGAGCGTAATTTTGATTTTACAACGGCTATTTGAATTCATGACACTATTGGCTAACGTTTGCCAAGACTGTAGAAATATACTAGATTTACTATGACTCTAGCAAATATATATTTTAGGTACTGATGAATACTTTAATAGTGTCAATGCATTTAATAAAGAAAATCGATTTAAAAACAATAATATTAAATTTACTTTAGCTGCACTCCACAGTTTTGTCCGTGGCTTAAAAATTTCCGGTAGTATAAAGTTTATACGTGTTTGTTCAAAATCTGGAGCATTAATAGACAACTATACAATCACGTCTATCAAAATCTCAGGCTTTTCAGCGTCGAGTAGTTCCTAAAATTTTAGCATCTAACGAGCTTTGAACTTTTCCAACTCTCTGGATTAGTCGTTCTTCCAACAGGACCTAAAATTTATTGGATTGAGTGTGGTTTACAAATCGGAATCCATTCCGTGATAATATTTGTGGGATTGTAGAATGTATCCGAATGAATGAATGAGTGAAAGAGCGAGTGAGACAGAGGACTAATGGATGACGTTACGAGGAAAAGGTGTTTTTATCATCGAAATAATGGTTTTTATACAGTGTTAATTATTTTTAAAAATATAAGTTGCTAGAAAATTAAGAAGATAGAAATAAAACGAATCATTGAAGATATTTAGTTGGTTTTACTTTCCTGAAGAACCAAATCAGTCCAAGCCTATATATTTATATGATAGTAGGAAGTAAAATTTTAACTGCTTTAATTTAAAAATCCTTTCGAATAACTGCCATCATTATCTACACCACAACAGCAATTAATTTTCATTAAAACTCTACGGACAAATTAACGTAAATTTTCGGAAAAAATACTTCGCATAATTCCCTTCCGATAGGTAGGAAATATTTTAATGCCTATCTTAAAACGATCTGCCGCCGAGTAAATCTGAGTCGTGTCTGAGGTGACGTTAACAAGATGCAATAATCGTTTGACAGGGGCTTTAATTTAAGCGGTGGCGTAAAGTAATATTGGTTTGGCCTCTGGTTTTTATTTTTTTCGTAACACTGAAGGTTTGTCTGTCATTTGATTCAGAATAAGTATTTAGAGCGAGTAGCTCAGCAGTCACCCGTGCGACTTTAAAATCTATCCAGGTTTTAATCCCACTCAGCTCACCAATGATTTTTCAAGAGTGGTCAAGACAAAACTTATAGGTACGAGCCCAACAAAATCAAAAAAATTATGACAAATCGATAGCAAATTTTGGCTCCCTCTTTTAATATTATTTTTCGCTCGCAACTGACACCAAAAACCCAATTTTCTAAAAATGGAAGAGTCGAATTGTTGCGAATTCTGGAGTGTCGCCAGCGTGACACGGCGCCGGGCGACGTGACATCTGTCACTACAGCGTGCTCGGCTTTGTCTTTTTTCGTTGCGGTGGGATGGAAGTTGGTTTTGCCAAACGTTTATGTGCTTGCTTATAATATTTGTATGTATCCGCACTCGGTACGAAATAGTGGGCATACAAAACTCACAAAATAACAAGCCAAGGGTCAAGAAATAAAAAATCGTATTTGTAATTCCTTGTGTCTAATCTTATTCAATTCTAACATTTTATAACGCCTTCTCGATAGTTAGGTACGCGTCATACCTATATTTCTGTCGTATACTTTTAGTGGAAAAATGATTTTCGGTAACCAACTGGCCACAAAATTGTCTCGCACGGTTTTCTTTATCCGCAAACCTTTATAATTATTTTCCTTTAATCTCAGCTAGGAGCTATATAAAGCTGTTTTAGTGTCAATTAACAATTTTAAAGCTAAAAGTAATTCTGGTATTATTATTGAAGCAATGTTTTTCGTTAAGTTTTATTTGTGAACACTCATTTTATCTAGGCAATTGACTGATATCACAGCTATGCACAAAGTTATGACAATGATTACAACACTTATTTGGTCATTAACCCATTTCTCCTTGAAGCTCAAACTTCCTCCGTTGCACCATCTCCCAACATTGACATCTCTTTACATTATCACTATCTTGTTTACAACGTCATCAACCATCTTAGACAATGGCTCTTTTGTCGACAATTTCGGTAAGAAAAGTTCACTCAACTTGTGGCATACTCCTGTAGGATACACAATCCCTTTATCTTCTACCACGTTATCGATTTTATCAACTAAATTGTTTATTTTTCCATTCTGTTCCTTATACATTGCTTTATTTGTTCCTGTATTATTTGTAGCGGCCACTTCTGAAGCAGCAATGGGTTTGTTCAGAAAAGCTTTAGTTGGAGTGAGGAGTCATTCGTGGTTGGAGAGTAACATGATACCACGGAACCTCATGTGGTTTACACAGCAAACACAATATGAAGTGACTATTGACTATTCCTGTTCCCATGCTCTGGATGTCTTTTTAATTTTGCATTTTCTATATGGAGAATAGTGTCGGGTTTCAAAAGGGCTTTGGATTTTGTTTTTGTTCGGTTATTCTGGGTTAAGTAGGAAATAATAAGAACGTTTTGAAGCGAGTATCGAGTTTCGAATTTGAATTAAGTTGATTGACGATGATCGATTTCTTTGTTTTTGGATTTCCTGCTTCGTGATTCATGTGGGTTTTATCTTTGTCAAGATATGTTAGGTATTTAGTAGTTTTTGGTCGAGACTATATAAGTAGTATTTAAGAGGAACGTAAGTACATCAAACGAACTATACTTATCTACGCAATTAGTTGAAGGGAATATTTTTAGTGTTTTCTTTAGGTAATGTAAATACTACTTATATAAAAACAAAACTAGGCTTCAGCATGGTTTTAGTGATTCATTTTATATTTAAACTCAATCGTCAATTTACCGAAGGCTTCAAATAAGAATTGGACTTTCACAGTCTGTTGATTGATTCACACATTCCACCTAAGGGCTTTGACTATTTAGAAAGTGTCAGATGTGATATATGTTCGTCAAATTTTCTATGACACCTCTCGGGAATGAATCCAACAGTATGGATACCTACCTATCATAAATTTTTGGGTAAAATATCTTCATTTTTAAGACTAATTTAATTTAGATTATTTTAATGGAAATTTTTATTGTAGAACCATCATCAACAGCCTGAAGACGTCCACTGCTGAACATAGGCCTTCCCCAGAGAGCGCCACTTTGAGTGGCTACTCGCCTCCATTGGCTCTCTGTGGTTTTCACCAGATCGTCGGTCCACCTTGTCACGTTACATCCGTTCCTTTCGTGAAAAAGGTAGAATGGAACGCTACAAGTTAATGAGCAGCTCCTCCCCTACCTAAACAGTGCCTAGGTTGACAGGATCCTAAGAGCTGAAGAGAAAAAAAAGGAATTGGTAACAGATATTTATTTTCGTAAATTTTACAAGCTTTGTAGAAAGCAAAAAAAAAAGTCTCTAGATGATGCGGAAGAACGCGAAATTTAAGTTGTTTACGGCCTACAAGTTATCACGGTAGAATTAGAATGTTATTGGATCCAAACAAGGCCCACTTCCGGGTCTTCAGATAAACAAAGCCCGCTTCCGGTCTTCAACGAGGCCCACTTCCGGGTCTTCAAACAAACAAGGCCCACTTCCGGGGTCTTTATTCAAACAAGGCCCACTGTCGTTATAGAGACTGAGGAATTCGTTGCCTTTAGTTTGTCCGACTTCCAGAGTTCAGCGGCTAGCTCATTCAGTTATTAGCTTCTGGATCCAGAAGAAGATTCTCGTCCTTCCACCGTCGATGAAGTATTATTACGCAGCTCAGATTCAAGATGCAGGAGCAGGAGACACGCAGGTATTAGTCGTCAAAGCTTTGACGGACGACGGGCCGGAACATGGTGATGAAGTTATATTGCCACTCAATGTTTGAAAAAGGCAAACCGGTCGTCTCACTGGTTGACGCTCGGCGATAGATTCGTCGTGGTAGATACGGCGGCCGACGGTGACAACAGATGTAGTTTCGGCGATCAGCTCTCGGCGATAGATTCGTCGTAGTTTCGCGACTGGCTGTAGCGGATGTAGCTCGGCGATCGGCGATTTGACAATGGATATGTCGTGGCGCAGCGATTGACGTAGATGGAGATTCACTTCACAATTTTGGTGTTGGATAGCCAAAGATGGTTTTTGAAGGCGTTCTTGAGTTCCCGGGCCTTGCCTGGCCCGGGAATGGCCTTATATCAATTTAGTGTTCCTCGTTCGAGGAGTAAATTGAGACTGCCATTCCATAGCGACAGCTTTTCTAAAGAAACCTCGCTAGCATTCCAAGGTTCTAGATTTTTGCAGTTTTCAAAATTTTGAATACAGAATAGTAAAAAAAATAAATCTAGAGTCAAAATACATACAATCATGGCCAAACTATAAAATACCTCACTGAAATTGACAGTAGAAAAAGAAAAATATGAATTTGAAGAGAAACTAAATTCGAAACAAAAAAAACAGTTTCAAAACAACTGCCATCCGAGCAGTCGTGTCTAGAAATCGGGCCCGTGACCCGCGCGCAAAATCGATAAAGTGATGTAAAATTTTTGAGAAAAATCAAGTTTTTTTTTTGTGCTTAAATTACTGTGAAAAGGACTGTCAAGTGCTGTGATGTGAAAGTTGTGAATGAATAATAGAAACCAGGTAATATATTATGATATATACATACATGTAGCATTACAACCTAGAGAGGGGTCTGCCTATGCTGCGCCTTCCGATTCATGGTCGCCACTCGAGAAGCTCGAGTCGAGTTACTTCATTATTAAGAATTAGCGTTATTGTACTACTAAAATCACTTTGTCTCCATACTGTCTATGTAGTTGTATTGCTATTTACCGATATGCAATGCAAAAGTGGAATGAGAACCGCTATTCCAAACAGTGAAGTTAAATCATGCATTTCATCTTATCGAGCTGATACCCGAAGGTGTTGATTCGATTGCGAGGGATTTAATCGATACGCTATCGGATAAGGAAGTCGATAGTTAACTCGATTATGGAGACGTGTTTTGTTTACTCGATACTGGTGTTCTTAATGGGTGATTTAATTGTGGAACAGAGAAGTAAGAGAAGCATGTTTTGTTGCAATTATGTTTTTCCTGGTAGTAGGAAATCTGATCAATTATAAAATAAACATCGTTTTGTAATATTATTTTAACGTAATATCTGTTCTGTGAAATTTTATAATAAAGAAAACAATATTTGATAGAATAAGTAAGTATATTTATTATACTGGTAAGACTGTACCTAGAGGTTCTAAACATTTTCAAGAGGACATTTCTGGCGCCATAATTTCCCGTTTCATTCGTTCGATGTTCTTCTTGTTCTAGTTTTAGGTTATAGGTAAGCACAGAGCAAAAAAAACGCGTTCTCTACAGAAGCGTCATTTGTTTCATAGCTCTGTGTAGGTAAGCCACCCAGAAAATAAAACTGAAAAGGAATGAAACTTCAGCAAATTTTCGAGTAGCATTCAGACGCAATGTTTGAAAATCACACACCAAGAGCCTGACCACTGCTAAATGTACCTCTAGGCGAATGCTACTATCATACCCGGGCCCGATAGCTCGGTTGGTAGTATCCTGCCGGGTATTATAATGACGGGCCCGATAGCTCGGTTGGTAGTATCCCTGCCTTCTGAACTGGCTGTGGGTTCGATTCCTACCCAGGACAAACATTTGTGTGATGAACATAGATGTTTGTTCTGCGTCTGGGTGTTATATTGTATTCTATGTATGTATTTACAAACAAAAAAGTATATAAGTATTGTATCAGTTATCTGGTTCCCATAGTACAAGCTATGCTTAGTTTGGGAATAATCCCTTTGTACGGCAACCACGGGTAGAAATGAGGTGGTCCTATTCCCACACCGTGCCGGCACCACACGCCAGTTTATTGTTAAAACAATGTCAAATTATTCTACGGAATTAAATGTGTTTGCAAGAATCATGCGGTTGATGAATAGTGTAATTTTTTTATTGTAATATTAAAATTGAAGTTGTAGGAAACAAGAATATCTTTTAAAACTTCATCATCATTATCATCAAAAGCCTGAAGACGTTCATTGCTGAACATAGGCCTCCCCCAGAGAGCGCCACCTCGAGTGGCTGCTTGCCTCGCGCATCCATCGGCTCCGCGGTTTTCACCAGATCATCGGTCCACCTCACAGAATTCCCCCTATTACATAGGTCATCATACAAAGTCTTTGGTCCACCTGTAGGAGGTCGGCCTACGACTACGCCTTTCAAACTTTTATAGCCTGAAACATTAATAGCGGTTTCAAGTTTGATAGGGTTACCTCTGAAACCGCGTTTGAATTAGATTTATCCAAAATTGACCAACCCCTATTTGGGTCACCGTAGGTAATGTTGTTTTTATTTATTCACACAGGGCGCTGTTTTAGGATTGTGCATGTATTTTAAATGGATTAATTTCTGTCCGGACCCGCGTCAAGGGTCCAAATGACCGCTAAATTGTTGATATGGGTCATTTTGACCTATTTCTTTCTTTCATGAGTGATCACAAATTGAAATCATCTTGCATTGGTTTTCAGTTAAGTTGATAAATTATATGTGTCTAAAATGGTGAATGTTGATCATCTACGAAATAATATTAGGAAAAAAATTTGAATCACGGGCAGGCTTTGACCCCCGCCTATCCATTTCTATTTTTATAGACAGGGCATTAGTTATAACTTGTCGAATACGATACGTACGTATTCAAACTTAATGGCAGCTGTGAAGTTTGCTGAAACACTGCGCAGTACTTAGCAAACATTAGATGTGCGTGGGCAGAGGGAATATGTGGTGAGCAAAACGTGCAGGAGGCTCCCATCGCATTTACGAGCGCCATTAAATTTGAACGCACTTATCCCGAGTTGTTAATAACTACTATGTACTTAGAATAGAATAGAATAGAATAGAATAACACTTTATTGCACACCAAATATACACAAGATAAAATTAAAACACGAAAAATATAACAAAATGGTAGTACAATGGGCGGTCTTATCGCTTAGAGCGATCTCTTCCAGACAACCTTTGGATGGAGAGATACAGATTAATACTTAGGGAGGTTGGCGGTGTACAGTAAATGAAAATAAGTAAAAAAAAAATAAAATTAATACTATAAATACTAAAACTACAAAATACATATTATACGACATACCTAACATACATAAACATACACACTACATTAATAATATAATAAACATATTTACTATTACATATATTACATACTAGTACAAATATACTTATCTATATATATTATAAAAACAAAATCAATAAACATACATAAATATTATAATCCCTACATATAATAAATGTGTAATTCTGATGCGCTACGGAACACACACATAATGATGTCAAATCTAATTTATCCCATAGGTTCTATTGTTCAAAAAATATCGTAACCGCGATGCAGGACTACAAGGCTTTTTTCCCTTCTCCATACATTTTCTAATTTATCGTATCTACCGCCATCTAGGGACAATAATTTGTATCTGTTTGTTTGTTTGTTTGTTATTGAACAAATCCCTAGATACTGAACTGATTTTCATGCGGGTTGCACTAATATGCTTAGAAATAACCAGCGCACAACATAGGATATATTAAAATACAAATATCATTAAACATTTTTGGTCAAAATTATTAAATATCATTACGAAACCGGACGGAATTTTATACAACATGGCCGCTTCATGGTGAATTCTTTTTTGGCTACTGACGGTTAGTTTGTGTCACAGTAATTTTTTTTATATTGTATTATGGCTCCACACATAGTGTATTTAGCCAGTGTTAAGTATAGTAATATTTCACATGTTTCACGTAAAGTCCATCTGGAGGCACAGATTAAAGAAAAAAAAACGTGTGTAAGGCCATGAACAAAGAGTAATAGGAGTTAATTTCGGTAGTACATATGCATTAAACAGTGGAATGAAATTTTACAATTTATTAGATTTGATTAACCATTATTAGTTTTCTATTTAAGCCCTTGCAGGTTGTTTGGGGTTTTTGGAGTAAAATAGATATACCATCAAATAATATGTAAGTATTATGAATCGATTGCATTCAAGATACAAACATGTTAATTATACTTAAGTGCCCGCAGATTAGAGAAATAACCGGCCAAGTGCGAGTTGGGCTCGCGCACGAAGGGTTCCGTATCATTATCTATAAAAACTAGCAAAAAACGTTTGATGTATGAGAGAGAAAAAATACTAAAATACAGAATACAATAAGTATTTAAGGGGTTAAATACTTATTTTATTCTGTATTTTTTGTAATAGCGGCAACAAAAATATATTTATCATCTGTGAAGATTTCAGCTGTCTAACTAACACGGTTCATGAGATACAGCCTGATGGTGACAGACGGACAGACGGACAGCGAAGCCTTAGTAATAGGGTTCCGTACCCAAAACGGACTGACGACGTCTGTCAGGCTGTCTGTCCGTCTGTCACCAGGCTGTATCTCATAAACCGTGATAGTTAGAGCTTTACCCTTGGGAGTATAATCTTGACCCTTGCTACGCCTATTTTTGGCATTACATGACGTTTATGTTTGGCCCACAGGTCTGAAGGCCAATGCATAGGCTAATGCAGTGGGCCAATGATATACTCTTACTTAATACTTACTTTTCTGGTTTCATCATCATCATCATCATCATCATCATTAACAGCCTGAAGACGTCCACTGCTGAACATAGGCCTCCCCCAGGGAGCGCCACTCAGAGCGGCTGCTCGCCTCCTGCATCCATCGGCTCCCCGCGGCTTTCACCAGGTCGTCGGTCCACCTTGTGGGGGGCCGGCCTACGCTGCGTCTTCCAGTTTGTGGTCGCCACTCGAGAACCTTTCTTCCCCATCGGTTGCCAGTTCTACGAGCGTTTTCTGGTTTAATTAGTTGGTATCTTATGTTTATTATTGAAGTATCACCGAAGACTTAAGTCGCAAAATTTCATCCAAATCAAATCAGCTGTTTAGGCGTAATGCCACAAAATCAAACACACTTTCACTTTCCATTATAAGTAGGGATCATTTTACTACAATCTAAATTCGAAAATTGCTAAATTCTCCAAATTTATACCTACTACCTCATATTTTGTCCCATAAATCATAATTATACAAGGTCCCACACGTGTGCTCTATTGATTAATTATTATTATTTTTTCGGGGCATATTTTCAGGGTAATTAGGGACACCCCGACGCACATGTCTCCAATTATTCGTCGGCTGTAACTATCGTGAGAAATTGTTATTTAAATTTTTTGAACGTTTAGTCCGAGTGAGGTGTTTTTTGTGTAATAATTTAAATAGTAATGAACTCTTTTGACATTTGAGAAACTATGATATTTTACGTTTTTAATAGTACTTACGGTACCGTGATTAGAATCATTTTGAGTTCCCAATATTTCGGCACAGTTACATGCACCATTTTCACGGGTAGACTTAATCACGGTAAATATCCCGTAAGTACTATTAAAACGTAGTAAACAACCGTGCAAGTTTAAAACAGTGTTTTATGATATTTTATAATAACAGCTACACTGAAACAGTAGAATTAATAGTGGAAATCAATGGTTTTAAACAGCTGTTAAAATCCGTTTCGCAAAATGCTTAATTGCTTACAGTACAAGTATAACCTAATATTAATAACTTTTCTTTCATATTAATAATTAATTTAGTTTATTAAAACAAACAGACCCCCTCATATTAAAAGTTGACTTTATATATTTGAATGCATCTTAACGACGCATTATTCTAAAAAGTATACACTATAGAACCGTTTATATAGTGTACTGTCCGTTTGTCTGTTGTTTAAAAACTTTGTGGAGTTACGGCTGCAATACAACGTTTACAAACGTTTGCGTGTTTTAAGGATGTACAACGCCATCTAGTTTATTTTTATAGAAGCTTTTACAAATAGATAAAAAATTATATTTCGAAATTAGGAGAACTAAATATCATAGGTATAAGTTCTAAATATAAATATATTAATAAAATTATTATTATTAATCATTCTTTTATTTATATTTCAGTTTATGTTGTTTACAACAAACAGTAAAATTATTAAAGTTTTTTATTGTTTTTTGGCCATGCTGAAAAGATGACTTTTGTCCTTTACGCCAATTAAAATTTCCAGCATCGTTATTATAAAGTTTTAAAAATAATTTCGCTTCATATAGTACTTAGTTCAAATATAGAGCAGATCGAATAACAGAACTGCTAAAAACTGACAAACAAAAAATAGAAAGCACGTCTGCTGAAATACTGAAGTTCAGCTCAAAAATCATCCTCCGTTCCTGTTTTAGTTTCGAATATTGGATTTACTGTTGTTGTAGCGATAGTAATTATTATTATATTATAATAATATGACATACAATGAACTAATTGAACTAGCGGCTGCCTGTGGCTCGGCATGGACTACAAGTAAGTTTATTGTTCATCCCAAAAGCAATGATGGGCCTGATAGCTCAGTTGGTTGTAGCCCTGCCTTCTAAACTGAGGGCTGTGGGTTCGATTCCTACACAGGTCAAACATTTGTATGATGAACATCGATATTTTTTTTGTGTCTGGATGTTATATTGTATCCAAACAAAAAAGTATTATATTAGTCATATGGTTCCCATAGTACAAGCTATGCTTAGATTGGGGCTAGAAGGCGCTGTGTGAAATGTCCACAGATAATAATATTCATTTTATTTTATTTAATGTTAATAATAAATACATCGTTAGCCTTACCTAACTTTAAAAGTTAATATTACCTTCATGAGTATCGACATTTTTTTAAATGCTCTGTGATCACAACAAAAGTAGCTCACTTACTTCATTAGAGCCTGAGGCTAGAAACTATAATTTTAATAGGTTTTATCTTCTTAATTACAAAAAAAATGTATTTATAGTAATGCCTGTAGGTATTATATTTTCTCAAACATGCTTGGAAATTTGAGCATTATTTTGACAACCTTCTTCGAGATAAATCGAACTTGCTGTACTGGCGGGCAGCGGCCGGCAAAGTTTGTATGAAAATCCATATCTGTCATGGTTTAGCGGCCAGATAAATTACATAGTAAACTCATATTTGTCGTGTAATTTAAAAATGGAACGATGTCTTGCTCCGAAACATGGCAACCAAAGAGGTAACTTTTCAAAGGTTCTATTTGAACTTCGAACTGGTTTGCAAATTGGAGCCAGTTTTCAACAACTGTATTTTCAAATAAAAAGTTCTGCCTATGTAGTACTTAGTTTTAATTTCCTCGCATTGTTTGAGAAAAGCACTATACAAGCCTTGGCCACAACTAGGCATTGATGGACTTACGTATGTGTGCCTCGGCTTCGCCTCGGCCCACATTTACACGTTCGTCCTTCAATGCCTTTGTTGCTGGCCGCTGCAGTAATGTACTATATCTGGGGTAAAGCAAGCGAGCCATTTTTATTATAATGCCACTCTATACATAAAAAAAGGTTTATTTCATAATTATTAATATCTCAAAGTTTCCATATATCTGATATTCCTTCAAGCGCACTGAACCGATCACCCTTTCAGAGCTTCGTTCAAAAACATTTTATGTCTACCTTCGGATCCGGCAATAAAATGAGATTAATTTTTTTTATTAATATTTAGGGAAGTATAAGGAATCCAAATTTCGTGTTTTTTGAGCGAAAACGTATTACTTATAGGTACTTAAAACACACAGGGTTGTGATTTCTATATATCTTACTTTTGTTCCGAAAATCCATTTGTAATTAGGGTTTCGTCATTATCATCATAAGCCTTAACACATCCACTGCTGTTCTGTACTACAAGGTACATAGGCCTACCCCATAGAGCGCCACTGTAAGCAGCTACTTGCCTCCTGAATTCATAGTCCCCCGCAGCAGTAAGTATACAGGGTTACAGGAAAAATTGTGCTAGATCCGTTAAGGGCGTGGAGTACCCATCATTTCTGACTTATTTCACTATGAAACAACCTAGCCTCAACTTAATATTTTATTTAGATATTCCTTAGAGAAAAATAATACAGTTTCTAATATTTTTTGTATTTCTTAACTTTCACTTGTCTACTACGGTCTATTCAATTAACTTATGTACTATTTTAATGATTGCCGTCCTAAAACATCTTAATACACATGTAAAAATGCAATAATCATAATAATAAAACACACAAAATAAACAAAATTAAATTTTGTAGCCTAAAAATCGGCAATTTTCACAAAAAATATTAAAAGTCGAATATCTCGAAAAGGGTTAAGTTTAGGCTAGGGTGTTACATAGTGAAATAAGTCAGAAATGATGGGTACTCCACGCCCTAAACGGATCTAGCACGATTTTCCCTGTAACCCTGTATTTTTATTTCTTTCCAAAAATTTGACTTCTACTACTGCGTTTTTGGGCATAATAACTATTGGGATAAGCCACTGATACTTGAAACACAGTTTAAAAACTAATTCGGTAATCTATGCATTAAACTATAATACCAGATTTTCAGTCCACCTACAGAGTGGCCAGCCTACGCTGCATCTTCCAGTTTGTGGTCGCTGTAACTCTAGAACCATTCCCATCTTGCAGACATCACTATTAAAATAAGCTACTTAATGATTAATTTTTCCATTGAAATATGCAGTAAATGCATCATAAACTCCTGAATAGCTGAAAAAAACCAGAAAATAAATAATTAGTGCTACCGTACCTGTGTGCAAACCATATTGAGTGGAGGTGAGAACCGACTTGAGCGCTAATTCATTGAAGCCGACGACGACGCGACGCGGCAAATTCGATGTGCTGTCTTATTCTGAAAACGATTAGTGATATATAAAACAGGTAAGTAACCATATGTAATATACTGATCGAGTTTCTTGAACTTATTTTGTAAAGTATCATAAAGGTTTTGGTTTAAAAACATCCAAAAGTACTTGTATACAAAAACAATTAAAAATTTGTCTCAAGCTTACCTATAAATTGAAATATAAAAAAACGCAAAAAAGTTGTCACAAAAGTTATGGTTTCATGAATTGCAAAAAAAAACAGACTCTACTAAAGATCTAGATAACCCTTATAAATATAACCTATACCCTATAAATATAAAACCCATACCTAATAACCTATTATATAATATATAACCTATACCTTATAAATATAAAAGTGTAAAAACACACAAAAAACACTATTGATAGATTCGCAAGCCATAATTTTAAACAGTTGATGAAAAAAAATAAAACAGAATAGGGTTAGAAGCGAGGTACGAGTGTAGTGCAAAATACGGCAATTACCTCAAGACCGCTGTGTCACACATCCTGCTAACTCTCTGGCATTCGAGACATGGGAAATAACCGATGTTTTTCAAATCATCGATATCTATGAAAACTTCTGATAAGCAGTAAAACACATCTAAATAGACAAGTATTGAAGATTTTAAATCTATCACAATTACGAAAGAATTAAAATTATTTATTTTATTTATCAAGCCCAATATGGCACAAAATTCTTGAAATTTTTGTGTCCCAGAGTGATGTGCATAAACATATTTAAAAAAATATCTACTTCAAGAATCCGTACTATTTAATGGTACCTAATTATTTTTGACGCAAACTGAGAAACAAACGCTTTGTAAAACAGTAGGTTCTGTTAGTAGGAAGTTATAGTTTCAACCTGACTCACAAGGCTCACTGACTACAACACATTTTTTTTTGATAACGTTTTTATGGGTTTTTCCTAACCTAACCCTGACCGGGTTGCGGGTTAGGTTAGGACCAGCAAAAAAGTGCAATTCGATAAAATTCATCGATATCACACCAGCTCAGCTCTAAACTGTACGACACCCATCTCTAAGTCTGCAGTCCTCAAACACGGCTGCGGTCTAATGACCCGCGCTGCCTTCAAGTGAAGTCGTACAACTGCAGTTCAATGCATTTCCTGGTAGTAAAACTGAACTTATACCTACCTAATGGTTTTCTGTACTTTTCTTCAATACTTAGATCATACTTTTATTACTTAGTTCTACTTACATCAGTACCGACTCCTTGCGGTTTTATCCAAATGTTTATATATTTAACGCAATGGTGCTGGTATAGATGGTAATTTTTAGGAAAACTTAAAACTCATTTAGGAAAACCGTTTCCATGTCGCTGCTCAGAACAAGACTCCTGCTTTAATTTCAGCACACCCCCACTCCTCCACTTCTTTGAAAAAAACATAATTAAGTAGGTATCAGTATATTTTTTTTTATTTCTTTTAATTGAAATTTTATCAATGTTAACGATTATTTCAGTGGCAATGAGAAGATTTGTAGAATGTTTATAGAATGCCCAATATAGAAGTAAAATGTGTCTTGTATTCATTAGGTTCAGCGAATTATGCATTTGGTAGAAAAAATGGTTAAAACCAAACAAGCACAAAAGGTACATATCGCCTCAGACATTATACAAACTAAAACACTTGAAAATCGTCGACCATTACGCAAAACAGCGCAACTCCAAACCGTGCGCCTGAGGTGAGTGTCGCTGCAGCAGTCTTTATCGTGATTGATGCCACTTGTCCACACTGCTCGGCACATGCTAATTTATGCCAAACGCACACCAACTTTACCATCAACAAAATAATCCAAAACCAACCTTAACTGTTCAATAATAAAGCTCATCGTAAACGAAAAGTATAAGGTTGCCAGTTTGATAATCTAAATGCCACTACCGCTCGTGTTAATGCAACCGTTAACTATACAAAGGACTTTTTTTAATTTTTCATCGCTTTTGTTTTACTTTGTTATTGGTTATTGTCGCGATTTGTCGACGATTACTTTTGAGTGCGGCTTTGGGAACTGTAATTGGCACGTTTTATACTATTTGTTTGTACTTGGGTTTGTTTTTATTTTCTTTAAAAATGTTTCCATTTCTAAATATTACATGGAGTAAGCAGCGTATAGATTGATAAAGAAAGTCATGACTGCATACCTCTTTCTCTCTCTCTCACGCTTACTCTCTGTTCTGTTGCTTTATGGCTCGCTCTCACATCTCTTTCCAAATAATAATTATCATTTGTTTTTCATTATCATCTTCGTCCAGATGAAAGAATGTGAGCTGCTGAATAAAACTGTTTTTTTGCAGTTCATTACAATAAAATTATTAGCAAACTCCTCATATCGTTGGATCGATATCAGTATGAAATGTTTCCTTGCAACAGATAGCTTTTTCGATGAAATTTAATTTTATTAAAATTTAAAGCACTTACATTTTATAAAAGCAAACAGTTTAGAATGTGAACCGTAACATTTTTCACTGCAACCGTAAACGCTTGCAGCAATCTTGCAGCGTCCGCCGTCGCGACAAATGCAAGAAAGTTACATGAAAGCATTAATTACTTACCCTTTGAACATTGCTGTGGAAACCGGATTTAGTGGGTCCATTGTATAAGACAACAGCGGGAAGATCCTCTTATAGTAATTCCTAATTGGTAATTACAAGAACAACTGCTTTATGTCCAGCGTTGAACGGGCTAAGCATGTTGGTCTTTTCCGACTTTTACAGCGTTACCGGACGGATGTTCAGTGTGTTAATAATTGCTAGTTCCGTAGGTAGAAACTAGAATAGAGAAACGAAGATCCAGTACTTATTAAAATATGCCATTGCTTATTTCTAATAGCATTAATTTCACCAGTCACAACAAAGCAATCGAGTTTGTCATTATGTTTGTCTCCTCGGTTCACCAATCACACCAGGGTTCTAACTAGTGCGTGGACCAATCACAGTGGCATATCTCCTGCCACCACCGACTCAGAGTACATATCTTTAGTTTTTCATACCACGTGAAGCTTCACATTTACACAAACTCAACACAAATATTCGTCTCCAGTTGATTAACCCAAATAAATAATAAATAAATAACACCTATCGATCGCATAGTATAGTATAGATACTAGACTCTAACTAGGATTATCTGTATCTAGGGACCCAGGAACTATGAGGACCTATGATCACTTAATGTAGGTAATCCACCACACCACGGAAGCTGTCTTCAACTGTCTAAACCCAAAACCGCGTGGTTACTCTCAACCGCTGACTGCTTTGCTACAGCATGCAATAAAACGTGTGAAATGTGCACACATATTTATAAAAAAAAAAAAAAAAAAACCGCCTTTCTTCTTCCATTTACAACTACCAGTGTCCAGGCCACAAATGAATGGACTCCATTTAATCTCGTAGGATGTAATTGCAGCACCTTCGATTCGAACGGTCCGTGCCGACCATTTATTGGGTCCAAGATTTATGGAGCACGGTCTATTTCTTGGGCCGCCTATTTTTTTCAGACCGCAAAACATAATTTCACGCGATTATGTAGGAAACCGCGTTGTTGATGGTTTTAGCTGGTTTTAATTTATGAATTGCAATGAATGGTTTGAATTTAGAAAACTCAAACCATTCAAACCATAAATTGGTTTTCAACCACAGGCACGCGTGTTTGTAGATTCGCAGAATACTAAAGCAAAACAAAGTGTTTATAATAATCATTTTGGCTATGGTTTCAGAATAATTTTGATGAACATATTTTGTCATGTTACAGCTTTGGCTTTTATCTTATCTATTAATAATTTCCTTTATAATTTCACTTCTTTTCTTTAAAGTAAGTGCATAGTATAAAAAATAAGCTTTAGATTTTCTTGCAGTATTTCCCTATTTTTTCTAGTAATCATTTATACAAAACAAACCGGAATTGATAAATACAGAAAATATTATGTTTTTCTGTTATACCATCTATTACAATATCCCATCCCTTTTGCGATCTAATTTCCTATTCATCGAGTGCCATATTTTTCGCGCTCCGCTGAAAAACCACGTTTCAAATACTCTTCGTCGTATTTCTATTACACCGTGTTTAAGTCTGAAATTGCTTGCACATACCAGTTGCACCATTTGCACGGTTAGTAATGTCTCAAGAATTCGATACACAGCCTTAGAAGGGTGATACATTTGCAAGTAAGTTCGCAAATATGGCTTGAAAAATATGCATTCGAATGTAATCACGCATAATAAACATAACGCATATAAATCTAAAAAACTTTTTATAATTTTTTTTATTTTTTTTATCATCGATAGGCTAACATTTGACCACGGTCTCCTGATGGTAAGTGATGACGCGGTCGACGATGGAGCATGCTTGCCTAGAAGATACCGGTTCACTCTGGCCTTAAAAACTCCCAGATTATATTTGTCAGGAAACAATGACGCTGGTAAGGTGTTCCATTCCTTCGCTGTCCGAATTATAAACGAGGAATCAAAACAAGAACTGGAAGATGAAGCTAAAACGGTACCACCGGTGACCAGAGCAGAAATCCTGTGTATAGAAATGTCTATAGCGTTCAGTAGGTATATGAACGGGTACCTATATCTGAATATTAGAATAATATGTAAGCCAAAAGACACATCAGTTGGATTACATGAAAATGGTGTATATTTTAAGTAGCGAAATGATCCACTAGATATATCCATTCGCTAGATATGACAGAAAAGGAACGTGCCCAGAGAGCAGACAATCAATTTAGCTAGATACGCTAACTGGTCTAGCTTTTGTTGGTACTGGTTCAGCCTCCAACATAATGAACCAGAATGGAACAGCGAGTGCTGTACAGTTTTATAGACTCTGCACTGTGGTAAAGGATTAAAGTGTAAGTAGAATACCTACTTCATCAGCGTCGTCTTCCAGCTGATCACGATGTCTTGAAACTGACAACTTTCACAAATACAATTTTAAAACCTTTCTTCCGCATTATTTGCCAGTTCTACGGGCAATGCGGCCTGCCCATTGCCATTTCAACTTACTGATTCTATGAGCTCGCGAAACATACAAGCTCGCGAGTTTCAAATACAATGTGTCCCAAACTTCAGTATTTTTTCTTCGGGAAAACCTGCTTTCTGAAAGCCAATCTGAAATATTGGATTTAGATAAGACCATGATTTACGGTCGATTAGGTTATGAAATGCTTCGAAAAGGATTACAGATTTTTTTGGTATGTTTATTTTAATACTGTATGATAAAAATAGAATTCAGTTACTTACGTGCACGTAAAATGATCACTCAATTAACAATAAAAAGTATAACGGTAGTCAGTGTTCATCATAAACTGTTTTGAGTTTGTATAATTTAGGCTTACGAAACGAAGAGAGAAAAAAGATACCTATTGAAGTAGAAGCAGAGCTAGAATTCGTTACGGTGGAAGAGATATTTTCCAGATATAATCTCTGTCCCATGAACATTATAATAAATTATTGTTTTTACGGCTTTTCTGATTGGGATCAGGTGGCCATTCCTTGTGGGATCATTTGCAAAAAGTATTATGATGGTTTTTGTGGAATTCGTTGGGATCTATTGAATCCAGTCCACACATATTTATATATTTATTTAATTAGGTAAAGCCTGCATTCTATCATTACGCAAAAAGGGCCGCTGTGGGGCCTAGGTGCAGAAAACAGCCCGCGCACCAACTAAGCCTGCATTCTGGTGTTGACATTAGTAACTTAAATCATACAAAGCAGGGATTTCTGTTATACATCTCCACCACCCCAGCATTGTCTTCATTCATAGCCATGCGTCATTGTTGGGTTACAATGTCTTCAGGCTGTTGATGATGATGATGATGATGATGATGATGATGATGATGATGATGATGATGATGATGATGATGATGTTGATGTTGATGATGATGGTGGATAATAACATGTCGTCTCGCATTCAACACCCCTGTTAGACAAGGACAACACTCCAAACAACAATGTTGAGTATTCTCATGAAAAAAAAAAAAAGAGAAAGACCCATCTCATTTTTATTAGAATACACATCCTGTACAATATCTAAAAACATTTTGAGACGTTTAACACTTCAGTTGCAACACAAAAATAACCTTTTGATGTCACACACAATAACAGTTGTGAACGATATACGAACACTTGTCAGTCTGTCTGTTAATTTGACGACAAAATAACGATTCCTCGGAACAAAATGTGTTTTAAATGTGGCGACTTTAATACGAGAGTGCTATACTTACTTCAGAAAGACTAAAGTGACCGATATAGCCCTTAAAATTAGCAAGTAAAAATGGCAATAGGCAGGCCTCATCGCTCGTAGAACTGACAAGTGATGGGGAAGAAAGGTTCTCGAGTGGCGACCACGAACCGCAACGCGCAGCGTAGGCCGGCGCCACACTCTGGACCGACGATCTGGTGAAAACTGCGGGAAGCCGATGAATGCAGGAGGCGAGAAGTCGCTCAAAGTGGTGCTCTCTGGGGGAGGCCTATGTTCAGCAGTGGACGTCTACAGGCCGTTGTTGATGCTACTTAGGCAGGTACTTCATGTTAGGTACTTACTGTTTAAGCCACCTATATGCTGAATGTATAAAACCTCCGGCTTAAACACTAATAGTAAAATTTAATAATAATTTACATCAGAATTTATATTACACAGTAAAGCTCACCATACCTACTATTGTTTATAACAAAGATAATTCATAATTCATATATTCATAATCAAATCTCAAACCAGAATGCGTCATTGTTCACCTTAAAGTGTAATTTCGGTTGCATAGATGGCGCTGAAATTTCCATATTTTATATTTCGAAATTAATATGTCCCCTTTTACCCTAAAACCCTTTATCAAGGTAAAACAAAGAATACGGGTCCGTGACACAAGGCCTACACAATTTTAATTAAAAAAGGACAAAGAAAGCGAGGTACGATCACAAATTCCCAATAATAGCAGTAAGGAACTTCATTTCATTCCAATGAGACGTTGTATTTAAAAAAAACGAAGTACAAGGAAAGGTCAAATTCAGTTGATCACATCCTACGCTGTCGATTTGTTGATAGAAAGTCATTAGAATATATTGCCTTCCATATTCCAATAAGGATAGAATACTAAACTCGATGCATAATTATCTTAACAATGAACGTAAAACCCCCATTTTAACGCCATCTATCGGGTCTTAATAAAATTACAGCTTTTTTTTTAATAAAACGCCTCATGAAATGGTACCTATGCGTTAAAAAATTCTTTGTTATGGTAATGCTGCGACTCAACCTTTCGACAAATTTTTATAGAACAATTGGTTATCCCAATTTTTTACTACGTATTTTTTTTATAGTAATGTTTAACATACTTAATCAATCATAATTACTACATTGTTAAGAATAAATTGATTCTTTACTAATAGTCATGATGACAAAATTTTTTTATTGCATAAATTAAAAATACTCCTCAAAAGATAAACATTTGTGAAAACAAAAATAAAATATCTCAAAAATGAGAAAGTTACAAGCATTTTAAAAACCGGAATAGAAAGAGATAGCTCAAACGGTCAGTGACGTCGGAGCAATGTCGTCATAGTACCTCAATACTAAGCTGTGGTAGATTTTCATACAATCTCTTTGGCATGTGACGTCTCGAGTGGATTTTACATACTTTTTCAATTATTGCATTCATTTTTAATCTTCTTTATGAAATTATATTTACTTGTTCATTTTTAATAGTAGTCATCATGCCTATTTTAAAATGCTTTCTTATACCGTCTTCTTAATTAAAAATAAAAGAACAAGTTACGTATATAGATTATTTATTATTGGTATTCTATCAGTCTCAAAACTACAACTAAAATAATTTGCTTAGTTTGGGGCTAGATGGCGGTGTGTGACTGTGAAATGTCCACATAATAATACATTACTGCAGCGGCCAGCAACAGAGGCATTGATGGACGAACGTGCAAATGTGGGCCGAGGCGAAGCCGAGGCACACCTACGTAAGTCCATCAATGCCTAGTTGTGGCCAAGGCTTGTATGGTACTTTTTTTTACGCGATAGCGTTAATTTTTTTATTCAATTAACAGGGTCTATTTATGAAGATACACCTAGTCCTTAAAATTTTTGTAGTCAGCGGGATTTGAACCCGCGACCTCCTAGTCCTACTCACAGGGTTGGACGCTCTATCAACTGGGCTATGGTTAGATATGGATTTTTATACAAAAATTTTTGCCGGCCGCTGCTCGCCAGTACAGTAAGTTCGATTTATCTCGAAGAAGGTTGTCAAAATATTGCTCAAATTTCCAAGCATGATTAAGAAAATAACTTTTATTAATTGTTTAAGATGATCTCTAAATGAACAAATGTTTAAATCTGAGTTTTTTTTTCACAATATAAAATACTTAAATGATTCAATCTAAATACAGTTTCATTTTAGTAACCATACCTATTTGTAAACCCTCTATAAATTAATTTTTGCTATGAAAATATTGTGATCTGTTTATTATCTTCTCACTGACGAGAGCTGTCACGAGTCGAAAAAAATTAGAAAATGTCTGGCTTCGACTAGTCATTATTTTATTGTTGTTTTCTTCTATCAGCTTTTTGAGCGTTTATTGATAGTACCGTTACTGTACAGAACGTGTATTGTAGTACTGTCGAGACGTAAACTCCGATTAAGCCTGGTACAGTCGGGTAATCATTTAATTAGGTGACGGCGAGTAAAAGAGTTTGCCCGGATAGAGCCGGATCAACCGGCTTACAGTAGGAGGCAACTTTGTTTATTGGTTGTTAGTGAACTGTGGAACTTAACAGGAAATGTCCCTAAAAATAATTTTAGTGGGGAAAACGCGTGATTTTTTTTTTAAATAATAAATTCAGAATTTTAATTACGAGCAGGTTTTCAACCCGTATCCATTCATGCCTTTAGCCAGACATATCTAGGCAATTAAAGTTTAGGGCATCGATGGTTAGGCAATCTGCTTCTTAGTTGATTCGCATTATAGAAAAGAAAAAAAGAAAAGTATATCCTGGATAAAGGGAAAGCCAGCAAGTTGAAATGGCAATGGGCAGGCCAAATCGCTCGTAGTACTGACAACCGATGGGGAAGAAAGGTTCTTGAGTGGTAACCACGAACCGGAAAACGTAGGCCGCCCCCCCACTATAGATGGACCGACGATCTGGTGAAAGCCACGGTGAGTCGATGGATGCAGGAGGCGAGCAGCCGCTTTAAGTGGCGCTCCTTGAGGGAGGCCTTTGTTCAGCAGTGCACGTTTTTAGGCTGTTAATGATGAATTATGAAAGAGAAAGCCAGCTATTCAAGAATCAATAATCTATGGGAAAGGAATCAATAACCAGCTTAAGATTTGCCAGATTTCCTTTATTTTTCCATCTCCTGTCAATGTATCCTATCGACATGGAACATTTCCCCCGAGAGAGGGTCTGATGGTGGGCGAATTCAATCAGCCGCCGCCCAATTAGTAGTTTGATTGACGTACCGACGCTGGGAATTGGGGATAGTTTTTCTGGTTAGTAATTGTATTGTTTTTATTTCAACTTCCATATAATAAAACATTCTGTTTTGAAAAGGTCTTATTAAACCCGTCTTTTTCTTTTTTGATATATTCATCATCATCATCCTCAATAGGCTGAAGACGTCCACTGCTGAACATAGGCCTCCCCCGGAAAGCGCCACTTTGAGAAGCTGCTCGACTTCTGCATTCATCGGCTCCCCACCATTAGTACATTGCAGAGGCAAAATTTTTAAACCAATAAAGGTTTTGTTTTAAATTTTAGAGCGTTCTTGAAAATAAACCGGAAATGGTGTTGTGATTCATTTTCGTACCATTTATGTGTATTTTTTTTACTGTTATTAAACTCAATGGGTAGGTAAACTGTGGATTATTATAATATGCTAAGATCGTAAACATGCACGATTGTTTGCAAATGGTTTTAAATGTAAACACCATGCCTTGTGTTCTCTTCAAGTAAAATATCCACCACTTTACGGATCCAACAAATCAAACATAATGAAAGATGCCACTGATTCTTCAAATATAGTTTTAAATTATTTGAGAACCTATGCCTTCGTTAAAATTAATTGTAAAAATGTAAGTCCATAAACGTCCATAAGTGATAACAGAATAATAATAACGTACGCAACATAGAGACGCCTTAACGACATTTCTCATACAATTCAAACATGCTATCTATCGTGTCTATATACTATACCCACATAATAGGCATGGTGACTAATTTTTTTTTTTTGGATAAATTAATAATATTCCTCAAAAGATAAACATTTGTGAAAACAAAAATTAAATATCTCAAAAAATGATCAAGTTACAAGCATTTTAAAAACCGGAATAGAAAGAGATAGCTCAAACGGCCAGTGACTTCAGAGGAAGGTCGCTATAGTATCTTATTACTAAGCTGTGGTAGCTTTTCATACAATCTCTTTGGCATGTGATGTCACGAGTAGATTTTTCATTGATCTGATTGAGTGGTCTGTTTTCCGAGAAAGGGACAGGAGATGCCTGCTGTAGAAACTTTGAAAGCTTATTACTCCGTGATTTATTTACTGATTTTGCTTATTTTTTCAATAATTGCATTCATTTTTAATCTTCTTTATGAAAGTAATATTTACTTGTTCATTTTTAATAGTACAGTAAAGAAGAAAGAGTACAACACAGAAAATACAATAAAATGCTTAATAATAATTACCAAGACAACACACTACATATTAATTTTAGATATTTACTAATTTTAAATGAAGTAAACCTGCATAATACCTCTCTTTATCACACGTCACGTCCAAACACGTCCAAGGCGTACCCTTTTACCCGTCTTCACAAACCACTCAAAGTAAAACTGACCGGGTATTTCAATTTTAAGTCCGCCGTAACCCGATTTATTCATGTACCTTGTAAGGCCGAAACACATTACTCCTTAACCTTTTCCGTCGCATGTAGAACCGGTTAAACTACGGATATTCCGGGTATTCCGGGTAAAGTACGGACATCCGATAGCGGTTAATTTATTTACTCGCGGTGCCTGAGGCGATTGACCCGGATATCACTCCGGGGTAGTTTTTTATCCGGTTTTAACAAGGAAATGGTGAGGTTCGATTGATTGTTGAGTTGCATGTTAGGTCAACTTGTGAGTAATGTTTGTTAGATTGTTTTTATGATGCTCGATTCAAATAATTATGTTGCACTGACATGATGTTACGTGTCTCGCGCAACGAGCTATGAAAAGACCTATGCTCAATGTTTTCCTACGAGATAAGAACCGAAATGAGGAGATCCGCAGGAGAACTAAGGTGGCCGATTAGCCTTTAGAATTTGCAAGTTGTTCAGGCAATGCAGGGCAGGCCACATCGCTTGTAGAACTGGCAACCTATGGGAGGAAAGGTTCTCTAGTGGCGACCACGAACTGGGATACGCAGCGGAGGCCAGCCCCTACAGGATAGATCAACATCGACACTCTGGTTATATTATAACCACGGGGATTCGATGGATGCAGAAAGCAAGCAGTCGCTCAAAGTGGCTCTGGGAGAGACCGATCCTATTTTCAACAGTTAACGTCTTCAAATTATTGATGATGACGTGTGTGGTGTATGGAGTAGGCTTTACTTCCGCCATGTTGTAGTAATGAAGGAAATAAAACACTAAAAAGTTTCACTCCCCTGTTCCTCGTGGCATTGTACCAATTTCACTAAAACTATGAACGAAATAAAGCTCGCCGCAAACTTGCTTTCCTAAGGGATATCGCGCGTGATTGAATTAGTTTTATTCTTATGTTACTATCGGTTATGCCTTCGGGTTTGTTTAACGTGCCATTACAAAAAAAAGGTTTTATTTTCCTTAGTAGGCAAAGTATTTGACCACTGTTTTTATATTAATCAACTGAATATTTCATTTCCTACTAATAACAGACAGCTGGTTGCTTTAGGTTTAGATTAGCTTTCTGAACTCAAGCCACAGAATACTTACTGTTACTAATGAAGTAGATAGATACAGGAGGCAAGCAGCCGCACAAAGTGGCGCTCTTTGGAGGAGGCCTATGTTCAGCAGTGGACGTCTTCAGGCTGTTGATGATGATGATGGCTGATGAAGTAGTCGACAATTAGCCCAATACGTTCACGAGTGACATACTCTGTGATACAACCGATTTTCTCAGTGAAGATTACGAAGCAAATACTGAGACATGCTGTGCTTATGATAACATGTGAAAAAGGGGTGAAATGGATACCAGAGAGCTAAAGACTATTAAGAGACGTGCTCGCTATTAGAGTAACCAAAATTAAAATATTTTCAGCTATGGACAAGTCCTGTGTAGGCTGGATGATGATAAAATGACAAATCAATCTAATGAACCGCTGGGCGGTTATTCTCTATGGAAACACATATTCCACACGATACGAAACCACGTCATTTTCGTGTCTTATTCAAATCGTGTCACAGTGTTCACTTTACAACAAAGTTATCTTTATTTTGAATAAAATATATTGACATAAGTGGTCATATCTTTTGATGTCTTGATGTTTGGGAACGCGTCTCGGTAAAACATGATTTTTGACAGTACAAATCGCGCCAATACCAAATTTATTTCGCGCGGTTTTGTTTTCGTTTCATAGAGAATAGAGTTTTGCAGATTTCTTATGTAAGACAAGGAATTCGCATGGTTTCGAAGTAAGGAATCGATACAGAATAAAGACCCTGAGGTACGGCGGTTGATGAGGCTTACGTCATCTCCTTAGATATAAACACAAACGCGTAGGGCATAGAGTCCCCTAAGCTAGTGCGAAGAACTGAGAGCCTATTCCGAGTTATGCACAAATGTTTGCCCTAGAAAAGTGTGCACAACCGAGCTCTCACCGGATGCTGCGTTTTTTGCGGAATTTTACGCAAAGAATACATAAATATTTTCACGAAAAGCACCCCTAGCAAGTGAATTGTCAATTATAGAATATTTGAAGTTATATTATACTGAATTAAATAAATAATAATAATAACCCGAGAGTCCACAGAAATAGGAGATAATAATAATATTCTTTGCAAAACACTGAAGTGAGTGACACAGCATCCAGTGAGCAGCTCAGCCCAGGCTCTCAGAGTCAGAGGTTTGAATCATCAAAGCGTCATAACACTGATTTACGAAACACTACAGTTTGAAATCAAGCTACTTCGACACACGAAGTACAGACTACAGACGTATCAGGACTTACATACAGTTCTATAACAATACCATGTCTCACGTATCATACCGCATAGTCGATTTGTTTTTATTGTTTCTTTTTGTTTCGGTATGAGTCCCTCTTGGGTATCCAACTTTGTTCTAGTTTGATTGACTACAAATCATGAGGGATCGTAACAGTTTTGCTTCATGAAATAATGTGTGGAAATTTGGTAAGAAGGTGAAACAATAGTAAAATGTTAAGTTACTCACACGACGTGTTATTATTAATAAAAAAAACATCGTCATGTTCAGCCGCTGGATTATGCACTAGGTGGACTGGCGATCTGGGCGGTTATTCTCTATGGAAACAAAGATTCCACACGATACGAAACCACGTCATTATCGTGTCGTGTTCAAATCGAGTCACAGCGTTAGATATACCTTTACTTTACATAAAAGTTATCTTTATTTTGAATAAAATATATTAACATAAGTGGTCATATCCATCCAAAGGTTGCCTGGAAGAGATCACTCTTTGTGATAAGGCCGCCCATTGTACTAACTAACTATAAGTACTTTAATGTTCAAATTTCTTTCATGTTGGTATGTGCAATAAAGAGTTATTCTATTCTATTCTATTCTATTCTATTCTATTCTATTCTATTCTATTCTATTCTATTCTATTCTATTCCATTCCATTCCATTCCATTCCATACTATGGGAACCAGATAACTGATTCAATACTTATATACTTTTTTTTTTTGATGGCGATACACATGCATTTCTCACAGCCACTTTTTGCGTGTTTCTTAAGCCATTGCATTATACTACACTACTACTACTATTTTTTATATGCCATGCGTACTTGAGTAGGACCATGAGGAGACCCATGGCCTTCCGTGAACCGACGATCTGGTCAAAACCACTGGAGCCGTTGGATGCAGGCGGTAAGCAGCCGCTCAAAGTGGCCTATGTTCAGCAGTGGACGTCTTCAGGCTATTAATAATAAATAAATAATAAATATGTGTGGACATTTCACACAGCGCCATCAAGCTCAAACTAAGCAAAGCTTGTACTATGGGAACTAGATAACTGATACAATACTTATATACTTTTTTGTTTGTAAATACATATATACAATACAATATTGTTGAACCATGGAATGGTTTCAAAATGCTTTTACAAATTAGTCTGTACTAACTCATGTCATTCATATTGAAAGCGATGCCACTACTAGCTAGGCTGTTACCTCTTCGTAACCTAATAACAAAATAACCTTTGCGTTGTTATTTGTTTACTCCAACCTTGTTTTTCCCAAATGCTCCAAACAGACAAGACCAAGAAGCATAAAACTCAGCGTACCGTGGAAAACACAACCTTGTTTTTCTGGCCGGTACCTAGTGAAAACAGATGAAGTTATCGTGCAGGCGTTAATGCCGGTCACGTGGCGACTGCACGGAATACCGATAGAGTTTGAAACGAGAAAGACGAGAATCGTTCTCGTTTTAATTTGGAGTTGGTTACTTTTTAAAACTGAATGAAATTATGAAGTTGGTGCTTTTTAGCTACGGTTTTCAGCTACAATTTTTCCGCTAACAGTCACAAATGTTTAATTTAATAACGAATTATTTAGTCTTATTTTAAACTGCGTCGTTATATTTCTACATTAAGATCTTATGGTATCTATACGGACTTGGAACGCAGAAGAAGCAGCGTAGGTTCCCCACTACGTGGACCGACGATTTGATCAAAACCGTGTGGGGAGCCGATGGATGCCAGAGGTAAGTAGCCAGCCAGCGCTCTAAGTACGAGGAGGCCAATGTTTAGCAGTGGACGTCTTCAGGCTGGAGATGATAATGATGATGATGATGATGATGATGATATTGTACTGCTAGAATCTTGATGATATATTTTATCAAATGATATCTATCCGTTTCTACTACCTGTTTATTCTATGTGAAAGAAAACGTGCAACCCCATACAATATTCTGTTTTCCCACCACGCCTACTAAAATTATAGTGTAAACTGGCACCCCTGCAACAAATTAATATTTAATAATGACTTTCAAGACACCATTTATTTGCTGTGGATTTTCCTCGTAAAACATTACAGTGCTAGAATATTTTAGTGTCTAGGAATTTCCCATGAATCAATATCACTGCGACGTTGGTTGTTTGCAGTGAGACAGTGATTAGCTATCATTATTATAATAAGGTGGTTTGTAGTACCTATTGACTATCACTATTACTTTGTATCTTTATTCTTGCACCCCCTACTAATTCCCAATATATTCAAAATTGAAATGGGGTGCGTTTGTCTAATTTTTACACAAATACAGCTGAATGATTTGAATAAATTTTGAACATAGATTGATTTTACTTCCGAAACCAATCGTAAGACTTTCTTATTACTCAACAATACAATGCAACAATACGCCGATCCGACACCGACCGATCTGGTGAAAACCGCGGGGAGCCGATGGATGCAGGAGGCGAGCAGCCGCTCAAATTGGCACTCCATGGGGGAGGCCTATTTTCAGCAGTACGTCTTCAGTCTGTTAATGATGATGATGATGATGATGATGATGATGACAATGCAACACAACACAATACAAATCAATATAACACAATAAAAATTAACACAACATCTAATACAAAAGCTAGAACTTTTTATCCCGAAAATCTAAAGAGTTCCTGAAAGAAAAATAAGGGAAAACGCTGTAAAGCGAGTTACTAAAACCATGAAATAAGAATAAATTATAAAGACTTACTTAGGTTGTAGATAGACAAAAAAAAGAAGTTGAAATATTGTTTCAGCACAAGCTTATAACAAGCTTAGTAAGTATAACCAAACGTTTTTAAGCTCAACACCAAGCAGCACAGGCTCCACAGCAACTACTATCCAATCTGTGACCACTACGTTATATTTGAAACCTCCCCAGCGTCCCACATACTAAGCAAAAAGCACTTTAATACACCAAATGCATATTTGATGATGCCATACAGGGGACAACGTTATTAAGCCCAACGCCCAGATAAGCCGAAAGT
Organism: Ennomos erosarius; assembly: GCA_963580505.1. Classification (NCBI taxonomy): domain Eukaryota; kingdom Metazoa; phylum Arthropoda; class Insecta; order Lepidoptera; family Geometridae; genus Ennomos; species Ennomos erosarius. The sequence goes on along the minus strand of OY756983.1, from coordinate 1,394,178 downwards.
GTTTACATGTCCGGCTTACAGTAGTTTGGTGAATTTATAAAGAAGTTATAGTGATGGTATAACTGGGCGTGTGTTTATTTGAAAGGCCCTTGATTAAAGCAACGTAACGTAGCGCTAAATATTTTCGACGCGTTCTCGTCAGACCGTGACAAGACTATGGGAGTAGTTTGTCTCACTCTAACAGCAACGGCTAGTTTTCTCGCTGTGCGCGTGCTACGGGCGGTAGTAGTATTTGTCGAGATAACTAAGCTTTTTAGCTTGGATGCCCTAAAAGTATTGGAATGCTCTAATAATAACCTATAATAATTGTTGACCTATAACTCTGTTATTAAGAAATAAATGATAATAATGATAACTATTTTAAGATTTTGCTTCTAGAGTTTGGTCTTTATAGATTTTGTTGTTAACTTATTATGATTGTCATTGGGTTACAATATTGAACAGTCGTTTTTCAGTAAGTACCTTTTTATTTTTTTTATGCTTGACTGGCCTGGGTATCTAGCAAAGATACCAACCACTAACGCTGACACCAAACGCTAATTCCAAAATGTACTGAAATGACACTTCTGAAATTACTTACTTTTCCGCAGCGAATGTCATTTCAATACAGTTTTAGAGTTAGCGTTTGGCGTGAGCGTTAGTAGTTGGTATCTTTGCTAGACCCCCAGGTACTGTCTATATTGATGTTGGAGCACGTTTGCCCATGACAAAAACCTCACTCATTAATTAATTTCAGAAACAGTTTGCATCTCCTGGATTGTGCCTGTGAAGGAAGGTATGCGAGGTAAGTCAGGTCGGTCGTTGAGGTAGTATTACATAAAACAATGTTCCTATTTTTCACTCATGATTAATGATAAAATTTAAATTTCAACGGTTTCAGTCGACAGAGTGAAACTAAACCGAGCCAAGTGGAAGAGTTTCCAACTTTTCAAAGTGTAGCGATAACTTTAAGTTTGGTTTAAGTTAAAAACTTTAACTGCATTTCCTTACCAGTTACCGTCTTTTGAAAGGTTTTATGATAATAAGAAAATAAGTGAAGTTCTTTTTTGCAATTTGGAATTTAAAACAACGTAGTAAAGTAAATAACGTTGTCCCATCATCAAATATGCATTTGGTGTATTAAAGTGCTTTTTACTTTATTTCGGTAATTGCCATATTTTTGGTGATAGTTTTTGATCTCTTTAAGAGATCTAGACACCTATGAGTTCTCTCTCTGTTTTATAAAGAAATTAATAAAGAAAGAAAAATCCAGAATGTCAGACGTGGCGTACCTATAAATGTTAATCTGAATTTAATTAATTGAAAACACTTCAAGACGTCAGCAATCAATCGGTTAATTAACAAATTGCTTAGTCTGGTGACCAGACTGACCAATCATCAGTAGGCCTAGCACGAATATTTACGCGTGCGTAAGTGTAACGTTAACGTAAGGCAATTGTATGGGGCGCTGGTCAAATGTTATACAACTGCCTTACGTTAACGTTACACAGTTTACGTGCGCGTAAATATTCGTGCTAGGCCTACAGGTAATATCTTCAAACAGAGCTTATAGATAATATTTTCTTCTACATCATATTACAAACCCTTACACTTGGACCCACATTATAAAGACAATACAAAATTTAATTAAACTTTAGTCTAGTAAGTTTATTGGTTCATTCAACCGCTTTTCTTTCAGTGGATAGTTTTCTGCCTTTGTTATAAGCGCTGAGTTTTTATACCTCTCAGCGGATTTAGGACGAAGTTGAATTTTCATTATAACTTATTATGGGATCCATGTTTCACTTTTACAATAAAGCCATAAACAACGTGTTTTACTGTCACAATCAAATTGCATTTTCATAAAACTGTACCATTCTTTTAATAGATTCAGGCTGAGTGTATATTTCTGGAGTGTATAAGAAATTACGGCTTTCCACTATCTAAGTAGGTACCTATACTTATAGTTAGTACTTATAGTTTTTTATTAAAATTCGAGGCTCCGAGGCCTTTTTGAGCATTTTTCACTATAACAAATGATGTAAGTAGCCAATTCTCCTTTGTTAGCATAGCCCATTACATCAGAGCTATTAAGTAAGTACATATTTTCTAACGCTAAGTAAAAGAGTAAAAACTTTACTTCCCCGTATTAAGTTTCACAAAGTAAGCGAGTGGAAGCATCAGAACATCTCGTTACAGACGAGTCTCAAAGGGGCTATTGTATTGCTGTACTGAAAAATGGAATTTACATCGAAAGTGTGTAGAATTGATATGTCTGAATTTTTTATGAAAAACGTACGAAGTTTATGTATCAAAACGACTATTTGGTATTATTTGGACCATTTGGTTTGGTAAAAGAAATTTTAACACTTTTGACGTAGTGAATTTCTAGAGACGGCGACCACTTACCATCAGTTTATAATCCAAAGAGCTTCAAACTTTTTTTTAACAGGCAATCTTTTAATATTATAGGTAAGTATCTATCAAAGCCACCGAACCGTAAAGGTACCTAAACAACAGTTTCAACTTGTTTCTAAAAAGCCAAAATAAATCCAAAGACTCGTCACATAAAACCGCCCAGTACGTTGTCAAAACCGACCTCTTCCATCACTTCACAATAACTGCTAAAGAATTGCCTACGAAAGGGAAAAAGGGCTCAAACAGCTGTTGCGGACAACGCGTACCGACTTGAGAATTTCTGGCACAAATTTATTCTGTCCCTCAAAGAGTAAATTACATGAAATACTGTCAAGACGGCGACGGAAGTCTGTCGGAGTAGCAGAAATAAATTGCGAGTTCATTGCTATGATATTTTATTGTCAAATTCGTCGGCAATACGCATAGCAATCGTTGAGCGGAGAGCGTATGTTTTCTTAAATTTTTATCACATTGAACAAGGCTTGGTTATTCATAGAATTTCTTTGGTCTATGAATTGCTGAGTCAAATAAGCAGCGAAATTCTCTAAGCTGCATTAACGCCAAAAATGCATCATAGTTGATCAAACTCTACCTTATCTCTGCTGTATAAACAGTCTAACAGTATCTTTAAAATAGCATAAATAGTAACATATTTACTATTATCAGAATACATCATTCATGATTCCTGTCTCAGACTGAATCTGAACCATTTATTGCTCACAATATTTCTTGAACAAAACTAACAATATATTTCTATCTAAACGAGCTACTATCAGAAGAAGCCTTTTGTGAGCTCTGTACATCACTTTGTTTCAAAAGTAACTCAACAAAGGCCAGTTTTTCACAAACATAAATTTGCTCATACCATTCCAAATTCAACCTTATTTTGTACAGGATACATTTCTATCTGACGGGAAAGATATGTTGGGATTTTGTGAAAACACTCGACTATGTCATCTGAAAATCTACTAGATGGTTACCCTTACGTTACTTGATTTTCTCGGACATTTTTAGATATAGTTTGGAAAATACTAAATTCGATACACTTGCATATTTATGTCGGAGTGGAAAAATCTCTATCCTCCATTTTATCATATAATCTACACATCCATTCTTTGTTTCGAATAAGTAATCATATAATTTTATAGTTACCGTGGCTATCTGGTTTTACTTTGGTACTAGGTGGTATGACTTTTCTTCAGTTCGTAGGTGTGCAAGCACTGTTGTGTTCTGGTTTATACAACATTGTAGCTAGTGAAATTACTGGACAAGTGAGAGTTTATGATCTGTTTCAGTCTAGAAATCTTGAATTCAATTGAATCTGAGTTAGTGGCTACTGCGGGAATTTCCTCATAATTTCGCTAATATCTTGTACTCTAGAAATGTTAATACTTCACCGTGTGACTTCACGTCAGTATCACTCAAAACTTTAATATACAAGGTGACCTTAAATTCATATGTTATCCCGAAAGGGGCTAAATCTACACCCCGAGGTAGACAATGTTTCATCTACGACTTTACTAAATTAATAGATTTTCATTGAAGAAATGCCATGCAAAGTTTACGTTCAAAAATAGCCTTAGCGCAGCTGGGTGGTTGAACTTCGTCCTTGACCGAGTGCACATAACTGAGTTTAACGACCTGTGTAGTATTTTGTAACTGTCGTAGCGATCGCACGTGCATTTTTGCGAATGGATTTATGTTTTACCATGGAAGTTTGGAAGCACCCAGTTTCAAGTAAGGCTCTCACAACTTGCAGGGTATCATGGTCCCAGTCCCCCCATTTCGGGATAACATACTAATTCAAGGTCACCTTGTAGAGTTTCGAGTGACACTGTACCTATCTGTTATGGGTGGCCGTGACGCTTAATACCAGACGAACTGCAAACTCGTCACGTCATAGGTACACAAAAAAATTGCCCGAACTTCCAATAGTTGAATAAATAGAGGTGAAAATAAATTGTTTACTGTTTGATTTTACCAAGGAACTTTAGTATACGTATAACTTCCTTGGATTTTACCCAATAAGATTATGTAAAGCTGTCATGGTGATATCCCCTATGCGATAGTCAAAAAAGATAAAAAGAACAACAAGTCCAAGTTTCACCCTAATGGATGACACCACCATACGCCTGCACTTTGTCAACGACCTTTGTCATCAACGAAGACTCACGAATTTCAAGATTATGTTCATCAACAAAAACCCTGTACAAATATTTCTCTGTGTTACGTACATAAGGGAACTTTATAATCCGCGAACCTTTTCAAGTCATCCCGGACTGAGATATTAAAAGTAAAACAAAACCTTTTGTTTACGCCCCTACGCGACGCGTTCACTTTGCAATTGTAATTACTTGCTAGTTTTTTTTTGCTTGTTGACTGTATCGTTACTCGTGCTCGTGTCTTTTGGCGAATATTGTTCCAAGTATGTATCATAACGCGTATGTATAAATTAACTATGAGTCATTAGACTCACAGAAAGTAAAGAATAAATTCTGGATCTGTGGGTCAAACTCTTCCAGACATTTGTGTAGAAAATTGTGTATTTTTTATCAAATAGTGTATCCATAATGTTATCAACATCAAACAATGCAACATCGCAACATTTGAAAGCCAGACACATCGCAAACAGTCCATTTATGAAATTGGCGATTGTTAATTAGCATTGTTTGGGCTGTAGTGATGTTTGGGAACGAAATGCTAATTATTGATTGGATTAAGTAATATCTGATTGCGCATTGGCAGATGTTTACAGCGCAATATTAATATTATGAACGTTTAACTGTTGTTTTATTCTGTGTGAAGGGTTCGATTCAATTTAGTCGGAACTTTACGAGTGTTGTTTATTATGTATAATTAATTTTAATATTGAATGAAATTTTATGCACTATTCGCTTTACGATATTAGTGATTTTATTTGATGATATTTGAGAGTGAATTTTGATTGCCTAGATAGTTCGATAAACGTGGACTTTCACACTAAAACGTTTTAAGAGTGCACTAATGAACCGCATCGGAAATTCAATGGATCTTTCGATTCGTGTCGCCACACGAGAACTTTACTTCCTTATCGGTGGTAGCGAGCTATTACATCTTGCAAATTTTAAGAGACTAGTTCTTCTGTGGGTCTTATTTCGGATCTTATCTTGAAACCTCGTACATAGCTCTCTACGCATAGCTCATTGCTAAACTTTGAACTTACAAATGAGGCTAACAGTATAAGATGACATCGCACAGTGCCATAAGTGATCACTGGCAACACACACTGTTTGAAAAGTTTTATTTTTAGGCTCTATGGCATTAATGCGTAAAGATAGGTCGAGGCTATTCGAACGCTGCCCATCAAGGTAGGATGTTACGAGCTTAAAAAGTTGTAAACGAATCTACGTCAATTTTTTGCCAAAACCAAAAATATGTCACGAGAAAAGACACATTCACATTCCTTGTGCAAAGAACCCGGTGGAAATGGGTCAAACCATACGTGCTTCTAAACGAATCAAGTTGTTTGCCAAATGTATTAAGCGGTCGGCTAACTCAATTTTACGGCTGGAACGAGTTTCATGAAGAAACGAGGGGTTCTACGTCACGACAATTGGGGAAAATTCAGAATTGCCTGTTGGAAAATTCAAAATTACCTTTTTAAATACCGTAACGGAAATAAATGTAATATTGGGTGAGGGGTGGAGTTCGCGAAACAGAGCAATTTCCTGTGTTGCGTTTTTGCTGATGTAGGTAAAGCTAAATAAGTCAGAGCCAGGCGATTATGATTCTGTGGAATGATGGTAGTTCTGACGCCTAGCTCTAGCATCGCGATGATGTTGGTTAAATACTGCCCTGTCTAAAATTTCTTTAGTCATTTTCAAGAAGCTGACTGGCAGCCTTAAACTTATTGAAAATAGCTGCAAAAAAGTTTTGCTGTCAAATTGTTATTTAGCAAGCCAGATAACATGAACAACGCTATTATTATTTTTGCAATGAGAATAGGTACATTTCTTCTAAGTCTTTATCTATAATTATTCATCATAATCAGCCCGACGTCCACTGCTGAACATAGGCCTCCCCCAGAGAGCGCCACTCCGAGGGGCTACTCGCCTCCTGCATTCATCGGCTTCCCGCGGTTTTCACCAGGTCGTCGGTCCACCTAGTGGGGGGTCTGCCTACGCTGCGTCTTCCGGTTTATGGTCGCCACTCAAAAACCTTTCTTCCCCATCGGTTGTCAGTTCTGCGAGCGATGTGGCCTGCCCATTGCCATTTCAACTTGAACTTTAAGGGCTATATCGGTCACTTTAGTCCTTCTGCGGATTTCCACGAATTGCGGATTTATCTATAATTACTTATTACTCAATTAGTAAAGCAGTAAAAAACGACCTAGCAATGTGGACCGACGATCTGGTGAAAGCCGCGGGAGCCAATGGATGCAGAAGGAGAGCAGCCGCTCAAAGTGGCGCTCAGACAACAGAATTATCTAATGATTTACTAGTTTATTGTAAGAATGGTTCGGTTGTGGTAAGACCATATTATGAAATTATCGTCAAGATTTGGTAAAACTTAGAACTTGTAATCATTAGTTTGCTGTAAGCTTATTACCAGGAGCAACTAAATTTTTGTTATGATAATGTTTTTAATAATACAAAATTTAAGTTAAAAATAATATAATCCACGTAAATCATAAGCCTAGGCACCGACTAAGGGAAGCAACGATCTGTTGATAGCTACGGGGAGCCGCTGCTCAAAGTGATGCTCTCTGGGGGAGGCCTATGTTCAGCAGTGGACGTCTTCAGTCTGGTGATGATGATGATGATAAGCGTCGAAAGTGGTGGTTCAAGGCTTCAAGGTTACAATAGTATTGTTCGAATTCGTACCATGAACTTATAAAGTATTCCGGCGCGAGAACGAGACGTCTACTTTTTTATATAGCGTTATCACTGTCGCACGTCGGTGTCAACATGATTAACGGTATGACATGACAGGTTGTATATGAGTGAACGATTTAACGTGACGTCATCAAAACTGCTCTGCGTCACCAACATTGCAATATTCTTACTTTTATGTCATTTTTCAAAGTATGATTGAAGTAATAATGCTATACGACTATGTGGTGACCCCCTGAACAAAGTTAGATCTCATAAATACGAATCATGTTATATTCCAAATACTTTTTTGTAGCCAATATTACCAAGTTTCAAAGCAAAATAATGACTCACAAGTCAATGCACTTGAAGATTTACTTTGCACAGACCATTGCCGCTCTTTGACTGCACGCCCAACTTGCCTTGCCAACGGACTGCGAAATGAACACAGAAGTACTACCGTCTTGGTTTAACTTAATTTAAGTAATAATAGATTTTATCTGCACACAGCTAAGGTTGAGGAAGTGCAAATCTTTTTATAAAGTGGACGAATAACTAGTAACCTGTTTTCCTGTTTTTTTTTTTTTTACTAAAGTATCCGATATAGCTCTTAGAATTAGCAAGTGGAAATGGGCACTTGGGCAGGCCACATCGCTTGTAGAACTGACAACTGGTGGGAAAGAGAGGTTCTCTAGCGGTGAACTGGATGAAGCAGCGTACGCCAACCTTCCATTAGGTAGACCGACGATCTGGTGAAAGCCGCAGGGAGTCGATGGATGCAGAAGGCGAGTAGCCGGTCCAAGTGGCACTCTCTGGGGGAGGCCTATGTTAAACAGTGGACGTCTTGAGCCTGTCGATGATGATGACGATGACAGTGTACATTTAAACATTGGGCTACGTATACGTAAGTACGTACATACCTACCTATCGTGGAAAAACGTTATTTCTTCCAGCATTTTAATTTAGGCATGGTAATTACTGAAATTCCTTATTACGACAATATTTACGTCAGCTTACACGTGTGTATAAAATGAAATAGTACGTTTGTGGTATACCATTCGCTCTCTTTGACTCCACGCTCAACTTGCACCAGTAATGGCCTGCGAAATCGTTTCAAACCGAAAGCGTCCTGAGTTGTTTCCTCGAAACGGATGTTTTTCTTGACTTGACAAATTAATGACATGTCCTATTAAATTATTTTAGGGATTGTGAGCGTTTTCGAGGAATTTAGTGTCATTACGCGTTGCACTTCTATTTTTAACCCTTCGGTTTGTCTAAAGGAGCCAGAGGGTTAAAGATACTTACAAGTATGTTTCCCTATACCTACCTACGGAAATAGGTTGTGTCGATTTGCCACGCGCAAAAGTCGGAGGAAAACATTTTTTTCACCTCAGCAGCTCGAAATGGTTAGAAATGGTTAAAATGGTTTGCTGCGAGAAAACAGTGTGCAAAATCGTATTTTGCTCACTGCGTGAGACAAAGTAATTTTTAATATTATGACTTTGCAGTAAGTGTATTTAGCCAGCTTTAGGTTACATTTATATGGAGTTTTGGAGAGAACATGATTTTTTTTCTTTTTTTTTTCTTTGTCATGCTTTTGGCGGGAACGCGATAGTGTTTCCTTACTAGGTAATAGGTACCTACCTGTAATTATGTTCTCACTGCTGAGGTCAAAAGTTGTATGTGCTACTCCAGAGCAAAGTTTTTGCATCTCGTGCCTTTGATCCCTGGCTCGCTCAGGATTCTAACTTAGAATCGGGATTCAACATTAGCACTCGACACAAAAATCAACTTTGCTCTCTTGTTGCATAAATAACTATTCTAGAATTCAACAACAAGGACCAAGATACAAAGAACTTAGGTTATGTTTACCAAAGCAGAGTGATCACGGAACTTTGATCGCAATGGAACAAGAGAATTTTCATTCCTGAACTGCCCTACTACTTTATCCTCAATGTCTTTGTATCTTTAGGTAGGTACTTAGGTAAGTATCTTTTTAGCGTAGGTTATAGTTTATTGAAATTTTTTTTTTTTATTTGGTACCAATTTATGTAATAGGTAATCACTTGAGTGAACCCACAAGCGAATATCGGAAGCCAAATCAATATCAATATCAGCAATAAATGATAAATGTTCGTTTAGCCAATAAGGTGACTTGCTAACGCGCGGCGTGAACCAGCGCTTTTCGCGGTTTGTTGCTTTTATGACGCACATAGAAGACTCTGACGTCTTTTTTCGATAGGCAGTTTTTTTTTACTATTAAACAGATAGTAAAAAATGCTAATCATTAATTATGAGTTTATTAAGAGAGTTATTTTTAGTTAGAGACGTTTTAGCTATGTTACATTTTTGATGTCCTTAATCACAGATAATATAATACCTACAGTACATTAAACTAAGATCTTAATAGGAAAAAATAATACATAGCTGATAGACAAAAGTTAATTTAGGTACTCATTAAGTAATTGAGATTTAAATAAAATAATAACATTTTTCTTCAATTAAACATAAATTATTTAAAAATCGCTGTCCCACTATTTTTTTATATCAACGTTAGGCTAACATTTGACCACGGCTTCACCTGTAGACCTAGCACGAATATTTAGAATAACGTTAACGTAAGGCAGGTGTATGGCGTTTGACCTGCGATTGCGTCTGCCGCTCATCATCATCATCATCATCATCATCATCATTAACAGCCTGAAGACGTCCACTGCTGAACATAGGACTCCCCCAGGGAGCGCCACTAACTAAAGTCAGAACTAAAGTCTGCCGCTCAACCGCTGTCAAAGTTCATACAATTTTGACAGCAGTTGAGCGGCAGACGCACGTCAGCAGCGCTGCTAGCTTAATTGTAATAGGAGGTTAGTTCAAATGCCATACAACTGCCTTACGTTAACGTTACACTTACGCGCGCGTAAATATTCGTGCTAGGCCTACTGATGTAAGTGACAACGCGGTCGACGATGTAGCATGTGCTTACCTAGAAGATACCGGTTCACTCTGGCCTTAAAAACTCCCAGATTATATTTGTCAGGAAACAATGACGCTGGTAAGGTGTTCCATTCCTTCGCTGTCCGAATTATAAACGAGGAATCAAAACGCTTTGTACGTATTCTGGGAATCTCTACCATATACGGATGCCGTGTCTCCGTGCGTCGCATCTAGTTGTCCCATTACGACTTCAATTTTATAATAATTATTTGAAGTGTCAAAGTGAAAATCATAGCCCCAAAATAAAATATCCACTGCTACTGAGACGAGGGACAACCACACTACAACATTTTCTTGTCTCCAACATTATCGCTCACTCATCACCATTCCCTACGTCCCACTTTAGGACGGCTTTCCGCACATAAGCAATATCCCAGTTTGTCCAAACACTTGTGTCCCAATAACTTGCACGTGTCGTGAGATATCTCAATTTGATCGCCACTTATTGCCCTTAAATGTCCCATTTTTCACAGTACTTCCAATTTTGTGGGCATCAATATAAAGTTGGTTTTCGAAAGGGATGGTGGAAAAAGCTTATCAGATTTTTCTCGCATCGTCAGATGAATTGATATAGCATGAAAGTGACAGAGTATTTGGTAAAGTTCAATATTATTATTTATGATCAGGGTAGCAGTAAGAAGATGTCAATATGAATTTATGAATATTTCTTCGAAGTTGAAACATTTTTATTTTAAATTGAGACAGATGCAGTCTATCTACGAATGTTTAATGCAGGTTGCACTGTCTCCAACAACCTGAAACTTGAACTGATCAAGCAGCTCTTATAATTCGGTTACAAAAGTTTGTATTTCTATTTGTAGTCCTAAAACTACTTACCTATCTATAATAGTAATGGAACAGGAGCCCCTAGAACACAAGCTACTCGCGCTTGGTCTTTTGCAACCGACTTAGAAAAAAGAGTAGGTTGTACATTCGATCGTTTTTGTTTTAACTGTTTAATGTGTTTTTCCAACTTATTGGGCAGCGTTCGGGAAGCTTCGATCTATCTTTTCGTCCAAAATAACGTTGAGCCTAAAAGCAAAAAAAAATTCTATCAGTGTGTGTTGCCAGTGATAACTTATGGAACTGAAACGTGGTCTCTTACTGTTGGCCTCATTAGTAAGCTCAAACTCGGGCAACATGCTATAGAGAGATCAATGCTCGGTTTTCTCTGCGAGATAAAATCCAGAATGAAGAGATCCGCAGCAGAACTAAAGTGACCAATATAGCTCTTAGAATTAGCAAGTTGAAATGGGCAGGCTACATCGGTCGTAGTCCAATGGGAAAGAAAGGTTCTCGATTGGCGACCATGAACCGGAAGATGCAGCGTAGTCCAGCCCCCCACTAGGTGGACCGACGATCTGGTGAAAGCCGCGGGGAGTCGATGGATGCAGGAGTCGAGGAGTCGCTTAAAGTCGCGCTCTCCGGGGGAGGGAGGCCTATGTTCAGCAGTGGACGTCTTCAGGCTATTGCTGATGATAATAATGATGTTGAATGTTTTTTTACCTCAGAACTCCGTCAATTATAGCTATAACAAACCTTAACCCACTAATAAACATATCAATTCATATAAATATTAGAAGGTAACAAATTTAAGAAATGTTTGACTGACTGGCTTCAATGCAACTGTTTTTATAGTGTTAAGGATTATAATGAATTCTGTACAAATATTTACCTATAAATTATAAAATTTGTGATTAGTTATTAAATAACATTTGCACGTCTGCTTGCAGACTAAATACATGAGCAAAACTTTTTGTAAGACCTATACTATACATGTATTTTAGCAAATAAACGATTTGATTGATTGATTGATTGATTGATATCTATAGTCTAAAAGCCTACAACTCAGCTCTAACCCGTTGCGCTCACTAATTGTTATCAATTACCACCAGCATATTAATTGTGTGATGGCTCCACCTGCCAATATAGCGATAAGGGTGCTTTGTGGCCGCGTTACTATCAAGGGTGGTTTAATTAGGCTGGTTTGGATCGGCTGTAATGATAATTGAATTGAATGATGACTGTGTGATCTAAATGTTATCATGGAATTGATTTTCAAAGTGTGAACTACACTTAAGGTTACGTAGTAACATTCAGTAATCTGTGCTTAAGGTATATTTATAAAGATATTTTTTAAGGACTAAAATATATTTTTTTTGTTTATTTTTTACTTTTTTTTTTAATTGCTTACAACCAGATGGATAATTCATATACAAGTAATGTACAACTATTTAAAAAACGCCCATCATTCCTTTTTTTATTAAAAAAAAGAGCTAGATCGTAAAATGGTAAGTGAATATCTCTCATTCTCACTTTTCAAACTTCAAACCTTTTAAAAATCAAATTCAATATCAGTTCATCAATACCTACATTCAGGAGCTAATATTGATGCCACAGTTATACACCCATACACACGTTAAACTTATAACAACCCTCTGTTTGGTCGGGGGTTCAAAATAATTCTTAAATAAGTATTCAAATTATCACACCTTTGCAGCAATGATTTCAAAGCTTTAGATTCATATCCTCATAAATTATTTGATGTCTGCGCCAGGCTTCACCTGTAGAAGGTCATAAATTACCCTGTAGAAGGAAATTAAAATGGTATTCATAACTTCATAAAGGCCTTTATGAGAAGAGTTGTTTTATTGGAAAGGTTTATGCTTTCTATTTAATTAAAAAGTTATGAGCTCAACAAACACTATTCGAATTATGTTGTCATTAAATTATCTAGCGTTAGGCTCACAAATAAAAAGGCAAAACACTGTAAAATTGGAGATGGTGAAAATATTTTAAACCTGTGCTTCGTTGGGGACCAATTTTGTTCGGAAATGTTTAAAATTACCGAACGCAAAACGTCATCAGCCCGTTCCCACTGCTGGGACACGGGTCTTCTCTCACATGCCCAAAAAACATCAGTAAGCGTGGGCTGGTGTTTTTCAAATGTTGCGCCTACTGCATCTTCTTCACTTCAATTATTGCATTTATTTTTAATCTACTTCATGAATAATATTCAGTCACACACACACACACACACACACACACACACACACACACACACACACACACACACACACACACACACACACACACACACACACACACACACACACACACACACACACACACACACACACACACACACACACACACACACACACACACTAGCATACGCCATATACACACACCCCATACAATAACACACCTTATGTCACCTCCATTCACCATCATTTTCACAACATCGTATCACACCTACAGCACGGGTTTCGAGCCTAGTGTGGGAGCCAGGTGTTCCAACCCTCATTATGTAATTTTTGCCTGTTATCAAATAAATGTTTTTTCATTTTCATTTTCATTTTCAGTTATACTTATTCATTTTTAATAGTAGACGTCATTATGCCTATTGGGAAAATGAAATGGCATATCACTCGCGAAACTGACAACTAATAGGAGTGATTGGGTTCTCGAGTGGTGGACCAGCGGCTTGGTAAAAACCGCAGAAGCCTTTGGATGCAAAAGGTAACGCCGCTCTAAGTAACGCTTTAGGAGGGAGGCTTAGGTTAAGCAGTGGATGTCTTCAGGCTGATGAAAACACAGGACATTGTAGAATTTTAACGTATTACTCGTTTATACGATAATAATTCTCGATCGGCCTTTTAACTGATTTCAAAGTAGATTATTTCCTTCAATTGGTTTCCTCAGAACATTCAGTTTCATATAAATAAACCTATTTGAGCGGACCATCTCGCTACATTTGACGCAACGCTCCATTGCTCCCAAACGTTCCGTTCGACGGTTCTATTCGAATCTATGTTTATTTTACGTCTATTGTACTTGAGTTTATATAAGGATGACGAGGAATTTTCTAATCATAGGTGTATTAGTTTAGTTTAATTTGTTGGAACGTGTAGATTTTTTTTTTCAGTGGATGAATGTCTTTTAATAGATGAATCTTCTTCATTTTACTCTGACACTCATGCTAGGGCATGATTTTTTTTAAACCTTGCAGGGAGGAGTTTTATGACTAAAATTAATGGCGTTTGTTGGATATTGGAACGTGCAGCGAATGAAGGTCATTGGGTAGAAGGCAGATTGGTGGTGACCAGGAGGCTGGCTTTTATTTTGGACACACAATAAAAGCATCGCCATTCAATGCGGTATTGCTGCCAGCATTCTGAGCACTTTTGAGCACCGTCCGTCCACCAACGGGTTATTTTAGATTGTATCTACTTGTTTTAAGTTTTACGTATAGTTTAGTACACCTACTTGTGTTTGTTATGTACGGTTTTATGATTAAAGCATAAGTAGTTAACTTTAAAATATTAAAAATTATTAAGGGAATGAACTTGTATGAGTAATTAATCAACATAAGTAAATAATTAAAAAGGTTTTGTTGTGAGACTGACAGACTGACAACTTACAGCTTAAACCGCCGCATGTAGAGACTTGACGTGTAATCGTAGTCTTTCTTTTGCGGAGTTATCGTGACATTTCTTTTTTAATTTAACCTTATAACTTTTCCAAATAAATAAGTCAAACTAGTTTGATGATAAAATGTATTAAACCAGTATGTTTACTAGCGGTAAAGACGCTATAAGTGAGTTAATAAATTACCATCAAAACTGTGCAATGGATCCATCAGCAGCCGCGTCTACAAATGCAAATTACAGCGATGCACAACCACCAGCACCGCAAAACTGGCATAATCTGCATAAACTTGCCTACACAACCACCATTAACTGCTGCATAGAACCAAACGCCTCAAGACATGTTATTTGCCTATTCATAAGCATCAAGCTATATTAAAATACAGCTGGTAAACTGTTTAAAGTTATCCGGTAGCTTTTATAGTTACAGCGTTTAGGAAAGATAATCGCATGTGTTAAATTTTCAGTAGATTTTTTTTTGGATTTTAATTGCAATAATATTTTGCTGTTTTGCAATTTATTTGCCATGCAACTGTAAACCTTAAAGATGCAAATATAAGATCGATTTTATGATGAATATTAACCTAAGTTTTGCTGCTTGCCAAATGCAGTGGTTGCGGCTAATCATAGAGAACTATTGAAAATGAATGAGTTATATTTTTCATGAATATTTTAATTTATCTGTTATTTATAAACCGTCTACACATGCCACGCGAAGTGTCGTTAGATGTAAATTACTAGGGATAAGTTATTATTAGGAATAGTTAGGTTTGTGAATAAAGACATAGATGTAAAATTAAACTACAATGCTAAAGATTTTCACAACCGCAGAGGATGGCGGCCATAGCTTGGTTGGGAGAAGTTTCAATACGCTGATTGTTCAAATATGTAAGAGCTTTACCAATACTTTTGTATACGTTATTCATGTGTACATACGTTGTTTATATTATTTTCATATCGCCACTAATTGTAAACGAATTTAAAATAGATGTAGTAAATAGGTACACAAAAAAGAGAAACTAAATCTCTGTAAAGTTTCTTCCTACTTCTTCTTACAGTTTACAGTAATCAAAGCTCCGAATTTAATTTTTTTTTTACTTATTTATCATTATAGTCTTGCTATATATTTTCACATTGATTAATAATTTTAAATTGGGTAAGTATTCTTAGTATTCTGATTATAAAAGTGCTAATAGTAAATAGTTTTTTTTGGTTGACTATGGTTTTGAGCACTCACTAGCGTAGGTAGAGTCGCAGGCTAAGCCCGCCTTCCTTAGCCGGTTTATTCATTCATCTTTTTCTCCTGTATATTTTTCCCTTTCGGTTCTCTCTTTCCAGTGAACAGGGTTTGGACGTAAAACTAATTTACCAGAAGCAGGAGCGATGATGCTATATTCTCTGAAAACAGGTAGTTTCAAAAAATCTGTTATTTAATTAGGTAATTACGGACATTAATCAACGTTTTAACATATAGGAAGTTTAAAAGTACCGGAAAGAATCACACGTTGCTATATATATATATATATACATATATATATAATTCACCTTGAAAACAGTAAAACAAAAAGTTGTTTGCACATTATTATTACTTATAACAATGCTTTAAAGCGGAAGAAGTTTTATGATAGATTATAAAATTATGTATGTACTAAACTTATTGTGAAGTTTAACTACGCACTTTATTTTCCAAAACGAATCACTTAGTATATGCCTTTATGATAGAGAAAAATATGGTTTCTGAATACTTTTGTAAGTAGTCTTTCAATATATTTTAAAAACAAAATAATATACTGTACTTCATCGCTAGCTGTTATTTAATTTTTTTATGTAATGAGTGACAAACAAGCAGGCGGCTCACCTGATGGTAAGTGGTCACCGCCACCTATGGACATCTGCAACACCAAGGGCATTGCCGGTGCGTTGCCTACCCTTAGAGAGGACTCTTTTAACACTTTTCTTGAAGGTCCCCATACTGTAGTTAGGCGGAATAACCTCAGGTAGATGATCATTCCACATCTTGCAGGTGGAAGAAATTTTCTTTTCAAAATATGCAAGCAATGATTTAAGTTATTTATACTGTACTGTGTTTCATAATAAAATTAAAAGTTAAATAGCAACACACTATTACCAGTAAAACAAATACAGAAAGATAGAAAAAGCAAAGTTCAACATTTGGATGGCATTAAATCCGTTTGTGATTCCCGGCTCGTATTATGGTAATCGATACACATTTGTGTAGCATTGGTTGCTCGTACGTGTCCGATTTTACAAATGGCGCGCTGTAGTTACAGAAAGGACAATGTTTTACAAAAAAATAAGGGTTTGCTATACAATCATAAACGTAAAATAAATATTATGATCTAGTTTATTATTCCTCATCATCATCATCATTAACAGCCTGAAGACGTCCACTGCTGAACATAGGCCTCCCCCAGGGAGCGCCACTTAGAGCGGCTGCTCGCCTCCTGCATCCATCGGCTCCCCGCGGCTTTCACCAGGTCGTCGGTCCACCTAGTGGGGGGCCGGCCTACGCTGCGTCTTC
The DNA here is from genome assembly GCA_963580505.1 of Ennomos erosarius. NCBI lineage: Eukaryota > Metazoa > Arthropoda > Insecta > Lepidoptera > Geometridae > Ennomos > Ennomos erosarius. Next base: position 1,376,965 of record OY756983.1, on the reverse strand, counting down.
CAGTTCGTGGTCGCCACTCGAGAACCTTTCTTCCCCATCGGTTGTCAGTTCTACGAGCGATGTGGCCTGCCCATTGCCATTTCAACTTGCCAATCCTATTATTATTATTATTCCTATGGCATCTAAATTATATTATCGGGTTTATTTTTAATTTGAACATTTTTTTTCGTGATTATGGCATAACTCTCCCATTTCCCTCGGAAAATCAATATGAGAAGGCCTATACAAGGTGATGACCTTGAATTGGTATGTTAAAATAATAGTTTTTCATTGATGAAATGCCATGTAAAGTTTACGTTCGATAATAGCCTTAGCGCAGCTGGGTGGTTGAACTTCGTCCTTGACCGAGTGCACATAAATGAGTTTAACAACCTGTGTTTAGAAATGAATTTATAGTATCTTGTTAACTCTCGTAGGAATAGCACGTACTATTATGCGAGTGGATTTATTTTTTACCATGAAGTTTTGGAAACACCCAGTTTCAAGCAAGGCTCTCACAACTTGTAGTGTATCATGATCCCAGTCCCCCCATTTCGGGATAACCTACCAATTCAAGGTCACCTTGTATAGTTGTTATTTTTAATTTGATCATTGCATTATCATATGAAATTTTTCACGATACACCAGAGGGTTAACTGAAAAATGATCTTTAAGTTCGCCTACTATTGTTGTTATTTGTGCAATAAATAATTGTAAATATCGGTAGATAGTGTAAAAACCGCTGTTCTATATTATACTTACTCTAGTATAATATATAAATTAATTATATTATATATAAATTAGTGATACAAGGTGCACCTAACGCAACTTGGTTTTAAGTGTAGTTCCCATACTGTTTCATTCTTTACATGACGGACGAAATGTTGGACAAATGCGGTACTAATCTTTGTCGAAATGTTTTGGAGAATGGCCTTATTTGCAGTAATATGCGCGTTATCTTTGAATCGTGCTTATAATATTTGGGATACAGCTACTGTAATGGCTTTGTTAGATTTTTCATGAAAACGTTAAAGTAAACTTTATGAATTGATTTTTTAATATAGGCAATATTGTAGGCATAGGTATATTTAATATAGCAAGAAACAAACAAGAAACAATCAAGAATGATAGGTGCCTTATGTTCCCTGTCACACGCGGTTTATCTCAATAGACGTCCAGTGGTGCGACACCGTCCACGACGCGTCCTTATCGGCGCTTAGAGGTTAATGCTGAGGCCATAACTCTGTGTCAAAAGTACACGATGTAGGCTTTTGTGGGCGGTTGCAGGAATGTCATGCATAATACGAAACAATATAAACAGCAATGTCTAGATTAAAAAAATTACAAGTAATTGGGTTCGAAATTAAAATAAAACCTTCGACATTCGAAAAAGAAATCTTTAACTACTTAAACTTCCTTCTGCCTACGTCCACAACTACCCATATGAGAGAGTAGAGATACGATATCGTATCGTATCGTCGTATTATCTCTATTTTTTTTTCTAAGATTTTTCTCGTTTCTTGGAATTATGTAAGGGCGTACTAATTTAGGTACTTGCATTATGTACTTTCTCTGTAAGTGAATTTTTAAATGTGACTTTATTTTACCCTACCCAATTTTCATAATGATTACAAAAACTATGTATTTTAAATTATTTAAACAACCTTTGTATGAATTCGTATGTTACCCCGAAAGGTAACGATTGGGCCTTGGTTGCACACAAGTTAAGGCATTTAACCGTGACTCATACATTCAAAGTTACATCCGCTCTTTCCCACAGTATATTTTCAATAAACCCCAAATCCTACCGAAATCTGTTCGCAAAACACAGTTATTAAACGTCGAGTTTGCCCTTTGGCTCGTGCCAGATGAGCCCAAATATTAAAGTTGGTCTAAAGATGTATATTGCGGGAAAGTAAGGATTACCGCGGTGGTAACGGGTTGGCTTATGGACTGATGACACTGCAATGAAAAATATATGATACCTCTAATTCACACTAAGTTATTCATGGTCCGAACGGCCAAGGAATGGAATGCTCTTGCAGCATTAGTATTAGCTCCTGGGTATAACCTCGGTCTTTTCAAGTCAATAATGAATGGTTAAACGTGCTCCATCTTAGAGAACTTCGTCACTTACCCTCAGCTATTGTCCAACCTATGCCTATTTAAGCAAAAAAATAAATTTTTGCAAATTGTTGTATAACACAATAATTGCCGTTTATCTACTGTATTATTTACCTGTGTATTATTATATTATTCACGCTGTTGGATTAAATAAATACTTAAAATAATTAATGCTGGGGAACTGCATAAGTTCCGGTAGTGGTTAAACAATCAAATTCTCTCCGTTACTTATTTAATTATAGATTGTTAATTCTTTGTTTTAAATGAATAAATTCATATACATTGTCGTGAAAATTAGTCTATTATTCTGATTTTAAAATTCACATAATAACAATACAATGGTGGGTAATTAAAGATATTACTTACAGAAGGTAATGAAACAACAACTGGTTTTTTTTAAATCATTATTATATTAGTGCTAGGTACCTATGTTATTTTTTTCTTACGCCACAGAAAAATAGGTAAGACTGGGTTTCCCCTTTGCAAGACCACTCCTGCAAGCAGTGTCATAATATAAAATAAAATAATTAGAAATATATATATTTTTCATGTTATTTTATTTTAAAACCAATATAATAAAACAATTTTGAATAAAATGATGAAACGATTCTAAAAGAATTTTTCAAATCAGTATACGTAAGTACCTATTGCTAAAAATTTAAATGAATAAGAGAAACAACTAAATTGATAATCTCCTCCTATTCTGAAGTAGGTTAAAATATTTTTATCATTCACAAATTTAATGCTATAAAACTATTTTAATTAAACAAGCTCCTGCTCATTGGCTATAAAAGTAAGAACAGTTATCCATCGAGAACTTTTACGAGTTCAGTTTATATGCAAATTAGACCAAGAAATTACACCGATTCTAGTATTATAGTTTAAGCTTGGAACTTTTTTATATTTCTATTTGATTGTTAAGTGGTACTAAGAACTGAACCATTTTGTCATGAAGACAGAGCTCTATCAATTTCTGTGGTCATGAACGTATAATATAAACCTTAGCGGAGCTGGTATGAAACCTCCTGATGTGTAGGTACCTTTATGAGTTTATAATAGGCAATGGTGACACCGTGGGTCGGTTAGGTAGAAACTAACTGCATGCCCAATTTAAAATACGCCGTATTTTGAATGCTAATGCAGTCGCATTAGCAGCCCCTCAAAGTGGCGTTCTCTGGGGGAGGTCTACGTGCAGTGGACATTTTTAGGCTGATGATGATGATGATTATGATTGGCAATGGTGTCCATAGTCCGAAATCTCTTGAAAACGAAAAAAAAATGGTTTTATACCTCCACTATTAACGCTGGCACAACTCAGGAACAGGAATTATACTTTTGTTTAAATGATCATCATCATCATCATCATCAGTCTGAAGACGTCAACTGCTGGACATAGGCCTCCCCCAAAAAGCGCCACTTTGAGCGGCTGCTTGCCTCTTGCATCCATCGGCTCCCCACGGTTCTGACCAGGTCGTCGGTCCACCTAGGCAGGCCTACGCTGCGTCTTCCAGTTATCCAGTGTGTCAGCAGCGTTTTTGTTTAAATAATCTGAAAATATTACCGTGACTTTGAACTAAAGCCTTCCCTTATAAAAACACTATCTAGAACTTGTTTAAGCATTTAGTTTTACCGTTTCACATATACATTTATAATTATTTACATTCGAATGGGTCTTGGCCATTTGCAAGCAGTGATCCGACTAGTTTAAACGTAAACATTGTTATAATTTTAATGCTATATTTTTGGCGAGAGTTTAGTTAAGTTTACCTTCATAATGAAGGTGTTGGTGGTGTTATTATCTATTATTAGTTTTAGTTATAGTGCTTTGTATTACGATGCGTATTCTGGAACTCCGATAGATAAGGAAGAGTTGAAACGACGGGATAAAGCCAACACTACTTTGTAAGTTTTTTCTTTGATACAGTTCAAAAAAATGAAGGTTGTTTTAAGGTACTTAGGTATAATTACTTAAACTTGAAATTTTTTTTAACTGTGTTGTGATGGAAAATTTAAAGTTTTGATTACAATAATAATTTAATTAATCCGCATTGTGGGTTAGTAGGGATTTATTTGCTTGAATTTTGTTTTCATTAGACGTTATATCATTGGAAATTATTCTTTACTTACGTTTTTCAAAACCAACTTCCTGCCATTAACAATAATTCTATCGTATATTCGTATATTAATAATAATAACCACCATTTATTTCAGGCAACCAGCTTATAAAATAAACATAGCCCTAATTATGAATACGTAATTATGAACATACATATTTTATTACACTAAAACTAAATTTCATTGGGCACGTAGAGTCGGCGTGCTGAGCTGGCTGGAGGCGTCACGTAACCTTCCTTTCCTTTAATGAATAATCATCAAAAGCCAGAAGACGTTTACTGCACAACACACACAGGCTTCGCCCATAGAGTGCTAAACTTTGACAGGTTGCTTCCCTCTTGCATCCAGAGGCCCTCCTAGTTTTTGACCATAATGTTGGTCCATCTAGTGGAGCGATCTACACTGCGTCATCTAGTTCGTGGTATCGAGTCGAAACCACAAACTGGAAAACGCAGCGTACGCCTACTAAGTGAACCTACGGTCTAAATCATCATCATCATCATCATCAACAGCCTGGAAACATCCACTACTAAACATAGACCTCCCCCAGAGAGTGCTACTTTGAGTCGCTGCTCGCCACCTGCATCCGACGGCTCCCTGCTTTTGCCAGATTGATCCCGATTTTCCTTTAGTAAATCTTTAAGCTCACTAATTTTTTTTAACAGCTGGTGTGTCACCGAATTTGAGCCTTGTGACCCTAATGAGGGCAGACGTTTAGATGGCTCCTGTAATAACCTTAAGCACCCTACACGAGGGGCAGGACATACCCCTTTCCTTAAGGTGCTGCCATCTGTTTATAGTAAAGGTAATCTCTGATCTGTGTTGAAATCTATTTATTTATCGTTATCACATGATATCAGGTGTAATCATAATGATTACTACCATTATCATTATTAAAGTCATCATGACCATCACAATCTCACTCACTCTTATCTACGACAAGACAGTCTCAGACATGTAGTAGGTATGTCTTGGGAGAGCCCAAGACATACCTACTACATGAGCATGATATCAACTCTATTTGTTCTGTCATTACCATTTTCTACGACGTATTTTAGCCGATGCTCTGTTTTTTAATTACATTTAAATTGATTTTTACATACGTACATTACAAAACTGCATGACACATAGAAATGAGTTTATTTGAAGAGTTGAATGATTTATGGTTAAAATTATAACACTATATTAAGGCATTTTTAACCACTGACCAAACTATTGTGTGTCTATCTATGGCATTGCAACTTCCAAACGGAAGAAATCATTTTGTTTTGTTTTGTTGAAAATGTGACTTGTCCTTAGCGATGATTTAAAAAAACTGTACAACCAAATGAAAATCATCGGATCTTTTCTAGTTGACAAAAATGTCTTTTAAAAAAAATTATAAAAAAAAACTTAATTGAATCGCTTTTTTTGTTACAGGGTTTGAACCAAGGAAGTCCAAAGCAGGCAATGCTTTGCCACTATCCAGGCTATTGCGAACGCGTCTTCTGTCGGAAGGACGTGTGCCAAGTATGAAATACACTCAATTGGCCATACATTTCTTGGTATTCATGTCTGGAGATATCGTCTCGCAACATGACACAGGTAAACTAGTTAAACATTTCGAAACATGTTCATTATTTCCTTTAGAAAGAAAAAAAGGAAAAAAGGAAGCAAGAAAGAAAGAAAGAAAGAATACAGTTTTATTCATTACAACAGCAGTTAAATTAGTACAACATTTTATTAAGTACCAAATACATGATTTACAGTTGCCTCGAATCGGTCCCAAGATAGCATAGGTACTGCCAATCGTACGTCGTACGACCAACGCTGGTCTTCCGTTGGAACATTAGAACTGTCTAACTGTAGATATTTCATAGCTTCTACTACGTAGTGATTAAGACTGGAATAAAAATATATCTAGGTATAAAGTAGTTCAAGAGTTAATTAAGTACCTACACGAAATTCCATCAGTGTACCTACATGCTAGGGCGAGCTGTATTAAATTGTTAACATCGTGACTTTATAAGTGCCAGAATTATTCAAGTAGGATTTTTGGTTTCCTAGGAAATGAGTTGTTTGGGCATTACCCAAATTAAATTACTACAGCAACATTTGCATTCACTGTAGTACGATAATAACTAAAAATAAAGCATAAATTAATAACTCAGACCACTTCCCTGAATGTTTCAAGGTAGAAAATAATTGTGCGTGGTACTGGTAAGCTATTTCGCGAGATTGTTATCATGTTTCTCTTTTAAAATAATCAGACATTCTTGTAATTTATTTTATTACTGACGGAGTCTTTAAATCATAAAAAATGTAACTAGTTTTGGACCACCGATTTAGATGAAAAAACAACAGCCATGAAAATGTTACCTGCTAATAATGATGCTTTGTTATAAAAGAATAGATTTTTATTTTTGGGTCGGTTGATTATTTAAATTGTATTACAAAAATAGAACACTGGATAGATATAAAAGACATCTCAAAGTCGTTACTAAATAAGGCCACAACATCTTTTTTTTGAGAAGGATAAAATGACAACTTTGGATTTAAAAAAATAAATATATAATACTATAACTTGTTTTTATTTTAATTCTTAAGCTAATTAGTAATTACGTGTAAGTAATGATGCTAATGTATGATTACGTGAATGACAATAGGTAGGCCACATCGCTCGTAGAACTGACAACCAATGGGGAAGAACTGCAACTGTTATGGGCGGCCGTATTGCTTAACATCAGGACGATCAGCTCGTCACGTCATTCATTCTCATAAAAAATAGAAAGGTTCTCTAGTGGCGACCACGAACCGGAAGACGCAGTGTAGGCCGCCCCACTAGGCGGACCGACGATCTGGTGAAATCCGCGGGGAGCCGATGGATGCAGGAGGCGAGCAGACTGTTAATGATGATGATGATGATGATGATGATGATGATGATGAAATAATTTTTCATTTGACCTTGTTTTCAGTGAAATACATAGCGTGGAAACCATATTGTTGTGCGGAAAAGGGAAAAACAGATCGGGATTGTGTGCCAAATAAGATCCCTGACGACGACCCGGTCCACCGCTTCTCTGACATCAGATGTTTGAACATGACCAGGCCAGAATCTTTCCAATCCATCGGTTGTCTGAAGAACGACACAGTTCCTGACAGAGTAAGTTTTTAAAACAAATGATCATCAGATAAATTGCCTTATAATCATTAATTTCTGACCCTGGCAGATTAGAATCATTGGACGTGGTAACGTCTAGCAAGGTCATAATTTTAGGTGTACAACGACTTCAGTAAGATAATGATGATGATGATTATGATGATGATGATAATGATGGTTTTTAGTTACATTATGGTGTTAAGACATTATTTACTGATGTTTAAAGTAACTTTGTATAGGGGAGGCCTATATGCGGCATTGAATATTTTGCTAGAAAAGGCAGGATAGTTTTACTATGACTAGCTATTATAATCATAGTAAAACTATAATTAATAATGTTGCTCATAACATTGTCTCCAGATTACGTCAACCACTCCGCTATTAGACCTATCCGTTGTTTATGGATCTTCTAATTCAGCTGCAAAAGAAAAATTGAGAAAATTTGAAGGTGGTCTTCTCAAAACTGAAATCAGTAATGGAAAAATTTGGCCGCCTACCACCAAAACGCAAGCAAACGTGTGCTTTTTGAACGAGAGACCACAAGAAAGCAGGTGTCATGATACTCGTAAGTAACTAACTCCCAGTTCGAAGTTTTAAATAATTATACCTGCCCACTGCCCATGTCCATGTCAGGCTCATTTCTATTTGCTGCATTCACTTTCGAAGTAGTATTTATCTAGAAATCACTGTAGTTTTTGGAAACTTAGAATCTAAGTGGTTCTGAATACCTACTTTAGAATTATTATTAATCTAGAGATCTCTGTAGCTTTTGGAAAGTTAGAATCTGAATGATTTCTGAATTATTTATGGTTTTTTAAGCTGACGATGGTACCAACACTTTGGCTGGCATCAATCTGATGAGTATTTGGTTCTGGAGGATGCATAACGAGATTGCTATTCAGTTGGCTAATGTCAATCCATGCTGGGACGATGAAAAGCTCTTCCAAACGGCCAGGGATATTAACATAGCTATTGCATTGCAGATGTACTATTATGAAATGATGCCACTGTTGCTTGGTAAGGACTACTCATTTTTAACAAATTCTCGTCCCATTAGAAATTTCTGGGAAAATCATTAAATTATAGGGTTCCAACATTTCCAGTTTCCAAACTTAGCTCAGCTAGCTGATAGCTGGAGAGAACAATACAACAATCCAACAATAAAATTATCCAAACCTTAATCGGTAAACGAACGTACAAAGCTCGCAAGATGAAAATTTATCTATATTCTTATCTCAGACAAAATACGCGCACTGGCGAGTTGGCGACTGAGTCGTTATAAATATATTCGAAAACAGCAAAACTCACATTGTTCTGCTATTTCTGACTATCTTTCACCAGTTAGATTTATTAACAGGTCGGGAAAATCTAATTAGATCTAGAGTCATAACACCATCATATGGATTCAGAGATATTTACAACCCCAACGTCATTCCTCAAATTTCTCTGGAGTATCCGTATGTACTACGATGGCTTCACACTATGCAAGAAGGAAGAATGAAGTAAGTACTACAACCGTCAACTTTGTCATTATAATTATGTTTTTGATTATGATTATTTGATGTATCTATTTTTTTTGGCAAGTATGTAATGTAACGTCATAGCGCAGAGACGGCGAAACAATAGCACGCGTACCATGAATGGCACGCGACACAATATTTTGGGCACGTCACCTATCACTAAAACTATGACTAACTATGACATAATGGTGACTTGCTTTTGGAATGTATAATGGCAATGCAAATAAACATCATTGTTCTATAAATAGTAATCATTATCACCAGTATAAAAATTTTCAGGAGCATCATAATCATTACGACCAACTATATCATAATCATCTTTACATTTGAAACTATCAGAAACTTAAAATTGATTAGCTTTAAGTTGTGTAGTTTTAAAATATTACTGTTAAGGCTGCCTCATAGAATCGTATAGTTTGGCCGCTATTGAAGTAGCTGCCTTTTATAAAATGCAATTCACCAAAATTTCAGGTTATACGATACTAAAGGGTACTTCCTCAAAGAGGTTCCAATGGTCAACTTGACTTTGAGGACTGGTTTTTTCGACGTAGACAATAACATAGACTACATGACTCAGGGCAGCTTCAGGCAAGGTGCTGCAGCTGCTGATTATATTGTTGATCCTGATGTGAGTATTTAGAAAGATGATTAGGTATATTTCCTTTCATTCTTTCTTTCTTTCTTTTTAGAGCCCCAAAATGTTTTCTTCTGATTACTAATTTTCTAAAGGTCCAAAATGAGGGAATCCGTAGGAGAACTAAAGTGACCGATATAGCTCTTAGAATTAGCAAGTTGAAATGGCAGTGGGCGGGCTACACCGATCTTAGAACTGACCACCGATGGGGAAGACAGGTTCTTGAGTAGCGACCACTAAGCAGAAGACGCAGCGTAACCCCATTAGGGGGACAGACGATCTGGTGAAATCCCCGGGAGCCGATAAACGCAAGAGGCGAGCAGCCACTCAAGGTGGCGCTCTCTGGGGAGGTTTATGTTCAGCTGTGGACGTCTTCAGGCTGTAGATGATGATGTGAAATGAATTTTGTAAATCCAATTAAAATCAGTGAATGGTTACGTCAGCTATTTAACGGTAAGGATCTTGTGTTACAGATTGCAGAAATAGGTTTAGGCCCTCACCAAAGAGCATCAGATCTCAGTACTAATGATGTCGCTAAAGCTAGGTACTTTGGTTTCCAACCATACACGAAATACCGAGAATTCTGTTTTGGAAACAAAATCAAGAGTTTTGATGACTTAGATGGAATCATTGACCCTGAGGTAAGTAAAAATTATATTGTAAAACAAAAAAGCATGACGATCGTTTAGTAGAAGTTCTCAATAAACATCGACGGGCCCGATAGCTCAGTTGGTAGTAGACCTGTATTCTGAACTGACGGCTGTGGGTTCGATTCCTACCTATGACAAACATTTGTGTGATGAACATAGATGTTTGTTCTGTGTCTGGGTGTTATATTGTATTCTATCTATGAATGAATTTACAAACAAAAAGTATCTAAGTATTATATCAGTTATCTGGTTACCAATCCCATAGTACAAGCTTTACTTAGTTTGGGGCTAGATGGCGCTGTATGAAATGTCCACACTTATTTATTTATTTATCAATAACTTTGACATTCGTGTTATAGTTTTTTATTTTTTTTATCATCGATTGGCTTACATTTAATTTTGACCATGGTCTCACTCACCTGATGGTAAGTGATGGCGCGATCGTTGCATATTTATTTTCATTTACAAATTATGTTGTTTTTGTGTTTTTTTATGCTTGATAGACTTGATATCTGACCACTATCTCAACTGATGGGAAGTGACGATGCAGTCTAGGATGTAACACGCTTGCCTATAAGATACCTGTTCACTCTAGAATGTTTTCAGTAAAGTCAATAATAGATTTTTGTCTCGTTTTGACTTATTCCCTCATGCTTGTATGAACATTTAAAAAAAAATTAGATATATTCATATTTATACATTTCACAGAGAATAGAAATCCTGAAAGAGAACTACGAAGACGTAGAAGACATTGATCTGATGGCTGGTATCTGGGTTGAGAAGCACATCCCTGGTGGCCACGTTCCATCTACCTTCTACTGCCTGGTGGTAGACCAGATGCTCAGAAATGTAGTGATGGATAGGCATTGGTACGAGCGGCCGGAGAGACCTAACGCTTTCACATTTCGTGAGTGACTATAACTTTATCATCATCATCATCATCATCATCATCATCATCATCATCATTATAATTACCATGGTTAACGTTCTGTTTTAATCGTACCCGTTGGAAAACAGGCACATCGCAGCCGGAAGACGTCCACTGTTGAACACACCTTCCTGCATAAAATGCCACTTTGGACGCTTATCATATGGTTTATCATCACCACCCTTGACAGCTTGGTGATAGCAGTAGATTTACTGTACCGAGGAGAATGCTGCTGCTTATTCTCTAGCTAGATATATCCTTTGCCAGCAAGTCAAATGAAATGTGCGAACACAAGCTAATGAATCTTATACGAACTATTTTTTTCATCCTAACACTGAATAATAATTATCACGCTTCTTTGAATATGTAACATTTCATTTTTAGCCTTAATTATTTTCATTGTCTTACTTTTTATGCATTTATGATTATGTAAGTATAGTTAATTAGCATTTTTGTTGAAGATAAACAATTTTTTTTACAGCTCAACTTCTTGAAATAAGAAAAATGACAATGGCAAAGTTCTTGTGTAATGTTGGTGATGGTGTAACGGAAATCCAAGTTGAACCATTATTGAGAGCCAGTCCTGGGTATGAAACAAGTGTTTTTAATAGTACTTACGGGATATTTACCGTGATTAGAATCATTTTTGAGTTCCTGATATTTCGGCACAGTTACATGCACCATTTTCACGGGTAGACTGAAGATGCGGGTGGATGATAAAAAGTTCGAAATGTTAGGAGTAGACATAACGGTCTACCCTCTTTCTTAGTCTTTTACTGCGGGTATCATTGGCATTCGTACTAGATCGTAACTTACGACAATACACACTCACTATATCACTGCATATGATCTTATCACATTTTGGACAAATATTATTTTTAAAAACGTGGGAAACAACCATGAAACAAACGGTTTTTTATTGTTAGGTAATAGGTCTGCGTCTGGCCACATCTCACCCGATGTTAAGTATAGAAGCCTCAGGTGGGACACGCTTAAGAAGATAACTATTCACTCTGCTCTTGAATAGGCTTAGATTGAAAATTGAGAAATTTATTTTTAATTTCCCCAATTATTAACTTTATTAAAGTTAGTTCAACGAAGGAACTTCTTTTGTTTACCCAACAGTAATACCATGGGGTCCCATCAGATACAAACGAAAAATAGCCTGAACTTGAAAAAAATATAGTAATCGTGTCTAGAGAGTTACTAGTTAATGTCCAGTGTTCATTTGGCCCAATACTTCGCCAACACGCAATAAATGTCGTTTGATAATCTTGCGTTATGCAGAAATAAAATAATTCGTAAAATTGCCCGCGTCATTCCGTTGTATAGGATGAGGCATCTGTACTGTAGGTATTATATTATCTTGGGTAATACTTATTTTGTGGGATCATAAATTTTGCAATGAATGTTGTTTGGATTGATTTTTTTAAGAACAAGTGAGACTATATTAAATGGTTGTATGCCTATTATTTGAGTATGTGGCAGTAGTTCTATGAAAGTTGATGTCTTCAGACAAACGTAACTTTATAATATTGTGCTCTATGTATGGTGGCCAATTATAGTTATATTAACTTTGGTGTAATTTTCTTTTTTTGAAGTGTTTTGAAATTTATGTTTTACACTTTTTTTTGTCAACGTTGTCTAAAATACAAAATTTGTATTCTAATAAAATTTTCATAGCATTTTATTTTTAATGACGTCTGGTAATCAGTGACGGTGCTTCTGATACTGCTGTGAGCAGATGATCATTAATTACTTTTTTCTCATTACAGGAACCCAATGCAAAACTGTAATCAGTTCAGTGATATTGACTACTGGTTCTGGCAAGACCCGTCCTGCCCAAATAACGTAGCATGGCACAAATATCATAGATTTTGAGATTTGATATGAAATATTTAGGAACCTGTCTATTTATTATTGCGAAGAATAATGTCAACAAACTTTTGGTTTTAAACTGGATTGTTATACGATTATGTAAATTAAGCAAAATATACATCTGGTTATTGAACTGTGACATTTAATTTTAAATTAATTTAAATAAATACCAATTAAGTGTTTTTTTTATTTTCGATTATTAGACTAGCGACGATTGTTAACGCTATCTCAGAACATGGTTTGTTAGAATTTACTATTTTATTATCGAAGACTTATGCTTTCGACAAAAATTACAACAAAATCAAAAGGTTTGTGTCTCCAACGTCAGATTATTATGTTTTTAATTAAAGAGTGCCTTAAGATAAAAAACTTGAAGTGCTCACCAAGTAGGTATCTAATAAATATACCCGTATCAAAGTAAAGAGGGAAATTTCAGAGTTCTTTAACGATTTCCTACCCAATTTCATGCGCGAATGACGATGGGCCCTCGTTATCTGCAGAATAAATTAATCCGACAACTTATACTGAGCCAATACAAGGGGCTTTGTTGTGATGTGAATACTTTTAGAAAATACTATGAACACTTCCTGGAAAAAAAATATTAAAGACATATTTTCAAAGATGGAACTTAAAATAGCCTATACCTGGGTGGGTAAGCAACCCATTAGTGAGTGTAAGCAACACATTAGTGACATCTCCAGTTTTACATACATTATTGTCATAGGCTACTATAAGCTTGTCATAGGCAAGATCACCGTAATATGCTTGTTTGTACCATTCAATTGGAAAATCTATAACCAATAACTAATGGTGAAAGTTGTGGGATAACGTTATAGCTTCGCATCTAGTCAATAAAAGAATCCTGTATTTTGGTGGTGGACTTCTTTCAGATGATGATAATGATGAACGAAGATGTTGATATCAAATTTAATAACAACGATGCACGTATTTTTATTTTACTTGTTCCTAAGATAGGTTTTGTTAATCTGCCGTCACTCCATTGAGCTCCATTGGTACATAGTGTTCTATAAGTAGTTGACCATGAATTTGCAATGAATGTAACGTATACATTTAAATAGAACAATAAAATGCAATCTATTCCACGAAGAGCTACATTGAAATACAAGGCTTTCACATACTTATTTTTAAGCCCAAGAAAGACTCGATTGCGCACGAACTATTTCAAAAACAAACAGTTAGTCGAGGCAAAACTAGTGCCGCATCTATCAGTGACATTCGTGTTGTTACCATGACAATGCACCCCCGACCTACCCTACAAAGGAAAAACCTAATAAAAATACTCATATCACAAACCTATACCATACCATCAAATTCGACCTTAAAGCCATAGTCAGAAGAGATATTTTGCAGTTTTTCAATGATATAAATGTAGGTAAATGCTTTAAAACTAAACGCATAAACAGGCTTCCCTCCTCACTTGTTTAGTAATACAATATTTTTGTATATCAAAGGAAAAATATGTGATGACAGTTTTATTTTACAGGGTTCCCTTAGTTTTATTAATGCAGTTAAAGCCATTGTTTTAGCTGTATAAGTGTGCTTCAAGCTTCTTCTATTTTCTTTTTTCACGTCAACATAATTGTGTAGTCTCTAGTAAATCATGTAAACTATAGTATAATAGAAACTGATGATAACACCGTTCTCTTTTATGTATCACCATCTCTAATAAGGTAAGTATTATCACTGTTCGTATTTTTGAACTGTAGTATTTAATTGGTTTTTGTAGATCCGGAAGTTTTAAGTTTGTATGCGTGGACCACGGGCACTGAATTGAAGGAATTTTAGGAATTACGTGTTATGGGCTGTTATATGAGCTTAATTGTATCACGAATATGGAAATACGGAAAAATATGTCTTGGTGTACGTGGCACGAGCAGAATAATGGCAGCATAATGTGTGTGCCACTGTCATTGCATCAATTATCGTGACATTGACAGTGAGTGACACAAGTTACCGTACTAGCTCTTCCGTGGTCTGCTAAAAAAGGCACAGAATATAAATATTGTTTTTCTGTGTATTTTATTTTTCTTGTTTATGTATTATAATTTATTTTGTTTAAATATTATATTGTTTGTCCTGGAGTTCGTGATGTCATGATGATGGGTTCCGACTGAAAATAAGTTATTGGGGTCTTAGGACCTTGATTACATGCTGAGTCGGGACCTTTATCATGACGTCACGCAACATTACATTTTATAGGTATGTTTTCTATTGTTAAGTATATTATTTATGTTGTATGTTAGAATGTAATGTTGTGTGATGTCCTGAAATAAATGTATTTTCTTTCTTTCTTTTCTTTTCTTTCAGTTTAAGATGAAAGATGTGGCCAGATATTTTTTTTGCATATTTTAGCAGAACCGTCAATTTTACAGCTACGAGAAGCCATAATCGGCAAATGGAAACCATATAGGTACGCCCTCATCATCCTATCAGCTGATGATGATGAATATTATGCATGAACGACACTCGGTAACTGATCACACACAATGTAAGTAATTTACAATATTTACACGAACATTATTGTCCTCAAAAGTGTACTTTTTACAAAAGTGGCTCGGTCCGTTTTGGTAATTAAGTTTCGTAATCAGCTAAGATTGAGGAGTTTAATTTCCCTTTTCATAATCAATTATTCAATAAGAATTTTTCTTCCATTTGTACAGCAGAAGTAAATACTACAATTATAATAAGTATTTCAAAGTCTTCTTCTTGGACAGTATCAGAACAGATACCTATCGTGTAAAAATAATAATCACCGATTTCAAGTTAAACAAGACAACAAACTTATATTGAATACGAAATTGAATAAAGCGCTTCTACAAAGATCCTTGTAGGTCCATATCTGCATAATATTGCGAGTAATATCCTTTCTTTCTTCAGTTCTGTTACAGAATATATTGCGGAACATGAGCGCCGTACAAGTGTATGAGCTTTGATTTCGTTGCGGTGAATTTCTGCAATATCATTTGGATTTATATGAACGTGCAGAGGGAAAATATAAGGTATTTTTGTGCTGCTATGTCTCTCTGTGAATAATAAATGTAGAGAAATATCAGACCAGCTGTTAACATAATCAATGAAAAAATAGATGTGAGCTTCTTTCAAAAGTTTTGGGGATAGTCACGGATAATGTTAACTTCTACATCAGAATACGCTTTATAAGACTGTTATCTACTAGGTGGACGGACAACCTGAAACAAAGGTAGGTAGAAATCGCAATGGCTGTAGCTTGCCTCTTGTATCCAGCAGCTAGTCATATCTATCAGCTCTATAAGGATTATATTTACAAGGTGTGATAATGAGACTCAACAATCTACCGGCGTGGTAATTCAAAGGCAGCAGGCAGGCAGGCCGATGGCGAAGAAAAGTTCTCGAGTTCTCGATCATGAACTAGAAGACGCAGCATAGGCCGGCTCCCACTAGGTATGGACTGAAGATCTGGTAAAAATTGCGGGAAGTGAGGGATGCAGGAGGCGAGCAGCCGCTCTAAGTGGCACTGTGTAGGGGAGGCCTATATTCAGCAGTAGCTGTCTTCAGGCTATTGATGATGATGATGATGCCCATGTTTGTAAATTCCATATTCTATTTGTTTCTTTAACAACAGAATAAATAGTAGGTACTACGCAAGGATATATAGTTTATATACGTATAACTTCCTTGGTACTACGTTACTTGTAACGGATCTTGTGATGTCATCAGTAAAAAAGTCCGTTGCTGAAGATAATAAACATTCCCTAGCTACCATCCTATAAATTACCAAATTACATCTTGGTTGATCGCAATGCAGCAATGATGTCTTATAAAACAGACGAATCTACGTAAGAACATTGGAAAACAAAACAAACAATGCAAAATGTTTCGATTAATCCAAATATCAAATCTGAATTTGAATAGGAAGTGTAAAAAATATTGTAGCTCCACAACAATAGGAAACAATCAGCCAGTAGAGCGAGATAAAAATGCTCCGGCATGCGCCTGACAGCCGTCCGCAGCAAGTCCACGAAATACAACGTGAAGCTTTACAATTTGAAGAAAAGTAACCAAGTTCGTTGTTGACCAGGCAAAGGTAGGTTTCAACATTATTTTAAAGACTTGGCTTTCTACACATGTGTGCAAGGAGAACAACAGAAGGTGTGAGAACCTGGAAAATGATCAGTGTATTTAATTGAAACGCACTTTTCAACATTAGAATTCAGACATAAACGAGATATACTTAATAATATAAGTATATACTTAAATACTTAACAGCCAACACCATGAGTAATATTACCAGCACGAACCATAATGAACCAGACGTTTTAGCAACCCAGATAAAGCAGAAATACAAGGTGACCTTGAATTAGTATGTTATCCTGGAATGCCCCCCATTTCAGGATAACATACTAATTCAAGGTCTGGGACCCTACAAGTTGTGAGAGCCTTACTTGAAACTGGGTGTTTCCAAACTTCCATGGTAAAAAATAAATCCACTCGCAAAAATGCACATGCGATCGCTACGGGAGTTACAAAATACTATAAATTCATTTCACACTCGGTCAAGGACGAAGTTCTGGTTGAATTTGCTACTTGCGCTACGCTAAGGCTATTTTCGAACGTAAACTTTACATGGCATTTCTTCAATGAAAAACTATTAATTTAGTAAAGTCGTAGAAGAAACATTGTCTACCTTGGGGTGTAGATTTACTCCCTTTCGAGATAACATATCAATTCAAGGTCATCACCTTGTATATTCCTGATGCCTGTGAATTGATCTGACATAGATAATTACTTATATAGAAAATGCATGTAAGTAAGTACACAGGCAAATTTAATGCTAGAACCATATTATCATCACAGCCTCGAGGGACTAGAATATTGTGGAATGCAAATATGCACTAGGCAAGCAGGCACTAAAGGTAGCGCTCTCTGGGGGAGGCCTATGTTCAGTAGTGGATGTCTTTAGGCTATCATGGATGATGATGATGATGATAATGATGATAACGATGGTGATAATGATTGTGGTGATGATGAGGATGGTGATGATGATGAGGATAGTGTAGTTAACTTCCATTAGTATAACCGCAAGATCTCATTAGCATCTCGCAACATAATTATTATTTTATTATTAATTATTACAGCAGAAAAAAATCAAAATGGTGTTGGTGTTCACTAACTATAGCTATCATCAACCTACCCCATAGCCACGTGTCATGATCATTAGAAACAGACGCGGGTGGTGGCGAGTGTGCGAATAATCATCGGGGTGGCTAATCGGAGTGACTGGTGTGTGACAGGGTGAGATGCTGTCCGGACCACAGCGTATGTTTGTTAATTGTTATCGTTACAAGGGTTGTGGAAATTGACAGCTTTGATCGGAATAAAAAATAAAATGAATACTTCACTTAATATTCAAAGGCATATCTTTAAAAAAAGACAAATTCCAAATCTATTTTGATTGACTTTAAAAAAGGGAAAGGTTAATATTATATTGGACAGTAATGTACAGTAAGTTGTTTTGTTCATTGATCTGACATTTAATTGTCTGGACCTTTAAATGTACATTTTTTTATATAGCATTAGAACTGGACGCTTTATTTTTTTGGTTTGGTTTGGCCTAGTTCCCCAAATATGCAATATAGATAGTTGATATGCAGCCACAGTATTTTTCTAAGATTTTTAGAGATACCTCAGGCAGTTTCCTCGCTACTTGTAAATCGTTGTATTGTTTTAAACATAATTTTATGGGGCTATACAATAAACAAATGAGCTATTTGTCTTATTTATCTAAATAAAAAAAAACAATCTTTTGTTTTATTTAAAAATCAATAAGCATACAATTTTATACCAAGACAAATCAACGTGAGAACAATTTTTATCGATTCTCAAAAAAGCTACCATATTTTAACACCAACGAAATGTAAGTAAACGGTTAGTAGCGGATGTGTCACATTTAGCTCATCGACATAAAAGTCGATAGATTGTCGGAATCGATCAACGTTCTGTGGGGCATGTGAAGCGGGCGACGAGCGATTTTCATGCTAGTCGTGTATGACGCTGGCAGACGAGCGTTTCATCTGCGACCATAGCTGTTTTAGTAGGTGAACCAAAGTAAAAAATTAAATTAATATTTTTCCACCTTCGCTTTTTTTTCCTTTTTCGCGAGCTGCCTGTCTGTCTGACTGTGATAATGCCAGCTGCATTTAGTAGAAGTTGTTATAATTATTGAAGTAAGTAGTTAGGTAATAGACTAAGATACCACGCTCGCTTAAAATAAAACTTCGTTACTTCAAAAGCAAGCTTTTTATGCAGCAATTTTCTTTTTCGGAAAAAAGTTAATTATGGCAGTGTAAACAACTATTGTGCAAACTTTTTCATCCAAATCATGCACTACATCTTTGATCACATAGTCTTTCCCCATCAAATGAGACTGTGGTCAAACATAAGTCTAGTACCTAATTATTAAAAAAAAAGTCTTAAGTTACTATGAAAATTAAGAAATTCATCATTTAACTTTCCAACAGTTTCTTGGCGACAAGATAAAAAAACGCAGCGTTTGCCACGCTAGTCTGCAGTATAATAGTAAGCATGTTTGACACGTTGCCATCACTTACTGACACTATCTGTGTATCTGCGAATTCTTCGTCTGGCGTATTTCCTATCATTTGTTAAGTTCTTGATAGATGCATTATGGTTGAAGCGAGGTGTGACATGTTTTACAATTTTCCGGTGTTATTTTTATTTAGAGATTTCACTACTTTTTATACATATCTAAAGTACATTAAGATACTGTTAATATTACTACGAGATCATTACAAGACTTTGTTCATAAAATGACGTGACGAGGTGGTCATTTACCTTATGTTAGGCGTCACGGCTACTCAACAACATAATAATAAAATTGCAGTGTCACTCTAAATTCTAAAATATAAGTTTAGAGTGATTTTTCACTGCGCTTGTCGACCTGAGACATCAGCTCAGTGGTAAAGTAGAGTCTACTAGTCATAAAGATTACTTGACTCTCAGATTAGGTCATAAAGTCTCATTTTCCCAGTAATTCCACTAAGTGCCTTTCAACCAGAACACATTAGCTACTATAGTTGCACACAGATGATGGTGATGACGACAATGTCCTAGCCGATTTCGGCCACGGCAACTTTCTTGCTTGCTTTGCTTTCATCTCCCGTGACTTTTTTCTTTTCTTTCGTGTGTGACTGATATAGCTAGTCTTTCTTGACCCTTGCACATTTAGGGCATGTGAGCACACCGTTCACATAATGATTATTGATTGCCTCAGGTAGTTGCACACTACTGCTCGGCGAAAGAATAACAGGCAAAGCGGTGAAAACAAAGACGACCTTACAGAAAAGTTCTACTACCTAGTAATACATATAGATCTACTAACAATAAACATACCTCCCTTAAATCCCTTACACCTTCGTCATAACTTCACCGCCGCCGTCCCTCAATGCCCACTAATTTGAGTCGCAAACTGCCAGCTCGCAACTATGTAGTTTGCGGTTGAAACGAGCTTAGAGTACCTAATATAATTTGACCGATTTCAAAACTTAGTACATATTGTGTTGACGATGATCATTTTTGCCATCTAGTATAGGTGGATATAATAGGTAAAACTGTAGCTCGACTGTACTTTGCATACTTTTAAAATTTGAAATTTGATTGCTTACTCGTCTGGTTTCGTACCTAAATTATTGTGGAGTGCTGGGCAGCAAGTCACCACTTTTTTTTAATCAATATTTTTATTTTGAGGTATAGCAAACAAATATTTTTCAACGGCGAAAGTGCCTTTGCTTTTTCCGTCTTTCATTAAAAATCTTTATTAAGTAATTGGTCTAATTTAAAACAATTTTTCTAACAATGATTAATATTGAAGTTTAAAACCAGTCTACATCATTAATCGTTTAAAACCATTTTAAAACAAACCCGAAATGGTAAACACGTTAAAATCCTTTTCGAATCATAAATCATATTGCACGTCACTAATAGAAAAGTTTAATACGCTTTTGAACGCACCTGACGCCATTTTGGAATTAATTTGAAACTCACACTGGAGTACCTAATTTACCCTCCAAATCCATGTTTAAATTAGATCGTTTAAATATTTTCTATTTCGACGATTTGATTTATTATAAAAGTAAAAGCTCCCAAGTGTTTATTAGATTGGAAAAGCCTATGTGAATAAGTTCCTATTTTCCGAAGTTAAGTCGGTTGAATTGTTTTTTTATGGTTGGCAGCACTGACGATGACGGTGGAAAAAAAGAGAGCAAAGGAAAGGCAAAGGAAAGTCAAAGGAATCAGAAGCAAATCACTAGATTTGCCTCTTGTTCCTTTAATTTGTTGGTGAAAAGTGACAATTTATTATTGAAGAATGAAAAATATACTGAATTGTCCGGTTTATATTTACAACATTATATGCACCTACGTTATGTTATACTCAGTTCGTGTACCTAACTACCTTTTCACTCGTAAAATAGATGCTTAAATTTTTATTTTCATTATTCAAATGTCTAATATCTACCATCGTTGAGGCTCATCTGCGTGAAGCTATAAATAACTAAATGGAAATCCATTTAGTTCAGGAACTTCGGTCCATGAAGCTTTTCACGCGGGGTGTTTTAATTTCCGCCGAGAGATCGGGCATCCGTGGTCACTACCTCATATAGGTATACTTAGGTTCTTTTGCCATGCTGCTAATGAATTCTATGAGGGATAAGGGTGTGTATTATATAAGGGTTTTAGGTTGAAAATATGCGTATTCATATTAGCTAATATTAGCATGGTGTGTGGTGATGATGCTGCACCGAAATAATGAAAAGATGACTGAGAGACAGCACAGCTTATTGACTCGTATCACATCACACAGAATCAGCCGGAAGACTTCCACTGCTGGACAGCCTCCCCCATATAAAACTCCACTTTGGACCTTTACCATAACAGTACTTACTTTTAGGTTTGCCACAAATGCCGTACTTGGGCAGGCGTCTTAGCCGCAGAAAATTTTAATGTACAGAAGAGAATGCTACGTCCACTCCCTGGCAATTCCCTTTGCTGACTCTGATAGCATTCGTAGAAAAAGTTGGAGTGGTCCTATTCGCATACCGTTAGGACCACACGGTGGCTGCCACGTGTGTTACAAACAATATGTATAATATATGATAATTATGTCGCTAACCGACCGAAACGATGCAATAATGTAAGAATGGTAATTTGACACTCTGGACGCGGTGATACGGACGGTCGGACGGTACCTACTGCTTTGGTTTAAGCTTTTTTTTTATTTATTCCTATTTTTTTAAATGAAATCTGTTTATTTACACTCTGAAATCTTATTACTGACAAAGCTGGCGATCGTGTAACATTTGAAAGAAATTTAAAACGAATTAAAAATCACGGAAGCAATTAAGCCCAATTTATTATATACAGGCATCACTGTAAGCCCCATGGAGTTGTTTATTACAATCAACTTGCACTCACTTATGGGAAAAGTATCTGATGCATGGGTAATAAATAACATAAAAGTTGATATGACTTGTGGTTTAAGGGGGAGAACATGCCACATTATACCCTATTTTCTAATTAGACGGAGTAAACTGTCATTAGCGATGTCACCACTTTCTCATGTAAAATAAATAGTGATGTGGTAAGAGTGATGTAGTTCACTGAATCATTTCAGTTAGAAGATCTATTTTATGGTTTTGTATTTTTCCAACCACTTCTTAAAATCGTAATTACTGCCTAATTTGTGATTAAAATTATTTGTTTGCCTATTAAAACGATAAGTATATTAAAAGTAGTGAGATTACCAGTATATTGTCTCTTCAGACGTGTGTAGAGCAGAGCAACGGTGATACTATTCAAATACCAGGACGGTCCTTTTAATAAAACAATTTCCATTTATAATAAGGTGCTCTAGATATTTTATTTTAATATTTTTAAATATAGTTCCGATCTTTTGAACTATAAAGAGCTGATACAGATTAGAAGCTGGCAGCGTTATTTCGACCTATAGAAAGAGTCACGGAAGAATAGGACGTCCTGCTCTGACTTCACAAATTACTATGAATTGGATCATCTATTATGTTATGATTTCTAAAAACAAAATCCTTACGCAATGTGCTTCCCCTTAATGCCACCATGCCATACAAAATGAAGATGTTAATAATATTTTTACGGCGAACATAACATGGAATGGGCGGTATCAGTTCCTGAACTATATTGGATGCAATCCAACCCATGACACATCCTTTCGGGGAGGAATGACATTCAATTCAATAACGTAGTTTAGTTCGTAATTTAGGAAGTTGGAATTTGTTATTTTGATGGCTGTTAGTGATTTATTTGCATTATTGTTAATTTAAAAAGCCTACTAAAACGTGGTGTAATAATAAAAAAGTGAATGAAAATAAAAAGTGTAATAAGATTTGGAAAAAGTACATGGTTATTGTATTTATAGTTGTTTTCAAAAAAAAAAAACTCGTTATACTTTTGTTACAGGTAACTAGAAAAAATAAAAAAATAAAGGTGGCATTTTGTGTATTTTGGTATTCGTCCTTCTTTAGGTACTATAGGTAGTGAAGAGTACTTAGTACTTAATTATATTGCATTAACCTAAAAATTCTAGCAGAAACGTCAATTAACACTAAAGACAATAATATATTCATCAGTGGTTATTAGAATACGCCAACATTAATCTTTCATGCGGCACTGCAAAAGGAATGAATGATGGCCTATTACTTGGAAAGTCCACTTTGGCTGCACCACTTATTTTGTTGCTGTGGATTCTTGAGGCTATTTCAAGTATTGCTTCTTAGAGATGAAAATAAGCAAGAAAATAGGAAATTGAGGGAAATAATTAGAAGGAAAGAAAGAAAGAGATTTTATTCAGGACATCCCACAACATTATTTTACAAAATGATACAAGGTGACATTCTATTTGTATGTTATCCCGGAATGGGGTGACTGGAACCATGATACCCTACAAGTTGTGAGAGCCTTACTTGAATCTGGGTGTTTCAAAACCTTCATGGTAATAAATAAATCCACTCGCAAATTTGCACGTGCGATCCTTACGAGAATTAAAAACATACTTTAATTTCATTTCTAAACACAGGTCGTTAAACTCATTGATGTGCACTCGGTCAAGGACGAAGTTCAACCACCCAGCTGAGTTAAGGCAATTTTCGAACGTAAACTTTACATGGCAGTTCTTCAATGAAAAACTTTTATTTTAATAAATTCGTAGAAGTAACATTGTCTACCTTGGGGTGAAGATTTACCCCTTTTCGGGATAACATACCAATTCAAGGTCACCTTGTATAAGTCACCTTATATAATATTAACAGTATCATGTTAATAGAGAAAAAATGACAATGTAACAGAATGTAACTGTGTGATGTCATGACTAGATAGGTACCGCGGGATATAATAGTGTTATAGTTATTTTAGTACTTATAGATAGACATAAAAAGTGAATGAAGACTATTTCTTCGTCAATCGTCGCCCGTGTTTACTCTTTTGTTATTGTTTTTCTACAAATTACAAAGTAATATTCAGACTACCGGTGCTGTAAAAGACGTTAAGCCATCGTTCGGCTGTTATCGAAACACAATAAATGTTAATAAGCCAGGTCAGAAGACTTTGGACGAACCGCTTTAATGCATTATTACTGAATTCATTATCACCATATCATCTTCAACAGCCTGAAAAAGTCTACTGCTAAACATAGGCCTCCTCCACAGAGCATCATTTTGAGCGGCTGCTCTATTGGCTCCCCGGAATTTTCACCAGATCATCCGTCCACCTGACCCCGAACTGGTCCGTCGACCTCGTGAAAGCCGCGGGGAGCCGATGGATGCAGGAGGCGAGCAGCCGCTCTGAGTGGCGCTCCCGGGGGGAGGCCTATGTTCAGCAGTGGACGTATTCAGGCTGTTAATGATGATGATGATGATCCGTCCACCTAGTTAGTTAAACTAAATAGCTTAATATTCATAACAAGGAAGAAATCAAATAACAATCTACACGATGCAAATGCAAATTATAAATGTCGGATGATAGGTAATGCTATCAAAATTGTTTAGAATTTCAGTCATGCAATAACCTTATATCACGTAGCTCATATCAAACTTTATTAAGCCTTACAAACATACATTATACATAATATACATGCTAACGACTGTCTAATTAACCAAATCAACAGTATGCGCAGATGTAGGTACCTAAATAACTAATTTACAATTAAGCCTACGATATTCTCTATTACGTATTCAGGGGCTAAAACTATTTGCATAAAGTAACATATTATGGTCGTACATTAACAAACTATGGGTAGCTATTAAGTATGTAGTCGATGAAACTGTATTTGAAAGTCAATGAAGGGTTTTAACGTATATGAAGAGCGTATAAACTTTAACTTAATAGGAATTAAGTAATTAAAGAATTAGAAGGTAAAAAGACCATGGAATCGTCTCAAAATACTACTTTAGGTTGTTGGATGCTATTTTATATCATCATCATCATCATCACCCTACGACATCGTCAGGTTGATGATGATGATGATATAAAATAGCAGCTGAATAGCCTGATGGCCTGAGCAGAACTACGAGCCGATGGATGCAGGAGAAAAGCATTCACTCAAAGTTGCATTCTGTGAGGGAGTCCTATAGCAGTGGAAGTTTCAAAGGAAAACGTTAAACTCATAAACAGGCCAGGAAACGGATATCAATCGATGTGCATTATAAATTTATGTTATTTGATTTGCAGCCCCTTGTTTTTCCGGGAAATTGCAACCATCCCCCGGGAACCTTGTGCAAGTATTTGGCGCTTTGTAAACTTCACTTGTTTTTGGCGCATTCTGATTTCTTCCAAAAAGTTCATACGTTTATACTATTTTCTCCAAGCCATTGGTTTGTGATTTTGTTAACATGAATCCAGTTTTATATAATTTTTTTTCTCTATTTTACATTTCCCAAATGTTTTATACGTAATTGGGTGATTGGTTGCTGGTAATGGTTGGTAACTGCCTGAAAACGTCCACTGCTGAACGTAGGCCACCCCCAGAGAGCGTTGCTTTGAGCGGTTGCTCACTTCCTGCCTCCATCGGTTCCCCGCGATCGCTGTTTTTCGTCGATTGCGTTAATTTATCTAAATTGCTATTTTAGCCTACTTCACAAAAAGTTTGGTTGAACATTAAATTTTGGTTTTGCTGTAGGTTTACAGGTTTAGACACTAGTGTTTCAAACTTTACTTGTTTATATGAAAGGGTATCCAAAATTTTCAGTACGTTAGTTTTGATCTTGAATGGGTAGCAATTTTTAAATCAACGTACTTAGTAGCGATGGCAATTAATGCTATTTTGCGTAAATTTCATAAATATGCTAATTCACGAGTCTTTGCATGCTAATTGCTATTCCTATGCTTTTTGCTACAATTAAAAATAAAAATTGAAATGAAAAATTGTATGAAAAGTGAAATGTAAAATGAAATGAAACTTTATATTAAAATTAAATTCGAAATGAACTAAATTAAATTAAATGAAATTTCATAAAATTCAAATTCAAATCATTTTTTATTTTATTTTAATGTGATTTCATTTTTTTTATTATTTCATTTTTTTTTCTTTCTTTCATATTCCACAGAATTTCATTTGCGAAATGCTAATTGAGTTTTGACATGCTAAAAATTGAAGTAAATGCTGATTAATCCATCACTAGTAATTAGGTGTCATCCATGCCCAGCCTTAGCTGCATTTCAGCATTTGTGTAAATAGTAGTTTTCATCATCATCAGCAGCCTGAAGACGTCTACTGCTGAACACAGGGCTCCCCCAGAGAAGCCACTTTGAGCGGATGCTCGTCTCTTGCATCCATTTGAGTAGTTTTGCATGAACAAAATCATCCTGATCAAGAATGTCTACCGTCATAGACCTAGGATGTAAACGAAAATATTCTTTTAGGTAGTGTATATTCAATTTTTTTTCACTCCACATTAAATTCCTTTTCCTTTTCACCCTTCTCTAGGGGAAGTATTGATGTTCTCTAATAGCATTTCTTTAATAAAACGGTGCATTATTAAATTTCCAGCGTTTGATGTTCCGGAATAAACAGCTCTCGTTATTTGACAAAACTTGGCGTTTTTTTTTTCATCTCTTGCATTTTTAATGCTGAGGGGAGAAAATGGTCTGTTTATCTATTTTGTTATGCTTTTTTTAAAGTGCTTTAATGGTAAAATGTCTGTGGAGGTTGCTGAAACTGTCATGGAAATGTTTAGGGAATAGACTAGTTATTTTTCAGGGTTCCGTAGTACGCTACAACAGGACATTTATAAGGTTGTCATCAACCAGAATAAAATTATAAAAGTGCAATGGACAATACATAATGAAGTTTTTAATATCTAAATTCGATTTAATTTTGTTTTATTTTATTTTTTAACTATTTAATTAATATTTTACTAATTTGGCTATATCTGAATTTATTTGTGGCTAATATAAGTCTATTTAAGTTACTTGAAATAAACAACTTAATAAATAAAAAAATAAGTTAATTATACCGTACTAAAAAAATCCGTTTGTGATAATAATTGACCCACTAAACTAAAGCATTAAATATAAAAATTGAAACCCATCACAAAATATCACAAATATAGATAGATAGATAGAGAACTCTTTATTGTTTCACAAATAAAACATACAAATAGGAATAAAATAAATCTTACGTACTATTGCAACAATCGGCAGTCTTATTGCTAACAGACAACCTTAACATAATCAGTACCTACAATACTAATAAAATCGTACAAAGATCTATCGTACTATCAAACGAAGTATTCTACTGTGACAAAAATAAAGCGCATTCCAATAAATAACCCATAAACGGTATTTAACTGACGTTTATCTCCCTCTCCACCATTGGATCCATTAGGGACGCATTTCAAATGCATTAAAACATTCAAAACAAAAGATCTTTTCGACACTTATTTTGGGCTATTTGGGTTCCGTTATATAGACACTTAGGAGAATTAGGAGATAGACCACTTTGGTTGATAGCAGATATTGCTTCAATCACACAGTTTGTTTTAGTTGACAGCGTTATCAAAGTGTTTCTCGGTCACAGTATACTTAGACACAGTTTAGTTTAGATCACAAAACAAAAACATCTATCTATCTTATGCTAGTTTTGTGTATGAGAAAGAAAGACAGAAAGAAAGAAAATATCCCCATAAGTATTATTGATAAACACTGCATAATACTGGAATCAAAAAACTCAACAGTTACCTTTGTTTTATCTTTATTCATTTTAGAGAACTAAACACAAAATAGCTGAAATTCTGCCACTAGGTACATAATTTTTATTACTTAGTAAGAGGGCAGCGGAACTGAGAGGTAAGTACTTTCCTATTAACCATACACAAAACTAAGTAAATTACCTGGCCATATCGTGGTCTCTTAACTGACACCCGATGGAGAAGAATGGTTCTGGAGTGGCGACCACGAAACACAAGACGCTGCGTAGGCCAGCCCCTCCCACTTGGTGGACCGACGATCTGGTGAAAGCCGCCTAAAAAGGTTCAAGTTTTCTGTTTATTTATTATTTCTTTTTCGGTTAAACCGATTGACATGCAATTGCGATTGAAATCCAGTGCTCCCGCAGTAAACACAATATTTTACCTTACTACACATCTATTTTCCTAAAGTATGAGTGCTTCATTACGTAAGGTATCAATCAAAAGACCCTCTCATAAAATAAAACAAAACGACGGCCCATTGGAGAAATGCGATATTGCTGAAATTCGATAATCTGAGCCAACAAAAATACACCCGCATTACCTTCTCCTATTACATCAACATCTATTTTTCATAACGTAAAGTTCAAAGTTGCTTGACATTTTATAAACCCGGAAAATGGACGACTACATAGATCGTATTAGCCTTTCCCACGTTGCTTTATATCACATCAAACATTCTGCTATGCATTATGGTAATAGAAAAAAAAAGAAATTATCGTTGGCTACTTTGCATAATCCACGAATGACAGCTTGACATTAAGTTGTCTGTTTACATTGCCAACATCTTGAAATACTTTTCAATCAAAAATAGCTCTTATACTCTTGCAATACGATACGTTCCAAGTTGAAATATGAATTGGTAAGTTGTTAACGGTCACGCAAGTGATGTGACAGTGTAAGCGGTCGATTTTTGTTTATTTTCTTTTTATTGAGTTGCACTGTTTTGATTGCAGACGGCAGAGACAGACTGGAGTATTTATGCGCTACTAGTTATGCGGGAATTTTCTCGTCATGAATCATATTGCCAAGTTTTACTGTGGGACCAAGTTTTCACCATTTGATAACCAGATCATTTCTAACTCAACGGGGAAATGTACATAATATAATTCACTTAAAAAAAATTAAAAACCAAAAAATCTAGATCACTAAGGCTGAGTTGCACCATAATAACAGTTAAAGTTACTGTTACGATAATTGTTTATAAACAATAAAAAACAAAGCATACCGTGGGCGGTTAAAGTTAGCAGTTAAAGTAAGCTGGTGCAACCCACCCTTATCTGTTAATTCTAATCGGGCCAAAATGGTATAAAAAATACAACTAAAAACGCAAAAGTACAACATTAGACTAGGTAAAATATTGGGTACAAAATACAAGCATTTAATTCAATGTTTTCTATGTGTATGAGACTTTTTAAAACTACTATTACATTCTGGAGAATCCACTTTCTATTAATAACTGACAACTCGGAAATATCAATTGCTCTGGTTTCCTTTAAACCCGATACAGTGAGTGCAAGGAGCAAGGATGCCTGTTGCCAATTAGTGGAGGCGACTGACAAATGCGCAAGAGTGGTATGACACATTGCGAGGTAGCATCAGTTGGTAAACTTATGACATTTGTTAAATATTAAGACCACAAAGAAAGAAAAATGATTAATGGATTTAAATTTACGACTTCCTTTCGTACTTGGGGTAAAAACAGAAAACATGTTGAGTAATGAGTAATTTGTCCTTTGCAAAAATATCTTCGTGGCGTAGATTCGTCAAACGTTAGCAGTATATAGTTATGTCTGTATCAAGTAATATTTACTGTACAGCGATAGATTACAAGAACGAGTGTGGCTCAGTGGTTGCCCGTTCGACTTTCAAATCAACGAACCATGGTTTGAATCTCGATCGGCTCTGCATCGATAGTTGCGAAATTTTCACTCGCTCTTACAACGGTGAATGAAAATGTTATTAAGAACATTAAAAAAATCACAAAATACGAGAACATGTCATTTCAACAATACGGGGCGAAATAAAAGGAAATGCCAAGTCGAAAAAATTGGAACCTGTTTTTCCCAAATCAGCATATTTAGCAATTTATGACACCATTTCTAAGTTACTAACATTATGTTATTTGATGATTGCCAAACTCTTCTTTCTATATACTTGAAAGGATTCATTAACGCGCCAGCCTGTACCAACCTTTACAGAGGCGGAAAGAATACATCACAAGTTTTAAAACCAACGTTAATACAATCAAGGTATTAATATCAAACGTTTTCTCCTCCCCAGTACCTAGCACCGCACGCACGCTACGTTTACTTTGACAAATCACCAAATCTCGAAGTGTTCTTGCGTCCCACCGGACAGACGGACAGAAGCAAAGCGACATTCAGTTTTAATTTAACACGAGCTGCTTTACATACGGATGTCTTAATGAGTAACGAACACTGTACCAAAATTCGTTAATGTGTCTCGTAAATTTTCTCTCGTGATTCGGATTTATTCGCTGTCTTGGAATGAAAAATTGGTGCGTGAGTTATGAAGCGACGCGTGTTTTTGTATAATTGTTATGGGATATGATTACTATTATACTGTTGTAATAGTCTTTATTATAGCACCACACAGGTAATATTTTTATATAATTTTGCCTATTGTGCATTTAAGTAGTGACATCAACACTTGGTCATTAGGTACGTTATCTAGGATACGTATTTTACCTACTGGGCGGTTATTCTCTATTCGATTCCTTACTTCGAAACCACGCGAATTCCTTGTCTTACATAAGAAATCTGGAAATTACTCTATTTTCTATGAAACCAAAACAAAACCGCGCGTAATGAATTTGGAATTGGCGCGATTAGAACTGTCAAAAATCACATGTTTTACCGAGATGCGTTCCGAAACACCAATACATATAAATTTACTACCACTTATGTCAATATATTTTATTCAAAATAAAAATAACTTAATGTAAAGTGAAGGTATTCCTAACGCTGTGATACGATTTGAACAAGACACGATAACGACGTGGTTTCGTATCGTGTGGAATCTGTGTTTCCATAGAGAATAATCGCCCTGGTTGTAGTACGTTCTGTGAATTGAGTATATGACATAAGTAGGTACTTCTTCTTCTCGTTTAGGCAACTGGTCAGCTCTGGTGTCAGAATTATTGGGCCTCTGACTTGGCTTAACGACTATTGTCTTACGACAGCAGCTGGGACCGCTGGCTTAATGTGCCCTCCAAAGCACGGTAGCGCTCAGAAGAGGAAAAAGAAGAATTAGGTACTGTAGGTAGCATGACTGTGGTAATGACTATATAAGAATGTATGACGTGACGAGCTAGACGTTCACCCGATGTTAAGCAAGATGGCCGCCCATAACAATTGCAGTTGCAGTTTTATTTCACCTTCAACAGTTCTACATGTTTTTGTACTTAATAGTAGTTGTTGTTGGTAATGATTAAAGATGAACTCCTAAAGATTGTGATCATAAGCGTACTTTCTAGGAGCCTAAAATGTCTACTGGACTAGAGTGGCGAAGACGATGATTATTATTCTATCTGTGGGGAACAGCCTCAGTTGGTGAGCAATGGACTGTAAGTTTCTTCTTGCGTTATGTAATTGGATGAAAGCACTCTGGAGCAGTTTAACTGAATTTATTATAATATTAGAAAAGTTACAATAGGAGCCACACCTTGGTGGTCCGAACGTCAAGTCGTATCTATCTAAAGTTGCCCGTATCCAACTAACAAAATATCCCTAATTTATGTTGTATTGCCAACACTATTTACAGATAACTAATCACTAGCATAGCCGAAACTAGCACACTGAAATAGAAGTTGGTTGGTCAAAATAGACAAAGGGCCAACGTTGGGGGTTACGTATTTTTAAGTGATGACAGTGACTTGGTAGACGAGCCGTAGCGTAAACGGACACCTTTCAAGTTTCAAGTAGTGATGACTTACATCAAGTGACTAACACCGATGGATAGAGAAGAGCTCAAGCCAAGATAAGATTTCTGAGCAGAAAGACTATAGCAGATTAACTTAAAAAGGCCGGTGATAAAATTAAGTAAGTACATAATAATATGTGCCTATGAATAACACGACATCCAAAAACCATTAAATGATCAAGAGATTTTAAATGAAATGAATGACTTGTTGCAACCATATTCCACAATTCTATCATTATGATGCCACCATTAAACTGAAGGCCAAAGTTCATAACAATAGCCATTATTACACAGATACATTTCTAAAAAAACGAGCAACAAATAAAAATGGTTCCAAAAATACCAACTTTGTTCCAAAAACTTTTAATCCGAAAGATAAAAGATTTCAGAAAAAGTATCGTCGAACTGTGAAAAGTCGTGTCCATTTCCAGGGATTTTTTATACAATTAACTTTAATTAAATCCGTATCAGTCTCGAGCTGAACCGCGGAGTTTTCAACTTTCCCAGGATTTCTTGCGCTAATTAAAAAAAGCAGGCATTTAATTTTTTTAAAATGTCTGTTACATTTTTCTGTGGACGATGCGATGACTGTTTTTGACATAGAATTGTTAAGGGGAATATTTTTTTATCCAGTTAGCAAGAGGGGTAGAGTAACGAAACTTCGTGAGGATACTCTAAATTATTTTAGTAATATAAGCATCTCATGAGCTATTGTGCTCTATCAACTTTAACTTCGTCACTTACCATCAGGTGCGATGTTGTCAAATGCCCGTTTCAGCATTAAAAAAAGAGCTACATACATAACTAATACCTATTTCGTTTTGTCCAAAGCCTACTGATTCAATTCATCTGATAATATGATTTTTTCTTCTGTAAAAGAGGCCAATGCTTTTGGAATACCGCAACTTTGACACATGTTACATTTAATATGTTTGTGTTTGACTACATTTCACCTGATCGGTAGTTGTGGTTGACGATAAATTACGCTTGCCTAGAAACCTTAGCTTAGGTACCTCTACTAGATCTACCATAGCATTATCTTAACCGTAATCTTTTACTATTGCGGATTGCATTTTAAAAGGACGTGAAATCAATAATAATAGAGTAGATACTACTTCACGAATAGATATGTTCTCTTCAGGAGTCGTACAAACACCATTCTAGAATGAAACAAGTATTTAGCTTCAAACTTTAAAAGTGCTAAAAACTCCCACAGTCCAAGACATTAACTGAAAGTTGCAACTCTTTATTTTACTTAAAACTAAAGCAAGAACAAAAGTTTGAAAGGATACTCTCTACATAGAGAGAAACCTCAGCTTTTACAATTGTTTTTCAACTATTAAAGTCCATACGAATAAAATAACCGTTGAGAATGTCGGTGTAAACATTTCGCTACCGTTCTACAATGGAGGACAGCAATCGAAATGCCCTGAGTGCCCCCTTATGAGACTCGTAGACATTTCTAATAGCCCTTAAGTCCTCTTGAATGAAGCAAACAGTTTTATGCCATTGTCCATTTCACTCGAGTTTGTTATTTGTCAACAACTTTAGTTTCCTCATGTAAGGAATTCAATTTTGAACTTAATTCCTTTGTTTTAGAATCCAAAGCAGTTGCTTGTCTATTATAGTTTTTCGTCCGTGCCGTTTCCATAGTAACCGTGGTTGGTCGCCAATCTGTGGAAACGTAATGTCACTTCAATTTTAACTTTACGCAGGGAACATTAAAGTTGAGAATTGAACTATGTTCGGACCTTTATATTATTTTTTCAAAGTAGGAATATGTTCTGGAATTGAATTCTATTCGTATTTAATTTGATTACTGACCGTTATGGATATTAACAAAACTTTTGCAATGGTATAAAATCTCATTTCAATTTTTTTACTCATTCCTTTAGCATGTTACCTAAAATTGATTCTCCTTCCTTTTTCTCTTTTCCTAATATTTTTTAGTTTTTATGTTTGTTTGCACTTTTGCATGATTCACTTATGCATATATTTTACTCAAGTTTTTGTAAAATTTACCATTTTTGGCTTAGTCTTTTTTGCGAAGCTTACCAATCTATCTGCTTTTAATATTTTGCAAAATAAACCGTTGCATAGCTCTACCCACTCTCGCATATTTCACAAAATGTGTGTCAGTGCAGTAAATTTCAATCTTCCTCTATTTTTATACGATGTTATGAGAATAAATCGCGACCCGGGACTACACAGTGAATAGTGCACGTTTCTACAGAAAAGTACTGTTGAGAGGATTGTATATTTTACGAGTTCAGTTGCTGGTATGACTCATCTTGTTGAACTATATAGCGAGTTTCAAAAATCTTTAGATTTATTTCTTTTCTTTCTTATTGTTCATAGAATTGCTTTTGACCACTATCTTCTTCTTCTTCTTCATTTAAAATTAAACTCTTGTCTGTTGAATTTTTCCATTCTTCGCGATTTTCTGCGAGCGTTTTTAGCTCTTGGTATGCTAATTGACGATACGATCTAGGACGCTAGGTGTTTGCCTAGAAGATAAATTATGATGTTTTATTTAATTTGTACACATGCATTAAATTATTGAATGATATTATTCTTATACATCAAATCACTAAATAAGGCATTTTTTTTCTCTATACCATTTGAAATTAGCAAAAAACATATAAATCATCATCATCATCGCCATTGTCTTCATTAGCCTGAAGACGTCCACTGCTAAACAAATGCTTCATAAACGCAAATAATCCAATAAGTTTTTCATTCGATCCACTTCTCATTATACCAAAGCATACAATTTTATGTTGGTGAACCATATAATTATTATGTTGCTTTTTTAGATTAAAAGGCCCAAAACAAATCCCCGTCCAGCACGAAATGTATACAGTACAGCATAAAATCTCCTTAATATTGAAATATCTGCACTTGATATGTTCCCCACGGTTCCGTTATCTTGCTGCATACAATAAATCCTTCAGCTGTGCGTCTCTACAACCCCAGACTATCATTGTATGAAACTCTTACGTACGAATAAATTAAATACGATTATTAAGACAGAAATGCTTAAGCGATGATACAGAAATTTATGATTACTTTGAGACAGTGAAAAGGATAAACGAAATTGCAATATTGTTATTTACAATGAACTAAAGAACTGACAACCGATGAGGAAGAAAGGTTCTCGACTGGCGACCATGAACCGGAAGACGCAGCGTAGCCCCCCACTAGGTGGACCGACGATCTGGTGAAAACTGCGGGGAGCCGATGGATGCAGGAGGCGAGTGGGCGCTCAAGGTGGCGCTCTATGGGGAAGCCCTATGTTCAGCAGTGGACGTCTTCAGGCTGTTAATGATGACAATGATGACGAAAAACCATTAGTCAAAAAGGGATTAAAAATAGAAAAGACAATAAAGTTAGAATAGATATTTGTGAAAACGCGTTTTTTGTTTAAAATATCACCGAAGGTCCTTTCATTAACCAGAAAAAAGATGATGATATTCAAACGACTGAAGAGAATAATTTCAAAATTATCATGGTTATAAAAAAAATTCCCTTTCAAGTCGCCTTTTAAACAAGAAAAAAAATCACTAGTGGTTTATGAATTTAGAAGCTAATTAATATTTTTTTTCTATATATGTTTTTAATTTAAGATCAAATTGAACAATCTACTTGGGAGCCAAACTATTCAACCGATGTATTTACCAAAAATCATAGTTTTGGTTACAGCTTCCCAAAATGTTTTTAAACTAATCATTTAAAAACTCATTTTTTAAATATTTAAATTTAAATGGGAATTAACTGAAACCAATCATCCAATCCGGTATACGAGCGTCCAATCGCATTGCATCAATTAACGGATTAGCTACATTGCGTTCCGGAATACCGGATTACCGGTACTTATGTCTGCACCGATTGGAGGGCTATTTGGTAAAAATAAAAACGCTTACTGTGAATTAAGTGGTCTTATTAAGTATAGATGACCGTTTATGATTACTTCTCATCGGATTAACCACAATTTATGGGGTTATAAATGGATTACGTCTGGTGGAAAAAGTTGTGTTGGGTGATATATGTATGCTCGGTTTCGGATTTTTCTTATGCAAAATTGTGGAAGGAAGCAAAGTATGTAATGTTTGGTCTTATTGAAACACAAAGAATACTATTAGCAAATTAAAATAAATACTTACTCATACCTATACTATGACATAGCAAGCTATCAAAAATATCACTATGTTATCATCATCATCATCACCCGGAAGATTACTACTGTTGAACATATACCACTACCACCACCACTTTCACTTTTTTTTTATGAATTATACAGACCTCGAGGTCTTGCATCCAACTGCTTCCCGCGATTTTGAATAGGTATATCCTCTTCAATCCACCTAGAGAACCTATGTACCTAGTATCGGTGAATTATGTGAAAAATACTTATAAACGCTGTAAAGAAATCTTTAGCTAATGTGTATTTGAGTTGCATATTATTATATTTTCACTTACTCTAATACCCATTTCATTAAAACATCCTGTCCTCATTTCAAAGTAAATACACATTCGCAAACAAACACAGGTATTCCAGATTCGTCTTATATTTACCCTGTCAAAGCCTCGCCGAAATAACAGGGCAAAGAGAATGTGTCTCCGGGACGTCAATTATTGTTGCACCTCCCAGTCTTGGTAGGGCTAAGGAACCAGCGGACAGAAAAGTAACATTGATGAAAGTATTTACCTTGTATGAAGTTCTGTGTACCTTGAATTATTTTAGTAAGTTGAAGTACGTAGGCAGGTCAGAACTGAAAACTGATGGGAAAGGTTCTCGAGTGATGACCACGAATTGAAAGACGCAGCATCGGCCGGCCGGCCCCTATATACTGGGTGGACCGACGATTTGGTCAAACCACAGGAAGCCGATGGTTGCAGAAGCAAAGCAGTTGCTCAAAGTGGTGGAGGAAACCTGTCTAGAAGTGGACGTCTTCAGGCTGTTGATGACCCGAATGAGTGGTGGTGGCTACGCAGAGTGGCTTTCAGCGAGAGTGAATGACCAGAGCCAGATCGGGCTCAGTGACAGGCTTATATGTCCAGCGTATGAACTAATACAGACTGATGAAACACTCATCAAAAGTAGAGCGCTACTTACTC
Source organism: Ennomos erosarius (assembly GCA_963580505.1). Classification (NCBI taxonomy): domain Eukaryota; kingdom Metazoa; phylum Arthropoda; class Insecta; order Lepidoptera; family Geometridae; genus Ennomos; species Ennomos erosarius. The sequence continues at coordinate 1,339,645 of OY756983.1, read as the reverse complement.
TAGGCGTATTTGTGCTGTTTCGACCCTTGGTTTTTGCTTTATCTGAGTGAAGGGGAAGAGAATCAGAAAAATTAATTCCAATACCTACTGACAACAAAAATCTAATAACTCATAAAACCTGCATAGCATTGTCAAGGTTACTTGAAAAATACAACTTGTACGTAAGTATGTACATCGGGACAGATGAAAGCCAATTTTGCGATTGAAATCAGAGATTTATTTATTTTTTATTATACCAATACCAGTTTGGTTAGTTTACAAGTTTTCTGTACTGGAACATTTTTAGGACTAGTTCCTGAAACTATTCCCGCTATATTCCTAGCCACACACATCAACTGACACAGTAAACGTTAATTAGCAACTCCTGGCAATTTGCGGCGTTCAAATTGGCTGACTCCTCGAGGGGAGACGCTCTGTTTGCGAGAGTATCTTCAATATTGGTATAGCTATTTGAATATAGGTTTATTACAGGTTTAATGCAAAGGTGCCAATTTTATGCTGGTTTTGCCCCCAGGTGTGCAGTAGTTGGATATTTTCTGAAGCTTATTTTCTATGCAACTATAAATAACCAGCTGAATGCCATGCAGTAGGTTTTGTTGATTACTATAAAGTTCTATTGCACCTGATCATGGCTTTCTAAAAGGTATTTTAATTGACCTAGGACTACACATACACACACAAATCACACATCAATCTACATTTCTAATGAAAACAATGACCAATTTTCTTTTTTAATTTCTCAGCAAAGGATCAATCGAGTAATGGTTTACCTGATGGGAGCAGTCACCATATTTTTTAGGCATTTGTTATACTATATAGAGACGTTAGTAAAGTTGCTTAACCTGTAATGTACCCTTTTGGTTTAAGATGTGAGTTAAAACCTATGGACATGAATGAGTGTGAGTGTGAAATGAGATCGGACCTACACAGATATAATTAGGTCGACAGGCAGGGCTGTGGCATGTTGAATCGTCCGAAACCGGCTAGACCATAGTTTAACGAGTACGGTGGAATCATACCGCTAATATATAATTACAGGTCAGTCAAATTGATGCGAGACGCAGACGTCATATCAACTTTCTAGTTCAGACGAAAGGGTGAAGGACAATCTTTAGTACCTGACAATACTAGCCAAGGTCCGAGGAACTCAGGTATAGTAGCAATTATATTATTAGGACGTCAAATGATCGTTACACTACGTTAAGAATTTCCCTCACCACTATAAATGTCTGACCAATAGTGGTATACTTCCCTCAAGGAAAATTAATGATAGGCATCGCAACAACAACCAATGCAGTTACAAAAAAACATCCAAAAGTAATTTCTCTAAGCAACCATGAAAATTGAAAACTTCAATCCCCCGTCCACATTTCAGCAGTGAAACTCACAAAAAGGCAGATCCATCAGGCGCCAGACAGTAAACACACCATTTGTATGCGCTTCCATGCATTCACTTCCATCTGCTGATGTACAGTCTTCCCGAACTGGAGTAGCCATAATTGCACAAAAATGAACCTTATTGCATACAAACTATTATTTTATAAACTCAGGTCGTTTATATTGAAAATTGGTGGTGTTAAATTGGCAATAGCAAAGTATACCCTATTTCAAAGTTATGGTGTACTATCATATGGAACACTGAAAAATTGGGGTTGTTCCTGTTTGTCCCCGCGTTTTGTCCCCGAGAGGGGACAGACAAGAATACGAATCAGAAATAATTTCTGTTTGTCCCCGAATTATTACCGAATGCAAATTCGGGGACAAACAAGAAAAAATAATTCCTGTCTGTCCCCAATTTAATTTTGGGGACAGACAGGAATTATTTTTTCTTGTTTGTCCCCGAAATTAAATTAAGCGATTAATAAACGTATATCAAAATTAGAAAAGAAGTACTACAAATACTGTGGTACTAATTGCATGAATGTCCTCTACACATTAGCCAAACCTATGTTTGAAAGGTGGCCGTGCAAGTGAAAAAAACAAGATGGCGGCTGGTTAGAGAAGTGAGCAAGAGGGACGGATAGCGTAAGTTTTGAATCAAAACGTTGTCCATGGATTTAGAATAGGGGTGCTGCCCCCCTATTACGAAGGAGTTAGCAGCGCTGCTGACGCGCGTCTGCCGCTCAACTGCTGTCAAAATTGTATGAAAATTGACAGCAGTTGAGCGGCAGACGCTCATCAGCAACGCTGCTAGCTCGTTCGTAATAGGGGGGCAGGTCTAGGGGTATTTTTTTCTCTTTAATCTGTGCCTATGAGTAATGCTGAATCTGTATAAGCCGGGTATATTAAAAATTCTTCTTTTGTATAGGTATTACTTGAAGCGAGACACAAACTTAACTGAAACGTGTTATCATCATAAACCACTAGTGGTGTAATGTAAAGTAAAAAACACACGTTGGAAATTTCTTGGATTATTATTTTAAAAGCGGTATGATAAGAGCCAATCGGCGAGCAGCTGTGATGAAAAATAAGTTCCTATAGTTGCTATCCAAATACTCTAGTTGAAATTGAATTGATTGTTCGTTGTAGGAATAAATACAAGAATCAGAATACTTATTTTTCATCACAGTTGCTCATAAAGTGGCTTTTATCCCACCGCTTTTAGGGTCATACATAACCCAAGATATTTTCGACGTGTTTTGTAATGAAAACCCGATCGAGTCTGTTATACTTTAATTTATTAAATATTCATAATAGGTTAGGTATGATATAAATACGAAAATATTTGATTGCTTTATTATTTATTATAATTATGTAGGATTTTCTGTGTGGTTAGGAACGTAAGTGTGAAGAAAAAGGACGGGATGAATGGATGCTTAAGGATTGAAAGAGATAGCTGAAAGGGAGAATGGAAGATGATTGAATGACGTTAGGACGTGTAAAGTTTTGTTTTATCAATTTAATTAAATAAATCCAAGTTTTGCCACGAAATCAGTATTTTTCTTCCCGGCCCCACGCAAAATTCTCCTACAATTATTACTAGATTTTTTAATGTCGGCTGTATGGGGGTTTTTTTCACACCACTAGGACGCCACTGGTTATATAGTTATCATTTATTTGTGCTAAGTCACGGCGGAATTTAGTGTAAATATAAACCTAGAGGTTTAGATTTACCTAAATTCTAGAGAAATCTAATTAAGAAATTTGTGACTAAGATGTTTCCAGTAAATAAAGTCAATAAGTGATTTAATTTAGGTACGTGATCAGTAGTAACATCGTGAATATTATTACATCGCTAGTTAACATCAATGGTATTTACTGACTTACAGGCAGTAGAACAATTTCTTTTCATTATTCGGTGATTAGATCGTCAGAATAAGGCATGTATTAAGTATTATACATACTGTAGAAATGAGAGCTGTCAAAATGCAATACTTTTTCGTTAGGTCGGTTGCAAGTTCTGTTAATAACAGTTACAATTACGAGTAATATCTTACTTCTTGGTACCTATGATATAAAGTAGTCACATTTTGATAAGTTTAAACATAGCCTATCATACAGTCTGGGTAACTAGAACAGAGTTTTCACTTATACTATGAAAACTGGTAAATTAGTACTATTGACATAGAGGCGATAAAAGGAAATATTACTTATTTTCTAATTTCAATATCGGTTTACTCGTTCCCTAATTTGAATTCGGGGACAAACAAGAAAAAATAATTCCTGCCTGTCCCCGAATCGACATCGAATTTAAAATCGGGGACAGACAAGAATTATTTTTTCTTGTTTGTCCCCGAATTTGTATTCGGAATTCATTTTCATTAGTATTCCTATCTGTCCCCTCTCGGGGACAGCACGAGGGGACAAACAGGAACAACCCAAAAATTGTATTAATTTTATGTACCTATCTGGTGAAACAGGTACTAACCGCTCAGTTTACTTCTCAGTTCTCATACAATTTGTTATAATAATATGAAAATAATATATAACTCCTAAGCAGCAGAGAATTTAGTGTTTTAGATTTTCAGAGCTGTTTACTATATTACACGGTAAAAATTCCGTAAGTACTATTTAAAATGTAGTTATGTAGGAATGAGCTATCCTCTGAGGTATTTCCGCTGACCTACAACATGGGGCACTTCAAACGACGCGTAAATCGAGTCTTTCACCCAGTTGCAAAAACGAAAATTAACTTTTAAAGTCGACTTTAAAGCTTCATCTTCCATTAAACTGTTGTCCACCCTACAGTTTAAGGACTCAATTATCTTTAATGCCGCCATTAAGATTGATTTAAATGCTATGCCTATAAATTGTAAAAAAAAATTTGCTTATATGTCTTTACAAATATGACTTAACCAAATATTTACATTTTATTATATACATCCCGGATTAAGATGCCAATGTTTCCAATGTCACGTCACATTCATCAGCCTACATTCGGTTTTCCATCGATCTTAAGACTTTTATTCCAATAAGTTGACCTGCAGTAAGTGCAGATTTTTGTCTATGTTTTTCATTGGCTGCTCTACACCATCGACCTATAACTTCACACGAGAACTAATCCAAACCAAACGGAAGTTTACACCAATACCATAACCACATGTATCTTCAACACGATCATGAAAGGAACCTCCATGTATATTTCTTTACGTCACAAAATAAACCAATTAGTTCCAAACATGAAAACTTAATCAGCTCTCTATTGTCTGATCCTCGGCTTATGTTCCATAATCTCCGATGGTAGATGGTAGACGGTAGCCGGCAGGAGCAAAAATAAACAAAGCGTTATTCAATATACCCCTGTAGTGTAAGCAATCACTTGATGGTGGGGCGACGGCGGATCGTTGGGCTATTAGATCTGCGATTAATAAGGGTAGTAGGTATAGTATATATGTACGGATTACACCGTACAATAATGTAGATAAGGATATGGGAAAAGTTATTAGATTTAAGCTGAGTTTGTGATGTAGTGGCAATGGGTTAGATAGCGCGCCTATTGACTGTTTGGGTCACATCCCACCGTAAAGATCACATCTATCGAGCAACCGTCATCCCATTTCGAAAAAATATAAAAATATCTCTATTAATTATTACTTAATAGAGATATATTAATTTTAGTATTAATTATTTATAATAAATAACAATATTAATGTCAATATGAAATTTATAAATTGTAATTTTTGGTCTTGTATTATTTTTGGCAATAAATATTTTAAATTGTAGAAGTTTAAAGGCTAAATCCAAATAACTCATAAGTCAAGTAGATGACTAGATTGTAATATAAATAGAATGACTAACGAGGCATTCTAGGAATAGCAAAATATTTAAAAATATTTAAAAAAAAATCCGTTCAAAAATCAGACAATCTAATAAAAAATAAAATAAATAAATAACGCCCAACGATCACATACATAGATCCTGGACCCTAACTAGGATTCCCTGTATCTAGGGACCCAAGAACTACGAGGACCATAGTCCCACAACACCCAGACACAGAACAAGTATTTGCGCTTTTTTTTCGGGCATAAATCCTTGTACTGTAGCGGGAATCGAACCCGCCACCTCCAGGTTATGAGCCGACCTGCTCAACCACCACACCACGGAGGCTGTCAATAAGTGTTAAACACTACGTAGGTTTGTCGAAATAAGATTTGGACAAAATGAGACGTAGACATACTAATACTTAGACATACTCTACACTCGTAGTTACTAGGTTAGTTTGAGAATAAGGTATTTTTTTATGTCAATTCAAAATGTAAGCCCTCAAAAATAATAAGATTAAAATTTGATACAAGCTTAAACATATTTCCATATTAATCCAAGCTTTGCAAATAATGTTAAACTCGCTACCGCTCTTGCCCTGTCAAACTTCATAGCCCTACTCTCCCCTGCCTCGCTAACTTGACAGGCCCGACTGACACATCCGAAATCTCAGCGACATTCTTCCAGACATCTCCGCGAACAATGCACCGAGGGTGCCATGACGTTACCCCCCAACAAATAGAGCGTAATGGCTACGGGGCCCAGGGAATCTTGCGTAACGAGGGTCTTTAGAGGGAGAGGATATCCGGACCTCAAGTAGTCAGATCGATTAAAATACGATGGCCGATTTAAGAGCTTCAACATTGTCGTAATATATTATTACTTTCATCGTCCACAATGTAAGGCTTTCTGCAAATGATTGATAGGTACTTATTGCACACACTCTTTGCTATTATAGTTTATTCTGGCGTTAAAATTACAAGTTAAGTAAATAGCTCAATCAAAGAAAACTAGTTCTTAAATTTTAATTAGAAAGACTAAAATGTCCTACACTTACCTACATTTTATTCAATGTCTCCCTAAAGAGCATCTATGAAAAGAGTACTCTCAAAATACTGCAACAAAAATAAATAAAATGTATAGGTCTATAAATATGGTAACACTCAAATTGGACATTGGCCTATCCCCATACTGGTTAAAATTCAGCGTGAATTTTTCAATCGCGCTGGATGGTGAAATTCTTGTTTTTTCTTACGCGAAGAACGTCTACCTAATCAATAGCAGCCAATTTATAGACGAAAGGGTAAAATGTATACCTACTGTAAAATTTGAACTAAATACCTCTATTGCGGCTTCCCTTACACTTAGAGCTGACTCAAATGAAGTTTCCTTTAAATTAATTAATCACACATACAATGGTGAAGTCAGCACGTTCCGATCGCTTCATTATCCGAGCCACGGTCGAGTAGGCGCGTCGGTCATGCGTCGACAGTATTATTCTGTTTGACTATCCTTAAACCCGTTGCAAGGGACCACGGTGGCTGCGGACTTAGGAAATTAAACCAATTTTTGTGATTCTTAGGCCAGTATTAGGCACAGCTATACACTCAGTTGTAAAATCATCAGATCAAATAGTTAAAGAAAATCTCTACTAAGACTTGCGCATCAATCGTAATGGCATAAAAACCTTACGAATTTTTAGAATTTGGTATTTTAATGGAGCAAGTGTAGTGGATCACTTAAGTGAAATGACTACCTGGAGACAGCCATGGGGAGTCGATGGATACAGGAGTTAATCAGCTGCTCAAAGGTGTGATCTGTAGGGGAGGCCTATGTTCGGCAGTGGACGCCTTCAGGCTGATATTTTTGTTGATGATGATGATGATGATGGTGATGATGGTGGTGATGATGATGATGATACCATTACCGAAGAAGATCAAGAAGAAGAACTGTACTTACATTCCGTCGCTACGAAAGATTATATAACTAAGAGACCCCTTCAAGGTGATCACAAATTATAACAATCAGAATATAGTACAAGAGTAATTAAAATAATTCCAAGGTTCATTCTCTCCGTACATTTAGCCCTTACCTCAACCGAGTTGGGGTAAATTGGTAAATTACCCGCAGCGCGCGGTATTTACCCGGTCGCCCCTTGCTCTTTTTGTTCAAACGCTGGCTTGCATTTCTGCTACCGTATCGATTGGTGTCATTAAACTTTCATGATTGTGTTTTTTTTTACTGGCAAAGTATGATTATAGAGTAGACCAATCCATGGTTAGCATTCGGATGACTTTTATTCATTGTTTCAAAATTGAAGTCAAAGAACATGACTGATTTCATCTTTGATTATGTGTGATTTATTCCTGGAACTTAGTATTATAACCTAGAGTGATTGAATAATTTCCAAAAATAACATATTAACTGCTACAACAGGAACGTAATATTTATAAGAAACAAAAAAATCTAAATTCATGACTAACACAAAAACAACAAAGAAACAAAAAACAAAATGTTACAAGCCCCTGCGTCATGCCACACCAGTGTATTGAAAACTTATTAGTTTGTGTTAATCCAAAAACAGCAATCAAAGTCCTTACTCCAAATAATAACGCTCAATATTTCTAAAAGGTCATTAAGCAGAAAATACTCACTAATTTTGAGCCTTTGATGCAAAGCGCACCTAATTATTATTATCAATGTACACTGGCCTTATTAAAACTTTGTATGAAAAGCTGCTAATTACGAACCAATTCAGTGCGAGTCCCTTTTACGCACCTCGCACACTTCAAACTTTATTGAAGCTGCGCAACTGCTCAGATGTTCAACAATTTTTCATATTATTTCTTTATAAGTACATTACAATGAGAAAATTTACATTAAGTTCTAATTCGAGATTTATTATTGTTTTTTAGCAGCATCACTGATATAATTGTAATTTTCCAGGTAATATTCTGCCGCCAAGCAATAGATTGGCAAAATGCTACTGTGTTTCGGTTGAAAGGAACTGTCTGTGCAAATGAGACTGACCCGATCTTATTGCCCAATCACTTAACGCTTGTACAGATGATCATAATTTTATAATGGTTTATGTTCTGGTCTCCGACGTCCTGTTGATGATCTTGTGAAAACCGCGGGAAGCTGATGCATGGATGCAGAAGGCGAGCAGCCAGTCAAAGTAGCGCTCTCTGGGGGAGGCCTATGTTCAGCAGACATCTACAGGCTGCTATTGATGATGATGATGATGATGGTTTTCTGGTCTCATAATGTTTGAGCTAATAGCCACCTGTTTGATCTAAGTGGTGAATGTGCGTATGGCTTTATTTTTAAACGTGTACATCTAGTTAACATGGAACTTTCCAAGTTTAACATACTGTTTTTAATTAAAATTTCACGGCATCGAGGGAGTTGAGACCGTTAAAACAAACCACTCTAATGAGTATTATTAGAGAGTACGTTTCTAACAATGTGTGCTTTGGCAACACTATTTAGTCCATAAACAAGCAATTGATTTTCTATGAAACGTTTTATACGGAATGGAAGAAAATAATGGTAATGAAATAAATTCATGCATCGTTATGGTATCATCAACTTTATTCCCACTGCTGGGACACCGACCTTCTTTTAAATTGAGAAAGTGTAGGTCATATTAATCCACCACATATTGCAGGTTGGTGACCACGAACCGGAAGATGCAGCGAAAACTGGCCCTCACTAAGTGGACTGACGATCTGGGGAAAGCCGTGGCGAGCCGTGCTTTCTGGGGGAGGCTTATGTTCAGTAGTAAATGTCTTCAGGCTATCGATGATGATGATGATGATGATGATGATGATGGTAAAAGCTACACCCAACGTTTTGAGCACAGACTAGCGTCGTAGGATCTTTGGAAATGATATCACTCACAACTTGAATAAGGTTGCATCATACATTTTAACATGACATGCATCCGAGCACTTGGGGACGTGAAATTGTTCAGTTGAAACTACTAATTTTCAAAATTACAAAACACATATTAATCCAAAACCTTTACCGTCCACTATTTAGTTACATACAAATGAAAACAAATGTCCGTTTCAACACAGCTTTTTGCTCATTTTTTCGCAATAAACCATCACCGCTGGAATTAATATCGGCGGTCGCGTAATAAGAACAGATAGCTGTTGTTTGTCTCACTCACCGGGTAATGCAGAAAATGTGAAAACTGGAGTAAACTGTGTATTTTTGGCAAAATTTTACTTATAGTTACTACGGAGCGATTGTAGTACCATGCAATCTGCAGCGTCACTAATTAATCGCTATCTTTAATAACGACGAAACCTTGCACACTGACACCTGTTTTTTTTTGTAGCGTTTGCTTACTTTACCGAGATTAATTAAGCATTTTTTCTTTCAGGAACACCAATAGCTTTCATAATAAATTCCATGATTAACCAGTATTCCCATGGTAGCGTGTAGCTATCACTATGTAAAGCGGTGGTATCGGCTCCTTCAACCAGTAAGGCAGTAGCCGTCTGTTCTCGCTAAAAGCTCGAATGAGGCTGACTAACCAAGTGATCACTCCAGCTCTACTACCCGTTGACAACCACCCAACATCACTGGCTACAGTTTACACAATACAGTGCGTCCATAGGATTGCTTGAGCTGTCTACGAAACTGGAGCTTCGTAAGCAGTTACGACCGAAGACTTTTTGGTCCCTGTACGAAACCAGTTGCGATCGAAGAGTTTATCAAACCAGTTAAACAATATTAAACCTTCAGAGTTTTGTTACATATCAAGATTCTTTAGTAACAGGACAAATATCTGGCCACATAGAAATTCCGTTCAAGCGATGAAGTAATATAGGTTACGGGGCGTTGTTAAGTCAAGCCTTAAATTAATTAGCCTGTACAAAGCTGTGGGAAGTTACCTAGTGATTTAAATGCTTACCCTTTCATAGGTTTATGCCATTTAAAAGAGCCATAAAAGTTTTATTTATGTAAGTTAAACTCGCAACTAAGATGCAAACGCACCTTTCACGACAGTTTTACGTTCAATCTTCGCATGTTGTTTACAGCCTCTTTCCAATGGGCTATTGTATGTATTTTATAACCACCGCAGACTCTATTCTTATAACCGAGTTTAAAATAAAATAGAGGTTAAAAAATATCATCATCATCATCATCATCATCAACAACAGCCTGAAGTCGTCCACTGCTGAATATTTTACTACTTATTTATTATGGTGGCTGTGAAGTCAGCGCGAAATACAACATTTCGCGCTGACTTCACAGCCAGTAGTAGCAAAAATTAAGCATAAGTAGGTAAGGTAACTACTATTTTATTATCTGTGGCAGAGGTAAGCGGTGAGCGCAGCGTGCGGGGATTTTGCCGCTCACTTCAGACCCGCCATTGAGTTTGAATCCCACTAATTTGTAAATTTCTTTTCCTATTTTATAGGCATAGCATTTGACCACTGTCTCACCTTATGGTAAGTGATGACGAGGCCTACGGTGGTGCATGCTTGCCCAAACCATGTTTTTGATAGTGTTGTTTATTAATTCAAAAGAATTATAACTGGCGTTAAAAAGCACGATTTATTATATTTATGTATTTATATAATATTCAAAACCAATTCAGTGAATACGTAAACGTTTTTCGATGCAAAGCTCTAAAGTGTGCGAAAGGTTTTACAGCAATAAAAGTGCATCTTCAACCATTTGCCACTCAACAATGTATGTTAGCGATTTCCACTTCTGCGTTTTGTATGTCTCAAAGGGCAAAACATACAACAAAGAATCACCATTCAAGTGCTTACCATAATAGGCGTCTTAGGGCTGCCACACACGTTATGTTTTTTGTTACTTACTTTTATGAGCAAAAGGTGGCGCATAGTAGCTCAGATAATTCTTTACTTTCAGTTATTTTTCCACGTAAAATAAGTTATTTAGCGGATAATTTTTGACGGGCCCGATAGCTCAGTTGGTATTAACCCTGCCTTCTGAACTGAGGGCTGTGGGTTCGATTCCTACCCAGGACAAACATTTGTGTGATGAACATAGATGTTTGCTCTGTGTCTGGGTGTTATATTGTATTCTATGTATGTATGTAAATACATCGGCTGGGCAGCGTTCGGGAAGCTTCGACCTATCTTTACGTCCAAAATACCACAAAGCCTGAAAACAAAAGTTTTCAATCAATGTGTGTTGCCAGTGATGACTTATGGAACTGAGACGTGGTCTCTAACTGTTGGCCTCATTACTAAGCTCAAAGTCGTGCAACGAGCTATGGAGAGAGCAATGCTCGGTGTTTCCCTGCGAGATAGGATCCGAAATGAGGAGATCCGCAGGAGAACTAAAGTGACCGATGTAGCTCTTAGGATTGGCAAGTTGAAATGGCAATGGGCAGGCCACATCGCTCGTAGAACTGACAACCGATGGGGAAGAAAGGTTCTCGAGTGGCGACCACGAACTGGAAGACGCAGCGTGGGCCGGCCCCCCACTAGGTGGACCGACGACCTGGTGAAAGCCGCGGGGAGCCGATGGATGCAGGAGGCGAGCAGCCGCTCTAAGTGGCGCTCCCTGGGGGAGGCCTATGTTCAGCAGTGCACGTCTTCAGGCTGTTAATGATGATGATGATGATGATGATGTAAATACAAACAAAAAGTATCTAAGTATTATATCAGTTATCTGGTTCCCATAGTACACGCTTTGCTTAGTTTGGGGCTACATGGCGCTGTGTGAAATGTCCACACATATTTATTTATTATTTATTTATTTAATTTATCTAGAAACTAAAAAGAAAAAGAAGAAGTAAAGAAGTATTAAAAGAGTCCTCTCTAAGGGTAGGCATCGCACCGGCAATGCCCTTGGTGTTGCAGATGTCCATAGGCGGCGATGACCATCAGGTGGGCCGCCTGCTCGTTTGCCACCCATTAAATTTAAAAAAAAACTGTCAAGCGGTCCTCCAGCCTCTCATTTGGGATTCGGTACCAAATTCAAGTATAGTGTGTTGCCCCGTGGTTGCCCCCTTCAGCACTCAGTGTAGTCTCTTAAGACAGCAGGATGGCTTTTGTTAATGTGATAGTAAACTGCTACCCTGTGAAAAATGGCTGTTTGATTTTTTTATTATAATGAATGACGGGACGAGCTGGTCGTTCACCTGATGTTAAGCGACACGGCCGCCCATAACAGTTGCAGTGTCACTCGGAACTTTAAAATAATAAAATGACGCGTGACACTGTACTGTACGTCATCCTGAGACATCACACAGTTTGGGAGTCAGATTATTAGACTGCACGATCAGATCGTAAAGTTTCATTTGCCCAGTAATTTCACTAGCTACAACGCCCCTCACACCCGAACATGGTAGTACTTGCACACTACTGCTTGGCGGCACAATAACTGATAAAGCCGTGGTACCTATTTACACAAAAAAATGTGTAATTGAAAAAAAAAATGAAAAGATTTGATTACAGCAAAAGATGGAAACATTTTAACACAACAGCTTACTAACCATTGCTAGATCAAGTTTTCTTGTATTAATGTTATTCTTTACACTAACTGTAACCTACAACATTTAGATTCGTAAAATTGACACATTTCCATACTCCTGGAACCACACGGTGGGTTTAACGCGAATTGGCCACTTCCGCGTCGTAAATCAGCTTTACTTCTCTACAGACGTGCTACATGGAACCAGCGGCCAATACCGTGTGTAAGCACTATCTTTACCTCTTTAGTCACGGTTAAGTTTCGATGTGGAACTCTCTTTGTGAAGGGATTTCTTGGAAATATTAAGGTTTTCTGTAAAAAAGTAACTTATTTTCGTACAAAATGGATTACCATTATATCATATACTTACTATGTCAGTTATGGATTAATCATTATTCAAGGAAAGAGTGTGTTTCAAACAATTGAAGGAATATGTAGTGCATCGATGAAAACGACATCAAAAGAATGTACAAAAGAGCACCAATTGAAGTGAGATCATTATTACTATGACATATCAATTTTTTTCTACTAAGTCGACAGAAATAACTATAACTATTGGTAGATAAGATTTCCTGATTATTTTATTTTTGTTGTTTTGGTTTCAATAAAGAGCTTATCTATCTATACAGAAAAAATTGCTAAAATACTAAGTTTTACCATTACAATAAGAAGGAGTAAACTCGAAGATTTTGAAAGAACAGAGGCATATTATTTCCATGCCACTGCCAAAATAATAAATGATTGCCATTGTTTCTAACTATGATTTACGTCCCAACTGTATTGGTTAATAAAACCCGATAAATTCAAGTACAACCCAACCGACGCCTTCAACACGTTAATAAAACAAAAAGGGCCAAATAAAAGAATAAATAACGAAAGTATTCTTAATAAACTTGTCACGCGAGAGGGTGAAAGTTAATTTCCTGTTTCGTCCAGACTACGATATTAGGCTAGTTGTATAGTGGGAGCTACGCTATGCTATTAGCATGTGTCTAATGAGATGACAGACAAGTTCCTAATTTACCACCCATCACTGCTTTTGGTGCCACACTTCCACATTTACCTACAATGTGTATTAACGCTTTAAAAATTACTCTGGTTAGGACGGTGCTTTAAATTATATTTTATACTACTTTGGTTATTGTTGATGTAATAGTTAATAAATAAAAGTAAGGGAAAAAAACAGCTAAATCGCGCATGCGCAGCTAGTGATAGTAAATGTTGCAGAAGTTAAACGCACAAAATTGACAGACTGATATACAACCTTCATTTCTACTCTTGCCTTATTATTTCGCTTTTCATAAATCATACAAGCTCATTCATATTTTAATGACCTGTCAGTCAAATTGTCTCGACCGAGTATCGGTTTATTACCCGCAATTGTAATCTCGTCTCATAAAACATTGATGACGTGCAATTTCGTTTTTAAATATGCTGTCAGTAACTGCCTACTTTTGATTTTATTCGGATCATAATTATTTTAGTAATAAGTGACAGTTTGAAGTACAAGGCAGAAAAGTTCACTCATCACTGCCAATAAACTCATCCATAAGTACATCTGTGAATGCGTGGAGTTTCACACACAAATAGGTATATCCTCTTCTCACTCTTTCACTCCTTGTCTTTCTTTTTCTAGAGATCAATATTTAATATTTTCTATCACACATTTATAAATCTGGAATGAGCCACCAACTAAAATTATTCCAAAATTCGTGAAGCATTTAAAAGAGTTAGCAGCTATAGGTAATACTTATCGATAACTGCTTATAATAACAAAAGGGTCAATCATGATGGAACGTATCTTTTATAGAATAGCATTAGCTACTACACAAACTTTGCAAGGGAAAAATTAGTGTTTTATTAGCGACCACGACTCGTTGGTGATATTTACCCTACAAGTCGGGGAGAGTAGAAAAAGCGTTGGGTAATTTGATTTTAGCAACGCAGCACCGAGCGTGATTTCTTTCTTCCCTCAAATGATAAAAAGCTTCTTACGAATGTTTTACTTCAGAATTTATGTTCTAGAGTCGTAGAAAAGTGGGAAATGATTGTGTATAAATTTAAAAGTTGGCAATCTTTCGTTCGAATTGCGACGTAAATTTTTAAAGTGAATATAAACAAAAATATGAATAATGAATCACGGCTTGTTACGTAGAACGACAAGTATGTACATCGAATGTACCGCATATCGCGCTACCTAGGCATCGTCACCGCCGTGTCAGCGTGATTTGCACACATGGAGAAGATGTACTAACACATGGAAAAGCGCTGACCAGCAAAAGCGTGAGACAGATCGCGACCACCGTCTGCGTACCGCCCGCGCCCGCGATCCCCTCTAGGCTCCGCGAGGCTTACATCATCCTCCCCCGGTACTTGTTCTCGATCGTCGAGACTTGTCACATGTAGATATAATTAATTTTAGGACCTAACTATAGTTATAGATGTAAAAACCTTAAATAAAAGGCAAAAGTTCATCATCTGGTTTTACTTTATTACACCCGCTGCAGCCCCTCTATAATTGGCTGAACGATTCCGAAAATCGGCATTCCAAAGTATATAAATTAAGGTTTAGTTATATTGTATATAAGTACTTACTTGTTACGCATCATAAAAAAAGCAAAAAAAAAGCAGGTATTTATTCCAAAACAAAATTTTACTGCCTAAAAATTAAAATGTATATCAAAACATATGTACCTTATGTTGCAATAACTTCATAGCATTTTCCTCAATATCCGCAGCCAATTCTACATTTAATCTCAACCGAGGGATTGCACCAACCTTCTTTACTTTGGAAATCGGATGGGGTAAAAGAAATCTAGACTTACAAACGCAGACGTATCCCCTCGGGAAATACCTAATCGAAAGTTGCAATGCTCAATGCAAAAATGTGAAGTTCATAATTTGTGGTTTAGTTGAGTGGGCTTCCAATCGCAAATAATTTAAAGGTAGAGTTTATTATGAGACACAAAATAAAAATAATTTTGAGCCGTAAGCAGAAAGAATAAAATCTAGGTTGAAAGCGAATGCTTTGCGTAAGACAAAACTACGTAGGACATGAGTGTATAAATCCAAACTGTGTAAGAATCCAGAAAAAAGAAGGAAAATAATGAAATAGACCTAAAGGGCACGCTCTCAGGAGTCTGTGGTAAAGCAGATTCCAAAAATAAAAAAAAAAGTATACCTAAACTGAACGGGACTAGAACTTCGATTGAATCGCGCTATGAGGAAACAATTCAACTAGATGTCAACAGACTCTATGATGAGATTGCAAGATGTTTTTAAAAACGGAAGTAACTTGAAACATTCCATATGAAAATCGCAATCGCAATTAGGTACACACTAAAGCAAACATATCAGGGTTATCACTTATCAACGAGCTTGCTCAAGAAAATGTTCGTCAAAATGCATGCAGTATTATTTGCTCGTGTCACCCCTTCAAGGGATTAGGCGTAGGGCTCCTTGATTAAAGGGCTCCAAGGAAGTGCCTTTCATTTTATGGCAAAGAGTAATCAAAATCGGCGGGGGATGACTTTGGATGAATAGGGCCTGATCAAAAGATGTTCAATCTCTATTGAGGGTCTATTTTGAATAAGTGTAGACCTTGATTTGGGTAAGTCTGCAGATTCAGATATTCAACATTAAATATTTTATGCTAAAATGGGCGTACGGATGACAACAACTCACCTGATGGTAAGTGACAAAGCTGTCCAAGGTAGAGCACGCATGCCCATGAGATGCCCACTCACTATTGACCTGAAAAGACCCAGGTTAAACCCAGGAGGAAACACTGTTGCTGGAAGTGCATTCTATTTCATCGAAAATTTTTAATGTTAATAATTATCTTCACTGTACGGTATCAATATCTTAATCCACGTATGTATCTACCATAACCTTTGTGTGGGCATGAGCAGACCCGTTGTTTGGGCTAAGAATTTTTTTCTGCTCATATTGCTAATATCTTTTACGACTGGTTGTTCTTCTTTTTGCATGAATTTCTGTGTGGACAGAATAGGTAATAGTTACTATGCTAGCGGACAGTATTCAGCAATGGTAAACCCAAAACATTGCAGGTCCGCAGCAGCGGCGGTACCATAAACCCTTTACGGGGTCATAAACGTCACCGTCCAGTTCTACGGCCATGTTTCAACTTAATAGTGAATGGTAACATAAATTAACCGGTTTATGTGCTTTTAAGAACTTATATAGCGAACTGAGTTAATGATACGTCATTATTTGGATCGTGATGTTTTACGATGGTTCAGTGATCATTATTACATGTAATTTTTGTAAGTAACAAATCAAAATTAATTAAGATATCACAATTTTATATACTTACATACACTTTTATATAATTTTTCTTTTGAAGTGGTGGACCAGTTTCATCATCATCATTAACAGCCTGAAGACGTCCACTGCTGAATATAGTTCTCCCTCAGAAAGCGTCACTTTGAGCGGCTGCTCGTCTCCTGCATCCATCGGCTCACGAGGTTTTCACCAGATCATCAGTCGACCAAAAAAAATCAGCTTCATTTTCATAAGAACTGGTTGTTTTAATGCCATTCATGCAGCCTGCATTTCTAAGCCTTCTGAATGAACTATGTTCAATATTAATGAACTATGAACTATGTAGAATTTATAGGTGCATACCTGTGCTTGCGATACTTTTAACAACTCTACCATGCCATCATTCGTAATAACGTGTCATTCAACCAAACATCAATGGCGTATGATTGGCAAGCATCTAAACGAAGCCAATAGATCATTTAAACGCGCTTCGAACCAAACGCGACCCTCACAATAGAATTTCCGATACGGACACCAAACAATATATTGAGCGCTTGTGACGGTTTAGGTGTTGTACAGATTTTGGAGACTTTAGTGTATGTTATAAACCCGCGTTAATTGATGTTATAAAGTTCGGTAAAGACCAACACCAAACAAAATGAAAATAGGGCTCAAAGCCTTTGTCCCATAGAATCAAATAATGTTATTAAAATTAAAATTTTATTTCAGTAACATTATTGTTACTTATGTTAATGAATGCATCCCTACTATACTTAAAAGTTTTTAAAGAACCCTATAAAGGGTGGGATTTTAGACTTAATTTTAGGCAGTCTTTATTAGAATAGCATTTTAATTGCCTACCTATCTCTTTTTGCCCTTCCCACGCAGCAAAAAGTTTAATTTGGTTGGTTTCATTTGCAAAAAATATTACTTAAAGCCTTTTCTTTTACTAATACAAGATATTTTAGCTATTTCTTCAGAAAAGTCAATTTTATTCAAATCTATTAATATCACCGTCATCTACTAGAAAAACTGATAATCAAATGGCTGAACAGATTTTCTGGAACCAGAGCACCCAAGTTATAATACCCAACAGAAACGAAAAACTAAAATCATCTGATTCGTCTAGAACCTACGATGCTACAATAGACACACGTTAAGCCTATCATCCTCTGTTTTCATCATCATCATCATCATCATCAGTCCGAAGACGTTGCTGAACATACGCGGAGTGCTACTTTGACCGGCTACTTGCCTCCTGGATCCAACGTTTCCCCGCGGTGTTAATTTCGAAAGCTACTTATGTCGGCGACTTTAGTCCTCCTGCGAATCTTCTCATTTCGGATAGCCGTTTCCCCTCTGTTTTATCGGAGGTTATACACGATTTTGACTAGTAACAAAGTAACATTCTATGCACGACCACCCGCATTCGTCGAACGAAGCTTTTGATGCGTGAAATGACATCTAATTAACGAGTTGCAGGCCATCAGGCGCTATTGATATGACGTATTATGCGTGCAGGCGACATCCGAATTCAAACTAGCTGTGTTTAATTTTTATCTTGGCAGTACATAATCTCAAGGGAAATTTTGTGTTACTCTACCGGTATGGATTTGTTCAATATGAGGTCGCTGGGGGATAGGTCAAGGATATAAGATAATTCAAAATCTGAGGACAAAAACTGACTAGAAAGTTTAAAAAAATGTCGTATATATAGCATGGATTTGAAGCAAGCAAGACTATGTATAAACTAATAATATTCAAAGATCTCTACAGGGCTTCTCTATTTGGTACTATCGACCACAGCAAGTCATACTTTCTCTCATACGTAGCTAAAAGAAATGAATTAATTTAACATTAAAGTATTGTTTCAGTGAAACACTTTTCGTTATCAGCAAGTTTTGGCTACAAAGTCATCGGTTCACGATAAGCAGAGAGAAAGACGTTGTTTTTTTCAGGCGTGGCTTGGTAAGTCACCCAGTTGACGCCGCTATTTAGTTGCCGGCCAAAATAACGGGCAGGTGAGCGATTAACAAAAGATTATTTACTGTTTCATGCATGAAACAGCTATGATCAAGTGTTATTTGGAACGGGCCATTAACTTCAGTATTTACAGTCATTAATTAGGGCGTTTATTTTGTTTTGTTAATCAGGTGACAGCGATCGCCCCCTGGTGTGTTTGTGCAGTGAAGTGTTAATAGTTAAGTTATTGTACTGTTAATGTTTCATTGATGTGTGTCATTTGGTAATAGTTGATTGGTTGTTCTAACATCCTAACTGACATCAAATAATACGCAGAGATATTGTCGAGTCTCTTTGTTTATTTTGCCGTATTTACAATGGGGATTGCTCTAAAGAATTATTCGACCTGATACCGGCATCACGTTTTTACCATCGCACCTCTCGCCACCGTGAAGAAGCTCATCCACACATTATTGAGTCGTGAAAGTCACATACGACTCGGTTTATGCGCACTTTCTTACCGTACACCTGAAGATATGGAATGGTCTTCCACCAGCGGTCTTTCCCCCAGAGCTACAACATGCAGCGATTTTAAAGAAGGGTCAGAAAAGCATTATCACAGAGTAACCAACGCATATAGTGGCATGTCTAGTGTTACAGATGTCCATAGGCTACGGTGACCTCTTCCCATCAGGAGGGCCATATGCTTGTTTGCTACCTATAGCATGAAAAAAAAATGTGAAGTTATTTTATTAATCCATAATTATTACTGTCTCTTTAGTAGGCTGGAAAATGAGTGATTTCAAAAATACAGAATACTATAAATCGTAATTTTGAGCTTTTGAACAATTGAATCCACGCTTTGGTCTTTCATTTTTTTTGCATTGGTAACAGTAGATTATGTCTCTA
Organism: Ennomos erosarius; assembly: GCA_963580505.1. Classification (NCBI taxonomy): domain Eukaryota; kingdom Metazoa; phylum Arthropoda; class Insecta; order Lepidoptera; family Geometridae; genus Ennomos; species Ennomos erosarius. The sequence goes on along the minus strand of OY756983.1, from coordinate 1,319,818 downwards.
CTTGTATTGAGTGCAGTGCATTAGTGTGCGTAAAACTATAGAAACAGTAGTTCTAAGATCACCTTCTGCATGTATGTTCTACCACAAAACCACTCGAGCTGCGATAGCATTCTCGGCAGCGGCACGACGCAGGCCTCCAAGCCGGATGTCTGAGAATCAGACGTATACAGTATACATCACACGAGACAGTTACCTATGTTATGCAGGTATGTGATGCTATTATGGCGTCAATATAGATTAATCTATGTCATAACTTCGAATATCAATTATTATCCAAATATTTCCTTTACCAACATTAAAAATACCCATTTTAGAAGAATTTCCAATAAAAATGAACAACGTGTCAGTCAGTATTACACAAGAGTTTTATTACCAAAAGTCTGTACCGTTTGCAAATACCTAGGACGAGTCAGGGACAGGGAACACGCATTCTGGAGTACCATGAAGCAAGCACGTTTCGGATGTCTGAGAATTGGACGTACGCGATGCATGGTCATAAGATGTTGCTTTCTTTATAAGTCATGTTAGGAACCTTTAGAGTGGTAACTAAACAAGGTTGGTAGATGGCCAGGCCAACAATCACGTCGCTCGCACATGTTAGGAACCTCAATACAGTGGTAACTAAACTAAGAATACCATTAGGGTGGTGGATGGGTAGACCGCTCGCAGAACCGTTTGATAGAACCGTGGGATAATTATTTTAAGCTTTTTTAAGATTTTCCTGTAGATTTCAAATCAATGATTTTTGGAAAGATAATTTTTACTTATCTTTACAAAAAGTTTGAAGATTTCATTTTTCTAAACAAATATTTCTGCTGGTATGATAATAATTTACTAAGCTGGTTTCAGTAACATCTTAGCGCCGACATTTCAAAGCTCGCAACCGGAACGTCGGATTCACTGCAATCGAACATCTCCGCTGCATTCTAGAGGTTATATTCCTGAATTACAGGGAATATCCCTCAGAACAATAATTTTTAATTTCTACCATAACCTCAGATTAGTAAGGTATAAAATTGAGTAGCAAATAACATAGATTCATCAGAAGGCTGGGGTATTGCATTCTGAGGAATTGAAGGCCTATCCATGTAGCGGTGAAGTTTGATTTTCTTACTTCAAACTGGAATTGTTGGTATGTTTTTCGTATATCTTTTCCAAGTTTTCTAAATATCATTATAGATGGTTTTTATTATTGGACATGTTTATGATTGGACATTTCTATCATTGGACATTTTTATCATTTATTGGTGACTTTTATCTTTGGAGATTGACTTTTGCCATTTATATTTTTGGAAATTATTATTCGTGTAAATCTATCTGTCCACCCCACGGCATGCGCACTCCCAAACTACACTATGTAACGATCCAGGGTGTCTCGTGACGTCACAAATATAAGAAATAGATTCTCTATTATAAAAATATTTAATTCAAATCATTTTACGAGTAAATAAAAATTCAAAAGTAAAGCAAATATTCGTTTTATACTGCACTAACTGGTATAGGACATAGAGATAGGTGTAAAAGTAAGTATCTAAAGGTAAAATGAGACAGAAGGTTTGATGATGGCAGGGGATTTTATTGTAGAAGAGAAGCTAGTGCTGTTACTGCATATTTCCTTAGCCGGCAGAAGCCTAGCGTTATACACGAAGGAGATGAAAGATTTTATTTCACGCGGTGATGTAAAACATCGTAGATATTATGTAGAATACTTAATATTTGTTTTGAAATCTTTTTATGAGTTAGTTCCAACTGGAAATTTTGACTGCTGAATATTCCGTGTTTAATGTTGCAATCCATTCTAGTGGATAATATTGTTTTACAGACTCTGTATAAGTAGGTAGGTAATCCTTTAGTTGCCACAGGTAGAGCAGACGGAAGAGAAATAGAGATCGTATTCTCACGCATTGACTGAAGCAAACCTCACGAAAGTGGATTAAAAAATAATACTATTTTAGATACAATGCTTTTTCACGAAGCAGGAACTTGAAGGAGGAGGAAATCTTGATTTCTCAAGTGGTTTTAGAAAGTATCGCGACTGTGTATGAATATCGTTATAGTTTCAAAACAGGTAATGTTTTATGCGTCTATTACGAAATAACTTGGAATTTAGAATAGAGTCTTCCTTAGTATGTAATAGGTATTTATCTCAATCAAGCTAGTGCGACCACAAACTGGAAGTTGCAATGTAGGATGCTTTCATTAGGTGGACCGATGATCTGGATCGAGCCGTGGGAAGCCGATGGAAGCGGAAGACTAACGGCTGCACAGAGTGGCATGGGTTCAGGATGGTGGTGGAGATGCTGTTGATGATGATGAGGTTTGATCTGGTCAGAACCGTGGGAAGTCGAAGGAAGCGGAAGACTAACGGCTGCACAGTGTGACATGGGTTTATGTTGATGATGATGCTGATGATGATGTTGAGGGTCGAGATAGGCAAAAGATCTTATAAGATAAGATGCAATATATTTATTTATCTCAATTCTATGGGCATAGTTCAGTTTGGTGAAGTTCAGATTTGACATTGTTTTAATGAATTTTCAATAAAATTTAACTTTTATTTTACAACAATTTTATAATATTTTACATATAGTAATTATTGTCCTTCGTATTTATATGGGTCAAGCATAAGCAGTACCTGTTAGTGACTCCTTACCACACGGATAGGATAGCTAATTGTATAAATTCGAATGAGAATAACGTTTTGTTGATAATTGATATCAATAATATATTTACAACTTACAATACATACACTTTGTTCTACGGATCAAACATAACTTTAGCATATTTCATTATACTGAAATACGTCTTAGATATATGGATGATTTCTATGAAAGTTCAGGAGAAGCCAAGTCAGCCTGAGAATTCATAAACGGTTCAATGTCTATAGTATACAAAATATATGCATAATATTATTATAATATCAATAGATACGGGTATGGAAATGATTAGGAATAAATGAAATGAAACGAAATGATCTTTATTTCCAACACACAATATCGCGAAAGGAACAATATAACACGGAACACAAAAATAAGAAACTTATATAAATATACTAATTATACTCTGAAGCGATATTGCACGATGTCAGAAACAGATCCCGGCTCAGCTCAGCATACAACTTATTATCATTGTGTAATTACTCCGAAATAAATGTCCTGAGTTTTTATTCATCATTATTAATCTCCATTTCATGTCGGCCGAATCTTCGAGAGAGGAGCAGAGGTTCCACACGGCGAGGTTGCGCATAATGCATAACCTACGGGCTCTTCTTTGTAGGACGATTCATCAAGACAGGTCTGATTGTCATTCTTCGAAACTTATTTAAAAGGTCATGTGTTTTCTTATAGATAATAGTATTTAATCTCGACGGTAGATGTATTAAATCTAAATTTACGGTTTCCCAAAAATATTATATCGCTTCGTAACTCGACTTTACAATTATTGTAAAATCAAATATTGTAAAACAAACAAATATTAAAAAAAAATTAAAAGTATTCTGGTAAAGTAAATTCTATATTCATAATCGTTTGAAATAACTTTCTTAATAAATAATTTGAGTTTTATTTATGTTTTTATTTATTAATCTTTAATATAGGATACAACGTAGGAAAGTTAGGGTAACGAATTCTAGACTATCATCATAGAAGGCCACTTTAATAAACCAGATTTAGGTTTAGGATTAATTTATAGTTAGGAAATGGGGCCCAGTAGACGGCGTCATGATAAGCAGAAGAGATTTATCATGTCTTCTTTGTCTTAGAGCTAATATGGTTAAAATAGGCGTAAAGAAATGGTAGAATGGGTTGTAAGCATTTCCGGTAGAAATGATAACATTTTTGTACTAGTGGGGATTCTTGGACTGAAAAGTTGGTAGTGGGCTAAAGTTGTAAGCATTTCCGGTAGAAATGATAACATTTTTGTACTAGTGGGGAATTTTGGCCTAAAAAGTTAGTAGTGGGCCAAATTTGGATTTTATATTTTTAGGTAGTATCTTTTAAGAGAATTCGATATATATATTTGAAGTATGCTTTTGAAATTCTATTAAGAGAAATAATCCATCTTTTCCAAATCAAATATTTACGTGATTTATTTTGTGTAAATTTACAGTTTAGTTGATAAGCGTGTATGAGTAGGCCTTTCAAAGGTTTAGATTGCAGTGAATAGTAGGATAATGGATATTCTAATCTATTAATTTATTCGTGTATTGATTAAGTGTTAGTTAGATATTGTCTCATTACTTTAAAAGGATTTGGATTACTACATTATCACAACGTACGGGTTCTACCACTATTAGGAGACGATCACTTGGCCATAACAATTCTAAAACATACAACAAGCTTAGGTTAATCTTAGGTTCTTTTTCTACGGTATTAGATTTGCTAGCGTTTATTTAATTGCAAATGATAGATTATTTAAAATTTAGTCATTCAAGATAGTAAGTCAAAGATACAATTAGTTAAATTAATATAAGGGGGATAGGAGGGGGGGGGTTCTTACAACTAAACGTTGAAAAAAAAACAGCTATCACGAAAAGCAACGAAAACTCTACTGATGGATTTATGATCCAAGTTTTTGATAAAATATTCTTCAGTGAAACCCATATTAATAAAATAATATTAATATATAATTCAGATCATGTTCATGTATGGAATAGTTTAATTACAGATCCTTAGTCTAAATCATAGTCATAAGAGCCAGAGACATGTCTAGCCTGTCCCATTCCAAATTCATGCATTAACGCAATAGATTCTCGTCTCTCAGACGGAACAATTATCTTAATGAATATGTGGGTATTCATGTGTTCTACGCAAATACTGTCCCGTCTAGTTATATGCCTTGTTGGATATCTAGCTATGATTAGGTAGCTTTTAACGCTTTTATTTCAAGGCCATAAAGCTCAAAGTTGGAAGGCTTAGTTAAGGTATGAGGTTTATGATGTCTGGAAGACTTCTAGTCTAACGACTTTAGACAATTATGGCTCTACGCTCTAAATTCTTTTTGTTTGAGTTAATTAACTTAGCAATTAGCGTTAGTGGGTTGAAGAGGCTATTTCTAATGGTTACTTTTATTACTTTCATTACTTTACTATTACTGTCAAACCTTTGCTTCAATCTTATTGGAAATCTGAGCAAAATTATATTATCTTTACTACCAACTGAAAAAGTTCTTATAAGAAGAAAATGACATTGAGATGTCTAGATAGTAAATTTTTATTCGCAGCCACTTTTCTCGTCTAACCTAGCTTACTCCAAATATTTCTGAGTCATGTGCCTAAACTACCTTGTTTTGATGGAGTTACTCATCATACTGGGAATCTTAAATGACAGGCTTAGAAAATAGTCGATGTAATAGGGAACGTGACTCAGGATGCTTTGTAGAAAAATAGGCACGCAGGAGGGAGATGTTTTGGCAAAATGTGACACAGTATATTCAGACAGATGATATAAACGACCTTTGTGTTTTGATGAAGCATTTTGTTTTGATGAAGAAACTGTTTAAGATAAATATAAATCTTTGACCAATTATTGAATTTGTAATTATGATTATAGAAACAAAAAATGTAAATGCAGTGTAGGTATATGAGTTTAATAATACAGTGTGCTAAAATGTTACAATGTAGGTATGTATAATTTTATAGAGCCATGGTAGAGCACTTAATTATTGAGCATGCACTATGCTTTAAGCTGCTTTTTTGTTATTTCAACTTGAAAACGTTTTAAGGAGCGAGCGTTCTCGTGGATTCTAGTTAGTTTTGCTTGGAGTTCAGTATGAATCCTAAATATTATATTATTTCTCTCTTTGTTTCACTATGATGAGCTTAGATTAGAAGAGGTCTACCTTTTAAGATGACATGATAAAGACTTAGTAGAAGATTAAAATTAGAAAAGTATCCCTTTTTATGCTTAAATGGGCTCACATTTGACAACATCTCACCTGATGGAAAGTGATGATGTGGTGACCCTGGCTAAAAACAAAGAACCGTTAAGCAGAAGAAGAATGTAGCACCTTAATGCAAAACTGAAGCTGTTCTCTCTTCTCATTCAAATGCTGCCAGAAACTAAACAAATCTAATTAATTCGTTTAGGTACTTCTTACCAACATAAACCTTTCTAATCCAAAGTAAATCTATTCCTAGTAATCAACCTTACTTTCCATCCTCAGAGCTAGGCTGTTCCACCGGTATTCCACATTTAATATTCAAATTAGTGAGTCAGGAACCATGAGCTTTAATAGCCGGAAACAGCTATTGGTCGCTAATCAATCAATTAATTCATTATGGACCGACAATGCGGCCGGGGGTGATGGGATTGCATTATTATTGGAATATATTCGTAGTACGTCCATAATGCATTCGGTTGTAGATATTATATTAATAAATAAAGCATTAACCCAAGAATGATCTCGGTTAACAGTAATGTTCAGTAATGGTTCAGAAGTGAAACATGCAGTTTGATTTCCCAGGTTTCATTAGACTTTTTGTAAGTACATATTTGGATTTAATTCACTTTCCATATTCATATCTAAACTATTTATTATCTATAGCTACCTCTTATTAAAATGAAAGTTTCTCGAGTGGCGATCATGAATCGGAAGACGCAGCGTAGGCCTCTAGGTAGACCGACGATATGCTGAAAACCGCGGGGAGCCGATAGAGACGAGCGGCCGCTCACGGCGGCCTTCTCTGGGAGAGGCCTATGTTCAGCAGTGGAAGTTTCAGGCTGTTGATGATGTGATGATGATGATGATGAGCTCTTAGGTATATTATTTAGGTAATCATTACTTTTTCTTTTTTCACTCGTTCCACACTACACAAGTTTAACTTGATGAAAATACTACTTAACATTTAGTTCACTTAGATTACTATTTTGGATTAAAGCTATCTTTCTACTTTCTTATGTTTTCTACCACAGCACTACAATATGGGCATGATAGGTTTTTTCAGGCCCATGCTACACCTTCGACTGCATTGTGGCTTAACATCAGGTAAGTTGCAGTCAAACGTATTTCTTTTCGTACATAAAAAAGTAAAAAAATATGATGTCCTGGAATTTCTGAATGACTTCAAAAATAATACTGTGATCAGTATTCTTTTTAATGCTAAGTATAAATCATTCAAATTAAGTTTAATAACATAGCATGAAGCACACTCATACGTCATTTTTACGACAACTGTAAATAAACACGACTAAATCAAACCACAGATGAGTACCCAGAAACTGCAAAATCCCACCAATTAACGTGAAATGATTGACAAATTTGTTTAGCTAAACAACTTTGAACTCGTTTTACTTGTGTAACTCGTGTTACATTCAATGAAAATACTTACTCTAAATACTTTATCTATCTCCAAATGGTTATTGAGAAGTGCACCGACGCACTTGGCTTCTGGGTGGGCTCATGATTCATTGCTTTCACAGTTCACCGACATTCATTTAGGGTTAATGATGTTCAATGGACAATGTTTACAAATGTCATTGGGTGGTTAAGAATTAGGTTAAATGAAGCCATCTTGAATTCGATTGAGTAATTAGAATGACGAGATGATGAGATAGTGCTGGAAGCTGGAAGTAACGTATATTGATTTGTCAATTACGACATAGGCGTTGACATTTTACAGCAGAAATTTTGGAAATGGACAATTTAAGAAGTCCTAATTGAAAAAATATGTTTGTAAGTCGTAAGTCGTTAAGCCAAGTCAGAAGCCTTGGGGCGTCCTAAAAATTCTGACACCAGAGCTGACCACTTGCCTACACGGGAAGAAGAAGAATTAAGATTTCATTGATGAAGAATTTAAATAAATACACCAAGCGAATGACTAAAACTATTAAAAGTCTGAAAAGAGACATGTGGGTATACATAATTATAATAGGTATGTAAAACAGTTTTTTCTTTAGTATTCGTTTAATTAAATATCACAGATTACGATACAAATTTACATTAAGTAAGTAGGTACTTATCTACTTATTAAATAGTTTACAAGAAGGTTCACATTTTAACAAAATATCAATAATTTAATAGGTGAAGCGTTAAATGCATACAAAATTTGCAGTAGGTGACTAAAATCAGTCTTTGCAGTTTTTACAAAAGAAATATTGAGACAAACACTTGAATATAGCGTACCTAGTATTTATAATAAGCTCATATTTATACTTTTCGCCCAAATGATTTATAGCATCTAAATAGAAAATTTTGTAATAGACGGGGAGGTGATCATGAAACTTTTATAGCAATCTATCACACGATTTTAAGTCTTATTTTAAAATTTTCTATAGTCATTTCGCAAATTAACTGCGTATTGAAAATGCCAATTCCATACTTTGTGATTCTATTGGTAGCAATCAAGTAACATGATCACCCAGCTGATCATAATATCGTGTAATACAGTGAAATATTTATGATTTTAAATATGCTTCTATATAAATTAGATTTGAGTACATTTAACAGCATATAATAACGTCATAGCTCATATTTTGATGTGACCGAGTCACTTTCAAAAGTTACACAAGAAGCATCAGTTAGAATGTAAGTAGAGATTCTCAAATAAGAAGATGTGAAAACTAAAAATATACAAAATAAACTGTACAAAGATGAACCAGAGATGCTTAATAAAACATAGAACGTTAAACTATACTTTAAAACAATGTCTAAGAATTATTTAACAATAGTCAAACATATTTTATCTCTATAGCTGGTGTCTATATGTCCAGTAGGAAGTGTGACTGCTACATCCACCTTGGAACAAGATGCCGGAGATGACGTCACCAGTTCAGCTAGCTGGGATGATGAGCACTCGCTCGATCGTGACGTCATTGTTCTTGCTGTAAAGGTAGTGAAAGATTAGAGGTGGAGTAATAATGAAACATCACTATTTAAACTACAAGAAACACAATTTTCTTGAAAGGGAAATAATAAAGCATAGGCTGGCCAAGGAAGTTATGAAGTTGAGAAGTGCTCTGTAGTGACATAATATGAAGAGATTAACAATAAGTCAAATATGTCAAAGGAATTAACTAACTACGTATTCTGAACTATTCCATCTATTTTTTATAGTTTCATTTAAAGGTGGTTATTTTTTGCTGAAAGTGAAAAAGTTATTATTGTAAAAATTCTTATTAGGACTTAACTCTTACAGTTTCATATTGTACTTTCATTTTTTTTTTTTCATTTTATTAGAGTACAGACAGTCTAATGATGATGATGATGATGATGCTGATGATCTTCATGTTTTGATTGGTATAAAAATAATAAACTACTATGTATAAAATTTGACTGCAGTTTAGTTCGCCTTAAAATTTCTCCACATCCTTGATTATCTACATTAACTAAGCACTCACAATTAGTGTAACAACTGGAAGCAGACTCCCCTGAAGGGCTGTAAGGCTTCATCTCGTAATGATTGCTCCCTAACGACGACTGCTGTCGGCTTCTATTGCCGAACGGCGACGAGTAGCTGGGGAAGGAAAATGTAATTATACCGAATGACACATTGGGGTGTGGAAAAAATATGTTGAGCTGTTTGGCTGTGACCTGTGAATTCTTACAAGTAGCCTTTTTGTGTATTAACAAGGTTCAGAAGTGGTGAAACTAAAAAAAATGCTTCTATTTCATAAACAACAGCCTGAGTCTTTAGAAGTTTTGGCCGTCCGGCCCCTGTTGTATCATTATAATTATGGTATATTTCACCATTATAATTTGTAAAGACTGTGGTAAGACCGTGTTCTCCAAGATTAAGTTTCGCTCCTAGACTTTCTGTTCTAGTCCCAAGACAAAACAAAATACATGAATCTCACTTCAATGTTATCGGCTCGACACCTACGGTGAAATAGGGCGTGCTTTAATGATTTAATTCAGTTTAAAACTAAGTGACTAAGTGACTTCATCAAGTATCCAAACGCCCTAATCCCCGATAGCTTTAACATTTTTTATCAAGTGAGAGTGAGCTCTGAAGATGTATAAAACGCGTAGGTACCAAAGGTTAGTAACAAATATATGTATCTGTAGTACAAGCTATACTTAGTTTGGGGCTAGATGGCGCTGTGTGAAATGTCCACAACTACTTATTTTAAATATAATATAAGGGAGTATTAAGTCTAGACATAACCGGTATCTTCTAGACCCTCCATCCATAAACCCTGTATAGGAGTGAAATAGCATTCAAATAGTATTTAGTGTTTTCTATTGTATGTAGTCATGTAGTGTGTCTGTGTAGTCTATTTTATCTTTACCTATTTTGGCTCGACAGAGGGAAACCAGATACAAACTATATTATTATTCATCTACTGCACAAAGTTTATTAGTAAGAGTGTGTAGCTTTTGTACTTTAAATTGGAGCAATTGGGGACTGAATAACTATAAAATAAACCTACCTGTCTCTTACATGAGGCATGTCATAATGGTTGTCAGGCTGCATCCAATATTCATTACAGGTCCTCGTAAGATCTGGTCCGTTTTTGTCACTTCTGTTTGATTTTGGTATACCTGGAGAAATTATCGCATTGTGAGCTTTTTATAATCATTTGGGTAAAATGGTAAGTAAATGTGTGTATTTCTCACCTGCCCTTGCAGGCGTATAGCCAGGCCTGCTGCTTCTGTATTTACACCAAACATACATTATAGCTGCTCCAGCGGCCAGCATTGCGACGGTTATTCCAACTCCGACGTAGAGAGTCAGATTGTTGCTGTACAGACCTAAAATCCAATGCTTAGTTTCATTGCTCTGCATAAAATAAGTGAAGACCATCTGTCAATTCATATTTTGGAGTAAGTGTTGATACAGTATTTGAGTGGTGTAGTGGTTGAATAGGTCGGTTATAACCCCTGCTAGCTCAAAATCGAAAGTGCAAATACTTGTTCTGTGTTTGGTTGGGTGTACAGAATACAGTATCATAATTCCAACACACTGACTGTGCCTAGATTTAGAATATTAACTCTGCCTAAGATGTCTGGCAAATGTCTTGTTAAAATATTTCCATTGTGGTTAGTTGATGAATAAAGTGGTTAATTAACCTATTTTAAAGAGGGACCTTGGTTGCGAATGTTGTTGACGATGATGATAGATCTATGCTCTGAAAAAGCTTGCGTGAGAAAGGATGTATGTACTGATTACTTGATTGTTGGGGAGGAACATACACACCATAGCAATTGCTTGGTTATAATTTATTACAGTAGCTACAATCTCTAACAGTTCATCAACATCTTGTCCATCTGAATGAGTGAAATACTTATATCACATGGGCTTAAAGTAAACTTAAAGTATGTGGGTGATACACTCATAATAAAAGGGGGAAGAGATAAATAAGCAGCCGATCAAAGTGATGCTCTTGGGAGGCCCATTCTATCCAGCAGTAAACGTCTTCAGACCGAGGATGATGAAAGGAGGAATAAAAAATATGGAGGTACTTTAATTTTGTTTAGATAAACGCTACTGTACAAATTAATCTAAAACATTAAGAAAACCAATAAAACATGGCTACTTACTCAAACCAGCAGAACAGAGTCCATCCACACAGCTGGCGTGCTGCAAGGTAGACCCTGAGCAAGCACCACTGCACTGCCTTCTACGAACTCTGACGCAGTCCCCTGTGCAAGAAGACCAGGCGCTCCAGGCTGACCAGGTACCTACTGTTGATAGAACTTTAGTTTTATTCGCATTTAAGCAAAAACATCAGAGTAAAGCCATTCCATGATGCGATCAAGACCCATTGCAATAGAAAAATTGACTCAGGAGCAAGACGAAAGAGGGTTCTAGTTATATTGTATACATCGACAATTTACATATAAAAAAACATCCTTTGGCTATTTTTGGTTGTGACATTCAAACAAAAACTTAAAATCTATTTGCGTACAAGTTACATTATCATTAGTAATAATTGATCGCAACATTGCGTTCTGACATCCAAAACTAGGTATACCCAAAACCTTAATATGACCTCTTAGGTCGATTCAAATGACGACCCTAAAGTCAATCGCTACTGCAGTACAAAGTTGTATTGTAGCGAATTAGGAAAGAACTAATATTAACACTCCTGTCCCAATTCCTTACCACTCTGACACCGTATACAGTCATCATCACTCTGTGAACTGAGCCCCCTGCACGGCGCACCGCCATTGGCTGGAGGTGGCTCGGAGCAGGTGCGCGTGCGGCGCCGTCCACTCACAGCACCGTTGCAGCGGCAAGATGCCCAAGCTGACCATTCCGACCAGCCACCATTTACTAAAGAATAACGAAGAAATACAATAAACAAGCATAGTAAAACAATATTCCACATTTAAAGTTGAATACTTTTTTTACCTCAAACAAAACAAATCATCCCATCCCCAACTATCTTGCAAGTAGCTCTCTCCATATCTTGTTGTGTGACCTTGAGTTTACTATCAACAATGTGTCAATCTGCGATAAATCTTAACTTTTAGAACACAAAGAAAGACCTATAAGTATTGACCACAACCAACTTTCTTTACCCGCTAAGTACTAGCTGTATTTAGAAAACAGTATCAAACCGAGCACTTCTCAGAAAAACTCGTTACATGTTATACATTCTAACTCCACAACCATCCATTGTTTCAACTCCTAGTCTCCATGTTCGAGGAAGTTAGTAAACATACCATAGACAGACAGTACAGCGAGATCGGACTCCCGGCGCCCGGCTATGTTCTCAGCAATGCAGGTGTAGTTTGCCATATCCTTGGAAAGGAAAATAATATGTAAGGTTCTAGAGTCAGGGTGATCATTTACAATATTGGCAGAAAATATATTCATGGAAGAGATATATATAAATAAATCCTGCACTGACCTCCGCTTTAGGTGTGTTGTGCATTTCCCTCTAGTGTCAGTAGTTCGGTTGTTAGTCCGGTTAACCGAACTACTGACACTTTTTGTGGCAGTAGTCCAGTTGGTACAAACCACCGAACTATTAATACTCTCTAGTATCAGTAGTTCTTCTGCTGCTAACATCTAGTGTTCTAACTGGATGAATCTGTTATTTTTGTAATAACGGAGTATGGTTCTGGGCTACTAGCACAACTACTCCAATGGCACTCATGTTGGGTGTGTCGATAATTTTTAAAACCAAAAAAATAAGAGTAGGATTAAACCCATTAGAAAAGGAGGGAAAAAGTTGGTATGTTTTCTGTTCGTTGAAATCTCTACTTTCCGATGGTGAAAAAAATATATATATATATATATATATATATATATATATATATATTACTATAGTAAATCTTCTCAGAAAATGCAAAAAATCGAAAAAAAACTCGAATTCGAATTTTTTTTTTTCACTATTTTATCGTGAATATACCCCAAATATATTAAAGAAATAAATGTAAAAATGTATAAAAAATATATTAAAAATCTATTTAAAATGTATTAATATATAAAAAATATGTATAGTAACTATATTTTTAATAACTCACTTTTGGCTGATTTTCATGTATATTTCATACATTTTGAATATATCTAAAATATATTTGAAATGTATAAAATATATAAATATATATATATATATATATATATGAAAATCGGCCAAAAGTTTGTTATTAAAATTATATTTACGATATATATTTTATATAGATTTTTAATATATTTTTTATGTATTTTGAAATAATTTTTTTTTTCATGGGATATTTAAATTTGTTTGTGCAAAATTAAGGAGATTATTATTGTTTTATCTTGTACTAAAATATCATTTAATTTCAATCTTTAGGTTATGTTACGTTAAGCATACTATTTTTTAAAGAAAATATTACGATTTTTATGTTTGAGTTGATTGATACAGATAAAAATAGACATAGTATTTACCTTCCTATGCAGATTCGAAAAGTTTTTTTTTAAGTAAACTTATCACAATTATCTTCAAGAAGCTCAGCGTGCACGTGTATTTTTATAAAAGATGTTGTATACTGTACTCTATTTCGAATACTGGTTAGGCTAACGGTTGTAACAGCTGCTACGAAATAGTAGGTATGTATGTAGTAAGACCCAGACCCGCCTAGCCCCTTCCCCACTTCTCCATGAAATACCTTTTGATGGGCTACTATTTTTCGTAGGTCACGCAGGTATATAATTTATCTTAAAATAGTTATAAGTAGACATCTACGCATATAATTTAAAGAAGATTCGACTACTTTCTCCAAATATTGTTGATGTCTTATTAAATATTAATTTTATTAACTTATTTGTTTGTTAATTATAGTAGTATATTTTTATTTGCAATTTTTTTTTATCAATGTAACATTGTAATCTTACGTTTTTCGAGTAATTAAAGTGTTAATTTTAATAAATAGCTCAAAATTTTTTATAATAATTAAAAAAAAATCGAATTCGTTTCAAAAGTTTTAGATCTTTTTATTACCTACAACTTTGCCATTTGACTTTTTTCGATAGGACTTTTAGTTTAGCCGAAAATCGAGAAATACCGTTTTTTACCCTTAAAACAACCCCCCCCCCCTTCCCCTTCCCGACCTCATATAGGCCGTAAATTATTTTTTCTTTCACTTTTATAATATTCCTCTCCTTTTCTAATGAGTTTCATCCTACTCTTATTTTTTTCACTTTTTATTATTTTTAAAGGCTTCTACCCTGGTCTAGTGAGGATGATGATGACGATGATGGTGATTGATGGAGCCACTAAAAACTTTAAAATAAGATATTGCTTTGGGATGCTCATCAAACTGGAAATACCCTAGAGGCACAATTCAGATATTCAACTACAGAATTAGAATGGAAATGGCTTGGTGATTTAAGAACTAACTGTCATGAATTACACGAGTTAGCTATACATGCTCACGATGTATGCTTGCTAATAAATTGTACACAGTATCGCAGATAAGTTGTGGCTTTAGTAAGTAATTTTATTTACCAGCCCTAATGAGTAAGTATGTGACTGGCGGCGCTCGGTATAGAACCATGGCATCTCAAACTACATTTTTTCTCTGATTTTAACTCACGTTAGCCCTAGAATAATCCCTACAAAGCAGCATACTTAATTCACCCAGGCGATTAGTACCACCACCACCCTAAATATTTTGTCCTATATTGAATTTCAATGTTTATCCTCACCTGTAATTCAACTTTAGGCAGCACCAGCATTTCATCGGTAGCTTCCAATTTAACCCTGTTTCTAGTCCACCTGATAGTAGGAGGTGGTGCAGCTGGTGGCGGTCTACATCGGAAGGTTACCCCTTGGCCAGACTCCACTGTCACTGAAACTGGCTGCTGGACGAATTGCTTCTTTATGTCTAGTGAAAAAAGAGCATTTTTAACTACAGGCTCAACAATCACACCAGGATCCAGGATCTGTGTATGTATGTGGGTACCTACATAGATACCTGGACCCTAATTAAGCCTCAGGGATTCACAAAATACGAGGACCATAGTCCCATAACATCGAAACACCTGTACTCTTTTGTGCAATCGAATGACGTGACGAGCTTGGTTGTTGGCCTTATATTATGCCCATAACATTTCTCTCAATTTCTGTGATTTTATTCTGTGCTCAAATACTTGTCGTCTCGCCAGAATCAATCTCTCACCCTCCGTGAAGTTAACCAGTATTTCAAATGCTAGAATACAGACAAGCTATTGGTAGGTACAATTTACATTAGGTACTTTAAATTTCAAGGGATAATTTTATCAATGACTGTACCAAAGTATCAAAATGGTGAATAGTGTCCAGTAAGGAAAGTGTCGAATTGAGGAATATGTCGAATTGAAGAATGTATCGAATTAAGGAAAATAGCGAATTGAGTAAAGTAGCCATTTAGATAATGTGTCGACCTGTTACCTGCCTCTTAGGTTCGTTGTTCAAAATTTTCCTTAACATATAAAGTTCAAAAATGAAACGGTTATTTATTTTTTGCATGACACAACTAAAATTTGATGCTATTTAAAATATAATATATTATTTTAAGCTATTTTCAGTCACCGTTATACAAAGAAAACCAACACACCCCCCAAATCCCACCAAAATAACCCCGCCACCCCGCGTCCGACCGAACCTGCAAACAATTAACGTTCGAGCTCATTGTCTAGAAATAGCCCCCCGGCTGCGACGACAGATATAGTTGTTATATGACAATTTGGACGCGTTTCAGTTTTAATTTAATGCATTGCATTTAGCCTAACGAATGTATGCAGTTTATAATGAGTATATCAAGTACATAATTTAAAAGGATGCTTGGAGTATTCAACCGAATTTTCTAAGGTTGTGTGTTTCATAATGACAAGAGAACTTTTAAAAATTATCCATGACTAAATGATTATATACTTTTACTTACGGAAAACAATAGCCAAGTAAACAAGGTGACCTTGAATTAGTATGTTATCCCCAAAGAGGGTAAATCTACACCCCAAGGTAGACAATGTTTCTTCTACGACTTTACTAAATTAATAGTTTTTCATTGAAGAAATGCCATGTAAAGTTTACGTTATAAAATAGCCTTAGCGCAGCTGGGTGGTTGAACTTCGTCCTTGACCGAGTGCACATAAATGAGTTTAACGACCTGTGTTCAGAAAAGTATTTATAGTATCTTGTTAACTCTCGTAGCGATCGCACGAGCAATTTTGCGAGTGGATTTATTTTTTAACATGGAGGTTTAGAAACACCCAGTTTCAAGTAAGGCTCTCTCAACTTGTAGGGTATCATGGTCCCAGTCCCCCCATTTCGCGATAACATACCAATTCAATGTTACCTTGTATAGCCGTTCGAAGTGGTGTTCTGTGGGAGAGGCCTACTCATGTTCAGCAGTGGAAGTCTTCTCGCTGATGATGATCATAATGAATGAGCCCTTAGACCTAACCTTAGATATCAGGCTTTAACGGCCGAAACGTATAAATACATGGCTTGATACTTAAAAGTACATATTCACCTTTGTTGAATGGGGACCATTATTAGCACCACACAATTAATATTTAAATAATAAACTGTGGAGTAGCTTTGGATTGGTTTTCCAAGTTTTGTCTTTTCTGTCATTCGAATATAGAACTTGATCGAAAAGTACAAAAGGTGGTTTAACTAGTCCAAAGATACTCCACGTTTATTAATAAGGCCCACGCAGACAGAGGTTATGAAGATAGGAAAGAAGAGTTAACGAACTTATCTTTTGAGAAGCCACTCTAACACAGAGGGAGTTCGAAAGATGCTCCCTTTATCCTGAACCCCAGATAAAATCGCGAAGTTGAAAAATCAGACATTCCACCATTAGACATTCTCACTTCCCGTTGCCTATTGATAGCTTTAGTTAAGGGGAAGAAAAAATCATAATTTTTAACGAGTGTTTTTATTTTCATCCCTCGTTTTCGGAGGGGTGGGCAGGAACCATTATGTAGAGGAAACATTATTTCCGCTCGTTAAGTCGAGCACTTTGCACTTTGATAAATGCTCACTAGGTTTTTATATCGAGATGCTTGGGGAGTGAATCACTTGAAGAATGAGTGGGTTAAGTAAGAAGCCAAGAGTCATCCGCCTCATTTGACTTTCCACACGTTTATGAGTAGCTCAAATTGTTAAAGTTGAATTTAGAAGACATATTAAGTGTTTAATTGGTTGTAAATATGATGGAAGGCACATCTGTTACTCTATTCTTCCCCAACCTTCCAAACTTCTTTTGTTTCATTGATACCACCATCCGTTCTTTTCCCATGCTGAGACATAGCCTTCTCTCATTTCGAATCTTATCTTCTAAGTGACCGATACAGCTCTTAGGATTAGCAAGTTGAAATGGCAATGAGCAAGCCACATCGCTCGTAGAACTGACAACTGATGGGGAAGAAAGGTTCTCGAGTGGCGACTACGAAGCAGAAAACGCAGCTTAGCCGGCCTCCAACTAGATGGACCGACCATCTGGTAACAGCCGTGGGGAGCTGATGGATGAAGGAGGCGAATAGCCGCTCAAAGTGGCGCTCCATGGGGGAGGCCTATGTTCAGCAGTGGACGTCTTCAGGCTGATGATTATGATGACTACTAAAAAGTTTTTGTTCAATTATAATATGTTAAATACTTCTATAATATTATGATATTTTTGTTTAGTGTTGTTTTAATTATTATTATTGCGTCAAGATAAAACCATATTTCAGGTACCTATAGGTATTACTTATTACATTTCCCGTTGAACTAAACAATGTAATCTAAATTCGTATTACATTCCTCATTACATTAATTTAATTAGTTGATACCCTTTTTTGCATAAGCATATTTATTATACCAGTAAGGCCTTCGTTCTCTATATCCTAGTAAAGTTCCGAGTTGGCTGGCTAGTGAGTAATACTGATCGGGACGTAAAGGCGTCGAGTAGTTCTTTCCAGTTTATGAACGGTTTATGCCAATTATGATGATGGTGATGGCCTTTTCTCACACAGATAAAGTAATATAATAGATAACGATCCACCACGCTGACTACTCGATGTAGATGGATGAATATAGTTTTTTGTTATAGTTTTCTACATAGAAACAGTTGCAATGTAAGGTGTGAAGACCATAAACTTATGAGAATAGTTGCTATAACGCCATCCCAGCATTGTATTGTCTCAACGCGGTGCCAATTCCCATGGAGAGAAAAAAAAACGTAATTCAATTAAGAACTCATGGGAATCTATTAAGGTTGGATTTCACAGTTACTAATAAACGCGATCAATGCAAGCTAAACTCAGTTCAAGCGTGTAACTGAGTTCAGATCTACAATTTGCATTTCACAAACATAAACAGAACGTAGTTAGAACCTAGCTGGCTTGAACGCGTTTTAATGGTTTCCGTGGTTTTAAGCGCCTCAATGCTGTCGAACATTACAAAGATGACTTTTGCCTTTATAGACAGTTATCATCATCATCATCAGTCTGAAGACGTCCACTGCTAAACATAGGCCTCTCCCAAAGAGCGCCACTGTGAGCGGCTGCTTGCCTCTTGCATCCATCGGCTCTCCACGGTTCTGACCAGGTCGTCGGTCCACCTATTGGAGGGCGGCTTACGCTGCGTCTTCCAGTTCGTGGTCGCCACTCGATAGACATTTATAGTAGACGATAATTCACGTTTTGCGCATAACTGCAGCCTGAAACTTGGTTTCCACGAATCAATTATGTTGCTGGTGAAATCTGTATGTACGATGTAAATATAGACCAAAACCAACATTTGAACGCTTTTACTCAGAACTTAGTTCTATTGAACTCGTTTTGTAATACACACGGTGAAATTGGCCCTAAGACATCATTTCATTATTTCACTAAAATATTTATTAGGCATTATTATCAACAGCTTAGATTTAAGATTTTTGCTGATTTTTTTAAGTTTTTCCCATAGAGCACCACTTGAGCTGCTGCTTGCTTATTTTACTCTCAGATCTCACTTGATTGTAAAGTCAATTTAAAGATTTCTATTATTTATGTGACTAGAATTAAGAATTTCATTCACGCAACCCGTTGTTTCAAGTCGTAATTAAACCATTTATATGTTAACTAACTTTTGTACTCACCGCCATCTATTTAAATAGTTCGTTAACTGAAATAAAATTTTAAATAAAGTCGTAAATTATAAGTATTAAAACATGGTCTATAATTAACGAAAGTTTTAATTATTGTTTCTGGATATGCATCTCAATCATGGCCGCGTGTTATTAATAATAATTAATTTATAGTAAAATATGTGTTTCAATTATTGAAACCGGTTTAATCAAACTATGCCTCGAAAAAAGTGGTTAAATTATTACATCTATTTATCTTTATCAAGGTTGTAATGTGTCATAAAAATAATGTGGTTAAATAGAGATTTCTTATATTTATCAAAATTAAGCAATTAAAGCTTAAGTACTCGTTTGTCTGTAGAACCTCAGTAGTACGGAGTAGTACCTATATTTCAAAACGTTAGTATCGGCAGTAGTTAAGTTCATAACTACACGCTTTTGGTAAAAAAATACAGCCGGTTAAGCTAATAAGATAAGCTGTGTGATGTCTCAGGATGACGTGCGCAGTGCAGTGTCACGCGTAACTTTATTATTTCAAAGTTCCGAGTGACACTGCAACTGTTATGGGCGGTCGTGTTGCTTAACATCAGGTGAACGATTAGCTCGTCACGTCATTTCATCTCATAAAAAAATAATAATAATAATAATATAAGTTTCACATACCTAACATTTTGATCACAGCTGCAGCTGTGGGATCATTTTACGCCATTCACTGTTCCATTGCGTTTTATAAAACGGTTATCATCACGAACTGAAATCCAGTTCTTGTACTTAAAAAAGCCACAAATTTTAATAATAAAACCCATGAAGTTATTTGTTTTAGAGAAATGCTTTTACATTTTTTGTTGTGAAGAGTTTGGATATCACATTTATTCTCATTATTCCGAGAAAGTTGGATGTTTGATCAACATTAGTAACTTAAATAGATCTCAAGTTACAGCGTATTCTGTTACATCATGGTCAATATTACGAAATATTAAGAGATTTTTACGTGCCCACCATTTTTTCCTACTAATTGTTCTAACGTCTCTTTTGATATAAATGTCCTCAGTACGGCAAAATCAAAGTGTTTTATTGCAAATAGGCTATCATAACTTTTTTTTTATTTTTTTTTAACATGGACAGACAAACAAGCAGACGGCCCGCCTGATGGAAAGCAGTTATCGTCGCCTATAGACACCTGCAACACCAGGGGCGTTGCCGATGCGTTGCCTACCTTTAAGGACTCTATTTACCCGTCGTTTGAAGTGCCCCATGTTGTAGCTCAGTGGAAACACCTCAGAGGGAAGCTCATTCCACAACTTGCACGTGTGTGGCAAAAATGACCTCGAGAAACGGACTGTGCGAGATTTCCATTGGTCCACGAGGTGCGGATGAGCTTTTTGACGGTGACGAGCAGTGCGATTATAAAACCGCGATGCTGGGATTATGTTGAACAGCTCTTCAGAACATTCCCCGTTGAAAATTTTGTAGAACACACAGAGGGAACCGTTGTCTCGGCGCAAACTCAGTGGTTTCAAATCTTTGGTGAGCTCAGGATGGTCGGTGAGTCTAACGGCTCGTCGCTGCAAGGAGTCAAGAGGCTGAAGCTGGTACTTTGGCGCACCATTCCAGAGGTGAGAACAGTACTCCATATGGGGCCTGACTTGTGCTTTATATAGCATAAGCCGTTGGCCCGCCGTGAAGTACCGCTTAGCTCTGTTGAGTACACCCAGCTTCTTAGAAGCGAGACCAGCTTTACTCACGAGGTGACTCCTAAACTGGACCTCGTTAGAAATGTCGACACCTAAGATCCCAAGTTTCACCGAGGTGGTAAGAGGAATGCCCTGGAACTGTGGAGCTACAGAAAAGGGGGCTTTTTTTGCAGTAAATGCGCAGACTTGTGTCTTTGTGGGGTTAAACTGGACCAAGTTCAGTCGTCCCCACTCCGAGACTTGCTCTAAGGAGCTCTCGATTTCGGACACGGACTTAAACTTTTTACCACTTTTATAAAAAAAAAAAAAAATAACGGCCTACGATCACATACACAGATCCTGGACCCTAACTTGGATTCCCTGTATCTAGGGACCCAAGACCTACGACCGAAACAAACAGACAAAATACAGATCAAATGCGTATACATATTATAAATAGCAAACCTTTCATAATAGTATAAGTACCTAAGTTTAAAAAAAAAAGAATTTCTCTTTTCCACTACACAGATGCAAGCAATCCGGCACTAAGCAGAATAGACAACTCCGATCCGTAGCTTCGATTACTCGTTGGGTTTGTACCTTCATAGGTATTTAAAGAATCTTAGTGATCTACGAAATGAATACCTATAACTTACTATACTATAGTAAAGTTACTTACAAGCAAACTCTATAAAGATGGCCTGACTCCGTATCCGTCCTTTACTGTTCCACGCGTAGCATTCGCAGCTGTATTTTCCTCCGAAATACTCATCCAGCTCATTTCTCGTTACATTCAGCTCTGCTTCCACCACCCTGACCCCATGCTGTGGATCCACGTGTTCGAACTGAAGTGTCTTATCCGTCCTTACATCATTACATTTAAAGAACACTTGAAGAGCATTGGCTGCTCTACAGACTAAAGTAGCTGGTTTAGTCCTTAACACGTAAGAGTCTTTTGGTTCTAGTTGGAATATAGGTAGTCCGTCAATTGTTTCATCGTTTTCAGGTAGTGGTATGTAGTCGTCGTCTTCTGTTTCTGGTTTGATGTCTGAGAGGTAAGGGTCGAAGGTTAGGAGACCGTCCGGATGGATGTACTCTGGACGGGTTTCTTTGGCGGTTGTTTGTTCTGTGTCTGTAACAATTGAAATATCATGTCTGGGGTATATTTTGAGTACATTATCGATTACTTATTCTGTATCAGTAATATTATTTTCGTCATCTGTTTCTACAACAATAATTGCAACTTTGAAAAAGTAAGCTGTGAATCATTTTGAGGATTGATAAACACTCACATGCTCCTAAATTTTGCGATATTTGTGTGTTTTGTTAGAATATAAAACTTCATCGTTTTGAGGTTCTAAAATTGACTAACATTTATATATATTGTAGGTATGTTCTAACTCTATAGAGGTATTTTTTTTTATGTCCATGAAAAGGTTCAATAACTACATACTATATACGTGTATTTTAATGAAAAATGTTGTTGTTGCAATACAGGCCTAATCATTGTTCTAACAAATACTCTGCTACTTTGCAGAGTTAATAATACAGTAAACACAATCATAAATCTCATATTTTTATGAGAATTTTAGGCAGCCACTGTGGTGTGGTGGTTGAGCAGGTCGGCTCATAACCCGGAGACGGCAGGTTCGACTCCCGCGACAGGACAAGTATTTGTGCAGAGAAAAAAAAAGCGCATATTCTTGTTCTGAATCTGGGTGTTATGGGACCATGTCCGTGTTTGGGTCACTAGATATCTGCTGGGTGATCATGTGACCTGGTTTGAAAAGTTAAAAACATAAATTTGAAATGATTTATCACTATTGCATAGCAATGGAACCAGGGTTTCAGGCCCACCTCGCTGGCGGGTTGGCTGACTGGAGATATATACTTAGTACTTCCTAAATTATATACCATTCTCAAATATGTATTGCAGTCATTTTGTACCTTGTTATATATATAGTATGTAAATGGTGTTCAATAAATATTTATTATTATTATTTACTCATTTATTAGTTTTTGTTAGTTTTACGCTTTTTTACAATATTGGTATAAAAATAAAATACAAAAATACTATAAAAAAAACCTAAGCCCTAGAGTGCCGCCGGCAGCGGGGCAGGGCCCAAGCTACCGGTGGTGCAGGGCTGCAGGGTGAGGAACCTCCTGACAATATGTGCCGTGTCAAGGAGTACCGCCTTCTGAATCTGACCCTTGATCCAGCCGTCTAGCGAGAGCCTCTCGAGGTGTTGGTCGAGGCTCTTCGCTATAAGACCGTTCGCTGAAACGACTATCGGGACAATGCTTGTTGAGTCAACATTCCACATGGTGGTAACCTCGTGAGCCAAGTCAAGGTACTTGCTGAGTTTGTCCTTCTCAGCCTTCATGAGGTTCTCGTCATGCGGAATGGTGATGTCAACGAGCACTGCCCGGCGTTGGGACCGGTCTACCAGCACGATATCAGGCTTATTGGCTACAATAGTCCTGTCCGTGATGATAGAGCGGTCCCAATAGAGCAACGCACGGCCGTTTTCAAGAACCGGCCCCGGTGTGTACTTGTAGTACGGTACAAGGCCGTATTGAAGGGCAAGTTATTATTATTATTATATTATAGGGTAGATACTTTGATAGGCGTCCAAAGTGGCGTTTGATCACCAAGTCGCCTACCTAGTTTTGGCGGGAACGCGGAAAGTTCACGTCGTTGCATTGTATTATCTCTCAAAACTTGTGCTTTTTCCAGTGTTAATGTTTAAAATTGGTGGCGTTTTACCCATTAAGTGCTGAATTACGAGCACGAGTGTGGGCAAGTGATATAATGTGGCCAAAATGTGGTTTTTCGTGTTGCTTCCAAAATTCCATAGAAGCTTCTAGTAAAGTGGCCACCACTTTACTGAAGCCTGACTTCGACTGAACTATGACTATGACTCAGACTTGACTTAACGTGAAATATTCTAAGACTATGAAAAATTACAATACTTGACACTGGCTAAATACACTAAGTGTGGAGCCAAAACATAAAAAAAAAGTCGCCTACCAAACGTAGTGGTATTAAAGCGGCGTTATATGGAGAAGGCCTATAATAATTATATTCAGCAGTGAACATCTTCCGGCTGATGATGATGATGATGATGAAAAAATTTTTAATGCAAGTAAGAAATGATTATTATTGATAAACACTGTAAGCAACAGGTGTTTTAGTAATATATGTGTAGTTGTTTGTTTTTCCTGTTCACGAAGACGGTGGCACCATCGGCGGCATGTTGTTGAACTTTACAACGAGTCCATCAAGCTGCAAGCTGTCGATAAATATTCAATAATATATCGATAAACGCTACATTATATCGACTCCATTTCGAATTAATATTTACTAGTATATCGCTAAACGATGTAATTTTAAAGACTACATTTCAATTAACTGGATATAAAGATGATTGCGATAAACGTTTGGAAATTAAAGCCAACTCTAAAGGTTAAATGCTTGGCAATTGGCAATTTTAAAGTGATATTGACAGGTCATGAGGAACGTAGCTTGATCTCCGGTTTATATCAGAATGTTATTTTATGAAACACCTCCTACTTGTTCTCGTGTAGGCAAGCGGTCAGCCGGTTTCCAGAATAGTTATGAGGTTACCTTAAGGCTTCTGACTTGACAATTACTTTTGCCTTAAGACAACAGCCGGGACCTATTGGTGCATGTGTAACTGCTAAAGTGATATCTATTATTAT
Source organism: Ennomos erosarius (assembly GCA_963580505.1). Lineage (NCBI taxonomy): Eukaryota > Metazoa > Arthropoda > Insecta > Lepidoptera > Geometridae > Ennomos > Ennomos erosarius. The sequence goes on along the minus strand of OY756983.1, from coordinate 1,294,973 downwards.
ATTGTGCTCTTCTCCTATGTGTAAGTATTGAAATATTGCTGGATACCTAGTTAAATAATGGTAAATAGGTATCCTAAAATTAGTATAATTGTATAAAACGATGGTGTTAATGTAAATAATCTAGACTTTTATGAATTTTGTGTGTATAAATAGGTGCAAACAAAGTAATTCAGTCGGTAATAACATTTTAGTTTATTGAACTCACCCCCATTTCTCACACATCCGACAAGGGTAGCTATCACAACGATCACCCCAAATCCGTTACTGACACACATCACTAAACCACTGCTGTTCCTTTTTTAAAAACCTAATTCACTGACTCGACTGTCATTTATTTTTATACAAAATTAAAAATAAAGACAATACACATTCGTTCTTCAAGTTTAAATGCACGAAGGTTGGTAGTAAACTCCAAGTTTAAAAAAGGCGCGAACTATTTTTTGACACGTGTTTGTAATGGGATGATGCGATCGAGGGGCGCGAGACACGTTCGCTCGTCATGGGGTCCCGCGGAACACTGAATGGCTACCCTTTACTTAGTTTTATGGTGTAGTTGTAACGAACGTCTAATGTGATTTTTAATGGTTTTGGGAATCGAATAATAGGTTAGCTAGAAGGTGCGGAATTTGACGGAAATCGAACGAGTTGTTTAAAATTTTAGGACCAGGTTTTACTTGGTAGTATTTTCTGTACCGCTCGATAATCCTTTTCAATGTTTATTCTCGTCTTAATAAAGAAAAATTTAAAAAAAGCTTAAAATTTTATTGTATTTGGTACTGAATAGAGAGTCTAATTAATTTATGGATTTATAAAACAGCTCATTATTTGAAAAGAGTTTTACTGCTAATAATGCTACTGCTAGTAGGTAGCTATAACGACTTTGTAAATAATTTAAAACATTATATTATTTTAAATTTTAATTTTATATTTATCATGTTTATTACAAATGCAGTGGGTTATAATAAATGTTTTTTTTATAGTCACTGAAGCTTATTCTTGGAAATATTCTGGTCCCAACTTTACAAAGCAAATCTGTAAACGAAACCAAATAGCCATGTCTTACAAAATCATTACTTTAGATACTTGTGCTGCCATCTAGGATTGGGGGATTGCAACTGATAAAAGCTCGCATGCTGTCGACCTTTAGAAGCTCCGCTCGTCTCGAGGTTTGTAGCTCGCAAAGGTCCACGTGAAGCTTAATAGTTCATAACCCAAGAAAGAGATGGCGCTACAAGTCTGACAACTAAGGAAGCTTTCTTCCGAAACTCGTTTAGCTTTTTGTGTGAATGGTTTCAAAAGCTTAAAAAGTCATGAGCAAAAGTAATAGATGGCGCTATAAATAATTTGACGAATGCCTTGATGGTAAGTTTTTGTGATGTCTCTTGTTTTTACTATAATCAGCCTTGGTTGAGCTTTACAGTCCTTTGTCCTCATTCTACCTAGATGGCGTTGATATGCACTTCACTAAAACAGGTTAAAGGGTATGGAAAATTGGTTCTATTATAGTAACTCGAACTTTCTGCAACATTGGATCTGTATAACCTAACATAATAATTGAGTTTGCTTAAAGATGGCTCCAGTAGCAATGTAGGTAAGTACTTTGATTATGTTTAGAATATAGAATTTGTAGGAATGGACTTTGTGTCATAATAATCAAAAAGCAACAGGATTAATAAGGAGATTACAAATGTACGCCTAACAGAATGAAGATTACACAATAATTGAATTTGTCAAAAATCAACAAAGTTCACTTATTTTATTACATTCTATACATGGATGAAATAAAAAAAAGAAGGATTGAGTTTTGATTGACATCGAACTGAAGCCCATAATGGCGGACATTATTATGTGTGTCAGATGAAAGTAGGGCGACCGGCTGCATATGATGTGAGTGTGTGCGTGTTCCGCTCGTACGTACGAAGCGTTCCGGCTTCCTAAGGGTGCTTCAGTTTCGGATCAGACGGGATTCCCTCCTTCTTTTTTTAATAGCTCCATAATTCTATATTTGCAACACTCAGAGGATAGGGAGAGATATTTTTAAATTTTAACATAATTTATTATTTATTGTTTTTAATCCAATACCTATTGTAGGAGTGCATTGGTAAAGTCAAAAACCAACACAGCCGTTAGTGTAATTCCTCTAGATGATTCCTTTGGGTTATAAAGTTACGTGGTTTTATTATTATTTATTAGTCTGTGCGCTAAAATATATAATAATATTAAATTGAAATAGGTCATGACGTGGATTATAATAATTAAGTATATAAATTTTAGGTAGGTTGGTACATTTTGTACATAATCAATCAACGTGAAAGTAAGTAGGTAAGTACTAATTATAACTATGTTTGCAATATTGAGAGCGTTAGAGGGTCTAGTTTTACATTTTTACCTACATTTCCACATAAAATTTGCACGTTGAACGTCTTCGAAATTTGAAATTCCAAATGATTGATTCCAAATTCAAACGCGGCTAGCAGTGTTGCCAACATTGAATATTGATTGCACAAAAGGCGCTTGGCGCCAAAGCGTATTCTCAATTCAAAATTATTCTTCAAACATCGACTCCTTTTGATGGCACAAAAATATGTAAGTAGCTGAATTCGTCAGTCACATTTTTATTTTTGGAAAAACATTTTCCATCGCCTTCTCCCTTTTGAAATTTGGTATTGCTGTCTCTATCGTAAATTGCGGTACGGAAATTCAAATTTGGTGGGTCGCTCGCCTTTCCGTTGGAGATTTCGAAGTGTAATGAGGTGGTAAAGGTTGAACAATCAATGAATATCTCAAAGGTGAGGGCTGCCGAATACTTCGACTACATTTGTGTCAATTTGCAAGTTGTTTGCAATCATAAATATGCGGGTAAGTAAAGTTTTTACTACGACCTGGGCCCGAAGTCTGCTATTTCAATTGTCATAATGGTGAAGGAATGGTTCTGTAATGACAGATTTTGAAGTCAACTTACGGTTTGTAAACTATCATGGTACCATAATGACATTTGTTTATGGTTACTTATGGTTTGTAGACTACCATTAGTGTCAAAATCAGTCATTATGGTACCATTCATGAACCATACGCAAATGAAATAGCAAACTTCGGACCCTGGTGAAAACCCCGGGGAGCCGATGGATGCAGGAGGCGAGCAGCCGCTCAAAGTGGTGATCTCTAGGAGAGACATAGGAGAGGCAACTCATAAATATTCAGCAGTGAATATTTACGAGTTGTTATTGATTATGATGATGATGATGATGATGAAAAGTTTTGTTAATCTTCCCTACCTCAGACTGATTACTAAGTAATCCATGAGTTTTTGGTTTCAGAAATAATAATATTTATGTATTTATACAAAGAAAATCTTGGTCATCAAACCCTTTTCTTCGATAAGTATGTCGTCTCAAACTATACGATAATACCATCCAAGCTTCAATATAATGCCGTCTCCAACAATAAACAAAGAAAGCGCACACACCGAGTGGAGTTAAGTAAATCCGTATTTAGAAGAACGCTGCGGATTGTGGACACTTGAAGAAGGTAAGTTTGTCCGCTGCTGAGACTTAGATACAAGTGGAAAAGACTTTTACATACTACGACTCCACGAGACTTCAGAATTCTAGCATTTGCGTACGCTCCTAATGATAGTCGCCTGGAACATTTACTGTCTAGAGGTCAGCGCGGCCAGTATTATACAGTCTATGGTCCGTATTACAGAAAGTCAGATTTAATTCACAAAATGATCAATTTGGGAATGAAATCTTGATTAGCACCGATTGGCGACTGAGTGTTGTAATTTTTTTGCAGTGCCTAGAGCAGCTAATTTATGCTAGTAACATTTCTTTAGTATATTGTAGTGTATTGCTTGGAAGGAAAGTTTTTTAGAGATCAAAAAAATATTACTATCGAATTCTTGCGCATGATTTATCGACTGTAATAACTGTTTAGTCACCGTCATGTATAAGTATTTGAAATCATGTTTAAGAATTTGGCATGGTATACAAACATAGATACAATTGACTATAAAAAATATTAGAACACTACTTTTATGATAGATATTACAACTGGCTACAAACTAAGCAAAACAAGTTGGCGCACAAGATGGCGCTCTGTGGAGGAGGCCTATGTTCAACAGTGGACGTCTTCAAGCCGTTATTGATGAAGATGGATGAAAGATAGTGACTTATCTCGTGAGATTCCCTATACGTACAGTTATGGGGAGTGACAGTTTTTCTTTCCACATTTTTGTGTCGTGTCGTACTAACTAAATGTCCTTATTCCATAGTACTCATGCACCCCGCTCACGTGTCGCCACGATTGCGAGACGAACCCGTCCCAATTGTTCGAATCTTGGGAGCTTAACTCGATCAGAGCTAAACCGCTTACAGAATACGCCCCTTTGCGGGTGATTAGCGATGGATTTATGGGGTTATATTGTGTTGATTAGCTTTTGTTATAAGTATTAGGAAATTGTGAGCTCTAGGTAGGTAGGTACTACTTGATCATCCGATCATAATTATATTTTTTTTTAGAAAACAATTTACTAACATTGTACACCAAATTAGAAATGACTCCAATAAATTCACTTCATTCAACCAATCAAACCAAGAGCAGCGTTATTGATCCTTATACCTACATAAGTATATAGGTAGTATATACGTCATATTAAGTAATGTCGGTCATAAATTACAGGTTTGCTTAAATGACCGGTGGTGTAGTTATTTGCCCAGTAGATACTGCAGATGTGTGCCAGCTCGACCTTTCAAATATGTTTCTGTCCCTTTCACATAGGGCAAAATGATAAGGAATAATTTGTTTTTTTTTTTATGAGAGCGAATGTCGTGACATGTTTGTTGTTTACCTGATGTTAAGTGACACGGCCGCCCATAACAGTTGCAGTGTCACTCAGAACTTTTTATTGTTGTTGGCTTTGGAACTGTTTAATTAACAGTGGTATTTATAGTGAAGGGGTGAACAAAGCCCCAAAATATATCATTAAACTTTCACATAGAGGTTGAATATTGGATCATTCTTCTTTCACTTTCATAGTATCCTGCCTTTGACAGAATGTCAAAATTGTCAGATTGGGGACTACTTAATTTTGTTTATGAAATGCATAAAACTAGACTTCGCCACACAGCGCCTGAATCATCCCCTAGAGGAGCCCCCACCTTGACTATGAATTCCAGTGTAAGTTAAGTGGATTAAGTTTTAGCATGGGGTCCCATCAGGTACAAACGAAAAATAGTCCGAGCTTGAAAAAAATGTAGTACTCGTGTCTAGAGAGTTACTAGTTAGTGTCTAGTGTATTCATTTGGCCCAATACTTCACCAAAATGCAATAAATGTCACTTGATAATCTTGCGTTATGCAGAAATAAAATAATTTGTAAAATAGCCCGAGTTATTCCGTATTATATTATTTGGGGTTTTAGTTTCGTGATCGACACCACGGTTTTCCTATTATCCCTCTACCGTGCTTGGTCGACCACAACTCCAAACTTATTTGACGCTTATCGAAAACAAGTGTCCAAACTCCCACCGTACTTTGTTAATATTTTTTATCAGAATTAAAACCTTTATCTGATTATCTGCTACAGTTCCATTCCAATAAAATAAATAAAATAATTTCATTATTGTCGACGCGCAGTAAGCTGATGCGTTTTTACGCAGCGATGCTTTTGTATGAAGATTCATTTTTGTTATGGTTTTTATTAAATTGTATTATAGTGATGGTTGATTATTTATTACAAAAAGCACACGTGGTGTTACGAAAAAATACCAAAATACTTTGTTTGTTTCTTAATTTTTAAGTTTTCTTTTGTTTAATATACAGAATGTAATTTAATTCATTAGCATAAATTGAGCCCATGATAGTACATCATTTATAGATGATTATTAAAGAGTAAGGAGTGTAAATGAAAATATTTTTATTGAAAATTATGAAGATTGCCGCGGCGCCTAACGCGGTTGGCACGGATGATTTTGATACATTTAAACGTTTTTATACCTTGTATGTACTAATTAAAAACAGTACTCCATTATTCCAATTAAATTTGGTATTGTAGCATTAGATTAAGTAAGTTATTCCCATTTTTTGGAGTTATTATTATTACCAAACCAATGTGTTAGAATTCAAAAATTTTGGTCAACACGTGAACGGTATCAGGAGTAGGTACCTAGTTTCAAAGGATGCTAATGAATTCAATTACACCCAGTATATGTAGAATGCTGCTGTAGAGTATCAGGCGTACAACTTGCATTTAATCCATTATTATGCAGAACTTCAGCACTGTACAAGATACTTTTAACAAAAGATAATATTAAGCTTTACGCGTTTTTAAATTCTCAGATATAGGGAAAAGGCGTAAAAAGTAGATTTGATAAAAGGTAGAATAGTATAATTTATTTTAAACACGCATCTTACCTAAATTCCGTTCGGTGATACTGTGAAGTCTGACAGAGAAGATATTAGTTACAACCACAAACCTAGAAGTTTTTCGTTAACAACACGCATTTCATTCGTAATTTAAAATATCCTATACATGGATAACCTCGCAGATATCTAATACTATACAGTAAAGGTAAACTGCGCATTTCAACTGTCGCATCGATCATCCAAAATCAAACCTAACTAAAGTAGAAAGTCAGACTCTCTTGCTAATAGGTTTTGATTTTGGACAGCTGAAATATCTACAAATAGTTTCCACCGGTTGCATTCAAGTAACATAAATAATCATCAGACAGCCTATAGGTATCTTAGGATTTCAAATGGAATTGCGAGCCAGTAATCCAGTGCACCTGTGCTATACCATGCTCTGTTATGACAGCTACGAGCTACGACCTACCGCTTATAATCTGTGAACATTCGCCTACCCTTTAACCAATACGTGACCACTGACAACGAGGAGTGAAGAAAGGTACGAAAGGTTATGGATACGGTGCCTATACAATTTTTGTAACTATAGATCTATTTTTAAAATAGCGCCTCAATTACTGTACAAATACTAATATATAAATAAATAAATTCATTTATTTCAAGTAACTTAGAGACTCATACAATACATACATAAGTAATGCTCAATTTAGATTACTGATTTTAGCAAGTTTTTGTCAAAAAACTATTTGTCGTTGTTTTACTACGTGCTACTGTGAATAGCTATGTATTGTGTTTCTAGTTTTCATTCACTCAATTCATGCCTGCATTATCCGTACCAATAGAGAAGTGGAAAATGTTATGCGTATCGATGATAAAAAAAACACATTTCCGACATGTGCTGGTAAGGACAAATGGATCGCTCTAAACTACTTTTTATGGCTTATCTTATCACTAATAAAACCTAATATGTAACCGCCCAACTGTGTAAATCTACTTTCGGAAAGTTACACCAAACGAATAACAAAAGAACGAAGTAACGAAAGAGTTAAAAGGTATCTTCTAGGCAAGTATACACCATCGTAGGCCGCTTCATCACTTACCATCAGGTGAGGCAGTGGTCAAATGCTATGCCTTTAAATTATAAAAAAACAATCTGCATAGAAACTGACACAAAAGCCCGGTCCAGTCAATAAAAGCACAGCTAAATTTTAAATTATCAGTAACTTTAAGACCAAAGCTCACTTTAGTGAAACTACCCGTTAATGATCTTCTGTTAGACTTTGTAATGTTGATTTTCGGACAGGACAAAAATTAGCCACCTTTACTATTCCAACATCTAACTAAAACCCACGGGCAGGCTTGTCTCGTGTCTCCTACAATCGGCTCAGAGCTCATCGCACCGTAAAATTGTGTTTGACGCGCGCTCGGACGGCGGGCGACCGCGGGGCGCGGGGATGCGCGGGGGGAAAATTAACGCAGCTTAGGAGAAAATCTCCGTGTTATGATTTCGCGGTGTCGCGCGCGCGATGATCGCTTTAAGTATGTTACTGGATTTATTTCTGGGGCCGTGGACAGGTACTTTTTTGGTTCGGTTGAGTTTGTTTAAATTTAAAGTTTTGTTTGCAAGATCGGTTTATGAAATTAAGTATTGACGTTATAATTACAAAATATAATATTATTTTGCTTTATATATTCGTTATCTTTTTTAATTCGATTTTTTCAGGTGTCCCCAGCAACCATTCGTTTCTATGGTGTAAAAATTATTAACAAACCTACCCACTGATTTTTTTGCCTCAACTATACAAGGTGACCTTGAATTGGTATGTTATCCCGAAAGGGGGTAAATCTACTCCCCAAGATAGACAATGTTTTTTCTACGACTTTACTAAATTATTAGTTTTTCATTGAAGGAGTGCCATGTAAAGTTTACGTTCCAAAACAGCCTTAGCGCAGCTGGGTGGTTGAGCTTCGTCCTTGACCGATTGCACATAAATGAGTTTGACGACTTGTGTTTAAAAATGAATTTATAGTATCCTGTTAACTCTCGTAGCGATCACACGTGCAAGTTTGCGATTGGTTTTATTTTTACCATGGAAGGTTATGGAATTCTTACTTGAAACTGGGTGTTTCCAACACGCAGTTTCAAGTAAGAATTTCACAACTTGTAGGGTATCATGGTTCCAGTCTCCCCATTTCGGGATAACGTACTAATACAAGATCACCTTGTATAAGTTATTAAGTACTTACTTAGTTCATTTTTTCTGTGTGCTCTATATTATTACAATAACATAAATAAAATAGTATATTACTATATATTAGGTATTTCAATTAATAATTTCCAAAGTCTTTTGAAATTTCACTAAAATAGTAAAAAGCATAGTAAGTAATTGAATCCCCGAACCCTTCCATCCATATTCCCCGCAGCAGTACAGTCTGCATCACAAATCCTCGGGGAAATATAAAAAGCGTCGCTAAAATGTCTCTCGTCGAGAAAATCATATTCTGTTAAACTCGTTATGTCCACGCCTTGTCGCGCTGACCTGGCATGGGCTGGATTAGTGTGGATGAGACCTTTCAAGTATTCAGAAAAATACCTACTTATTGTTAACAATAAAGAAAAGTGGATTTTTAACAATAGATTGCTTATATCCAAACCGGTCCAAGTCAAAGTTAATGATTTCCTTATCATTCAAACCAAAATATAATAGTTTCTACTCTATGTGGTGGTGGAATTATTTTAATCAAAATGGGACTTTTACCCTCTTTTTCTGTATTTATGGTGTTGGTCTCTATCAATCGACCTCTATAGCAATTAGTAATGAGCGTTTATTATAAAAGTAGCAGCATTCCACGGTTTGATCGCGGAAAAAAATCATAAAATAAGTAGGATAATTATGTAAATCCAGTGTATTCGCTATCTGTATTTCAAATTTAATCAAAATCAGTTTGGTAGTTACCGAGATAGAAGGTAACAAACATTCACAGACAGAAACATTTGCCTTTATAATATTAGTGTGATATGATTACGATAGGATCAGGATAGAGTCCATCACTCCTCCCCCACTTGAGCCTTTTAATTTAATTTCCGATTATAGACCAGGCCAACCTTTAACCATAGAAAACATTTACTTAAAAATGAATCAAAATATTAAAATAATCTTACCACCGATGCTAAAACTAAGAGCAGTTATGTCCACATTAAGTCCAACGCAAGCACTTCGCTGTGAAAGCAATACTGTATTGGGTTTTTAGCGGTCGCAGGACTCGGAGAGATGATAACGTAAAATATTGGGTCGGCAACTCGGGGTCTTTCGCGAATGTGGCGTTGATTGATTTTCGATGTGACTGTGCCTACTTTTCTACATGGGATATGTTAAAGGGGATATAATCTAGTTTGTGATATTGAGAAAAAATGTGACAAAAGTACGTTCGTACTTGAGTCAACAAGCTCAAATTGTCACTTTTTGGGTTTTGAATCAGGTATCCGACCACAAATTCCAAACCGACGTAGTGACTAAGAGAAAGCAGTAACAATTCAATGAGAAAAGGAAACCAAAACGTATCTATTCCTTACGATATCGGTACTAACCAAGGAAGTTGAATATATTTCTAATACATAGAGAATAATAAAAAAATCCTGTTTATAGATCTGTCGCTAGAAGTACTCAAAGCTAAAATTCTCACAGGAAAACCTCCACAGCAGTGACCACACGGCACTTGACAACATAGGCAGAAATCAGAAAAAAACAATGCAATCTCCAGGATTCAGCCAACCGTTGTCTCTTACAATTAAATAATTTTTTACTTCAGATTTACCGCTTCATACGTCAAGTGGCGATCGCATTGCTGGGTTTACAAATCACCACGCTATATTTTCACCTGCCAATAAAATATTTAACCTTTATGTTCTTGGGGATAAGGTCTAAAATGTGATTGGATAGGTGTATTGTTGAGTATGTTTAGGGGTGTAAGAGGGTATCGGAAAAATGATTTCATACAAAACGGCTTATGAAGAGCACTCAAAATATTGGTGGAGAGTGGTCGGGTGCAAGACAACGCAATTTCGATATTAATAGCTTCTCGGGTGCATTGTTTTGAGGTTTTGTTTTGTGGGAACTGTGAAGCAATAATGTTGGAGTAAGCTTTAGTTGATGTGGTGTGGCTGTGTTTCTAAAGGTGAGATGTACTAAGAACATGCAACAAATACATTTTATTATGTAAGGTGTCAAAGAAAGAAACGTGTCTTACTAAAAAATAATTAAAAATGTATTTTTAATACTCATAATGTTGAAAAAAACTTGAAAAATGCCCTAATCAAAATCACAGCTTCAAATCAACATAACCAACCATCTTTTAAATAAGAACCTAGCATTCGCGCTAAGCGGCTTACTGTCCGCCATTTTCTTGAGTCCGTGGTACGACAAAATGGCGGCGCGCGTCGCCTTGCGCCGTTCAATTTGAATATAGAGCAGCATACGTCGCGAGCGGGTCGCGGCTCTAAATCATCGGATTGCTAAGATGGTGGGAGAATCGTAAAAGTATATTCGTTTATTAGAACAGGAAATCAGTAGAGAATATATTCGCAATATAAATGGTCTCATCGATGCCTTCACTGGTGTAGGGATATTAGGAAGATTTTAAAAATTCTGAATACTTAGACAGTAATCTACTGCTGAATCATCATCATCATCATCATTCATTATCACAGCCTGAAGACGTCCACTGCTGAACATAGACCTCCCCTAGAGAGCGCCAACTCACCTCCTAAGAATATATCCATCGGCTCCCCGCGATTTTCGCCGTACTGCAGAATACGTATTTTTTATTTAAAATTAACAAAAAAGTTGCCAGCAAGAGCTTTTATTAGCTCTCACTTGCCATTCTGGGCTATAATGCTACCTAACTGTTCTACTTTTCTATTTTATTTGTATCACATATCAGCCAAAAACGTTCACTGCTAAAAAAAAACAGGTTTTGAAATAGTCGACACGCTTGGCAGGCGGCTTGGCGATCACAGAAGATAATAATTTACCAAGATTCCTACAGCACTAGCGGGAATAGATGGGCTAGTCCTATTCAAAATCTCGAACCACAATATGGCCAAACGCAAACCGAGAACATACGGCCAGCTTACCGGCAGACTCACCTGCGTACTTTGCATTATTCACACTTACAAAAACAGATGGCGCCTGTAACTTTTGAATTACTTTCGAGCAGCGAATGAATGGAACACCATTACCAGCGTCTTTGTTTCCCGATAAGTACAATCTGGAGCTCTTCAAGTCGCTAGTGAATAGGTATTTTCTAGGCAAGCATGTATTCAGTCATAAAAAAAACCTCATTTAAATTTTTATATACAGTTTGCACACCTTCTCCAAGTATTTTTTTGTTCCACAGTGAAGATCATAAGGCAGCGCTAAGAATATGTCGGTCAGGCCACGGTGCACAGAGATAGCGTGAGCCAGCGCCAAGGAAAGTGTCGTAAAGAATGAGACTTATTAATAACCGGACAGGAGGGTAGATGGTAAATGTTCTCTTGGTTTTAAAAGTAAACGTAGCTATAGTAACGGAGCATAATTGTTTAGAAGATTTACAAAAATGAAGTCAGATTTTATTCGAAGTCCTAATTTTATTAACGCTTTTTCAATGCTAGAAGGAAACAGGGCCTACTCATTAGTAATCCATCCGCAAAAAGGAAATTGCAAGGTTTATAACCTACAAACTCCATGAATCTTATACCAAGGTAATTAGAGTTCACTTTTTTTGAAAAGTCGGCTTGCAGTCCAAAATACATAACTTTGGAATAAGTGAATTAGAAGCACTGAATCCATTCTTTTCGACACGTACCGTTCACATAAAGCTATACACTTCACTATACCATCCACGTAGCACGTAGTCTACGACTGCTACGAAACCGTAGCACTGGTTTTTACCTTAGCATTATGGTACATTGGCAGTATTAATGCTTGCTTTTACATAGGACAGAAAAAAATCTAAAGAAACTGGCATTTTAAAATTACAAAATTCGAGCTAATAAAAGGCTGAAAAATGAAATTTCCACTCCACTAATGGAATAGATCCCAAATCTCATTTTTTACACTATCTAAATCAGTCTATTAAATAAATGTAAGACCATATAAACTCCATAAACATTTCATAAACCCATTCATTGTAAGTCAAACTCTGTTCAAGTGGCGAGCAAATGCCATATCGATGTGGAATCGAATTAAAATTGATATGAGGTTGAATCGAATCATTCGATTTTGAGTTCGGCGACCAACGGACCGTGGGTAATGCTTGTATTATGCGGAATGAGTTCCACAACTGTTTGTGTAGTAAAATAATGGTCTGGTGTTTTAAAAATGTACCTACATGATGCGAACTTGACTTAACTTTATCGATTAAATGCTTCAATTAGTACACCTATCCCTAACAAGGTATCAAGGTACCTACTAGTAGGAATAAGTAGAATAAAAACAACTTCATCTACACTTTGTGCTAGGTACGAACTATAAGTTGAAATTAATCTGTATAAGTTGAAGCACCCATACAACGATCGCTTGGTAGGTCTGACAAGTTGACGCATGTCATGGGGCCGACGGTCTATAATCTTCTACCAGATGATATTAAAGGAGCACCAAGTTTGGAATCTTTTAAGTCAAAGCTTAAACATTGGCTTATCAACCAAACTTCCTATAGGTATGCTGAATTTTTGGAATGGAACAAATAATATTATAATAATTATTTATAATTAACTTGACGTGACATTACAATTTCTATTTTTAATTTCAATTATTAGTAGGTTTATTGTTCGGACATTTTAAATTATTTTATATTGACATTTTTTTATTTTTTTGTAATGACATTTATGTAATTGCTATTTTTAATTTTTTCTATTTTTGACATCAAATAGATAGTCATAGAATCGGAATTTTCTAATGTGTACCTGTTGTACCTATTTTATTTATTTTTGACGTGTATTTCTTATATGAATATATGACTATGACTATGACTATGAAGTTAATGATAATACCGCAGATCCGCAGGAGAACTAAAGTGACCGATATAGCCACAGAGCTATGAAACAAATGATGCTTCGCCTATAGATAGAGACGAAATTAATCATATTATTGCTGCCAAACTTCGGTACGGGGTACTCTTCTGTGTCAGTTTGATATTATAGGGTAATTTCGCTAGTTTCCGACCACTTAGTGGAGTTGTCAAGTTTAGGTTGCATAATAAAATGAACCAGTATCATTTTTTGACTTGATGCTACTAAGCTACGTTTCAAATATTATACTCTATATTTTTATCAGATTATCAATCATTTTTTATAATAACCGACCCTTTTATAAATATCTAAACCAAAGGCTAATAGTAACTATTTTGCTAGTTTTCGATCACTAAATTATGTTTACGACCACTTTTTCGCTAGTTTCCTACCACTATAAATTGAAAGACGTAGGTGCCTGACTGCTTGTGGTAAATAAATGATAGAAACAATGATCAGAAAGGCTTCTTTAGATCCTCTGTCTTGTATTTTCATGATTTCTCCAGCTTTGAGGTACTTACTCATATAAAAAAGCATGATCTTTTTTCTTACTGAGACCGCCAAAAATTATTTAAGGATATGGCTAAAATATCAGCTATAACAAAAAAAATTGGCTAACGTAGTTTATAAACATGGTTATGTTTGCAAGCTAAATACGCTACTTTTTTTGTAATAAAGCCAGCCCACATTACACCCTGGGCGAGAAATATTCAATGATGGTTCGATCAGTTGGTCACGCCTATTTTGCGACCACCAGCATTAATCGTTTTTTTTAAATCGTGTCTGGTCTAATTAGTTAAACTTACAAAGTAATCGACTATTTATGTACTTTTATATGTAAATAAATACGTATTTATAATGTTTTTGATATAGTTTGCTTTTGCGGTCGAATAGCATTTTTCTGCAGCTGGATTAGTTTTCGACCACGAGCGATTTTGGGTATCTGTAGTTTTTAAACCAGATGGTGGATAAACGTGGTCGAAAACTGGCAGTTAAAATGTATGTGCTTTTAAGTTTCAAAGCTTTAAAATAGAATTGGGGATTTCTTGTATAATATTTGTTACAAAACTGAACCTATTTGGACATAAGATGTGTTCACCGCAAGCTTTTTATTTTTTGTATTTTTTCATCAAATGTACATTAAACGGTCGGATATAGGAAGTGGTCGCAAAACCGGCGAACTTACCCTATGGCAGAAGTACCGATAGTGATGTAATGCGTTGGTTAACCTATAATTATCGACACATCGATAGTTTCTATTATGCCATCCGGAAACTTGTTACAATAAGTTTTAAATGTTTTCAATTTATTTTGTGGTTAGATTGACTTCTACTAATTAAACTTTTAATATCTTTTATGTTTATTAGGTTTCCTACAGATCCTAATATAAAAGATAAATAGATATTCGCAACTGGACAGTGCAATTGGTTTCCTCAAAAACATGATACGGTTTGCTCTCAGCATTTTGAAGCTGAATGTTTTATGAAAATGTCTAACCATATACGTTTATATTTTGACGCTATTCCCACATTGAAACTCTATCCTATTTTTAACGAGGTACTAGGTGGACCGATGACCTGGTGAAAACCGCGGGGAGCCGGTGGATGCAGGAGGCGAGCAGCCGTTCAAAGTGGCGCTTTCTGGGGGAGGCTTATGTTCAGCTGTGGACATCTACGGGCTGATGATGATGACTATAATTTCTCTTATACGCATTTATTATTTGATGAGGACATTATAATGATGTGGCGTGCTCGCCTATGAAAGAGTTTTCATGTAGCCTCCATGGAGCTATTAAAAAAAGAAGGAGAGAATCCCGTCTGATCCGAAACTGAAGCTCCCTTAGGAAGCCGGTCGCCCTACTTTCAGCTGACACACATATGTAATATGTCCGCCATTTTGGGCTTCAGTTCGATGTCAATCAAAACTCAATCCTCTTTTTTTTATTTCATCCATGGTAGCCTCATAGAAAACCATTGCTCTTGGTTGCTAAAGACAACTGATCTCGTTGATTCTACGGAAGAATCTACGTCTTAGTCGATATTGAATGAAAAAATTCACTTGCTTTTTATTTTGTAAACAGCTGTAAATTAAAATATACATCGCATGGTGAGCTGAAAAATTACCTTTATTTACTGCCAAACTAAGGACCTCCTTCTATTAAATAAGTGTTTACCTACAACACCTCAATGATACTCAATATCCGCTACGCTGCGACAAAGTGTTGGAATAATATTCCTCCACCACTCAGGAACCTGCAAAGTGTTAGTTTATTTAGATCTAAACTTAAGACTCTCCTGTATCAACATCAAAAAAGTCAGGAAACACAAGTGCATGACACAAGTGCTATTTAATTTCTTTCTTTAAAAAGCTAGGTACAATAAATATTATATTATAAACCCATACTGATCTTTTATATATTGTAGATAATTCCAGGCAAAAAGTAGAAAGAGTATAATAAGTTACTTTGTTTGATTTAATTTTAATGACTATGTGTTAGAGATGTAAAATTTCTTGTACTTACCACCTGTTGTGTACCTACACGTACAGTGCAGTGCCTCTAAATTCAGGTATAGCATATAACTTTCAGCTTCCATCACTTGCTGTAGGTATTTAATTTAATTTAATTACACGGGTTAAACTATAAACTATAGCGATTTATATTATATAATTCATCTACTTAAATAGTTTCCTTTATAGATTTGTTAAGTGTTACTCGTTTTATTTTTATTTACTTTTTTTATTTGTTTTTCATTTGCTGCTACTTTTATAATTGATATTTTTTTTGTGTTACTTTTTCTGTTTTTGTGGGCTTTCAGTGTATGTCTACTCCGTGACTTCACTAAGCGGTCCCAACGGAAGACCAGCGCCGGTTCGTAAGAACTAGCATCATGCTGAGTTGGGGCCGATTTGTGACAGATTATTTAAAGTGTATTTCTTTTGTGCCTTTTGTGTTTTTTTTTTTCTCTGTTGCAAATAAATAATTTTTCTTTCTTTCTTTCTTTCAAAAAAAATATTATTATTATTTTTCCTAAAAATTCATCTGAAAATAAAATTTTCAGATGAATTCTATCAAAAAGAAACATGACGCAACAATACTGATGAATCATCAGCAAAACGTGTTACCTATGTATTTGGAGTTTTAATATATTATTTCGTTTTATAACTTGTTATGTTTCTTCTATTTCAAACTTTAGTTTATAGATATAATAATACTATCACACATCATCAGCCGGCAGACGTCTACTGCTAAACATTGCCTCCCCCATAAAACCTCACTTTGGACGCCTATCGGATTTGCTTATAAACTTAATCTTAATAACCATAAACTGACGATAAACTACCTCTATACTTACACACATTACATTTGCCATAAAATAGGTGAGGTGGACTGTATATCCGTGACGCGAACATGACGTACCTACAAATACCAATACATTCAATTTTATTTATTTTAGATTTATACCGGTATGTTTATCGGCTGGCCATTGTCGACCCGGAATAGAGTATAATAGAATAAAATAACACTATTACACATAGAAATACGCACAAAAGGCACAAAAGATATAGGTAGGTACTAAAGTGTACCTAATGATACAATCAGGTAAGAGGTACCTTACCGCGTACTTAACTCATATCAAACTATCGATAAAAATATATCGACTCAACCCACAGCACGTTTTGCTGACAGCAGTGGCACTAATGACAAGACAATTGCTATATATGTCATCTGCGCAGGTAAACCATAGAGGTTTCATTGTAATACCTGACACGCTTGAATTGTATCAGAAGTGTCGAAAAGGCGCCTCTATGTAGAGGGAAGCGTTTTTTTTTTTGCTCTGTGGATATAGCTCTTAGGATTGGCAAGTTGAAACGGCAGTGGGCAGGCCAAATCGCTCGCAGAACTGACAACCGGTGGGGAAGAAAGGTTCTCGAGTGGCGATCACGAGCCGAAAGACGCAGCGTAGGCAGACCTTCTAGTAGGTGGGGCGACGATCTGCTGAACACTGCAGGGAGCTGATGTATGCAGGAGGCGAGCATCTGGTGGAGGTGGCGCTATCTAGGGGAGGAGGCCTATGATCAGTAGTGGAAGTCTTGAGGCTGTGGATGATGATAATGAACGACAATACCAGGGTAGCAGAGTATTGAGAGAGGCACAGACGTCATTTAGTACTCAAAACCTGAAACTTTTCATTGATTCTGCCCTGGCACTTCATTAAGAAAAAGCTAGAAAATATATTTTTAAATTTTTTTTGCCGTATTTGACTTATTATTTTCATCTGAGGGTCTTACACTGCCAATTTATTTCTTCATACTTGCAGCTTCAATAACCCACTCATTGCTCAAAATAGGTTAAGCCCAAAACCCTAGTTAAGAAACTATAGCACTATACAGTATGTATCGAAATTTAATTAGCATCTCAATCCGTGTTCCGTGCGCGGAGATTATACAGGATGCTCGACCGTCAGGTGTGCCACGACATGTGGCTCCCACCGTCTTATAGTTTACATAATCGGGATTTGGTGGACTGTCTTTGTGAGTGAGATACAGGATGGTTGCTTTATGTTGATGATAGAAAACTATTATGTAGAAGCTGATACTACATACATGTTTAAACTGAAAAATAATAAACCATACCTAACTGCCTGTGCTTTAGATAGATTATGTATTTATCGATCGATCGATCTAGAATAAAAATCTGATCCGAACCGATAAACCGTTAAAACCAAGGGAGCCGATTGGTGCGGGCAGCGAGGAGCAGTTTAAAGTGGCGCTCAGCGGGGGAAACCTATGTTCAGCATTGAATTTTAGGATGACGATAGAACTGAAATCCATTTTATAATCATCCTGTACTTTCCAATACATATGCGAGAGAGTTATACCATTCAAGGCATAATCCTAAGATACAAGCAAGGCATTAATTTGATATTAGATTAACATGTTAAATAACCAAGCGCAATGATTGGTTGGTGTTCTTTGAACGCACGTATGTACAATGTATATACACAAAGAATCAGTCATGGATAATAGGAATAAATTGAGTAACCATCAGAAACAGTTGGGATGGAAGCAGGTGGCGAGCAGCCGCTCAAAGTGACGCTCTCTGGGGGAGGTCTATGTTCAGCAGTGGACGTCTTCAGGCTGTTGATGATGATGTTGATGACAAATTACAGATAAAAATAAATACCTACCATTATACTATTTAACTTATTAGTTGACTCACTTAGAAAAATCATGAAATCATCACTACTTTTTACTTCTATTTTTTTTTAATTCTCTGCTAAAAATCAATTGGCTTAACTAATTAATGTATTAAACAAAAAGTGTTTTTGACCGAAATGAACATTAAACCTTAAAAAAGCAATAAATTACCGCGTGCACAGTAATCCACTATCAGTGGAGCGCAGCGCCACCTTCCGCGCATCGCTGCGAATACGCTGCCATGCCATGGCGTAGCTACTGTGTGCTATATGAGTAGCGTCAGCAAAAAAATAACCGTCCAAGTGAGAGTCAGACTCGTACACGAAGGGTTCCGGACCAAAAAAATCACGTTTGATGCATGGGAGCCTCTTTAAATATTTATTTTATTCTGTTTTTAGTACTTGTTATAGCAGCAACAGAAATATATAATCTGTGAAAATTTCAAATTTCTAACTATCACGGTTTATGAGATACAGCCTGGTGACAGACAGACAGACGGACAGCGGAGCCTTAATAGTAGGGTTTTAGGGTTTTTAGGGTTTTTTTATTTTTTTAATTTTTACTTTTTGAGTACGGAAGCATACAATAATTACAATTATTTTTTTAGGTAAAAGCAGCAGCAGCTTAGTGTCGCTATTTTTTCAGCAGAGATTACTTTAAATTATTATATTATTTAGAAGTGCGTGTATTTTCTGTTGGCTGTTGTATTTCATGGTGCAATTAGACGCTTTGTAGAATGTTCTAAAAAAAGTATAAGAAAATATTTGACTATGATATTTTATAATAATATCTATTAATCGGCGAAAAATTCTGAATAATCTCTTTGCTGACCGCCAATATTAAAAAATTATGTCAACTTAAGTTTAGTTACTAGATTTTTGTTGATTCAAAGTAACTCGTGTATAATATAAGAATATTCTGAACTTCTCTGCTAACGCTACCGTCTGTCACACCGGCCATTAATCACGGTTTATCGAGTGCTAATCCAGGTTTAAATAGATAACTATTCGTCGGGCCATTGTCACCAACTCACTATGAGGACTGTCGGTAGGGCTGTGCTAAGTGAAATATTACGTGGTGTTTTTTTCTAGCTCGCGTGCTGCTGCTTGACAAAATAAAATGATGATGGACCGGGTAGCTATTTCCTTATTGTTAAATTTACGAGGATATCTGTCATAAGTGCTATAATTAATTAAAAATATTATGTGGCTTTGTTTCAGGATATTTAGCTATCTCATATATTTTTTCTTCAACTGCAAAGTCATGACAACCACCAGTCAAGGCCCAACACTATCTTTAATATTATGAATTCGATCAGTTTTGCTAGAAATTTAACTATGACTCTGTCTGTACTCATTATGTTCTGAAACCATCCATTTGCTGTACCCAAAGTCACAGCGTTTTGCTAGCTTTATTCTTAGCATGTTACTTACTGTAGGTAGAGACCATAATATACAGATTTCCATGGGACAACCCTATTGTCCAGCGTGGTGTGATGTGGGTGCCTTAACAAAACGACGATTACTTTGCAAATAGGTATTCACGTTTCGAATATTATATTCAATACCTTTTATTACTTATCATAGTGATTCCTCAGTAGCTTTATGAAGAACTATGATAATAATGTTGGCAAGCGTAAAGTTCATACTAAAAATTTAAGATCCCGTAATATCTAATTTTAACTAGCTTTATTCGAGAATAAAATACGGCGGGCGGCTGTGTCGCTTAACATCAGGTGAACGGCTAGCTCGTCACGTCATTCATACTCATAAAAAATTAAATTATTGATTTTATGACGATTTGTACTTTTTCTACAAATTAGAATGGTGGGACCGTGTGCTCATATCGAAATAAAATAATTTATAATGTATTGTGAATTCTGGTAATTATTTGTATTTTTTAATTGTTTTTTCAGTATTTCGTTATTATTATCATTTATTCTATAAATTAAATTACGAACTCATGATTTAGTTGAATTCCTAATTTTATTCTCCTTAATAGTCTCCTATTCAACATTTGTTTTCTTTTTAGGTGCATTCATTTATTTTTACATCATTTTCATTTCATATGCAAGTTTTGAATGGACATTATTCTATTTTGTTTTGTTTAACTTTACACATTTTACATACTCGTATGTTATTATCATTGAATTAAGTCGAATCTCACAACCTTAACCCGACTCTGCTTTAGGGTCACCCAAATCGCCCCTCGTGATGTTTGTTCAGCTAATAACGCAGTCACTCGTATTGTTCCGGACAGCCCTAATGTTTCGCATTGTATGTGACACCTGCCTTTTTGTTGTGATTTGTGATAGAACAATTTTTGCTGTGATTATGAGTTCCAATATAAATGAGCTATGACTAAAAACTAAGAGATCATTTTTATCATACCTTTAAAGTTTTTGGGATCTGTAGAAACTTTGTTTTGCATAAAGGACTATATGTAGTACAATGTTTGGCTTAGATTTTTCAATCAAATGTAAGAAACAGGAGCAATTAAATATAAAAAAAGAAAAAAGAAAACTACATCAAAAACATTTGGGATCTTCATATTGATTACTTTTTGTTCTTATTTATTAGTTGATTATAGGTAATAATATCTTTCCCATATCTATTCGTGTTTTTGGCGAAAATAAAGGTGAAATATAATTTTGCTTGGCCATTATGACCGTGAAAAGTTACTGTTTATCAATCACAAACTTTTTGAGCTTTCGTTAAACCTGATTGTATTTATCGATAAAATTATCAATACTTATTGAGCACATCACTAGCATCGATTAAAACAAAACTTAGTTTAAGTACACAACTGTAAACATCAAACCCCATTAATCAGGGATAAAACAGAACACCGCAAATCACCACTCAACCCTGAACCACTTAAACACAATACCTATTTATTCCGAATCAAATTGAAACGTTAAAAATACCCATTGAAATAAATCATATTTAAAAAAAGCCTATCGTTCCGTTCAGAGCGCATGCCATGGCGGTAAGCGCGATCGGATCTAACGAAACATAAATTTAAATTTTAGAATTGCACACCCTTTCGCGGGTATCCTTTGTGTTTCAAATCATTGAATAGGGATGGGTAGGACTGGGCAGTTGATAAAAAGGTCGAAATTTGTATCGACCTTCTTTTTGTATGTTTCACCCTTTTTTTATTAGCAATTAGACCTGATTAGACAATTTCTACTTTGAACAATAATAAAAACCTTATTTAGACCCATTAATTAAACCCATTTTAATTTAAATCTTAATTCAAAACGTGGAATGCTTTTTGTATTTGCTTGATATTTACATGTTAGCAGATTATACTAGTACCTTTGAAAGTTAGGTGCACTATGGGTACACTGTAAGGGATTTATTATCACAACTGTAGAAACACATCGATAAGTGCTAAAAAAAAAACAGATTTTAGCTTGAAGCGTCTAATGAGTATGTACTTGTACCAACTGTGTCATTGTATAATACGTAGTAACTAAATCTAAAGCTATTTTACAGTAAAAAAACACAGTGTTTTACAGTGTTTGTGTCGCGAAATGCTCAAAACGTTAGATTCTTCTTCTTTTCAATGATATTATAATTTTTGGTGTCTAATTTCGATATATTTTTTTTATTTTTTAATTATTTATTTAATGTCTAATCACATATGCGATTATGCCGCTCAGTAGGCAAAATCACTATAACTTAACGTATACAATGTTAATTTCGATATTATTTACTAATTTCATCCTGTCCCATCACTACTCGAGACAACGCTAAATTTCTTTACATTTATTTTAAACCTTATCCCTTTAACATAAAATTGGTTTTCCCCAATCAAACAGAAAAGCTGGCTCAACCGTTGTTTAAAAAGAGTTTAATAGAATTTGGCGTATCTTACTAATGGAATGGCGTAATG
Source organism: Ennomos erosarius (assembly GCA_963580505.1). Classification (NCBI taxonomy): domain Eukaryota; kingdom Metazoa; phylum Arthropoda; class Insecta; order Lepidoptera; family Geometridae; genus Ennomos; species Ennomos erosarius. The sequence continues at coordinate 1,272,458 of OY756983.1, read as the reverse complement.
AAATAAGGTATTCTGCCGTAATGGCGAATGTTCCCGGCGATTTATTAAAAATTGCTCGTTTTTCAATATGCAGCGAATGGATTTCGAATCTGCTTACGTAAGATATGATATCAGTTTTAAACACAATTTTTGATTCTGTAACAAGATTATTTACATGTACACTTTATTTTGCCTTATTTTTACAACTTTTTGTAAACAATCACAATCTTTTAAGCGCCTGATAAATGCGCATTAAAATTAAAAAATAACAATTTGTAAAATAACTTATATTAAAGTATAGTATCAACAAAATCAACTACCGTTATTATTATGAGTAGGTAACTAAAAAATATCCTTCAGAAATATCATCAGATAAAAACTATCAATGACACAGCTTCTACCAGATAAAATTATACCTAACGATAAGAAATTGAAAATTGCTCTACCATCCAACGAGCCAACACTACCATCTTGCAAAACCAGGGCCTTACTTATAAACGCTGCTTAAAGTTAGCCAATGCTTAAAACCTTCTGTCAGCTTTTGACTGATTTGAAATATCACGCGGGAAAACGAGACGGAACATTTAAAACACGGACTAACTTTAAGCGGCGTTTATAAGTAACGCCCCCAATGTTTCCGAATCTGATGTGGACTATTCTCCATCAGTTTTCTCTATAAAAAGATGCGTAGCTCAAAATATCAATTTAGTATATATATCAATTTAGTCTAAAAATATTCTAAAAGTCTAAAAATATAAATATCAATAGTCTAAAAATATCAATTTAGTCTCAAAATATCGTCAACTTCTGAAACAACTATACTAATTCCACCAAACCAAACAAAAGCAACCCTTCCACGGCAGATAGACACACTCTGACTATCTAAGCATAACGCAAACAAATTGCCTGCTGGTCTTCACTAATTAAAGGAAATGGTCTAGAAACAAGATTGCGTTATTGTTCTCTCTAAATCTTTACCCATCCTATTCCAGCACCACCATTAGTGTGTGCTAGCGTCCCGTTCTCGCTAAACGTTTCGGCGATGTCACTCATTATGCTAAATATTCCATCCCCTTTGTTCGCGGGTAGATCGCGATAAGCGCGGGTTTTTTCTACTTTTTCTTTTCCCTGACAGTTGGTATATGGAAGCGGATTAAGATAATTCGGTCGAGGTGTTTTTATAAGACGCTTAATTATATCAGTGGTTGGTTCTTTTTTCTTTTGTTAGTAAATGTGCTTCATTTTGAGTTATAGCCACAGCTAGCGACGAATGTCTCTTTGTTGAAATAAGACAAAAACCTTGGCAAGGTTTCTTTGACGAAACTGTTTTACTTTATTTTCGCAAATATAATTTAAGTTTAGCCGTAAAATTTGAATTAGTTCTTCCACTCGTCTATTTTTTTTTTTAATGTTTTGGTCAATTTACACAAAAAATATTTTGGAAGGGGATTTATAAACTAAAACACAATACAATAACTTACAATTTTACTTGTTTGGAGTATTTTTAAACAGTGTGAGTTATTAAATTTCAAACAGAAGTATATTCACCGTATACCACAAAGCCTGAAAACAAAAGTTTTCAATCAATGTGTGTTGCCAGTGATGACTTATGGAACTGAAACGTGGTCTCTAACTGTTGGCCTTATTACTAAGCTCAGAGTCGCACAACGGGCTATGGAGAGAGCAATGCTCGGTGTTTTCCTGCGAGATAAGATCCGTAATGAGGAGATCCGCAGGAGAACTAAAGTGACCGATGTAGCTCTTAGGATTAGCAAGTTGAAATGGCAATGGGCAGGCCACATCGCTCGTAGAACTGACAACCGATGGGGAAGTAAGGTTCTCGAGTGGCGACCACGAACTGGAAGACGCAGCGTAGGCCGGCCCCCCACTAGGTGGACCGACGACCTGGTGAAAGCCGCGGGGAGCCGATGGATGCAGGAGGCGAGCAGCCGCTCTAAGTGGCGCTCCCGGGGGGAGGCCTATGTTCAGCAGTGGACGTCTTCAGGCTGTTAATGATGATGATGATATTCACCGATATAGCTCTTATAGAATTAGTAATACGATCAAATGGCAATAGGCAATCCACATCGCTCGCAGAACTTACAACCAATAGCGAAGGAAGGTTCTCAAGTGGCAACCACGAACCAGAAAACCCCGCATAGGACCCACCAGGTGGACCGATAATCTGATCAAAACCACGGGGATACGGTGAATATAGAAGGCGAGCAGCCGCTCAAAGTGGTGCTCTAGATTGGAGGCCTCTGTCCAACGTCTTCTAGCTGATAATAATGATGATGATGCCAACATGGAATAAGTTAGTGCTTATTTTATCTGTGCAATTCAACTGAACTAGCATACGACACTTACTTGCAACATAAAACCATTGCAACAAAGACATTACAAGCAATGTAATAATGTAGGGTTTAAAGAGTAGACGATCTTTCCATCGAATTAACCCTTCGATACTCAGTATGGCTGCAATACATTCACTGTGTTAGTAAGGATTCTTTAGGTACACCATTTATTTAAAGTGTTAAAATTTGTGCGTGTACTTAAAAGATAAATAGAAGAAAATGTAAGATGAACTTTTATTTATTTTACCGACTAAAATTTCTTTTAATTTGAGCCTCTTTGCTTCGATTACGTAAAACGTTCTCGTTACTTCACGTTCATTTTTCACGTTACATTTCATGAGTAGTACTAGTAGCAAGTAGTAGTTGTTTAATAACTGCCAATAACAATATATTTTTTGTAAATATGAGCGTTAAGGTCCTAGCTTCTTCTTCTTCTCGTATAGGCAAGTGAATAGGCCTGGTGTCAGAATTTTTAGCTGTGAAAAGCTTCCATTTTAGCTTAATGAGAATAGTCTCACGAAAACAGCTGAGACCGACAGCTTAACGTGCCCTCTGAATCACGGTAGCGCTATTTGTAAATACCACTTTTTGATGTAGCGGTCACCCATCATAGTTGTGCTAGTGACCGCAGTTAATATACCGACCGGTTAGGAACGGCTAATCATGCTTCGCTATGAGCGCTACTTGCGTGATTTGGTTTCTACTTGGGAGGTGCTAGATGAATTGATCGCAACTATTACAAATTCTTATAAAACTATTTGTAAAATACTCCATACTGTCTCTAAATGTATGTAAGCTGCGGTCGTAAAGAGAACAGCAGAGGGCGACACGGCCGTAACGCTGAATTGAGACATTAACCATTGAATGCTTTGTGTTAATGACTCACAGTGACACCGTGGTTAACGTGGATTCAACACGGAAACGTCAGATTATGTGATATATTTGGGAAGTGATATAGGGTAATGTTATGAAGGGAATAAGGGATCATAGATAGATAGAGATAGAGCACTCTTTATTGTTTCTCACAAATAAACATACAAATAGGAATACAATAAAATTTACGTACTAGTGCAACAATGGGCGGTCTTATCGCTGACAGCGATCTCTTCCAGACAACCTTTGGGATCATGTTGGTTACTGTTGAAATACAAACCTCGTGCTACTAGCAAAGTTTTCTTGAAATGCTAAAGATATCTATGAGTAATAAGTAATGAGTAAATAATTGAGTATTGAGTATTGAATAAGAACGAGGTACATTTCTAAATGGCCCAAAAATGAGCAGCCATAAAGAAACAGTCAAACAATACATGCCTATAACACTTTTCAATAAAAAAGGTCTTAAAAATCAGGTATTTTTCTATTGCAGCCTAACTCTTTAAGCAACTGGACATATTTGTGTAAGTGACTATACAATATTTTGTTGCTTATGTCAGAATTGTCAATAAAACCAGCAGTCCTGGCGTTATCGTTGTACTCAGTTAAATTCAGCTACAATTAATGAAAAAAGTTTTTGGAAGCCAGACTCACCATAATGTACTCTAAAGTACCATATTTAGCCAAAAACCAGATTTAATTAACCCATTTTTATCAATATGCTTTAACATTTGGCATCAAGCTTTAAGAATCTTGGCTGCCGTTGAATTGTAGAAGAAAATCAACAAAAAATAGTTCATAAATCACATCGGGCCAGACGGGCCGACCCAGTGGATCCGGAATATCTAATGAGCCCATTCATTTGAGGGTTACTTCGCTTTTTTATGATTTCGTATGGATTTTCTCGTGCGTAATTTTGTAGAAGGTGTCTAAAGGTGGATAACGATAAAAATTTACAAACATTTGTAGCGCTTACAGCTAATCTACATTTATATTTAACCATGTATCAGTTTTAGCCTGTTGCCGTTGTTGAGACTTTTAATAAAATGCAAAAAATAAGAAACAAGTAAATTTTAATAAAAGTGACAAAATCTGCAGTAACCTATTCTTTATGAATCATCCAAATTCAAACTTTCGTCAGTCATAATAAAAAAACATTCTCTTCACGATAACGAACGTCAAACCTATTCATTTCATTCCCAACAACGCAAACCACTTCAATAAATATCTACATAATTGCCAAGCCAAAGCAAAACTTGTATTAAAATTCTCACCAACAATAATAAAGTAAAGAAAAATACCGTCGCTTCCTTTCAACAAAGAATACCTACTTATTCACGCGATGTTTCCTGCCCTGTGTTCGGCCACAATGTACTTTTGTGAAGTTTTTCTGTTCATTTGTTTTCGGTAGCTTCTCCTTTTTTTTTGTTCACCTTGCTCAGGATTTCTTGAACCCATATTTCATGTTCATATTGTCTGCGATTTGCATCTAGCCTCGTAGCCTGTTTATTGTGGGGGTTTATTTTATGAAATACGAGGTTGTTTAATTTTATAGAAATTATTTTTCTCATCTTTTTGGAAATCTTTTTCGGTAGAGGTAATTAAGCAGGTTAGAAAAAGGTGCACAAAGTTAACAGTTCTGGGGGTAAACGAGGAAGCTACGGTAGTGGAATGTCAGCTCAAATCCCAGACCAAGACTGTCACTTTTAAGTATGACGTAACCTATGTCAACCCTGAGGTGATTACCACTAACTTGGTGATTGGTACATTAAAAATTCATACATTGTGTTAAAAACTTTAGATTTTACCGCACAGTTATCTTTCTATATCAAACCGGTTAGGTTTAGGTTTTAATACTTATAAATTACCATTTCACTGTAATGTTATATTGACATTCACACATTATATTCATTCAGAGGGTCTATGCAACTATTGGCTCTATCGTGTACAAACTAACCATTTTTTTTTATCATCGTCATCATCATTGATACTCTCTTCCAGGTCCATTTTCAAAACGGGACAGTTAAAATATACTACGTGAAACCTGGTTAAGTGAGATATCAAGGGACCTGCAATGTCGTTTCACTTATAGAGGTATTCCACTTACCCAGAGTCTCAGATATAGAGGTATAAATAAATATCCGTCTCATTTACAGAGGGTTCCATTAATAGAGGTGAGAATACAGGTTATTTCAGTTATACAGGTGCGATCATTAAATAAAATAACGTGTTATGTATGTAAATGAGTTTAAATAAAAAAAAATTAGTACTTAAAGGTAATCATACAAATGTAATCAACAAAAATATTCAAGCACGTTTTTACATACACGTGTTTGTGAACTCTGCTCATGGACAATTTGGTGATTACGCGAGTTACATACTTCACACAATTACGTAGACGTGACGTAGAACTGTGATCAATGAAAGGTATTCAGTATGTTTGACTCTTAACTCTTAAAACTGAGCTTTTTATTATCTAACCCAGGCAAACGACGGACTATCACCTACGTAAGTGCTTTTATGGTTTCTCTGACCGACACCAAACTTTAGCCAATACTAAACTATTCGGTAATACAATACTCATTTGCAGTCTGCAGCCCTATTCTGCACCACATATGTCTAAGTGGGTCGTCATAATTAAAAGCAGGGGCACTCAGGGTAGCGTGGGGGTAACTTAATGCAATTACTGCAGAATTTTTCACGACATATGGCAGCGGATTCAATGCTTTGCGAGGATTGGGGTGTGTGGTTTTTTTGACACGACGACTGTTTTGGAAACTCGGAGAATTTACTGGAATATTCTGACATATAATACAAAAAATATTCTTTCCAGAATACCTATTTAGAGGAGGTAAGTTGTAATAACGTTTCTTTGAAATTACATCAACAGATCGGATTTGATAATAAATCATTGACAGAATGACCGCTCCAAAACGTGACCTGTTCCTTTGACTTAAAAATAATTCATAACTGTTAACTGAGGAGAGAACCGCGGGATGAATATCTGATTCTTTGTAAATGTAAAAATTTATACAATATCACATTTGAAAGAGCTTGAGGATTCTAGATACAATTAAGCAGAATAAAACGCAGAATGAGAAACAAAATACCATTACAACAATATCGATTTCAACAACTACACAATAGAAGAAGCCCTAAGTACTTCGTTTCCAAAGGGCATATTCCCCAGAGCATGCCCTAAGCCCAAAGGTGCATATGGCGAGTAAATGCCCATCGTATTGCACCAGCCCTTGCTTTTGATGGTTTAAAATATCCATGGGTTTGCTGTGGTTAGCATTTGGTTGGTAAGCTTTGTATGGAAGACTTTAATATAGTGTAACTGTGGGGTTTCAAATGAACTCCTGCTCTCATTTTGATTGAAATTTTTATCCGATTTTTTTTGTGTTTATTTTACATATTATTTTGATACGCATTCGTGAAATAACTATACCTCATCATCATAATTAACAACCTGAAGTCGTCCACTGCTGAAGATAGGACATCCCCAGGGAGCGCCACTTTAAGCGGCTGCTCGCCTCCTGCATCCATCGGCTCCCCATGGCTTTCACCAGATCGTCGGTCCACAAGTATAAAAAAGATACTTTATTTATCAAAGAATTTACTTTGTTTTTCTTTGAACTATTAGAACTGGAGCCTCCAGAAAAAATGTTATTGTTATTAGATATTTTTAATCAACATGTATTTCATTCACAAACATGACAACATGTCACAACACACAACACACAACACAACATGTTTTTCCCTGTGTGAAATGTCCACACATATTTATTTATTTTTATTTTATTCTTTTATTAAATACAATTAGAAATAATGTAACTAAAAACTCAAGTATTACAAATATGTATTTGTAATACTTTGTACGATATTAAATTTGTAATAATTATTGATCCTAAATTTTTCGAGATTTATCGGGATAATAAACACCAAACTAATAGTTATGCCAAATGTGTCGTTCGTTTACGGCAAAATTCCAATTATCACATCAAAGCAAACTGCTCTGATTACGCAGATAAAGGGGATGGTCTGCGACCATTACAGTACGAGATCAGATGGTGGCACACGAGCCCATATGTTGTGTGATTGTGATGGGATGCTTAAGTATAATCTTGATACTTTATCTTATTTGAAAGGGCATAATAAAGTTTTCTGTGGATTTACAGTTTCTTTCAAGTATTCAGAACCACATAAGTAGTAGGTCATGTATATACTAGATTGCCATCAAAATGCACTCACAATAAATTTAAGAAAAATATAGGTGATACACAATACACAAACACACATAATATAATTTATTTGAGCGTTTTAAAAATTTCGATAGAATCTACTACCAACGCAATGTATATAGGATAGCTGTTTAATATATTTTTTTTTTTCAAAAGATTTTTGTAACATTTATTAAGACAAAAAATAGTAAAAAAACTTTAAGAACTTTATAAAATAGGTAAGTAAACATTAAAAACATGTGTAAAAATACTTTTATGTAAGCCAACATAATTATTGATCAAATCACACAGCTAAAAATTGTGGTTAATTTTGATAAAGTATCAAAACTGATATCGTCAACTACAACCTATTGTCAGACTATACAATGTGCATTATTGAATGGCATTGTGCAAAATGTTTACTCGGCACACTCAACGAAAACATTACAAACCGACAAGTGGGTGCCGGATCAACAGCTGGTTTACTGTTTATTTATAGTATTGCATGGTAAAACATGGCATCTCTTAGAATTAGCAAGTGAAAATGGCAATGGGCAGGCCACATCACTCGTAGAACTGACAACCGATGGAAAAGAAAGGTTCTCGAGTAGCAACTATGACCTGGGCGTTTATTCTCTATCGATTCCTTACTTCGAAACCACGCGAATTCCTTGTCTTACATAAGAAATCTGCAAAAGTCTATTCTCTATGAAACGAAAACAAAACCGCGCAAAATGAATTTGGAATTGGCGCGATTTGAACTGTCAAAAATCATTTGTTTTACCCAGACGCGTTCCGAAACATCAACACATCAAAAGATATGACCACTCATGGTAATATATTTTGTAGTGAAGGTATATCTAACGCTGTGACACGATTTGAACAAGACACGATAATGACGTGGTTTCGTATCGTGTGGAATCTGTGTTTCCATAGAGAATAACCGCCCTGGAAGACGCCGCGAAGGCCCCGCCACCACAGATGGACCGACGATTACGGTTTAACCGCGCGGTTAGATGCAGAAGGCAAGCATCTCCTCAATGTGGCACTCTGTGGGTGATATAGACATGTTCAGCAGTGGATGTCTTCAGGCTGTTTGTGATGATGATGCCAGACGAATAGAGAATCCTGATCAATAAATAGAAATAAGACCTGAAGAATTACTTAGTTGAAGTTTCTAAAATGCAGGAGATGATTGTTTTTGTCCATTTTGATCCCTAAAGTTAGTCTAACCCAAGTGCACAATAGAATTCTAATAAAATCATATTTTATGGTCACTGACGTGAAATTTTTAAGGTTTAGAAATACTATAGTTATGGAGTACCTATGGTCTACTAAGCTTAGTCCTATTATATTTATAGCTCACAATAATTACAGAGCTAGGTATATTCTCAACTTTTGTATAAACCTTAAACCAGTCTATCACAACTTCTATAGATCAAACTTTCGAGGTCACCTAACCTAATACGATTCTTTTGAAAACGCATTTAACGCGTCCCATATGGTAATGGGGCTATGGGGGTGCATTGTCCACGGCGGCTTTTACACCATATGGTCGAAAAATTCATAAACAAGTGCTCGCTGAATCCCACTTTAATGCTGGCGATTATTCGTTTGAATTAGCTTTTAACCCTATTCATCGAAAATGAACTACAACGCAGTAACCATAAAGACCAAAATAGCTTCAATCGCAATAAAGTTTTGAGCAACGTATATGATAAATCCAAATTCCACTTTGTCTGTAATGCATTAAGATCGAAAATACATAAACAGGTTTTAGCTACTGACGTAAAAGTACCAGTAGAAGTTAATATCGTCAGAACGTCCATAAACGAGCCTGTATATAAAACAGAAGTAGCAATCAATTTTGAACTTAAAACTAAAAACACTATGGATGAAAGTGAATCTACAATAAAAGAAATTTTGACTATAATTAATAGGGTGAACGATCCAAAAGAGAAGACTATTGAATGTGTAGGGATGATTGCAGTGCCAGTCTGAGTGCAGTGTTCGCTTTTGTTGGACACGACACACCATATGGCTTGTTGGTATTAGTACTCTATTCATATGGCAGGATTATCGTAAACATATTTTAATATCGGGCACAGGTGCTTTTGTGAGTTAAGCGATCAGCTGTGACTTATGGCTTTGGTACTGACTGGAAGATACAATAGAGTAATGGGTTTGTTTTGATCGAGTAAATGAAGTTTAGATATTAACATATCCTTCCAAGCGATAAGGGGAGTTTGTTTTTGTCTTTTATTTCTTGACACAAAAATCAATGATCTTTGAATATTGCCCATCAGATTTGAACAAAATATGACAGTTTTTATCTTGCCAACGGACTTCTCTTAAATGAATTTAAAAAATAAGAGTCAATAAGCATTCACAAGGTAAAGAGATACGTGCTACACCTTTGACTATACCATAGTTTCCTAAGGTGATGTCACGGTCAAGCGCAACCAAGTCAGTTATAAGCTAAAATAAATATTATTATAGAATATGGTATAGAATATGGTAAATCAAATCGTTTATTTGCATAAAAACATGGTTAAATATATACTATTAACAGCAGGTCTTCGGTATGTCATAAAAAATAGATCATGCATGTTTTTTGCTATAAATAGCATACAAATGTTTAGGGAGAATGTCACATGGTTCACATTATAATTAGGCAATGTACGTTGTTCCATTTAAATTAATATAATAAAATGTACAAACAAAATAAACTAATCCGTCATCAAAGGCAAACAAATTAATCAAAATAGGTAAAATAATACTTAATTCATTAATAATTCCAATCGTCAAATTACACTACACAAATAAACCAAATCATTTCGACACAATATTTCGTTTCCAATTTAAAAATTCAATGACCGAGTAAAAGCAATTTCCAACCAACCACTCGTGCAATTTATATTTAAAAATAACTAGAGGTAAGCTCTTTAAATCTTCTGGTAGAGCGGTATAGTTAAATAACTTTAAAACTAACTTTACTTTTTGTACCTTGTAATTTTATAAATTACATTTTGTAATATACAATAAGGTATAATTGGCTAAGCGACAAACATAAAATTTTTCCTAAGAGCAAATCTAATCAGGGAATCAATCCAACATTGAAGATTGCGTAATCGTTTCGCACGATACATCATTGTCAACTCTCTATCAGAACCCAATCCTTCGGGACCTTAACCAGGAAAGTATCGACAACAGACGAAGTAATCTGTTGTATCAAAGTTATAGACAACCCTCGTTAAGAGGCAATCTAAGTTGCAGATGTGACTTTTGCCGAGGTTATAAGATTGGTGATTGACAAAGTTGCTGCTGGAAAAATAGATACCAATAGAAAAAGCAGTTAACCCATAAGTCTACAGGAGATAAAACAGTTTATCGTCACCATCCCAAAACCAAATCAGATTAATAAACGGTGTCTTATAATATCAGATTGAATCTATCACAACACCACCTTACACCATAGACACGTGTGAGATGATCCTACACACGTGTCTTCAATTACATATCACAGGATTTAGTAGCAAATTTATTGATAAACAATAAAGATGAAATATTACTTATTAGACTTGATGGTAAGAATGATAAGGGTGGACTTCAGATGACTATATTTGTTGGGGTTGTTTTAGCAGCTTCAGTTATATTTTCTTTAATTGTGATAAATTCACACACTCCAGCGCCAGTCTATATTGTCAAGTTTGACATACCAAAATGTCGAATACTTTCACTTTCACTTCATCACTCAATCACGTACTCATTCTCTTCTTTGATTGATTTTTGTTTAGCTATAAGTAAGTCACGAATCACGATAGTCATCGTAATATGTTTATGACTACTATCACAGTATCATAAATTATATTATTATTTCAAGCTACAAAAAATGACCGGTAGTGTAGTAAAAAATGATGGAAACCACAAAAATATAAATTAGTGATTGTCCTTCTCCTAAGTATGGTCATTGGAATATTATTATCGGGTGTAAGCTTTTATGATAGAAGTACTTTTATGTTTTGATGGGTCCTTTATTCCTCCATCGTCAATTTTGATAGCATGTTATTCCTGGAAAAATTACTTAGCCATTTGAAGATATAAAGACTGTATCCTTTTTCAAATTTCTTTAGCCTACCTACTTACATTCTATCAGCAACGATTGTGAATAACTAAATTCCTAACTGCAAAACACAATTCATGGAGACGACTTTATTTTTATAACCTGAAATAAATCTGAATTACACAGCACGAACTATACGTACTGCAAAAAACGAAAACAGCTCCAAAAACAAATCAATCGAAATGGTCCGTCTTGAAATCGATTAAAGATTATATATTACTCCTCGTTAATCAGACGAACATGTCGACTCCATGTCCCAACATTCGATTCCATTATTGGCCGTCAGACGGGACGATGTTGTTGCGATTGATGGATGATGGCCTCGGGACGATCCAATTTGTTCTAGTGAACATGTGAAAAAAGGTCACTTTATGTCTTACGTATACCAATAGAGAGACAAAAAAAATTTGATGTGATCTAAATACAATTATCATCGATAGTTCCAAAGTACAATCAAAGAAACATTAGATAATGTGAGAAAATAAATTTAACGGCACTTTACATAATAAATATAATATGGAGCAACTGGAAACAGAGCTGTATGTGAGCCAAGTAAAACAATATCAAATAACATTTTAACTAACCGATCGTATGAATAATAACTTATCCATTGACGAAAATATCTTTTCCAAGTTCATCCTATCTTTAAATCTACAGCTCCCCAAAAAATATTCTCAAAAAATCTCATTAACGCCCCGCAAAATAAATGGAACAGATTTTCATTGAGAGCAAACGAATGGCAAAAAATGGCTAAAATCTGACAAATGGCTTTCCTTTAACGTCTGCACCCATCTTATTATCGTTACCCACTACCTAACAGAACTCATTTGGGTCTTCTTTTAGGTTCTCTATATTATCGCACACAGTCGATTATATCTCTTTTGTTCCTGATCTTAAAGCTGTTTTTCCTTCATCCTAATTTATAATATTAGCCTCACCAACCCCCGTAGGGTTATCGTCTTTATTGTTCAACCATTTAGATTCAATTTCTAATGCAGCTTTTCTGAGTAGGATATCAATTTGAGGAGAAGCGTCTGTGTTAATAGCATTATACGCAATCTCATCCATACACTCGGGGGTTAGGCCTTCTATGGACGGAGTATCATTTTTTATGCGACATATAAAACATATTTATTGCAATCATAATCGTTTGAGTTTCTCGAGCGCCATGTTTGGACGAGATAAATAGAATATAACGGCCGGAAAGCTTTTTTGTCGATATACTTATTTTTATTTTATTGAATGATATTGGTTTTAGTTCATTATGAGTAATAATATAACGCCGCCGTAGATATAAACTTGTAAGTTTGTTAATTTCTGTCTATTTTGATAAATTAATGCTGCTTTTAAAATTAAATCAATGATCCACTTAGTAATGTTATAAGTATTTAGAAGTCATGATTAAAATAAAATAATTAAATATATAGTTCTAGCATACAAACCATAACCATAAGTTACAAAATACCTACATTCTGAATATTTTGCCAACCGTACAAATTGAAAATCGAAATGAAGTACAGTTTTCAATATCTTGCTACGATTGCCAAGCTGACCCTACCAAAACTCAATGCGCTCTCAATTCACGGCAGTTATTATTATCTTGACCTGGTGATTGAGCTCTCCTGCTCTCCATCGCGGTGAACCTTTCTCATTGGCTGAAGGGTTCTTCACACGCCTCTCACTCAGCGCTGATTGGACCAGCCCGCCACGCCTTCCCAACTTCGAAGCCTCTGCTTCCAGTACTTTATACCCCACTTATATATTTTCACCCTTATGTTTCCCTCGCATTTGTACGACAGCCGGCGGATAGTACGCACGCGTCCATTCCACAACGTCGCGATATAAGTGTAAAAAGTTTCGTTCCAAGTGCGGTAAAGTAAATGTGTGAACAATGACAATGGACGTTCATAATAATTATCAAAATTATAAAGAGACTGCTCCTGATTCTAAAGAAACTAATTTGAGTATAGAAAGTGCAAGAACATCGCAAATTAATAAAACAGATATGCAACCAACTGTATTGAACCCAGCAAAATCTTCGAAGAGATCTTTCGACGTGGCATTCCTGATGATGCCTGATGATAAATCGCGCCAGAAACCACCTGAGAGGCAGCTGAGAGTTTCCAAGCAGTTATTTCATAATGAAGAGTGGGAGCAAGCTCCTAAACGGATTCCAGAAATTTACAAGCATCATGAATACTCTAACGACACTAGCTCTGAACCCAAAGAGCATGAAGATGAAAGACTTCGCGGTAACAACAACATATCACCAAGTTTCAGCTCTGACATCAACATTGACGTCGGAACAGATGAATATCCAGGCAAGTCTATGTATTGTAGTGATTCCGATAACTCAGATCGTTCCCGAAGCCGCCCAAATTCAAATGAAAGTGCAGCAAGAACACCAAAATTTCTTCCTGAATATAAGAACAAAATTTTTGATGATCCTACTTTGATCAGCATGCAGTCACGGGCAAGATTCGAAAGCAGATTTATGGATAAAACTGACATGTCACCAAAAAGTGCGTTCACTAAAGTTTCTAATTATACTATGAGATCACCAAATCCATCAGTAAGTCCTGACAATCTTCTGTACCAAAATTCAGTTAGCCCTCCTTTATCTGCTGCGACTCCACCAACCAGTTCCTATAACAAAGCACCTGGGTTTAACACCTTGCTCACGCCAGCTCATCTTTTAAACGGCGGACACTTTTTCAAAGGGCAAACCATTTCTACATCATCACCAAGCTACCCAGATCCAACAATTCAGCGACCTGTGGGGTTCAATAAAGGAATGGAGTACTCAGAAAAATCTGACTCAAAAAATACTCACATCTCACCTAACAAATTGAATTTTCTACCATTTAGACCTGACATTCCATACCTACAAGCTGGGTCATCGTATCCATTTGGTGTGCAGAATTTTCAGCAGCCTAATTCAGATTTTATGAAGTTTTCTGGACCCCCACGAGAGCCAGTTAGCCCGTTGATTGCTAATCCTGCAGCGGCTATATTAAGTACGCTACTGCCCCCAACATTGGCTGCGTTTTCGTTGCCTGCTCAGAATGTCTGCGCTAAATGTAGCATTAGCTTTCGAATGACGTCGGACTTAGTGTACCACATGCGGACTCATCATAAGAGTGAGACCACAACTGATCCCCACAGAAGGAAGCGAGAAGAAAAACTGAAATGTCCCGTGTGCAACGAGAGTTTTCGAGAACGGCACCATTTGACTAGACATATGACAGCTCATCAAGACAAAGAGGGTGATATGGATGATGTGTCACCCTCGCAGGGTTATAAAAAGGGCAAGCAGTTCTTCCCTCACAACGGTAGCTCCCTTGTCCATAAATGAAATATTTATGTAAATGTGCTCAGCACTATAAACGTAAGTGTTTAATTGATCAAAATAATCATAACTTACTTCACCAATAGATTTTAAAGCTACACGTCTTATCACAATTGTTTTAAATTATTGAAATCGTTGTTGTTATATAATTATATCCTCTATGTGCAATATTAGTTGTAAATTGTTTATTCTGTAAATAGATAATAATATTAATTTATTTTAGTAGTGAATCATTAAAATATCAATGGATCATAAAATGTGTTATTTATTTTATTTATCTTAGTCCAATTCCAAAGCATAAGCAGCACAGGTTATGTTATCAACATATTTTTGCTTTTTCTGTTGTATTTATTTTAGTAAAACTAAAATAGAGACTCTTTATTAAAAAATAGCAACTTTTGTCTTTCAACGCTGCAGAGGAAAGCACCATTAATTAAATAACCATAACTAACCCAAACTGTAAGTTCAATCACAGATCTGCAAAGCTGTGTATTCCCGTGATATGTTCTTATTCCCATATAATTTAGTTAATAGCATCCCGACTCTATCCAATAATCTAAATTCAAAGCTGTAACAAGCCGTAGCGCAGCAAATTGCAGAGTAGGGTAGAGCAGAGATAAAGTCATCAGAACCCTCAGTAATAGAACAGAACCTGAATTTTGCATTAAAAATGAAATATAAATTTTAATATTATTTTAAGTACATTATTACCCAGGTAAAATGCCAAAATACTAAAAATCGATGAATGGGTCTTGACGATGTAGATATACATACACAGTTGAGCAAGGCAATACAGTCTAACTATTGTTTATTTGGTAGGTTTTAGTACAGTTAGTCTAGTAGGTAGCAGTTTAACTTTGTTCACGTACAAGACCGCAGGTTCGTCACCAGTTATGGTAGAAGACAAATTCGGTTGTTTGAAACATAAATAGAAAAATAATAACACAGACAAATCTGAAGAAAAAGTGGAATCACCTTTAATAATACTTTTCACGTACCTACCTACTTGTAGGCGTAGGTTCCTTCCTACGCCTACTAGTAGAAATACATACACGTGAAATACACACGCTAAAACAATATTTTTTTGTTGGCGTATTATCAGGAGGTTTATTATACTATTTTTGTTGTATATTTTTAAAATCGATATTCTACAAAAACTTAACCTTAAGGAAAATTAATAAATGAGTGAAAATTAATAAGACTCAATTTGCTTTTAACTTATGTAGTTTAAAAATAATAACCAAACAGGAATTCTACCTTTTTTTATGGGAATGAGTGACGTGACGAGCTGGTCGTTCACCTGATGTTAAGCAACACGGCCGCCCATAACAGTTGCAGTGTCACTCGAAACTTTAAAATAATAAAGTTTCGCGTGACACTGCACTGCGCACGCCATCCCGATACATCACCCAGTCTAGCAATCAGATTACTAGACTGTGTAATCAGGTCATAAAGTCTCATTTGCCCAGTAATTTCATTAGCTACAATGCCCTTCAAACCGGAACACAGTAGTGCTTGCACACTACTGCTTGGCGGCAGAATGACTGGCAAAGCGGTGGTACCTACTTAGACGAACTTTGCAGAAAAGTCCTACCACCTAAGCTTCATTCTAGTTTTCAAAGTCCCAGACCCTGATTGATCATAATTTCATTACATCACCATCCCCCGCCAACTGAGCGTGTCTAAACAGTGTGACTAAACTCCTGCGAACGGCCCCGTTCCCATGTTAGCGTGCGATTAGACTGTTACAGCGTGAATGTAGACTAGCCTGGACCAATGGCTTCTATACCGTAGCTAATTAACATGGGAAGTTACATATTGTTACAGCGGACAACATTTTGTGACTTTGAATCATAGTAAGTATCGATTCATTATATTATTACGGTCAGAACTACCTTAGAAGCCAAACTACATAAATTGGTTGGTCGCCGTTTGCCCCCTTTCTGATTTTGGTCTTTAATGCTGAGTTGCACCATAATCACAGTTAAAGTTACTGTCGGTTTTTGACATTAGACCGCCCGGCGAAGCGTGGATTAGCGGTTAAAGTTACCGTTAAAGTAAGCTGGTGCAACTCAGCCTTAGTATTTCTGCAATCCATACCTACGCATTGTATATCTTTGCCACTTTTTTGGAGTCTTCTACTTTTTGTTAGTTCATTATTTTATTATTAGGTAGTTGCATTTTGCAGTCGATAATATGCATGAATTTTAAAGTTTTAGAGTTGAAAAATAGTAATGTTTAAAAATAGCAACTCAAAATAAAAAAAAAAACCCGTGATGGTGATGGTGGAATCAAGTTATACAACTCCAGTGCGCACTCTCCAAAATGAACTCGATAAAAGACCGATAAACTGGTAACTTTGCGTCTATGCTCGAGGCTCTGTAGCCGAGTCTCAAACAATTCAATACCTATGAGCTTCTTGGCGCGTTTTTCGATAGACTCTAATATCCGTCGGTATACAACTACTGGGAGTGCAAATCCGCTTTATTACTTTTATACTAAATCAACTGTAACAAAATCAAAGTCAAACTTGAAACATCAACCTTGAGACCACCTTGCACCCACACATACAATAAATCAAACAAACACACACGCAAGATTGCGAATGTGAAAACTTCACAGGGTGCTCCAAAGTGCGAGAAGAACAATATTTTTGCTGGCTCGCCGAACCGTGAGTAATTCAATAGAAAATATTCATATTGGGGACAGAGCGTGGCGCCCTTGCCTTGTTGTGTTATACAGGATGTTTATTGTGTTGGAGAGATTTATTATTTTTGTTTTGTTAACTCGTTCGAGAATGTGGTTGCTAACTCGGGTAGAAATCCGAATGTAATTATCTGATAGTATTTGCTAACCACTGTAACAGTAGTAGTACTGGTAGTACCACATTTCAAACAGTTTCAGACTTTTGAGAAATACACAGAACATAAATTATGTTCAAAAAAACAAGATAAGACACGATAAGATAAGGCTTAGATAGAAGTAGTGAGAAATTGAAGGAATGGCGCAACTAAATCTATACTTAGCAATAACTCATATTAGACCAAAATTATGATAGTGATGAATAGCTTTTTAATAATATAACTGTATGGCATATTTATGAATTCTAAGACTATACAATTAAAACAAACAAAAGGTTCATCTTCATTTATTTGACGGCCTACACAATCACCAATCCAAACGGCCAAGAAATGGGATGCCCTTCCAGCAACAGTGTTTGGGTAAACGTGCGCCATCTTAGACAGCTTCGTCACTTATCATCAGGTGAGTCATTATCAAACGTGTTCCTATTTTAGCATATAAATAATAATTTACAAACACTACAGAGGGAATAGGAAATTTACTTTTGCTAAGCCAATATACAAGCAACCTCACAAGCCGGAGCGAGACCAAACAAAAGTGTGAGAAGTGTGTACACCCTGTATAAAGACACTATGCTCAGACTTCATGACAAATGTGGACTGTAATGCGAAGCAAGCTACATTTGAATACCATAGTTTGGTGGGTTGAAATACACAGCTTAGCTCCCTAGCCATGATCCTCTACGTACCTTAAGATGTAATAAAATGAGATAGGCTATGGTGCCGTAGAAGTCTTAAACCTCTGGGTATTTCACAGACAGGGAGACGTTATTTCTCTGAAACTGTTCCACGGACATATTGCAAGCTGATTGGAAGACGTTTTTATGCACTTGAACGGAAAAAGTTCTGGCATCAACGTTAGTAGCTAATACGTCGCTCATTTTGCCGATGATGTAATTGTAATGATGGATAGAATAAATGCTGAAGATAACAATATAGAGTTCCTATTTCAATTCTATTTCCGAACCACTGAAGAATTCAGAATTGCGTAAACGAAAGTCACGATGGAGATGAAGTAACTTGGAACATCGTATTGGGTGCCGCATGAGCATACGAAAGAAATGGTAAAGAAATAATCGAATTATTCAAATTCGAGCAGACACTAGCAAAATGTCTGCCCAAATTAAATAAGCAAAACCTCTCAGCCAAAACTGTTCGACAGTCACGCACAATCAATACCAAAAGAGCAATGTTTTCCACTCAAATAGCTCCACAGAATACGAAATATAATAAATATGTATTTTACTGAACGCATTTACAAGATTACAATATTAGCGAACGCACGTCCTCCTTCCGGCGAGGCGTCATTACAAATGATAAATAGTCGGCACACTTCGATAATCAAATTCAAATTTGGAATCTGTTCTACCCTCGTATTTTTTTCTGAGGCAAGGGCGCTCAGTCATAGTGCCACGCGGTCGTATTGTGAGAAGCTTGTGACTTTATTAAGCGTGAACGAATGGTCTCTTTAACCGATTCTCTTCGCTGACACGTGATCCGGAACCGATTCGGGTTCCGTACCCGATTTGTATGTATTTGTATGTAAATTGTGGCGTGGGGTGGGGAGATAACCGGGCGTGGTTGATAGGGATCTCTGTTATTAAATTAAGTGACGTTTAGTGACTATTTAGCGACACTGTTGTGCTTCCGAGATAAGTATTGAATTGAAATTGCTTTTGGGGTAGAAATGTATCTTATTGGGTCTCGTAAAAATTTACTTTTGTTTTTGTAATAAATCCAGAAGCCACTAAAAGGTTCTTTCGTAGTTTTTTTAATCTGTTAGTGATGCAAAGGCGTACTTAGGGATAATTTAAAAAATAAGAATTGCTGTCCTCCTTATTCTGATAAGGAGGACAGCAATTCTGATGCTTAAATCTTCTCTGAAAAAGAAAGACTTATACCCGATTGTGTGTACCTATACAATTTTGTATGTTAAGATACCAAAAAATTAACTTAAACAAAATACAGTTTGTTTATGTTACAATGGGTAACGTTTGACCATATCCTACGTAAAGTGACAATCAGGGAAGATTTTATCATCATCAGCTCTCCACCGACGTCCACTGCTGAACATTGACCTCCCCCTATAGAGCGCCACTGAGCAGCTACTTGCCTCCTGCATTCATCAGGTCGTTGGTCCTCCTATAGTTGGGGAGACTACTTTATTTATACCTTTTTTTAGAACAAAGTTAATGCGTCTTATCACGCATCGCTTCATTTATACCTTTATTCTCGCACAATCTTGTCACTACCAGAATCAAACTTTTACAAGAAATAGAGTGTATCACTTTTACTGCAAGAATATAATTGGGCTCTCAAACTCTATTTTTATGGAGTACCTAATTTACAAAACTGGTATTACCTAATGTACTAGGTGGACCGATGATCTGGAGAAAGCCGCAGGGTGTCGATGAATGCAGCTGCTCAAGGTGGCGCTCTGTGCGGAAGGTCTATGTTCAGCAGTGGACGTCTTCAGACAGTTTATGATGATAATGAATGTACAAAACTGCACGTAGGTAACAGTATCTAAGCCTGCTTTTGTTTCTGTACTCCCAAGCCATGGCCATATTTAGTTAGTTACTGCAATCAAAGGATAATTTAACTTATCACAGACATATATTTTACAAAGATACGCGCCGGTCACGGAGCCGCGTCTGCAAACAATGCAGCGGGTTGTATCGTTTCCTCTCTAGACATAAGGATGGGAGGAACAGACGGAAGGCATTGGTCACACTCGCTGCTTTGGCCTGTTTTATTAAATTTAATTAATATTTCGCTTTCAGAAAAGCTGTAGTACAGATTGGTTACATAGAAAATTAAAATAGGAAACCGAAAATTTAGCTGTGATGATAAAATTGATCATGATTGATTATTTAACTAACAAGTCCAGAGTTTTGATGACCATCGTGTCTTGGTATTTGTGTTCATTTGGTTTTTGTTTTAAAATCCTGTTCCAGAAAAGGTTAGTAAGCAAATATTTTTCCCACCAATTAGTAGGTAGTTTATTTACCATACAGCTACTTTAATTATATTCAAATCAAATCAAATCAATAGGTGGACCGATGACCTAGTGAAAACCGCGGGGAGCCGGTGGATGCAGGAGGCGAGCAGCCGTTCAAAGTGGCGCTTTCTGGGGGAGGCTTATGTTCAGCTGTGGACATCTACGGGCTGATGATGATGACTATAATTTCTCTTATCCACATTTATTATTTGATGAGGACATTATAATGATGTGGCTACTCGCCCATGAAAGAGTTTTCATGTAGCCTCCATGGAGCTATTAAAAAAAGAAGGAGGGAATCCCGTCTGATCCGAAACTGAAGCTCCCTTAGGAAGCCGGAACGCTTCGTACGTACGAGCGGAACACGCACACGCTCACATCATATGCAGCCGGTCGCCCTACTTTCAGCTGACACACATATGTAATATGTCCGCCATTTTGGGCTTCAGTTCGATGTCAATCAAAACTCAATCCTTCTTTTTTTTATTTCATCCATGGTAGCCTCATAGAAAACCATTGCTCTTGGTTGCTAAGGACAACTGATCTCGTTGATTCTACGTAAGAATCTACGTCTTAGTCGATATTGCATGAAAAAATTCACTTGCTTTTTATTTTGTAAATAGCTGTAAATTAAAATATACATAGCATGGTGAGCTGAAAAATTACCTTTATTTACTGCCAAACTAAGGACCTCCTTCTATTAAATAAGTGTTTACCGACAACACCTCAATGATACTCAATATTATTATTATTTTTCCTAAAAATTCATCTGATAATTGTATTTTCAGATGAATTCTATCAAAAAGAAACATGACGCAACAAATGAATCATCAGCAAAACGTGTTACCTATATATTTGGAGTTTGAATATATTTTTTCGTTTTATAACTTGTTATGTTTCTTCTATTTCAAACTTTAGTTTATAGATATAATTATATCACTATCACACATCATCAGCCGGCAGACGTCCACTGCTAAACACTGCCTCCCCCATAAAACCTCACTTTGGACGCCTATCGGATTTGCTTCTTTATAACCATAAACTGACGATAAACTACCTCTATACTTATTTATTTATATTTATTTATTTATTTTAGATTTATACCGGTATGTTTATCGGCTGGCCATTGTCGACCCAGAATAGAGTATAATAGAATAAAATAACACTATTACACATAGAAATACGCACAAAAGGCACAAAAGATATAGGTAGGTACTAAAGTGTACCTAATGATACAATCAGGTAAGAGGTACCTTACCGCGTACTTAACTCATATCAAACTATCGATAAAAATATATCGACTCAACCCACAGCATGTTTTGCTGACAGCAGTGGCACTAATGACAAGACAATTGCTATATATGTCATCTGCGCAGGTAAACCATAGAGGTTTCATTGTAATACCTGACACGCTTGAATTGTATGAGAAGTGTCGAAAAGGCGCCTCTATGTAGAGGGGAAGCGTTTTTTTTTTGCTCTGTGACTAGCTACAATGCCTTTCAAATCGGAACACAGTAGTGCTTGCACACTACTGCTTGGCGGGAGAATAACTGGCAAAGCAGTGGTTACCTAGACGAACTTTGCAGAAAAGTTCTACCGACTAGTAAAAAGTAACCAGCTAGTCTAGCGTAAAATTTTTCATTTTCTATAAAAATTAGAGGACACAAAAACAGAAGAATTTAGAACAAACATTACTAACTATCCATAAACCAACGTCTTTATCTCCATTTCGCATATTTCAGGCGCTATCTCGACAATATTTGCAAAACAAATTGTCAATATTTTATTGGTCTTCGTATCGAACGGAAGACATTTGCGGCGCAAATATCGCGGAACAATATTTCGAGTTGAATATGCGAAACTCTGAGAGTTATGGCGTACGGAAGTGTGCTTTTGTTATTTTATAGGATTTTATCTTTTCTTTACTGGTTTATGGATTATTTTAGGGTGGGTTACGTAAACTGGGGAAATATTCTTTACTTTGTATAATGGAAAGAAATCAAGGATTTTGGTTAGGGAACAAATTAATATGCAAATAAACGTTTTCTTTTTTCATAATCTCTGCCAACGTTTTATTCAGTAGACTGTTCAGTAGACACGGCGAAATGGAAATGAAGTTAATTTGGTCCAGTCCGATAATCAATCCACGCATAGTGTGGCAAAATATTATAATATCTGGTATAAAATATAATACCTATGCATTAGGTTAACTATAACTATAATTTTGGCCGCACTTAGCTTCTTATATTGAAATCTAAAACCCTATAAACTATTTTCAAAATAAATGTGCTTGAACTCTGATAAATCAGGTTTAAGATTGGTACCTCTCGTAAAGTTCGGGTAGAAAGAGGCTCTACATCACCCAGACAATCAACTAGAGCACATTCTCGATTATCTATAAATCAGTGATCAGACGGGATCGCTTGTCACAGTTTAATCATATTTTTACTTAAGGGCCAGAACCAATTTGTGTGGAATTTAGTTTAAAGGACACACTAACGATATTAACGTAATATACTGTTTGTACCCCGTTTGAGGGAGAACGGGTAAATTGCCGGTAACACTATAATGGCAAAACATTTTAAGCTCGAATTTATAAGCCAACCCCGCAAGTTGTTTTATTTTATGTGAATTAATGACGTGACGAGCTGGTCGTTCACCTAATGTTAAGCGACACGGCCGCCCATGACAGTTGCAGTGTCACTCGGAACTTTAAAATAATAAAGTTTTGCGTGACACTGCACTGCGTACGTCATCCTGAGACATCACACAGTCTAGTAATCAGATTACTACACTGTGCAATAAAGTCTTATTTGCCCAGTAATTTCACTAGCTACAAAGCCTTTCAAACCGGAACACAGTAGTGCTTGCACACCACTGCTTAGCGGCAGAATAACTGGCAGAGCGGTGGTACCTACTAAGGCTTTCATCCCGGGAGTCTCGGTCTCGAAAATTTCGAGTCTCGACGATTTTTTCGTATTTTCGAGACTCGAGACTGCTACCTCCAATCTCGGGAATAACGAGACTTTTGAGACTTGAGTCAAACTATTAAAAAATGTACTAAACCACGAGTATTTTTTATTCTGGTTAATAATCTATAGAAACTATATAGAAACTATTTGAAAAATAGCATCGGTCTTGACAACAAAAGTTTCTAGCATGGTTAATAGTCTGAGTTTTCATACTTATTCAATATTCAAAGAGTCATCTGAGGCTTGATCACAGGCTTAATAATCTAAGGTCTGATTATCATTATCTCTAGCCCGGAAACGCCCACTGCTGGATTCAGGCATCCCCATAGAGCAGCCGCTTAAAAATAATAATTTTGAAAGGAGTTCGACTTAAGTCTCTACCATGGATTTCAACTGAGTATAAGCAAGCTACCAACTGCAAGCTAGTTTTGTGGCACATAAGAATCGCAAGGGGTATATCTGACGAAATAATGATGTAGGAAACTTTTCTTTAATTTTAAGAGACCTATTAAGGGCATGTGGTACTTTGCAGAGAAGTCCTACCACCTAGTTGTAAAAGGTGAAGAAAACATTCGGACATGAGACCACTTGTCACGGTAGCTTAAGTGAAGTCCCAGCTTGAGGGATGGCTGGATGCGGGTTCAATTCCCGCTCGTGATTCTAATTTTGCCTTTACAAATTAATCTGTAATTATAAGCCATTCATCAATGATCAATGACCACAAATTATTTTTGTAAATGTATTTATACTTACTTAAGTTATTCATCATAGTGTACCTATCTCGTGTAACTCCAAATCTCGTCTTTACGAACATTTACGTATAAATTTTTTATCATAAGGCATAAACATATTTATTTTTTAATCTTTTGTTGTTTCTGAGGTGTGTGCGTAATTTTGACAGACATAATGATATAGGTAAAAGGCAATTTACTGATAAAAACCCAACCAACTCAATACACATAGCTTCATCGCCTTAAATATGTGACTCTAGAGGTAATCTCCTTCCGCGGCGTCACTCCATACATCAAGCTAATGTGAAGTTCGATTTATGTTGCTCAATCGAACCTTAATGGATTGTCTTTAAGTCTTTGTGTAATGGAACAGACGCACTGAAATGCGTTTTAACTTAAAATAGGTAAACAAAAGCAAGATAGACAATTTTTCCTAATTTAGTTTCCATATAAAAATTAAAAAATAAATTGTAAACTCAGTGCAGTCATTCTTGTTTGGCAAGTAATCCGCGTATCAAAGCATTTCGTTTTATTATTTGCAATTTATTATTCCTTTTACTCTAAATATCGGGTAGTAGAGTAACAGTTTTTTTTTGTTTCACTCTATTAAATTTTAAAAAGCTAAGTTGGCCATAAACAAAGAAAGCTCACTATTTTAACTAAGGTTATTTTTACCTACCTCTGTACCTTACGACAAACGACCTTTATTTTAAGGTTAAACAAAAGGTTTTCCAAATAATTCACAAACTAACGCACTTCCGGTGACTTCCGGTGTGACGAACAAACAAACTAACAATGTTCGCTTACAATAGAGGGAAATATTTAGAACCCTTCCGCAGTAAGCTTTGTTTAGGGTTTGTTAATAATAATTACCATTAGTTTACAAAAAAAAATAAGTCTCGTCTCGTATTTTACCAAATTGACATTTATTTGGGGTCAGCTGAAATTAATTCCAATTTATGGTGGGCTTATACAGCATTCATACCTACCTAGCAGGTAGATAGATAGACAAAACTCGTTATTGAAACATCACAACTATCACATCACACTATCATCGACATGTTACAATATCATCATCACACTATCATCGACATATTACAATATCATCATCACATCATCACACTAAAATCATAAAGGCGAAAGTTTTTTATTAACGGGCAATGTGCCTTTATTATTCTAACTGTGTTGTAGTAGTTACTACATGAACTAGAACTACTACTACACTACCTACTACAAATAACAATTGAACTGTAACTCTTTAAGTTTGTATGTATGTCTGTGTGTATGTTTGTTACTCCTTGTATTATAGCGGTCAGTGCTCTCATATTTTAGCTAACCCAATCTTTAATCAACTGTTAATAGAATGAAAACAATTAATAGTTAAAACAATAAAGCGTCACAAATAGTCCACGGCTGACAAAGCTGCGCGTCTATTTAGCATATGAATTAAATGTGGTGAAATATGGTATAAATTAATATGGATATATGCTGCCGAGTACAGCACTACAGAGGGCGTTCCAATTGGCACCTCTTTCTAAAATCTCTTGTAAACTTAAAATATTTTGTGTAGTTATTTTTCGGTTTTACAGGAAAACTAAAAAAATTGTCGTCCATGTGATCATAATAATAAAACGATCTACCTCTAAATAGGAGATTACAGGTAGATTTTCCAAAATATCTCTATTTATCTCTAGTATCAAAGGAAATTTCTTGATTTTTCTTGAGAACTCTTAAGTTTTTGAAATAAATGTACCTATACTAGAACGTACATTTATTTCAAAAATTTTAATATTTATTTGACCAAGATCTTGAACTATATAGGATCTATCCTATATTAATGTTGATAGTTCAAGATCTTGGTTAATATTAATGATTTTTATTTTTATCAGTAGATCCATCCATACCCAGATCCATGATGGATCTAGTGAGATTTTATATTCTCATTAGATCTGTTTAAATCACATTAGAATTTAACGCAATGTATTGTACCTAATGGGATTTTATTATCCTTAATAGATCCATTTTATGACGGTATTACCTGCTTAGAGCAATCCACAGATTAATTTGTAAAGGAATATTCCGTTCGTGATTCAATTTTTTCCTATAAAAATTAATCTGTAGAACTCGAATTTTTAGTAAAATTTTAACCAAACTTGTTCCGCCATTTTAGCATGTAATTCACACTTTTATGCTAGGAACTATGCAAAAATTATACTTTTAGTTAGAACTAAGTCGAACACATCTCGAAGTAAGTCGAAAATAATAAGCGGCCTCCCGCGCAATATTCACTGAATATATTACTGCTTCTTATGCCGCCCGCCCACCGCTACCCGCCCTGCCACTGTTTACTGTTGGAAAGATAATAATTATTCAAAAGTACCTGAAACTTATCTTATGAGGGAAAATTTCTCATATGTGTCGTAAATAAAACTTTAAGAGACGAAGAGTATTTAGGAGTTGGTTAAAATTTATGAAATCTGAATACACCTCAATAGTCTTCCTCTTGAGGATTTCTCACGCATGGGGAGCTTTAAGAAAGTGCTAAATGAGCCATCTCTAAGGGTAGGCAACGCACAGGTCATCCCCCCAGTGTTGCAAATATCCATAGGCGATAGCGACCACTTACCATCAGGTGGGCCGCTAGCTGGTTTGCCACTCATTTCATTTATAAACCAAACTTGTCGATTTTATCCAGTACACGTATTTATTTACTGAAAATGCAACCAAAATAACATTTGTTGAAATTGCACCAAATATTTACAATGGGGCCTAAAATTTATAACAAAATTCCAAGCCATATAAAAGAATGCAATGATCTTCATACATTCAAGTACAAATTATTTCAATAGTTAATCGACCATACATTTTATTCGCTTTCTGATTTGTTTGCTAAGTAAGTAATTGAATTTAATATAATATTAATAATTATTATTTATTTAATATAATAGAATGGACCTATCAATTGCAAATTATTGACTTTTATCTATGCTGTAATTTAATTAATTTTAAGTAATGCTATAAGTAATATTTTATATTAAAAGCTTCGGCTAGATTGTAATTTTGTATGCCATTGCGGCTGATCGCAGTATTGACTTATTATTTTGTTCTAAGATCTGTTATTATGACCTGTGTATCACAAAATAAATGATTTGATTTGTACCTCGTTAAAAATAGGATAGAGTTTCAATGTGGGAATAGCGTCAAAATATAAACGTATATGGTTAGACATTTTCATAAAACATTCAGCTTCAAAATGCTGAGAGCAAACCGTATCATGTTTTTGAGGAAACCAATTGCACTGTCCAGTTGCGAATATCTATTTATCTTTTATATTAGGATCTATAGGAAACCTAATAAACATAAAAGATATTAAAAGTTTAATTAGTAGAAGTCAATTTAACCACAAAATAAATTGAAAACATTTAAAACTTATTGTAACCAATTTCCGGATGGCATAATAGAAACTATCGATGTATCGATAATTATAAGGTTAACCAACGCATTACATCACTATCGGTACTTCTGCCATAGGGTAAGTTCGCCGGTTTTGCGACCACTTCCTATATCCGACCGTTTAATGTACATTTGATGAAAAAATACGATAAATAAAAAGCTTGCGTTGAAGCACATCTCTAAAATATATTATGCCTCCACAATTATGTCCAAATAGGTTCAGTTTTGTAACAAATATTATACGAGAAATCCCCAATTCTATTTTAAAGCTTTGAAGCTTAAAAGCACATACATTTTAACTGCCAGTTTTCGACCACGTTTATCCACCATCTGGTATAAAAACTACAGATACCCAAAATCACTCGTGGTCGAAAATTAATCCAGCTGCAGAAAAATGCTATTCGACCGCAAAAGCAAACTATATCAAAAACATTATAAATACGTATTTATTTACATATAAAAGTACATAAATAGTCGATTACTTTGTAAGTTTAACTAATTAAACCAGACACGATTAAAAAAAAATGATTAATGCTGGTGGTCGCAAAATAGGCGTGACCAACTGATCGAACCATCATTGAATATTTCTCGCCCAGGGTGTAATGTGGGCTGCCTTTATTACAAAAAAAAGTAGCGTATTTAGTTTGTAAACATAACTATGTTTATAAACTACGTTAGCTAATATTTTTTTTGTTATAGCTGAATTTTTCAGCCATATCCTTAAATAATTTTTGGCGGTCTCAGTAAGAAATAAGGTCATGCTTTTTTTATATGAGTAAGTGCCTCAAAGCTGGAGAAATCATGAAAATACAAGACAGAGGATCTAAAGAAGCCTTTCTGATCATTGTTTCTATGATTTATTTACCACAGGCAGTCAGGCACCTACGTCTTTCAATTTATAGTGGTAGGAAACTAGCGAAAAAGTGGTCGTAAACATAATTTAGTGATCGAAAACTAGCAAAATAGTTACTGTTAGCCTTTGGTTTAGATATTTATAAAAAGGTGGGTTATTTTAAAAAATGATTGATAATCTGATAAAAATATAGAGTATAATATTTGAAACGAAGCTTAGTAGCATCAAGTCAAAAAATGATTCTGGTACATTATATTATGCAACCTAAACTTGACAACTCTACTAAGTGGTCGGAAACTAGCGAAATTACCCTATAATGTCAAACTGAAGGTTGAAAGTCCATAAATAAATAAATAAATAAATAAATAATAAATAAATAAACTGACACAGAGGAGTACCCCGTACCGAAGTTCGGTAGCAATAATATGATTGATTTCGTCTTTATATATAGGCGAAGCGTCATTTGTTTCATAGCTCTGTGGTAGCTAGTGAAATTACTGGCCAAATGAGACTTTATAACTAAATTTCAGTCTAGTAATCAGGATGACGTGCGCAGTGCAAAGCTCCGCAACACGTAATTTTTTTACTACACCCTGCAACTGTTTTGGGCAGCCTTGTCGCCAAACATCAGGTGAACGACTAGCTTGTCACGTCATTAATTCTCATAAAAAAGGAGATTGCAGAAGTGGATGAAATAGGAAGGAGCTAAATAAGAAATAGACGAATGGAGAATGGACACTTTAAGAAGTGGACGAATTAGGTATGACAATTTTCAAAAGACGTAGAAGTGGACCAATAAGGGGACAATTTTGAAAATGGACCATTAAAGAAGTGGACCAAACTGACCAGAAGGAACAAAACATCCCATAAACCATACTCTGCTTTAAAAAATATTTTTTAGAACCGAAATATTCAGCGTTCCATAAACAAAGCAGTGCGGTCACAAGTCAACAAAACCAATACAGTGAGCCTGAGACCATCGATCATGGCTACAAAGGACCGCGCAGTGTTGAGCTGAAATCTTTTTTTCAGATTCACCGGATGCGAGCCGCCGGAAACGGTACCGTAGCAACAATTTAAATGAACAGGCTGATGGGTCAAGTGGATGATCCAGTGGTAACCGACTATAAAATAATACTAAAAGCATTTATCAGCATTAGGTGTATAATACGTCCATTGTGTAAGTAGTGAAAACTGCGGACAATGGTGTTTTACCTGATGAGACAGCGAGGAGTTGACGGATGCAGGAGGAAAGCTCAAAGAGTTGCCCTGTGGGGAAGGCCTATGTTCACAGCAACTTACATCACCATCATCAACATCGTCAGTGTTCAGGCTGGTGAAGATGATGGCGATGATGACTATGATGTAAGTAGAAGAGTGAAACTAAGGCATTTTTCTACAGTTGACAGTATAATTTTGTTTTATTTGCCATATGAAAAGAAAAATGTTACGTGTCTTTAGCGACCACGATGTGCGTGACTTAGTTTTATAGAACCAGTTCTAGTCAGTGTCATCTGTCTATAAAATATCTTGGTCAAACGCTATCTTTAACACAAAAAAGAATTCTTTGTAAAAACACTGTTTTAAACATTCTCGGTTGTTTACCACGTTTTTAATAGTACTTACGGGATATTTACCGTGATTAGAATCATTTTTGAGTTCCCGATATTTCGGTAAAAACGTCTTTGTAAAAAGTTACGTGATGCGGAGTTTTGTATTTTTAGTATAAATCCCAGATAATATAATACCTACAGTAATTCTAAAACGATGACAGGTAAATCAAATTAAGAAGAGAAGGTTTCGAAAATGTTACCCCCGTTACTGTAGGTGTTTTATTATCTGTGCCCCAAATAACATAATTTCAAATAACACGAAATAGTGCTTGCTCTCAATAGATTACTAAAATATAATATTTTTAATTTTCCTTACAATTCTTTCCGCACAGAAATTAACGCCACAAAAGTAAATATAAACCAACTGGATTCGTTAGAACGCGGCTTAAAATGGCCATTGACGAAAGTTTCCCTCTTACTCTATTCTATAAAGTTAGAAAGAGACAGGCAAGTGGGGGGTTTGAAGTGAAAATTGAATGTCTGGTTAAATGGCGGCCCCACAGGAAACAATACTCGATTCTGCGGAATTAATGACGGAAGGATGGGAAACAGGGGTGCCCAACCGTTGGCTCTACGGTAAGTAAAAATAGATTGATGGATATTTGGAAAAGGAAAGAAAACTGCAATGCACAATTATGATTTAAAAACCAATTTTGTTTTCAAAATAAATTTATAACTTCAAGTTATGGTAAATAATAAAAATATGGCCTAATAAAAAATAAAAGTAATTGATGGTCTTGAATCTGGAGCTATTTCTTAAACACGTGTTTTATAAAACATATTTGAGCCGATGACTAAAAAAGTTTTGATAACAGAATGCTTTAGTGTTTTAGCTAGAACTTGCAGTGTAGTGATTGATTACTGGACTGTGTGAAGTCTCAAGATGACGTGCGCAGTGCAGTATTACGCGAAACTTTATTTTAAAGTCCCAAGTGACCCTGCAACTGTTATGGGCAGCAAAGAGTATATGATTTACTTGATGGGCAGCCGTGTCACTTAACATCAGGTGAACGACTAGTTGGTCACATCATTCATCCGCATAAAAAAACTAGGTTTTTCACAAAAACTGTTGTCCACCCCTGACTATTGCAATATTTCAGTAGAACAATGGGCAGCGGTGTAACTGCGCGGTTTGTTCAGAACCCACCTGAGGGTACTGAGGTTCAGGGGTTACATGTGACGGAGGTCTAGGTTCGATTCTTTGGCAAGACATTTAAAAATTGAATTCACATGCACTGGAACGTTAAGATTTTAAATAACTAAACTGCATTAAGATGGGCATAGCTAACGGCTTTATTTAAGTGTTAGGTAAGGTATATAAAGTCATAGAAAAGATGAAAATAAATTTTCCTGACTTTTTATGGCCTAACATGCGCACCGCGAGAAAACTTGTCGTCGCTGCTAGAGTGAGACACACTTAGGCGCTACCATAGCCTTGTCCCGGTCTCTCACGAGATAAAGTGTCGAGAAAATGTTGTGGCGATGCTCATGCTAGCCCGGCTGGTAAATTTTATAATGTAAAACAACATAAAAACTCTAAGCAAAGAGTGAAGCTCCCAAATTCGGAATAGGCCGTTGCGTCCGGCCCCGGATCATTAGATGCCGAACCGGATGCGTGCCGGTCCGGTTCCGGACGCAGTCGAGCGCCGGTTTTCATTCTAATTATTGTTAGAAATTGATTTAGGTGTTCGCTTGTGTTGGTTTTGGTAATAGGGATCTCTAATTTGAAAGTCATCATTGAAACAGATTATAGTAATGCTATGCGAGAATCATTAGTCAATTTACAACCAAAATAGAGGTTTTTGGGAAGCGAAGAGAAAAAATCTTTCACTATTAAGAGACATCATCATCATCATCATCATCAACAGCCTGAAGACGTCCACTGTTGAACATAGGCCTCCCCCAGGGAACGCCACTTAGAGCGGCTGCTCGCCTCGTGCATCCATCGGCTCCCCGCGGCTTTCACCAGGTCGTCGGTCCACCTAGTGGGGGGCCGGCCTACGCTGCGTCTTCCAGTTCGTGGTCGCCACTCGAGAACCTTTCTTCCCCATCGGTTGTCAGTTAAGAGACATAAATATTATTTATCTTAACATGTTAAACTTGTTTAAGTTTTCCCTATTTCGTGTTAATTCGGCTATTTTTATTCACCAAAAACCTTTAAGGGCAAAAGTCACATCATTTGCTTTAAAAACTGTCCTGTTTTTGCGTTAATAGTAACGGCATACCTAAATTTGTTAATAAATTAATAGTAAAAATGTACCTATCTTGATTTTTGAGTCCATTAATACACTGAAACAATAAAATCCTGAAAAAAGTCAAGCAACAATTTCCGGAATCATTTATGCGACCTTATCGCTCGCTCGTTGAATCAGTGAACACAAGAGTTACGGGATCCAAACTCACTCATAGACTTACATTTTCAATGCTTGAAACTTTGTTCTAATAGTACCGGTTATCTATAAAATATCTTTTCAACAGTTTTCACAGGTAAAACACCAGGTTTTTATCTTGGCTTGGCAATTTTATCTACCTGAATGATCAGTAATTTTATAGATTTCTTTCAGCCGAGCCGCGCATCGCCCAGCATCTGCAGCATTTTTATCCGTACACTCTTTCCACCATGTTATTGTATTCTGACAAATTGAAATAGTGATTGCAAGAAAATAATAAAAATATTGTAGACAAATCGATTATTAAAAGCTTGATTAAAACATTAAATGTTACAATTTTTTTCGTTTATTGGAATGGTGGTGACAGGACAATCAAGCGATTTAGTGGTACGGCTGCATGATAACTTTGAAAGAGAATACCAAAATCGTGGACCCCTTTTACCATTGGAAAGTGCGCGTGAGCATGTTGCGAAAGCAAAATACCATTGATACGATTATCAAAGAAATAACACCACTTGTCTCCGATCACCATTTCCTAAAGCAAAAAACCAAAACCTCATCAAGGTTAGTCACATTAAACATTCCAATAGACCCCTTTCTCTAATCACACGTCATTGAAATCGTTTCCGTGCCATTTGATACGTTTTTGAGGACATTAGAGGTATCAGCGCATCACGCATCGGCACACTTGGAATGTGAGTATTATTGGAATCCATAAGACATTAGCAGGTGAAAAAGACACCGATTTTTTGGTGATTAAGTGTTTTTTCTTTTATTTTAGCCGTTGTGTTTAGGGACGGGAATTTATTAACAGCATCTGCTGAAAATAATGAGCTCTATGCAAGCATGCTCCATCGTCGACCGCGTCGTCGCTTACCATCAGGTGAGACCGTGGTCAAATATTAGGCTATCGATGATTAAAAAACATACCGTGTAACAAGACATAACTAGTTCATCAAAGACGGTGCAGCCACAAAACACAGTATGGTTTATGTGGTGTACGTCGTTCCAATCCCAATTCAATAATTACGGGATGAGATTGGATAACCCTGACCTTTGGCACCTTTTAGAAAAATATTTATCTGATCCCAACAGATCCCACCAAACCGCAAGGTCCCAAAGATCAGAGTAATCCCATCACATCCCGTTATAATTAAATTCATTAAAATCATGTTAATCTGTGTTGTGTGTTGTTTTTATTTTATTTTTTTATTATAAAAAAGGTACATAGAAAATCTAATAACTTTCTGTGGGTTTCGGCTAGATTGGACCTGTACCTAATACCTACTTTCTTTACCCATACAATACGTCAATTTTTCTCTAATCTGTCAATACAAGAAAACGAGCGCATTAAAAAATTATTCAAACGATAAAAAAACTGTCTTAGTATTTTCTTTACACACAATGGTAGAAATGGGAAAACTCTATTTTGGTGGTGCAGTAGAAATGTATGCTCTTTTTTTATTGAATCGCATTACAGTGGGTGTTTCACCTCAAAAGCCTTGTTTTGAGACCAGACTGGTATAAAAAATTGTGCCTATCTCACGGCCGCTTTAGGGAGAATAGGTAGATCTCTTATTCTCACCTGACCCCGTAAATAAAGAACGGGAGGACAGGAACACGCACAGAGTATTTTTATGTTTCAATCTGACCCCTAAAGAACATTGTGACTAGTCAGATTTTTATTCCCACCTACGCCCAATCCCCAGTGGTGGGTCAGACGGGAATATTCCATGTTATAGCGGTGTCTGTTTAATATTGATGAGGTCGCAAAACGCATCAGCCTGCGGTTTGTTTAATAACGTTGTTTTTAAACGCCCCGTCGACGAGAGTGAACCCTTTAGGCTACAATCCGCAAAGGAAATAGGGTTGTCACTTGTTTTGCATATCGTTTTTTGAAAATTTTTATTTTGAATTTTATTTCAGTGGTGAAGAGAGAATGAAATGAGAATTTGAGAAATGTATAAGTGCACTGAGAGTTGTTGTCAAATGTATGCCCATTTTAGCATAAAAAACTACTACGTACTTAAACTAAATTCTCTGATAGAGAGAAAGAGATAGATATAATATACTACCAAGTAGGTATAGATGCAGAATGGTTGAGGACACAAAATTCCTACGCCATGGTTTTCTTTTACCGTTTTACAGCAAGTACAGTGTATACAGTGTTCCTTACTTACTTACCAAGTTGGTAAATAGTTACCAAAATTATTTCTATCTAATTCCTTGAAAAAAAAATATTTTCAGAAGTTACAACCCTGTCACAACGGTAGGTGCTAAACAGTAGCGTACCCGCGCCAACGATGTTACAGAGTCATCTTCACGAACAATCTTCGCTAACTGATTTACTGACAGCGCTGCGGTGGGAAATGTAGAGGTTTATTTTTTCTAGTATTTTCTCTCTATTTTTAACAGAACTTTATGTCATGGTCAATTAAGTTATGTCGGTACTACACATGTATTCTTTGTTTCTTGCGGTTCCCAAACTGATGAGGATCGTGACCATTGTGCAAAGGCCCTCCAATTTGTCCGGTCTTGTGATAGAGAATTCGTCCGCTGTAGTGTTTCTCCTGTTGCCTCCTTAATGCTATCAGACCATCGGCGTCGTACTCGTATGCGGTCCCTGGGGCCTTTTTTCCCTGCATTTGACCCGCTATTAGTAATTTTACACATTGTATTATAGCACTTCTAAATTTCATATTTGGAATGTTTTTGTCAGAAAATTATACAAATCGAGTCGAGATGGCGTAAGTTCGTAAATCCTCATTGACTTTTCCCATCAATGGCTTATTGAGCTCATGATGAGGATTTGAATGGGGTCATAGGAAGTTAGAACATCCTTCATAAGGGAAAGTGTACGAAACGACAGCATTTTCAATTATTTCTTATATGGTAGTTCGAGTTGATTTTAACTTTACTATCAACCTAAAATAAATTATTATAAACAGAATTATAAAAAGAAAGAAATAAAAAATATTTAAATGTGAGGGCAAGTGCTGACTCAGTAGACTAGTAGGCTACTTTCGAAAAGAGGCTTCCTGGTTCAAATCCGACGACCTTACACCAATGACTGTTCAAATAATGCGGAATTTGTATTTTGCTATTACTGGAGAAGGTATGGTATGGTATGTTCCAGAACCATTAAATACGAGATTTTACTAGGTGGTAGGACTTTTCTGCAAAGTTCGTCTAGGTAGGTACCACCGCTCTGCCAGTTATTCTGCCGCCAAGCAGTGGTGTGCAAGCACTACTGTGTTCCGGTTTGAAGGGCATTGTAGCTAGTGAAATTACTGGGCAAATGAGACTTTATGACCTGATTTCACGGTGTAGTAATCTGATTACTAGACTGTGTGATGTCTCAGGATGACGTGCGCAGTGCAGTGTCACGCAAAACATTTATTATTTTAAAGTTCCGAGTGACAACATCAGGTGAACGACTAGCTCGTTACATCATTCATTCACATAAAAAAAAGAAGATCATTTACGACATTCATGCATCATCTTAGTATAATCTCACTATGAGAGAAGCGACCACGAACTAGAAGACGCAGCGTAGGTGGACCGATGACCTGGTGAAAAACCTGGAGAGCCGAAGAATGAGGGAGGCAAACAGCCGCTCAAAGTGGCCATTAATGATGATGATGATGAGCGAAGGCTTGTGTCCCAGTAGTGATAACGTCCTCATTATAGCCCCAGCTAATGAGGATAAATCTTTAAATGCGCCTATATTTATTTTTTGACCTACTATATTGTGTTAAAACTCGACCATTTCTATTTATAACCCTTTCTTACAAATTACTATATCATCTGATTTTGGAATAAATAAGCCCCAAACATTGTTACAATCTAAATGACGTCACAGCAGTTGTCAAAGTTAAAATAGGATCTGGTATTTGCATACTCCAATCTCAGTTCGCCCCGGGCGGAGTCGGGCGTACAATGTTACCGTACCGAGGTACGTGGAAATATGAAATCATTATTTTTTCAGAGCTGTGAAACTTTAAAAAGAGTTTCAGATCGCTGTTTTGTGTTATGTTTTGAGTTCAGACTCATATTGCTTCAAATGATGAAAGTTTTTTCTTAATTAAAATTGTGTAAGTATTACAATAAATAAAATTAAAAACAATAATAAATAGTTTGAGTATAATATGCTTTTTGTAATTTTTCATCAGATCATCAGCCCGAAGGCTGAACATAGGCCTGCTCTATAGAGCGCTACTTTAAGCAGCTGCAAGCTACTTTATGCATCCATTGGCTCCCCGCAGTTTTGACCAGTGGGGTGATTACGTAACTTTGACAGCAATGCAACAGGAGAAATTTCATTCCGAATATGAAAATTTTCATAGTAACTATGCCCATAAACTGTGTATTGAAACTGTCAAATCCATACATTTTTGTGTTTCTATTGGTTGCAATCAAGTTACATAATCGCCTAGCAGATCGTTGGTCCACCTAGTGGGGGCCGGCCTACGCTGCGCCTTCCGGTTCGTGCATCGTCGCCACTTAAGATTCTTTCTTCCACATCCGTTGTCAGCTCTACGAGCGATGTGGCCTGCCCAATACCACTTCAACCTGCTATTCCTAAGAGCTATAGAGCACCTTAACCTAATGCATTGCTCGCTATGTCCAATTTTTGAACAAGCATAATTTGATAAATTGGATACAAGACAACTTCCCACACCCGATCATTCATTACCCCAAACTGTCGATAAACCAACCAACATCCAGTCCGCATTTTCATGCAAATTTTTACCCCCATTATTGCGGTAAGCGATGTAAATCTGTTTAATTGCCTAACCCTTCCCGATGGGCGCGCCGATCGCCGCCCTGTGGGGCGGGCGGGTAATGGCTGCGTTTGCTGGAATGTTGTTCTGGGGGAAATTTTATGAAGCTTAAAGTAAACTGCCAGTTAAACTGAGAATTATTCATGTGATGCTGGTAATTGACAATTTTGGCAAGTTATGATTTACGGAACTAAACGTTATAAACATCAGCTTTATGAAGTGTAGTGTATAGACATTATCATAAGTATTATATTTATCTATGTATGATACTAGTCCTGTCGTCTCAAGCGATACACTGCGCAAGCCGCGAGAGAGGTACGAAGTGTAGCAACACTACGAACCGGGGCGGAGGAAAAAGACGAGTGTTATGCGCTAGAGCCGATATCTAATTTATTTATTATTTCTCATATAATCTAAGTTTCCAGGTATATTGTGTGTGCATGGTGATTGTGAGTATTGTGATAATGCATTCTACATTGGCGACGAGGATGGGATCTGTAAGTTTATTAGTTGTAGAAAGGGATTGATGGGCTGAAATAGGTTATGTTTTATGTTGTTTGGCACTATGTAATTAATTTGATCTACCACTGAACTAAAAATAATAAAACAATAGACAAGGAAAAGAAAAACAGCGTACCTACCTGTACTATATTATGCCTACATTATCTACTAATTCAATATTGTACATTCAGTACAGTCGTCATCATCAAATTTTAATATCGAAACAGTACCTATAGTAATTCACGTGCAATCATGGCATGGCATACTGTTTGAAAACATGTTCTAATCATTTAATACTTGGGTACTTACTATATATAAAACCTTGCCTATCAAATACATAAAGCAGTTGAACCCAATATAAAAAAGTCAAGGGCACATTGGAAAGAAAACAATTAGGATTGGTACTTAACATTTAGGTAGGTACCTACCAAGACGGGATCAAATCTTTATTCACAATACATCATAAATCCTGTAGTGCAATACCAAATGGAAAGTGTATGTAAAAGGCATCTAAAAGTAATGCAAATTCAAATTAAATCTCATCTCATCTTCTTCAAATTTTGTTCAAACTAACTACTAAGGCTGAGTTGCACCCATAGATCTATATATCGTTGCACCATAATCACAGTTAAAGTTACTGTGACAGATATTTGACAAAAACCAGCCTGGCGAAGCGTGGGTACAGTTAGCAGTTAAAGTAAGCTGGTGCAACCTACCCTAAGAAGTTCAAATTGTGTTAAACTTGATCCAGTATAAAGGCTCGCACTCTGGCTTTTATCTTACATTCTTATGTCCATATGGTTGAAACTAATGAGTGCTTGTATATGAGCACAGATAATATGGCTGACATCATTAATGTTATCATCAGAGAATTACTTTCATAGAATTTATGCGGTGAGCAGTTTTCATAGGGTTGTGCGGTGAAAGGTGACTTTGTTTACTTGATTAGGTCCCTGGCAATTTTACCTTATAATTAGGTACTCAACTACTTACTAAATAAAAAACTGATATGCATACATATATATAATGATAATAATAATAATGGTAGGCAAATTTTCCTTAAAATTTTGGAACCATAACATTATTTCATTTTATTACACCGATTATCAACCAACTCAATAAGGTAACTTATTAGGTACCTATTCAAATGTATGTATAAAAAATTTTGGATTTAGACTAGGCTAAATAAAAGCAAATAAATACAGGTACAGCCGCACGATAAAGGTAGTTTTATTAAATACTTCTAGAAACAATCTAATGTTTATAGAACATAATGCCTATACATATACCTACAGGATGGTATTAAATTAAGGGAATTTGGGTTTTGTATATTATCTCAATTAACAATGAAGAGCACATTATTTTCATTTGGGTTTGTACTTTTGAGTACATGAGTTATCCAATTTTTGAGTTATAGTCCTATGACCTCCGTGGTGTGGTAGTTGAGCGGGTCGGCTCATAACCTGGAGGTAGCGGGTTCGACCCCAAACAAAAAAAAAAAAAAAAAAAAACAGCTAATGCTGCGGTTGTTCTGTGTCTGGGTGTTGTTGGACCGTGGTCTTCGTGGATCCTTGGTCCCTAGATACAAGGGGGAGTCCTGCTTGGGGTTCGTATTCTGTGTGTGTGATCGTTGGACGTTCTTTCTTATATTAGTTTATATTAGTCAGTCCGGACCCATGCATAACATTTATCGTATGTTTTGCCCTACCCATGACCCGTGTCATGGTTAGGCAACTAAATTGTGTTAGACAATTACAACCTGTTGGCGACGCGCCAATAACATACGGTTTGCCCGACTTTAAAAAGAAGGGTCATGTGTTTTATTAATTTTAAAATGTCATTGTCGAAGACAACGCGCGGGGTGCGTGCTGAGGTGAAGGGTAGCTAGCTACCCGCCTTTAAAATCAGTTAGTCGTTTGCGCCACCTCCACGCACGACGCGTGTTGCCCGCTATAACATTTTGTCAAACCTACCTTACTTCCGGTTAATAATAAAAAACAGTGAAAGTGCAATTTTGGATTATTTGATTACTTTTGCTATTGAATGCTTCGTAGGCAATACAACCAGTAGAAGAAGACATGCATATCTAACTGCTCACATTATTAAGTGTGCAATTTGAAGCGTGAAGGAAATTTCGATACTGAGGATGACATTACATTACAGTATATTATTTGGCATTCAATTGTTGTATATTATTGTGTGATCACTGACATTAAACTGTAATGTTTAATGGGCATTAAATTGCGATGTGATAATTGGCATTAAATTGCGATGTGATCATTGGCATTAAACGATGATGTTTAATGGGCATTAAATTGCGGTGTGATAATTGGCATTAAATTGCGATGTGATCATTGGCATTAAACGGTGATGTTTAATGGGCATTAAATTGCGATGTGATCATTGGCATTAAACGATGATGTTTAATGGGCATTAAATTGCAATGTGATAACTGGCATTAAATTGCGATGTGATCACTGGCATTAAACTGTGATGTTTAATGGGAATTAAATTGCGATGTGATCATTGGCATTAAACTGTGATGTTTAATGGGCATTAAATTGCGATGTGATAATTGGCATTAAATTGCGATGTGATCATTGGCATTAAACGGTGATGTTTAATGGGCATTAAATTGCGATGTGATAATTGGCATTAAATTGCGATGTGATCATTGGCATTAAACGGTGATGTTTAATGGGCATTAAATTGCGGTGTGATAATTGGCATTAAATTGCGATGTGATCATTGGCATTAAACTGTGATGTTTAATGGGCATTAAATTGCGATGTGATCATGGCATTAAACTGTGATGTTTAATGGGCATTAAATTGCGATGTAATAATTGGCATTAAATTGCGATGTGATCATTGGCATTAAACTGGATGTTTAATGGGCATTGAATTGCGATGTGATAATTGGCATTAAACTGCGATGTTTAATGGGCATTAAATGGCGTTGTGATAATTGGCATTAAATTGCGAGACTTAAATATGCATTAAATTGCGAGACTTAAATATGCATTAAATTGCGATGTCTTAATTGACTTACTAGATACCAATTAAATTTCGAGACTTTCTATGGCATTACATTGCAGAATATTATTATAGCATTCAATTTGCGGGGCGTAATACGGCTTCAATTGCAATTATATCATGCCTTTCTTCGACAGGTTGTTGATAACAGTAGCACGTGAAGTAGAAGTAGGGTCAGTCTCTGTTCGATGAGAAAATGATAAAATAGTTTATATCTTTAGAGGCGGCAGATATACACACTGACAACAGGAAAGGGCAAAGTGTACTTTGGAAAAAAAAAAAAAAAAAAAGAACGAACAGCTTCTTAATTTGTATCAAGCTCGAGCAAGTTCGACCTTGCATGGAGTACACCTGTGGGATTGTTGTGCTAAGTACCAGCTGGAATCCTTGGCTCATAGGCATTTTGGAGAGTGCGCACTGAGGTTGCGTAGCCTGCGTTCGTCATCACCGTTCTACCATCCGACAACCAGATGTATGAGGAAACGCATGGTTAACATCGCGCATGTGCGAAAGGCGATTTGTTTCTACATTTAATTTTATCATACGAACAGACAAAGCTGAGAACGCTTAGGTATTTTCCAAAAGCTGCAATCTTGGATTCTTTGGGTCGAGAGTGAATAGGCGTCTTCTAGGCGAGCGCGTTACAACCATCTTGGACCGCACCGCAACGTCACTTACCATCGAGTGAGATAGTGGTCTAGTAGTACCAAGAGCCAACGCTACTGAGGCGAATGTATTTCAAATCACTATTCAGAAACCACACGAGTATCTTGCTCCAAAACAAAGCAATGTATGATTATGAGCACCATATTTTCAGAAAAAATATATAAATAAATTGTTAAACTTTAGTATTTTAAGCGACTAAATGAAAACTCTAAATAAAATGACTATGAACAGAAGAGAAAAATAACAGCGACATAGAGGAAACAATGAATGTAATAAATACCAGAAACAAAATAGAATACATTTTCATCATAGACAATGACGAAGTTGCTTGCAATTTTGGGGGAATGAACCTAGATAATATTAATGTTAATAGACTCAGGATGTAATGTTCAGGAAACAAACCAGAACCTGAATCCTGACAAGACTTGTAGCTTATGGAAGCTCAGCAAACACAACCGTACCAAAGAATTTCAATTCCCCTTAGATCGGAAAAAAATATGGGACACGTTAGAAGTTAAAAATATCCTTTATCTACCATGGACCAACTGCATGAATTGCTCCGAATAAATCTGGAATGGATGCTGACGGTTGATAAAAAAAAAAAAAAAAAAAAAAGTTGTAGCAAGAGTCTTAATTATTTAAAAGCTGCATTAATTAATATCAAAGAGATGCTATAACTAAAATGACAAAACAGTGGTCCGATGCTAGTCCAGTAGCTTTGGACTTTGGACGCAGTGTTAGTACAAGTAAATAAAGAAGGGCAAGAATTATCGCATTCGGTAATATACAATAATGGTGGTGGTAGGAAAGACACTTGTAGACTCTTTCTTTCGTTTTAAATCTTGTGACAAATTAACCATGATTCTGGATATGACACACGAGAATTCAGAAGGTCTAGAAATGAAAAATAGAGACAAAGAAGAGAGAAAAGAAAAAGGAAAAGAATATGCAGATAGGCAAAACGTGCTATGAAATGAATCTTAAAAGTTAGGATATAAAGTCTATGTCAAGAACTTGAGTAAGAACAATAAGTTAAGTAGGAATCATGATCCAGCGAGATACACAGTGGAAGCTAACAATGACGGAGTTGTAACGGTTCCTAACAATGAAACTGTACAGCGAATGAGAAGGAACGTAGTTCATGTTAAAAAGTAACAGGAGAATGGTTAATTCCTGGGGACAACCCCAAGAAATAAAATAATAGTTTGATAGCTAAAATTGATAGCTAAAACATAAAACAAGGAAGGGATGTAGTGTATAGACATTATCATAAGTATTATATTTATCTATGTATGATACTAGTCCTGTCGTCTCAAGCGATACACTGCGCAAGCCGCGAGAGAGGT
This sequence comes from Ennomos erosarius, assembly GCA_963580505.1. Classification (NCBI taxonomy): domain Eukaryota; kingdom Metazoa; phylum Arthropoda; class Insecta; order Lepidoptera; family Geometridae; genus Ennomos; species Ennomos erosarius. Next base: position 1,229,351 of record OY756983.1, on the reverse strand, counting down.
ACGAAGTGTAGCAACACTACGAACCGGGGCGGAGGAAAAAGACGAGTGTTATGCGCTAGAGCCGATATCTAATTTATTTATTATTTCTCATATAATCTAAGTTTCCAGGTATATTGTGTGTGCATGGTGATTGTGAGTATTGTGATAATGCATTCTACATGAAGTATGTGCAAAGTTAAGGCTCGTTCTCATTTTTACGATTCTCATCGTCAGTTTCATGTACAATTTTATATTGTTCTTATTTCAAATATTTTTGTACAATAAATTATAGCGCTTTATAAGACGAGTAAATTAATATATAAGTTAATCAAATAGAAAGTCTTGTTTGGGTGATAAATGGTTTTGAAGTTTTAGAGGCCATGAAAGCGACGCATCGGATCACGAAAATGACTCAGTAACTTTACAGCTATCATTTTCTCACGTTTTGCCACTGTTTATAAGACTAAATGTTCATAAAATAACATCGTAATCTTGTTTTCATAATCAAACTGGCAAACAAATGGTATTAATAACCAAAACTATGTATATTATATTATCAGTTCGGTCCTGAGTTTGTTCATCCTACGAAATACGAATACTAATCCACTTAACTACATATTATAGGTAATAAGCCTCGCTGACAAAAAAACAGATAGTTATCGTATTAATAGCTTTATTAATTAAGAAGCATCATGAGTATTTAAAAAGCGTATTTATTTATGAGTTGCGTTACTTTTTCAATAGAACAACAACCTTCACTACAATAGAAATAATCTATACTTATATTATAACGATTTATCTATAAAAACAAATCTCACTACAAAAGACAATATCTGGCACATCTTTAGGTACTCTTTTGGATTAGAAACTCCTGATTTCGTGATTTTTCCATAAACTTTTAAATATGAGCTATACGTGTTCGGAGTCGAGCCTACGAGCAAAATAATTAAAGTATGATTGAAATGTTGGCAGGCGGGGACCAAAATGTACCTAGTAGGTACCTACCTCCCTACCTAGTACCTATATACGTACTTACGTCAAGAATAGGTAGTATTGTGATATGACGTGACGTTATTAATAATTTCAGAACCTTTTGGTGATAGTTCCTAATACCTACATACTTTAGGTACATAATATCCGACGGTAAACGTGTGTGGAGAAAAGTGTTCATAGAATGTGAACTTGGGCTAGGTAGGTACCTTTTACCTAGCTACCTACCGGAATCTTCGCAATAGGATGCTTCTCCCGGAAACCAGAAAAATGGTATGTAACCATAATCTTTTAATCTACTACCTACCAAACGTAGGTACTGTTACTAGCTCTTCCCCTTTAGGTACCTATTATTAAACATAATACAATGCTAGTTTCGAAGGAAGGTTCTCCCAACTTGAGAGTTACTAGGCTACCACGGTCCAGATCACCCCTTTTCGCGATAACATGACATACCTACCAATTCGAACTCATCCATTTTTAGGCTATGATTATTAATCACAATGAATGATGAGTGAGTTCGAATCGACCCATCTTTTCTCGATAAAAATACGTTTACATAATTATTCAAAACACTATCTTACATCTGTCATACTACAATAACTAGAATTGTTTCAATAAACTCACACTAGTCGCTACATTTCTAAATAAAAGAATGCATAAAATCAGTTTCATGTACCAAAATCAGTTTCATGACTAAAATGCGACGAAGTTTATGAAACGAAACTGACGAAATTATCCCTTTTTTGTAAAATTGCTGCAAAGTTAAGTGTATCGATTTAAATCAAATACTACATAAATATCTCGCACATTTTAGGGTTTCGATGAGCTAACTTTGATTTCAATTGCTGAAATACAATGCCCAAAAAATGTAGTGCACGTGTGATCGGAAAATCTATGAACAAATACAAGCTTACCAATATTTTTTTTTTCCGGCACGTTGAGCCACACGTCTTACGTCTGCGATGCCAGTACACGACTGACGTTCGACCGGACCACACTCAGTGTTTGATTGCTGATGTTTTGTTTAACAGGCAGCCGTTATATCACGCGAATTTAAAGAACCCATATCCGCGTGACCGACGCGTATGTTGTTTTAAATTGAAAATAATGATGAAAAGATTTGTTTTAAACTATTTAGTGTAAAGTTTATTTAATTACGATAATTTTAGTATATGTTACATACAAATACAGTGAAATTTGGTGAAGTGGTAAGCAAATGTTTTACTGCATCGGAGAGTGTGACACGATGAGAACACGAAAAATTACCCCGTTTTTGACCATTTCGTGTTAATTTAAGGTATTATTTTTGCTTTTATTTTGACAAGCTTTATTTCTGTTGTAGCCTAATAGATGTTTCATCATTTAATTCACAAATTCTGTTTGTATCTTAAGCCGTTTAGGAAATATAACCTCGTGACCATCAAATTTGAGCATCGATGAGAACTACCCTTAAGTAAACAGACAGCAGTGTGGTCCCGGCATAAGAACAGGACCCCCCATCTCTGCATTATAATCTACTACGATCACCAAGATGCCTACGAAGCATAGTAATTACAGCATCTTCTTTGCAAGAGGACTATTTTCAGCTGTAAAAATTTGTTTAACGATATGTTTTTTTTTTTCTTTCATATCAATACAATTATACTATGAACTAAGCTATAAGCAAGCAATACTGCTATAAGTAATTTTTCAAGTTAATCAAATAGGGATATTCCACTGATCCCTACCAATTCGTTACTGGCATTACCTACTTGGAGGGATGGCATCACAAAACGCGACAGAATAGAATAATCAAGCTTTATTTTTTCATAAACGTCTCATGTCTAAACACTGACGTATACCTACAAAGAAGAAAGAAGGAACCAAAAAATGAGAGAAATATAAAATACTGTTTTTATTTTCTAAACTCGGTCGTTAATCTTTCAAGGCAGACCATTCATGTTTATTAAACTAACGTCTTTTCCACCTCAGTTGCCGGCGCTGAATCATATTTCGTTTTGTAACGGATCTCCTGGATGTTGTACGCACTGGGTCGGTGAGACGCCGTATATTTCATGCTTAGAATTATTATGTAGTCACAAAATATTCAGTAATCTGTGCTGCACAGGCGTTTTGCGGTAGATCCAGTTTACTCGTTTTTCACCACTGGATTTTTTATTAGGGGCTAAATTGTATTCTACCTTATATATGGTAGTACATGGGTAGTACCTAGTAGTGTGTCACTTTGATGTGATAGCCATAAACTCATCACAAATTTTTATATTAAGAACAATGCAAATCTCTATTGACATAAGGTAAAACAAACTTTCTAGACTCCGTCTCACGAAAGTTGTCCCGCGGCAATAAGTGGAACTAATTTTGAAAGTATACCTATACAGTGCTTTATTTACTAAATATAATGTATATTCACAAATTACTTTATATTTAAATGTTGGGGGATTTAAAATATAGAGGTCAACAACATTCCGTAGCGCGAATGTGGCAACGCGGCCGCGGGCTGATTTTGTGAGACGGAGTTTATACCTAATTAATAAACCTTAAAATAAAAGGTCCTGTCAACATTATTTTTAGTTCATCATCGAGCTAAAAAAAAAGTTGACGTTATTTTCTCCTAGTGCGTATGGCCAGGCAGTGCCATTAGTGGATGACGACTGGAACCGCATCGATCATAGTCCAGCCAATTCATTACCACCACTCGGCGCAGATTGCGCGATCACTAACGAATATTATGTATTGCAATGTTGGAGTTAAATGTAATGCGTTTTCGTCTGCAATGGATTGAGGTATTATATCAATACGTAATTATGCTTACACTTAAAAAAATTGCTTATTGCTATTTCTAGGTATCATTTCTGCCGTGTGGTCCGGTTTGCGAATAGGACCGCCCCATCTGCTCCTGTAGGTGCCGTAAGAGCAGGCTAAGGGAATATCCAGGGAACGGACAACGTTTTCCTTGGTACCTACATTAATATCTGCGATCACCAAGCTCCTGCCAAGCGTGGTGATTCTGGCAAATCCACCCAAGAAGCGTCCAAAGTGCCGTTTTATGAAGCCTGTGTAGGGACATCTTTCGCATGATAATGTAAATGCTATCATTAAGATGAGCCCTACTTGCTTCATCATCATCATCATTGACAGCCTGAAGACAACCACTGCTGAACATAGGCCTCCCCAGGGAGCGCAACTTAGAGCGGCTGCTCGCCAGGTCGTCGGTCCACCTAGTGGGGGGCCGGCCTTCGCTGCGTCTTCCAGTTTGTGGACGCCACTCGAGAGCATTTCTTCCCCATCGGTTGTCAGTTCTACGAGCGATGTGGCCTGCCCATTGCCATTTCAACTTGCTAATCCTAAGAGCTACATCGGTCACTTTAGTTCTACTTGCTTACCTTATATTAAAAATCAAAATATAGCAATTAATTTGAACTTTCGTTTTCTGGGTCCAAAAAACTTCGAGTCAAGTGTGTTCGAGACCTCAAGATTATTTGATGAGCAAGCATTTTGAGGCTTGCTCGTCCAATAATCGAATAAAGTAAATAAGCTAAATACCTACTTAGCAAAAACTTGCCAACATCATTATTGAGACACTATGGATACCAAGAATAGGCGGTGCGGCAAACATATTATACGTACCTAGTAGAAAGTTATGCGCGATGCTTACGAATCTAAAATAGGAAATTTTTATTAAACGTAAAATTTACTTTTATTTATAATAAGTGACACAATTTTTTTGGATCATAATAAAGAAAGATAATCCACATTTTCTTCCAGATCTCCAGATACATCATCGACAATATTGGCAGCGGCATCCATCTTGTTAACTATATTTGTCCACTCCGCCAGCGCCCGGTGAACTCCGACCCTGGCCAGTCTGTTCCCATATGTGACAGCGTGACGTCAGTGCAATCCACTTAATGTCGACAAGGAGGTAGGAAAAGAAAATAAATCATATCGTTTCGTAGCTTGAGATCCCTGAACCCTGAAGAATCAAACTAGCAACAAAATTAATAAAATATTTAAATCCAGAATCAAATATTAACGAGCGCCCAGTAATCATGAGTGTGTGGTAAAAGAATCTTAGCGAATATACTATTAGGTGTGTCGTAGGTACTAAACAGTGTACCCTAAATCATTTTTATGTTTTTACGAATCATTATGCTCTTTAATCATAATCATATAATTTTTTATGGTAACTACTCAGGGGTGATTGATGAGATGTGGTAAGGATAGATAAAAATAAAAACACGTCACGTGTACGATGAAAATATTGATGCAGGTAACAACAATATTACAAACATTCTTTCATTCATTCTTTTAACAAGTTTAAAATAATGTTCATATTGCGGAAGGAAATTTTTGGTAGTAGTTTATCAGTTCAACTTTATAGCTCCTTGGCATTCATCGTGAAGCATGACAGGTTCACTCCGTACCGTTGTCCAATTTAATTGTGTTTGCCAAGTTTTTAGCAATTTTAATATTTCCATACATTACCCTCTGACAGATACTCTACTCTACGTGATTGCGTGGTTTGAAACATTATTCAGGTGGATGGAATTGCGCAACTTAATTCGCCCATCCTTATTTTACCACCGGACATCAAGACGAACGGAAACACGGCATCCGTATATGGTAGAAATTCCTCGAATATGTACAAAGCATTTTGATTCCTCGTTTATAATTCGGACAGCGAAGGAATGGAACACCTTACCAGCGTCATTGTTTCCTGACAAATATAATCTGGGAGTTTTTAAGGCTAGAGTGAACCGGTATCTTCTAGGCAAGCATGCTCCATCGTCGACCGCGTCAAAACTTTCCATCAGGTGAGGCCGTGGTCAAATGTTAGCCTATCAATGATAAAAAAAATGGTCAGTGTCACAAAAATAAATTCGTTATATTTTTATTATTTTATTTACAGCAAATAATTAAGCATAGGTGTATTTTAACGTTTTATTATTATTTCCTCGGCCTTTATTTATTATTGTTTTTTTTTTCGGTTCTCCACTAGGTGGACCGAATATGTGGTGAAAACCATGGGGAGCCGATGGATGCAGGAGGCCAGCAGTGACTCAAATTGGTGTTCTCTGGGGGAGGCCTATGTTCAGCAGTGGACACCTGGTGAGCTACCATCATCAAGCTTAGAATGACTGTTCCAGCACTTGAAAGCCATGTTCCCAATCCAGGAGTCGTTGATTTGATTGTTGGTTGGTTGGTTGGTGTGCAAGCGGCTAATAAATCCTTAGGATTTGTAATGACGGCTCGATTTACGGACAGGCAAGCCATTCTGTCTCTTTTTACGCATTTGTCCGTAGCAAATTAGAATTTAATGCGATAATATGGGACCCACACGAGGCCAAATACACAGTCTTATTAAAACGAATACAGAAACAATTCGTTTGGCATTTGCACAAAAAAATGCATGGTAACTATCCATACCTATATCCATCGTTATTTGTAAATGGTATGGTGGGAATTGACACGCTGGAGCTTCGGCGAAAATGCGCGCTCTTTCTACACTACTACCTGCTATTAAATAACAAAATAGATAACCCCACCGAGCTATCTCAATGCTCACTATACGTTCCCGACAACTACCTCCGGGCGCACGCAGCTGTTCGCGCCACCGCGCGCACCAACACCGCACACTATGCCCCCACGTCGCACGCACTCACTATGCTCAACGCTGCGGTTGCGCACAACCCAGAGTTGGACATATTTCACACTAATATAAAATTGTTTGTTAGTATGTGTATCCGGTATCTTAGTACCTAATATTTTTATAAGTCACTTCTGTAAAATACCTAACATTTCTTTTATAACCATATTTTATAATCCACTCCGATGTTATGACCCTGAAGCGTTTGGTTTTTGTACTGTAAGCTTTTTATGTAATTGTAATACCTAATAAATAAATAAGTAAATATTTTTAACTATCCTCACACAATTTGCTTGGATTTCTTGTTCATACCAAGCTATTATGTCTTCTATTTCGTATAAAGCAAAGCAAATCGCAGTAAATTACAATAATATTTCACACGTCAGGAGGAACACAACGTCGTCCATTTAATCACCAAAGTGCCTTATTGCAGTAACGTAGTTACCGCCCTCTGTACACAATATAGCAGTAAATTTCAATCAAAATGATGGTAGCCGGACGGATGGAGAGCGTATTCTGGGGTCGTACTGTGAGCTCTTAGCCCGATTCAAAACAGAGCCTATATTGGATCGTTTGTTTTTTTTGTATGAAGATTTTGACAAGTGATCCTATATAGATTATGTTTTGAATCGCGCTAAGAGCTCACAGTACGGCCCCTGTAATCAGATTCTCAACCCATCGAAAACGTTTCGATTCGAAATCTACACTCTTCGTCTCCTTCATCCTGTATGTAGATGTAGAAGACGGAGAGTGTAAATTATGAATCAGAACTTTATCGATCGGTTGGGAATTTGGGTACTGGGTCGGGGTACCCTTTGTAGTTACGTCATGAAGCCGTATCGTTGTACGATCTAATTTTGGAGATGTTACGACACATTTTGAGAGCAGGATGAAAGCATACGTTGGGGTATTTATAACATCGTTGCTGTTTGAGTGAACCATTGGCCTTTTTGCAAAGCAAAGAACTGATAATAAGCAAAAGTTTAACTTAATTCTTCTTTTATCAGTGGTAATTATACACAGATAGTTCTTCCTGGCAAATATTTTCACGTGTCATCCCAGCCACTTGAAATAATTGAAAGATTTGTTATAATATACCTACTACGTTCACGCACTTCAATGGATTGTTATTATTACATATTTACATATTTAATAATGAAATTATGGTATAAATAGTATATGTATTTTTCATAATTTATGGTATAACTTTAATTTTGTTTCAGTATAGTTTTCTTAGCAGCTGTTGTCAGTCCAGAATACGACCGTAAGCGGGCGGCGACGGGCGGATGAAATACGCGGCCGGTGTCGACCAGAGACTACACGACACGACACTTTAAAATATTAACCCCCTGTATAATATCACACTATGATATAAGTACTACTAGAGAAAGCTTAAACTCTTATATTTAATATTGAGTATATGTACCTAATACCTTTCTATATCAGTGCGAGCATATCGGTAGATTAGGCGAACAAAGCAGCTTCTAAATTCTCTCGCGGAATAAACGTTATAAGACCCGAAACTTTCTTCAGCTCAACCCTGAAACTTTCCCAAATATCCCTCTAACATATAGAAATCGCTATAAAACAACCACAATAACTCAAATAAACAAAGTAACACTTGCCGACGTAAGACTAAAAGAAATATGTAGACCATACGCTCAGAACTAGAAAATTGACTCAAAATAGGAGTTAATAACATAACCGCATTTAATTAAAGCATAAAAAAATTTGTGTTAATTTACCAATGGTTAAAATACTTACAAATGTTAACCAATAGTCAAAATCTGTTAGGTATACATTGGCTACCTTAACTATGGGTTAAAAAAACCACCCACGATAATTTGCACCCTCACTTTTTCTAAAGTCTTTTTCCTTCGCTCTTAGGTATTTGCGTTCATCTATGATTTAACTGATTTTTTACTGCCTACTGTAGGTATTAAATTATCTGGGCTATTTTACTACTTATTTAGCTACCTACCTAATTATATTATATGCTGGATCCTAGTGAGTAATGGCTAAATATTATGGAGGTTCACTTTTATTTCTGAACGCACTTATATTTTCTTTCAGTCTTAGCCACACACTTGAACAACTTTCGTCACATATAATGCGAAACAGTTTGCTGAGAAACTGAACTGAATTGAACATGGCTATAACTTTAACTGTTTTGGTATAACGTGTTCTGGGTAGGCGACAATACGACTGTGAACGGAGCTAAGAAATGAGGAGAAGGCTTTAAGGACTTCGTATAATACTATATAGGAAAGTGAAAAAGTGTATGTTGGTACGGCTCCACCACAACGAATAAACCAATTTGCTGCGGAATATAGGCCTCCCTCATTAAATGCCACTTTTGACTTTTATCGTTGGAGGGTTTCCCATAATCAACACGCTTGGCAGTTGACGCCTTGGTGATCGAAGAAGATGTACCGAGGAGAATGCTGTTATCTGTTATATTCCCTTAGCTGGCTTTTACGGTACTCGCGAGAAGAGATAGGGTGGTCTCATTTTCAATGGGACCACACACTACGCTAAGTACATCAAAATTAAGGACTGGTCCTCAAGTGAAGCTGCTGAAACACACCGTTAACTGATGTTTGGTAGCAAGCTCTCAACTTGGAGATAGTGGCAGACGAGCACTATTGATTTTAATAGGACATTAAAATCAATAGTGCTCGTCTGCCACTATCTCCACTCTCTCACAATCGTTTGACGTTTCCGTGGTCAGTTATGGATTCCTCACGATGTTATCTTTCACCAAAAACTCAAGATTACTGCATCGCCTGTCCCTTTCTCGCAGAACAGAGCATTCCCAATGAGGTACTATGAAGTAAGGCTTTCAATCTCGCTACATTTTCGAGTCCCGGGAAAATTTTTCGAGACTCGACCCGGTCTCGAAATTCCCGAGAAAAATGAGACTTTCGAGACTACGTCAAAAGTAGGTTTGAACTAGTTTAGGCAGTAATTGCAAGCTGTTAAAAACTTAAATACAAGCAAAACACACATCTATTTACGAGATTTTTCTCTAATTTATCTGCTAGCGAACACATTGCAGCTATTTTTTTTTTCGGTTTTACGAAGACATGTATTCATTGCAACAGTCAGAAGACGTTCACTGCTGAATATAAGCCTCCTCCATAAAACGCCACTTTCGGCGCTTATCATTGGATTTTCACTAATCACCGCGCTTGGCAATCACAGAAGATTTTAATGTACCAAGGATCCTCTTTAGTAGGGAATCATCAAGCACGCCAAAATCATTGAAAAGGTTTAGCATATTCCCGCGCCCTATCAACAATATTGCAACAAAAACTTTGAATTTAATATAAGTTTAGAATGATAAGGTCAGGGCTAATACTAAGTCTTATGTACTTATAGCAAAAACGCGACTTAATAAAATTTTCTAGATGGAAAAAATCACAAAGTTACCTCCAAACCGTACAAATAAACAATGAATACTTTAAATACCGCCATGAAACTTTGTGTAGTAGTTGAACTAAATATAATGAAGGTCTTATGATAATGGATTTTAAAAATACCTATTATATTTACTGAAGTAATATGTTGCCTACAGTAAAATTATCACGCGTTGGAACCACCACCCCTGCCGCTCAGCTCCCCGACTTTGGCCTAGTACTAAATATTATTAATTGTTCTGTTGCTTTGGCTTGGATTCGCGCTGGCCTACCAATCAATTCAATTTCAAAAATCTTTATTCATCATGAAGTATCTTAAGTACATAATCTAGTGTCCATTTTAATCCTAGATATGACTGACAGTAATACTTTATTTATACATTTTAATTTAGCTGGCTTACTAATAGGTCTCTTAAAATTAAAGAAAAGTTTCCTACATCATTATTTCGTCAGATATACCCCTTGCGATTCTTATGTGCCACAAAACTAGCTTGCAGTTGGTAGCTTGCTTATATTCAGTTGAAATCCATGGTAGAGACTTAAGTCGAACCCCTTTCAAAATTATTATTTTTAAGCGGCTGCTCTATGGGGGATGCCTGAATCCAGCAGTGGGCGTTTCCAGGCTAGAGATAATGATAATCAGACCTTAGATTATTAAGCCTGTGATCAAGCTTCAGATGACTCTTTGAATATTGAATAAGTATGAAAACTCAGACTATTAACCATGCTAGAAACTTATGTTGTCAAGCAAGACCGATGCTATTTTTCAAAAAGGCTAGTTATAGTTTCTATAGATTATTAACCAGAATAAAAAATACTCGTGGTTTAGTACATTTTTTAATAGTTTGACTCAAGTCTCAAAAATCTCGTTATTCCCGAGACTGGAGGTAGCAGTCTCGAGTCTCAAAAATACGCAAAAATCGTCGAGACTCTCGAAATTTTCGAGACCGAGACTCCCGGGATGAAAGCCTTACTATGAAGGCGGAAGAATTGACGTCACTGCGCGTTTGAACTGTCTCTTTCTATTACTGTATTTTAAAATACTTGTAAGTTTGTCATTTTTTGAGATATTTAATTCTTTTTCAAGACTGATCGTTTTTTGAGGAATATTATTAATTTATGCAATAAATAAACTGCAGGACACAAGCCTATTACTGAAACACAGGGAGCCTAAGTGAGCGTTGGTAGGTGACAATAATATTACTCTATGTAACGTGATCGTTGGGCGTTTTTTATTTATTTAAGAATTTGGTGATTTTATAACGTGCTGCTTTCCTCACTCTGTTTTAAGAGCGGGTGTAAATTCTGCACAAAAAGTTGTTGGTGCAGGAACGAGCGTGATTTGAATCGCTCACTAGCAACAACATAACTACCATATCGAATAATTTTTCCTTAAGTATACCACTCCGGTATCTTTATTAGGTCAGTATTTAGTTCTTACATCGGAGTGACCGCTTCTGCAACAATATGCGTCTTCAATCTAAAGTAAGAGCCCCGTATGTTCGCCACTCCTCTGTATGCGCATAAAAACAGAGTATGTAAGCAATTTGCCGTTATTACAATACAATTTAGGTAATTGTAGCAATATAAGGTATTCGTGAATTTGTGAAAATATGGAAGTTTGGGGATCTTTTGTAAGTATAAGTATACCATAGAGTTTTGGTTTTCTATCTGTTTGTGAGTTATTATGCCTTTTACTATGATCAAATTCCTCCAGCTTTTTCATTATAATCAATTTATTTTCACACAGATAAGAATTTAGCTATGACTTAAAGGGCTGAGACGTGGTCTCTTAAAGTTGGCTTCATTAGTAAGCTCAAAATCGCGCAACGACCTATGGAGAGGACTATGCTCGGGGTTTTCATGTCTGATAAAATCTGGAATAGAAGACCCGAAGGAAAACTAAAGCCTTACATAGCTTTCTAAATTACCAGGTTGAGAATGGCAAATATGCCTTTTTGAGCAAATTTGATATATAAACAACATTTCTGAATCTTACAAAGTCAGTTAGACGTGTAACTTTCAAAAATTCAAACCCTCAACAAACTTGAGGCAATAAAGTCATCCGAAACTCAGTATCAAGTAAATCATATAAACAAGTTTGATACGCGATATTTACATACGCCCGGGTGCGGATCCGCCCGCCCAGCGGAAGCGAGGGCGGCGCCCGGAAGCGGCCGGAAGTCACTTCGGCAGGTTGCGTTTTATAGCACCCGCGGGGTACGCGATGGCGCTGCCTTTTGATATTGGGCAGGTGAAGTATTTTTCGGTAATGGTGGTATAAGAAAGGGTTGATTTTGGAAAGTGTTCGGAAAATAAAGTAGTAAATCGATTGCGTGGGTTAGGTATCGTATTTACCTCGACTATAAATACATTTAAGCACTACGAAAGTTCGTAATTACAATTAGATAAAACTTGGCCTTGTAATGTAACTTATCATGGTAATTTTTTTTTTTTGGTTTATCGTAGTGTTGACGAGCGGATCTCCCAATAGATTTCAGTAGGTGCACTTTAGCTTCTCGAAAGTGATCTACTTCAATTAAGTGCAACACAAAGAAAGAAATAGCAGTACGAGTCGTGATAACCAGTACGCAGGTTTAGTTAATTGGCCATTCCAATACATTCCATATTCAAAAATTATTTTGGTGACGTGCAGTGCAAATGCATCAAAATCTGATAAGCCATAACGCTTTGCACCAATCATACATTTCCCAAAATAACATCTAGAAACAAAACACAAACAGCGTTACTATAAACCTCCTGAAATATGTTATTAGCATAGTGAAGTAGGAACAAATGAGATGTCCGTCGTGCAGCTTTACGCCCGGTCCCGCCTCTCTATTACCTTACGGCCCGGGGCTAGAGGGAAGCTAACTTGACACGGATGTAGTTGTGCTGGAAGTGACATTGTTTTTATTGCACTCACAGTCTTTTAAACAAGCATGTTTCATCGTAGATAACATCAGGCACCACAGCAGTCAAACGATTAACATTTTCCTCTGGAATCCCAGCATTAAGATGACAATTGAATAACAAAGCATATGTGTGCAATATCGGGTTGCTGGGAGTTAGAGAGTTCAGAAATAGGCATGATGACTACTATTAAAAATGAACAAGTGAATATTACTTTTATAAAGAAGATTAAAAATGAATGTAATAATTGAAAACATAAGCAAAATCGGTAAATAAATCACGGAGTAATAAGCTTTTAAAAATTCTACAGAAGGCATCTCCTGTCCCTTTCTCGCAAAATAGAGCGCCCCCACATTTACTATGAAATATCTACTCGTGACGTCACATGCCAAAGTGATTGTATGAAAAGCTACCACAGCTTAGTAATGAGGTACTATAACGACCTTCCTCTGACGTCACTGGCCGTTTGAGTTATCTCTACCTATTCCGGTTTTTAATATGCTTGTAACTTGGTCATTTTTGAGATATTTAATTTTTGTTTTAACAAATGTTTATCTTTTGAGGAATATAATTCATCATCATCATCATCATTAACAGCCTGAAGACGTCCACTGCTGAACATAGGCCTCCCCCAGGGAGCGCCACTTAGAGCGGCTGCTCGCCTCCTGCATCCATCGGCTCCCCGCGGCTTTCACCAGGTCGTCGGTCCACCTAGTGGGGGGCCGGCCTACGCTGCGTCTTCCAGTTCGTGGTCGCCACTCGAGAACCTTTCTTCCCCATCGGTTGTCAGTTCTACGAGCGATGTGGCCTGCCCATTGCCATTTCAACTTGCCAATCCTAAGAGCTACATCGGTCACTTTAGTTCTCCTGCGGATCTCCTCATTTCGGATCCTATCTCGCAGGGAAACACCGAGCATTGCTCTCTCCATAGCTCGTTGCGCGACTTTGAGCTTAGTAATGAGGCCAACAGTTAGAGACCACGTCTCAGTTCCATAAGTCATCACTGGCAACACACATTGATTGAAAACTTTTGTTTTCAGGCTTTGTGGTATTTTGGACGAAAAGATAGGTCGAAGCTTCCCGAACGCTGCCCAGCCGAGTTGGATTCTTCGGGCGACCTCTTTGTCGAAGTTGGACCTACCCAATTGGACAGTCTGCCCTAGATAGACGTATTTGTCGACAACTTCGAGAGTATCGTTCCCGACAATTACCGGTATAGGTGGAACATGGGCATTTGACATGATTTTCGTCTTGTCCATGTTCATCTTAAGACCAACCTGTCGGGAGACTCTACTGAGGTCGTTGAGCATGGTGCTGAGATCATCGAGCGACTCCGCCATTATGACTATATCATCGGCAAAACGAAGGTTAGTGATATACTCGCCATTTATGTTGATGCCACATCTTTTCCACTCCAAGAGCTTGAAAACATCCTCCAATGCGTTTGTGAACAGTTTCGGAGAAATAACGTCTCCCTGTCTCACGCCTCTCTGCAATGGGATCTGTTCCGTACTCTGGTCTTGTAGTCGGACTGACATAGTGGCCTTGCTGTACAAACACTTCAACACTTCGATATACCTATAGTCTATTTGGCATCGCTGTAAGGACTGCAGCACCGCCCAAGTCTCGATTGAATCGAAGGCTTTCTCATAGTCCACAAACGCTAGGCATAGCGGCCGATTATACTCTTCGGTCTTCTGTATAATCTGGCGTAGCGTATGGATGTGGTCTATGGTGCTAAAGCCTTTTCGGAAACCGGCTTGTTCGGGAGGCTGGAATTCATCAAACCTGCGTGCGAGACGATTCGTAATGACCCTTGAAAACAGCTTATACACATGACTCAAGAGCGAGATGGGCCTATAGTTCTTCAATAAGGTGTTATCACCTTTTTTGAAGAAGAGCACCACCACGCTCTTGTGCCATGCCTCCGGCGTTGTACCTTCAAGGATGACAGAATTGAATAACTTCTGGAGGACTATAAGTACCGGTCTACCACCCGCTCTCAGAAGTTCGGTCGTAATTCCATCCTCACCTGGCGCCTTGTTGTTTTTAAGCTGTTTGAGGGCCATTCTAATCTCGTACAGGCTGACGTCCGGGATATCTTCGGTATAGTGTCGGACTAACTTGGCTCTGGTGTCCTTAGCTGTGTTAGTAGCGGGCTCACGTGTCGATGTGTATAACTGTCCATAGAAGTTCTCAATCTCTCCCAGGATCTCAGGCTTGGATGAAATGACACTACCATTCTCGGTCTTCAGTTTTGTCATTTGGCTTTGCCCAATAGACGAATCTTTTGCGAACACCTTAGAGCCTTGGTTCCGCTCAATTGCGGCCTCAATACGTGAAGTACTAAAAGCACGCAAGTCGTGTCGCATGGAACTCCAGATACGTCTATTGAGTTCACCGTAGGCTGACATATCAACTGAAGACTGTAGTTTCATTTCGCTCCGGTCTGCCATTAATTTAAGAGTGTTTCCTGAGAGTTTCTGAGTCCTCTTTCGGCGTTGGGTCTTGAAGAACTCAGCTCCAACAGCTTGGACAGTTTCCACCAACCCGTTGTTCAACTCGTCCACTGTGTTGCAATCGGCAAGGCACTGGAAGCGATTTTGGAGTTCCAGCTGAAAGCCTTCGGGGTTTTGGATTTGGAAAGGGTTTGGACGGAGCGTAGACCTCACCAGACGCGACCTTTCAAGCTTGACATTGATATTCAATGTGCCTCTTACAATACGGTGATCGCTACCGGTTTTCACCTTGCTGATCACAGAGACATCATCGAATATTCGCTTCTTGGTCGTCATCATGAAGTCTATCTCATTTTTCGTGGAACCGTCGGGGCTTATCCACGTCCACTTCCTGGATGGCCGCTTCTTGTAGAAGGAGTTCATCATAAAGAGGCCCTCCTTCTCCATGAAGTCAGCCAGCCTTTGTCCCCGAGGGTTCCGCTGCCCGTATCCAAATGGCCCCACTCTCAGCTCATCGCCATTCCTTGTGCCCAACTTCGCATTAAAGTCTCCCATCACAACGGTGAAGTATGTTTCGGAAGTATGCATGGCTTCGGATATATCCTCATACATAGCTTCTACTTCATCGTCGGAGTGTGCCGAGGTCGGTGCGTATACCTGGATGACCTTCAACGAATACCGTTTGGTTATTCTGAGTATCAGGTACGCTACCCTGGTCGACACACTGTCGACTTTGATCACGTTGTTGACGAGAGACTTGCGGACGAGGAACCCGACACCACCTTGGGAAAGTTGGTCTCCCTCCCGGTAGAAGAATAAGTTACCGGAATTTAGGATTATCGTGTCCTGTCCCTGTCTTCGGACTTCTGACAATCCCATTACATCCCAGCGTAACTTACTCATCTCCTCCTCCAATTCGACCATCCTTTCGTCAGCCCTCAACGTGCGCACGTTATAAGTTGCCAGGGCCAGGGGTCGTGTTTGGTGGGGTTGGTAGCCGGGCGTCTTCCGGTGATTCTTCGCACCCCCTGCCCTGCCGTTACCGTGACCGCTACCGGAGCCACGGGATAGCAGAGCCGCCGGGGACTGGGGGCCGTTATTGTTTGTGCTTGTCATTAGGGGGGGGGGGGGGGTTTGCCATAATCACCACGCTTGGCAGGCGGCTTGGTGATCGCAGTGGATTATGATGGTGGAGACCAAGGAGAATGCTGCAGCCCATTCCCTGGATGTATAGTTATAGTTAGAATATAATTAACTTATCCAAAAGAAAAATTTTAGTGATCATGCCTATTCAAAAAAAACCCGTTAGTAGATTGGGTATACACATTTTGTGTAGGAAGTCCACTTGGCAAATGAGACCATAACATCGGATATCCCAGTCTAGAAATCTTATTCTCTTCTCTCATGAGCATGCAAAGATTTGGTTCTCAGTAAATCCAGGGGCCAGATCCACGATGCGCCTAGATTTAAAGTTCCGAGTAGCCTGCATGTTACGTAGTAGGTATTTTATTTCGTTGAGTAGTAGTTATAAGTAGTATAGAGTGTTTTTAAGCACTATTTTTGTCCACCGTACAAGTTGAAAACCATAGAAAAAAGAAGCAAAAGAAATGTAATCAATTTTAACGTATTCGTGGTTCTCCGGGCCGTGGTTCTCGGGGATCGTGGTCCTGCGGTAGGGTAAAACGCGTTCATGATTCATGATTTTATAATTTTTTTTTAGACATTAATCTATAAGTATTAGTAGTAGAATTCCTTCCATATAATGCTAATCCTTAAAACCCCGGTGCGAGGTACAAAAAATATGAGGTCCGATGTAAAATATGCAATATCCATATTGGCAGGTCAGCCGGCCGCCATATTGAGGGACGTTCCATTTTCTTTTAGGATAATGGCTTTGGGCTAAGTATTTACTGCACAGATTACTTTTCAAAATCGTTCAGGCCTGAAGCAAGTGTTTTATTTATATTATTATGTTTTTTTATTATTTTACCCCCCCACGCTTTTCTACTGTAGGGAAATTGTCAATCAATCATGTTTTTTATTTCTAAGAATATTACAAGTTTTATGTAAGGCCAAGGGTGGGTTAGGTGAGATACAAAGCATAATATTTTCATATTGAACAAGAGACTGCAGATGCACCTGCCTGCAGTCATAATCTTACCATGCTGGCTAAAGTCGGGTTGGTGGTCGCCTTGTCTTATTTATGATTCTTGTATAGTATTGGCTTCCTCTTTATTGTTTTATTTCTGAAACTCCCATAGACTCGATTTCGAACACGTATGCATTGTTATTCTATTGTCGTCTCAAATGATATTCCAGAGGTTAAGAGCTAGTAGGTACTTTTGCACATAGACTGGAAAGTCGTTGGTACGGGAGCTAGCAGGATACAAACCTGTTTAGAATTGCAAGACTCACAAGTTTCCACTGAGCCCTCTCAGTCCTCACTTGCGTCTGCCTGCCTATCACTTATTTGTTCATTCCTTACAACCGTACCTTCCTTAAACTCTTTTTCCAACTAAATCCAATGACTCCACCTAATATATCCCCTAAATTACCTAACTCTGAATATCGTTACAGAAACAAATATGCATAATATTAGGTACATGAGTTCCCCGGGCGAACAAACAGTTGTTCTAATGCGAGTAACTCAAGGCACACACTGTCTTATGCTTAACCGAGCGGGTTTACGTCCATGTACGAATGTGGTGGAGAAGGCCACATTAAATTAACTAAGATAGCTTGAACAAAAACTTACACTGTACATGCATTGATTCACATACTAACCAGTTATAGTACAAATGCTGGCAATAATATCAAGCGGTAATAAAAAACTACTCTGAAGAATACTAATACATATACAGATTAAAGTAAAAATCACATTACATTCCCCATGCCACCGCGTCCATAGCCTTTTAGGCCATTCCATTAAGTACTCATCAATACTAAGTACTCAGTCATCACACAAATGTTTGTCGTGGGTAGAAATCGTACTTACAGCCCTCAGTTCTGAAGGCAGGGCTACTACCAACTGAGCCAATGAGACCGTCACGTGGTGATCCTTTCTTTGACAGATTTTGACACATGGCTTACGACGCTGGTATTGGGTTTTGTTCCACAGTTCTCGAACATAAGAATGTTGATTTCAGTTTACAAAATTGCTATCATATCCACATTTCTGACATGCTGGTACATTTCCGCGACATCGCCCCACTAGTCATAACTCGGTTCCCATCCTCGAGTTATGCAGATTCCCGCGTATTTATCGTCCAACTTTGCCAGATACGGCGCGACACGACGAATCTGATTCCGTTTTCTATCCCAGCGATTTATCGACTATATACATACTAACTGGATATTATAGATGTAAGGTTTTAGTGTTTCCGTGTTTTTCTTACCTACAATTTCTTGGAGGTATCGAAAGGTTGGGAGGAATATATATTTTTGATTTTTTTCTCGTGTTGCTTTTGTTTACGTTTTGTATAGAAATACATTTATGAATAGAAATGGTTTTACTTATGTTGTAATGCTACATGTATGTATATATCATAATATATTACCTGGTTTCTGTTATTCATTTACAACTTTCACATCACAGCACTTGACAGTCCTTTTCACAGTAATTTAAGCACAAAAAAAACTTGATTTTTCTCAAAAATTTTACATCACTTTATCGATTTTGCGCGCGGGTCACGGGCCCGATTTCTAGACACGACTGCTCGGATGGCAGTTGTTTTGAAACTGTTTTTTTTTGTTTCGAATTTAGTTTCTCTTCAAATTCATATTTTTCTTTTTCTACTGTCAATTTCAGTGAGGTATTTTATAGTTTGGCCATGATTGTATGTATTTTGACTCTAGATTTATTTTTTTTACTATTCTGTATTCAAAATTTTGAAAACTGCAAAAATCTAGAACCTTGGAATGCTAGCGAGGTTTCTTTAGAAAAGCTGTCGCTATGGAATGGCAGTCTCAATTTACTCCTCGAACGAGGAACACTAAATTGATATAAGGCCATTCCCGGGCCAGGCAAGGCCCGGGAACTCAAGAACGCCTTCAAAAACCATCTTTGGCTATCCAACACCAAAATTGTGAAGTGAATCTCCATCTACGTCAATCGCTGCGCCACGACATATCCATTGTCAAATCGCCGATCGCCGAGCTACATCCGCTACAGCCAGTCGCGAAACTACGACGAATCTATCGCCGAGAGCTGATCGCCGAAACTACATCTGTTGTCACCGTCGGCCGCCGTATCTACCACGACGAATCTATCGCCGAGCGTCAACCAGTGAGACGACCGGCTTGCCTTTTTCAAACATTGAGTGGCAATATAACTTCATCACCATGTTCCGGCCCGTCGTCCGTCAAAGCTTTGACGACTAATACCTGCGTGTCTCCTGCTCCTGCATCTTGAATCTGAGCTGCGTAATAATACTTCATCGACGGTGGAAGGACGAGAATCTTCTTCTGGATCCAGAAGCTAATAACTGAATGAGCTAGCCGCTGAACTCTGGAAGTCGGACAAACTAAAGGCAACGAATTCCTCAGTCTCTATAACGACAGTGGGCCTTGTTTGAATAAAGACCCGGAAGTGGGCCTTGTTTGTTTGAAGACCCGGAAGTGGGCCTCGTTAAAGACCGGAAGCGGGCTTTGTTTATCTGAAGACCCGGAAGTGGGCCTTGTTTGGATCCAATAACATTCTAATTCTACCGTGATAACTTGTAGGCCGTAAACAACTTAAATTTCGCGTTCTTCCGCATCATCTAGAGACTCTTTTTTTTTTTGCTTTCTACAAAGCTTGTAAAATTTACGAAAATAAATATCTGTTACCAATTCCTTTTTTTCTCTTCAGCTCTTAGGATCCTGTCAACCTAGGCACTGTTTAGGTAGGGGAGGAGCTGCTCATTAACTTGTAGCGTTCCATTCTACCTTTTTCACGAAAGGAACGGATGTAACGTGACAGTTTGGCGCCCAACTAAAATGAACCCTCTAAAACATTCTTCTAAATTCTAAAATAATACTTACTCAAGTAGGCTAAAATTTGATATTGACTTTTGGCTCTAACGTAATATCTTAGGTACTTGCTTAATTTATTTTTATACAGGCAGGACACGCGGAACATCACACTTACATTCTACAACACTCGCATAGTACTTAATACTTAAACGAACTTAAACTTGACTTGATTTTATCCTTGACTATTGACTTCAACTTGTGACTATGGCGAGACCAATTAAATACTCGTTTCTAAACAAACTTGAACTGGAATATGAAGTGACTATCAGAGGTGAAAAACCAGCTGACACTTTGACAACTCTTAAGGAGCAGCTGGCAAAATTGAGTCACATTCAACCTGAGGACATAAAATCTTCTCCAATACCTCTCAAACATGACCTCTCCCAAGCAGAGATCACGTTTAATTACGTCGAGGGTAAAATCTCGCACCTCGAAGCCACGGATGATAAAAGTAACCTGAGGAAAGTTGAATCTTTCGTAAATCATCTTCATTATCGCCTCGAACGCTTTAACGCCGTTCCACCATTTGTTGAGTCATGCTCAAACATACGATCTCGCTTCTTCACGCTCCAAAAACGGTTTGAAGTCTTAACTTCAGATTATTCAGGATCTTCTGAAGAAGTGTTAGTTGACATTCACAATCCTTGTCCTCAGACTCAGCCTAGCCCTCCCTCGATTTATCAATTACTACCTATGACTGGAACCAATCAAACTTTGGAAGTACTGAGTACTCCTCAACCCACTTTACCTTCAAGCATTCTGACTAGTATACCACTGGCTTCCGAGTCTGTACAAAACTATCACACTTCGGATAATTTTGTGAAGGAGCTCAAAACGTTTTCTTTCAATGGAAAATCGTGCCCTAGATCATTCCTTCAAAGATTGGACGAGTTTAGGATTTCTCGAAACATTCCGGAAGGTATGCTTTGCAAGCACGCCTTTGAGATTTTCACAGGTGATGCCCTTCATTGGTTTCGTTTTCAGTATAATCGAAATCCTACCTTATCGTGGAAAGATATTTGCACATTGCTGATTCGAGATTTTGGTATACATGATTACGACTATAAGCTGTTGGAAGCTATAAGGAATAGAACGCAAGGAGCAACTGAGACCATTATCGTTTACGTCTCAATTATGTTCGGTATGTTTGCTCGTCTTTCAAAGAAACTTAGCGAGAGCGAACAATTAGAGATTTTACTCCATAATATAAGACCGTGCTATTCAGTTTTTGTTGCACTTAAAGATATTAAAACGGTAGATTCTTTAATTTCTACTTGTCAAAGTTACGAACGCATTTCTGAACGAGACAAAAATTTTCATGAGCCTAGATCTGAAGACACTTCTTGTGCTGCTGAATTTGCCTATCTTCCTTCATTTTCTAAAGCTTCACTTCCTAAAGCGTCTCCAAACGTAAGGTACACTAATGCAGTGCAGGAAGATAAACATCCACGCTCGTCATCTCAAACTAATGACATTTCTAAAGAAGAATTCTGTTATCGCTGTCGTATCACAGGCCATTCTTTACAAACTTGTACTAAGCCTAGATACCTCATTTGTTTTAAATGTGGTCGTAAAGGCGTGAGAATCAGCGAATGTCCAAAATGTGCTCCATCAAATCAACAAAAAAACTAGCTGACGACTTGAATGGTTTCACTAAATCACATAACAATAATTTTGATCTTAACGACTGGAATCAATGGTTAAATACTATTCGAAATTTTATGTTTTGCTACAAAACAACTTCTGTTTTCTACGACAAAGAAAAAGACTTTAACAGACCTTTTATTAACGTGTCTATAAACAATATACCTTTTTCCGGTCTTTTAGATAGTGGAAGTTGTATAACTATTTTAGGTAATAACTCTCATAAAGATATCCAAAAGTTAGGCTTTAAACTATTCAAGTCTCCAACTCAAGTTATGGTTGCTAATAAACAAAAAGCAATGTCTTCTGGTTATTTTCATTTGCCATTGAGATTTCATAATCAGACACATGTTATCAAAGCTTATGTTTTCCCTGATATTTATCCTTCTTTGATACTTGGGTGGGATTTCTGGAAAGAATTCGAACTCTCCCCAAAGATACTTTCTCTTGAACTCAATCTCGAATCTAAAGATCATACAACTTGTGCTGTTGAAAATCAAATATCAACATTTGATCATCTGTCTGGGAATCAAGTAGAAATTGCTAATGACATAATCAAGCGTTTCAAAAGTATTTCTTTTGAACAACGAGGTAAATTAGGCCGTACTAGTTTAGTTAGTCATCGAATCAATACTGGTGATGCTTTACCTATAAAACAACGTTGTTATCGTCTCTCTCCAGAAAAGCAAAAAGCACTCATCAATGAGGTCGATAAAATGCTAGAATTAAAAGTTATAGAAAAATGTGAGAGTCCTTGGTTATC
Source organism: Ennomos erosarius (assembly GCA_963580505.1). Lineage (NCBI taxonomy): Eukaryota > Metazoa > Arthropoda > Insecta > Lepidoptera > Geometridae > Ennomos > Ennomos erosarius. The sequence continues at coordinate 1,206,521 of OY756983.1, read as the reverse complement.
TCCAGTACTTATCACTCCAAAAAAGAACGGAGAATGGCGTTTCTGCGTCGACAGCAGAAAGCTGAATGCAATTACTCGTAAAGATGCCTACAGCCTCCCTTTTGTTTCTGAGATACTAGATAACCTCAAAAATGCTAAATATTTGTCTAGTATCGATATAGCAAAGGCTTTTTGGGAAATTCCATTACATCCCAAAGACAGAGATAAAACTGGTTTTTACGTACCTGGTAGAGGAATGTATAGATTCACTGTTATGCCCTTCGGATTGACAAACGCTCCAGCAACTCAACAAAGACTCATGGACAGTTTATTCACTCCAGAGTTTGAGAATAAAGTGTTCTGTTACTTAGATGACATAATAATCATAGGTGCGACATTTGAGGAACATATTTCACTCCTACTTAAAGTTCATCAGAAACTTTCTTATGCTGGTCTAACCATTAACTTTGATAGCATAAGACCAGCATAAGAAAGTTTCTGATGAACTTTAAGTAGGAGTGAAATATGTTCCTCAAATGTCGCACCTATGATTATTATGTCATCTAAGTAACAGAACACTTTATTCTCAAACTCTGGAGTGAATAAACTGTCCATGAGTCTTTGTTGAGTTGCTGGAGCGTTTGTCAATCAAGAGTCAATTCTTTCGCAAAGAACTGAAATATCTTGGCTACATAGTAGATGAGCAAGGATTGCGGGCTGATCCCAGTAAAATTGAAGCGATTCTAGCTTACGCTGCTCCTACCTCTAAAAAAGAAGTAAGAAAATTTTTAGGTACATGCAGTTGGTTTCGCCGATTCATACCTAATTTCAGTACTATTGCTTCACCACTCTGTAAATTAACGTCATCTGGAAAAAAATCTCCAAAAAAATTTGTCTGGAATGCTGAGGCTGACTCTGCTTTTGCTAAATTAAAAGAATGCTTGACTACAACACCAATACTATCTTGCCCTGACTTTGACTATCCATTTTCCGTTCACTGCGACGCTTCTAACTTTGGGATAGGTGCTATGCTGACTCAGGAAAAAGACAATAAAGAAGTTGTTATTGCATATATGAGTAGATCTCTAAACAAGCATGAGCAGAATTATTCAACTACAGAACGTGAGACTTTATCTGTCATTACTGCACTTGAGCATTGGCGTTGTTATCTTGATAACGGTAAACGATTTACAGTATACACTGACCATGCAGCATTAAAGTGGTTCCAAAATTTGTCTAATCCTTCTGGCAGATTGGCACGATGGAGTCTTCGTCTGTCTTGTTTTAACTTCGACCTAAAACATAAAAAAGGAAAAGAAAATGTTGTCCCAGACCTTCTGTCGCGTCATAAAATACCCGATACTGCTATTATTGGTGGTGTTGAACCCATATCTAGAGACAATGCATCACAATTGGAACTATATAATAGACTTTTTACTAACTGTCGAGATAATCCTGATGCTTATCCAAATTACAAAATTCTCAACAATAATTTATACCGTTTTAATAACTCACCTGATTATCTAAATGAAGATTTTGCTTGGAAAGAAGTTCCACTTCCCTCTGAGAGAATGAATCTCATCAAAACTTGCCATGGTGACTCAGAAAGTAATCCCCATACTGGCATTTTCAAAACATACAAGAAGCTTTCTTTAAGATACTATTGGTCTGGTATGTTTAAAGATGTGGCTAAAATGTGTTCTTCTTGTGAAACATGCCTCTCTTATAAGCATTCGAATCATTCTCCATATGGTCCTATGGGTAAACCAAAAATTTGTTCAAGACCTTTTCAAAGCCTCTCATTAGATCTAATGGGCCCTTTTCCACTCACAAGACAACGTAATCAATTCATACTAGTGGTTACATGTTCTTTTTCAAAGTATTGCCTCATTTTCCCTATCAAGCGCGCTATATCTTCCAATATCATCATGTATTTGGAAAATAATGTGTTTCTGGTACACGGTGTGCCACAAACCATCATCATGGACAATGGTTCACAATTTCAATCTAATGAGTTTCAAAGTTTTCTGAATAAGTATAAAATTCCTTTTATATTTTATTCACCTCGATACTGCCCTCAAGTAAACCCCACAGAACGGTATAATAGAACAATTATCACCGCACTTTCACAGTTGGTCGGAGATGATCACCGTTCATGGGACAAACATTTGCAGAAAATCCAATATGCACTCAACAGTTCTGTAAATTCTACAACTGGGTTTTCTCCATCCTTTCTGGTCTTTGGACGTGAAACCATACCATGTGGTTCACTATACACTAACTGCTCCAACCTTGATAATTTCATTTTTCTTCCTCGTGACATCTACGCCGCTAATTTAGGATTATTATCTAACATCTTCGATAAAGTACAGGTTGCATTACACACTGCACACACAAAAAATGCTGCTCATTACAACACGAGACACACCTTTAAAGAGTTCAACGTTGGCGACACAGTCTGGCGTAAAAATTACGTCCAGAGTAACGCTGGTGCATATTTCAGTTCAAAGTTGGCTCCCAAATATGTCAAATGCACAGTTGTTGAGAAGCTCTCACCTCTCGTCTTTATTTTAGAGGATCCTAACGGCTTAAGAGGAAAGTGGCATGTAAAAGATTTTAAAGTGTAAATAGTGTAGCGGTCGTATTCTGTTTTTTTCTCTAAATTGTATACTTATTCTGTAAATAGCTTTAGCGTATATTATTTTTGTATTGTACAAGGAAACTAGACCCTTTCGGCTTATTTTTTTAAATCCATTTTACAAACGTTATTTTTTTTTTTTCACTCTTTTTGTTTTATCTTATAACACGAGTCGTGTGGGTAAGAAGCCATTGTGTTTACTCATTTTTTTTATACTTTCTTAGTTGCACATGTTGTTACTCTAATCTTAATTTCCTTGCAATTTCTTAAATACAAGGTTCTTGAATATTAATTTCCTTGACGTCTTCAATACCCAAGGGTGTGTGTAATATTCTTAAAGAGCGGTACACAACTCGTTAAATAAGCCTTTGTGTTGTACATTTTCTTAATTGTAAATACTTATTATCTTTACTCGGGTTTTCAAAAAGGTGCGGATAACGACACCTAATTAAAAAAAATAAGCCTACGTTATGTATAATGAATAGTTCCTTGTGGAGTATGCGTCATCAAATATGTGAACCATATCCCCTAAGTATGTTTGTGAGCGAGTAAAAGAAGAAGTGCAAGATTTAAGTATGAAAGAGCAAGGTTTTATTCCTAACCTTCAAAATTTTCAATGGAGTTGAAAATTTTCTGGGGTCGTGGGGGAAATATGTAATGCTACATGTATGTATATATCATAATATATTACCTGGTTTCTGTTATTCATTTACAACTTTCACATCACAGCACTTGACAGTCCTTTTCACAGTAATTTACACCTTATTGCAGAGTGATCTCTAACTATAACAAATTGCCGGAAGATATTAAATCCGAATCAGAAGATATGATGTTCACAAGACGACTAAAATCATTTTTGCTAAAAAAAGGCTATTACTCAGTCGAAGAATTTAAAGCAGATAAACTTTAGTTCGCTCGGTCCTGTTACACTCGATGTAGGAAATGATAAAAATTAAAAGTATTAATATCAAAGTAGGTAATATTAATAATTAATCTAACAATTGCAATATAAAATTTATCCCGTTTTGAAATTTAGTTAGAATGATGACAATAATAATATATAAATTGACCTAAATTGTATATAAGATGACGAAATTCAATTAAAATATGTATAATTTGCTATTTTTATTAGATATAGATATGTACGCTCCAGCTCCACCCAGAAGTGCAACGCCCTCACAGGGCTCATACAATGAAATATGTAGGACTAGGTATTTAGTTTTAGTTACACTAAATGACATTGTATGAAAGCATGTAATTAATAAATAAAAAAAAATAAAAAATAAAATTTAAGCACAAAAAAAACTTGATTTTTCTCAAAAATTTTACATCACTTTATCGATTTTGCGCGCGGGTCACGGGCCCGATTTCTAGACACGACTGCTCGGATGGCAGTTGTTTTGAAACTGTTTTTTTTTGTTTCGAATTTAGTTTCTCTTCAAATTCATATTTTTCTTTTTCTACTGTCAATTTCAGTGAGGTATTTTATAGTTTGGCCATGATTGTATGTATTTTGACTCTAGATTTATTTTTTTTACTATTCTGTATTCAAAATTTTGAAAACTGCAAAAATCTAGAACCTTGGAATGCTAGCGAGGTTTCTTTAGAAAAGCTGTCGCTATGGAATGGCAGTCTCAATTTACTCCTCGAACGAGGAACACTAAATTGATATAAGGCCATTCCCGGGCCAGGCAAGGCCCGGGAACTCAAGAACGCCTTCAAAAACCATCTTTGGCTATCCAACACCAAAATTGTGAAGTGAATCTCCATCTACGTCAATCGCTGCGCCACGACATATCCATTGTCAAATCGCCGATCGCCGAGCTACATCCGCTACAGCCAGTCGCGAAACTACGACGAATCTATCGCCGAGAGCTGATCGCCGAAACTACATCTGTTGTCACCGTCGGCCGCCGTATCTACCACGACGAATCTATCGCCGAGCGTCAACCAGTGAGACGACCGGCTTGCCTTTTTCAAACATTGAGTGGCAATATAACTTCATCACCATGTTCCGGCCCGTCGTCCGTCAAAGCTTTGACGACTAATACCTGCGTGTCTCCTGCTCCTGCATCTTGAATCTGAGCTGCGTAATAATACTTCATCGACGGTGGAAGGACGAGAATCTTCTTCTGGATCCAGAAGCTAATAACTGAATGAGCTAGCCGCTGAACTCTGGAAGTCGGACAAACTAAAGGCAACGAATTCCTCAGTCTCTATAACGACAGTGGGCCTTGTTTGAATAAAGACCCGGAAGTGGGCCTTGTTTGTTTGAAGACCCGGAAGTGGGCCTCGTTAAAGACCGGAAGCGGGCTTTGTTTATCTGAAGACCCGGAAGTGGGCCTTGTTTGGATCCAATAACATTCTAATTCTACCGTGATAACTTGTAGGCCGTAAACAACTTAAATTTCGCGTTCTTCCGCATCATCTAGAGACTCTTTTTTTTTTTGCTTTCTACAAAGCTTGTAAAATTTACGAAAATAAATATCTGTTACCAATTCCTTTTTTTCTCTTCAGCTCTTAGGATCCTGTCAACCTAGGCACTGTTTAGGTAGGGGAGGAGCTGCTCATTAACTTGTAGCGTTCCATTCTACCTTTTTCACGAAAGGAACGGATGTAACGTGACAATGTTTACCAAAAATCAGCAGACAAAATAGCGGAATGCTGTGACACTTTACCATACCCGTTTCATACCGCCGTTTACCGTTGCCCTGTGACCTCTAGGTCACAGTAAATCCGTTTCCAATTTAGTGCGTCCGTTTGTTTTAGTTTGAATAGAAAGGCTATTCACTCTCCCCTTAAGAACTTCTAGATTAAGTATATATTTTATATATTTATAATCGGAAACATGATCTTTGGCAATAGTTTTAATTTCATCTCGCTAGTTAAATCCAACCATATTTTGAAATTTTGCAATACCGAAAAGCTTTCATTCCAATATGGTTTTACATTAGCTATGAGAATAATTTCTATGCGGCCGTTTGGTTGGGTGCTGTTTCAAATTGATTTAGCTTTAGTAAAATTAAATTAAATTATTTTAAGAGAAAATTTTCCTAAGACTAAAATCCGATAACCATACGCACCTTCTATAAGGCTCTAAAGACTAGTAGACGCCGAAGATCATAATCTTGTATAGGTATAATCTGGATGTTTTCAAGCGAAGAGTGAGTTGGGGCCGTACTGTAAGCTCTTAGCGTGATTCAAAACAGAGCCTATATTGGATCGCTTTGTTTTTTTTACTCGAAAATTTTGACAAGCGATCCAATATAGGCTCTGTTTTGAATCGCGCTAAGAGCTCACAGAACGGCCCCCGATAGACCACCAACCACAACGTCTTATAGCATTATTACTTCCAATATTACTTTAATCATACATTGACAAATGACATAAAAGTAAGAATACTTTAATGTTGGAGAGCCAGAGCAGTTTTGATGACGTCACGTTAAATCGCTCACTCAAATACAACTATCATGTCATCATGTTGACACTGACGTGCGACAGTGATAACGCCATATAAAAATGTAGACGTCTCGTTCACACGCAGGAATACTTTATAAGTCGAATAAGACGAATCCGAACAATATTATTGTAACCTTGAAATAATAATGCCATGAAACATGATGGTTATGTATTAGCTTGTGGTAGCCCAGTTGGTCCACCTAGTCAGCCTATGCTGCATCTTCTGGTTCGTGGTTCTGGTGGTGATTCTTACTTGCCTGCTTGTTGCTGAGCTGGTTTAATATTTTAAAAAAATACACAAAGTTGGCAACACAGCTTGGTGACTTGTGCTGCCAGTATATGGTGGCAATTCCCTGTCTAACAAAGCTGAATCATCAAACCAAATAAAACCCTACATTGTCTTGTTATCTAAACATATTTAGCACTAGTTCGTAAGATTTATTTTATTCCTGTTTGTGAATTTTATTTGTGAAACAATAAAGAGTTCTCTATCTATCTATCTATCTATCTATCTATCTATTTCTGACAACCCTTTATTTTTACCCCGACAAGCTGATACGGCGAAGTCGTTACCGTTATCAGCAGCGAAAGAGTTACAGCGTCTTTGTGAATGCTCGCGGTTATCGCCACTCGGTATTCAGAAGGTGTTCTTAGTCGTTACTCGAGACAATATACATGTTTAAGTGGCGTTTAGTATTTTATTAGTGCAAGGTTTGTCGCGGGTATAGTAGGGTTGGCGAGTTTGAAAAAATATATAAAAATATTGTCTGATATTATAAATTTTAAGGTCATCGAAAACATCCTGGCAAAATCTCGCGGCTCAAATAAATAAATGGCAGATGTATAAAACTACATGTTGCGGCTTGTCTGTAGATTAATAAAATCCAACAAACTTGATATATAAAACTATTGTTACCTCGCTGTGATGTAAAAGCTGCAGTCCGTCGCCCGTAAATAGTATACTTAGTTAGTTAGACTGAAAGTGTTCCAAAACGGCGGACAACGTTACCTATATTCAAATTCACATTCACAATAAAATTGGATGATGCTTAAATTTTATTGATGTCTTAAAATATCCTCAATTTACCGCTGCTGCACAGAACCTATTTTCTAACACTAGAATAATAATAACGTAATGAATAAACCCCCCGTCCCCGTTCCGCATTCACCCTTCGTAAGATTCTCATAAACATGTTAAATAAATATTCTTCCAAAATAAACCCAATACTAATATAAGTAAATATTGTAATGCTACATGTATGTATGTATTATCACAGCACTTGACAGTCCTTTTCACAGTAATTTAAGCACAAAATAAAACTTAATTTTACACTAAATTTTATATCACTTTATCGATTTTGCGCGCGGGTCACGGGCCCGATTTCTAGACACGACTGCTCGGATGGCAGTTGTTTTGAAACTGTTTTTTTTTTGTTTCGAATTTTGTTTCTCTTCAAATTCATATTTTTCTTTTTCTACTGTCAATTTCAGTGAAGTATTTCATAGTTTGGCCATGATTGTATGTATTTTGACTCTAGATTTTTTTTTTTACTATTCTGTATTCAAAATTTTGAAAACTGCAAAAATCTAGAACCTTGGAATGCTAGCGAGGTTTCTTTAGAAAAGCTGTCGCTATGGAATGGCAGTCTCAATTTACTCCTCGAACGAGGAACACTAAATTGATATAACTCCATTCCCGGGCCAGGCAAGGCCCGGGAACTCAAGAACGCCTTCAAAAACCATTTTTGGCTATCCAACACCAAAATTGTGAAGTGAATCTCCATCTACGTCAATCACTGCGCCATGACATATCCATTGTCAAATCGCCGATCGCCGAGCTACATCCGCTACAGTCAGTCGCGGAACTACGACGAATCTATCGCCGAGCGTCAACCAGTGAGACAACCGGCTTGCCTTCTTCAAACATTGAGTGAAAAATAACTTCATCACCATGTTCCGGCCCGTCGTCCGTCAAAGCTGTGACGACTAATACCTGCGAGTCTCCTGCTCCTGCATCTTGAATCTGAGCTGCGTAATAATACTTCATCGAAGGTGGAAAGACGAGAATCTTCTTCTGGATCCAGAAGCTAATAACTGAATGAGCTAGCCGCTGAACTCTGGAAGTCGGCCAAACTAAAGGCAACGAATTTTTCAGCCTCTCTAACGACAGTCAGCCTTATTTGAATAAAGACCCGGAAGTGGGCCTTGTTTGTTTGAGGACCCGGAAGTGGGCCTTGTTTGGATCTAATAACATTCTAATTCTACCGTGATAACTTGTAGGCCGTAAACAACTTAAAATTTTGGGTTCTTCCGCATCATCTAGAGACTTTTTTTTACCTTTCTACAAAGCTTGTAAAATTTACCAAAATAAATATCTGTTACCAATTCCTTTTTTTCTCTTCAGCTCTTAGGATCCTGTCAACCTAGGCACTGTTTAGGTAGGGGAGGAGCTGCTCATTAACTTGTAGCGTTCCATTCTACCTTTTTCACAAAAGGAACGGATGCAACGTGACAATATAAATTGATTGGCTTCATTATTGGAGACGGTTCCAGCTACAAATAATTAAAAACACAACTACCTACTATGGGCAGCTGCGTCACTTAACATCAGGTGAACGACTAGCCATCACGTCATTCATTCTCATAAAAAAATTTAAAAAATATTACGTTATTTTTATTATACGTAGATTCTATGAATATAAATGCTGGCAACCCTATTCCGCAAGAAGCTCGCTCACTCCGCGCTATCTAGATCACGTCCCGAACCGAGCTCGCGACTTGCATATTCCGAGTTCTGAAACCTTATCGTTTTATATAAATTAATTGCGCGGAACAGAGATTCGGCGGATCCGCGGTTATCATTGTGACAGAGTTGGATGTAATTGAAAGGGGTTCGTGAATCGTGAACATTGATTTCGTTATGGTTGAGCTCAGTTTTAAAGCAAACGTTTATTGCATTTGTTTCGCTATTGCAAATGGTATTTCAAATAAATTATTAAATAATGGATATTTATTTGCTTATTCATCACTGGAAAAATTACAGCCAAATTAATTGTAAAATGTGAACGTTTAGGCCAATTACAAGTTTAAGCTTATATTATGTCTTATATAAAAGAAACTCGTAGTAGATAGCTAGTGAAGCAAGTACTCAAATAAAACTGACATTGTTATATAAATTGAAAACAGTAAGTATACCTAGGACCGTCATATGTTTCAAAGCTCTGTGGTACTTACTATTGTGTTTGTTCGAGAACCAAAAAATTCAGTTGCCTGTAGAACACTGAAACAAACACCCACTGTCAAAAAATTTTAAAAATTCTAACCAATAATGGTCAAATATTCAGTGTATTTGTTATAATTTTAAACCATTAGTTACATTAACACACTGATCAAGAACCCACCCTACGGCGACGGGGTTTACGTAGGTAGTACGTTAAGAAGCTAAATAAGTAAATGGTAGGTACCGTAACTTGTTTCATCGTCACCTAATTTCAGTAAATATCTTAAATCAAACTACGAAAACAGTTACATAACGGAAAAAATAATAAACAAAAAACGAGCAAACTTCCCCATTGGGGTAGTATCGGCGGCAATATCTCGTTTATAGTTAGGAAACAATCCCCTCGAGGACATTATGAGTGGCCAATGATTATTTTGTTACAGTGCGGGAGATTATTCTAGAGTGGGAGCAAAATGGCTTCGATGCTGACGCGAAGTAGAAAAAAAATACTTATGTTTCAGTTATAACTATTGTATTTTTTATTAATTTGTATGTAATTTAGAAGATTCTTATTAATTCAAAAAACGAACGTATATAGGAACTGTTTTGCAAGTAATTATTAGAATAATTATTGTAATCGTCTCAAAATAACGAACCTGTTTATTTCTAAATCTTTTTAAAATTACAATGCTGTTATGCCACTGACGTGACTTGTGGCTGTTGCTTGAAATATAACACACACTTATTATCCACATTAATTTATTATTAACAAAGAGGATAGGTACTTATTTAAATCAACTTATAAAAAGTATTACACTTCCTTTATTCCTTATTAGTCAATTACGACAACCATTCTTCCCTAAATAAAACTAACGAGCATTTATGTTTAGTTAATTTACTTTAATAATCTATTTTGTATTGTTATAAATCAAACCAATAACCAACCAATGTTATTGGTGTCATGTGTTTGAAATTAAATGTCGATTCAGTTCTACTTCGATACTGCCTTCACCCACTACTCTGTTTCAGAATAAGCCGCTCCGTTCCGTATTCACCCCTCTTAAGATTCTCATAAACATGTTTTTCTCGCAATAAAAATGATAAATCATCCGTTTTTTATTTGGTCAATCAGTAGATACAGTTCGTTCCCCATTGACGGATAAAATCTATGAAGTAGTTGTTAGGCTATTTTTACATAAGGCCGCGTTAAATCACATTAGTAGGTACGTACCTACGTATATGTCGTATATGTATACTGGGTGTAATTTAATTCATTAGCATCCTGTGAAATTAAGAACCTACTCATGATACCGGTTATGTCAGGACCATAATTTTTGAATTGTAACAAATTGGTTTGGTAATAATTATAACTCCTAAAAATGGAATAACTTACTTAATCAAATGCTACAATACAAAATTTAATTAAAATTATATAGTACTGTTTTTAATTAGTACATACAAGGTATAAAAACGTTTAAATGTATCAAAACCATCCGTGCCAACTGCGTTAGGCGCCGCGGCAATCTTCAATAAATATATTTTGATTTACACACTTTTACTCTTTAATAATCATCTATAAATGATGTACTATCATGGGCTCAATTTATGCTAATGAATTAAATTACATCCTGTATATTGCATGTATGGATAACAATGTCTTGAATGTACTAAATAAACAAAATAAAAATATTACAATACATTTACCGTTTACATACGTGAAATTTTACATTACAACACAAATTGACAAACACAAAATGATCTTCATTCATTCATTCATCTACGTACAACTTTTTCTTTTATCATCTAAGTACAGTACTATAATTCTATAAGATAAATATCATGTCGACAGTGAAAACTGACCTTTATAGGAAAATACCATACTATAGAAAGCGAGATTCCATAGTGATTGATGGTACTGTGACGCAGGAAACAGTGGAGCTTCCGCTTTTTATGTGAATCCTTTGGCCGTTAGCGCTCTACTGATTGTTTTTCAGCTGCTTTGTATTTATTATGATTATCTTTATTTATTTTTCTAATACTTTGTTTTTATCGAATTATTGGAAAAGTGCTTTCATCATTAATTGGAAGACGTCCACTGATGAAGATAAGCCTCCCTAAAGCGCTCCTCTGAACGGTTATACTTATCTACCGCTTTTGCCCACTGCAGTTTTCTGTTCCACTGTGATGACATGATAGCGCTGGTGGTGTCACTATCTATGTCTGGTGATCTGGGCTGGAGGAGCCAGCTCTGAAGATGGTCCAGGTTCTGGTGGTGATGAATGAAAGATGGTGTTCGGTGGTACTGGAGTATATTTGAGGCGTCTACATGATGGAAGGCGTGAGCTTATACTACTGGATCGTTCTTACAAGTAGCTCGGACGCATGTTACTGGTATTGTTGTGATGTAGCGGTGCAAGTCCGAATTTCCACACTACACCACGTTGCAGTCTCACTTTAAAATAATAAAGTTTTGCGTGACACTGCACTCCGCACGTCATCCTGAGACATCACACAGTCTGGTATTTACTAGACTAAGAGATCACATCATAGTCTCATTTGTCCAGTAATTTCACTAGCTACAATGCCCTTCAAAACGGAACACAGTAGTGCTTGCACACTACTGCTTAGCGGCAGAATAACTGGCAAGGCGGTGGTACATACCTAGACGAACTTTGCAGAAATGTCCTATCAGCAAACTTAGTGCAAAATTTCATCCCAACCGGTTCAGCGATGTAGGCGTACAAACTAACAAACAAATATACAAATCTACAGTTTGCCTATCCAACCAGATGTAGCATCGTAAACAACCCCAAGTAGCCTTTCATAATAATATTATTATTTTCAGCAAAATATAACGAATAACATCAAATACCTCCACTTATCATTGCCAGTCCATAAATAACCAGGTTTCGCTAACAAAGCTTACGTTATGCCTTATTGAGTATGCGACGAAAACATTGTATGAAATATTGCGAATTGCCCCACAAATAGGCCTTACATCAAACATTCTGTATTAATGCGTGTTTTAATGAAGGACTTGTGATAACAATTTTTTTCTTCATTTGTCCAGATCCGAAAATAACATTGATGAAAACAGAAGTAATTTAGTCCGAAAAAGAGGTTATTTAGTATTTTAGGTATACTTAGTTTTGTTATAAGTCCGTGCTCATGTTGGAATTTATATATTTTTTCCGTCAGCAAAATCAGCATGCTTTTTATTATTGCCTACTTTATCATACTTGCGTGTTTTTTTTTATTTTTATTTTTTTATGAGAATGAATCCTGAGACATCACACAGTAATCAGATTACTACACTGTGTAATCAGGTCATAAAATCTCATTTGTCCAGTAATTTCACTAGCTACAATGCCCTTCAAAACGGAACACAGTAGTGCTTGCACACTACTGCTTGGCGGCAGAATAACTGGCAAAGCGGTGGTGTCTACCTACGAACTTTGCAGAAAAGTCCTACCACCTAGTTAAACTAAATAACTGGGTTATCTTAAAAAAATAACTACAAATAATTGAAATACCTTGAAAAATACACATTCTCTCTAAAATAACCAACCATCCTTATTATCTAGATAAATAAAAACTTACAAACTTGCCAGTTTGTTAATAAAACCAAAACTTATTTCTAAACAAATAACCGAATATTGTTATTCCTTACCCCAGAAGATAATTTCACGTCTCCAAGTTCTCCACTAGCAAAAAATAATTACAATCTCTCCCCGGGGAGTGAACAAACAAAACTAGTTAACAAAACGATACAATAAGTGTGAACCATAGAATTATAACTTTGCTAGATGGATAATAGTCATACAAAGCTAATACCAAAAATGCAGATAAATACAAATGTTGAGTATTTTCGGTATTTGGTTATTTGGTTATTCGTAAAGGAGAATATTTGTATTATTTATATCTCTTTCTTATTTGATTTTTTCGAATTTTGAGAATAGTGAAAGCGAGATCGATGCATCTGTCATTAAAGATGTATTGTGCCATAATATAAATAGGAAAGGGACAAAAGATGCTACGTGTTTTTCACATTACTAAAAAACCTTGATTAGGAACATCATCATCACCATCATCATCAGCCTTAAGACGTTCACTGCTGAACATAGGCCTCCCCCAAACACCGCGCCTCTTTGAGCAGCTCTTGCCTCCTGCATCCATCTGCTCCCCGCGGTTTTACCATGTCGTCGCCAAGTACATAATACACTAAAAGCTGCATCACTTTGGGTGCATGGCACGCTTCTTGATATTTCATAGTTCTATGTTATGAACAATAAACTGAACAGAATTAACTGAACAACAACAAGAGCGGTTAGTTTTTATTTTTTATTGTTTATTGTTTACGGTTTGGTTTATGAAGTTCGTGGGTTTTCCGAGAGACGGTGTTTATTACTTGAATAATTGTAAAGATTGGTGCACACTTGTGTTCAATAATTAATACCTACCTATACAAGTCACCATAATTTACCTACGGTATATCTGTATAGTTATAATTAGGTACTTTCAGCAAACAGTTCCTTTTATTGATTTTTTTGGAGATTTCTTGAATCAAAAACTATTATCGCTAAGGGTACGGCTAGCGGTAGCGTCTAGTCAATATTATCAATATAACCATTATACCATACACAATTGCAGTAATAAGTAAATCAAAAAATTCACGCTAACCTTTAAACCTTAATTATTGAATTAAACAAACAGTACGTTGAATTTTCCACTTATGAAATCTGAACTCAGCTTTACCCATAATCCTCAAAGTCTGTGTTGCCATAACATAAAACTGTTTTCCATAAACACAGATCGTAGTTCCCAGTGTATTGTAAAACCATGGTGCGGAGGATGGCAGCATTATGGTGTCGGTTTCCGAGCCAAGTTTTGATGATTATTGTTTTATTAACCAATATTGAAAGCTGAAATTTTGGAGGGACCGGTTTAACGGAGGGTTAACCGGATTAGGTGCAAATATCAGTTAAACTTAAAATATCAATTTTTATTCTGTTTATACGCGCATAAAAACTGCTCTCATTTTGATTTCTTTTATGGGATGCTTACTTGGGAATAGCCTTTTGATACCTATATCTATTAAAATTATTCTTTGATTTATTTATTTACTTCTATCACCAGTCTATGGTCAGCCCATTAGCCCAAATTACGTCCGTGTGCATGATGTAAGCACTCCATAAGGATTGCTATAACCTGCAGCTACTAGGCATAGCGCATAAATAAATTGATAAAGCTTAAGTACCTATAAAGCTTAGGTACCTATTGAATCAGTGTACTATGATGAGTGTCGTTGATTTACTGTATCTTTAATCCACAGTTACTAATAAATACAAGACTTTAACTATTGATGTTAAACCGGCCCCATCCCTAGAGAGCGGCAGTTAGCCACCGCGTCGCCGGTTGATTGGCCCGTCATAAACTTATCCACGCCAACACCAGTTAAGCTAACACTAGGGATGGGACATGATGGACTTGCACGATAAATGTGCTTATATTTAGCAGCCCAAGGAGAGCCTTCAACCTTGTTGAGCTGCTTCTGCCTTCAACCTTATCAAGAGTGGTGAGAAGCCATTCAAATTCAAATTAATTTATTTGCATACATGTACAGTTTCAATGTCAGGTCTTAATAACTAAGCTTATAAGATAGGTACATGTACCCTGAAAGGCATGTACCATTGCAGCCTAAAGTAATATAAAAAGCCTAACCTAACACCAAATTTTCTAATTGTAACTAAGAATTCACTTAATAATCATCATTATCATGTTTAACAAACCAGTTTGAATGCACGTTTTCTGACCGATGATGAAGATGATGTTTGGTATAAAACTGATAATACTTTATTCATATTCACAAAAAATAAATAATAATCAACAATATCGATAAGTTCCTTTCCCATCCTTATTACTCCTTAAAATAAAAGCGATTAAAATTAAAAATATTCAATAACAAACGATTTAGTTTAGAGATCAAATTATCAACGTTTAACCGCGCTTTAGGTATTATTGTTATAAGTTTATAACTAATACCTAATTTTCAATAATTATTCTAGCTTTGTAGCGGTCTTAAACGGCTGATTCCCAATATAAGAAAATTTAGTGAGCAACCGTGAGACCTACACACAGTCAGTCCTCTATGACTTACCTACTTACACAATATTTAATATTTTTTTTTCTTATATTTTGGCTCCACACATAGTGTATTTAGCCAATGTCAAGTATTATATTTTCATCGTGTTATAAAATATTTCACGCAAAGTCATGTGCTAGTCATAGTCATAGTCCAGTCTAAGTCAGGTAGTCATAGTCCAGTCTAAGTCATGCTCCAGCAAAGTGGTGGCAACTTTACCAGAAGCTTCTATAGAGTTTTGGAAGCAACACGAAAAATCACGCCATTCACCACATTATATCACTTGCCCTCACTCATGCTCGTAATTCAGCACTTAATGCGTAAAACACCACCAATTTTAAACATTAACACTGAAAAAAGCAAAAGTTTTGAAAAATAATACAATGCAACGACGTGAAATTTTCCGAGTTCCCGCCAAAACACCTATTTAATTATTATGCGTTCATAATAATTAAATAAATAAATAAATAAAATAGGTTAATCCAAGAAGAATAACGAAATTACCAATTTATGTACACCTTACGCCATCTATGTTGCGGCGTTGAAACTTGTCGGAAAAGCAAAAGCTCGCGTGCCAGTTTAAACACGCAGAGCTTAAATGCTGAAGCGGTCGTGTGAAAAGCTTAGAGACTAGTTCAGCTACTCACCCATAGATGGCGCTTTATTAAATCAGAAACTTTATGTAAGAAAGTAAAGTTGCTCATTACACCTATTATTAAAATAGGTGTAATGTACAAGTACTTAAAAAAAGTACTTGAACTTTTTTTTTCCAACAACATACCCAATTATTTTAATAATACGACAAAAAAGTTTGACATTTTAGTAGTCCTTGAAATGGGCCCTTGGCGCATCAAAACACCTACCAGTTACAAGTAATTAAAAACATGTGTAAATTTTATAAGTATTCAAATAGGTGGAAAAAACCTAAATCAAGAAAAAGTCCATACGATAGAATAACTATAAAACGTTTCCCGTTTAAACTGCACTATGAATTGGGTCATATCGCAGCAGTAAATCAAGATCAAGCCGATCTTCTGGTGAATCCGATAATGGCCCACTGTTGGGCAATAAACCGGCCAACCAAAAACTAACGAAAATATTTACAAACTTTTGAATCAAAAGGTTTTACTTTACGAGAATTAAAATGGCAAAGTGGGTTCCGTCTAATATTATAAGTATTTTATTAAAACTTTGTGATCATCTATATGAGCCTGAAGACGTCTACTTACTGCTGCTTTTTTTACAGCGTCAGTTTGAGCGGCTGCTTGCCTCCTGCATCTATCAGGTCTATGCGGTTTTGACCGGTTGTCGGTCCACCTAGTCAGGGTTGTGTCTCGGTTTGTAAAAGGTAATAATTTAGAAACCCTTGAGAGTGACATCTTCGATGGGGCAGACGGAAATTATATTTAAGTACATCAAAGGAGACAGACATGAGAGGCAGGCAGAAATGAATTATGAATAAAAAATCACGTCTGATGGTCACAACTCACAATTTTATTATGTTATTAACATAATACCACCATAGCACCATAGCTTTCATAGCACGCATAGCATAAGTGGTGACCTATTAGTCTGTTTCTGTTCATCCAAAGGTTGCCTGGAAAAGATCACTTTTTAGCGATAAAATTGCCCATTGTAATCTACTCATACCTACTCATAAGGTTTACGTAAGTATACTATGTTACTTGGGTCTCAATAAATAGTGTATCTATCTACATTATCTATTTCCTATTTACATCTGCTACGGCCGGCTGTGACGCTTAACACCAAGCGAATGACAAGCTCGTCACATCGTCCGTTTACATAAAAAAAACTTTTTTTAATTCTTGTTGTCAGTCTGGTCCTGGTCAAATGTGAAGGAACCCTAAAAGCTAACAGGTCGTTATCGTGTCGACTCGATAAAACATCCATAATTCGATTTCTTCGCTTCCGTGTGCCGGCCGGTGGTAGGTGGCCTACTCCTTTGATCGCGGCTAATATTAGCTTGCCCTACATCCTAGACTCATAGATCTATATCTATATTATGTATCTATAATCTATAACAATATCATAAACAGGAAAAAGTTGATTAATTTGTAAAGGAAAAATTAGAATCACGAGCGGGGATTGAACCCGCATCCATCCATCCCTCAAGCCGGGATATGCTTTACTTAAGCTACCGTGACAAGTGGTCTCATGTCCGAATTTTTCCTTCACCTTTATATCCAACTTACGGGGTTGGTATCAATCCCCACTCGTGATTCCTATTTTTTCCTTTACAAATTAATCTGTAGATAACGCTGAGCAGGCGGTACTGCTTTAAAAATCATAAATAATATAAATTTGATTGTCTGTTTTAATCAAATCAAATTATTTATTTGCATTTACATTAGTAGGTACATTTAGTTCTTATAATAATTATTATGATGATCATCCTAATCTACCAATTATCTCGTGTGCAAATTTATTATAGGTGGTTTCTTATACGCTTAATAATTCTAAAATAATATAATATTCATTGTCATAGCTTTTAAATTTAGACAATGTCAAATTGATACCTAACTACTATGTTATTTGCAAGCATTTCTATAATTAAAAACGCGGCATGAACCCTTTTTTAGAAACTCTTGAACCGTATAGAAGCATTCCGTCACTAGCCATTTCTTCTTTTGTTTGCATTGAATAGGTTCCGTGACTACTGAACTGATTTGAAAAATTCCTAACATTATAATTATTTACAAAAAATTGGGGTCCTTCCTCACCAAAACCCAATAATGTAACCTAAGGTGTATGGCATACGTAACAGGGTTACGGCGTAAAACAAATTATCCAGTGTAAAGCCGGGGCGGATCAGCTACTTAGTATGTAATAAAGAAGTAAGTATACTATATTAGTACTTACAGACTGAAAATAGTAAGGAGAGAGAAATGCTTGGAGTTTCCTTGCGAGACAAGATCCGTAACGATTGAAGAAATCCGCAGGAGAACTAAAGTGACCGATAGCTGTTTAAAATTATTAGCGAGTTGAAATGGAAATGGGTACAAATACAAAAATTCTTTATTGTACACCAAGCATAAAATAAACAATAACAGAAATAAATAGCGTAATCTACAGTACAATCGGCGGACTTATCGCTAAAAGCGATCTCTTCCAGTCAACCTTTGGATGGAAAGAAATATTCGAGAGATAGAGGTCGGTGGTGTAAACATCTTGTATTGAATAGATTAGATACCTACTAAATAAATGGCCGTGTGGTCCCGGTTACGAATAGGACCACCCCATCTCTTCCCGTGGGTGCCGTAAAAGTCGGCTAAGGGAATATCCAGGGAATGGGCTGCAGCATTCTCCTTGGTCTTCACCATAATAATCTACTGCGATCACCAAGCCGCCTGCCAAGCGTGGTGATTATGGCAAACCCCCCCCCCTAATGACAAGCACAAATAGAGACGGCCCCCAGTCCCCGGCGGCTCTGCTATTCCGTGGCTCCGGTAGCGGTCACGGTAACGGCAGGGCAGGGGGTGCGAAGAATCCCCGGCAGACGCGCGGCTACCAACCCCACCAAACACGACCCCTGGCCCTGGCAACATATAACGTGCGCACATTGAGGGCTGACGAAAGGATGGTCGAATTGGAGGAGGAGATGAGTAGGTTACGCTGGGATGTAATGGGATTGTCAGAAGTCCGAAGACAGGGACAGGACACGATAATCCTAAATTCCGGTAACTTACTCTTCTACCGGGAGGGAGACCAACTGTCCCAAGGTGGTGTCGGGTTCCTCGTCCGCAAGTCTCTCGTCAACAACGTGGTCAAAGTCGACAGTGTGTCGACCAGGGTAGCGTACCTGATACTCAGAATAACCAAACGCTATTCGTTGAAGGTCATCCAGGTATACGCACCGACCTCGGCACACTCCGACGATGAAGTAGAAGCTATGTATGAGGATATATCCAAAGCCATGCATACTTCCGAAACATACTTCACCGTTGTGATGGGAGACTTTAATGCGAAGTTGGGCACAAGGAATGGCGATGAGCTGAGAGTGGGGCCATTTGGATACGGGCAGCGGAACCCTCGGGGACAAAGGCTGGCTGACTTCATGGAGAAGGAGGGCCTCTTTATGATGAACTCCTTCTACAAGAAGCGGCCATCCAGGAAGTGGACGTGGATAAGCCCCGACGGTTCCACGAAAAATGAGATAGACTTCATGATGACGACCAAGAAGCGAATATTCGATGATGTCTCAGTGATCAGCAAGGTGAAAACCGGTAGCGATCACCGTATTGTAAGAGGCACATTGAATATCAATGTCAAGCTTGAAAGGTCGCGTCTGGTGAGGTCTACGCTCCGTCCAAATCCTGTCCAAATCCAAAACCCCGAAGGCTTTCAGCTGGAACTCGAAAATCGCTTCCAGTGCCTTGCCGATTGCAACACAGTGGACGAGTTGAACAACGGGTTGGTGGAAACTGTCCAAGCTGTTGGAGCTGAGTTCTTCAAGACCCAACGCCGAAAGAGGACTCAGAAACTCTCAGGAAACACTCTTAAATTAATGGCAGACCGGAACGAAATGAAACTACAGTCTTCAGTTGATATGTCAGCCTACGGTGAACTCAATAGACGTATCTGGAGTTCCATGCGACACGACTTGCGTGCTTTTAGTACTTCACGTATTGAGGCCGCAATTGAGCGGAACCAAGGCTCAAAGGTGTTCGCAAAAGATTCGTCTATTGGGCAAAGCCAAATGACAAAACTGAAGACCGAGAATGGTAGTGTCATTTCATCCAAGCCTGAGATTCTGAGAGAGATTGAGAACTTCTATGGACAGTTATACACCTCGACACGTGAGCCCGCTACTAACACAGCTCAGGACACCAGAGCCAAGTTAGTCCGACACTATACCGAAGATATCCCGGACGTCAGCCTGTACGAGATTAGAATGGCCCTCAAACAGCTTAAAAACAACAAGGCGCCAGGTGAGGATGGAATTACGACCGAACTTCTGAGAGCGGGTGGTAGACCGGTACTTATAGTCCTCCAGAAGTTATTTAATTCTGTCATCCTTGAAGGTACAACGCCGGAGGCGTGGCACAAGAGCGTGGTGGTGCTCTTCTTCAAAAAAGGTGATATCACCTTATTGAAGAACTATAGGCCCATCTCGCTCTTGAGTCATGTGTATAAGCTGTTTTCGAGGGTCATTACGAATCGTCTCGCACGCAGGTTTGATGAATTCCAGCCTCCCGAACAAGCCGGTTTCCGAAAAGGCTTTAGCACCATAGACCACATCCATACGCTACGCCAGATTATACAGAAGACCGAAGAGTATAATCGGCCGCTATGCCTGGCGTTTGTGGATTATGAAAAAGCCTTCGATTCAATCGAGACTTGGGCGGTGCTGCAGTCCTTACAGCGATGCCAAATTGACTATAGGTATATCGAAGTGTTGAAGTGTTTGTACAGTAAGGCCACTATGTCAGTCCGACTGCAGGACCAGAGTACGGAACAGATCCCATTGCAGAGAGGCGTGAGACAGGGAGACGTTATTTCTCCGAAACTGTTCACGAACGCATTGGAGGATGTTTTCAAGCTCTTGGAGTGGAAAAGATTTGGCATCAACATAAATGGCGAGTATATCACTAACCTTCGTTTTGCCGATGATATAGTCATAATGGCGGAGTCGCTCGATGATCTCAGCACCATGCTCAACGACCTCAGTAGAGTCTCCCGACAGGTTGGTCTTAAGATGAACATGGACAAGACGAAAATCATGTCAAATGTCCATGTTCCACCTATACCGGTAATTGTTGGGAACGATACTCTCGAAGTTGTCGACAAATACGTCTATCTAGGGCAGACTGTCCAATTGGGTAGGTCCAACTTCGACAAAGAGGTCGCCCGAAGGATCCAACTCGGCTGGGCAGCGTTCGGGAAGCTACGACCTATCTTTTCGTCCAAAATACCACAAAGCCTGAAAACAAAAGTTTTCAATCAATGTGTGTTGCCAGTGATGACTTATGGAACTGAGACGTGGTCTCTAACTGTTGGCCTCATTACTAAGCTCAAAGTCGCGCAACGAGCTATGGAGAGAGCAATGCTCGGTGTTTCCCTGCGAGATAGGATCCGAAATGAGGAGATCCGCAGGAGAACTAAAGTGACCGATGTAGCTCTTAGGATTAGCAAGTTGAAATGGCAATGGGCAGGTCACATCGCTCGTAGAACTGACAACCGATGGGGAAGAAAGGTTCTCGAGTGGCGACCACGAACTGGAAGACGCAGCGTAGGCCGGCCCCCCACAAGGTGGACCGACGACCTGGTGAAAGCCGCGGGGAGCCGATGGATGCAGGAGGCGAGCAGCCGCTCTAAGTGGCGTTCCCTGGGGGAGGCCTATGTTCAACAGTGGACGTCTTCAGGCTGTTGATGATGATGATGAATATCATAGACTACAATACATATTATTGCAGGAATAAATAAAGCAATATTAATTATAATACTTACATAGGCATATACTATATACATACATATACATACATAGCAATATATACATACAAAAATAAATATAATTAAATACTGACCATTGCGATAAGTAAAACCTTTTTACCTGATTTTTAAATGTAGCCAGTGACTGAGCCTCTCTGATTGGAATCGGAAGCGCGTTCCAAAGGCGTACGGCATGTACAGAGAAAGATTTGTCGTAAAAAGAAGAAGTGTAAATAGGCATTTTTAGTGTGAGGTTTTCTGTGGACCTAAGGTTACGCTGATGCGTATTATGCCAGAACTGAAACCGTTCTTTTAAATAGAGAGGGGTTAAGGGATTAAACAATATGTTGTAAAGGAGAGAAAGTATATGAGTATTCCGGTGGGTAATTATAACAGAAAACTGATTGGAAAGAAAGGTACTCAAG
This sequence comes from Ennomos erosarius, assembly GCA_963580505.1. Lineage (NCBI taxonomy): Eukaryota > Metazoa > Arthropoda > Insecta > Lepidoptera > Geometridae > Ennomos > Ennomos erosarius. Next base: position 1,184,208 of record OY756983.1, on the reverse strand, counting down.
TGGTGACCACAAACAGGAAGATGCAGCGTAGGCCGGTCTCTCACACTAGATGGACCGATGATCAAGTCAGAGCCGTGGTGATCCGATGAATGCAGGAGGCAAGTAACCACTCAAACTGGTGCTCTGTAGGGGAAAGGATAAGCGAAGGTATAAGAACCCTCAAGAGATACGATTCACACATTTTTTAGTCATCACATTTTTTTATGCTGAACATCTTTGATAGCTCAAATATAAAGCCCTAAAGCTGCTGCTGTGTAGCTATTTCATGGGAAAATAGTTATAGGTATAGTTAAATAGTGCAACAAGACAAAAAAGTTGATTTTTGTGTCTAGTGCTAATGTTGAATCCCGAGCAAGCGAAGGATTCTAAGTTAGAATCCTGAGCGAGCGAGGGATTCAAGGGCACGAGATGCAAAAACTTTGCTCTCGAGTAGCACATACAACTTTTCACCTCATCAGTGAGAAATTGAGAATATCATTACAGGTAGATACTTACCTAGTAACGAAACACTATCGCGTTCCCGTCAAAAGTAAGACAAAGAAAAAATAATGTTCTCTCCAAAACTCCATATAAATGTAACCTAAAGCTGGCTAAATACACTTACTGCAAAGTCATAATATTAAAAAACCACTTTGTCTCACGCAGTGAGCATAATACGATTTTGCACACTGTTTTCTCTCAGCAAAGGGTGCCATTTCGAGTTGCTGAGGTGAAAAATACTTTTCCTCATAAATGAATTATAAATCATAAAATACCGTATAAATTTGAAGTAACTTCATATTTTAAAAATAAGAAGTCAAAGTTATTTTTACAATTCAGTTTTAATTACCAAAAGTCCAAACCTCCAAAACTGCCCCAGTTATTGGCCGCCAATTTCTCCACGTGCTTTAATCAAAATAATTAACCACATAAATGATTTATGGCCCTAAAGGGTGGGAGGTCCGCGATATTCGACAAAAAGGTTAAAAAACTGAGTGCCACCAACATCGGTCCCCGCTCCCTGTGATAAGTTCGCGTAAATTTTTATCTTGCACAGTAATTTAGCAGGGCCCGCGGATCATAATAGCTTCTAGAGGCGTACCTGATGAAACGTTCATTCCGTATGCTAATCAGTGTAAATGCACTTATAAGTGCTCATTCGTAATCGAAGAAATTTTAAATCTCATTTTACAACTGACAGAAAAACATTCGTATCAATCGATTTGAACTGATTTGGATTTTATGCGCTTTTATACGCTTTAACGCTTTTGTATGAAAGTTCTTTCTAAAAATCAGTATAAAAACGAAATGTGAAGTCTGAAGCTGAACCACCGATGATTTTGTGTATTTTATCCTGACTCTAAAACAACGCGAAAGTATATTTTGGTCTGCTGAAGTATAAAATTATGTTCATATCATAGAAAAACCTGAACAGGAGAACTAAAGTAACCGATATATTTCTTAGAATTAGCAAGTTGAAATGGCAATGGACTGGACAGGCCACATCGCTCGTAGAACTAACAACCGATGGGGAAGAAAGGGAAGAGTGGCGACCACGAACTCGCAGCGTAGGCTGGCCGCCACCTGTGTGGGTATAGATTATAGATAAGTGAAGTGCTTAGATAGGTACTTTGTTTTAGTGTAAAAAATAGTCACCAAGTGAGAAGAAGAAAAATTTGGGAACCTCTAGTGGTTATATGATCCATGGCTGGCCCGTTATTGAGCATCTGTCAAATGGTCCTTTCACCTGATGCGGAATGTTACGGTAATTTCAGGCACTGAGTTAAAGGTGAATTAACTTGGTAATACCACAGACAACACAAAAGAACTATGTAATAAAAAAATGTATGAACTACGTACTCTTCATCTGAAAGTGAAAGTTTGTCATGTGTCATGCCTGTGCTTACATACGGGACAGAAACCATGACACTTACGAAGAAGTCCGCTGAGAAGTTCAGAGTCGCGTAGAGAGGAATGGAAAGAGCCATGCTTGGTATTACTCTGCGTGACCGAAAACGGAATGAGTGGATAAGGGAAAAGACCAAAGTGAGGGACGTAATGCTGACCATTGCAAAGAAAAAGTGGGCATGGGCAGGGCATATTGCGAAAATGGACACAAGCCGTTGGACGAGAAGAATCCTTGGATGGAGACCCAGGGCCGATACAAGAAGACGAGGCCGACCACCACAGCGATGGGTGGATGACATCAGACGACACGGAGGTCATGACTGGATACACTGGGCCCAAGACCGCCGGGAATGGAAAAGGAGGGAAGAGGCCTACATCCAAGATTGGATCACGAATAGGCCTCCATGATTATGATGTGATGAACTACGACAAGGTTCAGCCACAAAATAGTCTACGTCTTTACATAATGGTATTATAGAGCCCTTAGTCACTACGAATCATCAGCCCAATATGTCCCCTTTGCTAGGACACGGGCCTTCACTCCCATGGAGAGAGCATATAATAGGCTAGCATGGTGACCAAACCGATTTCTGGAAGCCACATGTTCTACATTCTTGAACGGGCTAGATTCCTCACGATGGTTTTTTCTTATATTTAGAGTGCAAGTTCTGCAAGTAACCACAGCATAAGTAGTAGTAGCATTGAAAAAACATAATGCAGGCTTGAGTGGCATTTGGACCTGGGTGTGATGGTTTTAAAATCGCATGGGTGATTTCTATGCTACATTCACTCTACCCAGTGCCACTTATACCAGAGTCAAATAGAATTTTCTTTAATAGTATCAATAGTCGTCTACCCTGTCTAAAATAAAAAGTAATACTCAGTACCTTTCTTTACATTAAATAAACAATTAAGCATCTTATTCTATAACGATTTGATGATTAATAAAAGTTGCACTGGCTTGACCTGATGCACGTCATGAGTTACGTTCTACCTAAGTGTCCTCGGTAGCCGCGTATTATGCGACACAGACCGCGCGTCAGCTTCGCTCACAGATTACGTAGCAGTATTCGTGTTGCCGTAAATAAAATTGTTTTAAGTATTTTATTTAATGTTCTAAGCATTAAAATTACAAACTGAGTGATAAGTATGAAAATATTACCATTTCTGCTACCTACAACAACTTAGCCCAAACCAGAAAAGAATAACCTACTAAATAAAAATATATACAGCATAAACAGCAGTCTTCAGCGTAATTACAAGTTTAGAATCAAAACCTCAAATTAAGCTTTTAATTACCGATCGAAGTTGACCGTCTCAGTTGATAAATAAATAAATATACACGTGATTACCAGACCGCCTGTGAGTCTCAAAGAGTAAAAATAAAAGTCGCGAATGATGAAAAAATAAAAAAGTCTGCGAAAGCCGAACAACTCAATTTTGGAGGCACAGCCGATGGAAATAAAGTTGGGACAAAAATTGCAACGGGCATTTATTCGTGTGCTGCAAAACGGTACTGAGAATAAAAACGTATTATGGTTTGAAGCTTAATCTATTTGTATGTTTAAGGAATTATAATTTAAATCAGTAGACCTATAAAAGTGCTAAAAATTACCTACTTATAGCAAAAGAAACATTATGTTTCGGTGAAATACATACCATCACGTTGGTTTGAGCTTTAGAAGGATTAATAAGAAGTAATAAATGTATTTTCTAAGGAAGTTTATTTCTTATCCGTTAAGTCAAAGAAGTATTTTATTCTGTTATTTTTTTTTTTCATGCCCTAGCCATAAATTCATTGTGATCTGTAGGCCTAGCACGAATATATACACGCACGTGTAAGTGTAACGTTAACGTAACGCAGTTGTATGGGGCGCTGATCAAATGCCATACAACTGGCTTACGTTACGTTACACTTACACGCGCGTAAATATTCGTGCTAGGCCTACTGGTCATTATAAAATTCTGTCATTCTGACATAAAGCTCATCAAAATTCTTACTGTTGTCTTCCAAACACCCTCATTTTTTACACTAAACAGACAGTATATAATATAGAGAAAATAAAAAACAGATCGACGATCTAATAGTTTAAAAAGTGATGACCATTTCAAGCTCCCAAAACACTCAGCACAGCAAGTAAAGCCTGCGCGCGCGCTCAGATTACAGAGCCACGGCGGCGCACGCCGGTGGTCTGCCCCGAAGCGCACCTGCCTTGTCCTGCTTCGATAGGATATGCTATACTGAAGCTAACAAACCCGCTCCATAATTTGTATTTATAATGTGTTCGACAAGTTTAGTACCCTAGAGCTAGGGGATTGGAGTAGGTTTTGTTGGTGCTACCTAGTAGAGTCTCCTATAAGGGATCAGTATGGGACATCTTTATAGCCTGCTGGTGACGTGTATTTTAGTTGGGTGTCAATGGACGTCTGCTCATCTTCATTTTATAGACAAAATACAAGGCTAATTGTACGATATCTGCGTGTACGCACGTGTCTAATTTGTCAAGTGATCAAGGAGTTGGGTAGCCTTGACGTGTCTTTATTTAGGTCGCTTGACATTCTTAATCGGTGATCTGACGGTAGGTGCTGGTTTTTGTCTTTCTGCTGTATACTAACCTGCGTGGCATTTAAAGGCATGCAATGATATGATACTTATTAGTATGAGAAATATCTCTGCAAATAAGTATCTTCTGTGAGATTCTCTTGAAAAACTGATGTCACTACCACCTGCACCGAGCAATAACTTGGTGTAAGCATTGGTGACGTCAATTTGTGAACCATCATCATAATAACTGTTGTAATGCAACCATAAATTAGTTAAATGGTTGTTTTAGGCCTCATCAAACTAATTTCCACCCGCTTTCAACTTATAAATTGGCAATCATGACATTCAGACCACGGCTAACGCAACTTGTTATAAGCGTCAAATCAAAAATTATAGATATTTTCTGTGCGATTAAGTTTTGTATAATCCAATAACTAGTGTATTCTTGATTCTCTTATTTTGTTCTTCTGCACTTTGCAATATATCGGCAAACAAACTAGTAGTCCATCGCTTAGCTCCGCATCGCTCACGTAGAGCGCAGCATTACCGCGGGGTCTTTACACTACACCTAACGAGCCAGATTACGTGGACTCTGATTAATTTGCAGTCTCGTGTCTGGCTGGCCGACGAGACTGATTTAACAGTTGGAAAATATCCACGAAAAGTTCAATGGTCTAATTTCATTTTTTTTTTTTGTTTATGCCTAACAATTTAATTAATAGATATAGTATAGAGCACACAATCTCTCACATCTCTAATCACTATCGAGTCTGAAACCACATAGTACCAAAAAGTGCGGATAATGATCATCGTATTACATGACTCAATACTGCCTTCCAGCGATTTCGTCTACTTTTAACCAGATTTCTTGACTTATAATTTTGTTGCAAATTAGCATTTTAGTTCTTATTCGTATTTACCGTAATCTACACTCGTCACGACGATACTTACTTAGAACAAAAACCTTAGAAATATTCATTTCAAAATTTGAAAATGAATAATTATTCAAATACCTACCTACTATAGCTTAGTTATAAGAAATAAACGATAACGTCTATTTAATAAAACTAATTTGACATATTTATTGTCAACTAACATAGTAATAAATACACAAAATTGTCCTTCCAACAACAAAGGATTTATTTAAGTTTGGTTACTTTCGCTACAATTTTTTCCAACAATACGCGGCCGACGCGTGACGCCGACAAACGCCGAGCCGTCCGCAACCGCCGTCAATAGAAACCTGCAGACGTGTCTTTTTCACTATTCCTTTAACGTTACGCTCCCACACTATAATAGGCATGTATTAACAGTAAGGACGCTTGTTCACCGCATTTTTCGCGTAACGCCAAAATCTTAAAATATCAAAACAAAATGTTTGGCATTTTGCGTTTATGAACATTATCTCATTGTGTCATTGTCTTGTATTATCATCACAGCTTGAATACGTCCACTGTTGAACATATGCTTCCCCCAGGGAGCGCCACTTTGATCGGCTGCTCACCTCCTGCATCCATCGCCTCCCCGCGGCTTTCGCCAGATCGTCGGTCCACCTAGTGGAAAACGTAATGCATTTGACGTGCAGTAAGTAGAATAGTTAACAGACATGCATGCAGCATTTGTAATATAATGTAAGTAATTGTATAGTATTGTATTTTCGTTAGGTATTTGATTTTATTATGAGTTATTGCTTAATGTATAAATATATTTATAAAATGTAGAGAGTTAGTCGATTGAAAACTTAAATTGAAATAAATTAGTTAAGAGAAAAATCCACCAACAAAAACGCCCTTAAAAAGTATACTAAAAAACAATAAATCATTTTCAAAGATTGCCCATACTGCAATACTGATCATGTGCCAAAGCCTTTATAGGGAAGTGAGTTCCCTTCCCGGTACCGCATACAATTTTTTTAGTTATTATTGCTTAATCCAGTGCGATAGTGCGGCGACACGTTCGGGACAACGGTGATATATTGGGGGTCTATGATACCTGACGTAATTAGTCAATGGTGTCTCTGACGAAATGAAAATATCTCTGTCTTTTTCATTTTGCCTTTACCAAAAGAGTACCGCTGTTATATTATAATTCTTAGTAGATTTTATAGTTTCTGTTGCTTTCTTCTTTAGTAGGGCGTTATATGTGGTCATTAGTTTACTAGTACTTAACTAACTTCAAAAATGGAGGAGGTTCTCAATTCGGTTAATTATCTGTTACCTCATGAAACTATTTGGAAAACTCGCTTTTGTGTTTTAATTGGTTAGTTTACTTTCAGGTTTTTTTTTTCATTTTATTTTTTATGAGAATGAATGACGTTACGTGTTGGACGTTCACCTGATGTTAAGCGACACGGCCACCCGTAACAGTTGCAGTGTCACTCGGAACTTTAAAATAATAAAGCTTCGCGTGACACTGCGTCATCCTGAGACGTCACAAAGTGAAGTAATCAGATTACGCAAAAATATCAGGTAAAAAGGATATAATTTCAATAATTTGTTAAATCAGTCAGCGAAGACAAAACAATAACCACAGTACCTAATTATCTCAGGTATTTAAAAAAGAACTTACTAATAAGGCAAAGAATATATTTCTTTCCATAGTCATAGTATAATCACTTGACAAAGAAATCATTCTACCTGCATTATTTCCACCGCCCTTTTTCGATCAAATCGCTAAGCCGTGTTGTCATAAAATCACTAACAAGTTAACCTTTTCTCGCGCCTTTGCTTATCTGTAAAGGTTTTAATAAATTGGTAGGATCAAACCGTTTTATCCGACTAATATGTATGTATTGTGTGAATATTTGTTACCGTTTATCTCCATAACTATTTTGATAATGTTTGGAATGCAGAGCTTATACGCTGGATTGACACAAAGGATTATCTAAGATTAGATATACCTTTGATTCGTGTGTGAAACCACGGGACGTTACGGGTAATTATGTAAAATCTAACAATTTAATTTTCAGAATGTTTGTCTGTCTTTATTAATACTAATCATGCATAAACTAGAAAGAAAAGAAAGAAAGAAAGAAAATACATTTATTCGTGACAGAACATACATCCTTACACTAACTACATGGCATTACAAAACAATATACACACAAACAGACTACAAGCAGTGCAATGATGCATGGTGTCACAAATAGGCTCCGACTCAGCATACAATTAAGGTCCTAAGTAAGACTTTAATTACTGATTTTCAGTCAGAACCCATTTCTACTAACTACTGGATAGGTTATCATTACAAGTGATAACCATCATTACAAATAATAAGTTTGTAAATGTAAAAGGGATGAAGTAAAGGAGGGAGAGGAAAGGAGAAAAAGAGTGCGATAATAAAGAGGGGTAGTAGGAACTGACACGTATAAAATTTATAATCTCGAAGCCATCAGGGCTGGGCAGCTACTGATGAAAAGGTAGAAGGTATACTTATGTCCTTTAAAACACTATTCATTTCACACTATCTTAAAATTGAAAGTTTCTGTATTATCTTTGCAAGTCCTTCACGCTCAAACAGATGGATGGATTTGGATGAAATTTGGAATAGTGATAACTTATATACCAAATAAAGGTATGTTACTTTTTAACCACAAGCAAAACCGCGGGGCGCAACTAGTTATTATTAAGAAAATAACGTAATGGACGTGTAAGTAGGTAGGACCTATAAATATGTCCTCATACATAGCTACGTGTGAAACAATCGCGTTTCGATCCCATATCCCTCATGCGCTCTCGTAGCTATTTCAAGTCGGCCCTTACACCGTAGAAGCGAATATTGCATTCCAAGCATACCGATGGATGGTGGTGCAAGTGATAACAGTTACAGGTCAGCGACTTTACCAAATTATATAAAATAAGAATAAATCTTTGTGTTCAAATGTTGCATTTATTTTAGAAACAGGTATTTAAATTGAGGATTTTTTAAAATAAGTACAACCTGTTAAATGTTTTCACTCAAGTAAGTACTTACTTATCTAAAACTAAAACGTTAGCTATCTAAACTTAAAATTCTGCCTGGCTGAAACCACTTTTAACGTTGAGGTCTCTTTTTGTTATAATTATTTGATATCGTTAATTATATTTTTCGCCAACTATAATATATATATATATATATAAATACCAACTTGGGCCCAAAGTTGATCCAGCCCGACTGCCGTGCATTGTTGACTCCACCTTTTTCGCCTCACTACTCGACTCCGGTTGCATATATCGCATGCGGAGTGGCAACGTCGCAAAGTAGAAGGCGACGTTGCCAAACATATTCATTGAGAAAGTGATATACGCGCATTTTTTTTCATTGAAATTTTGAACTTTATTGACTCCTTAACGGCCAAAATTCTGAAATGCTTAAACACTTATCGGCTCCAGATTGTATACCAAATGCAAAGTCGTATGTTGATCCATGTCGGAATACAGCGTCTATGTGGCTCCATTTATATTATCAAAATTAGAGCTTAATTTGATCCGACAAAACGATACTATTTTAAGTAACGTAGGTATATTTTTTAATGTGCTTTAGTATTTGTTGGCTCCGAACCGAATATATAGGATGATTGAAAACACTGTTTTCACTTGATGGTGTTGTTGATTAGAACAAAAATATAATATTTGCCTGCTGTTTGTATTAAGTAGCTGTAATATTATTCTTAAATGCAGTAAATTTTTAAGGTTCCATGCTTGAGTTTTAGTCAAAAGTACCTTCCTACGTATTGCGGTTTTGGGAGTTTTTATCATTTTACCGTATGATTTAGGGCACCAGCAAAAAACCCATATTAAAATGAAGTAAATTACGATTAGCCGTTATTTATTATAAACAAGTATAATGTTTCAAAAAAATCACAATTGTAACAAAAATAAATAAAAAATAATGCCCCTTGAAAAAAAAAACTACACAGTGGAATGCAAATAAACAATTGAAATTGTAATTTAAAGCTGGTCCTACCTCAATATTATTTACAAAAATACTCTTTGTACTTAATAACTATTGAATTTTACATGTTGTTTTACTTAAGTCTTTTACTATTTTGCTGAAAAAACGTTATTTTTGGTTACTATTATTAGGTCATCATCATCACCATTATCAACAGCCTGAAGACGTCCACTGCTGAACAAAGGCCTCCCAACAAAGCGCCACCTTGAGCGGCTTCTCGCCACCTGCTCCCCGCGGTTTCCAGATCATCAGTCCACCTAGTGGGGGGCTAGCCTACGCTGCGTCTTTCAATTCGTAGTCGCCACCCCTCCTTTCGTTCCCATCGGTTTCAGTTCAACGAGCGATTTGGCCTGCCCAACGCCATTTCAACTTGATAATTCTAAGAGCTATATCGGTCACTTTAGTTCTCCTCTAGATCTCCTCATTGCGGATCTTATTTCGCAGGGAAATACCGTAGCTCGTAGCACGATTTTGGGCTTACAAATGAGGCCATCACTAAGAGGTCATATCTCAGTTCCCATCACTGGTAACACACACTGATCGAAAACTTTTGTTTTCAGGCTTTGCGGTATTTTAGACGAAAAGATGGGTCGAAGCTTCTCGAACGCTGCCCAGCCAAGTTGGATTCTTCGCGCGACCTCTTTGTCGAAGTTGGACAGTCTATCCTAAGTAGACATATTTGTCGACAACTTCGAGAGTATCGTTCCCAACAATTACCGGTACAGGTGGAACATGGATGGTGCTGACTTGTGGTCGTTAAGCGACCCCGCCATTACAATATCATCGGCAAAACGAAGGTTAGTGATGTGTTCGCCATTTATGTAGATGCCAGATCCTTTTCACTCCAAGTGCTTGAAAACGTCTTCCAACGTGTTTGTGTACAGTTTCGGATAAATAACGTCTCCTTGTATCAGGCCTCTTTGCAATGAGATTTTCTCCGCACTCTGGGGGTCTAGCAAAGATCCTAAACGCTAACGCTAACTGAAATTCATCAAACCTGCGTAGGATCGATTGATTCGTAATGACTCGAAAACAGCTTATACACGAGAAGCAAGATGGGCCTAGTTCTTCAATAAGGTGTTGTCACCATTTTTGAAGAAGAGTACCATCACGCTCTAGTGCCACGCTTCTGGCGTTGTACCTTCAAGGACGACAGAATTAAATAACTTCTGTAGGACTATAAGTACTGCTCTCAGAAGTTCGGTCGTAATTCCATCCTCACCTGGCGCCGTGTGGTTTTTAAGAAGCTTGAGACCCATTCTAATCTTGTACAGCCTGATATCCGGGATATCTTCGGTATAGTGTCGGACTAACTTGGCTCTGGTGTGCTGAGCTGTGTAAGTAGTGGGCTTACATGTCGAGGTGTATAACTGTCCATAGAAGTTCTCGATTTCTCTCAGAATCTCAGGCTTGGATGAAATAACACCACTCTCGTCTTCAGTTTTGTCTCCAGTTTTTGAGAACTCCACTTCAGATTTATTTATTGAGTTCACCGTACGCTGACATATCAACTAAAGACTGCAGTTTCATAGCTCCGATCTGCCATTAATTCACGAGTTTTTCTGAGAGCTTCCGAGTCTTTATTCGGCATTGATTCTTGAAGAATTTCTATTACTACTACTGCTTGCTATTAGATAATAATGATAATAACCACTTCTTAGATAACATTTTAGTTTAGAGTTTTACTTTGCGCCAAATCTTAGAGTAAGATGCACAAATCCTATGAAGATTATAAAAACTCCCGAATTCTTGAAACGTGTAGGTACTTTTGACTAAAATTCGTACCTTAAAAATACGTATAAAAATCAATAATTTACTGAATTTAAGAATAATAATACAGCCATTTTAAGAATTATTAAACAAAATATTATCTTTGGTTGACATCAACACTATCAAGTTTAGGTTATTTATTTCAAGTTTAGTATAATTTTTGGAACAACGTTTACCGAAAGAAACTAATTGCGAAAGCTTGTGTGAGGGTATGTTTGTTACCTCTTCACGCCGAAATGGCTGAACGAATTTGGATAAACGTCCACTGCTGAACATAGGCCTCCCCCAGTGAGCGCCACTTTGAGTGGCAGCTCGCCTCCTGCATCCATCGGCTCCCCACTGTTTTCACCAGATCATCGATCCACCTTGTAGGGAGCCGGTCTAAGCTAAGTCTTTTGGTTCGTGGTAGCCACTCGAGAACCTTTCCGAGAGGTTTATAGAATACAGAACTGAAACCTCTACTTAAATTCATTCAAACGTTTTAAAACTTACTGAACTTACTTTGATTTAATAAAACCAATTAACAAGTAAATAGGACTAGGTTTTATTCACATTTAAAATATTCATCATCATAGGGAATTAACATCACAAAATCAACATAATCATCCAATGGTGTCAATAAGCAAAAACATCGTAGCAGTCATCATCAGCTGTGTAATGTTTATAAAAAGCAAAATTACACCAAAAATACTTTGTATGTATTATCCTATCATCATGTAACAAATATTATACTTTTCCGTCAGTTTGAATGACTATAAAAGATGGATGGAGAGGTATATTGGGATTCGTTCTTTTGTTCCAGATGATTCAGGTATTTCGTTTTATGAAATGGGTTCCTTTCCAAGGCCGTTTAAAAAATGTTATAGATTTGCGATAGTCTTCTTTATTTAGATATTTTTATATCTATAGGTTTTTTAGTTTGATACTTGTTTATGGTAGGGTTCCATAAATAAAAAAATGTGTTTGCCACAGTATGTTGATACGGTGCTGTACCTGCTGCAACAAAACAAAAAGTAACTTAAAACAAAAGAAAAGTTGTCAGTAAATTTTTGTATAACCTCAATCTCTCCACAAATTCTACATTCATAGAATCTGTGTACTATCTACTTATTACAATTTTTTTTAAATCAGAGCGTTGGATCCGCGTTCATGTAGTTCTGCTGGAAATGTATCAAACAAACCTACCAACGCTAGAATCAAATCTGCTAGAAATTTATTATTATAAAAATCAGTAAAGAAGCAAAATGGATGTTGTTGGTGGTAAAAATATCAAAATAATTACACTTACCGTTACTACCTTACCGTTACCTACGCTGATAATTATCATAGGTACTGGTAAAAATTGGCACACAATTTTCCACTGACCGCAAAAACAATGCAGAGTTTAGCTCCGTCTTTAAACCTCATGTACAAATTGTACATGAATAAGATAATACCTGCCAAGGACGCCAGCAACCAATTGCTGAGGTCGTGACAATTTGTGGGCTCTGATTGGCTCATTTGAATCGGATCAACTAGTGCTCAAACGCAAAAAAGGTGGATTTGTATAAAAAACACGTAATTATTATTATTACTGTTGGTTGCACTTGTGGCTCCAATCGGAGCCACGTACTGACGGTGATGGGGTATTGGATCAACAAATACCACCCGGATCAACAAGTGAAATCGGATCAACAAATTACTACCTATATGGCACGTCTGATCAACAAAGTGCCCATGGGGGAATCTATATATATATATATATATATATGTGACGGTGTGTAGAAAAAATGAACAAGAAGAGTTTTTATTACTTTAAATCAAAAGACTACTCATAAAATTAAGAAACGATGGCGTCGATTCAGCTTTACAAATTTTTAAACTAAACTTCTTAAATTAATTCAGTCCTTGTTATTTCCACCAAAATTGGAGGGCAGCAATATTTTAAGGGCTATTAAATTAGCTTGTATTTAAATTATTTTTTGTACCATAGCGCTGAAGACACTGCCCCCTGCAACTTAGTTTTTACCAAAGCGGAGGACAGGGCTGCAAGTTTTTATCTGTCATGTCTTTTGAAAAAATAAAATTGTCAACAACAAAATTCAACTAAAACGCACTATAATAATTATACCTTTACGTTTTACTAGTACTTCGTTTTTTTATTTTTATAATAATTATTTCTTAATTTTTTTCTACTAATACAGATTTTATTTGTAGTTTCACTTGTGCACCAAAATCGAACACGGGTGCCTCCTATAGCTTACACCACGCCATAAGACGGGCGATGTGAGAATTTGCATCGAATGGACGCTGGGACGACGCAGCCTCCCCGGACAAACTGTATGTGTCTGCGTTTCATTATCGCTCAAATAATCTCAAATCAATTTGGTTCTTTAAAATATTTGCGGCCGATAAAAGGAATTCTCTAGCTTTAGGCGTTTTGTTAGCTTACAAGTTACGAAGTTTCACACAGCTAGTATATAGAAACCTGAAGAGCCTCGCGGTTTTCTTCAACTTAAATAGGTTCGTGGGCTCTTTTGAGGTATCATACCGGAATAAATCAGGCCCTTAAATTACAATTTCTGCCAATTATTAGACTTTTATTCATCCTTTTCGTTCACATTACAAAATCGATTTGAACGATAAGGACAGAAAATTCAGTTCAGCGAGAAGGAGGACCATTTTTTTTTTTTTTTTTTTTTTTATCATCAATAGGCTAACATTTGACCACGGTCTCACCTGATGGTAAGTGATGACGCGGTCGACGATGGAGCATGCTTGCCTAGAAGATACCGGTTCACTCTAGCCTTAAAAACTCCCAGATTATATTTGTCAGGAAACAATGACGCTGGTAAGGTGTTCCATTCCTTCGCTGTCCGAATTATAAACGAAGAATCAAACCGCTTTGTACGTATTCGAGGAATCTCTACCATATACGGATGCCGTGTTTCCGTGCGTCTTGATGTCCGGTGGTAAAATGGTCCTAATACAGTTAGACACAGTAAAATAATTTAAAAAATAAAACATCAAACCCCAGATAATATAATACCTTCATTTTTTTCAACTTTAATTAGCATTAACGTTAATCCGATGGACCCAATGATAGACACCTAATACGCCACGAAGGTGGCGACTTACTAATAGAAGATGGATTAAAATCAACATTACCTACTTATTAACTATTTGTCATGAAAAACAAGTGAAAGACACCTTTTATAACAAAATAGATCTGCAAGACCAAAGAGAATATAGGTAACCGCTAACGCTGAGCAAAGGCCGAAAGGCCGAGCAAATTCAAGTCCCATCCAATAACATAAAAGAGTTATTCATTAGCGACACACACATAACTCGATTTGCATAATTATGTCGGACACCGCTCGATGCGAGGCACCTTAACCTCGCCGCAGTGTGGGTAACAGTTACATGGTAGCTACTGGCCGTGGGAACTAGAGGGTTACTATGTATCTGGTTCTACAGTATTATATATTATAGAACTCTTCATCATCATCGTTAACAGCCCGAAGACGTCCACTGCTGAACATAAACCTCGCCCATAGAGCGCCACCTTGAACGGCTGCTAGGTTTTCACCAGATCATCGGTCTACCTATAGGGGGGGGGGGGGGCTACCTACGCTGCGTCTTCCGGTTCGCGGTTCCCACTCTTGAACCTTTCTTCCCCATCAGCTGTCAGTTCTAGGAGCGATTTGGCCTGCCCATTGCCATTTCATTACCTGTAAGTACTACGGGTGTTAAAAAACTTGGTCTCTGTAAGGAGCGATGGCTCAGCGGTAATGCTTGTGACTTTCGAACCAATATATCCAGGTTCAAAGTGCCCTCGCCTCGTGTATCCATCGGCTCGAACGTATAACGTAGAACGTATAGGGCTGATGAATATACTTTTAAAAAATTAATAATGCTACTGCACCGCCTACCTACCCAAGTTTAGGCTTAGCTTTTTTGACATCTCATTGTGAAAGGGTTATTTCATAAAACCAACCGTCAATGATGATATTTCAAAGATATTTACATCGGCGAAAGATGATTTCGTAAAAGCAACCTGCCACGAAGATTGCAGTCGATGAAGCGTACTATCACAGGAGTAAACCTGACCTGCCAAGAAAAGTGCAGACGGTAAAGCATCTATTACTATTAGTGGTGTTTCGGCTAGACGAAGCTCACACCTATTTAATGCCTTGGTGACTAACAAATAGTCAAACTACTTCAAATTAACCCAGCTTGGTGCCGTTCAAACGACTTTGGCCCATCATTTTATAGCACGAAAATCTAATTTAACACGGAGGTCTGAAAGCACCTACAAGGTGCTTTCAGACCTCCGTGTTAAATTCCAGACTGAACCAGACTATCTGATACATCTATAGCATACCGCTATGACCGTGAGAACCGCCGAGTCCGGGTATTAATCTCTCACTCACCTCCGTTTTGCATATCTTACGTTCTACCACTGGGTGCTACGTTTAGAGATTTGCAAACTTTTTTACCTAAGCGGCCTAGGTACTGTAGCGTCGGGACGAAATCGCTCTTAGGTTCTAAGCGAAGACCGCCTTTTAAAGCTTTTGTTATTTTCTTATTCTTACAACAACAGAGAACAGCCAACAACAACAAAGATAATAAAGAAATGATTAATTTATAAAAACCCCTAATAAGGATTTGTTAAAGACCAAAATTAAATGGTATTCCATCTGAAAAACTGCCGATATCTACTTACCTTCTTGTGTATCTGAAATGTTTGCGGTCTATTATTATTGATTTCTATATTCGATGATATTATAACGTCGTATCATTGTAGAGAAAGCTTTTTAAAATAAATTTATCACCAGGCCAAAGCAGTTTCTATATTGGATTCCATAATTATTATGGAATGCAATTTATTGTAAAATTAAAGATAGCAAATAAACCTTTGGTTCTAGCTTTGTATGTATTAACCGTTACTTTTAACTTTACTTTCAGTATTCATTTGTGCGGTGGTAACGGAAAAGGGTCACACATACACGCACGAAAATCGCTTGGTCGAGCGACAGCCGACAATGCTGCTGCTGGGTGGTCACCGCCGCCGCAAACCTTCCTGAACCTAACGCAATTACCGCAAGTAATTACCGACGAATTTAACTTTACTTTAAGACTTTAGTATTGATGTGTGGTATTATCGTTTTGCTTATATTTATTTAGGCCTACACAACGCTACGTACGTTTTCATAATTAAGTAGTAATCATTCTCAAGTGAATTTTCCTAATAATAGGTAGCCTTATAATACGCATTAGGTAGCCTACTTTTTAAATGCCAAATTCGGTTATAATTACTGTTTGGCAAAACGTACTATCATAGACTAAGGGAGGATAGGTATGACCAGTTGACCACGCCCAGGGCCCTTATTCCGTATGACCATTCAAGCACGTAACGCGGCGCGTTACGATATCTTCGTGGAATGGTTTTGAGTTTAAAATGCTATTCTGTATGCCGTTAGTAAATTTGACAAACACAACAACACACGTTACACGCACGTCAAAAAACAGAAAACGCTGAGCACAAACAATCTAACGCGTGGCATACAGAATACAATTTTTTGATTCCATGTTAATTCCATGTCGTGGCACGTTAAAGCCCGCGTTTACGTTTGGAGCATGTTACACGTCACGCGTTATTGGCAAGGAATCTCATGTGTCATAGCGAATAACCCTGCAGCATTAAATAAATCTCGCCAACCTCGCGTCTTTTTTAATGGCTAAGTTTATTTATTTTTTCAGGAATCCCGAAATTAGCGTTACCTATAGCCCCGATAACCTATGGCACATATGTTCTTCATGATGATTTTCTTCGACCTGTTACAGATTTTTTTTTTAATCAACTGTTAACATCACGCCCAATAAGTGCAGTTGCATCCAAGATTGAAAAATCATTCATTTCATTTCATATCTATTCTTTGCTGTGCTAATACTATTAGTGATGGTTTACTTACTTCATGGTAGATACTTACAACGTTACATCATGAAAAAGTGTAAGTCACATGACACATCCCTGGTTCAAAACAGGCTCGGTCTCGCACAATGACTTCCCAAGTCGGGTGCGGATTTGCACTCACCTCCAATACAATCATGCAGGAAAACATCCTGAAGAAAACCAGCGTGGTGTATTATGTTCTTCACTTTAACCCTGTGAGAGAAGACCCGCAATTGTATTACCTACGTAAAAATTGCAACAGCAGTAGCAAAGCAACAGCATTAGAAAAGCGGTACCAAACACTTAGTAATCGGTCGCAAGATGGCCGCCTGTTGCTCGCCTGTCGCTGAATACACTTTGGCCTTTGATACTAGCGCCACTAGCAACAGAACGGCAATAGAAGGAAACAAAATAGCGAATTTTTTTTTTTTGCTCCACACATAGTGTATTTAGCCAGTGTCAAGTATTATATTTTCATCGTGTTATAAAATATTTCACGCAAAGTCATGTCCTAGTCATAGCCATAGTCCAGTCTAAGTCAGGTAGTCATAGTCCAGTCTAAGTCATGCTCCAGCAAAGTGGTGGCAACTTTACTAGAAGCTTCTATGGAGTTTTGGAAGCAACACGAAAAATCACGTTTCACCACATTATATCACTTGCCCTCACTCATGCTCGTAATTCAGCACTTAATGCGTAAAACGCCAACTATTTTAAACATTAACACTGGAAAAAGCAAGTTTTGAAAAATAATACAATGCAACGACGTGAACTCTTCCGCGTTCCCGCCAAAAAACGAACTTTTTATTTCATCGATTGCTGTCAAACGTCACTTATCTGCCAAAGTCATGTTTGACAGCAATGATTGCGAAATTTACGCCTGTTGCAAAAGTTACGTAATAATCCCGCCGTATCCCAGCTGTGAGCTTGTATTTTTAGTAACAGTGTGTAGGTATTCAGATTCTCCATATACAGAATTTTAGTAATCCAGATGATCCTTTTCTTGAATATTAGGGTGGTCGTTAAACGTCACTTAAACGACCGAAACTAGAGTGATTAGTTCGGTATCGTTTCCTACTATATTAAAGGCACTAGTTAAATCTGCAGCTTATGGCGTCAAGCAGTTAGAACCAATGGAAGTGGCTGCCGTTGGTAATGTATTTGTGCTTGTCGTTGTAGAGTTAATTTATAAAATAACGTGATCTATACAACAACAAAAAAATCCTCGGATAAAATTCAAAATTTTAACAAAGCTGTCCAGCCAGTAAACTCAATGCTTGGTTATCATTCAAACCATCACAAATCCGTAGACAACAATGTCAAAAAGTATGGTTTCTAAGTTTGGATTTGGTTTTTGGCTATAAAATAATAATTAGCTTTGAGCATTATTTACGACTATAGCTTCTGAAGAAAACCAACATAGTAATTACACTAATATTATGCTACTCTGCTGCAGATGCCATATTGGTAAAAATTATTTATTTGAACCCTCTCTACCGTTTTTGAAAGAGTGGGAACTAATGAATAATTCCTCGTGGATACACCAGATTCTGGTCCGAAAGATTAACAAGGGAAAGACTTATTTTTTGAAGTTTGCCCCAAATTGCCAAAACGTGATTGATGTGATGAGTCATCATCTCTTCCAGCAACTCTTCGGTCTGTGTGCGTTTATGACAGCGTCGAGACGGCGCCGCGTTGCCTCGCAACCGCTTGTGGCGCCGCGGAGGCTGCGAGTCGTCTGCACGCACCCTTAATGGTTCTATAGGCAGATGTCGTTAGGGCATGAACACTGCTGGTAGTACTGAATTTAATTAAAGGTTCAGATATTTTAAGTACAAATTTTACCGTTGCCGTCCCATCCATTCATCCTTTTCTCCTATCTTTTTCCCTTCCGCTTCCCTCTTCCCATGAACAGGGTTAGGACGTAAAACTAATTAACCCGTGCGAACCCGGGGCGTGTCAACTAGGAAATAAGTGAGATCTTTTGTGATGAGCAACAATCAAGCATACGGCCCCGTCTGATGGGATGCTATAACAACCTGCAGCCTGCAGCACTAGGGACGTTGTGATAGAATCATATGGGCGTTGTCGATGCGTTGCTACGAGCCAGCTCAGAAAGTTGTTATAGATGCCGTTTTTAAAAG
Source organism: Ennomos erosarius (assembly GCA_963580505.1). NCBI lineage: Eukaryota > Metazoa > Arthropoda > Insecta > Lepidoptera > Geometridae > Ennomos > Ennomos erosarius. The sequence goes on along the minus strand of OY756983.1, from coordinate 1,164,998 downwards.
ACTTCATATTGAAGCGTCGCGGAAATGCTGGCACGAACCGGAAGACGCAGCGTAGGCCGGCCCTCCACTAGGTGGACCGACGACATGGTCAGAACCGCGGGGAGCTGATGGATGCAAGATGCAGGCGCTCAAAGTTTCAGAGCGATGATGATCTTATCATCATCATCACCCTAAAGACGTCCTGATGGGATCGTGAAAATCGAAGAAGATTAAATTATACCACATCTTGCAAGTGCGTGTTTTTTTTACGTTTTTAGGAATTCGTCGAACTGTGCCTAGATTATGGCAATCTTAACCACCTACGTGATAAATATATCATCATTATCATTGTATTCATAAAATGACGAACTTATCTCCCAATTATCAAGTGTTTATCCCACAGACAGCCAAGAATGATGACTTTTCACCAGAGCTCCCAGACATGAGACAATACAGCCGACGATATAATCTACGTTTATCGCAGACGCCACGGTCCGCAGGAGGGGTAGATCGTAAGATAAATTTAACAATAATAGAGAGACGCTTTCCCCCAAGGTTGCGGATGTGGTCAATTTGAAGCGGATCTGATTGTTTGCGGCTTTTGGTTTGTTATCGCGAATTTTGAAGAAATATTTGCAAGCATTTGTTGTCAGAAAAAAAAATTCAAGGGCAGTACAAAAGCCAATCTTAGTGTAAAGTTAGAATATAGATGTCAACAATAAATTCTTGATGAATAGTTTTATAGTTCATTTACAAGTTTTGATTTTAATGTAGTTAAATTACTACTGAGAGGAATTGTTGTAAAATTCCAAAAAAAAAACCGGTACAATTTATCTAAAATAACATTTTCACAGCTTACTGTAGGATAAATATTATCTATCTCAATGTTAATTATAATCAGTGACATTGTAAATTTATTAACTATTATAATAATGTTCATCAGTTTTGGCGGGAACGCGAAAAAGTTCACGTCGTTGCATTGTATTATTTTTCAAAACTTGGCCTTTTTCCAGTGTTAATGTTAAAAGTTGGTGGCGTTTTACGCATTGAGTGCCGAATTACAAGCGTGAGTGTGGTCAAGTGATATAATGTGGTGTAACGTGGTTTTTCGTGTTGCTTCCAAAATTCCATAGAAGCTTCTAGTAATGTTGCCACCACTTTACTAGAGCATGACTTAGACTAGACTATGACCTGACTTAGACTGAATTATAATTATGACTAAGATATGACTACGTAAAATATTCTAATACTCCATGAAAATACACAATAGGCATAGGCTGTACCTAGGTAATCCAGGTATTTTGCAATATTGCGAGGTTTTACTAAGAAGTATCGACAAACACCAAAGACTGATAAAACAGTCCTTCCAGGTTCATAGGGTCCAGTCTTTTAAACAACCAAGTTTTTAGGTCACTGCCTAACCAAATAAGTCAATGACCCTAAAGGTGCAAGTTCAATCACTTTCTGTCTAATTTCCGTCACGGCCGCATGCGCCCGTCCGTCGCTATCGCGTGCAATTAAGTAGTGCGACTGCACGCTGTCGTCCGTAGCGACCGGTGGGTCTGAACACGTCTTTATAAAGTCTAGCCGTGTCTTGTGAGTTTTTTTATTGTTTATAGATATAGACACCTGTTGTTATGTTTATCTAACGGGAAAATTCAGACTTTTCGCTTTTGTAACTTTTAGTATTTGTGAACTTTTTGTATTTGTAGCCGTTATGTAATCCTAGAGAAATGAGTAATAAATTGATGAGTTGTACTTAGATACATAAAAACAAACATCGTATAATTTTTAAATATTAATTTTATTATTGGTATTGGTATTTTTAAATATAACTAACCCATTATAATATTGATAGTTCGGTGGTTCATTGATTAAAAATACTTTGAATCTTGTTTGGAGGTGCAAGCTTTTAGTTTATTTTCGAAGTCTTTCTTAAATGGACGCCGAACTGGCCATTTGCAAATACTATAAAATAAATAAAGGCGCTGTCGGTGTTAAATTTTAACTAGTTGTCTTCTTAATTGTTTAAATAATAATTTAGACTGATGGTAATGAGCATAAAATCTATACACAAGAAAGGGGTTAACGAATAAAATATTCATTAAAATGTATAATAAGCCCACACATAAATTACAAACTACGTCATAGTTCACACTACATCTCGGTTTGGTTATCAACTGGCATAAATAAATTTATTTTGTTTCATAGAATATTTAAAAAGATATGTGACCGATCAGTACTAACTCAAGTTATTATGTCGTCATTAAATCCACCCACTCACAATTTAAAATGTTCGCGTGAAACATCTCTATTTTATTGGGAAGTAAGTACAATTAACAATACAAAAAACAATTAGTAATTTTTTTATATATGCTGAAATAGGCACACGTTTGACAATATCTCACCTTCGCCTTAAAAACTACTAAAATACACGCGCAAAAAACCCATAAAAGATTTACGACCAAACAAAGATCTAGTTTTCTGTGTTATAAATTAAGCTTTCTTAGAAAATGTCCGGAATTTACTTCGAGTATTTAACAAAACTAAAAATATAATTTATTTATGGCCATTATTTTTTAATTAACGAATGACCACCAGCGCTTCGATCGGATTGAAAATAAACATAAGTATTTAAGCCATTTGGATCTAGATTTAGGTCAAGCCGACCTACCGCAAGGCGAAGAGCTTTACTCTACAAACCAAAGAACTTTATATAGGTTACTCGAATTGTTTGTTTTACCTACTAGAACAAACATATTCAATTATAGCTGAATTAGAGAAACTGTTAGAAAAACTATACGAGAAGTTTATAGGGTGGTTTAAAAAAAGAAAGTAGGTATATTAAGTAAAGCCAAATAAAAGACCATGACATCGCGAAATCATACAAAATAATCTTCTTTCTTCTTTGTTCTCACTTTTGAAACACGGGCCTTCTCTTTTCCTTCCCCTTCTCTCCTTCCTCTCTCTTCCTTTCTTTTTCTTTTCCTTTCCTTTTTTTTCTTCCTTTTCTCACTTGAAGAGAGTGTGCAGTAGGCCAGTGTACTTACTTTACTAAAATAAGTACAAATATTTCAATTTAACCGATTACAATCATCAGAAATCGCTGTTGGCCGAGTAACCAAACTGTAACATTAATTTATGCGCATTCCATCGCAAATTGCATATCAAAATAAACACTTCTGTGCAATCTCGGCGATCTGAGGGCCAGCCTCGCTCCCATACGTTATCAAAGGTCCGCGGTAGCCGGGGGCTCAGCCCCCCGAATTTTATGAAATCGCCTGAACATGTAGTCGGGTCGGCTTTAATGCACTGTCTAACGCAGTGACTAAGACTCGAAAAAATATCTTTAGACTAACGCACACAAACACGTTTTCATTTTAAAACCAGTAAATTACCGGCTGTCACAATTCGCATTCGACTATTCATGATACCGGTTTTACTGAAAGAACCTGAAGGAAGCTGAAGCACGAATTCTTTATGAAGCCTAAGCACATTAGATTATCAAATAAAGTTAAGCTCAACGGTAGATGGTAGCACTATAAAGATAAACTTTAGTGTAAGTATACCTATGATTTTTACGCTTTTGGTTGACAACATTAAAGGATAGGTACCGTAAAACTTACCACATTTTTAATTCATGAGTTTACATTCTGGCTGAATTAATATTGTGCCGGCAATGTGCCGAGTACAGGTGTGCGATGACCGTTTGGGAACAGAGAAAGGTGTAGAGTGGCATCAATTTTTAATTAAGGTCGTGATATTTTTTTTTTCCTATTGCTCGAGTGCCCAATTGAAATTAATCAATCTAATTATATTACAATCTAGCCATCTATTTGGCTAATAAGTAATTTTACTTTAACTTAAACTTCTAATACAATAATTGTCTAAGAATGTGTCCAATAACACGTTTCTTATTGTCTCTATTAAGGTGAAGACACATTGTTCTTGTGTTCTTTTTAAGTAGCACTTACACTGCACCACATTAGACTATCACATAATTTAAACTTTAACACTAACTAAAGTAACTCAAACGGTTTTATTCTTTTTAGTATTCTCACTAGATTCGTGTGGTCGAGGAGCTGGATAGCCTCAACATTCACATGATGGTGAAGTCTATGTTGATGACTTTCTGCATACTTTTTAATAATATTGTGGGCAAACTCTATTTTAAGGTTGTGTTATGAAAAAAATCCGTTTTATGGAGGTGTTATTTTCTATTATTTTAGTGCATTTAATAATGTCTTAATTTCTGTTATTCTCAGATTACAATTATAAAAAATAAATCTTAAAATTGATTCGTCAAAACGATATGTTGGTAGAACAACCGAGAATTATTTTTCCTACTTGTTCTTTTAGTAGAACAGATGGGATTTTGTTCCTAATTGTTCTATTTGTAGAACAAATAAGTATGACAGATGGGAACTACCCTAATTTTACGCTATTTTGCCATGGTCATGTATCTTATTAAATATAATATTATTAAAAAACTTCAATGAAAACAAGAAATTCAAAATAAATATCAACCATTCATGTTCATACTTTAATGAACACGACATAAGTATTCGTACACTCCACTTTTTTCAAATATTATTGAAGTAAAGTAGTCTCCACACGAACCCTGTGCGTCTAATTAAGTCAACCGGTAGGTGGACACGCGACCGACGCAGATGTGCCGTGGTTGTACGTCCGTAGACGCCCTTATCGTGCCGTCTCTAATTATACTGAGACAGACAATAGCACAAAGTAATATAAGCACAGAAGAAAACTACTAATTATTGAGAAAAGCTCGGATTACGATTCCTAGCCCCCAGTTTCTCGTACGTTTGATTCGGGTCAAGTCAACACACCAAATACTGTATACGCTCCTTGAAGACAGTTGACCAGCAACAGGCGACCAATGAGCGTTCACTGTTTGGTGCGCCAAGTTGACGTGTATTTAACAAATAAACGAAAACCTGGCGAGAGGGTTTCTTAGCTAAGTTGCATTTTAATAGACTTTAGTGAAGACAGATGGGTATGTATCTTGGCAGTACAATTTACAAGGAGTTTTTTTAGTTACGTGAAGTCTACGCTAAATTAATCATCTTAATTATTGATAAGTTGCCATCAACCCAATACCTTCTCACCTTAACTTTTGGACGCTAACTATTCACTGTTTATTCGTGACTGGCGGAAAAAAAGTAGAAGTGATCTAGGGTTTATTGCCCAAACAAAGATGGTAGATCTCCTTCTTTTAACTCTCTTTGGAGGTAACTAGATTAGGTATACTCCACTACGTCACTGCCTCGAGATGTGTATATTGTGGGTGTTACCACCGACAGCCTCTGTGGTAACACCCACAATATACACTGGTGTGGTGGTTGGGCAGGTTGGCTTATATCCCGGAGAGGCGAATTTGATTCCACGACAGGACAATTATTTGTGCACAGAAAAAAGGAGAAATATTTGTTCTGAGCCAGGGTGTTGTAAGACCATGGTCGCCGTAGTTAGTGAGACATAGTACTTACCTAAATAAAATAAATAAAAGTTACTTTATTGCCGTTTTAAAATTCGCACAATATAAATAAAAAGAACAGCTACAATGTTTGAAACAAAAAGGGTGGCTTCAGCGTAGCGCCGCATGCGCGTTTTCACGTGCACGCAGCGCTGTTTTTCAAGCCATCTCTCGCTCGGGCTGATGCGAGAATAAGAAAAACCAGCACATGCGGGTATTATCAGGAAACACTAACAATCAAAAACCTAGAGAACCTTTATTGTTGTTTATCTATTTCTATTTTTAAGACAGCACCGAAGGTTTTTATATTATGTAAGTAGTTAGAATGTAAACTATGAATGACGTTGATAATAATTATTTTATTATTGAAGTCTCGAGTCACCCTCACCTCCGAATCGAGATAACTCACATCGGGTTCAGTAGTAGCCCCACGGCATATCGCCCGAGTTATATTTACTCCGAGGCGCGAACGAAATAAACCAAACCCGCGCTGATACTTCGATGTAGGTGTGCTCTATCATATACTTGTGTTGCCATGGTTAAGCTAATAGGTAGTAAACACATTCGGCATAATGAAAGAGCTACTAGAAAGAGTCACAGAGTAGCGATGGCAATTAATGCGATTTTGCGTAAATTTCATAAACATGCTAATTCACGAGTCTTAGCATGCTAATTGCTATTGCTATGCTTTTAGCTAAAATGAAATGAAAATTGAAATTAAAATGAAATGAAAAATTATTATGGAAAAGGAAATGAAAGAGAAATGAAAAATGAAATGAAACATAAAATGAAACTTTATATTAAAAATTAAATTCAAAATAAACTAAAATAATTGAAATGAAATTTCATATTTCACAGAATTTCGCAACTACACTTCATTTGCGAAATGCTAATTGAGTTTTCACATGCTTAAAATAAATGCGAATGTTAATTAATCCATCACTATCACAGAGCATTATAAGCGCGGTGGGTAGCTGGCTCCCGGAAAAACATTTATTGTCCGAAACACCCTGCAGATGGCCTCGCACTGCGAGAAAACTTGTCGACCCTGTTAGAGTGAGTTACACTTTGGTACATAATGTTGTCATGGTCTCTCACTGGAAAAAGTGTCGAGAATTTTTAGTCGCGATGCGCATGCTAAAGCTGGCGTGGGCGTAAAACGGCATTATCTCTTCTCTCGCGAAGCGTTTGACCAATGACGTATATAAATTAACGTTTTTTTAACGCTAAAATGGCCATACGTTTGACAACAACTCACCTGATGGTACCTAAGTGACGAAACTGTCTAAGGTGGATTGAGAACGTTTGCCCATGAGATGCCCATTCACTCTATACAGGATGTAATTTAATTCATTAGCATAAATTGAGCCCATGCTAGTACATCATTTATAGATGATTATTAAAGAGTAAAGAGTGTAAATGAAATAATTTTTATTGAAAATTATGAAGATTGCCGCGGCGCCTAACGCAGTTGGCACGGATGATTTTGATACATTTAAACGTTTTTAGACCTTGTATTTACTTATTAAAAACAGTAATTCATTGTTTTAATTAAATTTTGTATTGTAGTATTTGATTAAGTAAGGTATTCCATTTTTTGAAGTTATTATTATTGCCAAACCAATGTGTTAGAATTCAAAAATTTTGGTCCACGCGTGACCGGTATCAGGAGTAAGTATCTAGTTTCAAAGGATGCTAATGAATTCAATTACACCCAGTATACTTGAAAGACCCAGATTATCCCAGGAGGAAACGCTGTCGCTGGAAGAGCATTCCACTCTTTGGCCGTTCGGACTATAGACTTTTTAGACCTGAGTCGTGCATTTGACCTAGTTAATTATGATATTCTCTGGGCCAAATTGCTAGCGTCGCAAGTACCGTTACAGGTGGTCAATCTGCTGAGATACTGGTATGGAAACCAAAAGAACAACGTAAAATGGGGCGACTCAACTTCTAGTGACTATATACTAGAATGTGGCGTTCGTCAGGGTGGGCTGACCTCTCCTTACCTGTTTAATCTGTATGTGAATGGCTTGATCGAGGAGCTGAGAGGCTCCATGATCGGATGTCATTTAGGAAAAGTATGTGTTAACAATTTAAGTTATGCAGACGACATGGTGCTTCTCAGCCCCTCGATTAAGGGTTTAAGAAAACTGCTTTCAATCTGTGAGCATTATGCCAATGCTCATGGACTGAAATATAACGTTTTAAAAACCGAAATGATGGTTTTTCGATCTGGCCGGGGTCCGGAGAAGGTCCAGCGAGTCAGTCTGAATGGCTCAACCATCAATGTTGTTAAGCAGTTCAAGTACTTGGGACATTTGTTGACAGAGCGGCTGCAGGATGATGCAGACATAGAGCGTGAGCGAAGAGCCCTCGCCGTCAGGAGTAACATGCTCGCTCGCCGATTTTTTAAATGCAGTAAAGACGTAAAGATCACTCTTTTTAAAGCATATTGCTTATGCATGTACACCTGCCAGCTATGGATATCGTTTACGCGGAAAGCCATCAATACAATTAGAGTCCAGTATAATGATGCATACCGAGCTCTAATGAAGCTACTGCAGCGCGTCCAGCATGTTTGCGGAGGCGGGGGTTCCCGACTTTTTCGCCGTTCTACGATCACGCATTGCGTCTTTTTGGAGCCGTCTGAGCCGCTCTGGCAACAAAATTCTGAACGCAGTCTATGATGATGTCCACCACAGTCCTATATTTGGGCACTGGATATCTGTTCATATGAACGAGAACCGAAAGTGACGAACCGTGTGCTGTGTAGCACAGGTTTATTTATTTCAAATTCTTTTTGCGTTTTCCCATTATTTGTGTCGTGTTGTTTTTTCTTGTCTATGGGTTTATTGCCTAGAAATAAATGACTTTTATTTTTTATTTTTATTTTTTATAAATAATGAACGTGAGTGAGCTGCTGCTATTGATTTACTAAGTATAAAATGTAATTAGAATTCATTTTCATTGAGCTTTATGTCAACTCTGTTTTAATTTAGATTGCGCAGCCATGGATTGCACGTTTCTATCCCCTTGAGTCAACGTTATAGAGTTCAAATCCGCACAAAAAAGAGCATTTGTTCAAAATTTTGGTACCGTCTTAAATACCCTATAAATCTTGGAAAATGCCCCGTCAGTCCGCAATTATCGTTATCGAGGCGGCCGATAAATAAATATTTATGTGGCAACATTATGCGGGTGAAATTATGACAATTTAAACAATTATACTGCTAACGAGAGTCGCCGAGGGTGGCCGCACTGGTGGTGGATTTCGGGAAGATGCTCCACTTGGTGCGGTTTCAAATTCTTCATAGAGAGATGTAATTTTTAAAACAACAATAGGTAAGTTCTTACTACTTACTATGGTACTTCGGTATTGTAATTTTAAAGAGTTTTAGTAGAACCAAAACGTAGACTTCTATTTTTTTATATGATAGTAAAGGTTTGCGGTTATAGTAGTAGACTCTATAACATTGCGATCTAGTTTTTCTTAAATATTCTACTAACATTCTACTCTACATTTTAACAGTACTTACTGCGATTAAGTATTCCTAAAAGCTTTATGAATATTACGCTCTTTATAATAATCATTCAAACTACCTACACTTAAGAATGTTGCTCTGTGGAATATAATAAAAAATACAAAGTAAAGCAACATACCCACCGCGCGCTAAGTCCAAATGTCGTCAGTTCGCGCGGTACATTATAATTTATTTTGTTATTTCGTATCACAATGAGTTACCGCCGGGTCCCGCACCGGCCCGTAATGAAGACATCACGATTTCGTTACTACAGTACACCTTATTTTCCTCAAAATTAATACACCACAACGATGGATATGTTCCTTCATTTTTGCGATTTGACAGACTGCTCTCTTTAGACTGTTTGACACAAGAAATCACTTGTTGATTCTTGCTGTTTAAAATGGTCATTATGGAAAACTAATTTCTTTCGGCTGGTGGTGATAATCCATGGAAAACCATAGATAAAATTATATGTTGAACCGGATAATTTAATAAGAAATGGTGTGGCCGTGGTTCCATAACCCAGACACAGAACATTGTATTTGCGCCTTTTTTTCCATTTGCACAATACTTGTCCTGTCGCGGGGATCGAACCCGACGCCTGTGGGTTATGAGCCTACCTGCTCAACCATTACTCACAGAGGTGTTGGTTTTAATATATTGACTTGCAGTACCGATTATCAGATGTTTAACTGACCCAGCAATATCAAAAGATACAACGATTTATAACGTTTCAATAACGGTTTTGTTTTACACCCTATACAAATATAACATAATGGTAACACAATTACGTTCAGGTGTTTTTACTTCCACTCTTTCTTCATACCTTATTGTAAAAGCCCAAAATATGCTTTTAGTCAAACAATAAAATTAGCTGAAAAAGTCTTCCCACGCCTTACTAATTGCCAACACGTGTTCGCAAACAATAGTCAAAGCAATGTCCAACACCTTTACAATCGTTACTTTTGTTAAATTCAGGTAAAGCTTTGTTTCGTCGGCTTAATACTAAGGATACCTACCGATAAGGAATGGTCCTGGTATCTTATGTTATCTGGAACAGATGTTTTGGTTTGTAAATGGAGCTTATTTTAGTAGATATGATATTTTTGTTACTTGTTCGTGCAATGGTTTTCTTCGCAATTTGTATTTGTTGACCAGTGAGTGAAAGATTTTTTTCTCCAGACTCGATGTATTTATGGAGGTTGGTAACTACTGGCGCCTACAAGTTATATTTATCAACTTATTTTAATGACACTCCCTAATACAGGTTCTAGGATTTCGTAGTTTGGTTTTTAGTTTCCGGTTTTTGCTTGTATTTCCACCAAAAAGGTGGAAAATTCTCTGTGGTACTTTTTCAGTCTTTAACTAAACGACTTATTATATGAACTCTGATTAAATTAACTAATGTTAATTAAGTTATGCGCAATACAAAAGTGTGCGTACTTTTTACGTCATTTGATTTTAATTAAGAGGCGCGTAGTAAGGCTGTAAACTTTTACGATATCATGAACCTTATTTAATTAGCATCACAAGCTTAGTTTATGCACATAAATTTTAAAAATATTAAATTTACCCTAAAATTGACAAATAAAAGTCGCGCGTGCATCAGAAGGTGGTCTCACGCACGACAAAAGGTGAGTTCCGGCCTTTGCGATTATTTTTTGTTCAACAATTCCTAGAACAACACATAAAATGTTTGGTTCCGTAGAAAACGTTTTGAGTAAAGAGGAGATGCGCAGAACTAAGATTACCGTCGTCACGGATATAGCTCTGAGAATTAGCAAGTTGAAGTGGCAATGAGAAAGCCACACCACCTGCAGAGCAGACACCTGATGGGGAAGAAAGGTCCTCGAGTGGCCACCAAGAACCAGAGCGTGCATCGTAGGCCGGCCCCTCACAACAAGGTAGACCGACAACCTGCTGGGCTACCACAAGCTAATACAAAACCACCATGTTTCATGGCATTATTGTTTCATGGCATTACAATACTATTGTTCGAATTCGTACCATGAACTTATAAGTATTCTTGCGCGAGAACGAGACGTCTACATTTTTATATGGCGTTATCACTGTCGCACATCGCTGTCAACATGATGTAAAGGTATGACATGACAGTTGTATTTGAGTGAACGATTTAACGTGACGTCATCAAAACTGCTCTGGCTCTGCAACATTAAAGTATTCTTACTTTTATGTCATTTGTCAATGTATGATTGAAGTAATATTGAAGTAATAATGCTATAAGACCTTGTGGTGAGCCCCCTGATCAAAACCGCGGGGAGCAGATGGATGCAGGACAAGCAGCCGCTTGAAATGGTGCTCTATGGGATTTATCTTCAGCAGTGGACGTCTTCAGGGTGTTACAGTTGATGATCAAACGAGTGTTGAAAATCACGTCAAATATCTGGAAGTGTAATTTAAAATCTTAAATAAAACCTATTCGTTAGAAGATTCATAATGCTTCTGAATGAAAAAAAAAATAGTACACCAAATATCTTAAGTAAATAGGCGATCTTAACGCAGCGTTATCTTCCAGTAAAGTCATAAATCATAAAATACATAAAATACTCAAAAATATACCCTTATTTTTTTAAACCTTCTACTTATCATTTTTACTGAACCCTAAAACCCACCGGTCATTCATACAGGGGTATGAATGAATCGCCTACCTGAGCGGATCTAAGGGTGCCGAAATAAGGTTGTTTTCATGCTGTGCATTGTTTTTTTTTTACCGGATGTGAAGCAAATTGGTGTCGGAAACCGTTAGGATCTTCGTTCATTCATTTGACTGTGAGAATTGGATGAGGGTGAGATTTTTTGATTTGCTACATCCGTTGCTTGCACGATCTTCGGACTGTATTCCAAAAAGTTAAAACTATGATGAATTTTTTAACTCAAAACTACAAATTATAGTAATTGCAATGACAAAAAATGTCAAACACGAATTATTTTAGATTAGTGAGTTTTAACTTTTTTTAGTACATCCCATTTTCATCACTATATTAATATATAACTATTTGAAAAATATTCAAATTTGTTATATTCGTTATCTAAATAACAAATAAAGAAAAATTAACACACAGGAAGATTCATCAGCACTAAAAAATAAGAGCACAAAATTTCTTAATAGCGACTTTGAAAAAAAATACAATTTGCTTACAATTTTTACAGATACATTTTGTAAAAGCTTAATTCTATTTCGCATATTTTTAAGCTAAAATATAAGTCGGTCTACGCGTGAGGTCACGCTACGGGTCTACGCGCTACACCACGTAGGCGCCTACGAAACGAAAGTCGTTGAAAATCACGGCTACGAAAAATCACGGCTAGACGTAGTAGGTACAAAGTCTACTTACCTACGAGACGGATTTTCACGCGAGTATAACGGATTTCCGTTAGTTGTGCATAACGGGTTTTATGTGGTTGTAATAAGTACTTAATTAGAAAGTATTAACAAAAAGTACATACTATTTTAGGTATTTTTAGTTTACCAAAGATATTTCATGCATTTTTTTAATTATGCTTTTTATTTTTTAAGCAAATAAATGTTTTGATAAAAGTTATACTTGTTCCAAATGAAAACAAATTAACTTTCAAAGTTAATTCCTACAATATTTTCAATAATCCTCACACGGAATCGTCAACCCCCAATTAAAACTGGCCACCATCCCGCTAATTACGGCATAACAAGCGCGAATTAATCATCTCAGCTAGAGATAAATCAGAGACGCGTGCCGCTCCCGGCTCCCGGCTCCTTACACCTTGTACTGAACTAGACAGTACCCAAGATCAACACTTCTGACAACATCAAACAATTCAAGCTTGAATTAACGCTTCATAATCCGACCGAAGTAAGAGTAAGATTGTATAGAAAGTAGTCTTATTACGAATGGTTAATGAAGTAGGTTTGGATTAAGTGCATAGCTAGTATGGTGAGGGAACGAGTCAATGCATTGCGCGATTGTTATAGAGCTGGTACGGAGTGGTGAGGGTTCCCGGGCGCTAGTCGGTAGCGCTAGGTCGGCGCGAGTCGGGCGTGTGCGTGTGGGCGTGCGGTGATTCAGTCGCGGGGCGGCAGCGGCCGGCAGTCGCGCGCGGTCGCTAGCGGCAGCACAACGCACCAGCGAGCGCTGTTGCGATGGAGCGATGAGGACTCGTGGCCGCGCGGCGTTCTGGTGGGCTCTGGTCTGCCTCCTCAGCGCCGGCGGGCTCGGTGCGCCGCGCCGCCCGTACTGCGAGCGCGCAGACGTCGCCTGGCGCGCCTACCGCGCCCCGGCCGCCTTCGAGGCCCGCGTGCAGTCCCTCGCGCGGGACGCCGCCACCGTGCAAGTGAAGCGCGTGTTCAGGAAGCAGGGCCACTGGCCGCGCGAGGACTCTGTGCTGCGGCTCAAGCTGCCGCTGGAGACGCTGCAGTGCAGCGGACGCTTCGAAGTGCCTCTCAAGAATCGCAGGAACTATATCGTGTTCGCGGAACGGCGCGGGCACTCTGCGGTCGCGCTGGGGCCGCCCCTCAAGAGAACTAATAACCTGGTGAAGAGGGTCCGTGCGGTCTACAAGCCCGGCTACAGTGAGTGTTTGTGATGAAATCGTTATCGTGTGTGTGACGCTGGCCACATGGATATTGACCACTTCCGAAGGTATTGGCTGCTGATTCTTTGATCCGGATCCTAATTAATTTGGAGATTCATATGATACAATGTCCATGTGGCTAATGTCCAGAATGCATGCTTTACAAAGTGTAGATTTAGACGATATTAACGGTAATGAGTTTATCGTTGCGATCGTACGTGCTCGCACAGAAATAGAATTTAAAATACAACAAATTGTTGCCAGTTCGGCAACAAATATGCGATAGCAGCAGGTGTATCTTGGAACAAGTAGCCATTATGAGTCCATTTTAGGGCGAGGAGTGAATAGTGGTCGCGGCTAACGTGGCCGACGCAAAACATACTCGTACGAGCCGCAGACGCGAGCTCATTTATGCACCCTTCATAAACGGTCAGTGGATAAGGAAATAGATACAAAGGCTTTGCTGCAAGACGACGTGAACTACGACGCATTTCAAAGTAAACAATTAACGATATTTTTATTTTAAACTTTATCCATCATACGATTAAGGAACCCAAATAGTAACATTACGATAAGTATGTTAACGAAATCCCACAATCCATCATAGGAAGATGTTGCATCAGAAGCACATCAAACTAATTAACTAAAGTCGGATGCCACCTGCCCTATTTTGTACACCAAAGCGAACCACAGCGTTCACAATTAATTCTGATTTATATTACGTCCTATTTAAATTTTTGTAAAATTCTAGAGCACGTGTAAATAATAAAAGGTATTTCTTAATCAATTCGTATTTTCAGACTTTTACAATGTCGGTAGTAAATCAAACACCGGAAGCGGTGCGGTAAGACAAGTGCCAAAAAACGATAAAACAGTAGTTAGTGTAAAAAAAAAGACACGAGCCTCAAAGGCCCGACGTTCCGGCGGTACCAGACATGTCTGAACTGGAGCGTTAAGTGACGTCACCCATTGACTTCGATGATGCCTATCGGATATCGATGACCGACATTTTAATCTGGCATTGTTGATGCCGGAATTGTTGATTTTGGAAACTCTATGTATCTATTTACTATGTCAGTGCGATGCCAGAGAGACGTTAACTTCAATAGATGGGTAACATAACATCGTTATACTTTTGATGACGATTTGTAAGCTAAGTATATAAGTTGAAAAGAAGAGAAATGAAATCAAAATTATATCAGTTATTTGGTTTGATTTGAAAGAAAGAATCATCTTTAGCAACAGTGATATTATCTGGGGTCTTACTGTCACCTCTTAGCACGATTCAAATAAAGCTACACCAACAGCTATCCATCTATTCGCTTTTATAGGACTAATTAATTCACTTTATTTCTTTAACTGAATCACTTAGTTCCCTGATCAAATGCAATCATGCCTGTTCCTAACTCAATTTAATAACAACACCTTTATCTATCTGTCTATAAGAACAGCCCACTAGTTGAAAATCCTTAATTTTTATCATAAATAACTCTTTTAAACCATCGACTTACAATATCAGTGGAAAGGTATAGTGAACTTTCAAAAGAATGGCGCTAGGCTATCGTGTTTACTCTCCCGCTCTGTTAGCAAAATGTTTATCTTCTGGCTATCATCCGTCGTGTAGTGTTACCATCGCGGGCTCTTCGGAAATGGGACAGGGGAGCCAAAATATTGGAGCGATTGGGCCACTTCTCAGCTAATCTTACTAATACAAAACAATCAGTCTTTTCAGTATTTAGTTTGCGTGTTAGTTACACCTTTTGCACAAGCTTAAGTAACGTAAATCTTGATCGTTTTACTGCCAAATACGTTCCATAAGTATTGTCAATATCACCGAATAGCGTAGCTATATTATATTTGTGGTTAAGCAGAACCTTCATTTTGATGTTGGAATTTCCTCCACTTGACTTACAGATATTAAGTTTCAGCAAATAAAATATTGATTATGATCACAGATGTTGTCCATATTGTAATCATAATCATTCATCACTATCACCATCATCAGTCTACTGTCAAACATAAGCGTCTTTCAAAATCCTCAGCTCTACTCCCCCACTTACTACCAACTACCTTGCGTATGTCGTCGCGTACATTAATATTTATAATGGAGTCTCGCAAAGCAGCACAGATGGATACCCTACCCGCGTTCCCTTTGTTAATTTTCGTTTCGCCTTCATACACCATTGTAAATCTGTCTCGATCGTTTTGATGTGCACACCCATACAAACCATACAATTTAGCTGTTTATTACAATTCTTCCTAATCGTAAAACAGTCATCGACGCTTTTGAATGTCTTTAGTTAGATCTCTGTTATACTAATATCTTAATGTTTCTGTAGGTGCAAATTATTAGCCAGCGTTCAAGTCATAACCAGTTACTAGTCTGTCATTATATGCAGAGCAAAAAACTTTTTCCCACGTGCCTGTTCATCACCGCGGCTTATCTACATTTTGAGTGTTAGTTTAAGCTAAATTACATTGAGGCGTTTTGCATTGATGATGAATGAAATGACCTCTATAGAAAATGTTATTCCGGTTTATTTTTGGTCATATTTAGCCATGTAATGATTTCATAGTTTAAAAAACAGTGATATTTCTGTCCGTGTTTACCTACTTTGATTTCGTTCACGTAATTTCACATTAATGGATTAATAAACATTTATAATTATTTTTATTTCTAAAACATGTATCGCTTACCAAATAAACAATACCAAAAAGAAGAATATTTGAAATAAAATTTGCAGTCATTAGTAATTTCTCAGTCTCAGACAGTTGTTTACTTTTACAATGATTAATTATTTTCTCTCGGCTTGTTACGGCCATGTTTATCAGTACCAAAGTGATCTTTTAATTTTTTTAATTCTTTAACAGCACTCTTAGTTTTGTTCCGCCCCAGGTCACCTCAATTACAGCAGTGCCGGTCTGTTGGCTTTACTGTCCTATTAAATATTAACATATGTACGTGAAATTATTATATTTTACGAGCGGTTTTATCTTTACATTTTTACGTTCTAGATCAGCTTCGAGCTAGACTTGCCTGTCCGTGTATGCGTGTGACGCACCGCGTATTTTCGTTCTAGTGACTGAATTGCTATTCATTTTTTCTGTGGAAATAAAGCCACGGTTCTTGAAAATTGGAAACGAGTAGGTTTAGTCAGTCATAGATCTCTGGTGAAGTTGTAATCTGAACAGGTACAGTCATTTGGGAAACTATGAAAAGCGGCGAATAGTCACTTTTATTGAGACATGACACTTTTATTAGGTTATAATTCCTAGAAGACTCAGTAATTTAGTCATGGAATAGAAAAATAATCATATTTTTGAGAATACCTATATTTACAAGACGAGCGACGAGAGATGGTCTCAAATGACAGTGAAATAGGATATTGAATTTAATTAAAAACTTAAGGAACTTAAGAACGTTTTGGCCTGAATGAAGACAAATAAATGACAATAAATATTACAAATTACAATAAGAGAAGACTCATACCAAAAGTAGCTCAAATGTTCGTACAGAAAATTTAGAAACCCAACCAATCCATGGTCACAATAACTCCAATAGAAATTAATATAGTGAATTAGTGATGCGATCAGAGCGTCAATGAGGAGAACAATCGACACCGGATAGAGGCAAGGCAGGGCGGGCGGAACCGCGCATTACAACGAGTAGCGAGGCCGGACATGTACTCACGGTGGCATGCCTCTATATTAAATTAATCAAGTTATCAATGGTGTTTATAATAAAAGTGGTACGACAATTTTTCATGAGATCGCCTAACGTGGATACTGCCTTTACAGATATTCTGCCGCCAATCAGTAGTGTTCTGGTTTTAAATGCACTGTATTATTGCGCGTCATTCGATTTTGTGTTCTGACATGATGTCTCAGTCCATAAATCATATTAATACCATATATAGACTGACTATAGACTGTGCTGATGTCTCATCATGACATGATGTGCAGTGTCACTGATTGTTGATTAGACAACATCAAACTTTATAATATTGAATTCTGGCACATAATGCATTTGTTCTGACTGATCGATTGATTCTGGTTTGAATTGTAAAAGTGCTAATGTAACTAATGTAGTATTTCATCTCATCATGAGCCTGAAGACGTCCACTGCTGAACATAGGCCTCCCCCAATAAGCGTCACCACACATCACCACATTACATTGCTATTTCACCTATTTGTAATAAATTATTTGACTCTGTCTCATACGCGTAAGACACGTTAGTATTTAACTACATCTCTTCAATCTTAGATCAGGTGATGGTAACACGCTACGTCTGGTAATTTAGCGATGATTCAGTATCGAATTCATCTATTTTATCCATAAAGTCATACAAATGAACCCGTCTCGTCCTATAAAATGTTGTATCACTAAAAGTCCATTGGCAGAGATCACTACACCGGCTTGGTAAATACAACTACAAACTAACAACAGGTTAGTATGTTGTAGAAGATAAGAACTATTATTATGTGTAGGTAGACCAGAAAAGGCTTTTCTGTAAGACAAGTAGTTTAGCAATTTTTATTATAATTAGCAAATGTATTAGTTTATCTGGTCATTTATTATGTCTACTGATGTCTAACATCTTAATGCATGGAATTTTCTACTAGTTACGAAATGGTATTCATTACTACTACCATAAATCACCTTAAATATGTTATCTTCAACGAAAGTCAGTAACTAATTACCTACGTACGGTCCGTGACAAATTTTGCTAAACATGTCCCATTACCCAAAAACTTTTTTGATTAAACAGACCTATTCCTCCAGACCTCTATTATTTTTATTGTGTTGAGAAAAGAAAACTGTTGTAGAGCTACATAAAATTTATTCTCCAATATTTCCGTTATATTTTCTAAATTCTTACCGAAACATATATTATCCAAAGTTTCATATCAAAATATCCAGCATAACATGCACCTGTGCAACTTATATCGCAGCTATAATTTAATTTTTGTTTATGTTCGCATAAACTAGTTTATTTCCGTCTACATTTTAACGAAACGGCATCAAACTGGTCAGTAGACAGTGCGGCCGTCTGTCTGCCCCAATATATTCGAATTGTGGATTTTTATCTGTCACATAACGTCGCCTAGGCATTCCTGTTATCCCGATCGGACGACGGTGCGTCTGCGGCGTTGGCTGCGTCTAGACAGTTACCTAATAGTTAGGGTACGGATACATGCTGCTTGATAACGTTGCGGATTGATTACGATTTTGATCTTTCAACGGAACGTTCTTTCTTTCTTTAGATACTATTATTTTGAGCTCAGGGAAGGCGTGACTAAGCTTCAAGACAAGTTCTGATCTTCAGTTTTAACTGTTGCCAGTGAATAAGCATCTGGAAGAATAGTCTACTGAAGAAGTGCGGTCTCTATGAATATTATAAATGTATTTTAGATTAGGTATTTGTCTCACCTCCATCACCCCATACAAGCAAGAAGAGATCTATTTTTTTTAGTTAATACTTATTTATAAATTCTCTATGATCAATACAAACCAGTGCATTATAGTCTATATTTGAATAATATACGGCTGAAAACGTTTGCTGCTCATGCCTCCCTTTTAGACCGCCAATTTGGGCGGCTGCGTACCTCTTGCATCTATCGCCTCCCCGCGGTTTGACCAGAAATTTAGGGACTTGGAAAAACTACATCCTACTTTGCTGGTCGCCACTCGATAACTCAGTTTTAGGTAGAGAAGAACAATGCATGCTTATTTAATATAATTGCTAACAAGTATTAATATAAATACCTCTATGTCAAATTGCAGTCGGTTTGCGAGCCGTTGGTGTATTCCGAGCTTTTGACGAATCTTTATTACTAGACTAAACTCTTAGCGACAGGCAGTACATGACAATTAGCTATTGTTAATTGTTTTGTACATGTACACAGTACAGCTGCATGACTGTGATGCCTAACGGTGTTAATTACTGTTAAGAATTTGATCAGTTTAATTATTTTAGAAACATATAAAAATTGTCAATTACTTTCGGTTTCGAGTTTCAGTACAGAGATATTTTATCATGTAGATAACGGGTAAGTAAAATCCATAATATGGTGCCGAAATTCGAAAATGCGAATAGCATATCGCCAAATGTATAATGCAACGAAAAACCGCGGGAGCCGATGGATACAAGAGACGAGCAGCTCCTCAAAGTGGCTCTCTGTGCGGGGAGGTCTACATTCATCAGTAGACGTCATGCTGTTGATGATGATGAATAATACAGGGAATGTTTGTGATTACGAAGCATTAAACCACGAATGTACGCCCCGAAAATCGTCGTGCTGAAACAACGTAACCACGTGGGTATTTGTTGTGGGTATTTGATGTTCCATAGATAGAGCACCATTTTGAGCGTGGCGTTAAAAATGGTGCTCTATGGAAAGTAATTCATCAGTGGACGTTTCCCAGTTAGTTGATGATGATAATGAAACCATAGACTAGTATAATAAACTAAAGGCTTGAAGACACTGCACTTGTAAAAACAAGTTAGCAATTAATTGTCGTGGGAGAGCTTTTATATCCAATTTATCCATTTACTCCAATTGGCAGGTTCAACGATGCAATTTATTAACTTAATACGTAAGGTTGACGAAAATGGTCATTGCATCAAATTAGAACAAGTCAGGTTACGTGTTCAAATTAAACCTCCCTTAAGTATGCCATATTTCCGTGTACTTAGTCGCGGTGTGAAAATAAGTACCTTGAACCTAAAATCTGCGATCACCAAGAAGACTACCAATCGTAGTGGATAAGGCAATCTTATTATAAGCTTCCAAAGTGTAAGGGAAACTTTCGTTGTGGTCATTGCTTGAATGGGTGACCACTACAAAAAGTGGTATTACTGAGAGTGCTTCACTGTGGTTCGGAGGGGACGTTAAGCCGTTGGTCCCAAATTTTGTCGAGGCTTAAGACAACAGACTAACTACTATTGCCTTACGACAAAATAAATAAATATGCGTGCACATTTCACACAGCGCCATCTAGCCCCAAACTAAACAAAGCTTGTACTATGGGAACCAGATAACTGATATAGTACTTCGATACTTTTTTTTGTAAATACATACATAGAATAAAATATAACACCCAGACACAGAATAAACACCTATGTTCATCACACAAAATATTATCCTGGGTGGGAATCCAACCCACATGCTGCAGTTCAGAAAGCAGAGACAACTGAGCTATCAGGTCAGGCAAACGCCACATAAGAAGCCTGCAAACTCTGACTCCAAGACTTGCTTACACGAGATGTGATGCCATTAAGCCCTTTACCACATTAGTGCGAATTAATAAAACAAAATCGTAGTGCAGTAACGGTTCGCGGCCGGTATGTAAGGCAGAGGCACACGCGACAAAAACTCGCCTTACCATATGCGACGTAACGATTATTGCTGAGAAAGAGAACGATTTACAAATGATTGTTGTTATTTTATAATTCTTGTATATACGGTTTGTTTAGGTAGTACTGTTGTGTTTGACAGTCAGCCGGATAAATGGTATCATCATCGTCATCATTATCATCATCATCATTATCATTATCATCATACAATATTCACTATCTCCATATTTATAAAGATTTATTCA
The DNA here is from genome assembly GCA_963580505.1 of Ennomos erosarius. Classification (NCBI taxonomy): domain Eukaryota; kingdom Metazoa; phylum Arthropoda; class Insecta; order Lepidoptera; family Geometridae; genus Ennomos; species Ennomos erosarius. The sequence goes on along the minus strand of OY756983.1, from coordinate 1,143,822 downwards.
GATTACCTAAATTCAACGTAAGCAGCCTTACAATTATATCTGTGGGATCAAAGACTGACTTTTTATATAATTTTTAACATTAGCTTCATACTCCGGCAAATAGTAAAGTCCTGTAAATTATATCATCGAAAACACACATAATACAGTAACTCAACTCATAAGATTGCACCTACATGAATGAAGAATACAAACTAATCAATATTCCAGTTAACTCCTCCTACATTTCCTTCTTAGAAGCTCAGATTCAACCGAAATCAATGAAAGATCTAACACTAAGAATGTCTCACCTTTTAATTTCAGCATTAAACCGCCTCGATCCGACCCAAACGAACTTTTTTCTTTATTATTGTCCAAAAGGAAGCGACTTGCTGAGTGATACGCGACACATGACGCCACTCGCGCCACAAAACGACGCAAAAGTCACGTCTACCGTCATTGCAAAATAAACTCTAGCAGGTGAGCGACAAGGTTGAGTTTTGTTTAGGCAGGCGGCCGCGGGCGCACGGTCTGTGAACTCCTAAAATAATATTTCAGTCGAACCACTTCACGTGTTACGTAACCGGTGGTATAATTATAAAGCTAGGACGAAGTTTTAAGGCAAACGTTAACGCGAATCGCGTGGTCTCGTGTGTAAAGATGTTCTACATCCGTGTTAGGAACGGGACGCCCGACTTTGGCTCGGATCTAGCTGTCGAAGGCCTCACTGCCTTTACGGCACGCTGGAGGGCCTCGAGGCAACTCCACTCACACCACGTACTGTAATATAATTGCAATACAATTCTAAATTCTCTTGCAATTTTCAATCTAATAAATATTGGGCGAGCGGACTCCAGCACTGCTTTTAATCCAATAAATGTCGGGCGAGCGGACCCCAGCACAACTCTTGACCCAATAAATGTCGGTCGAACGGACCCCAGCACGCTCAATGGTGAGCCTCATTGACCAAGTTACCTCCCAATTTGTCCCAAAGGACATGCAATACCTAAACCTTTTAACAATAACTAAGAATGTTTGTACTTAGAGAATCAAAATCATAGATTCGGGGTCAAATCCAATTGGGTCCCCTCTGCTTGATAGGGCAACTTTTTACTCACATTCTGCAGTCATCAAAGATGACATATTCCGCTAAAGCTAAACACTAGTCGGAAAGATTTGCCCAACTATCTGGATAAGGAAAATCGACTATTAATTTTCGAATCGCTAGAAAAACTCCAGTGCCCCCATATGGGCCGGCGCCGAGACACTCCGATCTGCTGATCTGTACGTGGACAGAGTTTGTTTATAAGTTGGCTTATGTGTGTGCTGAATATGGATATCGGCTGATTCCGAGATAAAGGATATAATGATGAGAGTTTGAAGTTATCTTGACTGATGCTGATTTATAGCTTGAAGCTTGAAGGCGAGTTCAGGCAGCTTTTTGTGTTAGAAAATGTTGAAAGGATTTACAAAAGAGTAGGTGCCTACCTAATTATGTATGGTGAATTTTAACTTATGCTTATATCTAACCAAAAATATTTAAATGAGTTAGTTCCCTATGGCTAATTTCCTACTATTGGAATGTAAGCTATTTGTTTTGCATTTTTCTAACTTGCTTGTTTAGCTTGCATTAAATTGCGAGTGAATCCAAGAGGTGCATTAAATACATATAAATAGAAATAGGTAGGTAAATGATTTAATGATTTTTCTCAGACTCACAAGGCTGAAAGTTATTTGACCAACTAACTACACGTAGTAAATTATATACTCTTTGCAACTAATCCTACAAACTTCAAGCCAGAGACTTAATAATATCGTAGGTACCACAATTAAAGCGTTCGTGTAATTGATGTCACGCGGTGAACTTTACTGGCCCAGAATGCAGGTGGCTGCTTCACTTTCTTCCACGTTTCGTTACCCGACATTTCCACGGCCCGCGCCCTGCAATTAATTCTAAATGTCATATGATTTCGGACGCTTTTGGACGGTGAAAGTGATAAGCTGATCGCGGGATTTGATATCCACTGAAAGATAAGAAACATGAGGTTTTTAATAGACTTGTCACTCGTAAGTTTCTGAATTAACGAGTAGGTATTATTCTTGTACTGATTTGAACTTTCTTAAGGATTTTTTTAGAAGGCCGAGTCGGATTTCAGTGTTTATACTTAATTGAAATTTGCGTACAATTCAACAACAATAAAGTAAGTAAGTTGAAAGTAGATTTAAAAAATGCTTGCTATACATATAAAAATTAATCTGTAAATTACAATCATAATAACCTTGCTTATAACTTAATTCTCTTACTTCACCATTACCTCAACTTCAAAAGACTAGTAGATACGAGACCTCATGAGTTTACTTAAAAACATCAAATCGTTATAAAATGCACAAGAACCCGAAGTTTAGGAAATACTCGAGGTCATTTTGCATTCAACACTAGCTTCACCCAACCGCTTCCGGCTCTCACTCTGCCCGACTGAAACATGCCCATGACATTTTCACATGTGTCACCCAAAACTGCCCATAAGTTGCGTAACAGCAGGTGATCTTTGCATTCATTGCGCTCGCGACAGGATAGTGAAATTGTAGTAATTATCGAGATTAATCGCTTGATGCTGCTGACATGAAGTCTCGTGGGCTTTAATTTACAGGTAATTTATTTTTGCGAGTAATACGATTTTTTTTAAATAATTATTATTACTCCAATCTAAAAAGCAAAAATACGTACGCTCTTTTATACGAATTTCACCAATTCTTTTTTTTCGTCCCTTTACTGTTTTATCTATTGCTTTTTCTACTAACTAGAAACTAATTAGAAAGAGAATTATTACACAAAATATTACTTCTAGAAAAGCTAATCTTTTAATCGAATAATAACCTAATTTCATTGACACCTCAGTGACACAAACATGTCTCAAATAAACTTCTTCATCATCATAACCATCATTAGCCGGAATACATCTACTGCTGAACGTAGACCATAGAGTGCTCCCCCTTAAAGTGCCACTTTACACAAAGACTACTTACATCTTACATACATCCAACGGCTCTCCGCTATTCTGACCAAGGGGGTCACCACAAGGTCTTATAGCATTACTACTTCAATATTACTTCAATCATACATTGAAAATGACATAAAAGTAAGCAGGTTTGATGATGTCACGCTAAATCGTTCACTCAAATACAACTGTCATGTCAAACCTTTACATCATGTTGACACTGACGTGCGATAGTGATAACGCCATATAAAAATGTAGACGTCTCGTTCACACGTGGGAATACTTTATAAGTTCATGGTACGAATTCGAACAATAGTATTGTGGTTGGTTAGATAGTAAGCTTTTGTGGGCGAAACACCTTGATCACATTGTTACGAAAGCTACAAACATTTTATGGCAAAGCACCAGAGCCGTCGGCAAAGACTGGGGTTTAAAACCGAAGCTTTGCCGCTGGCTATACACAGTCATAGTGAGACCGGTACTCACATACGGCTGCGTAGTATGGTGGGCTCGCACAAATCTGGTGACAACAATCGCCAAACTACAACAAATCCAAAGACTGGCTTGCGCCCTGATCTGTGGGTGTACAAAGACGACACCCTCGGCAGCTTTGGACGTTATTCTGGGTCTGACTCCCTTGCACCTGCATATACAGCAAGAAGCAATGGCATCAGCTCTCAGAATTAAATCTACAAGCCAGTGGAAAGGTAATTCACCACTGACTGCTCATAGCAAAATTTTAGAGAAAGCGATGAGAATCATACATGAAGCAAATCAAGGTACGGATAGAATAGCTAGCACGCACCTTGATGGTAGAAGGTATGAGCTGATTACAGAGGAGGATGCTCTGGAAGGTCTCTCACCCTCTTGGAACATGTACACAGATGGTGCAAAAAATAAGGCAGGAGCAGGTTGCGGGTATCATTCGCCGGAACTTGGAATCTCGGACTCCAAAGCCCTGCACAAAAACACCTCAGTGTTTCAAGCAGAGAACATGGGACTTCTAATGGCGGCTAGAGCACTCCTTTCATCGGATGCTCTAACTGTCCCACCACGATCCGATGAGAAGGAAATTCTCATTTTTACCACTGATAGCGCGGCAACAGTCTATGCACTCAGAAGGCCCACAACCAGGTTGAGAGTTCTAGCAGAGTGCCACGCTACTCTCCAAAAGTTGTCTCACAAATGCAGAACAATAGTAAGATGGACAAAGAGCCACGGCTCATGCCCAGGTAACCTTAGGGCAGATTTTCTTGCCAAAGAAGGAACCAAGAAAGAAGTTGGTGTTGACGTCGTAGGGCTCTGCAAACCATCAGCGATGGAAGTGCGGGACTCACTACGTCAGCACACTGAAAAAGAGCACCAAAACATCTGGGATAAAAAGACGGACTGTAAACATGCAAAAGCCGTTTTTCCAACCATTGACAGGAAAATTACTAATAACTTGCTAAAGCTGCAGCGGCAAGATCTTCGGCTTACAGTAGGCCTCATCACTGGCCACTGCAATTTGAACTACCATCTTTATAAGACCGGGGCCACGGATAGCCCCCTATGTAGAGGGTGTCTGAATGAAAATGAGACTGTGGAACACGTGCTGAGATACTGCACAGCTACAGAGGAAGCCAGATACACATCAAGAATGCTGACACAAGTGGACGCACAGCATTCTAGTCAAGATTGTTTGAATGCCTCATCTGCATCAATACAACACCCAACATCAGCACCACTGGAGCAGTTGTGCCAGCAGCCCAGAGCCACACTCCGTTATTTTAAGGAGTTGGGGTGGCTCGGGTAGATGCTGGTAGAGGGGGAAATGCACAATACACCCCAAGCGGGACGTCAGTGCAGGACTTAGCACCCCCACGTAGAATTAGAATTAGAATTAGAATAGTATTGTAACCTTGAAATAATAATGTCATGAAACATGATGGTTTTGTATTAGCTTGTGGTAGCCCAGCAGCTCGTCAGCCCAACAATAAATTAATAATTATAATCAACTTATACTTACCTAACATTAATACAAAAATACAAATAGAGGCAGCATCATCTTAAGCTATTAACACAACCATACAGTCACAATCCCGCACCATACCCACGTTGCTATCAGTAGATTCGCAATACTCAATTTACACGCAGGGTGTCCGCGAGCGGTGGCAATGGCGGCCACCCGGGCCGCTAATGTCCGGGAGATTGCGCCAGCCCTACCGCATTCAACTAACAGGGTTATGCGAATGGTTTTTCACAAAAATTACAGTTTTAATAAAGATTCAAAAAATGTTCAAGTAAGTACCAATTAACGTACAATGTAGGTACTTCTATAAAACTAACAGAAATTATTTTAATAATTATGAGAATTTAATCACCGAAATCATGTAAAATTATGTCTATTTAATATTTATTATGAATTATTTAAAAAATACAATTTTTTTTTTCCTCCTGTAATATGGTGTTTTCTACAAAGAGTTAGAGTTTAATAATTTTTGACTAACATTTAAATTTCATATTTTCAATATTTGATTTACTGGTTACTGTGAATGTTTTAAATAAACTGTGTCAAGCAAATTTAGTTCAAAGAAATTATTTCATTGTGCGTGGCAGCCCTAACACATGACAGCTAATAGGGTTGCAACGGGACCTATTTATGTGGGAATCTCCAAGAACGAGAGAACTTGTTCATGATATAGGACTTAACATAATATTATAATAACTTAATATAGCGATTCGCGTGGGTAAATAAAAAGAGGTGCTTAAGCAGGTTACCTTTGAGCTTGTTCAATTTTTATTTTGATTAAGTATAAAAAACTACTCGTAAAGCAATTATTTTTTCTAATTAGGTCGTTCCTATTAACGTTGCATGAGCTAGTGCCGATTGGTCTTTGCAAACCCATACAAGAAGTCCTTATCTCTCACATATTCAAAATAAATCCATATTTTAACCTATTTTTCATATCCATCGGTTACACTTTTTACTAACTCGTTTATGTGTGCATTTGTATACTTACTTTCGTACTTTCTGAAGTACCTATTCATAAAAGTGCCAAAATCTTATAACTCTGAAGATGATGATGATGGTGATGATTACTTCATTAGGTAGGTACTACTAAAAAGAACTTATACGACTAGAGATTTGATAGTATGATATTGATATGGTAGGTAACAATATACCAACACCTACTTTGGTAACTGAGTACCAGGTTAGCATTAATTGCGAAGAGATCTTCTAACTGCGTTGCGTATGTAAGCCAGATTAGAGTTACCATAGCCATCCCATAACTTAATACACCTACTTCAATACCTCTCATTCAAATGTCATTTCTAGATACCTAATTATGCCTATTAAACTACTCGTACACGCTTCTAGCATTCCTTTCCATTTAAACTATAACTGGAAGACATAGGTCACTACATAGGTACCTAGTAAGTACTACATGTCTACTTAGGTACACCCACTCTCATTGTTCAACATCAGACTACTAGAGGTAGTAGCTACTACGTCCTACTAGTTGTAATTCCTTACGCTAGTCACATAGTCTAGTCGTACCCTAATATGTAAGGACCGACCTCGGTCGTGCTTTTATTGAGTGGTCTAAGGAGAATGAATACGCGATTTGATTTAAAACAAAAGGAAACAGAATGTGGCAAATTATTTCCCATTACGTATAGTCATAATTGAAGCCTTAATTGACTTTAGTCAGGTTTCAGGTGGCTATCGTTGTTTGCTTGACTCCAATTTTCTTACGATTCCAAAAGTTCTAAAATTTTCATTTGTACAGGTTTTATGCATAAAGTATAGTCAGTGATAAAAGGTCGCCTAGTCACAGTTTATCATAGATTTCAATTAATTATTCCCAGATATTTTGAGATTGAGTCATTTTGGGTTTCATACGTTACGGTTTCAGCCATTACGAGACAAAGACGTTATGAAATCAGGCCATTTGATTAGTTTGTAACGAACCGGACGCATTTTACATATTATTTTCAGTTCTACAGAATTCCATGTAGACAGTAAAAAGACAGACACAGACAGTAATAGACATTCTATTTCAAACAAGGGTAGTTTGCTACGAAGTAAACTTGTTAAGTTTTGCTATTTTACGCAAACATACATTTTCGTACTCCCATGTGAAAACATTCTGTCGGTGATGCCAGCTATCGAAGTTGTGATCGAGATAATGTACACAGCAGCAAAATCAGAAGTACTGCTACAACCCGCTCGCTCTTATCCCTTGCACCTTACCAACCCGTTCTAATCAATCTATCACATATAGACCTACCGAGTGACATTAACACATTAATCCTATCCAGCTCCAACTAACAGTTTATTTGTCCAGCTAACTGATCTGCGGCACTTTGAACATTTATCACAAAGTATGAGGAGTTGTTGGTTTTTGTATGAACAGTGAGGCTACCACAAGCTAATACAATACCATCATGTTTCATGGCATTATTATTTCAAGGTTACAATAATATTGTTCGAATTCGTACCATGAACTTATAAAGTATTCCTGCGTGTGAACGAGACGTCTACATGTTAATATGGCGTTATCACTGTCGCACGTCAGTGTCAACATGATGTGAAGGTACGATATGACAGTTGTATTTGAGTGAACGATTTAACGTGACGTCATCAAAACTGCTCTGGCTCTGCAACATTAAAGTATTCTTACTTTCATGTCATTTGTCAATGTATGATTGAAGTAATAATGCTATAAGACGTTGTGGTTGCCCCCCCCCCCCAAAAAGCGAACTGGTATATTATAGTAGGTAAGGCTACTTGTAAGATAACATTATTATTAGGACTTGGTTTGCCAAAAGCAAAGGATTGCATTGTTTTGGTTTGTACAAAAGAGAGAAGAAAATGAGACTCTTTTTATAACACGGCCAGACAAACAAGCAGATGGCCCGCCTGATGGTAAGCAGTTGCCGTCGCCTATATACACCTGCAACACAAGGGGCATTACCGATGCATTGCCTACCTTTAACATATACGGATTTTCTTCAAAAAATTCAATTAATGATTCAATAATAGACCAAATCATTAGGATCACTATTATGTATCAATAATTTTCACGAAATGTATCATACCATACTAATAAAACATGTAAATCGGTTGAGGAAGTGCAAAATGTAGGAGAGGACTGCTGCACAGAGGTCCACTGGACTTACGAAATCTCCCAAGCTGAAACGGGAGTTGCTTCGTTCAATTCGTTCACTGGATTAATAAACATAACCAAAAAAAACCTCGTCATTTGCATTGATAATGACCTAACGACTATTATAACACTCAATCAGTCGTTGTTAACATCACCTTGTACTATCGATGAGATGATGAGTCAACCAGATGAAATAGCGTAAGATCGGTGCCAACGTCCCGATACTTGGAATCGGATAAGTTCGCGTAGTAAACTGAAAGCGCCTTGAAGATTGAAGTAAACAATTCAGTGAATTTATTGTGCCAGTGAGGTTTTGTAATTAAATGTCTTTAAAATGAAATCAAAGAGTATATGACTAAAATAAATAAGACGTTTTACATGTGACTGGCTTTAAAGCTCAATTGGTAGGTTAGTTAGCTCTGCCTTCTGATTCTTCTGGACTATAGGTTGTGGCTTCGATTCCCACCCGGAACAAACACTTGTGTGATGAACATCGATGTTTGTTCTGTGTCTGGCTATTATATTATACTAGCTTTTGCCCGCGGCTTCGCACGCTTGTATTATATTATTTTTACGTTATAGTCTAATACCAAACAACAAAATCCAATAAATCTTTTCGAAGCTGAGCACAGTAACCTGTATTAGCATAGGTATAGGTATAACGCAAGCATAGCCGTGAGTGGAAGCTATTTAAGCCATTACCTAAAATTAAATGTTTTGAGTCTAATATAGATTTATAACAGTAAAAGAAGTTTCAAACAAAAAACTACAATTTTATAAGTACCTCTTCATATGTAATATCATCACAAAAAGAAATCATCATCACTTCACTCAGGTCTTTAACAGAAGTTTCAGTAAATTTTGTTTAGGTAGTAGTTAACTAAGCAGGCAGGTACAGTTTAGAAAAATATGGAAGAATCACACACGATGATCCTGTTTTGCTCAGTTTTACATATTATCCGCGCGCTTTTTGTTCTTTTTACCACATTTTTTTTACCTTCTTAAGTTTGGTTCCATACGAATTGAGTACCTAATTCCCTACAAATAAGATAGTTACTTACCTACTATATCTAACTATAACCTTCTTGAAGTAACCGTGTAATCAATCATTTTCTGCTCCCGTGGTTTATTTAAAAGCCCACAGATCTAAAATATTTTAACTATTAAAAACTTATTTCAACATGCAAGAAGAAGAAGAAGAACAAATCAAAAACAGTCAAAAACGAACGTTACGCGCCATGTTGCTAATTCGAGGATACAATTTTATTGCCATAATGAATACCTACATATTATTATATCTAAGTAGGTACCTACCCTTTTTAAACATTTTTCATCAAATATTTCGTATCATTGGCTAAATACAAATAATAACACCTCCGGCTTACTTTAATGCCAAAATAAAAAAGGTTTTAAAATGCGTAGCAAATGGTAAGGGTATATAACTTAAGTAGCTATATCAGGTACCTTAAAACTTCCTTGGGGTCGATCAAGAATGTAGCAGTAGCGCAAAAATAATTTTATCTACCTAATTAGAATGGTAACGTGTAGAAGTTTATGTAAATAATATATTTTACCAGATCGCCAATAAAGAACATTGCTCCCGCCAAAACCCTATAAATCGAAAACTTGAATAAAAATGTAAGCTTCAATATTGGCTAAGTATGATAATCGCGTGAAGCCTTATGAATAATTATAAAAAGTCTAAGTACCTACCCTTTTAAACAGTTTTCATAAAATACTTCCTATTGGCTAAATACAAATTTTGTCTAATGCCAAAATAAAAAAGGGTTTACAATGCGTAGCAAAAGCAAGGGTCAATAGGCACAGATTACTGAATATGGTACTACTAAAGGTTAAGCTATAGGTACTATAAGTACAATTTTAAATACATATTTCGAATGGTAACGCGTAGTAGATTTTTGAAAACTAATACATAATACCAGATCGCCAATAAAGAATTTTGCCTTCGCCAGAACCCAATAAATCGAAAACATGAATAATAATTTAGTTATGTTTCAATATTGGCTAAATATGATATCGCGTGAAGCCTTAAAACTTATAAAAAAAGTCTAAGAAGTTTTTAGTTTTCTAAATTCCTTGTTCTCTGTTTCATGCTCATATTCAAGAAGGTTCTCATACCTATCCTCTTTTTTAGCTTGGACCACAAATTAACTAAAAAACTTATCTATATATGACTTCCTTGGGTATAGGTACTTACATAATGAACACATTGTTTTTCTCTAATCTGCATTGCATTGAGCGCAGACGAAGTTATCGCGTGATGTATTTCGCCGTAGCCCGAAAAGTGTGATACACTGCCGGTAATGCAGGCGCGCCGATTGTCATTTACTGTTTTTTGTCTTTTAAGTTATAAATAAAAACATGCATTAAATTACTTCCTTATTGCTTAGTGCAGTGGGAATTGTTCAGAATGAAATAAAAATGACTGGGGTTCCGTACTCAAAGGGTAAATCCTTATTACTAAACCTCCGCTGTCCGTCTGTCTGTCTGTCTGTTTGTCTGTCTGTCGGTCCATCAGTCAACAGGATGGACTCATAAATCGTGATAGTTAGACTGTTGAATTTTTCACAGATGATATATTTCTGTAGTCACTATAACAACCGTGATCCGTATTCAAAACGACAGATAAACAGACAAATAAAAAAAATTGGGTTTACTTCATTTTGATAAGAAATTATAAATTAAAACTAATAAAATTTATTTTTGTAATCGCAAATAATACTCTCACAGTTTGTTAAACCTATTTATTCGCCGACATGCAATATAACGCTACTGCTTCCTCCATTTTATTTAGCCCACGTCGGTCGCGCAGCAGGCAAAAAAATTGACTGTGTGTCCAGGTTGGGGCGCTACCAAAACATCGAGGATAGTCAACAGAGATATTTTTCCGCGCCAACTCAACACCGAAAGTTCGGGCTTATATGAAGCCGCGCCATAATAGTAACAGAGTTTTTTTCTTTAATCTGTGCATCCGGATAAACCCGAAATAAAATTACCGTCAGTAGCAGTGTAGCAGAGTAAAATTTTTTTTCTCTCATCTATGGTTAGTAGCCAAAATATAACTTACCTTTTGACACTGGCTAAATACCTACACTATGTGTGGACCCAAAATATAAGAAAAAAACTTACTTTGAGGCCTTCAAGCGGCCATCTTGTTTAAATCCCGTTCCGTTTCATAATGAAATCTACCTACTATAAGCTGTTATGTATCAGTGATTGATTCTGTGGTATACAATAAAGAGTTTTTGTATTGTATTGTATTGTATTGAAATCTTAATTATTTTCACCAAAAAAAATATTAACAATATTTAAAATTTAATATATCCTATGTTTTGCGCCGGGTTTTTCTAAGCTTATTAGTGAAAACCGCATGAAAATACGTACAGTATTTTCGGGCTTGTGCCGTAACAAACAAACAAACAAACAAACAAACAAACAAACAAACAAACAAACAAACAGACAAAATGTCTAAAAAGTAGCTTAACGTGATCAGCGAAAAATTTCAAGCCAACCTGTGTCATTTTTTTTTCGATATCTTGCATTTACAGATTTTTTTATCTCTACAGTTTTATTATATGTATAGATTATATTCTATGTATGTAAGTATTCACAAACAGAAAAGTATCTATGAATTCTATCAGTTATCTGGTTGCGATAGTACAAGCTATGCTTAGTTTGAGGCTAGATGGCGCTGTGTGAAATGTCCACACATATTTATCCACAGATATTTAAATGACGTGACGAGCTAGGCGTTCACCCGATCTTAATTTACAACCTATAAAACGAACTGTATCCTTTTCTTACGCTTGGAAATTCTAAGGTTAAATAAGACAGGATTTTTCTCTCGGTCTATTTCACGTGAATGAAAATGTTAACTTTACCCTCGTTACCAGATCCACTCGATCTACCGTAACTCAATCTTTATATAGTATCCCTTCCGGTGGCTCCGGACATCTAGACTTCACAAAAGCTAGACTAAACATTCGCCGACTACGCACAAACAATCCAGAAAGGAATCCGAGCATCACACGCAGTCTGTCTTGTTCTTAGAATTTAGTTTTAAGGCAAATATGGTGTGATTTTGTAATTTTGTAAACATGGAAGAATAGAATACTTAAACTTGATTCAGTTATTTTACAGATTTAGTATTTATTAATATATCATAATTTCAAACTAAGATATTAAGGAATGGCATAGCCTGGTACGCAGGCTGCGGCATATTCGAATAAAAAAAAACGTAAATCACGTCAAAATCGGAATAAGTGTATTGTAATCGTAACCTATAATGATTCAATGAAAAATGCATCAAACTATTTCTTTGATCATCGTCTTTCACTGGTGTATTTAAAACTAATCAGCGACTGCAAGCGGTATCATGTCAAACTTGTTATATGTATTCTAAAAAACTTGTACCAATGTTGTCCACCAGTGATTTTCACCAAATCAGTTCTATAATGATGCATCAATCTAGTATACTGATGTATTATTCCAGTATACTGATGCATCATTCCATTGTACTGACGCATCTTACTTACCACTGTATTGACGCATTCAGTTCAGACAGCGCGTTGAAAGCAATGATTAGATTCATGGATCAAAGCTTCGCACCTAATATATTTATTGAAGAAAATAATAGACTTGAGAGAGACGAAAATAGAATCTAACAGATGAAAATGTTTATTATACCTACTACTGAAATAAGAGTTAGCGAAGTTAAAGATTGAAATCCACATAATGTTTTCAAGTGTGTAACAATCAAACATTCTTAACTTTTTTTATGTGAATGATTGACGTGACGAGCCAGTCGTTCACCTGATGTTAAGCAACACGGCCGCAAATACCAGTTGCAGTGTCACTCGGAACTTTAAAATAATAAAGTTTTGCGTGATACTGCACTGCGCACGTCATCCTGAAACATCACACAGTTTAGTAATCAGTTTACTACACTGTGTAATCAGGTTATAAAGTCTCATTTGCCCAGTAATTTCACAAACTACAATGCCCTTCAAACTGGAACACAATAGTGCTTGCACACTACTGCTTGGGGGCAGAATAACTGTCAGAGCGGTGGTATCTACCAAGACGAACTTTGCAGAAAAGTCCTACCACCTAGTTAAACTAAATAAATAACGACATTAAGGTCAAACTATGCTATAATTTAGTACCCTAAAGGAAGTAGTGACCTCAGTTTTGATGGATCCAACCGCTTGTTTAGCGTAATCAGCAGATCAGTTTTAATTTAAAGGGAAAAGTATCTTTAGTGATTTAAAACCCTGTACATCAAATATGTTTCCGTGTCAAATTCATTATTTACATCTAATAAAGAACACCCTCACGACACTGTAACAAACTGTAAACTAGATCGTCCGTTGAAACTAGTCTAAACATAATTCGCGCAAAGCTCGCAAGTTTTAAATAACTAGCTTCTGTAAAATGAGGCTGAAAACGCGTATTTAATATAAACAGACGGGTCAACGTATTGTAGCGTTCGGCGAATTCTAAATCACCTTCGACCATGATCAAGGTAAGAGAAATTGCTATAGATTAGGTACGCCAGAGCGTGCTTTTTAGGGAGTCAGGAAGTTTACAAGTAATAGACGGGCCCGATAGCTCAGTTGGTAGTATCCCTGCCTTCTGAACTGAGGGCTGTGGGTTCGATTCCTACCCGGGACAAACATTTGTGTGATGAACATAGATGTTTGTTCTGCGTCTGGGTGTTATATTGTATTCTATGTATGTATTTACAAACAAAAAAGTATATAAGTATTATATCAGTTATCTGGTTCCCACAGTACAAGCTATGCTTAGTTTGGGGCTAGATGGCGCTGTGTGAGAAAAAAAAAAAAAAAAAAAATAGTATCGCCCTGTAATTTAAATGCTTTGTACTTTTGCCGCCCATAACATACTATTTGGTTCAGATTAAAAAATGAAGTTTTTTTCTTTTTTCTTTTATCTTTCATGTGCTGTTTGAGGATTTCAGTATCTACGTTTATCTTTCAAGATTTCAGAGAAGTGATAATTATCATTGTTGGTTGTAATAGGACAACCAAGCTGTTCTATCTATTAGCCCAGCTAATATAATACAATATATTATTACTGTATATTTGTTTAATTCTTCTTGTATAATTTTGTAAAGTAGTTCAAAAGATTTTGTTTCACCCATAATATGACCTATCTCATTTTTACAGTTTTCGTGATCCATTTGTTAGCTTTGTAAGCTTTTATTACTTGTTGTTTGCATTGTTTCTATCATTCCATCTATCAATCATTTTCATTCATCATCATCATCATCAACAGCCTGAAGACGTCCACTGATGAATAGGCCTCCCCCAGGGAACGCCACTTAGAGCGGCTGCTCGCCTCGCCTCATTTTCATTACTCAAACCAATTTCCTCCGAATTGCGTGTTTTTATTTATTATAAGTACTTGGTTCAAGCTCGCTTTGCAACAACGTTCACTTATATAATACTTAGGAACACATTTCATATACTTCAGTTGAAATTGTGAGTAAAACATGATCGTATCAATTATGGCAAGTTATAGCAACTGCAATTTACGTCATAATATGGTTTGTGATATTCGCCATCTCCTCCAAATAATATTTGAAATTTCTCTGTAATATTCTAGTCACTAATAAACCTATCTGTTTTATTCGTCTGATCTGTCTTATCTTTCTAAGCTTTCCCATTGCATTTGCTTTGCTGTGTGACGTTAAACAAATCAAAGCCTAACGTAGTTACAACAAACATGCAAACGTATAGATGTAATAATTACCGATATTTCAGCAGTTATTCCGGGAAGCCGAGCGGCCGGCGCCAACATTTTATAATATGTAGTATGTTATCTATGTAGTCGGCATGTGGATCGGTAGACAAACATAGGTGCCTACTACATAGTGCTCGCCTGAGGTAAACATTATGAGGAGCCTCTTGGTACTGCTTTGAGGAAGTTTACAGGCGTTTTATAGTCAACTGGCGTGTGATTTTGTGCGTTCACAATTTCACATGCAAGTATAAATTATTTAGAAAAAACAAAATGTTTTGAGCGTAAAGTAGCAGATTCCAAATTCTTTTTATTTATCAATGTAGGTACTCACTGAAAGCTCAGTACGAAGCCGGCCAGCGCAACAGGTGTCCGTACCCCGTTGACAGCCTTCTGACCTTTCGCGCCGCCTTCACCCACTTCCAATGAACTCATGAAATTGCCCCGTATTATCGAGGTACTTGATACTCGGCTCGTATTGTAGCCCTGTGATTATCTGCCTCCAGTCAGGTTGTTATCGGTTGCAAGTTAATTTAAACTCTAATATCCATTATGAGATTTAAAGTTACGCTAAAATGCGTTTAAATTCAATCGTATTGCATTACTTTGTAACAATAGATGAAGGTAGGTACAAAATAATTCTGAATTAACAACATTATAGACCCGTTACATGGGTACAACAATATTATAACAGAGAAAATGACAGCGTATTCTTATAACTAAAACCAAAATTATATTTATACTTAGTATGCCCTTTGTCCATTTTATAGGCTAATACGGTAACCATTTCCCGTCAGGAGAGCAGCCTAAGATAAAATCGTTTTGTATCACAACTGATGTAACGCAAATTGAACCGGTATCTTGTAAGCGATACGGTCGACGAGGGAACATAAGCATGTTCCCTCGTCGACCGTATCGTCACTTAACCATCAGGTGAGACCGTGGTCAAATGTTAACCTACCATTGGTAATTTTTTTGCCAATAATCGAAATGGCAACAAATCAATCACCTTTTTAACATCGTAACAAAACTGCTCTAGGGAGTTTTGGCGGGAACGCTGAAAAGTTCACGTCGTTGCATTGTATTATTTTTCAAACAGTTTGCTTTTTCCAGTGTTAATGTTTAAAATTGGTGGCGTTTTACGCATTAAGTGCTGAATTACGAGCATAAGTGAGTGAAAGTGATATAATGTGGTGAAACGTGATTTTTCGTGTTGCTTCCAAAACTCCATAGAAGCTTCTAGTAAAGTTGCCACCACTTTGCTAGAGCATGACTTAGACTGGACTATGACTACCTGACTTAGACTGGACTATGACTATGACTAGGACATGACTTGGCGTGAAATATATTATAACACGATGAAAATATAATACTTGACACTGGCTAAATACACTATGTGTGGAGCCAAAATATAAGAAAAAGACTCCAGGAACATGTCATGTTTTGGAAAACGTCATCCTCAATTTAACACATCGTACTGAAAACGAGAGAAAATGGTAGAAATATATATTTTTAAAACTTGCACAGAACGCAGTAACAAATCCCCTGAAACATCATCCCCAGACAATAGCTTGCTCAGTTTAAGCTGTAAACCGAACAGAGTTCAACTATAAATACAAGCGCATAGCTACTCGCGCCACTTTCAGCCGAGTGCGTCTAATAATACGCGCAACTCATCGGCACCCTGAGTAATAGACTATTGTTGCATCTGTCAATGCGACAAGCAACATACATTTCAAATATCGAGCATAAGAAATGAATTGGTGAAAATGATATCCTGATACCACGTAGGTCAGCAGGTCATAACTATTTTGATGGTAAACCAGCACGTAGATCTTTAATATTATGTTATGGTTTAATTGGAGTGCCCTTTGAACCACCATCATAATAAAAAAGTTAATGATATTGTGCCTGTTCCATCGCCATGTACAACATCTTCCCTGAAAATAGATAAGTACGCCATTTCATTTTTATTGATCCATATTTCCGGGTAAAATAATTTTACGAAATAAAATAATAAACAAATAGTTAAGGTTTTACTCTTAAATATTAGTATAGGGAAGTTATTATAAGTTCCCATGAGACCAATAAACGACTTCGCCTTATTGTAATCTATTTGCACCCGTATAGCTTCCTACATTAAGTATAAGTAATATTATTATAGTCCAAAGAATGTTCAAAATACTTGTAAAACTCTTTAATGAATTGGATCCTGTGATAAGATATATTATAAAAACGCTGCAAGAGTCAGAGATCATTTCCAGATGAGTTAATTTCTAGAAATTATCATTTTTGGTGCTAATTATTAGTTGTGCTCCAAACCCGCTGGGAACTGCACAAGTTTAGCTTGCACAATTTGTTTAGATTTAGATACACGTCAATGTGTCATCAAATAAACAAGTACATACAATGGTCTTCAAATGTATTTCCGACAGGTAATACCTGTACACCGCCCGCCCACAGCCACCCGCGCCCGCCCAACCGCTGACGGCCGTAGCGTCGAAGTCTAAAGGACGTAACTATGACGTTTCTCACGCGTGTTAATTGCAAAAAAAAATTGTGACTAAGACACAGTTTGTCTCTACAAATACAAAATAATATTTCGAACATCTGAACGAATATCTTCGATGGCTAAACGAAGGAAATATACATGTATTTTCTACGCTAACAGGGAGCGACTGAGAAGCAGTGCGGCTTCAGTATAAAAAGGTACTCAATAGCAGTAAGCACAGTGTACATTATTTTATACGATTGAGCTCCAAATCGCATGATTGCATACACCGCCCGATACACGTCTCAACTTTTTTTAAATGCTAAAATAGTCATACACACAACTTACCTGATGGTAAGTGACGAAGTTGTCTAAGGAGGAACACGTTGGCAATTTGTTGACCCAATTTTTCAATTGCTAAAGAAGAATTCTACATTCAATTCGTTAGATGGGAGTCGCAACTTGTCTCCACACGATACTTATAGAGTCAACCACAGAGCGTCGCACCTCGAAGTTTATTTTTTTTCATGCCCTGTGGAGTCAACAATCACGTGAGAGATTGAGTGGTGCGTAGAGTACTTTAATGGTAAAATACAACGCATACATTACCTACTGCAACAATACGCGACTTCTCAAGGATACTGAAAATGTTTTCATATTGTTCTTTGATTATTTACAAAACAATGGCCAGTAAATATACACAATAAAAATTACCGGAAATAGTGTAACTGCAAGACGTGGGATAAAAAGTCATGAGACTGAGGCACCTTAAGTATAACATTTATTGACGGGCCCGATAGTTCAGTTGGTAGTAGCCCTGCCTTCTGAACTGAGGGCTGTGGGTTCGATTCCTAGGACAAACATTTGTGTGATGAACATAGATGTTTGCTCTGTGTCTGGGTGTTATAATGTATTCTATGTATGTATTTACAAACAAAAAGTATCTAAGTATTATATCAGTTATCTGGTTCCCATTGTACAAGCTATGCTTAGTTTGGGGCTAGATGGCGCTGTGTGAAATGTCCACACATATTTATTATTATTTATTAATCTTGATAAGGATTTTCAGTAGGTAACGAACGAGTGCTTTATTAAGTATTTTTTACTGCATCTTTATGCAATGTTTTGGCACTTGTTAATTGGTCTTGGAATAATAATGGACGATGCAGTTTGAAAGCTCCTTGCATGCAAAAGGGTGTGTCCAAAGTTAAGGCTAAAATTAATTATTTACCGGCAAATATTTTTTTTTAAACATTTTATAGATTGACTTGATAGACTTACTGAAATAGTGTGTGAGTCAACGTACAGTCCACACCGTTGGGCCTAAGAACTTAAAATTTAAATGGCGTCATCCATTTTATACCATCGGAGTGTAAGTATAATTATACAGGTACTTTTCTACTACAAAAAGTGATATTGGAAATCATTTGTAAATTGATGGATATAAACAGCCACTAGTCTATAGCACATCTTTTAAAACTTTTTCTCTAATTATCAATCTCATGATATTTTCCAGTGGATTGTTTCACGGCTGTTTAATTATCCCAAATCGATATGAAGCTGAAAATATGTAGCTTTCAAATTAAAATGACATGAAAATTAAATAACAAGACGATGTCAAAAATAGTTCTGAATTTCGCTTAAAAATCGTCTTCCAGATTTTTGAAATAAATATTCTAGGAAACTTATTTTTACACTTGCTTAAAGGCTCTATAGAATCGTATAGTATTAATAATATTTGAATGTTTAATCCGTTTGCAATAGCTCGTTTATTTCATTTTGTATCAACTACAAAACGGCTAGGTTTAGAGTTGTAACAAAAAGTTCTGCGCTACGGTCCGCTGCATCGACTATCGATTTCATCCGCACTGGCGCTCATTAACGAGAATCGATTACAAAAACATGACCTTAGGATGATCTTTAACTTTGAACGAACGTTGAAAATTTACTCTGCTGGGAAAATATAGCATTTGAAAATGTATGGACATAGTATAGCAGGTAATCTCGGGAAATGGGCCCCTGATAGCACTGGCACTAGTTGATATTGTATAATAATATTGTATTACTGTTCCAACGAGCTAATCATAGTAGTATGTATGCAAAATTTCATCCAAAATCGTCTACTTATTTGTATGCTAAAGAACCGAAACTAAAACAAAACAGTAATAAACCGATACCGAAACAAACCAACAACGTTTCAGTTTTATAAATAACTAGGTAGGTAATATTGGTAAGGCAGGTAGTTTAATTATTTATTAATACGATTCAGTAGTTAAAGATATCAGCGTATTAGTATCTTTACGATATTGAAGTTTAGGGATAAAATAGAGAAAATAATGTATCAATAAATTTTTTTTCACAATAACTTCTTGTAAATATATAAAATTTTATTATAAACTCGCTATCCTTACATAAAAATAATAACATGAAGAATATATCACATTCAGTTCATTCTTAAAACCATCGTTCATTAAATACCCGGCAAGGTTGATAATAACTATAAAAGGGCACTTTTTCAATGCATGGTGATCGTTAACTGCTAGCGCCACTATGGCAATTAGTGACAGGCGAGTGCTCGATGTTTCCGGTCGATAAAAAACGGACGGTACAGACAAGACGACGAGACAACGGCGGTGCGGGGTAACTTTACACCTGGCAGTGTAGTGATTGGGGCTTATCGATGGTTAGCGTGGTAAAATGGTGATAATTAGAAAAGGCCATTTTATGTTTTTTATCTTTTAACTAAATAATGTGATGTAGCATAAGGTTTACATCCTATTATGTATATTTATGCTTTGTTAACTTGAAACACTACCAGGTGCATTAATTTTGTAAAGTTAAAGTTTAAATAACGAACGGGATTTCAACCAGCCTTCGACTGCCTTTTTTAGCCAGGACATGTTTTTTAAGCTAGCGTGAAAAGTCGAACTTTGACCTTCACCTTAACTTTTTCAAACAAATACAATTTAATCAATTAATAAGTTGGGGTGCGTTGTGAATGTTGTGATATTGCTATAATGTTTTACCTATTTAAAAATGCATGTTTCGATTTCATGTGTAAGTAAGCTTATAAAATTTGTTTAAAAAATATAATTACCATGAATCAGAAAACTTCTCTTAAACAAATTTATGATAAACGGTTCATATCACTATAGACTTTGAAGATATAGATATCCAGACTCTTCACTAAACATAGGCAACTCCATCACCCCTGACTCACACATTTCGGCACAATTTTTTATCAAAAGACCCACGAGTGTTGTCAAAAACCTGTCCATCTGTTTGAAAACTTAAACTAATGCTTACTGACATTTGTTTACGCACAAAAAGTGCTAATGGTGTCTATAATTAATAATTTTCTAGTAGATATTGTACTATATCTCCTGAGATTAGTGCCCACCAGTTGTCTAAATATTTGTAAAATAAATAATCGGCTTCATACCGTTGCTATTTCGAAATAGTAACTGTGGTTAATTTAAAAATCTGTAGTATTTGTAAACAGTACGCTAAAAATCAAGACCAAGGCCAATAATTGGCATTCCATGCAGTTTTTCGTGATGATTTATTACTAAAAGCTTTGATAAAAATAGATCTTAATTTTTCAAGATGTTAATGTACATTTTATGAGCAAGGCAATGATATCTAATTGACTTCTGAAGAATTTAAAATACTCAAAAATAAACGTGCACCATTCAGTGGCTCTCTATTACATATATGCCTATATTTGTGTAGGTAATTACTTTCAGAATGGTTCTGGAACAATTGCGTGAAACATCTCAATTATGATTGTAGGTACACTCATCAAGAGTTGTATTCGAATTTGGCTCTTGCATTTGTTTTGTGCCAAAGCAAATACTTAACCCACTGAGAAATAAAACTCAACAATCTGCTATAATAAGTATCGCCCACACCACAATCAAATTTCGTTTCAAGTATATCGGTAATCAACGGCAATCGAATCTGTCAGCGGCTACTCGACTCAAGCCACTTGAAGATATCGAAATAATCGAGAATCGATCAACGGCCAACACTACTGCACTTAGAATACTTAAGAAGCTATAATACAGATACGCAATTTGGTGTCTTGTCAAAATACCTATTATTAATAATATCAAACAATTTAATGCATCTAACCATGACAACCATGTGTCAGTTTATAATAATTATACTATATTCCGCCAGAGTAGGTTAGTAGTAGTACATAAATGAATACAAAACCAGTAAATAAGTAATAATGTAACAATGAAGAACAAAAATATTCTAATCATTATAAGGATGATAAGTAAATTTCAAGATTTTACACACACGATTAGTTTTGAGGTAATTACTTTGGAAATGTCTGGCTGAAGGCCAACAATTACACATTATATAATACTACTCATAACCATATTATTAATACAATAATGTAAACACAAAATATCCACAATATTCGTAATGTATCAGTAAACGTATGAAACTGCACGTTATAAAATAGATTGCTACCCAATACTGTAAATAATCAAAATGCCATAGATTACCTATAAATCAGAATGGTACGTGTTTATTAGCTATAAACACCTTTTGAAAATAGCTTGTTCTAATGATCGGTAGTGATATATAAATAAGTGTTATGACTTATGATCAGTTATGATCTATGAAATGGGTTTGAATGTAGAGTTTAATCCTTTATACAGATTTTATGTCTGATTTTAGGTTAACATCACTTTCATGTTTGTAGAAAAAGTTCAGTACAGTTTCAACTGAGATTTAACTACCTACTTTAATATTGATGTCTGAATCTTGTAAGCAATTTTTATAAAAATCAGTTTATCTGTCAAATCATGAAAACCGTAACAAGATACAATGAATAGTTTTAAATTTATAATGTTCACGCAAATAAACATTTTTAATCGTTCAATTAATGAAATTTGACACGAACGGTTTTTTTACAATGATGTTATGCGTAATGCGTCACTAATCACATACCATTATCGAGATATCCCAAACCGATCACGAGCACAATCAAATTGATTTATATTCATTTGTCGACACATCTTCAGCCTAAAGAAAGGCCGTCGTATATCGTTAACCGCACACAAACGGACGCATCAAAAGGAGGCTACCATTATCCCAAGTCGTTATTCGACGTGTAAAGATTTACACAATTGGTGTAAAACAAACAAAAATATATATATCGGTCGGTCGTCTCCCCCGAGCCGTTAAAAGCGAATTATGTCTTTAATCAGTCTCGTGGAGGCTGTTTTATGATAGGCATTAAAGTGCGCGCGTGTGGGGTCGCTGAACTTTGACGAAAAACTTTGGCTAATTATGGCTACTAATTAATTTTGTTGTTACAAAGTTATAGTTGTGTTATAGTTTGCTATAAAAATAATCGTATTAAGTTGATTTTTGAGTGTGTTTTATGATTGATTCCATAAATATTATTATTACATCATAAATAAACAGTTTATTTACAAGTTGTAATACCACAGATACATAATGTATGAATAGCTATCAATAAAATAAGTAGATTCTTTCTTAAGCTGATTTTATATCGATTTTCCTCTATTTTAATATAAATGCCATTTTTTGTAATAAATGCTTATCTTCTTACATCATTATTTTAAATACCTAATTAAGTAATTATATTAATTGTTGTGTTTTTTATATTATTTTATCTTGTCATACGTTATTCTACAATACCTACCTACTCTATTATATTATAAAAATTACAGAGTTACTTAAAATTTGTAAAATCTTGATATTTATGCAGTTTCTATCGCCCCATACCTTTATATCCCTATTCGCAATCCAAACCTCTTTGCTAGAAAGGCATATTCATCATCATCATTAACAGCCTGAAGACGTCCACTGCTGAACATAGGTCTCCCCCAGGGAGCGCCACTTAGAGCGGCTGCTCGCCTCCTGCATCCATCGGCTCCCCGCGGCTTTCACCAGGTCGTCGGTCCACCTAGTGGGCATATTAATTTAAAGGCATATTAATTATTTATTTTAATTATAATGCAATACATAGTAATTTTAAACAATGCAATTGTATTTCCTCCGGAATGCACCGTGTTAGCAATATTGGCGGAAGTTCAAGAGATAAGACGTTTAGCTAAATTGAAACAATAGAATGCAAGTCCACAGTTTAATAAACTCAGAATATATTTATACATACTACACTGATAAACCACAGTTTATTGTGTCATAACATATGTAGGCCTGTGTTCAGCAGTGGACGTCATCAGGCTGATGATGATGATGATGATGATAACATATGTAAGGTATAAATAAACATAACGATTTAGAGGCAGCTTTGACAAAAGGATGAGAGATAGCTAGGATAGTCAAGAACAGATTTCTAAAAATATGATTCAACCGGATTTCTAAAATGAATAAGTTAAATACACAGTCATATCATCAGTTAAGTTAGTAACACAAGAAGTTGTTTAACTGCATCTCTCCACACTGTGGCCGTTTGTAGGTGACCTATCAGACATTAAAGTGATGGTTTCATATAACGTCATCAGGTTTCCTGTCTGACGATTGTCTAGACTATAAACATCTGATAATTTATGGCAGGTATAAAAATACTCAAATACTGCCTAACTGCAATGATCCATAAGTAGGTAAGTATTACAAGGTTCCTATGAAAAATGACTGAGAACTAAGGTCATATCACTCATAAGGTCAAGTACGGGCCACAGAATTTGCATTCAAAAGTGGCAGCGAGATCTTTTCCGCAACCAGGCTGATAGGAACTAGTGAGCTGGTCATAATTATTGGCTGTAGAACCAACCACTAACATCAGGCTAGATTTTTTTCTTGACCATCTAGAGACCGTGTAGAAAATTCCGACATGTTATGTGGAGCAAAGATTTGAAACCAGTTACGAAAGACTGCTGGTGGAAGCTTATTCCACATCATACAGGTATATGGAAAACACATAAAAAAAATACGTCCTAAATAATACACAGGCAGATTACATAACCTATCGACCCGCCTAGGATCCTTCACTATTCATTGACAGCCTCCGTGTGGTGGTTGAGCAAGATGGATCATAAGCCAAAGTCAGCGGGTTTGATAATTCGATTCAAAGTTGGTATTTGGGCACCATGATCCTCGTAGTTTCTGGGTCGCTAGATACATGGAGCGCCAGTGATGACTTATGGAACTGAGAACGTGGTCTCTAACTGTTGGCCTCATTACTAAGCTCAAAGTCGCGCAACGAGCTATGGAGAGAGCAATGCTCGGTGTTTCCCTGCGAGATAGGATCCGAAATGAGGAGATCCGCGGGAGAACTAAAGTGACCGATGTAGCTCTTAGGATTAGCAAGTTGAAATGGCAATGGGCAGGTCACATCGCTCGTAGAACTGACAACCGATGGGGAAGAAAGGTTCTCGAGTGGCGACCACGAACTGGAAGACGCAGCGTAGGCCGGCCCCCCACAAGGTGGACCGACGACCTGGTGAAAGCCGCGGGGAGCCGATGGATGCAGGAGGCGAGCAGCCGCTCTAAGTGGCGTTCCCTGGGGGAGGCCTATGTTCAACAGTGGACGTCTTCAGGCTGTTGATGATGATGATGATGATGAGATACATGGAATTCTAGTTAATGCCCAGGTTCTATGTAAGTATATGATCTTTGGCGGTTATTTTAAACAAAGGTTATTCTTCCTAATTGTAAAATACCTTCTTCAGAACCGGAAACGTAATAGTGCTGATGACGGCACTAAATACAAAAGAAATCGAATTTTCCTCTCCATTGAATCATCCTAAAGATGACAGACTCGTTCCAATTTCGCAAACGTCTCAATTCAAAAGAATACCACGAAAATATCCGCGGGCCGTTGGCAGACGCACCCGCACCCAACCTTGACCTAACTATGGGTAATTACCTACCATCTATTGACATTGATGGTACATAGGTGAGGCAGGAAGGTTGTAAACAACTGGACATGTTATTTTATTTAAATGTTATGTTTTAAAACGTTATGATGATAAGATTACACGAAAATAACAGTTTTAGCGGTAGTAAACGGCTAGCAGTATGGTCGGAAGCTCACTAACTGAACGTAAGTTTTAAAATAAATTATAGTTTTAGTTGGCGGCAATTCTTTTTGAGTTTGGCATTTTTAAATTTATTTCGGTAACATATTTATTATGTTGGTCGTAAGATACCTAAATACACAACAAGTCCTAAATCACTCTATATTTTCTCATACTGTGAAAGAAAATTATAATCATCCCTTAGAAAGAATATTATCCTTACTTATCCCAGATTTTTAATCGATTCGTAATTTAAGTAACTGAAGCGTTTTTCTACAAAAATTTTAATCTATGGGGATTAATAAATACTTACTTTAAGTTGATGCCGGTAGTTTAAACAATCAGAGTGAAAAATAAACAAAAATATAATCAACAAAATCCAGCCAACCGTTTTGGCACGAAAGTAAACCACATTACACTTTTTTTTAATAATATTTAAATTATTGTTTCGGTCTCATATTAGGATACGTTAATTAAGATTTAGGAAAATTTGAGGGACAGATTAAGTAAGCTCCATAGACTTAGGATGCAGAAAATATTCTAGATCTGTGGTAAGCTCTTGTATTTTGTAGTGGTAGCTCATAGTTTTTGTGTTCTGTTTTCAATCAGAATTTTTTCAAAACGTCGTTCTTTATTAGCGGAAATTAAGCCAAATTTACGTAATAAATAGTATGTAGGATAATTACCTACACAATAAAACACACAAACACAAAATATACCTAGTCTGTAGACAGGGCTTATCGTGGGAACGTTCTTCGAAACAAAGCGGTGAGCCGACCGCCTCTAGTATACCGCTAATTATCTTACTTAGTACGATTTACTAACTTAGTAATAAGTTGGTGTGACCAAGAGCATTGTGTGATTATTATTTTGTTATCGCGATTCTTGGGGTGAATGAACCTATTTTGGTTCATAATTTCATATATATTTTATGCTTGGCTTATTCTAAATAACTTCAGTACCTAAGCACATCTTGTATATAATACTCTATGCATAATTTTAGTACTTTAGCACAATCAGATTTTTATCCTATTTATAATTATAATAGTAGAAATTATCATAGAATACCCGTTAGAGTTTTATTGTGAAAATAAAATAATATTTATTACATAATATCACTCGTCTGCTGTTGTATCTCAGGATGACGTGGTTATATGTGATTGTGTGAATGTGATTATTACTTATATCGTCAGAATTATCCGCTCAGGCGCTTCTGCCACATTTGCCCGCTTCGAAAAACGTAAAGTGCATAGAGGCCACAATAGTGGCTCACAGCTGATCGCAATACTAGGGATGACAATACATCGACTATTCAATTTTTAGAGGTGTCACTCGTTATAAATCGACTAAAATTGAAACTAGTTGAACATCACTATCGAATAAAGTAAAAGTCTCTATGGTTCAGGAGGAAAAAAAAATGCCTCAGTTTAAATTGCAACTCGCGCCGAACCGGCGCGCGCCAGCATCATAGCTATTTTCTTTAGGTACGGCGGAACGTCAATTATTATGTGTATTGTTATTGTGTGTGTTTTTTATACTACAACACAAGTAAAAATGCATTTGTTTAGAAAGCCAAGTAATGCTACTTACCAAAACTAGTTTTGAAATTTTAAAGCACTGCTTAGTTGTTTCGTATAAACCGTAAATATGCAAACTCAACCGCGCTATTTGAGTTAGTAAATTCTAATTTACTTTGGATCGCTGTGGAACCTACGTACGCCCGCCGCGCCGCGCCTGATTGGTTATAATGGTTATATTGATAACTCGTCACATTAGCTATTTCGTCGCTATTCCTAATAGGGCTCATTCATAATACGTCACCTTTTGCATCTAGTCAGTTTCCTTTTCCCGTTTCATGCTGTATTTCGTCACTTTCCCAACTCGTCCGACGTAATTTTTCAATGTACTTACAGTGTAGCAAAAATACATCATTATTACTTTCAATTGACAATATAACAGATTTTATTTATTTATTTTGATGTTTGATCAAATATGTACCTAACTTATAATAATTATGACTATAACTGTAAATTTTCGAAATACAGAGTTGTTGGCTTTGGGTTATTGGTATTATGCATTTCGAACAAATACATCATGAAACGAGTTAAGGACACTGACTAGGTGCACAATGTGACGTATTATGAATGAGATAGAGATATAGAGCGTCGAAATAGCTAATGTGATGAGTGATCAAAGTAACCAGCTCATCAAAACAATATTCATAGGCATATCTAATATTTAAAAAATCTAGATCAAAGCTTGTCCTTTTGTAAAGTTAATCAACCTCTTCAAAGGTATATAATATGGCATTTTAAGCCTTTTTTCAATTGATTTAATAATCTCAAGCTATATAAATGAACTTTACATGTTTATCTCATTCATACTTTAAAGACTTTTGTGCGTAAGTATGTTATTTGTTTAACTATCAACAGTGTACCTATGTAATTTTAGATTTTGTAGCCATGCGCTACAATATAAAATTGTGGTGCTGAAAAGTTTTCTCTTTTCCTTACCATCATAGGTATACGCATTATTAACATTTGGGCATACAGCGTAGCTTATTTAATAGTAGAACTTTACACTAGAACATGGCAGCCGAAGCAGGTGTGACTGTGGCCACGCCTATTGGCGCATGCGCTTTAATGATAACTTGTGGGGATGCCCCTTTAGTAGTAGAAAGGTATTTAATAAGCGAGTATCTTACGATAAGTAGAAATCAATATAATATGATTTTCTACATATCTAGCAGCGATGTGGTAATTTTGCTAATGACAATCAATAAGTGTGATTAAGTGATTTATCCATTCTAATACTACCCCAATGGGACAATAAGAAATATCGCTTGTTGCATTGCTATCAAAGTTAAGTGATCACCCCACTCTCTCTTTAGTTAGTGGCGATCGGTCACAGGTCCACAAAAACGTCCATAAAAAACTAGTACCGTTCGGTCACACTTTTCCATAAGTACCAAAAGTACAGTCAATGACACTAGTTTTTTAATAAGCTATTATAGTTTGGTATGTCCAATAGTCTAATGTATACTCTTTAATGATCTATTAGGTATAGTAGTTATGTATTAAGGACCTAAGTACTTACTAAACCATCTAAATAATAGTGTCTTATTATTTTGTATTCTATGGTATAGGCACGTCCTCGACCTACTTACTTAATATACCTACCTAATCTTTTCTATGGCACCTACTTAACTGCTTTTTCTTGTTACTTTTCTGTGTTATTTTTCTGTTCTGGAAAAGAGTAATACATCAAGTATTACTCTTTTCTGTACCACCACAGCCTAAACCTAAACAAAGCGTTTTTGGTGCTCTGTGTGTGCCACTTACTTACCTGCTTATGTAATGGTTGGTAGCAGCAAGAAGGTTATGTGGTTAGAGATATCTTTATTTCTCATAAGAAAATATTTCACTTACATGAGAACTATTTAATTTAAAGTACAAATAATTATTGTTGTCGTACGAAACAGATATGTTATATGAAACTAATATGGGTAGCAGCAAGGAAGTTATATTGTATACTAATACGGTAGCAGATAGTTTAAATAATAAAGTCTCTGCCATCTTTAATCTCATTTCCATTAACAACAAAAAGTTTTATTTCATTAAACGTTAATGCGGTTGCCTTAAAAAACAACGGCGTAATACCAAGGTTGTAGTCGTATTATTTTTCGAGCGCTGTTGGCGCGTGTCACGGCAGATGTGCCGGCAGCTGCTGCTGTGCGGCCGAACCGTTGCACTCGCAAATTTGTAAACGACACTACGTGGACCATGTGGCGAAATGGGGAGATTGTCCAGCAGTGGGAAGGTAATATAGACTAATGACTAATATAATAGACAAGACTGAACGAGCGGGCAATTTCCAAAAAGTCTGAGAATAATAACTGTTGAGACGAGATTGAGAGAGATGAGATGAGATTGTTCATTATTTGCGAACAGTATAGAAGTCTTTTAACTGACGATGATGGTGATTTCTTGATTAATGAAATTGATTAATTAGTCGTCATTATCCGTCTACTGATGAACTTTCGCCTCCCCACCCAGTACCACTTTGAGCGGCTGCTTAAACTGCCTCTTGAATCCATCGGCTCCTTACGGTTTTGGCCAGGTCATTTATTCACCTAGTACGAGGCCGGCCTACACTACGTCTTCCATTTCGTGGCGACTACTCGAGAACATTTCTTCCCCATCGCTTGTCAGTTCAACGAGCGATGTGGCCTGCCCATTGCCATTTCAACTTGCTAATTCCAAGAGCTATATCGATCACTTCAGTTCTCCTGCGGATCGGGAAACACCGAGCATAGCTCTCTCCATAGCTCGTTGTGCGACTTTGAGCTTACTAAGTTAAGAGGCCAACTGTAACAGACCACGTTTCAGTTCGAAGTTGGGGTTGGTATTGGTCGCCGGACTACTGATGGTACTGGTGATGTTACTGGTGGTTGTTGTTGACTCTTAGAACCCTTTGCTCTGCCGTTACCGTGGCTTACGTAGTAAAATATTCGGTAATCTGCGCCGTGGCCGCTACCGTAGTCACGGGATAGGGAAGCTGCCGCCATAAAACACGTACATAAATACGCAGAGTCAGAAAGTACCAAGAATGCAATAAGTTACGCAAATTGTCTACTTTTCACACTTTTCTTCCATTTTGCAAGTCCTCATCACCACTTGTAGGCAATAACATGAGTAGTGCAGTAGTGTTCGGGTGCGGTGGGCAGAGTCAATAAACTTGGCTGGGCGGGCGCGATCGAAATAGCACGAGACGACGAGGTACCGATCGCAGATCAATATGAAGAGATGCAGCGGGAAAATGTAGAATGGTTCCGGTGTATGAAAACTTTGTGGTCCTTTTTTGTTGACTCTATCTTTACCTAATCGTACGTAAAATTAGTAGATGTGATAAATGCTGCGTGAGTCATTTAATAATATAAGTATAACCTCGAAAATTTTAAAATCAATTAGTAGATATATATTCTTGGGTATTGGTACATAACATAAAACTATACAAACTTCGTCGTTACAGATATCTTACTAACACTTACAATTGAACTGGACAAAATTATTACTAACCTAAATAAAATTATACAATTATTTAAGAAGTAAATTAGCAAATAATCAATCTTAGATAAGTTCCATTGCATTCTTAAATTAAAAAATTCTGGGATTTTCGTGTTGCGAGTTCAGATCCAGCGACCTATATCACCTACCTACCCATACCTGTAGAATTATTGAAACATTTGCAACTATGATTTAGTTGCAAAAATTAAATTCTCTTTCCTTCGATATCTTGTAAAAGTATAGCATCTTCTACAACAAACCTTACAAATCAAAATATTTCAAGGTAAACGACACCTAATCTCGCCTTGCCCTGCGAACCGTACCTGGCTCTTATTCTTTTTCGTCCCTAAGAACGCATTTCAGATTGAGACATTACATGCTTCCATACAACGGGAGTGGTGTCGCGTTACACTCCAGTTTGCGAGACTTTTCATCAACATTGCATAAATGCTAATACTCTAATCTGTGGTTTACATGTTTGTCTTGCTTTCTCTCGTAACACTAGTCGTTGGCGAGAAGTTGACAGATAATTTTACCAAAACACAGAATAGTGAAAAGTGAAAAATAAATGTTGTTTTGTGTAGTGTGCACCATAATAAAATTAACCCTATCACTAAGTTTTGCCATAGACAAAGATATCAGTATGTATAACGCAGTTTACGTAGCAGTTATGATGGCTGCTAACTAGGGTATTTGTACCCTACCTATAATAATGTCATCATAATCATCAACAGCCTGAAGACGTCCATTCAGTATTTAATGCGTAAAACACCACCAATTTTTAAACATTAACTCTGGAAAAAGCACAAGTTTTGAAAAATAATACAATGCAACGACGTGAACTTTTTCGGGTTCCGCCCAAAAAATTTAAGAGTATTTAAGACCCAAACAACAATTTAAATCTGACACAAAAATTCGTGTCATCACTTTACCGTCCATATTACAGCAAATTAATAACAGTGCTACGTCACCGGATTCTGAAAACTCCGCTGAAAAAAACAGGTCACAGGTACACTCACCGTAATAAATAACGTGACGAAAAACTCTCGAGAAAAGCCGCTGCATCCGACGCAAACTTTTAAACACCTGTCAACGCCTTTTTTGAAAGTACAAAAATATTCCCGCAGAAATATTTAGTGGTGAATCTACTGTCATAATAAATAAATTGACCTGTAATTAGTCTTTATGCGTATGCGCAGGTTTCGTGTTATTTTTCATCGAGGTCGAGATAACAATCTTGAAGCAATTCTTAACGAGTTTCGATAGATTGATGTGTAAAAGAATCAACATTTTTCATTGCGATGAAATTAAACTTAAATGCGAGAAGCTGTCGATATAAAACCGTAAGTAATTTCTTCGAACAAAATGTTCCTTTTCGAACAAAATTAGCTAAAGTTGCATTCAAATCCACTAATTCCTAACATATTTTGTTCGTCCAGACACACGGAGCTACCTGAATATTTGCGTCTACCCTTAGTGAGTGAGGTATTCGACAGTTTTAGCTTTCGCTTTCACGTTTCCACCGCCGATTGCGCTGAAACGGTATTTTGCAACCAAAATACTTTGACGCGACGTAAAAAAAACCCACCGTTCTAAATTTAAAACGTCTGGAGTTGTGACCGAGCCGGCATCTCGAATATGAACATGCATCTGGGAATAGGTGTTTATGAATGAATTATTGTTTTTGTTGCATAAGTTTTTGCGGTGATTGTACTTATGATATAGTGTAATATATTTTTTTCAAGTTTATCGTTTTTGCTGCGTTTATTACAAAAACATGAGTATTTAAAGAGAGCTTTAGAAAGTTTTGTGGCAGCTTACACTAATTTAAATGTTTGAGCTTTTATGATAGTAAAGTAATTTGTCGCAGATTAATAGATTAATTTTATTGTAGGTACTTAATTTTTAAAATGAGTATGGTACTCTCATGTCTTTTTAGTAAATATAATATCTAGGTACTCATTCACTTAATAATTATTAGTAATTAATAACTTCCATTCATTTTGTTAATAAACCAAATAACTTTAATACAATATTCACTAAATACTCAGATAAAAAAAAATTGTAAAATCTAAACAAATCTAATCACCTGGTTCTTAAGTTTCGCAAAGATTTATTTCTAGTGTCACATCATAAGTCATAGAATACAAAGCTTATTCGCCCAGATGAGTCACTCCCTACCAGCAAGCTTCAAACTCACCTAACACTCACAAGTGATTAACGATTACTCATTTCAATGATCCACGGCTTCGGATTAAATTGTTAAATCCACTGTTTATTTTAGTTTCAACAGTTCTTAGATGTATCCGAACTCGAGGAAAAGTAAAAGTGTAATTATTTGATCGGATACACCGTAAATGTGGAATAGGTTTATTTGTTCCTTGTCATGTCAGTAGGGAATCAGGTCAGCTGTCCAGTTCAATTGTTTATTCTGTACTTGTATCATCTCTGATAACTATTTATATTAGGTTGGGTATTTTTTTTGTATTTTATATGACAGGTCTGTAGAATGCAAGAACTAGCTGCATTTTTCATTAAATGTACCTATTCGAAACGCTTGAACCAAGCTTGCGCTATCCTCACTTACCTATACCTAGTATCTATACTTAGATACCTAGTCAAAATCGTAGTTTTTAATTGGAAAAACAAAACAATAAACGGATTGTTTTAGTTATTTTCACTCATTTTGAAAGACGAAAAAAAATTTATCCGACCGTAATTGTTTTATTTCACTTTTATTGATTTACATTGCTTTCTTGTAAGTATATCTAATAAATCCCAACTAAAAAATTATGTAGTGTGTTGCCATGTGCCCTGTGCTAGTGTTATTTTAATACATAATCTATAATTATATTTACACATTCTTTTATATTTAGGTAGATAGATAGATAAACTCTTTATTGAAAACACCATTTTACAGAAAATACAGTAATAAATCTTATAACTAAGTGTCACAATGGGCGGTCTTATCGCTTAAACCGATCTCTTCCAGACAACTCAAGGTAATACCTCTCTATAGGACTCTATCAATAGTCATGTCATGGTTCCAGGTAAAATATTCTTAAGTCGGTAGAGACATAAATAATAGACATTAAAAATATCAAAGAATTTTAGTATAATATAAGTACTAGATCTATATTTAATTACAGAACGTAATTTTTTTTTATAACTATAAGTAAAATTAACTACAAAACCTAAACTACAATAAAAATTATAAAAAAGGATATTTACAACTAAAAACTAAGTGTAATCAAAAAGACCTTTGGGGGAGGGGTAAGGTGCCCAGCATTCTGGCTGCATAGCCAGGATAGCAATGGTTAATTTCTCAGCAAAAAAAGAGCCAGCCTCTTGGCAAAGCTTTTGGTGTTTTGCCAAAAGTTTTGCCAAGTATAGGGACTTGGCAAAGGTAGGGTATAAATTTCGAGTGCACCTGGCCCCCACGGTCCCATTGTTTCAGCCCCAAACGGCACAAACATATAACCTCTGTGGAGGTATCCATATTTGCGCCGTTTGAGGTTTTCAGCCTTAGCAGCAACACTGCCAGCGTCGTTTTTTGTTTCAGGAAGATGAGACGGCGCTATGGTATCAACGCAAGTTGCATCCCATACCAAAGGCCGTCCCATCTTCCAAGGTATTAGAGTCATTCCGTCGGGCCTCTTGCCGTCATCGCGCATAAGTCCGTTAGGTTCGAGGACGGACGGTACGCCGGCACTGACAAAGGCCCGACGAATGATGTCGTTCACGCTGGCGTGTCTCGGGATACGTCCAGTGCTCCTGCTACACGCTAAACCGTGGTGGCCAAGGCAGTCGACCATATCACCACAATAGCATAGGTGGGAGACCTGGCAAGCAGCTCCTAAACGCAAAGATTATAATATAAACGATTAAAATATTAAGAATTGAAAGAAGAACTAAATAATTAAGTATTTGCGCTTGTGCAATATGCAGTGATAGTATTTATAAAATTACCTAATTTTACAATCCGTCTCATTTCGTAAGTATTTCTGGCGCGGCAACCTCGTATGATTTAGCGCACTACAAAATGCACGTCTTTATTTTTACGCAATAATATAGTACGGAAGCTCGGTAAAGTGGGTAATTTGTTTCCGAATCGTTGCCAAAGGTGATGTTATAAATTTTCGGTGCACGAAGCCAATCGGTTTTATGAGACTTTTATACCTATACCTACGAGTGACGCATCTGTGCCTCATATTCTGTGTCCCTAAAATAACAATACAACGCAGTCTCAGCGCTACTATTTGACGGGACTTTCAATTTTTAATCCCATAATCCGCGCTCCGGAACAAAACGTGGCAAACGCAAAAATCGTAAATTTTATACTCGCGATGTTTTATTTACGGCGAGTTGATTCTGGCGCCGGCTTTTTGACAGTCGGTCTCTTTGCCGATTTCAAACTGTCAGAATCTAATTATCAAACTTTTGGACCTATTTTTCTAACAATAGCATCCCTAATACTAACGGTTTTAAGTTACATTTCGGTTGGATTTTTGTGAGGGGTATTAAAGTTTTTGCGAGCTATCCTTTATAGTAGCGTCGGTAACTTTTTTATTATTTTTTGCCAAAATAGGGTGTTGGGGGTCAGCGAAAGACGGCGCCACGGCTGTTAAGATTGATGGCCCGCGGTTCGACTCCCGATTCCGACACTGAATTATATTGAACACTCATTTTAAAGTTATTATAAAATATCGCAATAATCAACTTTTTCAACTTACCGCCTTTTTGATACTATAATTTACATGTTCAAATATTTTTTTGTTCGGTTATAGTATATTCCGCGAAAATAAACATTATTGAAATACACCGGACCGATTAAACCATAAAACCATCGGCAGAACTTACAAAATAATATTTTATTAACATACAAAATGTCGCAACTTCTGAAACTTTGAGTGGTAAAAACAAAAAAAAAACAAATACAACGTACATGGCTTTACCATTTACGTATAGCGTTGAGTACGCAACCCGTTCCTACCGCGGCGCCTTTACGGCTCAACAAAGACTGCCAGGCATTTATGTAAATGGCTGAATTCCAAAAATGCCAGCTACCATCGGGCAAAAACAATGAGACATTGTAAAAAACGTGGGAGGCGAAAGTTCGCTTTTTGGGGATGTCGCGTTTTGCGCGCGCCGCGACGAGTAACGTATGACTTTATTGGGCAATGGGGGAAACTCTATATAACTTTGGCCCAACCTGCGGTCGCTGTGATCATCCAATCATCGTATTTTCCTCAATGTTGTATTCAACACTCATGACAAAAACTTAGAAGAAAAGGCAACAAAAAAAATAAGAACGAATGAACTGTATTTTAGTTCGACACTAGGTACTAGATGAAAATAAAAAATTTAACGTAGCCACAAAAAAAAAATTACTATTCCTAGCAAACTACACCTACTCTACCCCATCTTGAAAGTGATCGTTTCAATAACTTTCACTCAAAATCAGGTTCAGTTTTAGAATCCTTAGTCCCATCTCTACAATAGGATTAGATTACTAAGCACCCAACAGATAAAAAATGTAAACTTTTAGTTTCGGTGTGCAGGCGCCGCCGGCAAGGACTAACGGAAACTTTTTCACTAACAGTATCTCAATCTGATCATTGGCTTTTTGTATACAATTTATTGGCCAGATTTTGTATTTTAAAAGTTCGAAATCGGAGTTTAGGTTGAGCTAGAGTTGCCGCGCAGTTTCACTTGTTCACCGAAGTACTTAAATAATTATAGGCACGTTTTCAACTTTTCACGCAAGAAATATTCACGTATTAAAAAACTAATATGACTTTTATATTATTGAACTGTGTCATAAAAATAACTCATTTTATTTGACAGAATAATACCTATATTGATTAATTTGTAAAAGAAAAATTAGAATCAAACACGGAACTTGAACCATCCATTCATCCCTCAAGCCGGGATATGCTTTCCTTAAGCTACCGCGACAAGTGGACTCATGTCCGAATCGGGTTCAATCGTGATTCTAATTGTTCCTTTACAAATTAATCTGTAGATTAGGCTGAGCAGGCGATATTGCTATAGAAACAATAAATAATACCTATATAGTTTGAATAAGTATTATAGCTTTTAGTACAGAACGGAGCTTTTAGTCTGGAAGTACTTTTTACCTCCGGAACGGAGCTTCTGAACGAAACGGATGTTTATAGTATCATGGGGTCCCATCAGGTACAAACGAAAAATAGCCTGAACTTGAAAAAAATTTAGTAATCGTGTCTAGAAAGTTACTAGTTAGTGTCCAGTGTATTCATTTGGCCCAATACTTCGCCAACACGCAATAAATGTCGCTTGATAATCTTGTGTTATGCAGAAATAAAATAATTCGTAAAATAGCCCGCGTTATTCCGTTGTATGGGATGAGGCATCTGTACTGTAGGCATTATATTATATTATCTGGGATAGTATGTACAAAGATTATCAAGAATTTAGAGTTTTTGGTATTAGTTTCAATTCATTTCGTAAACTGTTTCAAAATCCGCACATCTAGGGATGGAACTTGCTTCCCGCAACAGTTACAGGCTTATTTCCTTCCACATATACAATCTAAGTATTTAAGAGCAATGTTAATGGGTATCTTTTGGGTAAGCGTATCCCACTTTAGGCTTCATCTACTTATCATCAGATGTGGCCAAGCGCTGATATATTAACAATAAGAAAAAGTGTAGGCCCCTGGATATTACCTACAACCCCAGTAGCCAGCCAGTTCTGTTCTTTCAGCTAGTCTACTCATCTATTCAAGGGTCACAGTGTGCAATATGTCAAGGCTGCCGCCTACTCGCTTGTCCCTACTACTCTCCAGTATCTGGGACAAACACCACTATTTTCAATGGGATATTTTTACAAAATTTGTCGGTTCGTCCGTCTACTTTCCGCCGTTGCACGACGTTTTTATTTCACACTCTCTATTGTGTCTTTATTACTTTAGGTTCGACTTTTCGTCGAATAAAAAAAGTTTGTTGTAGGTATACATTATTATGTTGTTTGTCCTTTTCAACCGGCTTACATAAAGGAAAAAGTTCTCAATTTGGTTATATTTTTTAAACCATTATAGGTTTTAAAAATTTCTAACGCAAGAAAGCCTTTCATTTTCTGGGATTAATTAAGTATAGATATCAGCATTAGCTAAGTGCGAAACATTTTAAAACTTGCACTTAAATCGTAACATTGTAACCCGTTAAAATTCAAAGCTCTAACTTCTTTGCGATCGGCGCGGGGCAGCCCAAAGACTAATTAAACGTTTTCGTAAATGGCCAAACAGCAAACAGACATCTGTTTTTACGAAAAGCAACGCCATAATCGGCTCAAATCGCTTTGTAATGAACCGATTGTTATCGATTTAAAGTTTTAAACCATCGAGATGCCGACACGGATCGCTAAGCTATCTGTGAGGTTGGATTTCTTATTCGAATTACTTTAAGGGTCGTAAAAATGGCGATGGGGCTAGATGGCGCTGTGTGGAATGTCCACATATATTTATTTATATATATTTATTTATTTAATATACCTGATAAATTAGACTTTGTAGGGTTTGGGGATCATTTTTAGCGATAAGATCACCCAATCATTATTTTTGTGAATCATTATAATATTAATAGTTTAGAATTAGTGGCCAAAATGTTAGCCTAAGATTTAAGAAACCCTATATCAATATATCCAGCTGTAAACAGAGCCAGATTGCTTACGTTCTCTCTAACATTATTTATATTATGGTGAACCTTTAGTCAACAAATGTTTGTAAGTTGTTTAATTTATAATAATCAATCCAACACTCTATTTTATGGCTGAATGACACAACGGCAATGACCAAGACCGTGTCGTCGGCCAATACCGGGCTCTAGATAATTATAACCCAAAATAAAGTAAGCCAAAAAGAAATCATAACAGTCGCAACTCGTTTATATATTTTCAGCTGCTACGAATGGCTGAGTAATAACCAAAGAATATTTGCCAATTTATAATATAAAATGGTATGCGGACACGTCTAATATATTTTTACATGTCTATTTATTTTTCTCATTAGTGATTCAGATAGAAGTACATTATAACATATTTATAAATATTTCAGCTAAATACATTGATTTAAAATATAAGCAGAACTGCGGGGTGATCACGTAACATGATCAACCTAGCAGGTCAAGTGGATGGATATGATACATAAGTAAGTACCTAGAATAATTCAAAACCTTCATGATCGGAATGGATAAAGCTCATAATTAAATGTAAACCGAATATTTAAAATAATAAAATTGTCTTAATTTGTAATAGAAATTAACGGTTGCATCTAGTTGTACTGAATCGAGCTAATATAACTCATTAAGCTTTATAGCTGCGAAATTGAGTGCTGGTACCGTCGGCTAAACCGTCACAAGATTTGCATCGCTATGCGCCAGCACCTTTAATTACAGCAATTCTAGCTTCACCTTTTAACCCACTTGTACACCATCTTTGGATTCCATTGCATTGTCATGTCTGATTACTATTCCACTCATACTTTCATCAAGTACACATTCAAGTGCCACAGTTTTTTGTCCTCTTTCTTCTTTACCTTTATTTAAATTCCCATCCTTCTTTCCATCAACAGTAGCCGAAGTATCAATATGTGTTTGCACAGTTTTAGTATTGACAAATGTTAGTTTAACAAATGTTTCGGTACTTTTTGATTTGTGAGCCGACTTTGTTCGTGTATTTGAAAAGTATTTGGTTATTGGTTCAATTGGTGTGTGTATAGTACATTCTTTTTGTTTGGGATGATGACTGTGTTACGGTTTATTTTGATTTGGGTATTTGCAATTGTTATTTTTAATAAATATTTAACACTATGGTAAATTTATTTTCTCTATGTACCTGCTGTAATAAATACAACAAATTTTTAAGCCATCCTGCCTAATGTCTATCACCTATATTAAATAATTTTATCATTATTGATCTGGAACTCAAAATAAATATCCCACGAAAACTTTCACTTCTATGAAAAAAATTAGCATGATTTTGAGAACTTGCTGTTGCCATGGCACCATAAGTCATTTATCAGGTGCCTTGTGCTAATTCTAAATTGATCCCATCCTTTGCGTGACAATCCTGGATGACCTCTAAGCCGAGTCATCGAACCTTTGAAATGTTTCCTAAAACGGTTAATGTCCCGATAGGGTTGCCAGGTAGAAATGGATTCACGAGACTCTTCTATGAATTTGCATATTATAGATAAAGTAAACTGAAAAATATTGTCTGCAAAACTACTCAATATGAAAATTCATTTAAAACGCGCAATGTGCATGATCAAAGTGGGTAAGAAAAACTTTTTTATATCACAATTTCAATTTTTATTTATATGTTGAAATAAATCCGTGCAGTTCCGTGCTTCAATAAAATGTTACCATAACCGTAAAAAAAAATTAAGTCGCATACCGCACATAACTGAAACTCAATTTTGTGTCACAATTATAAAATATCAATCCTAAAATCAACATAAACCGCAGACACCCTTCAATCTCTCACGCGATGGTCATCTAGCTAGTGAAATTACTGGATTTGAACGAAATTATGCAAAAATTTGCTACCACGCATGCACTATAAATATTTAATCATATTTAAATTAGATCAACCCGCGAGCGTACGAAATATAATATACTGTATAATTTTCTACCGACTTAGACGCATGAGGGAAATAATTTATGTGAGCACGTGGAAATGAATTTTTCTGTCTGTGTGTGAGTGAACATTAAAAAAGTTTTAGGATAGACTGATGCCTGCATAGCGTATTCAACAGATTAATTTGATGTAAAGCAACATTTGAATTACGAATGAAAATAATAACCTGGGACGGATAATGGATGCGGGTTCAAATCCTGCGATGCTTTAAGTTTTTAATAATATAATTTTCTTTGTCTCTCTCAACACTATGAAAATGATGACGGCGATGAGAATACGCCAATAAGTAAAACAAAATCCAAAATAAATAAATAACCAATAAATACTATTTGGCCCTCCGTCCATTCATTTTTAGTCCAAACTCTTTATAAAAATCCGAAAGAATTTTGTATAACAAAACTATAATTTCGTCTTCACTACAGAAAATACTAATTTTATAATCAGTAGGTGATTGTTTCATCGTTACAATATTGGACGTGCAAGGAATGCTCGTTTACCATTTACCATACATTCCAAAATTAAGTATGCATTTCTGAACAGTTTGATGAACGCTTAACATTTTTGATATTTATATTTTTTTTTTGATAGCTTTTGAAAATATTTGGCGATCTTTGATTCGAGCCAGGTAGGTAATAAAATTAATGAATAAAATATACAAATAAGTTGGTAGGTGACTGGTTTCTTTTGTAAGTAGTGTCGTGAATTTTATAATTTGTTCTCACTTTTTAATATTAAGAGGTTGGTAGACTGTTTAAAAATACCATTTTGGTTGGCCACACTGGCGGAAGGAGCGTCCGCTGAACCATCAGCCAATTACGATGGCTGCCTTGGTAGTTCCGGTAAAATAATATTGAGGTTTAGGAGGGAAGTTTTGGAGGAACGACAAGGTCCAAAAAGCAGTCAATTATGGTTAAACAGCCGAAGCGTCAAGATGTATTATTGCTTCTGTTCGTTATTGTGTACTTATTGTGTACCGAATATTTATAGAAGAAAGAATATACAAGGATTGAATTGAAAAGGTTCTCTGTGTTTTACTTCAGTAGCTTGGAAAACAAAACTTGAAATATTTCTTTATAAAAGTTATACTATCTTTTTTTATGAGAATAAATGACGTGACAAGCTAGTCGTTCACCTGATGTTAAAGCCATACGGCCGCCCATAACAGTTACAATAAAGTAAACAAAAAAAAATTAGTGGTCTAGAACGTGTAATTTTTTTACCTGTACTTAAACAACTAATTCAAAGTGGATGTTCGGACATACCCACATACCTATATAAGTTCCCGTTACGTTAAATCTACTACTGATACTTAAAAGGAAAATGTTAAATACCTACTGAAATATACGTAATAAATTAATAATAAAAGAAAGTTATCCTTATCGCTGGCTTTGTTTTATCAAGCTAATAATATTATTGAAATCATAATTAATATTTGGTACTTTATAATAATCTAATTTCTACCTTTGTACAAGAACTAACATTCAGTAGATATTTTTGAAACTAGGATACTTCACCATTAGATCATGAAATTCCACATGAACTTCCCGAACTAAAATGCATCCCGTAAACTGGCTTAAAAATCTTATCCGTATGAAAAATCCGTAACAATCCTACTAAGGCGTTATGTTTATTAAATAAATATTTTAAAATCATAATATCATAATTACCTAAATAGCTTTTTCATGGGCGCTTTGTATCAAAGTTGATTCAATTCAAATCTAATTTCTTTCGCGGCAACGACAATCGCCACTTCTCTGAATATCATAATAATTTAGGTGAACTGAAAATAAACGCGCGTTGCTAAAAACTCGGGGTTGCCTTGATCATCAAAATATAGACAACTAATAAAACTGGATATAGCTGGTATATAAATAGTAAATACATACAAACCCAATGAATAAAATATTATGTAAAAAATGCTGAGAAAAATTAATCCAATTTCTTAGCCCGACTTGTAGCAGTAGGTAACTTAGGTATCTATTACCTACCTACGTATGTAAAATTACTTTTAAAACGTAGTACTTGGAACACAAAAAATATCTGAAATTAAAATACACAAAGCCTTTAAATTTTTCCTTTTAGCTATTAATATAATAAAATATCCCATTACAGTATCAAACCAATCTTAGGACAAGGACATCCCTAAATCGGTATAAATACCGAAAAGTCGGTACGCTATAGAGACTGCTGCTCGCGGGGTTGCCTCGCATGCGTGCCACAGTCTTAACTGTATATGGATCGCACCAAAACGGGCGCTTAGAAAAAACCTGACGCCCGAGACGAAAGGCAATCCGAATGCATAGCAAAAAACCTTTAGAGATGCGATTGTGCGCAGGGCCGTGGACTGGACTAGATTTAAACCGAAATGCGGGTTAAAAGATACACTATCCAAATTCAAACAAACGAAACCAGTTTATAGCGGACGGACAGTTTGTTGCGTAAGGTAGCCAATCGGCAGTTAGTTGTGCATTTTAAGTTATACTCTTGTATAGTGATATGAAGCCAGCACCACTGCCTCTCAGTGACTCTTATAGTCAATCTTAAGGACAGAACTACACTTCCAAAAGAGCTCTTTCAAGATTTCTGAACTATTTATTGTCCTAAGTACAAAATATCAGTATCTGTTATGGGCGGCTGTCTCACTTAACATCAGGTGAACGGCTGGCTCCTCACGT
This sequence comes from Ennomos erosarius, assembly GCA_963580505.1. Taxonomy (NCBI): domain Eukaryota; kingdom Metazoa; phylum Arthropoda; class Insecta; order Lepidoptera; family Geometridae; genus Ennomos; species Ennomos erosarius. Next base: position 1,100,974 of record OY756983.1, on the reverse strand, counting down.
CATTAATTCTCATAACGAATAGCTTATTATTTATTTGTTTATTTATTTTTTGAACACCAGCATAATGTACACTATTACAATCTAGACAATGATTATTTTATAAAGGCGTGATATTATAATATTGGCAAAGACTACATGCGACTGTCTCTCAAAGCTCGGGCTTTTAGTATTGAAATATTGTCACAGATTAAATATAACCACGTGACTACGTATGATCATAATCATGTGATTGTTGGGAAAAAGTTACAAAGTAAACAAACATTCTTTATTATTTATCGACAATCAAGTCAAATCGAGGCTACTAAACTATCGACTATAAAGCCTTTGCATTCTCCCATCCCTATAATTGGCAGCCTGCGCCCGCGCCGCGCCGCCCGTAACGTAGTATCGCCCGCCCCGCGCACCGCACTCCCCGGCGCATGCGTACTACGTACTTTTTTCGCTCGCATGGCGACGTAAACAAACCAGAGCCGGTGCTGCCAGCTCGGGTGATTACCGCTTTTTTGAGCGATTATGGGAGCAACTTGCCAACTGAAAATTTAGGGCAGCAGCACAGCAGTTTTTACAAATGAGTGGATATTTTTAAATGAAATGCAACACTTATAGATAAATAATATTCTTTCGTCAATTTTCTTTCAAATTTTTTTCGATGAAATTAGTCCGGCAGCGCATTTGAAAGCTTTATTATACGTATTATTTTTTATTTTTATAGTAGTATTGCCTGCTCAGCGTAATCTACAGATAAATTTGTAAAGGAAAAATTAGAATCACGAGCGGGGATTGAACCCGCATCCATCCATCCCTCAAGCCGGGATATGCTTTACTTAAGCAACCGTGACAAGTGGTCTCATGTCCGAATTTTTCCTTCACCTTTACAACCAACTTACGGGGTTGGTAGCGTCATGAGAAATTCTTGAGAATCATCCCGACCAGCATGGTCAAGTTACATCTACACAATTGCTGTACAGATAACGCCTTCCTATCTCAATATATTAAAATCTTAAGATAATCAATTGCAACGCTTGTGAGAGAATAGTGCATAGTGCTATCCCATCATTAGGACTCCTTTCCCTTTCACAAATACTTACATACTAAAAAAGAAAAATCTGTTTTAAATATTTGTGTAGCTTCGTATAAAAATGGCTGAAAGAATTTGGATGTTATTTTGCACACATAACAACTTCCACTATACCAGGATTCACATAATTGAGTCCTTCCCACTTTTTATGAAATTAATACATTGCTTTAAAGCGGGAAATTGCTGTTACAACCACCTTGCGGCTCAAGTAGAGAGAGACTACTTAAACAATTTTTATACAATATTTATAATAAAAGGTATAGGTACGTTAATTTTCAACTGCAACATGGCAACCCTGACCGAGCAAGCACATGCCTGCGATCCAATGCAACTGTGTTCTTTGTAGGCTTTTTGTGGCGAAGGGCTACAAATATCCAGTTTATAGGATTATTAATTGTAATTTATTCATTGGGCGCTCATAAACCGACTTCGTTAACTATTGGAATAAGAAAGCTTAAATCTTTTTTAATCCAATGTGTTTGGCAGAGAATATAGGTAGAGTCGAGAACAGACTGCTTTACCTTCGTGCAATTAGAGATTTTAAAATCTAAACCACATAAGGCAAATATTTTCAAAAATAATAATTATTTTTGTATGTTGCGACTTAGCAAACGCTTAATTAATTTACGCTCAGGGGGTTTTTTGTTATTAGAATGAATGACATGCCGAGCTTGTCGTTCACCTGATGTTATTAAGCTCAGGGGTGTGATGGGAGTTCTGATACTACGACCATAGAAGCTAAGATAGGTCTAAGTAGTTATATAACTTTCTCACAAAATTAAATGACATTATAACCCTTTTTTGATAATAACAATAATTATAATAATATGAAAGTGGTTGTAACAATACAGCCGAATAGACTTCGAGACTGACTTAAATTTGCTTTACAATTTGGTTTCTAAATTCCCCAACCCATTGTTTTGGGGTAAAATATACGTACATTGAGCAAAAAAACGTACCTAAACCAGACAGAACAATACGAATTCTCAATTCATACAGTCCGGGCGCTGAGTAAATGCGTTTGACAGCTGCAATAAAAAAACTGAATTAAACGTTTATATATGTATCTAAATCTAAGTAATCGTGTGGTCTATTTATAAGTAGTATAGTCTCGGTTTGCGAATAACACCACCCCATCTCTTCCATCTGAGAGAATATCCAAGGGAGACATTCTTCTATGCATTAACGACTGCGATTACCGTGAAAACTGCGAGGAACCGATAGACGCAGGAAGCGAGCAGCCGCTCAAAGTGGCGCCATGGCCCATGTTCAGCAGTGGACGTCTTCAGGCTGTTGATGGTGAATGTATCCTTATAATCGTTATTCCCATACACTACAAAATTATTTTAAAGTACACGTGTCATCATTTTTGCACAATCTGTGTACAGTTATCCTGTGTGGGTAGAAGCGGGCGCATTGCCCTAAAATCGTTGTGATTATTGAAAACAAATGTAATCCTTGCATTGACACTGATAAATACTGACGCGGATTTTGTGCCAAGTAAACTTTTAGTTTGGGAGCTAGTGTCTATTTTATATAGGGTTTCTTTATTTTTTTTAAATAATTTATAGGCACAGCATTTGACCACTGTCTCACCCGATGGTAAGTGATGACGCGGCCTACGGTGGTGCATGCTTGCCTTGCTTGTTTCTTTCAGCATTTTTGTGGCCATTGCTATTACAACTTTAGTTGGGGATGTTCATATCATTGATTAGACTAGTAGATAATCTAAGGTTGCGATTATGTTACGTTATTTTCTATAATTAAGTTTACAAGGCAAAGACTAATAATTTATTACAATCAGACTTTTAAAAAAAAGTCAAAATAAGAATGGATACTTAAAATACTCAATTTAAGATGTTGTTATAGTATAATTACAAAGCCCATATTTCCAAAAAACAGCAAGCGTCTGATAATAAATGACTTTAAAACTGTACTTCATACATTATGTACCTACACGGGAGGTATCTAAATGATGTAAAGAATAAAAAATAGTAACAACCAATGTGAATAGATTCTTATAGCATTGTGGCAATACTCAGTAGCATTCAAAGTAAGTACTTGGTTTTGACCCCTATCTCTTAGACTATAATCAGAAAAACTCAAAGGAAAAACTGGCACTTCCAATCACCCAAGAGTAATTACTTTAAATTTGAATCAGATTCAGAGAATATGAGTCAACGGCACACGTACCCACTTTATCGTTACGGTCGTTACGGGATATTTACGTTTTCGTGCCCATCACGTAAAATACGAATGTGTCACGATTCGCTACTAGATGAAACTGTGGCTGAACGATTTATCAATTTAAGCTTTTTTATATAATTTAAGATGTGTTTGAGTTGTGCTTCTTTTCTGATATCGTTTTATTAGAAAAGTAGGTAGTTATGAGTCGTAAGAGTGATTGTAAATTCCGCACATAACTAAACAAGTTCCGGTGCAGGGCCTAGCGGGGTACGAACTTGAGTGCATCGTGCATGGAAGTCTCACAGGCTCACGCCACCGCATTTGGTTTCTTTCCGTTAGAACTTACGGAAGATTTATTGATTTAGTAGCTTTGATACTTACATATTTAATTAAGTAGATGTCTGTACCTACTGTGAGCTTTTAGCGCGATTCAAAACAGAGCCTATATTAAATCGCTTTATTTTTTTATAAAGATTTTTACAAGCGATCTAATGTAGGCTCTATTTTGAATCGTGCTAAGAGCTCACAGTACGGCCCCTGATTCTGTATGAAAATCGTAAAGTTGTTCTCTATTATAACATTTCTAAGCATCACAAAATTCAACTAACTTAAATAAAATATCTGAGAGTTCCAACCTTTCCATCAACACCTTCACTTAAAAAGAAGCTTACAACAGTTACAACACTCAATACGCAGCCGATACCTTCAATTTACAGCGTTCTGAAGCTTCCATAAAACAAAATAATAAAAACAGAACACACGCTCCATTATTATTGAATGATGTTTTTATATTGCTGAATTATTACATATAAGCTGTTAACGTTTTACGAGGACTCGTGGACCACCGGCGGCTGGAATGAAGACATCTCGGTGGTACAAGCAAAGCAAGGAATAATGACCCTATAGACTGTCAATGCCGCTTGGCAGTGACCGTCAAAAAGCTGCTGTTCATAGCATACGTTCAGCCAATCACAAGCACGCGGTGTCTACTTTTCAACCGTCCGTTGAAAACAGTTATTAATTTTTTCGTCCTTTTTTAATGACAATAATTGTTAGCCTTCACTCACCAAAACGCACTACGTAGACGTAGGTAGCTAAAATTCGGGAATACACGTGTACCAACCAATCAGAGCGTTGCGTATTAGTTATTACATAAAAAAATACTCATTTGGTCGCGTCTACGAAAAATAATAATTTTATACTTACTTAACTGTTAATTTTGCATTTGTTTTAACTATGTAAACTATAAATGTGGTTCAGTGTAGCTCGTGCGACATATAGTATCCTAGTTTTAATTCCGCTCGGCTCTGCTCCCTCAATTTTCATTCAATATCGTAAGGAAACTAGCGTATTCAGTTTCACAAAATTCAAGGGCATGGTTCCACACTGTGAAATGAATTATTTATTCAAAATTAGTTCTTGCTTATTATTTAAACTATGCCAAAATTACTGCATAAATTTAAAAGTAATTACGCTTAAAATAATTTTACCTTTAACAATATTAATCCTCCAGTCGGTTTCTACTCCATGTTTACCGTTTTAAATTAAAATCGACAAGTCTAAGGACTCTATTAAGGAGTAATGGAATAGTAAAGCTTTATAGGAACAAGCTGAAATAAGCTGCAAATCATCGATAAGTCTTCTATAAGGTGTTATGAGTGGACATGTCAATAGGTTAACGTTGTGGGTGGGTTTCAAGTTTTAGAGTATTAAAGTGATTGAACTGATAGAGACTTGAGAAAAACCGTTAAAATTATATATAGGGCTGTTAATAAATAAAATTAAAAAATCCGGTTAAAGTTTTTTTAACCGACTTCTATTTAGAGGAGAGGAGGTCCTCAATCCGGTTGTCCACATAATAATCTCCGTTGTTTATAAACCGATTTAGAAAACTGTTTTTTTTTACACTTTTTAAACTTTCGCGACTTGTAAGACTCATAATTTATGTTCTTTTTTAATTGAAAAAGTTATGATTACTTTCAGATTTGATAAAAATTCTAAAATTCCCCTTCGCAGGGGATTGTCTAAGGGGAATTATGAAATTAGCCAGAAATTTTATTATAAATAATATTCACGTTAATTTACCCAAGCATTTCTCGGAATGAAACTGAAGTGAAATAATTCAGTAGGTATAAACCGCATTTTTAAAGGACTTAATGGGCTCTTGCTTATTCCAAAATAGGTACTTATTTTTAGTGCCGTTTAAGATAGATAGTATGGCGACTCCTTCCGAAAGGTTTATCCATAGAATTTTAAATTATAACTGCATCAAAACATAAACATTTTATAGCCATAATGATTTGATCGAAGTTCGGAACCCACAAGAAGCGCCGCGAGTCGTCATTTCAAATGGGCAATATTTTTAATATCGATTATTGTTTCAATTTATGTTTATATCTATTTATTAAGTCACCAACTGGTTTATTTAGGTAGGTACTTTAGCTGATTCGCCTTGGCTTTGCATTAAATAGGTGTTGTTACGTAGGTATTCTATAGCATGGCATAATTCGTGTCTCCCTCTCCTCCTTTCACCGCCCGAGTCATTTATATTTTACTCCTAAATTATTCCCTCTTTCCCCTTTCCTCTTTCTTCTCTTCACCCTGACGATTACACCTTATTTATGGGACACTTTCCATAGGGTCCACTCCTCCAGCGGACGTAGCCTTCTCGATCCTCTTATCCCGGCAACAGCCCAAGCCGAGGCTCGCACCCCAGAGGTGCCCTTGAGCTAGTTGCCCCTCACTTTTGTCGGCTGGGTGCTTTAAGCACCTGCCCTCCGGCCCGTTGCCGCTGTAAAGGTCGGTAGAGACCAACAGCATTAGCCCGTTCAAAAAAAAACCGTATCATTGGGTCGTGGGTTCGAATCCGGCAATGATCTTTTAATTATGAAAGCAGTAACTTTGGTAAAGATAACGGGTTTATTTCAAAATCAAAGTACCTGTCGTGAATTTTATAATTTATTCTCACTTTTTAATATTAAGAGGTTGGTAGACTGTTTAAAAATACCATTTTGGTTGGCCACACTGGCGGAAGGAGCGTCCACTGAACCATCAGCCAATTACGATGGCTGCCTTGGTAGTTCCGGTAAAATAATATTGAGGTTTAGGAGGGAAGTTTTGGAGGGACGACAAGGTCCAAAAGGCAGTCAATTCTGGTTAAGCAGCCGAAGCGTCAAGATGTATTATTGCTCCTGTTCGTACTGACTATTTGTACTGAATATTTATAGAAGAAGGAATATACAAGAATTGAATTGAAAAGGTTCTCTGTGTTTTACTTCATACCTATATTAGAGTGTTCCTTAATACAGTTGGCATTGGCCTATTCGCAAAATTATCTACTGGGTGTAATTGAATTCATTAGCATCCTTTGAAACTAGATACCCACTCCTGCTACACGGTCACGTGTGGACTTTTAATTTGTACATACAAGGTGTAAAAACGTTTAAATGTATCAAAATCATCCGTGCCAACTGCGTTACGCGCCACGACAATCTTCATAATTTTTAATAGAAATTATTTCATTTACACTCTTTACTCTTTAATAATCATCTATAAATGATGTAAGTACTATCATGTGCTCAATTTATGCTAATGAATTAAATTACATCCTGTATAAGTAGTAGTAGTAGAGGTAAGAGAGCATGATTACCTACCATTGTCACCAGATTTACGCGGTAAGGTGTTAAGTGTTCGAAAAATATAAATTTGTTCCCAAAATCCCACATCACTTCCAAAAATAGCTGAAACCCATATAAATCCGTAAATTTCAGAAAATCTCATTCTATTGTGGTGTGGATGTGGAATTAAAAATAAAAGTGTGTTATTTTAATACGTCGGTCCGTCTGTCTCGAGTTTAACTACTTAGGTGCCTATTTATATCGGTACCTATGTAGTTATTAACTTTATGTTGCGTTACCTTTGCGTTGTTGCTGATGAAACATAGCCACCTGTTTTGGATCCCGGGATGGTAGGTACTACTAGTAGTAGTGGTTTTTTATAGCTTTTTATTTTTAAACGACCCTACTAACTTGTCGGCAATTAATGTGTTTTTTTCTAAAATAGTCATAATGCGGGATTGATCAGTTGGGATTTCTTCCCTATCAGTTCTACTAGTCGAACAAGTATTAAAAAATTCGTTAAATTAGTACTTACTTAGTTTATTTTATGAGGAGAATTTTTGACTTATACTTTTTTTTATATATTTTGGCTCGACACATATTGTATTTAGCCAGTGTCAAGTATTATAATTTTCATCGTGTTATAAAATATTTCACGCAAAGTCATGTCCTAGTCATAGTCATAATCCAGTCTAAGTCATGGTCCAGCAAAGTGGTGGCAACTTTACTAGAAGCTTCTATTGAGTTTTGGACACAACACGAAAAATCACGTTTCACTACATTATATCACTTGCCCTCACTCATGCTCGTAATTCAGCACTTAATGCGTAAATCGCCACCAATTTTAAACATCAACACTGGAAAAAACAAGTTATGAAACATAATACGATGCAACGACGTGAACTTGTCCGCGTTTCTGCCAAAACTCCCGACTTATACTTACAAGTAAAAAATATTGTGATGTTTATTTGTGAAACATGTATATTTTTATGCACAATGCACTCCATGCGGGACAATGCAGGCTTTACAGTCTCAAGTAGAAACACTTGGCGCCATCTCTCGTCGAGTAGCGGAAGCTTGTTTCAAAGCTCTCTTTTCAACCACTTTTTGGAAGTTTTACATTAGAATTACAAGGAAACTCGGAAGATGCTTTACACTTTCTTGGTTTTAGAGTCAAACTGAAGTTCAGACTCAGCCTTTTACCAGGAAAAGTGTCTCAGTCTCAGAATACCCACCTTTAATCCGGTAAACAGCGTATCGGTGGCGTCGCGTGGTGACTCATTGGCTCTGGGCCAGCTCACCTGTGTGCCTGCAGACTCAGGATGTCGACTATTTATATGATGATACCTGATTAGCTGCGTGGTGATAAGTCACCGTCTACGATGAAAATATTATACCTAAATCCGTCTACCGGTTTCACAGTTTTCGTGCCGGTAATTTTGTAATATCAATCCGTCAGGTCTTGCCACATAGCAGAGTGCTGACTGGTGCTGAAGTACGTAATTTAACGGTTTACATTTCACGAATATACTGGAGATTCGTAGGTAGGCATAGGTACCTAGGTACCTAGGTACTTTTAGGTACTTAGGCTAATTTTTAGTAGAACTACGAATCGGAAGACGCAGCGTAGGCTGGCCCTCCACTAAGTGGACCAACGATCTGGCGAAAGCTGCGGGAGCCGATGGATGCAGGAGGTGAGCAGCCGCTCAAAGTGGCACTCCCTGGGGAGGCCTATGTTCAGCAGTGGACGTCTATAGCTATTAATGATGATGATGATGAATTTTTACCTAGTAAGTATGTACTTATGTAGATAATTAACAAGACATCTTTCTCATCAAAGTAACAAGATTCATTAGGTTTAGCTACTCAAATATTATTATCTAATATCACTTTCCTTCCAAAAGTTATCAATTAAGTAAACTTCATAATCAATAGTTGTGTCTACCTTACCGAAGCTCGATCATTTATCCTCGCTTCACGATGCCTGACGTCAAACCTTCCATTCATAACGGCCTAAATTTCGGCCAAGGCTAGGCAAGTCCTTCATAATACCTTCGTCCATTAAACCCTGGAGCGTCACAACTTCATTCATAAAACCATCCATGTTTAGCTGTTCTATTTCGTTTAGTTCACGTCATTATCGTATGGATTTGGCAAGATGAGTCCAGAAAAGCGTCACGAAAAGTACAAGTATTTCATTAGCGATCCATCATTCATTGAGTATTCTGTAGCCCCAGATTCCATTGAACTCTTATCCGTAACCGTCAGCTAGTAGGTGGTGAATTGGCAAGGACGTACCAATCCTTCGACGGGTTCATTCATGTGACTACTGGCTGGATCTGTGAGTTTAATAACAGCTGTGTATGAGCATTGAACTTCCTAAAATGCTGAAACGATATTGTGACATAAGATAGGTATGTACTTGAATGAGTTGGAATTTGATGAACATTGAACAGCATTTTAATTTCGTAGGTACATAAAATTGCAAGTACCTACTACTTAGTTGTTTATTATCTACTTATACCTACTATTTGTCTGATAATAAAAAATGAAGATAGGCTAAACCAGATTCCAGATAGATTAGATAGAACAGCGTTTATTGGCTAATCTCGTGAAGGTATGTATCCAAGCATCTCTTTGATGTCTGCTGTAGATAAACGTAATATTCCCTAAGGAACACCCACGCTTTAAAATTCCTAACAGAAGAATGATGCCATTCCAGGCCACTATGCCCTACTTAAGTCTATGAATGACTGTGGGTAGGCGTGAAAGCCTCAATGAATTACGTCAGCAATACCAGGAGCTAATAAAACTGAGGATATCGGGTTCAACACACTTCTAAGTGCTATGAAGTAGATCTATTGCAGTTCGTGGGCGATCCATGGCCCGGACTTTCAGTGGATTGCGTAAGACAGATCGCCCATTGAGGTGAGAGTGTGCAAACATTCGAGTTATTTGTTTATTTGTAATACAGTCGTAACTGTGTGGTTGATTGTGTGCTACCGCTGAAGAATTTCATTAGGTTCCGCCATCGTCATCGACTTTCCAGCTTCTCTAACACTGGCTCCAATTTACAACGGTGTTTTAAAGATCATTTCTCCATTTGTGAGATGAAAATAGATTCGTGGTTGTTATTTTAGGACTCTTAGCCGAAGGACAACAACCCCAAAGTTCATTTAGCGCACTCCATAGGAAGTACCTACTTGGAAAAATTGGCACTTCCATTGTTTACCAAGAGGCTCTTTGCCAAAAAGTCTCGTCAGTGTGACCACACACCGATGCGTCTACCTTTACTATAAATTGAGTCTTCCCAAACGTAGCGCTATAAAGTTTTCATCACTGAAATGGAAGTCGAATTAACATAAAAAATATCAGGCAAGAAATACGCTTGATGTTGCGCAATGCACTCGATATAACCGACTAGACATTAGAAATGACACATCCTAAAGACATAGTAAATGATTTACTACTAACGTTTCTCTTTTTTCTACGCACTGAATCGTAGCCAATTTTTTTGTTCGTCGCCCGTGGATGGGATGTTGTCCAAACGAATGACTCCCGTTTAGATAATACACGTTATTTCTGTTCTTACATATGTTACTCGTCACACAAAATAATAAGGCCATTGGCCTAATGACAGGAGCTTATTTTTAGCTTGGGACTTTTGAAGGCGACGCGTTTTTAAGTGTTACCGATGTGGAATCCGAAACGTACAGACTTTCCCTCGGTTTTCACTCTGGCGTTTCTCTTTTAAAACATCGCTCTGGCCAAAGCTTTTTGCACTCTATTTCTAGAAGACTGATGTGTCTCTGGCAGCAATGAATTGTACAATTATTGTTTGCATAGATTTCAAAAGCACTAGCAAAAGTAAAAGCTCCGACATTGTGTTGGAAAATTTTACGGCTAAACCAAAAGCATTTTCAAACGGTATATTATTTCTATATGCAGTTTGACCTAGATAAAACACCAACAATATTCTAGCTAAGTATATCTGTGGTTATGGTAACGTAAGTAGAACTCATAATAACACGTAACTTTACGTACAAATCACATCGAATAACTTCGACCGGTGTGTGTGAGGGCGTGATACCTTAACACCTTATTTATTTCCTCTATATATCTATACCTAAGTACTTGATTATTCTGTTTAACGAAGATGTAAAATTAGAAAACGAAAAACATTATCGGTCGGCAACCTGAAAATCATAGCCATAGGCTTGCGTTTGGTCACATTCCGCCTTATGTTAAGGGCCACTATGGTTGATGATGCAGCACGCTCTCATATAAAGAACCCGTAGCGAGATTTTAGAAAAAGGAGTACCAATAAACCAATTGTTATTTTATTTATTAACGGATTCCCCCTGTCCCCAGGTAGTCCAGCGCGAGTGGAACAAATGCAGTCAGTGAGGACGACCCGCGGAAGCCGGGTGAGGTTGGAGTGTAAGGCGAGTGCGCGCCCGCCGCCCAGGATCGCGTGGTATAAGGACGGCCGGCCTGTAGCCGATATCGCGTTACGGAGGTTCCGGGTGCAAAATTTTAGGTAACAATACCTTCTTATCATGGGACTTGACTTTCGGGTATTATCATTCTCGTTTGTGTATTCGTTTCTTGGGATGATTGCGCGGGAAGTGTTTGCAATTGCCTATCCTAAGATGGAATGACTTTCATTCGCTGTAAATTTCACCTTAGTATAATAGTTACCTACGCTTAATTTTTGTAGGTTACTTTAGTTATGGCATATAAAAGAAAGAAAGAAGAAACCCACAAACAAATGCCATAGAAATCTAAATCATCATCATCATTATCAGCCTGAAGACGTTGACTGCTGAACATAGGCCTCTCCCAATGTGCGCCATTTTGAGCGCCTGCTTGCCTCTTGCATCCATCGGTTCCTACTGTTTTGACCAGGTCATCGGTCCACCTAGTGGGGGGCTGGCCTACGCTGCGTCTTACGGTTCGTGGTGTCCCGGAGGTCCCCCCAAAGCTTCTTCCCGGTTGCTCAGAAGGGGAGGACACTCACGGGAACACGTAGGTACTAGTGGGAAATTAGGAGCTAATTGGAATGAAACTGTAGATCTCGGTGAACTAGGTTTATTGTATCGTGTAACAATAATTTAAGATGTTATGGTCCAAAATGCTGAAAAATAAGATCACAACTTGTTCCCAATTGAACTTTTACGGAACAACTAGTAGTGAATATAACTTGAGGTACAAATAGCACTTTAAACTGTTAGTAACAGATATCTTATAAAAATTGGATAAGCGCAAACGAGGACTCTTCAAAAGCCTCGGCGGTTGAATGAAGAATGATTTCAATCTTTACCAATGTACTCTGTGAAGAATGAACAAAATGTATGGAAAATGAAGGAATGCGAGTAATGTTCTAATTTAGAAATATAGATCTAGATTGTGAGTGGCCAATATTTGATGCGAAAACTAAGAAAGCAGGTGAATAGCTGAAATGATGATGAAGGAGGATGAACATCGTCACAGTAGTCACCACTCGAGAGCCTTTCATCCCCATCGGTTGTCAGGTCTACGAGCGATGTGGCCCGCCCACTGCCACTCTATCATGTAACAGAGCATAAATGCACAACAGCCTTAGAGAGCTTAGCCATGACTTCAACTCATGCCATATCTCCACCACTTAAATCTCTGTAAGACGTACCTAAATGTGTTGCAGTAGGTATGTCATAGTCACAGAGGGATAAATGCGAACTTAGGAGCTATCAAACCCTAGTGCAGACGGGCATCAGAGGTTCAAAACGCCAATACATTATTACGACCGTAATGTGCCATGAATGAGCATGGTTTATGTCAGAAAACATTTAAACTTACTTTGATAGCTTATCTAGATAATCAAAGTACCTATAAGTACCTACCTAATAGGCTAATAGTTTCGGCGGGTTCCAACTCAGCACAAAATCTGGTAAACATAGTTAATTGGTTTTTCAATGTCAAAGGTAAACTATTAATGCAGAATGAGGCATTTATAGACAAGTTGGGCAGCATTTTTGCAATTTTTTTTTTTATGCTAAAGGTAGCAAACAAGCGTACGGCCCTCCTGATGGGAAGAGGTCACCGTAGCCTATGGACATCTGTAACACTAGACGTGTCACTGATGCGTTGCTTACCCTGTGATAATACTCTTTTGACCCTCCTTTCAAATTGCTGCATGTTGTAGCTCTGGGGAAAGACCGCTGGTGGAAGCTCATTCCACATGTTACAGGTGTACGTATCTTTAAAAAAGTAAGTAAGCTTGTGTCTCCAAGTAAGGCGTTGTAAGTATTGGTCCTCTTGGAAAGGTCTCATACCTACCAGTTTACCTACTGTTTATTATAAAAAGACATTAATCGATACCAAGGTACTTAAAAGTTAGGTATGTAGATGGATCCCATCAGCCCTGACGTCATTCTAACCAGTCACTAGAAGCCTAATTCAAGGACACAGACATCATAATGGACCGAAGTCCAATCATTAGGTCGTCTCAATTGATTGATCTTGATATTCAACTAGCTCAGCCCGTTTAGATGGAATCCAAAGCAAACGAGGCGTGCATTCACATGGTGCTTACATCAGCGTCCATTGGTTTAATTAGTGCAAACAGATTATTGCGCTGATCGCGACACCAGACCGCGTCAATGACCGACCACGGGTAGCATGTAGTTGTTGAAATCGACCTATCTCTACATATCATCTGTTCTTTCGAGAAATCATTTGGCCAATGGAAACGCAACTAAAGGTGATTTGACGTGACCTGTGTGGTCGTGCTTTGGTCAAATGCTTTCTCGAGAGAAGAGCTATGCCGTTTCTTAGAGCTCATGCTAGTCGTGCTGTAGGGCATGAGCTATAGTCGTAACTGACAATATATCTCTTTTCGCAGATCACGTCATAAACCTCGTGTTTCGTTTTCATTGCACTTAATAGGCATGATGACTACTATTAATAATGAACAAGTAAATATTACTTTCATAAAGAAGATTAAAAATGCATGCAATAATTGAAAAAATAAGCAAAATCGGTAAATAAATCACGGAGTAATAAGCTTTTAAAATTTCTACAGGAGGCATCTCCTGTCCCTTTCTCGCGAAACAGAGCGCCCCCAGTTACTATGAAAAATCTACTCGTGACGTCACATGCCAAAGAGATTGTATGAAAAGCTACCACAGTTTAGTACTTAATGAGGTACTATTACGACCTTCCTCTGACGTCACTGGCCGTTTGAGCTATCTCTTTCTATTCCGGTTTTTAAAATGCTTGTAACTTGGTTAATTTTTTGAGATATTTAATTTTTGTTTTCGTAAATGTTTATCTTTTGAAGAATATAATTAATTTAAGCAATAAAAAAATGTAGTATCATGCCTATTGATTAGGCTAGCAAAAGACTCGAAGATTTGAGTTGAGTGAAAACAACACAACCCGATACAATGAATCAGCTAATAAAAAGGGAAATTGATGGCACACGTATCTACATAAAATTTATTGTTTCATGTATTTTTATTTCATGACATATTTTATTCAGTTCTAATTTTGGAAGCATTGTTGTGGATCGCTATTACTCAGGATGCAATTGGCAAGGCGACTCGGTCGATTTACGATTGGACTGATCAACCGTGCAATTGCTTCGGCTGACACCTTGATGGCTTTTTATTTCTGTTGAACTTGAAGGGATCATTGAAAGACAAGAATAAGAGTGATACCGATATCTTGAACATGACGGCGAAGTTTTTAAAGATCAAAGAAGCTTTTATGTTGAGAGCGTCTCATGATTTGGGTTTGACGAGTGCTAGCATTTCTATCATATCTACATAAACTATTTTTGAGCAGCTAGACGTAGCTAAGTTCGTAAATAAGGTAAGAATGAGTTTTCTCCAAAACGTGTTGCCAATAAATAAGCGCGTTTCAAACTAAATCTTTAAGAATGTTTACGTATATAAGAACCAATTTATTAGATTTTAAAAGAGATTAACGAACATCTAACATCTCAATGGATGTCACAAAATAATCGCAGACAATTTGGAATCGGTGTGAGTGGGATGAAAGAAAATAAAGATATAGCGTGAGTTTTGAAGCGGGTTGTAAAGGTAAAGATCAAGCAACGGAGGCTCAAAGACGAATCACAACGACAGCTATCACTGGTTTTTCGAAATCCTGCTGAGGACCCACTCGTGTGGGACTTTCTAAAACGATTACGTTTAGTCTTTTTAGAATGTTTGGTATCGATATCATCATCATCATCATCATTAACAGCCTGAAGACGTCCACTGCTGAACGCAGAGGTTCCTTGAGGGAAGCGCTACTTTGCGACACTGCGCTTTTTTTCAATATAATTTTTCCAAATCTAAGCCATTATTGTTTTGTTTCCAGAAGGCGCTCGGTGTTAGTGATAAGGCACGCGAGGAATGAAGACTCTGCGACGTACGAGTGCAGAGCGCAGGGAGCGGTCGGGCCTGCTGCCATCGCAACCGCCAACGTGACTGTAGTGCCGCCAACCGCGACGACCGCTGAAATTGATCGTAAGTGTTTTAAAGGGACTTGGAAGGTTCCGGATTTGGAAAATAACTATTTCTTAATATTTTAAGCGAACGCAAAGTTCTCATTTCAGTTGTAGGTATTATTTTTTAAGTTTGTCAGGGCTTTACTGACTGAGCAAACGCGTACGCGTAGCGCGAGCGTAGCGTCTCTGTTGCAGCTTAGAAAAAATGATTTTATCTGCGTACGAACGTCTGGCTGTTCACAACTGTACCGTGTGAAATTCTTTGGTTGATTTTTAGAATTTTGATTTAAATGCAATTTTTGGAAAATGTTTCTAAATAGCTAAACCATGGTTGTTGGAAACGTGAAAAATAACATACTTAAAAGACTCGCAAAGCCTACACTTACATTTCAGAGCCTCTGTCTAGTGTTTTTCTCTATCCTTCGGTGTTTACCTACCTCTGTTGTTTCGACCCCTTCTGCAATGTCATTCAATATAGATCTCATATAGATATTTTGTATTCGTCATCTCGCCCGTCACCCAAATCAACGCGTTAACGATCATCACTGCCATTAACCCGTTTCTACGTCCAATCACATTGCAAATTTGTTTACGCCTAACAGCTCATTTACCTCTATCTGGAGCGCGAAGCGATGCATAAACATCGTATCAATTGATGTCATATCATTGTTTGTGTACCGTTTTGTACTGCGAACCTCCTGAGAACGCCGGTGCTTCGGGGAACCTAATGCAGTGTAAACAATACTGTGATAGGGGCATCAGAGTGATCGGTTACGTGTATTGAGTCTTGTTTCTGTTTAACTTAGTACTATCGGTGTAAACAGCTTCGCGTCCATTCAATTTGTACATTTAATGAGTTCAATCAGCATACTTGATAAATGTCTGCTGATGATGATGGCAATATATGTGGGGCATTTTAATAATAGGATTATTCCCAACGGACCTGGCCTGACTGATGGCGGATTGCTACTGATTCTTAGTTATTGTGGCAGCCGGCCCAATTGGGTCCGGTTGAGAATAAAAATATAATTTATATTGTCTATGAAATCTTTTTTTTTTGGGTCGACTGTATTCTGGCGTTAATCAAATTAGCAAAAGCGATTTGTGTTCATGAAAGGACTAAAAGCAATCCTTGTTTCACCATCACATCATTGAGTTTATATCTGCTGATTTGCCCTTCATTCCATTGTAGTACATACCTACTTATTTTGGATTGGTGGAATGCAACATGTTTTTCATCCCATCTGTTATCTAGGCGAAGGGTTCCTCGATAAACTTAATTATAGAAACAAAACGAGTTTTATCGTAGAGGGGGTTGAAGAGCAGAGTGTGCGATGCGGTACCAACAATATTTAATCGAGCTACGCACTTTCACTCTACTTCTACTCTAGAATCCTTCGCCCCAGTCTGGATTCAAACAATCGCCTAAGTACCCTTTTGGTCCCTTGTAACACAGTCTACTATAGCAACTTTATCCCCCGTCCATTCCTTACTGTTACGTTTAGCACAATACAAAAGAGTACCTATCACATCAATGCGTTCTTCTTCAAGCTGCGATCATTATGCTTTAAACAAATCTGTTTTTGTTTTAAAAAAAATTAATTTGTTTTCAGCCATAAGTGGATCGCCATGTCCGATGTCGTCTTTCTGCCTCAACGGGGGTACTTGCCTATTCTTTGAGCTTGTGCAGGAACAAGCTTGCAAGTGAGTATATTCTTTATGGCTGTTCTATTAAAATTCAATTTTCCTCCTATTCACTATTCTATTTAACATGCTAATATTGCTTGTACATATCGGCATTTAATGAGAAATTAGTACTTTCCACTATCTCGATTTTCCTCTATTCCAAGCACGTGCTGATAGTCACGTATGCCAATTTTGATGACTATAGTAATTGAATTGATTTAATATCTATTATTTTTCAGATGTCCCGAAGGCTTCAACGGGATGCGCTGCGAGAACAAGGAAGCCACCAACAGAAGCAGTATGTCTCATTCCTACACGTGTAAACTGGGCCTCTCGATCAATTACTACTGTTAGCAGGCGATGCGCCGGCGCATAACCCACCTCGTTCCAATTTTAAATTTTAGCTCCCGATGTTCCTATAACTGGCTGGCAGTGTGAAAACCTTTTCGTTCCACCATGTGCGTTTCTTTTTCAATATTTTTTTCATTAATATTTAATTCCCAATTTACTGAAAAAGAAACGTGTATTTTATATTTAGAAAGTTTAGAACTGTAATGATGGCGAAGCGGCGAACGTGAACGTTTAATTTTAGAATAGTTTTCACATAACGCCAGCCTAGTGGTGTGAACGCGGTTGTCTGTAGACAAAACTGTTTTCGAAAAACAGTGCATTTTGTGAATATAGGACGCCATGACGCCTGATTCACGTTAGTTAAGATTGTGGCCTGAGCTCCGCCTGGCCTTTGTACATAAACAAAACATATTTTTATAATTAATTTCGAATCTCTTTTGTCTATAGATCTGAGTAGACAATCAGAGACTCTTATTTATTATTTCATTTACTCGTTAATTTTGCATTCTTATCTGTTTCTCTTAGAATTATTTGTTAACTTGCAAATATCAATCCCTATTTTAATCAAATAATAATTGTGTCCAATTTTGGACATCGTCAAAACTTACAAATTGATCATTTTCGACTTCGACGAAGACTATTGAATAGAAACGTAATTCCATATAATTATAACGATATTTTCGAAATGTAATAATGTTAAACCCCATTTTATTATTTACGAACATTCTTAATATTTTAATATTAAAGTTGTAAATATTTTAAAATATTTGTAATATTTCGTTTTTAAAGTTAACTTTAAGGTTTGATGACTAGTAGTATGTAACCAGATTTTTAAGAGACTTACATTTATGTACATATCTATTAGGGTAAGGGGTTATCATACAAACAATAAAACCTTTAAAAAATTTAGTAGCAAAATGCCAACTTGCTAAGCTTTCGTTTTTCTAATAATTAACTTAATTCATAAAACATAAGTAAGTATTCGTGAGCCAATTACTTGCACCAATGCTTACAACTGAACATAAATTTGAATAAACGATTTAAGTTATTATACAAAACTTGTGCAACTTTTAGTAAATCTATGCAAATAATGTACCTACTTAGTTAAATGTAAAACCGCCTTAATATGAATGAAAGCAATGCAAGTAGGTATAGCAGCCAGTTTATGAAAATTATCCATTTTACTTCGGTCCGGCCTATTTTACCACCTAGTCATTTAATAGCAGTTTTTAATACATAGCTAGGTAGAATTAATTTATATTTTATGTAATTTTATGAGTGTGCCTAATTGGAGGAATGGTTGTGGTTATGTATTCTTTAAATTTTCCTTTTTAACTGCTAACTTTGCTATGGGACCGATTTCATGATTTACAATTTTTTTTATTTTTCTGTTTGTATAAAGTCATAGGTACTTTTATAGATCACTATTTATGTATAATTAAATAAGAAAGGGGGGCTATTTATTTTGAAGATGTTAGGGCGTTTCCATAGCTTAAGGTAAAATGACGTCGTTCAATAGTCACTCAAATAATAATTTAAACTACATAGCACTTTGCAGATTTTCTCGATGCTCAGGTATGGTCAGTTGTACTATAATTTTTTTTACTTTATGTACGAGTCATTACACCTTAAGCTAAGTTTAGTAGTCTCACAACAAATAATAAGGCGCAAGACGTCGTATTAATTAATGTAATCAAATACCAAATCACAATAAAAGAATGAGTGTTGGAATTAACAGACAGGCGACCATTTGTTTTTTCTTTTTAATTTTACTTGCATTTTCCTAAATCCTTAAATATTCGAGACGAAACAAAAATGGAAATATTAATGGTATGTATTCACAAACTTATTTTTATGTCGTGCACTTAAATAACACTCCGCACTCATTTCAAAAAATGAAAAAATGTAAAAACTTACTTCTTTCTTATATGATAAATAATACATTTTTTCGTTTTTTTTATGTTATGCTATATATTTATTACTTACTAATGCTTTAAATATCAACGTAGGTGTCTACTAACAATTCACGCATGCTAAACGCATGTCACTAAATATTTTCTTCTATAAAAAACTTCTTCGCACTTACTATTTGTTGTGAGATAACCTTAGATTAGGCACATTATAACATTGCATGGAATAATTTCATAAAGAAGTTACTAATTTCTAATAGTTTTTTGTCTTGGTTACAGGCAAAGGCGAACCACTGTGGTGAAAATGAGAGAAACGAACTTCAGCGAATATTTTAGAAATGGTTTAACGAAAAAGCATTCCTACGTGATGATAGAAAAATATGTATTTATTCCTACAAATTCAATTAGGCTTTTTACTTTTTTTTTTGCTCAATTATGTAAAAGACGGTAAACTGTTAGAAGTATCATACCTATCTGTGGATGTAGGTAACGTCAAGAGTTAATATCTACCCTATTTGAAAAAGTGCAAACTTTTGTAAATACGCCGGCAAAAAGTTGTATCTATAAATATACCTACACACACGTGCTACAACGGTAGAACATGTAATAGTCGTACATACAAGGAAGTTTGCATTTTAAAAGTCCGTTATGGAATCGAGATCGGGCGAAAAATAACAGGTAGGTACATTTTTGGTGTAATTTTACATAATATCTATTCCTACCAAGTAGGTATAAATATAGCAAAACGTTATCAATTTGTCAGGCTTTCACGCTACAACTGCTGAAATTTTGTACACTGATATTACCGCGGTTAACAATAAGATAAATAGACTGGTACTTTTTATTCCGGAAAATTGTGAGTTCGAGATGCTCTCTGGTGCGATGATACGAACTTCAGCTGCTTTTTAATAAATGAAGTGGCTACCTATAGCTATACCACTAGCTACTATTTTAATATCTGTGGTTAGACTATTCAGTTTAAAAAAATGTGGGGTCTATTGGAAATAGATGGAATCATCCAAAAATCTCTTGGGTCTATTGGGGATAAATGGAATCATCCAAATATTGTGGGGTCTTTGGGAATGAATAGAATCATCCAAATATAATAACTTACCACTTATTCTACTGCAAACCACTAGATATAGTCCTCGGTGGGTTCAAACTCTTGTGGACAGTCTTTCCTGATCTTCTTCCGGCTTCCGCTGGGGAGCAGGCTGCTGTAGCTGGGAAACCAACTCTCTGGGGTGCTAGTTGGTATACTTTTGGGAGCACCCTGAAAAACCAGCAATCATCATCAAGTAGGTACTTAGGTATCTAATTATAGGCGTCTCTCTCTTATAGCATGCCACAGCAACATTGTTTGCAAGACGGTTGTTTTCAAGATATCCCGGAAAAGTCAACTTGGCAGAAGTACTACCTTTCGTGATTCAGTTAGGTATAACGTGTGCCATTACAGAAACGAATCCGATGCAAACATGAAACTCTTATTTTTCCTCTCCCACTAAGGTGTTTAAGTGCAGATGGTGTGAGGCAGCAATAGAAATGTTTGCTCTATTCAGTTCTTTTCTTTATCGAATCATACCTGTCGTCTGCTGCAGAGCTGCTCCGGATAAAGCTTGAGGAGATTCTGTACTCGATTCCATTAGGTATTATAGATCCTCCACCTGCTGATTGTACATTTTTATTATAAGTTCCCGCAAGACACATGCATAGGTATTATTCTAGGTCACTGACCTCTATAATACAATAGTATAATGGAGGTCAGTGTTTTAGGTAGTAGGTCTTGCCTACCTAAAAATATTTCATAGTTTTGCTTATGTTATTTCGTATTTTGGTAAAAAATCACATAACGATGGTGCTTCAACGTTTATGACCGAACAACAATACAACCTGTAAGCATTTCTTACCCTTTCTGTATGGAACCCTAAAAACTAATTATACACCCCCTAATATGCCTGAATATGAACTGTTCTTAATTCTTAGATGTATGGACATAATTATTACACAAATACGATCTGATATTATGTTAAGTTATATTAACAATTTTGTACAGTATTATTTGCTGGTTAGATGTTATTTATTTAAACTGCTATTTTGTAAGTGCTTTGTTATAAAATATACAATTTAAAAAAGAAGTGTATTTTTTTATCCAAACAAAGACTTCATCATCATCATCATCATTAACAGCCTGAAGACGTCCACTGCTGAACATAGGCCTCCCCCAGGGAGCGCCACTTAGAGCGGCTGCTCGCCTCCTGCATCCATCGGCTCCCCGCGGCTTTCACCAGATCGTCGGTCCACCTAGTGGGGGGCCGGCCTACGTGGTCGCCACTCGAGAACCTTTCTTCCCCATCGGTTGTCAGTTCTACGAAGGATGTGGTCTGCCCATTGCCATTTCAACTTGCTAATCCTAAGAGCTACATCGGTCACTTTAGTTCTTCTGCGGATCTCCTCATTTCGGATCTTATCTCGCAGGGAAACACCAAGCATTGCTCTCTCATAGCTCGTTGCGCGACTTTGAGCTTAGTAATGAGGCCAACAAAGACTTGGGTTTTTTAAATGGCCTGGGTGGAATGTAAGTAGTTTTGGCCAGTCCGTTTTTTTTAAGGTATTAAATAATTAGTAATTCTTTTATGAAACCTATAAGCTGCCAGACCCACAATCATTTTCGGTACTTATTGATAAATGTTACTTACACATTATTTATGTCTTTCAGTAACACCATGCCTAGCGTTTTAAAAGTTTCGCTTGGGAATCGATTAAAAATACATAGTTAAATGTTACTTAATTTTAATTATAAAATGGTTAAAAAATAGATGCGACAACTTGAAACCTTAAAACTACGCATTATGTTTAGATCTTATTATTTACATTATACTGTAAAGCGACAAATATAATAGATCACTGGCGAAGTCGAATTCAACTAATCTGACCCTGGGCAGAGTGCGATTTATTTTTGCACCTGGCAACACAGTGCTGGCAACTGGCGCAGGCGCACGTCTTCCCGGAACTCTTATTATAAAACTTTCAATACAAAATACCATTCTCCTTTCACATTATCTATCTCACTACAAAGAGGTAGTCCTAAGCCATAAGTACCTATAATCACAAAAAGCCTATTAAATAGAAAAATTGTAAACCAACATCAAAAAAGTACAAAAATTCAAAATCTTTATTTTTTATGTCTTTTTCATTTTCTGCTATTTAGTAGGAAACTTTTGGCTCAAATAATTGTATGTAAAAATGGACCCTTATTAAATTAAAATTAATACATACGCAGATACACCTTACACAATACACATGCATTCATAATCTAATGTAACCGGCATTTCTGTTGCATTCAAAAAACATAGAATTACTTTAATTATACAAGTAAATACTCTGTGTATGTTTTTACTCTTGACTCCAACATTTCTTTTTGTAATGTGACTTCAACAAAAGATGCATGCTCTCTCATGGTGGTTCTCAATTCGATTTCCCAAAATTCCACATCTATGATCAGTCTACATCTTATTTTACTACTATATCTATGCAACATAGGCAAAACTGAGGCAACCCTGCAGCTGCCCTAGCATGGATAGTAATCACAATTGTCTTTACCCTGACAACACTTGGACCCTGTGTTTTCGCTTGACTAGCAAGCAAGTATGAAGTGACATAAATAGGGAAAGATAATTCACTCTACAACCCCATACTAGGCTGAAGCCATTACAATCTTTATGACAGCTTTAAGTTGGTACTTAACTTTAAAGCTATAGGTTATAATACTGAAAATCTTATTGTTATGATGAACATTGTCATGCATAGATTACTATTCATTACAAGGCTTAGTCTAGAGATGGTGAAAGTAATTTTATATGAAGCAGTTTAAGTTCTTCCTGTTTTGGACATTCTATTACTAACTACACATTAATTTTAACACTAATAAAACAGAAAATGCTGCTACAATTACACAACTGTTACACATAATAATATCTTAATCAGCTAGTTTATAACTAACAACAGTCTCCATTTTATGTAAATTAGTAGAGAAGGATTTTAATTGAACATTTTGTGCGTTTGTTATAGAGATAGGCTCAGCTTCTGCCCATTTTTCAGGCACATCACAGTCTGTTTTAGCATGAACTAACACATCGAAAGAGCATCGACAATCTAGAAACGGTAAGTAGGATATTGTGGCTGCAACTTGAAGCATTACATCTCTGATTTCTTGCTGGACTTTCTTCAGGTCTTTGCTACTGACGGTTTCATTTTTCTCTTTAGATAAGGCAATGTCTCCATCCTCATACTGAACATTGAAGTCCCAGCATTCAAGTACCTCCTTGTTAGCAACATTGAGGATTACGAGAGAAAGCTTGCTTACTTTCTTGTTTAGTATCCACTCTGAAATTAGACAAACACCAGACATAATTATAACAGCTGTAAAAAGGTGAGAATGATTATGGTATAAAGCAAGATCAAAAAAAAGGGATACATTGTGTGACAATTATTAATAAAATAATATCAACAACTTTATGAATCGAAAGATTTGTTTTATAATTGACTACCTAGCATCTGTAAGACAATTTCACATGACTAATTTTACCAATTTGACTGCAAATGTAAAGTACATAATTTGGATTATACTGCCTGAAACTATGTAGGTACAAACTACACAATATCTGAATTACCTTCACTTTGTGTAAGAAGGTTCGTAAGAAAACTCTTAATTTGTGCATCTTCAGATATCAGCAATGTGAGACCATATTGCTGTTCTGCTTTAAATGTCTCAGGTGGGTATAGACCTCTTTGGAAGAGCACAGAGTTGATGGCAAATTCTGAAACAAACAATAGATTATATTTTAATTGATTGAAATGTGCCTGGACTGGACTCGTTATGAACATGTTTAGCCTTTCTATAAATCTATGGTACTGGGACCTTTCCAGTACCAGTATGTGTTGAACTATAGGTAGTGATTTGTATAGAAACCTTCTTGTGTTGCTCCAACCAAACGAAACTCTATCGTTAGGATTATATTAGTCTGTGGTTTAGATTCGAAAATGTCATGTGTTGCTGCGATGTAGAGATTTTCTTGAGATGTTTTTGAGTGCCTAAATATAAGTATTGAATGGTTTAATAACGTTTGATTTCTTCATGGATAGATCCAACGGATATCCTAGGTTGAGGATTGACCTCAAATTAAGAGTATGTACTACCAATCTAAAACAATAAAATAGTACAAAACTTACTGAGATATTCGCAAATAATTTGCGCAGACCCTCTCAGGGTTATGGAGTTCTTAGTTTGCTGCAGAGACATAGTTAAATCTTGATATGGTCCTCTATACAGGTGCAATTTTCAGTATTACTAAAATATCACAACACAAAGTGACTTTTTGGTTATTGTAGTTTAGTTTCTAGTTTCACCCCGCTAACTATTCACAAATTACGTTTTAAGAACTTAAGATCCAAAACAATTCTTATTTCATTTCACGGCGGGCGGCGGTTATTTTATTGTTGTTTAAACTTTTTTTTTCTTTTATATTTTGGCTCCACACATAGTGTCTTTAGCCAGTGTCAAGTATTATAATTTTCATCCACAGATTAGAGAAAAAAATCTACTTTTCATCGTGTTTTTAAATATTTCACGCAAAGTCAGGTCCTAATCATAGTCATAGCACAGTCATAGCAAAGTTCTCTGTGGTCCAGTCTAAGCTGTCTAAGTCATGCTCCAGCAAAGTGGTGGCAAGTTTACTAGACGCTTCTACGGAATTTTGGAAGCAACACAAAAACTCACGTTACACCACAACATATCACTTGCCCACACTCATGGTTGTAATTCAGCACTTAATGCCTAAAACGCCACCAATTTAAAATATTAATACTGGAACAAGCACAAGTTTTGAGAAATAATACAAAGCAACGAACGTGAAGTCGTGAACTTTCCGCGTTCCCGCCAAAACCCCTTGTTTAATTTTTTTTCTTCTTATATTTTGGCTCCATACATCGTGTATTTAGCCAGTGTCAAGTATTGTAATTTTTCATTTTTCACGTAAAGTCAAGTCTTAGGTAGTAGTTTGAGAAATAATACAATGCAACGACGTGAACATTTCCGCGTTCCCACCAAAACTCCCTTCTTCTTCTTCTTTAATGGCTTTCTATCGCTTTTTTGCAATAATTCTGCCAATGTCAAGTGAGTAAAATTTGTACGGTTATGTCAAGTCAAAGTCATATTTTGTCAGTCAAAACGCCAACAGTAAAATGGTGGAAATTTTACTGAAGGCTCAAAAAAAGGCCGTTGAAGCAATAACGAAAATGCATGGTTTTATAATCTTAAAGCCATTTGCCAACACTCGTGCACGTTCACGAACACTTAACGGATAATAATCCACCCATTAAAGTTCAAGATACACTAGTTTTGAAAAATAAATTCAACATTCACAACCGTCATTGTCGGATTTCCTTCAAAGACCTCAAAAAAGTTTAATTTAATGAAGTTTTTTTTTTTACTACGAGTCACAGACCAACCAAAGCATATAATATAATTTTAGGGTTCGTTCTAATAGCTGCGAAATAAGAATGCCAAGAACGCCAAAAACACCACAGGCGATCGATCACTTTGGGGTGCGTTCCAGGTTGGTATTATTTTCGTTATTTTCGATCACAAAAGTCCATTCGCAATGAAGGTGATCACTGTAGGAGTCTTTGACAGTTTGAATGTGATAGTTTTGGCATTCCCAGCAGCTACTGGAACACACCCTTTATTGCTAGTGAAACGACATATTGTGATCGAAAATAACGGAAATAATACCAACCTGAAATGCACCCTAAGGGTCCGTTCCAGTAGCAGCTAGGAATGCCAAGAACACCAAAAACGATCACATTCAAACTCTCAAATACTCCCATAGTGATCACTTTTATTGCTAATGGAACGACTTTTGTGATCGAAAATAACGAAAATGGCAAAAATAGCACGAAATGGAACGCACCATAAACATGAGCATAATTGTTTTATAATCTTTTATTATGAAATAATTTTAGTAATATTCTAATCGATAAGTCCATTATTAAAAATATAATCGTTTAGTTTGTCAAACATAAATGTATGTTTGACAAACTAAATGAACACAGAAGCCATAAACCAAGAAGTCAAGTCAAAGTAAATGAAAGACCATAAAGCATAAAACGCTGTACTGTGTGATTATAGTGAACAATCCTTTTATTGACTAAACACTGCTGTCTATAAAATATTACGGAGGCAGCCATGCCTACTCTAAAGCTAAATTTGGCAAAATCCCTTGTAGATATTCATATCTAGCCTAGATTCTAGTCAAAATTTTTAATGAAAGATAATAAAAATACCTACATGCACATAAAATATTTTCACCGTAGACTTTCTGGGTTCTGGCCATTGCTAAAACCCAGTAGTAGTGTAGTTCAGTATTTCGAACATGGTTTGCTAACTTCAAATCAATAATTCTTCGTTCCACTGCCAAACCTTGAAGGGATTAAGTTTGTGGTGGGAAGAATATACAATATACATATCCATAACTTTACGCTTGAGTGATATTCTCTTTCTAAAATCTGTAGCTCCTCTAGGCATTTTCTCTTTCCACCTTTCTTGCAAATTTTTGTCTGTCCTGGCCTAAGAGGAGACTATATTTTGGCCTAAGGCTAGATTCCCACCTGCAAAAAACTTTTACAAGAAGCCTGTCAAACAATAGCACGAATGATAAAAGTTTTAAACGTTATAGTTTACACATCCAAGCTAGTCTTAGAGACTCCTTACAATTGTTTTCTTGCTAGTGGGAATCTGGTATAGGTATGTAGTCAAATTTACGGACGTAAGTCCCCCACCCACCACCTGCACTTTCACCCATTCTGCTTCATTCAGCTTTTTGTACTGGCAATCAACTTGATCTTCGAAATATTCATTCAAAATCCAACCTCGTGGCTTGCATTGCTGAGATCTTTTAACGACAATTAGCAAATGTATCTCTGAGGCTGCGGAGTAAGAGAGCACGATATTATCGGCAAAACTTTTCAAACTTTGTAGGTATTTGATTTGGAAATTCCTTTTTACATAGAAGGAAAAATGAGTGATTCACGACCTAATAGGGGACTTCCCGAATTTATTATTTTTTAAAAAGGTATAAATGGCTATGGATAGTCGACTTATTGTCCCATTTCCTCATTAATAAAATAAAAGATAATAATAGAATATATTGTTTTATTGTAGTTTTTTTTGTGACAAAAAAAGTTGGTATAATAAGACAAAAAACGATTATTATCGCTAAAATGATAATCGATCATGTTTGATTACCTAAATAATCGTAAATCGATTATTGGTATTTGGTTACTCACATCACTTCGGTTTTTATGTCAAGTCAAATGTCAGTGTCAACTCAAACAACGAAACACTTAACGTAACAATAAACAAAACATTCCAAAAAATCAAAATATGAAGGTAATAATTTTAAATCCTAATGAAAAAACTCTGCCGAGTCACATTTTCTATACACTATTCAACAATACCTAGATAAAAACGTAACGAGTATAGTGCTTCAGCCGCAAAATGGGTCGTACTCAACGTAAAAGAAGTCATAAGAAGCCAAGAAAGTATTGTGCCTGTGATGATAGCAAAGATGTGGTTTTACTGAATAGTTGGTTATCTCAAAATGGTATGAAACGCAACCAGAAGCTCGGCCTGGCTGTATTTGACGACACTGGCCGCGGAATACTTACCAAGAAAAAGATAAGGGCGGGTGAAGAACTCATGAATTTGCCCTTGAACTTGACGATAAATGTAATCACCCTTTTAATGGATATTCCATTTTGTAATATATTTTTAAGCAACAAAAAACAATGTCTAGTGCAGTATAAGCAAACTATATCATTCCAGTCACTGTTGGCATTTTATTTGATTTATTTAAAAAGCCAAGAGAAGGATTCCAAATGGTTTGTTTACTTGGAGAGCTTGCCAAAGCAGTATACTGTGCCATATTTTCTGCCAAACGAAGTGAAATGCTCTGTTGATGCTGATATACTATCTGTGATCTCTAAACAAAATGATATCATTGAGTCCTCATATACTATTTTTGAAGATATTTTAAACAACAGTTTAATCCAACACAACAACATTGATAACCTTAAAAAATCATTTACAAAGTCAATTTATGAATGGGCATATTTTACTGTAAACACAAGGTGTGTTTATATGGATCTTACTAAAGTTATTGATATGAAAAATGTAGAATGTTGTATTTTGAATTTAATAACCGATAACACAAAAATATCTTTATGCCCATATTTAGACATGATTAACCATAGTTTGAACGCCCGAAACGAAACCAAATTAGTTGTAAGCAAGAATGTTGAAAATATAAATTTGAAAGACATTAAGGAAGATTTGTTTTCTGAAGTACGATTTTCTATTTACACTAAGAACAGTTTTGATCCATACACAGAAGTGTTTATATGTTATGGTGATAGTCATAACTTAAAACTTATAACAGAATATGGATTTTTTTTATCTGATAATGAATTGGATTATGTACCATTTAGTTTTGATAGTGTGCATAAGTTTTTAGATGCAAACTCATCAAAGTTATCGCAAGATCAGATTTCTTTTATAAATAGTCATGGTTTGAACAAAGATCTATATATCGATAGTAGAGGTCTAAGTTATAACTTTTATGGACTTCTAATGGTTGTAAAGTACTATTATAATCGTAGTACAGATGTTAGTAGACTAATTTACTCTGCAGCAATATGTTCTACAGATAACAGTTTGAACAATATTGTAAAGCCAATGATCATAGAAAAATTAGAAAATGTTCAAGTGTCAATAAATAAATTGAAAATGTTAGAAAATCAGTGTGTAATTTTAAGTAATTGTGTAGAGTTGATGTGTCAATATGTTAGTATTTTAGAGAAGTTTATTAAATGTTAGTTGTGAACAGACTTGTAAATTCATTTGGATTTCATTTTTCATATTGTAAAAAATAGGTAGTTAACCTCAAATAGGTACCTAGGTACTATGCTTATTAATCTCCTATTAATGCTATTATTAGTATCCTTCTTACTATTAAAGATAGATAAAGTTCGTAAAGTTGGATGAAGTCAAGCAAATACGATAGTGTAGAAGGGCACCACTTCACTTCATGCAACATTTCGGCTGGTTTCCAATTGGTAGTTGCACGGATATTATATATTATAATTGTAATAGGTAGTTGGCAGTCTGTTTTTGGCCAAATCAAAGAACTTGAAGTGCCTTGAAGTTGTATGTGCTATTCAGTAAAGAAAACTGAAAATGAGCAGACATTTCTATTGCTGTCTCACTCCCTCTATACTTAAACACAATAGTGGAAGAAAGCAAACAATAGTATTTTTGTTTTCGTCAGGATCGTTTCATTAATGCCAGACACGCATTAGACCGGCCAACTTCATGAAATTGACTGAAAAAATTTCTAATGCTACACCCATGGAAAAATTGTGTAATGGTTTTTTTTGTACGGGCTAATGCTGTTGGTCTCTACCGACCTTTACAGCGTCATCGGGCGGAATAGTGTAATGGTATGTATGTGGGCCTTTACATAAGAGGAAAGTCTTGTACACAAAACACTATTACTCCTAGGCTCCTAGAGCTAATGAAAGTAGAGACTGAAAACCGCGCGGCATAAAAACATCAGCATGGCAGCCCCAAACTAAGAAGAAAAACCAAGGAACTACAAAAAACAAAATCTAATGAGGAATTAAAGTGAGTTGTTCCAAGTTTTCCTCTTAGTTTGGGCTGCCATGCTGATATTTTTTAAATTCTCCGCGCTTTTTCAGACTACTTTCATTAGTCAGACAGCGGTCTCGTAGGGTAGGATGCTCGTAGGTATAAGCCAAATTAATTAATAGAAGAAAAAAAACAGTGACAGATATATGTTTACATTGACAGATATAACTGCCTAACTGGCGTATGACACACACAATGTAGGCAGGAATGCACGACCAAAATGAACGGCTAGGAATGAGGGGTTTTATGATATTCGGAAAACACTATTTCTGGGGGCCGACAAAATTTTCAAAATGAGGCGTATTATTAAAAAAGAATGTTAATTTGAATCAGACCCAATAGATGGCGTTAAACAGTTTGACCACAACTTCTGTCAATGTCAGTGCTTCAAGCTAAGCTGACAACTTTAAACTCCTTCATTTTATATTTTGTGAGAGTACAACTACATACTTATTTTATGAATTGTCTAAGCCTTAATATGGCGTTAACGCCAAACGAAAACTCAAATGTGGAAAAGGAATCTTTGCTAGACCCCAGGCTGTTTCTCATGAACCGTGACATTCAGTTGAAGTTTTAACAGATGCTGTATTTCAGTCGCCGCTATGACAACGAATATACTAAAAAAAAAGAAGTTCCCCATATTGCAAAAAAAGCCATTGACACCAGTGGCCTTACCGCGTAAGCCCGGTGGCAATCGTAATCGTGTGCTCTCTTGCTCGCACTCAAGGGCTTGTACATTGGCGTAAGCAGGATGGCAGGCGATGTTCATTACCAGAATGCTTACACGGTAGGGCTGCAGTTCCGGGCCGTACGTTCTAGGTCATACAATACTGGCTGTTTTAATACTTCTTAGGTCGTGCATTCTTTCCTCTCAGTGTTGCCAACCCTACTGTTTTAACAGTAGATTTGCTGTTTTTTGATTAGCAACCCTGTTTTCTGTTTTAGGTACAAATTCTCCTGTTTTCCTATAATTTTAGAGTCATCCGATACAAATCGCAATAAACATACAACCATGGAGCTATTAAAAAAAGAAGGAGGGAATCCCGTCTGATCCGAAACTGAAGCTCCCTTAGGAAGCCGGAACGCTTCGTGCGTACATGCGGAACACGCACACGCTCACATCATATGCAGCCGGTCCCCCTACTTTCAGCTGCCACACATGTAATATGTCCGCCATTTTGGGCTTCAGATCGATGTCAATCAAAACTCAATCCTTCTTTTTTTATTTCATCCATGCATACAACATAGCGCATAGAAAAGTTGCTGCTACTTAATTACTTACTCTACATTATTATACGGGAAGATCCTGTAAATCATTATTTTCAAATCTCTGTTTTCAGCAAGTTGAAGCAAGATCAATTAT
Organism: Ennomos erosarius; assembly: GCA_963580505.1. Lineage (NCBI taxonomy): Eukaryota > Metazoa > Arthropoda > Insecta > Lepidoptera > Geometridae > Ennomos > Ennomos erosarius. The sequence continues at coordinate 1,069,523 of OY756983.1, read as the reverse complement.
TTTGTTTATTACGTATTTTCGAAAGTGGTACCATTTTAAAACAATGAGTAGTGATTTATCTTTTGACCAATTCCCCCTAAACAGACAAAAAGGGATTAAATACGAACTAAAGTCCAAAAATCATAAAATCCAAAACAAATAGGAAAAAAATGTGAAGTCATAATGGCTTGCTTTATAGCTGATTATAATCCTACTATTTTAATATCTATGGCATAATATATCTTTGAATACCCATCACGGCTCACTTTCGGAAGATTAAAAATGTAATTAATTTCTTTGAGCACTTTTTAAATTTTCTTTGGAATAAATATAACATTATTTTGTTACATACATAGGTATGTACAATGTAGATTGTTTATACATTGTACATTAAACACCGTTTCTATGAATTTTGACGAGTTTTATTCAAACAGTACATATATTGTTTTGAAATAACATGTTTACTGTTTTTTACTGTTTTTTTTAGGCTGTCGTACTGTTTTTTAGGCTGTTAGGGTTGGCAGCACTGGTAGTCGACTCCAAAAAAAAATTAAAAACGTCAAATCAATCATACTGCCATGATGGCGGCTGTTCTGCTGTCAAATAAAAAATTCCACATAATAATTAAAAACCATATAAAATTAGCGAAATGTTTTACCAATAGCAAATCAGTGATTATAAACAAACCTCAATTTAATATAATATGCCAGCAATGTGCGACTGTGAATCATTTCAGGGTAAATATATTTTACCTGGAAAATTGTTTTTCTTTACAACCCCATGATTTTTGATAATATTTCTAAAAATATATGTCTCATTATTATATCATAATGTTTTCAGTTCTATTCGTCGGGTCCACCACCCAGTGCCGGTGGCCAGGATACCGCTAAAAATGTTTTAGCGGCTGTGCTAGCAAACAGACCAAAGACTGGAAAAATACCAGTTGGTGAGTGATATTATCGTACCTAAACAACGCCAAAAATATCCTGTTATGGTCAGAAAATGCATAATATAATAGGGGTATTTTGCCTTTATGCACAGTTACATAATTTAGGTACTACTTATGTATTGTAATATTGACCTTGTGTCCACAAGTGCTAAGTTCCTTTATCATCAGTTTTTTGTGACACTGTTTGGATACCTATTGATAAAAGTTATAATATAATATGCATGATACTACATACATAAAATGAGAGTAGATAGTATTTGGAACTGCTATGAATAATTATTGTTCAATACTCAATACTCATTTATTCATAAACTAAGTTTACATGTCAATATGAGTTATAATAATAATAAGTATAGTTGCAGTGTATACAATGTGTATACATCTACAGAAATTTAAAAAAAATAACAATTAACATCAAATAATAATAATATGTAATAAATTACAATGTCCACCGTTAGATGATATGTTATTATATGTCAAATAAAAACACCAAATAAAAGTGTAATGTTCATATAATCAACTTAATAATTATCTTGTATAAATTGTTGTGTGTTGTAAAAGTGACAGTCTAATAAGAGCATCTAGCCTTAAATTCCTTTTTCTTAAATTACCACAAATTGTTTGTTTTTTTTCTCTTTGGTGGCCAGAACCCCCGAAAGGACCCTTAACTTGTGAGGGTGTTCAAACACTAACTCCTAACCAAGAGGATTATTACTATGTCTAAAAGATATTGTAATATATTTTGAAATAAGTAGGTACCTATAAAAATTTCATTGTTCAACTTTGAAAAGAGTAATCTTGAAACTTATGGCAAACTGAAAATTACTCCTAAGCATAATCTAGTGACTGTCTAGTTATCTTGTATCTAAGGAATTCTTATTCTTTTCTAATTCACTATCAGTCTCGCTTCACATTGTGATATGTTTTGCATTGCACTAATTCATCAGGTAGAATAAAAAATTATATACATATTTTAGAAGCAATCATCACTCGGACAAACTACAAACTTCTAAAGTTTTTTCATACAGATATTTGTTTGTAAATAAATCATCTTATACCAAAAATAATGAGTTAAATATTCATTTCTTATTTGTTATTTCTGTTTTCTTTTTCTGTAGTGAACAATCAAGAATTTTGAATGTAAATTGTGTTGACATAACTCTATTCGACAAATTCTATCTACGAGTAGTCTTCTTGTTACTAGTAATGCTGCGCCTACAAAAATAATGAGCCTACAAAAATGATAAAAGTGGGAATATTGGTAAAGAGTTATTAAATCATGATTTTTCATTTACATATTATAGTTACCTACTTCATATTGATTCCTAGATCACTGTGTTGATTACTGCTATTGTCTGAGTGTTGCCATTCCAAAACCTACATTATTTAACTTAACAAAAAGTTAGTTTAATTTTTATGTGGCTTATATTACTTATTTGATTTATTTCTCAGCTTTCAATTTCAGTTTTAGCTTTATGTTACTAATACTTGGTTGGAATGCAGCTCTGTTCCCACGCTTCCTTGTATAGTCCGCTTTAGTCCTATCCATGAACCCAACCCTTCCGAATCACTGTATCCTGATTGTATTCTCCCATTCCTAGGTATCCAAAAAAGAGACTGCTTTCACCCAGGTGCATCTGTTTTGTCCCGTGAAGATATAAACCTGGGAGACACCAAGCCTGTGACGGGGATGGACATGATAAGGGGGATGATGGCATATGTCTGGCCTAAGGTAAGTAACGGCAACTTGCAGCCATAAAGGGGCTGGTCCAAATTTAAGTAAAGCCGCAGAAGACTCACCCCCCCATTTCTCATACACTTTTAACACATGTCAAGTTAACACATCAAATACTGAAGACTCAATGCTCATTGGAGGCCAGTTGATGATCACAGTCTCCAACCAATGGGCTTACATTATTTGGTGTGTTAATTGGACATGAGTTTGACAACCATATTATGAAAAAGTGGGGGGTAAGCCCTCACACTCTTATTAACGCAAAAATGTCCAGTTCAGCCCATGCACAGCACCACAAACCTACCCTAAACAGTTGCATCTCTTCCTATCGTTATAGCTATACTCTTCTGACGCGTGATGAGTAATGCACCACCCGTGCAGTAGGGGCATGTCCCATGTAGGTAGTTTGTAGCTTCTTATGAGGCCCCAAGAAAGCTGGAAGCCCTAGTCCAGTCCATCTAGAATTCCTTGTAAAAATTTATTATTTGGTGTGTGCAATAAAGAGTTTATCTATCTATCTATCTATCTATACTTAAAAATGTATTTACTTTTTTCAGGACGATGCTATGATCCGCAACCGAGTGATGCTATCTCTCTCCCTCCTGTTTGGTGCTAAAGTGCTGAATGTGACAGTTCCATTCCTGTTCAAATATGCAGTGGACGAAGTAAACCATATATCCGCTACTACTGGCGATACCCTGCTCGGTATGGCGACAGTGCCAGAAGCATTGACTACTACAGCTGTTAGCTTGCTTTTGGGATGTAAGTATTATCATGGGGTCTCATCCGGTACAAACAAAAACCTAACGTTAAAAAAATGTAGTGATCGTGTCGCGAGCGTTACTAGTTAGTGTCCAGTGTATTCGTTTGGCCCAATACTTCGCCAACACGCAATAAATATCGCTTGATAATCTTGCTTTATGCAGAAATAACATGATTCGTAAAATAGCCCGCGTTATTCCGTTGTACGGGGTGAGGCATCTGTACTGTAGGCATTATATTATCTGGGGTATTATGCAATATTTGTCATCATCATCAGCTTATTCCTTTATTTCGTCTCGTGTAGTGTTAGAATTAAAAAAAAAAAAAAAAACAATTTTAGTGAAACCAGGAAAAGAGAAAGTACACATTTTTTCCCTATCGCTTTCTCGAGAGAAGAGTGCAGGATCTAAAAGTGATCATTGGACGTTATTTAAAAAAATAACCGGCCAAGAGCTAGTCGAACTCGCGCAGGAAGGGTTTTTATTTATAAAAACGAGCAAAGATCACGTTTGTTGTATAGGAGCCCTTTAAATATTTATTTTATTCTGTTTTTTAGTATTGGTTGTTATAGCGACAACAGAAATACATCATTTGTGATTTTTTTATTGTCTAACTATTATGGTTCATGAGATACAGCCTGGTGGCAGACTGACGGACAGCAGAGACATATGTGTAGTAATTACTAATACTGGGTCAACTCCTTTGTTATACCGCAAAATACCTAAAATAGCGGGCGTACCGCGTACCGGTAAGCAAGCGAAGATAGTTTATTACACGTGTGGCGGAGCCTTAGTAATAGGGTTCGCTTTACCCTTCGGGTACGGAACCCTAAAAAGACGTGCGTTTCCAGACGGGTTGGCCCGCGCCACAGCGGCGGGGTTCAACGAGCTCCGTAACGCGGTGTTCGCCCGCGTCGCGCAACATTCCATCCGGAAGCTGGCCTGCAACGTGTTCCTGCACTTGCACAACTTGGACCTCAGCTTCCATCTGGGGAGGCAGACTGGGGCACTTTCTAAGGTCATAAACATCATTGTTTCTTCATCGTCATCAACAGCCTGAAGACGTCCACTGCTGAATATAAGCCGATGGATGCAGGTGGTGAGCAGCCGCTCAAAGTGGTGCTCCGTGGCCTATGTGCAGCAGTGCCGTTATTTCTTAATATTTCAAACTTTTGACCCCCTGTTTTTATTGATTTTATTAATAGTTAAGTAAGTAGCACAGAATTCCCCCTATTACATAGGTCCAGAACCGAAGTCTTCCATACTTAACCTTGTTTGAACATGAATCAAACCATAGAGCACATTTTTTTTCTTCTAATGTCAGTTCCTCTTTCAACATACCATATAAATAGTATTAACCGATTTAGTCGGGTACCTAAATAAAAATCTAGCTAGATGTAAAATGTAAATAATAAAAATTATATAACGCCTACATTAAAAAAATATAAAATAATAAAATTAATTGCCATCATACTACTATCTATAGACAACAAAAAGGTCTATAGATAGCTCATGCAATCTTTTGATTAAAAGGATTCAAATCAAGTATAAGCAGCAGTTTATTCAACATTTCTTTTAATAACTCACGAGTTTTTCAATATTACCAAGTTAAAGGGATTAAAGAATAACAGTTATGTAGGTACAGGGCCTCAACCAAAATAATGTTTCATATTTTAGGATAAAAAAAATAACCTTAAAAATGGGAAAACAGTGGGCGCGTGGAACGTTTATAGTTCACAATAAAACTATTATCATAAAACTATTATCAGTAATTGCACTTCTGTGTAGACATTACTATACTTACATTTATCAATCACTATTTACACAGTTACTATTATACTTTTATAACTATTATAATGTAATTTGCAACTCAACTATGGTAGTAGGTATGTATGTAGGTATACCTACTTGAAATTTATTTCTTATCATAGGTGTGAGGAAATGTGTTTATGACACATGGACTGACAAGAAAGAACGATAATAATTGTCTTCAGTCACATTATTCTTAATAATATACACATTTAGCTAGTATGTAACTTACTAAATATGTGGGTACCTATAATTATGTTCAGCTAGACATGGATCTGTTGGAAATCTATACAAAAGAAATCGGGTAATTATTCAGATGTCGTGTGGCAATACTGATTTTGACATGTCAACTTTTTATTGTGAAATGGTTTTAACTCTTCGTCAAATAGAAATAATTAAAATAATCTTATAAAAATACATGATTAAGGCCACTTACAAGTGAAATGTGATCGTGCGCTTCTGTGATTCGTGCCTCGAGTGATTTCGGCACAGTTTTATCACGCAAGACGGCATTTTTTTGGTATGTATTCATAAGCACACCCAAGTAACGACTGATTTTGATTTTGACAGCTGAGAATCAATCACACCCAAAGTGGTGTGTACGGTTTTGCCCTGCTTTAATTTTGTATTAGGGTTCTGGATAGAAAGTCTTTGGTAAGTAGTTGAAAAAACAGAAATGTGGTTTTTTATTTGGGTTAAATAAAGAATTGGGAATGTGAGACTAAATGAAGATTTTAGCTAGAAGCAAGAGGAAAAAGTTGAACTCAAAGTTCAACATTTTAGGGTTCACACGTCAATTGTCATTTAGCCTCTATTTGTTTTTTAACAAACGCGGGTTTGATTCCTGCGACAGTTCCTTTTCTGTGTCTGGATGTTGTGGGACCATGGTCCTCGTAGTTCCTGGGTCCCTAGATACAGAGAATCTTATTTAAGAGTCCAAGATCTATGTATGTGATCGTTGGGCGTTATTATTTATTACTAGCTACTGCCCGCGGCGTTGCCACGCGTGGACTACATTACTTTTCAGGTTTCGGTTTGGGTAATGGCTTTATTTTTAAAAACTGAGTTTCTATCGGCCACATTGAGTTTTCCTGGTATTCCTGGACCAATTTTGATGAAATCTCCACTCATGGCTACTTAACTATAGAAAATTTTACGATGATATTTCGATAAGTATCATCGAACTCATGATTAATTAAAACCTATATTATATTAAAATCTAGGCTTTCAAAACATTTTTACAATAGGGCAAAGTCTGGAGGTCTAGCAAAGATACCAACCGCTAACGCTAACGCCAAACGCTAACTCCAAAATGTACTGAAATGACGTTTCGGAAATCGCTAACTTTTCCGTAGCGAATGTCATTTCGATACATTTTTGGAGTTAGCGTGAGGCGTTAGCGTTAGTGATTGTGATCTTTGCTAGACCCCCCGGGCATTTTACATAACGTGTTTCGTATACAGATTAGAGAAAAAAATCTACTTCGTATCATTCCAAAGAGTATTATTATACTTCTATACCATTCAAAGAGTATATAATTTATATAAGAGTATCATTGGCCCACTGCATTAGCCTATGGTGGTAATAGTATGCATTGGCCCTCAGACCTGTGGGCCAAACATAAACGTCATGTATAAAAATAGGCGTAGCAAGGGTCGAGATTATACTCCCAAGGGTAAAGCTCTAACTATCACGGTTCATGAGATACAGCGTGGTGACAGACGGACAGACAGCCTGACAGACGTCGTCAGTCCGTTTTGGGTACGGAACCCTATTACTAAGGCTTCGCTGTCCGTCTGTCCGTCTGTCACCATCAGGCTGTATCTCATGAACCGTGATAGTTAGACAGCTGAAATCTTCACAGATGATAAATATATTTATGTTGCCGCTATTACAAAAAATACAGAATAAAATAAGTATTTAACCCCTTAAATACTTATTTTATTCTGTATTTTAGTATTTTTTCTCTCTCATACATCAAACGTTTTTTGCTAGTTTTTATAGATAATGATACGGAACCCTTCGTGCGCGAGCCTAACTCGCACTTGGCCGGTTATTTCTCTAATCTGCGGGCACTTAAGTATAATTAACATGTTTGTATCTTGAATGCAATCGATTCATACTACCACAGAGCAAAAAAAAAAACGCTTCCCCTCTACATAGAGGCGCCTTTTCGACACTTCTCATACAATTCAAGCGTGTCAGGTATTACAATGAAACCTCTATGGTTTACCTGCGCAGATGACATATATAGCAATTGTCTTGTCATTAGTGCCACTGCTGTCAGCAAAACGTGCTGTTGGTTGAGTCGATATATTTTTATCGATAGTTTGATATGAGCTAAGTACGCGGTAAGGTACCTTTTACCTGATTGTATCATTACACTTTAGTACCTACCTATCTTTTGTGCGTATTTCTATGTGTAATAGTGTTATTTTATTCTATTATATCTATAAACTAAAGTTTGAAATAGAAGAAACATAACAAGTTATAAAACGAAAAAATATATTAAAACTCCAAATACATAGGTAACACGTTTTGCTGATGATTCATCAGTATTGTTGCGTCATGTTTCTTTTTGATAAGTTTTTAGGAAAAAAAATAATAATATTGAGTATCATTGAGGTGTTTGTAGGTAAACACTTATTTAATAGAAGAAGGTCCTTAGTTTGGCAGTAAATAAAGGTAATTTTTCAGCTCACCATGCCTTGTATATTTTAATTTACAGCTATTTACAAAATAAAAAGCAAGTGAATTTTTTCATTCAATATCGACAAAGACGTAGATTCTTACGTAGAATCAACGAGATCAGTTGTCTTTAGCAACCAAGAGCAATGGTTTTCTATGAGGCTACCATGGATGAAATAAAAAAAAGAAGGATTGAGTTTTGATTGACATCGAACTGAAGCCCAAAATGGCGGACATATTACATATGTGTGTCAGCTGAAAGTAGGGCAACCGGCTGCATATGATGTGAGCGTGTGCGTGTTCCGCTCGTACGTACGAAGCGTTCCGGCTTCCTAAGGGAGCTTCAGTTTCGGATCAGACGGGATTCCCTCCTTCTTTTTTTAATAGCTCCATGGAGGCTACATGAAAACTCTTTCATGGGCGAGCACGCCACATCATTATAATGTCCTCATCTAATAATAAATGCGGATCAGAGAAATTATAGCCATCATCAACAGCCCGTAGATATCCACAGCTGAACATAAGCCTCCCCCAGAAAGCGCCACTTTGAACGGCTGCTCGCCTCCTGCATCCATCGGCTCCCCGCGGTTTTCACCAGGTCATCGGCCCACCTAGTGGGGGGAAATTATAGTACCTCGTTAAAAATAGGATAGAGTTTCAATGTGGGAATAGCGTCAAAATATAAACGTATATGGTTAGACATTTTCATAAAACATTCAGCTTCAAAATGCTGAGAGCAAACCGTATCATGTTTTTGAGGAAACCAATTGCACTGTCCAGTTGCGAATATCTATTTATCTTTTATATTAGGATCTGTAGGAAACCTAATAAACATAAAAGATATTAAAAGTTTAATTAGTAGAAGTCAATTTAACCACAAAATAAATTGAAAACATTTAAAACTTATTGTAACAAAGTTCCGGATGGCATAATAGAAACTATCGATGTATCGATAATTATAAGGTTAACCAAGTCATTACATCACTATCGGTACTTCTGCCATAGGGTTAGTTCGCCGGTTTTGCGACCACTTCCTATATCCGACCGTTTAATGTACATTTGATGAAAAAATACGATAAATAAAAAGCTTGCGTTGAAGCACATCTCTAAAATATATTATCCCTCCACAATTATGTCCAAATAGGTTCAGTTTTGTAACAAATATTATACGAGAAATCCCCAATTCTATTTTAAAGCTTTGAAGCTTAAAAGCACATGCATTTTAACTGCCAGTTTTCGACCACGTTTATCCACCATCTGGTATAAAAACTACAGATACCCAAAATCGCTCGTCGTCGAAAACTAATCCAGCTGCAGAAAAATGCTATTCGACCGCAAAAGCAAACTATATCAAAAACATTATAAATACGTATTTATTTACATATAAAAGTACATAAATAGTCGATTACTTTGTAAGTTTAACTAATTAGACCAGACACGATTAAAAAAAACGATTAATGCTGGTGGTCGCAAAATAGGCGTGACCAACTGATCGAACCATCATTGAATATTTCTCGCCCAGGGTCTAATGTGGGCTGGCTTTATTACAAAAAAAGTAGCGTATTTAGTTTGTAAACATAACTATTTATAAACTACGTTAGCCAATATTTTTTTTGTTATAGCTGAATTTTTCAGCTATATCCTTAAATAATTTTTGGCGGTCTCAGTAAGAAAAAAGATCATGCTTTTTTATATGAGTAAGTGCCTCAAATCTGGAGAAATCATGAAAATACAAGACAGAGGATCTAAAGAAGCCTTTCTGATTATTGTTTCTATCATTTATTTACTACAGGCAGTCGGGCACCTACGTCTTTCAATTTATAGTGGTAGGAAACTAGCGAAAAAGTGGTCGTAAACATAATTTAGTGATCGAAAACTAGCAAAATAGTTACTATTAGCCTTTGGTTGTTAATCTGATAAAAATATAGCGTATAATATTTGAAGCGTAGATTAGTAGCATCAAGTCAAAAAATGATACTGATACATTTTATTATGCAACCTAAACTTGACAACTCCACTAAGTGGTCGGAAACTAGCGAAATTACCCTATAATATAAAACTGACACAGAGGAGTACGCCGTACCGAAGTTCGGCAACAATAATATGATTAATTTCGTCTCTATATATAGGCGAAGCGTCATTTGTTTCATAGCTCTGTGCATACTACTTACATATTATTTGATGGTATATCTATTCTACTCCAAAAACCCCAAACAACCTGCAAGGGCTTAAATAAAAAAACTAATAATGGTTAATCAAATCTAATAAACTGTAAAATTTCATTCCACTGTTTAATGCATATTTACTACCGAAATTAACTCCTATTACTCTTTGTTCATGGCCTTACACACGTTTTTTTTCTTTAATCTGTGCCTCCAGATGGACTTTACGTGAAACATGTAAAATATTCAATAACAACACGACGAAAAATTACTATACTTAACACTGGCTAAATACACTATGTGTGGAGCCATAATACAACATAAAAAAAATTACTGTGACACAAACTAACCGTCAGTAGCCAAAAAAAAATCACCATGAAGCGGCCATGTTGTATAAAATTCCGTCCGGTTTCGTAATGATATTTAATAATTTTAACTAAATTTTTTTAATGATATTTGTATTTTAATATATCCTATGTTGTGCGCTGGTTATTTCTAAGCATATTAGTGCAACCCGCATGAAAATCAGTTCAGTATCTAGGGATTTGTTCAATAACAAACAAACAAATAAACAAACAGCTACAAATTATTGTCCCTAGATGGCGTTAGATACGATAAATTAGAAAATGTATGGAGAAGGGCAAAAAGCCTTGTAGTCCTGCATCGCGGTTACGATATTTTTTGAACAATAGAACCTATGGGATAAATTAGATTTGACATCATTATGTGTGTGTTCCGTAGCGCATCAGAATTACACATATATTATATGTAGGGATTGTCTCTTCCTCTTGCAGACAATAGACCGCGGTTCGCGCGCCATTAACTTCGTTCTATCGGCGATGGTGTTCAACATCGTACCGACAGTGTTCGAACTGGTTCTCGTCTCATCCATCCTTGGTATCAAAGGAGGGCTCGCATTTGCAGGTAATTCTTCGATTCCTCGATTATAATTGGAACAGCAAAGGAATGGGACACCTTCGAAGTTCGAATGCCTCGTCATAATCACTCCAACACCCATCATCAGTGCCACTGGAGCAGCTGTGCCAGCGGCCTAGAGCCACACTCCGTTATTTTAAGGAGTTGGGTTGGCTTGGGTATATGCTGGCAGGGGGGACTTAGCACCCCCATGTAGAATAAGAATAAGAACACCTTACCAGCGTCATTGTTCCCTGACAAATAAATCTGGGAGTGTTTAAAGCTAGAGTGAACCGGTATCTTCTAGGCAAGCATGCTCCATTCCATCGTCGACCGCGTCGTCACTTACCATCAGGTGAGACCGTGGTCAAATTTAGCCTATCGTCCCTAGAGGGTCCTCAAAGATTCCCGAAGCCTCGAAGAGTCTCATAGACTGAACCACCACAAACAATACCCTCAGGTCTGGCATTCAGTTGTGTGGGTGTATACGCGGCCTTCACGCTCGCCATCACACAGTGGCGGACACAGTTCCGGGTACACATGAACCGGGCTGAAAACGAGGCGGGGAACAAGGCTATCGACTCACTCATCAACTATGAAACTGTTAAGGTACGTACAGAGTGAATGGGTGAACGAGTGCATGACTGAATGAGATCTTTATTTGCTCAAATGTAGGTTAAGAACATAAATAGCAAGTTTAAATGGCAATGGCCAGGCCACATCGCTCGTAGAACTGCCCCTCACTAGGTGAACCGGCAATCTGGTGAAAGCCGCGGGGAGCCGATAGATGCAGGACGCGAGCAGCGAGTCAAAGTGGCGCTTTCTGGAAGAGGCCTATGCTCAGCAGTGGACGTCTTCAGGCTGTTGATGATGAAGGTACGTAAAGAATAGCTTCATAACACAAAATGATTGAATGAATGAACGAACGAGTGAATGAAATCTTTTTTGGCTCGAATATAGTTAACAGAAGATATAGACTGGTATTTTAGAGCGACGATCAGTGATGAATCGATGCTCAAGTCCAGATTTCTGTTAAGTTTTGCCCCATCATTATAGTTTTTTTTTTTTGGGAGCAACTGGTCATTAATCTTTTTATTTAGAAAAGGGTTTTGTCATGACAAATATAATCTGGGAGTTTTTAAGGCCAGAGTGAACCGGTATTTTCTAGGCAAGCATGCTCCATCGTCGATCGCGTCGTCACTTACCATCAGGTGAGACCGTGGTCCAATGTTAGGCCTATCGTTGATAAAAAAAATAGATCTTGGCAAGAATTATCGACATTTGAGCGTCGTTGTGTACGTCGTCGTTGGGACAACTCAGCGTAGCTTTATCTTTATAATATGGGCAATAAATCACAAACTAAGGACTCACAAACTTGACTCCCTAGTTCAAATTCACAAATGGTAATATTCCAGTACTTCAACAACGAGCAGTACGAGTTGAAGAAGTACGACGCAAGCTTGCAGAAGTATGAGAGTGCGTCTCTAAAGACCGCGTCAAGTCTCGCAGCGCTTAACTTCGGCCAACACGCCATCTTCAGCGGTGGACTCAGTCTTATTATGCTTTTAGCTGCCAAGGAGATCGCTAAAGGTAATATTATTTTTCTATTATAGCCTTTTTATATTTAGTACCAATTTATTATCCAGTATCACGGAATAGATAAGTGGTCAGTAAGTTAAGTTCCTTAGAATTAGCAAATTGAAGTGGGTAGGCCACATCGCTCATAGACCTGACAACGGATGAGAAAGAAACTAGGTTCTCGAACTGGAAGATCGGAGGCCCCCCCATTAGGTGGAACGACAATCTGGTGAAAACTGCGGCGAGCTGATGGATGCAGGAGGCTAATAGCCGCTCAAGGTGGCGCTTTATGGGGAGGCCCGTGTTCAGCAGGGGACATTCGGCTGTTGATATGATATCGGTTCTATCAGTTTTGCGGATCTCCATATTCTGGAGCTTATCTCTTAGGGGAACACCGAGCAGAGCTCTCTCTGAGTAGTAACATCATCAACAGCCTGTAGACATCTACTGCTAAACATAGGCCTCCCCCAGAAAGAACCGTTTTGAGCGGCCGCTCGCTTCCTGTATCCATCATCTTCCCGCCGTTTTCATCAGGTCGTCGGTCCATTTAGTGGGGGGTTTGTCTACGTTGCGCCTTTCGGGTCGTGGTCGTCACTCGAGAACCTTTCTTCTTCATCGCGTGTCAGTTCTGCGAGCTATGTGGCCTGCCCATTGCCATTCCAACTTGTTAATCCTAAGGGCTTATATCGGTCACTTTAGTCCTGCGGATTTCTTCGTTACGGATCTTATCTTGCAGAGAAACACCGAGCATAGCTCTCTACATAGCTCGCGCGACTTTGACCTCACTAACGAGGCCCACAGTAAGAGACCGTATCCACGACACGTGCCATTGTCCCCAGGCAACATGACGGTAGGCGACCTGGTGATGGTGAACGCGCTGCTGTTCCAGCTGTCCATCCCGCTCGGGTTCCTCGGGTCCGTGTACCGCGAGGTGCGGCAGGCGCTCGTCGACATGCAGACCATGTTCACGCTCATGGCCGTCGCTCCTCGGGTCCAGGTGGTACCGGCTACTGTTGGCTCACGTTACTGCACGATATACACCTTTAGATTATACCATGTCTACCCCGCTTTAGTTCTTACCTTTCTTCGATTCACGCTGATGGCGATCGTACCTAAAGTTAAGGTGATAAGGTGGTAATGTGGTAACTGACTCCAAAATTTGAAGAAGTCAGTGCTGGTTTGGTGTACTGATCCAGTGTAAATTGATTTGGAGCCAGTACAGCGTGATATAGCTCTTAGAATTAGCGAGTTGAAATGGCAATAGGCAGGCCACATCGCTCATAGAACTGACAACTGATAGGGAGGAAAGGTTCTCTAGTTGCGACCACGAACCGGAAGACGCAGCGTAGGCCCGAGGCCGCCCAGTAAGTGGACCGACGATCTGGTGAAACCCGCGGGAAGTCGATGGATGCAGGAGGCGAGCAGCTGCTCAAGTGGATGTCTTCAGGCTGCTGATGATGATAATGATGTTCTGGTATTATAAATGTCCAATTTTCTCGGGCTCAATATCGTCGGGTTCATGCTCATAGCTGTTGCACTTAAAATCAAAGTAATAAACACTATTATTCCTTGATTTATTATAAATAAATATGTGTGGGACATTGCACACAACGCCATCTAGCCCCAAACTAAGCATAGCTTGTGCTATAGGAACAAAATAACTGATACAACGCTTAGATACTTTTGTTTGTAAATAGACCACCAAACACACAGATGTTTGTCCTGGATAGGAACCCACAGCCCTCCATCCAGAAGGCAGGGCTACTACCAACTGAGCTATCAGACCAGTCTCCATTATAATTTTATTCTTCATCAACCCAATACCTACGTTATTTTATTTTATTATTATTTATTTACAGGAGAAATCCAACGCGCCAGCACTAAAGATAGACGCTAAGACGGCCACCATTGAGTTTAAGGACGTTAGCTTCAAGTATATCAACGGGAAGCCGATATTCAACAACCTCAGCTTCACCATCCCCGCGGGGAAGAAGATAGGCATCGTTGGAGGATCCGGGAGTGGGTAAGCATTACTGGCATCATAGCTCAGTTGGAGTAGCTCTGCTTTCTGAACTGTAAGTGGGTTCGATTCAAATCAAACATTTAAGATATTATTATGTTTGTCCCTTGTCTGGTTTTTTTAATGTTAACAAATGGCGTGATGAGTTTTTGGCGGGAACGCGGAAAAGTTCACGTCGTTTTGTATTATTTCTCAAAATTTGTGCTTTTTACAGTGTTAATGTTTAAAATTGGTGGCGTTTTACGCATTAAGTGCTGAATTACGAGCATGAGTGAGGGCAAGTGATATAATGTGGTGAAACGTGGTTTTTTGTGTTGCTTCCAAAATTCCGTAGAAGCTTCTAGTAAAGTTGCCACCACTTTACTGGAGCATAACTTAGACTGGACTATGACTTAGACTTGACTTAACGTGAAATATTCATAATACTGAAAAATTATAATACTTGACACTGGCTAAATACACTATGTGTGGAGCCAATATATAAGAAGAAAAAAAAAATGGCTTGATGAGCTAGTCGTCAGCCTAATGTTAAGTGTCACAGTCATCATAACAGATTGCAGTGTTAATTTAGGGTTCATCATCCATCATCATCATCATCATCATCAACAGCCTGAAGACGCCCACTACTGTAGATAATAATATTAAAGGTTCTGAATGCGTAAACTTTCGCGTGACACTGCACTGCGTACTTCATACTGAGATATCATCTTATCTGCGAGGGCTTAGTCTCATTTACCCAGTAATTTCACTAACTACAATTCCCTCAAACCGGTACACATACACATTAGCGCTTGCACACTACTGCTTGGCGGCAGAATAACTGGCAAAGCGGTGGTACCTAAACGAACTTTGCAGCATAGACCTACTACTTTATATATTGTACTACGAGAATTGGAAGGAGCCTATTAGGGTATTGAGAAGCCTATAATAATGGTATTTTAATATAATTTTCAGCAAGTCGACGATGGTGCGTCTTTTATTCCGATTCTTCGAGCCACAGTCGGGAAATATATTCATCGCTGGACAGAATATTAAAGATTTAGATATACGCAGTGTGAGGAAAGCTGTCGCCATTGTACCACAGGTAAGAGAGATGTTTGTTAAATAACCTTTTCTTCTTTCCTTCGTTTATATTATTATTAGTATATCGCCTGCTTAGCATAGTTAACAGATTATTTAAAGGAATGTATTTGAAGCAGCATCCAGCCACCCTTCATCATCAGCCTAAAGAACTGAAAACTACTCTACATAGGCCTCTCCCATAAAATGTCACCTCGGATGCTTATCATTAGGAGAATAGGCATGATGACTACTATTAAAAATGAACAAGTAAATATTACTTTCATAAAGAAGATTAAAAATGAATGCAATAATTGAAAAAATAAGCAAAGTCGGTAAATAAATCATGGAGTAATAGCTATTAAAGTTTCTACAGGAGGCATCTTCTGTCCCTTTCTCGCGAAACAGAGCGCCCCCCACAGTTAATCTGAAAAATCTATTCGTGACGTCACGTGCCAAAGAGATTGTATGAAACGCTACCACGAGGACCTTCCTCTGACGTCACTGGCCGTTTGAGCTATGTCTTTCTATTCCGGTTTTTAAAATACATGTAACTTGGTTATTTTTTGAGATATTTATGTTTTGTTTTCACAAATATTTATCTTTTGAGGAACATAATTAATTTATCCAAAAAATAAATTTTAGTCATCATGCCTATTTGCCACTACGCAAACGGCACGCTTGGCAGGCATCTTGAGGTGATCGCAGAAGATTTTAATGTACCGTGGAGAATGCTGTTCACCATCAACAGCCCGTAGATGTCCACTGCTGAACATGGCATCCCCCAGAGAGCGCCACATTGAGCGGCTGCTCGCCTCCTGCATCCATCGGCTCTCGCTTTTTCACCAGCCGTCCAGGGAATGCTGTTCATTCCCTGGATATTCCTTTAGCCGGCACTTACGGCTCCGCGGGAA
Source organism: Ennomos erosarius (assembly GCA_963580505.1). Lineage (NCBI taxonomy): Eukaryota > Metazoa > Arthropoda > Insecta > Lepidoptera > Geometridae > Ennomos > Ennomos erosarius. The sequence goes on along the minus strand of OY756983.1, from coordinate 1,052,954 downwards.
GAGATGGGGTGGTGGTGATCCTATTCGAGCGAGAGATTCAAATTACGTCGCTCGAGGTTATATAACTTTGGTACCGCAGACTTTGCTTTTCATGCTTTGCTTTTATTTTCTATAAGAAAGGTCATAGTCATAGTCATAGTCATTTATTAATATAAGAAATACACGTCTAAAATAAATAAAAATAGGTACAACAGGTACAAATTAAACAATTCCGCTTCTATGACTATTGGATGTCAAAAATACAAAAATAAAACTTAATAATACAAAATGTCATAAATATATACAAAACTTAAAAAAAAAAAATGTCAATATAAGATAATTAGAAATGTCACAACAATATACCTACTTACTAATAACTGAAATTAAAAATAGAAACATTGCAATGTCACCCTAAATTAAAATATTATTTATTCCATTGTAAAAATTCAGCATAGCTATAGAAAGTTTGGTTGATAAGCCACTGTTTGAGCTTACACTTAAAAGATTCCGAACTTGGTGCTACTTTAACATCATCTGGTAAAAGATTATAGACCGTCGGCCCCATGACATGCGTCAACTTGTCAGACCTAGCAAGCGATCGTTGTATGGGTGCCAGCTTACCCCTGCTACGAGTGCTGTACTTGTGACATTCACCGATTTTTACATAGGTACCTACATTCAATCTCACAAATACCGCCACATGGTAGATTACTATTGACGCCAATGTGAGAATTCCAAGTAATTTAAAGTGTGGTCTGGCGGATGTGTCCTGCGGCACCCTCACAATAGCTCGCACTGCGCGTTTCTGGAGCCGGAATGCCCTCTCCCAGTCTGCTGCACGAGCCCACAACTCCGCCCCGTACTGCAGCAGGGAGTGGACAGTGGCGAAATAGCACGACCGCACCACCGGTCTTGGCAAGAACCGAGAGAGACGGCCTAGCGCAAAGCACGCGCCACCTAGCTTCCCACATAGCTTATGTATGTGGGTCTCCCAGGTTAGGCCATTGTGTGGTTAGGTCATTGTGTCACTGTTATTTAGTGCGCCTAAAATGGATCATTTAGGCATACTTAATATCAGGGAGCCTTTCGTCTTTCTTCGAATATATGTGATGAAAACCCTGTTATTTGTCCAGGATTGCGTGTTGTTCCACGACACGATATTCCACAACCTGCACTACGGCGACCTGACGCGGCCGGGGGATGACGTCATCCAGGCGGCCAGGACGGCCGAGCTGCACGACTCCGTGCTCACGTGGCCTAAGGTTAGTACCATACATGTGGGAAACGGTAATGGATCAAATGAACGGGTAGATGCCTGCTACTAAAACTGAGCAAGTAAATATTACTTTCATAAAGTTGGTAAATAAATTAATGCAATGATTGAAAAAGAAATTGTATTATCGGTATGCAAATCACGGAGTAGGTAATAACGTTTTAGTTTCTGGAGGGGGCGTTGCCGTTCCCTTCCATGCAAAACAGCTTCCCTACAGTTACTTGAAAACACGTGATTGTGACGTAATGAGGTACTAGGAAGGACCAAATAATGACGTCACCGCATTTTTGAGCGGTCTCTTTCTAATTCTGTATTTTAAAAATGTTTGTTTTTTTCGTTTTTGCACTTTTAATTTTTCTGCTCAGTAATTACAATAATGTAATGTGAGTACCTAACGTATTTGACTTGTAAAAGTGCTATGAATAGCCTATTTACAATAAAACACTTTGATTTGATTTGAACACTGTGAACACTACTTGTTTAATTTTGATATTGTTGGTGTCTGGTATAGGGTTACGACACACAAGTGGGCGAGCGTGGCCTCAAGCTGTCCGGCGGGGAGAAGCAACGTGTGGCCATCGCTCGCGCCGTACTCAAGGACTCGCCCATCATTGTGTTCGACGAGGCCACGTCCAGCCTCGACTCCATCACGGAACATGTAAGTATACCATCACACACCATGACCAACCATCATTGTGTTTGACGAGGCCACTTCCAGCCTCGACTCCATCACGGAACATGTAAGTATACCATCACACACCATGACCAACCATCATTGTGTTTGACGAGGCCACTTCCAGCCTCGACTCCATCACGGAACATGTAAGTATACCATCACACACCATGACCAACCATCATTGTGTTTGACGAGGCCACGTCCAGCCTCGACTCCATCACGGAACATGTAAGTATACCATCACACACCATGACCAACCATCATTGTGTTTGACGAGGCCACTTCCAGCCTCGACTCCATCACGGAACATGTAAGTATACCATCACACACCATGACCAACCATCATTGTGTTTGACGAGGCCACGTCCAGCCTCGACTCCATCACGGAACATGTAAGTATACCATCACACACCATGACCAACCATCATTGTGTTTGACGAGGCCACTTCCAGCCTCGACTCCATCACGGAACATGTAAGTATACCATCACACACCATGACCAACCATCATTGTGTTTGACGAGGCCACGTCCAGCCTCGACTCCATCACGGAACATGTAAGTATACCATCACACACCATGACCAACCATCATTGTGTTTGACGAGGCCACTTCCAGCCTCGACTCCATCACGGAACATGTAAGTATACCATCACACACCATGACCAACCATCATTGTGTTTGACGAGGCCACTTCCAGCCTCGACTCCATCACGGAACATGTAAGTATACCATCACACACCATGACCAACCATCATTGTGTTTGACGAGGCCACTTCCAGCCTCGACTCCATCACGGAACATGTAAGTATACCATCACACACCATGACCAACCATCATTGTGTTTGACGAGGCCACGTCCAGCCTCGACTCCATCACGGAACATGTAAGTATACCATCACACACCATGACCAACCATCATTGTGTTTGACGAGGCCACTTCCAGCCTCGACTCCATCACGGAACATGTAAGTATACCATCACACACCATGACCAACCATCATTGTGTTTGACGAGGCCACTTCCAGCCTCGACTCCATCACGGAACATGTAAGTATACCATCACACACCATGACCAACCATCATTGTGTTTGACGAGGCCACTTCCAGCCTCGACTCCATCACGGAACATGTAAGTATACCATCACACACCATGACCAACCATCATTGTGTTTGACGAGGCCACTTCCAGCCTCGATTCCATCACGGAACATGTAAGTATACCATCACACACCATGACCAACCATCATTGTGTTTGACGAGGCCACTTCCAGCCTCGACTCCATCACGGAACATGTAAGTATACCATCACACACCATGACCAACCATCATTGTGTTTGACGAGGCCACTTCCAGCACTCATTGTTAACCGGTTTTTAGGGCATTATAAAACCTTATTGAAATTATAAACATCTCGTGAAAATAAGCCTTTACTGTGTCTAAAATTACACGACGCGCTAATCCGATTTCTGAAAACTCAAGTGAACGAAACATTATAACATAAAACTATCTCGCTCACTCTTATTACCGTTGTAATAAGTGTGTCCTTCTTTCATTATTATTGTTACATAGTTACCTGTATATTCCAAGCTACAGATATACTGTATCGACTACCTTGAAACTCAAAATACTTTATAGCTTGGTTTCGTTGTTTATGGTCTCCACACATGTGATGTATCTTACGTAACATACCGCAAAGTCGCGTGTGATCCGCAGATTGCTATAATATTGCTATAACACGAGTATTCTGAATCTGTTTGGATATATTATTTGGTAGGTATGTTATTCTGTTCGATATAAATTTGTTTTTATTCGTTGTATGCTAGCTGTATTTCAAGAAAATACTATATCATGAAATGAATTTCAAGTTTTGATATTCTCATATTATGTTCCTTGATAGGCAAGCCGCATTATTCGTGTTAAAATCTTCATTATATTAACATAAAAATGGTCTACTATTGGTGGACTAGGCCAAAATATTAACACTACGCGATTGAAAATACTTACAAGGATTCCACACCACAACAAATACAACATTACCACTACCTTTTTGTCAATTTCGTATTGTTATTGTATCTTTGTGTGTATTCTAGAAAGTATTATTCCATTATATTCCAGGCGATCCTGCAAGCACTGAAAGCTGCCACTTTAGGCCGCACTTCCATTTGCATCGCACACCGTCTCTCCACGGTGGCCGACGCAGACGAGATACTCGTCATGGAGAACGGAAACATTTCCGAGCGAGGAACTCATTCCTCGCTGATAGAGAACCCCGCCAGCCTTTACGCTAGGCTGTGGGAAAAACAGAATAAAGACGCGACCACTAAGTGATAGTAGATGTTAAAAATTGAGTTTTTGCGGCGTTGCGTTTAAGCTGAGCTCAGTGTTTAGTACAAGGAGCTCGGTGTTAGACGCTTATGAATAAAATGAAATATTCTAGCACCGATTCCGACGTTAGTTAAAAGCGCTCATTGCGTGACTTTTTTTTACCATGGAATACTTAATAGTAGGTACATGTACAACAGGTTCACTCCATAAAATTACTTAAATAAATAGCGGCTCTTATTGTAGCGCAATAAACAACAATGATACAACTTCCCCTCATACGAAAATTAGTGGTGTATTTCAACCGCTCATCCTATGAGAGGAAACGGGTCACCCAATGTGTCTTGTTCCATCCTGCTCTGTTCTTTGTAATTTCGTATGACTTTGTCTCGTTTTGTTACTTCGCCCCCTGCCCGCAAGTGAGTCGTGTTGGTAGGAGAAATTATGTTCACGAGCTATCAACGGGCTTTGTAATTGTGAAGTGAAAAACAGTTGCCTCTCTTTCTATCGTTATAGCGTTGCTCTTCTGTCGCGTTCGCGTAAAGGATCGATCCAATAAGACGGACTGATCCCATATATGTACTTGCAGTTTTTAGAACCTAAATTTTAGAACCGAAAGAGCGATGGCAATATACTGAAATAAATTACCAAGTTATCACATAATATGGCTCAACAAATGACATTAAGCAAGCACTTGTTAAAAACGCGACGTCGCATGGATTTTATAATCGAATAGTATCGATGCAATAAGTGTTTCGGCGATTCGACCCGCCTTCGGTCAGTGAATTGATCAACAATATCGATTCGTCGAAACTACTACTAAGTATTTATTTTAGTGTAAAAACTAATGATTGTTGAGGAGTGATTGATTACATTTAATTGAATCGATTCAATAACATTACGTTTACGATCTCAATTCATTCAATTCGTATCGAAATATGAAATCAAATGTAACGTTACTCCTTCCTACCTCATGTTAATCGAATTAACAAAGAGTAAGACGATTGTATTCGAATGATTCGATTATTCATTATAATTTACGTAACGATTGTGATGTCAGATTCTCTAGACTTGATACTTGTTGCGCGGTGAATGTTTTATTGTAAATATACTATACGTTAATGCTGTGTATAGCTGTACGATTAATAAGTATATATTTTGTTAACATACCTGTGTTTTATTTTATGGAAAAGTACAAAAACATTTAGCGCTATTCTAGTATCAGTTTTTTAATTAGTTTTTTTTATTCTAAAACAATAGTTTTCTATAGATAGAAGTTTAGTCTGGCCGTATGCTGATTAGATTTTCGATTTCTTTTTAAATACATATGTACCTACGCAATACAACCAACGAAAAGTACAGTAGTAAGTATACGAATTGGAAAAAAATGGATCCAGAGGAAAACGAGTGTGTCGCCAGTATTATGAATAGGCATGATGACTACTATTAAAAATGAACAAGTAAATATTACTTTTAGAGAAGATTACTCATAGAATAGCAACTTATCAAATTGCACAACTCTTTAATTTACTATATTGTAGAGCAATGTCCGATTTTTTTTTTTATAAATGTGTGGACATTACACACAGCGCCATCTAGCCCCAAACTAAGCATAGCTTGTACTATGGGAACCAGATAACTGATATAATACTTATATACTTTTTTTTTTGTTTGTAAATACATACATAGAATACAATATAACACCCAGACGCAGAACAAACATCTATGTTTCATCACACAAATGTTTGTCCCGGGTAGGAATCGAACCCACAGCCCTCAGTTCAGAAGGCAGGGATACTACCAACTGAGCTATCGGGCCCGTCAAAATTGCTTGTTGCTCTGTAAAAGCTAGACTCAATACCTACGTACGTAGGCTGAAGGCTTTTGAATGGATTTAGATTGGATTGTTATCGTACATGATAGACTTACCTATTGGCAAATTTTTAATCACGATCAAGGTCATCCTGCAGGCTGAATTTGATGATAATTTTTCCATTCCTAATCTAGCTTTCATCAAAGTATAGATGGTATTATAATATTTTTCCAAGGTGGGCCGCCATGAAAAGAAAATAGTGAAAAAGATTTCAATCAACTTACTTGCTGCCTTCTTGTTCTAATAAATGTCGTAATCAAACGACAATTCAAAAAAAATCGATGTGACATTGTTATCAGTTGCCACAGCAACGCAGCCACAACAAAAATCGTCCACAAAGTACAATTTTCGCGAGTGTTTTTATTTTGGGCTCCTTTTGAGCCGAGTTTTCTATTTTGTATAGAAAATGGTGTTTTGAGTGTCCGTTGAAGGATGTCAGTACTGAGCCTCGGGCCCGAAGATAAGAAGAAAGATCTACGGTAGGTTTTCACTTTCAGAAGAGTTCTTTGTTTGGTAATTTTTAGAATTTTACATTATTTGTGTTAGATAATTAAGATGCATAATAATGTGGTCCTGGTGGTGTGAGAAAAGGACCACCCCATCTCTTGCCGCAAGAGCCGCAAGAGCCAGCTAAGGGAATATTTACCTACCTATTCAGGGAATGGGCAACTGTGTTGTCATCGGTACATACATATGAAGAATCTGCGATCACCAAGCTGCCTGCCAAGCATAACGCCACAGAACGCCCCTATTACATAGGTCCATAACGCGTATGAATCGTCATATTTGATTTATCTGTGTCGGTGGTAAAAATTTATTTATTTCTGTCGGTACCTACTGTGTAGGTACCTAATAAGTAGGTGGGGTAATTTTTGGTTCAATGAGTTTTATTCTCCAATCTGGTTCCAGGAAAGAGTCCCTAGAGTCTGTATACAGCAGCAACTCTCGACTGAACCTGCTGAACAAGCGGAAGCGTCTCAATCCGCTCACCATCGACATGTCGAACCATTCTGTGCGCAGTAAAAGTGGCGATAGATACGTGACGCAACGCGTACTGTCAGCCAAAACTCATCGAGTGAAGCAACTGCAGAATCAGCTGGCGGACGCTCATTACCATTTGCAGGTGAGCTTTTTTAGAGAGAACTGTAGGGTTACTCTTGAATCCAATCCCAATCACACTCAAATTCTAATCCGAATCAATCCCAATAGGCATGATGACTACTATCAAAAATGAACAAGTAAATAATAATTTCATACAGAACATTAAAAATGAATGCAATAATTGAAAAAATTAGTAAAATCGGTAAATAAATCACGGAGTTATAAGCTTTTAAAGTTTCTATAGGAGGCATCTCCTGTCCCTTTCTCGCGAAACAGAGTGCCTCCACGGTAAGTATGAAAAATCCACCTGTGACGTCACATGCCAAAGATATTGTATGTAAAGCTATCACAGCTTAGTAATGAGGTACTATGATGACATTGCTGTGACGTCACTGGCCGATTGAGCTATCTCTTTCTATTCCGGTTTTTAAAATGCTTGTAACTTTGTCGGTTTTGAGATATTTTATTTTTGTTTTCACAAATGTTTATCTTTTGAGGAATATAATTAATTTAATCAAATAAAATTTAGTCGTCAATATTAAATAATTTGGTAAAAAAGCGGATGGTGAAGAAATGAGTCGATTACATTTTATAATTCCATTGACAAAGATTCCAATCGTGCGCTAGTATCGGATTTAAGATTAGGTACCAAGGTAGTATTTCGTTCCAAATTACGATTGAAATCGAGTATCAAGAGTAACCCTGCTGATATGGGATTCAATTCTTGTCAATTTGAATTTTCAGAAGTTATTGTGGCAAGTATTTTATCAGAGCGTGAGAGCGCAGACAATTAATACCTACCTACTGATATGCCTGCATAGTAAGTATATGTGAATATAAAGACGCAACGTCGGACGAGATACTTTAGTTTCTGAAATCTTTGGTCAAGATAGAGTACGCGGCATAGTTACTTCATTCTTCTCCATGAAACATATCCAATGTCCTTTTCCCAGGGTTAAAATCAAATTCGTAAGAAGTAGGATGGAAGTAGGTGTTATGGGCGGCCGTATTGCTTAACATCAGGTGAACGACCAGCTCGTCACGTCCTTCATTCCCATAAAAAAAGGTGGTAGGTTATAAACTTAGGTTGAGGTAATAGACTAATCAAAATCGGTTATGTTAGTGAAATGATTCCGAACGAGAATGATGTTGGTAACCTACTTTCTTTCGAATTTATAACAACTACTTAGGATTAAACATTTCAGGAGCTTAGCAATGAAAATCGAGTCCTGCGCGCCATTCAGAAGAAGCAAGAGATTGCGTTGCAGAGGTGAGTAGTGACAAAGATTTTTAACGTGATTTAGGTATCCATTTTTCGAACTAGCTACTACCCCGCGGCTTCGTCCGCGTAGTCAACGATACGTTACGAAATGTAGGTAGGTTTTTCATGCAAAAGTTTTTTACCCCTTTTACACACTTTTTTTTCATGTTAATACTATTTTTAACAGATTGCTATAACGCCTCATCATCAGTCTTCGTTAGTCCACTGCTGGACATAGGCCGCTCCCAAGGTACCCCATTGAGCCCGATCTTCCTCTCTTCTCTTTTTATTACTACTAATATGCGCCTATAACATAACTTTAGATACGAGAACTCGAACGCGGAACTGCCCCAAGTGCTAAACTCCCACAACGAAGAGATGCGCGTGCAGCAAGCCAAGTACAAGCAGCTGAAGGTGCAGTGCAAGGAAGCGCTGCAGCGGCTGAAGGAGAGAGATATGCAGCTGCAGATGTTGAGGGATGAGCACCAACATTTATCAGAGCTTAGTAAAGACAGGTGAGTCTATCTAACACTTTGTAACTAGGATGGGGCAGTGATCAAAAAATCCTGGTTTGATATAGGCATTTCTTTCTGTTTTACTTTATTTTTACCTACTTACCCTTCATCATTGACAGCCTGAAGACGTCCTGTGGCGTAAAAGGTCTTCATACTCATACGTTTTCCTATTCATGGTGCGGTGGACTCCAAGTAAACAACGAGGTTTGGGAACAAATAAATATATAATTGAAACGGTAAAAATACATATTGGTAAAAGAAACTATTAATATAAATAAACTACATGACGCGGTTGTGGTGGAGAGACGACTGAGGAGGCCAGAGCGGCGCGTTCGCCGCTTGGAAGAATTTCAGCTGCGTTAGCATTCTGAGCCCCTACAGTCATCCCCTTCTTCAAAAAAAATTTTTTACAAAAATTTTCGGGCTGTAAAAATTATCTCTTCTAATAGTACAAAGTAATAACAAACCAAAGAAAACACAAAAGTCAACATTGCACGGAATGAATACCTAATGCTGACAACAAGTTCCAGGTTCAACGTACATTCGGATCACATTACATATCGTACGACATTCACTGACCTATTTGCAAAATATAACCATTTTAATTTTACAGTGAATGTCGTAGTCAAAGTTTGAAATTAGACATTTTAGCAATAAAACACAAACGGAACACAAGAAAACATACATTATATAAAACCATAATACGAACATATACTACACAAAATAAAACTTTTTTAAACATGTTAATACAATAAATATCACAAATATCACAACAAAATAGGTACATTCAACATAAAAAAACTAGACACATTAATTACTTACATACAAAACAAATTCTACATAAATATCGATCTACCAAAATTCTATAAAGCGCTGAAATTTAATACAAAAAATAATTACCCGGACAAATCTAATTCACTCATCACTGAACATTAACACGATAGCGACATTTTTTCACCAATCACATCACGAACTTCTCTTCATTCCCAGCGTAAGCCGGAACTAAGCTCACATGTTCCATTGATGTGCAGCTTCTTTCCGCTGAAACCAGTCACTCGGCAATGGTAAAGCGAGACTGAGCGATCCCTCCAAGTCTACACTCTGCTTCACCTCCGGTATCTTCCTCGGACGGTGAGACCAACCTCGGGTGAACGTACCTGCAGGTCCAGCCTGGATACCTCGACAGCGCTGGCACCTCAGGTGTCTCTGGCTTCTTATAACCATCGGCTGCTGGCGAATGATGATTTAGTTCGATGGCATACTCTCACCATGGACTACTCGCGTGATCAGAGTAGCTACGTAGCCCAGAGGTAAAAGATATACGTCGATCCTGGTTGCCTCCTTTGTTCCACGTTGATTGACTTTTCATAAATGCTACTGGACAGCATGCTGAATCTGCGCTGGTAGATCTTCTTTACCCGTCGAGGGTCGCAAATCATCGACGGGGAATCGCCTCTCGCCACGTCATCTGAACCCGTGTCGTAAAAACTGCGCTGCACTCTACCGGGTTCAAAGTTCATCACACACGCGTTCCTGAGTTCCGAACCGCACCATAAAAACGACGGTGGTCACCACTGTGGCGTAAAAGGTCTTCATACTCATACGTTTTCCTATTCATGGTGCGGTGGACTCCAAGTAAACAACGAGGTTTGGGAACAAATAAATATATAATTGAAACGGTAAAAATACATATTGGTAAAATAAACTACATGACGCGGTTGTGGTGGAGAGACGACTGAGGAGGCCAGAGCGGCGCGTTCGCCGCTTGGAAGAATTTCAGCTGCGTTAGCATTCTGAGCCCCTACACGTCCATTACTGAACATAGGGCCCCAGGGAGCGCCACTTCGAGCGGGTGCTCGCCTCCTGCATCCATCGGCTTTCACCAGATCATCGGTCCGCCTAGTGGGAAGGCTGGCCTACTAACTTATTGGCTGCTAATTTGCTACATACTATACAATCAATCAATCAATCAATGTATTTATTTGCAAGAATATGAGTACATAATAAGATGTTAAATAAAAACGTTTAGCTCTCTAATATTCCACCGTATTGGCATGCAAAACTAGTAAAACACAATTAGAATTTAACTTAATAGGAGAAATAATCAATAATAATTAATTAAATTCAACACATAATAACTATACAATAAATTCAAAAATATTAAAATGTCAGTTGAGAACACACACATTAAAATACCCCTTCACCAACCGATACAATAGCAATAGAGTACTGAAATTAATCACAAGAACTTATCATTTACATACTCCTTAATAGTATAATAGCCCTTATTGCTCAAAAATTATATACTTATAATAACTAGTTTAAATTCAATTCAAAACTTACTGATTCACAATAGTTATTAGAGTTATCATCATCTGCCTGAAGACGCCTACTGCTGAACATAGACCATCCCCTTAAGGCGCCACTTTGAGCGGTTGCTTGCCTATTGCATCCATCGGCTTTCCGCGGTTTTGACCAAGGTCTTATCGCGCAAGCAAGTCTTGTGGAGATGGTGATCGTGTGCTCTCTTGCTCGCACTTACCGAATTGTAAATTAGCGCGGACGGAATGGCAGGTGATGAACAGTTACGCGATAGGGTAGTCTGTTCACCTAGTGGTACCTATCTACTATAGTAAACACTTGTTATGACAGTAATTTGGCTTCTGTTTCAAAGGAGTAAAAAGATATTTTCCCTGCAGAAACCTTCTAGAACGCGAGAAGCTGCAAGCTATGGTATCAGAACTGTCCGCTAAAGTACAGCAGCAGAATGAGACGATCACAATGCTCCAGCGGCGCGTGGCGCTCGAAGCCAAGAACTTCCGCCACCAGCTCCAACTGGAGATCAACAAGCACAAGGACACGAGGGCAGACCTGGACCTCGCCATCACTAACGCCGACAAACTCTCTACCATTATCGAGGTTTGTCAAGCTTGCTCGCTCCTCTTTCGATCTCTGTTTCAGGTGATCAGTTATTGGGGATCGAAAACAAATAAATAATGAATAACGCCCAACTATCACATACATAGATCCTGGACCCCAACTAGGATTCCCTGTATCTAGGGACCCAGGAATTACGAGGACCATGCTCCCACCCAGACACAGAACAAGTAGTTGCGCTTTTTTTATTTCGGGCACAAATACATGTCCTGTCGTGGGAATCGAACCCGCCACCTCCGGGTTATGAGTTGACCGGCTCAACCACCACACCACAGAGGCTGTCAAAATAAATGGCTAGGGCAGACGTAGATTGTGCTAACAATAAATGCTAAACAATGTATTTTTTAAGATTTGTGGTAACTTCCTTCGTTATCGCTTTAATTCTCTTCAGTTAAGAGCGTTAAAGTTTAGATGGAACTGATGGACATTAACAAGTATAAGGACACGAGGCCAACACTGAATCATGCTAATATTACTAAATTGCTACCACTACTGATGTACCGGTTAACTTTATTTCTTTTATCCTTAAATTATTTCTGTCCAAAGTCAAGAGCTGTTCTTCTATTCACACTGTATGCTAGTGAAATCCTGGGCCTCTAGACAAAGTCACATTCCATTAGCAATATCGCTAATGGAATGTGACTTTGTCTAGAGGCCCTGATTCTACATATGAAAATTTTCGGTAGCTAAAAATCTGCTGCGAAACATTTGCAGTACTTATTTCTGTCTGAACCACGATCATTCTACCAACAGATGAAAGAGAAGATGCTAAGCACGGCTGCTGGTCGCAACCTAAAGTCTCCCGTGAAGAGTGCGTCTAACACCACCATCGCGCGCCCTCCCAGCAAGACTCGCTCGGCACAGGAGGTCGGCAAGGTGGACGATAGAGTTATTGTGAGTACCGCAGTGCTTTCTGTTTGCTTGTAAGTGTTGTAGTTGTATGCAGTTTGAAGATTTATTGTCGGCCTCGTAATATTTTTGAAAGACTTGCCTAATGTAAACTTGTCAATAGGTGAGACAGTGGGCAAAAATCGTATAAATTATAAAATAGGAAATGGCACTGTGCTACTGTGCTCCAATCAAATCCAATCTTTATTAATAAGCTGCTAAATGGCCACTCGATTTCCCCAATGTAAACGTCGAATCGTATGAATAATTCAGAATAGTAAAATTCGATTCCAACCCAATAAAACTTGAGATTCAAGACTAAAGCAAGTTATGTCAACAAACATTTACAGATCGACCAAAACATACTATCAAAGCTATGCGAGGGATCACGCACTCTCAGCAGTGCTTTGTCCCACGACGAGGAAACCTCCTCCTCCATCGAACCACGATCCCGATACGCCAGGAGTCGCACCAACTCGACCAGCACTCGATCCACGCCTCACAGGAAAATGTCCAAAGAATCAGACGACATGGTCGAACTAGCAAAAACTGTTCAAGAAGGAATGGCGGAGCTGGCTATATTCGACGATGACCTTAAAAACGACTCCCCAGACGAAATGCACATGAAAATGGAAGCGATGAAAACGGAACTTATGAACAAAATAAAGAATCACGAGGAACCGAGGAAAGCTAGTGCGTTACGGAGAATGTCCACGGAAGAGTCGATCGAAGAGCAAATCGTTGAAGTTGAAGAAGAGAGACCCAAGTCTAGAGGACGGAGAACTTCCAACGTGTCTTTCTTTGGTAACGTCGCGGTTGCAGACGATACTATTGAAACGGTTCACGAATACAAAACTAGCATATCCGAATACAAGAGCGGTGATGAAACTGAAACTATGAGGCCCAAAAGAGAGGACAGTGCATTAGAGAGAAAGTTATCAGGAAAAAAACCCTTAGATAAATACTGCAAGGACATCATGCAAGACATAGAGAAAAGCAGCCGAGTTATAGACAAACATGTGAAGCAGTTCAACACTTCGCGATTTGAAAACGATCAGATCGTTCAGCAGCTACAAGCGGTGGACAAAATAAACGAATTAGTAAATGGGAAAATAGATATTCCCGACGAAGCGCTATCTGAGTTGAATAACAACTTCAAAATGCTGACCGAGCAAGTTTTCAGTGATGCTCCAACGGCACGGAAAAGGTCAATTTCAGGAAGGAAAAGTTCCAGAGAATCAAGGACCAGCTTGCTCGGGGATGTTTCTATGAGCAATCAGGATTTGTTGGACGACTTGTTAGGAAAGAAATGATACAGGCCTATTTGTCTTCGAACTTAAAAGCAATTTCAAGACTTGAATATAATTAGCTTGCTCCTATGTGGTTTTTGTGAAGTCGCTAATTATTTGAAACCGGTATAAAGGCGGTGAAACTTTGTAAGTTAATTAACTGAGTAAGAGGTCTTTGAGATCATTAATAAACTTGAACGCCAGGGCCCTATTTTATAAAATTACAAGTCTTGTACCCTTGCACTTGTAGAGAAATCTGGCAGCACTGCCAATAAAATTGAATAGGGTATTTGACTACTAAAACGAACGAGTATAAATACTATTTTCTTAAAATAGGTTCATGAACAATGTATTAATCAAATAAAATGGTTAATACAACGGGGAGTAATAATACGCTTTAAAAGTTTCTGGAGGGGCATTGCCTGTTCCTTTCTCGCAAAACAGAGATCGGGTGTGCTGTATGGCGCTGCTCTTTGTGTGTGACGGCATACAAAGAGCAAAAGATTGAAGGAGGCAAGGAGATTGTATGTAAAGCTACCACAGATTAGTAATGATTTATATACTATGAAGTAATCATTTCTGACGTCACTGCATATTTGATTTGTCTCTTTCTATTCTTGTATTTTAAAATGCTTCTAACTCTGTCATTTTTGAGATATTTAATTTTCATTTTCACTGATAATTATTTATTGAGGAACTTTATCTATTTATGCAATAAAATTACCTATATCAGTCAAATACCCTATTCAACGTTTTACAAAGCTACAAGTGTACTAATACCATCTGCAACTACAAGTCCTTTTACGTAGAGCATAGACTGACAAGTGTTAGTTTTTAAATGTAAAAACCAACAAGTGTGTATGTGTTTATGTCATTACTAACTTAAGTACGAACTCGTACTTATCTCTCTAGGACGTACCCAAATGCGTTACAGTAGGTGCGTCATTGAGCGTTAAGTGTGAATTTAGAAGTTGTCGTGCAGGCGCCAGATTATCAATTTGTATGGCAATCCAAACTAAGTAAAAGTCAGCAGCTCAACATTGCGTGTAGCTCTGTGTAGGTACAATTTATTAGCTGAAAGAGTTAATGATTTGATGTCAGGTGATTTTCTATAGCTAATTTTAAACATTTTTATTTATTGTTATTGAAACGTATTAGATTATGATGATTGAATAATTAATTAAATATTTTATTTTTGGTACAATAGTGGCTTTAATTTTGGTAAGTTTGTTCCAAGACCTGTGCCCACTTATGTGATCATTTTCCTTTTTTATTACTTTACGTTTGAAACATCTTAATTATTATAATTATAATCACAATAAGAAAAATTATGAAATCAGTCGGTTAATCAGAAATGAATAAATAATTATTATAGCTAGTAAGTACCAACATTTATAAAATAACGCATACAAATTCAAAATGAGTGCTTGCAGTTATACTGATCTTGTTTTTCATTACTATTTAATAAATACACAATTAGAATATTTGCATACCTTATTTTAAGGTAAAACTTAATTGAACATGAAAATTTTGTTACAAAGTTGACCTAAAAAAAAAACAAATTGGCAAATAATTTTCATTCTAGCATTTCATTTCAATCGTCTTCTGTTCTGTGGTACCTATCTATGTTCATATGACGAATTAAAATGACGCTTTCTCTTTCCATCGTTAAAAACTATTATAAATCCACCTAATTTCTGACGGTCCGCGAAGCTGAGTTGTTTCTTTGTATCCTTATTTAGAGCTTCAAATGGTATTTTGAAATTAACTCTAGAGTTTCCTGAACTTAGCCGCCGTGTCGCGTCTGGATGATAACAAAGGGTTTCATTTATCAATAACATTGAAAAGACCACCAGAAGAACTGGAACAAAAATTAAAATTAAAATACTCTATCCTTAACATTTGTATACCTACTTATACTGGGGTTATCATCATCATCAGACTAAAGACATCCACTGCTGAACTTAGCCCCCCCCCCCCCCAGAGAGCGCCCCCTCGAGCGGCTGCTCGCCTCCTGCATTCATCGGCTCCTCGCAGATGTCGACCTAGTGGGGCCCGGCCTACACCGCGTCTACCGCTTCGTGGTCGTCACACGAGAACCTTTCTTCTCCATCGGTTGTCAGTTCTACAAGCGATGTGGCCTGCCCATTGCCATTTCAACTTGATAATTCTACGGGCTATACTATCTGATTTTGAATTGGTATATTATCCCGAAAGGGGGTAAATATACGCACTAAGATAGACATTGTTTCATCTACGACTTTTATAAATTAAAGTTTTTCATTGAAGAAATGCCTTGTAAAGTTTACGTTCGAAAATAGCTTTAGCGCAGCTGGGTGGTTTAACTTCGCCCTTGACTGAGTGCACATAAATGACATGTGTTTAGAAATGAATTTATAGTAACTATCTTGTTAACTCTCATAGCAATCTTTTAGTAGACGATTCACTATTTGGTGTAAGTTAGTGAATTGTATTAGGTAGGTCAAATTAGGAATTATTCCCAATTCTACAGATTTTCATTACAGATACCCAATTCAACAGATCCCAATTCTACAGTCTTCCAGTTTTACAGATTCCTCTTTCTACGTATTCTTAATTTTACAGATCCTTAAGTGAACGGATTCTCAATTTCACAGATTCCTAAATGTATGGATTCCCAATTTTACAGAAACCCAATTGTACGGATATCTATTACAATCACCTAATTCAAAGTTTACAACAACCATAATTACAATTTTGACAGATGTCATGTTTGACAGTTGTCATTTTTGACAGATGTCTAATTTTTCAATTAGAAAAGTTGGCTTCGTTGAATTAATAATCAGTAAACAAAAGATTTTGTTAAAATGAAAATCTGTAGAAATGGGACTCAAGAAATGGGAATCTGTAGACATGGGAATCTGTAGAAATGGGAGTCTGTAGATATGGGAATCTGCAGACATGGGAATCTGTAGAATTGGGAATGTGTAGAAATGGGAGTCTGTAGGCATGGGAATCTGTAGAAATGGGATTCTGTAGAATAGGGAATCTGTAGAATTGAAAATCTGTAGAATTGGGAATAATCCCAAATTAGAATAGAATGGATTATAGGTTAGATACTTTAGATAGGGAGGATGCTACGAGTGGCGTACCTTAGCCGAGGCCTTGGTATGTTCAGCTCAGTGGTCTTATAAAAATTATGTAAAGTATTTTTGTATTGTAGGTACCTATTGTATTGTATTGTATTGGCTGATGATAGGATATTATTATTATCATTTAACCAACGTACTTGGTAGGAGCATCATATCCACTTTCATTATAGTAGGTACCAAACGTAATCAGTCTGAAAATAGAAAATTAGAAATAATTATTATTTAATTGTTAGTACGAGGCGTTTTGTTAAAAAAAAACTAGTTCCGCCCTTGCTACTAGTTGGCGCAGAACCAGATTACAGAAACTGTCGACATCACTCTACTTTCTTCTTGTACTTTTCTAAAAATAGCTTAGACAATTCAGAAAATAAGTATACCTATCTATGTACCTACCTATTTACTATAAACTTAAAACGAAAGATGACGTAGCATCCGCTGAGCAGTTCGGTTGTAAGTATCGAGACTTTTCGAGAGCAAAACAATCAAAACTCGGACTAGGCCCTTTGGTTAGGTACCTACTGCTGAACATAGGCCTCCTCCATAGAGCGTCATATTAAGCGGCTTCTTGCCTCCTGCATCCATCGCCTCCCTGCGGTTCTGACCAGGAGGTCTAGCAATGATCCCTAACGCTAACGCCAAACGCTAACTCCAAAAATGTCATCGTCATCATCATTAACAGCCTGAAGACGTCCACTGCTGAACATAGGCCTCCACCAGGGAGTGCAACTTAGAGCGGCTGCTCGTCTCCTGCATCCATCGGCTCCCCGCGGCTTTCACCAGATCGTCGGTTTACCTAGTGGGGGGCCGGCCTACGCTGCGTCTTCCGGTCGCCACTCGAGAACGTTTCTTCCCCATCGGTTGCCAGTTCCACGAGCGATGTGGCCTGCCCATTGCCATTTCAACTTGCTAATCCTAAGAGCTACATCGGTCACTTTAGTTCTCCTGCGGATCCTCATTCCGGGTCTATCTCGCAGGGAAACACCGAGCATTGCTCTCTCCATAGTTCGTTTCGAGTTAGCGTTTAGGGTTAGCGTTAGCGTTTGGGATCTTTGCTGGACCCCCAGATTGTTGGTCTTTCTAGTGTAGGGCTGGCCTACGCTGCGTCTTTCGGTTCGTGGTCACCACCCGAAGAACCTTCCTCGTAGTTCCACTGGTAGGACAAAGTAGTAGGACTACGAGGAAATAGCGGAACCTTCCCCATTGGTTGTCAGTTCTGCGAGCGATGTGGCCTGCCCACATCGACTTCAACTTGTTAATTCTAAGAGCTATAGGTATCGGTGACTTTAGTTTTCTCCGTTACCCTCTTTTTGATATAAACGAGTACTTACAGTTTCAGTAGAAGAGCTGTAGTCCAGCGTGCGACTCGCAGTGTTTGGCGTGTTAATACCTAGCTATAATTTTCTTATCAACAAGAACATAGTGTTAATAACTGAAGAATGATAAAGCACTATTGATTATAATTTGTATGAGTTAATTAAAACATTGTTAAGTACAATGTAGGTATTATGAATACTCATTTGGCAATTTTAATTTTAATCATACTTCGATATTATATTATATTCTGTCCATCTTATCAACATCTTATTAATGCAAAATCTAAGTAAGTACTTGCGTAGTGAACGGGTCGAAATCGGATCACTATGGGATCACTTGTAGGTAGGTACATGTACAGTTACATAGTTAAAACTAGAGATAAAAAAAATATAGTGGTTAGGTGGCCTCGCTTCGCTCGTCGCATTTGGTAGGTAGAAAAGGTATTGACATCTGTTGAAAAGTTTGGCTTTTTTTGTCATTCTGTCAAAAGGATATTGTCAAACTGACGTCTGTCAATATCTTGGCCAGGTGTGTGTGTGGTGAATACCATAGGCGGTAAACAGAAAAGGTGAGTTGTTGTTAAAAGTATGCCCAATTTAGCATGAAAAAAGCAATTTCAATAACAGTATTGTGACGGCAATATTGAAATATGACAGGTGTCAAAATTTGACAACACCGTGCACCAACGTGTGTGTGTGGCCTTTGGGTTATCCAGATATTGATTTTCCTGCTCTGATTGGAGATATAATTTTTCATTTTCATTTTCGTTACATCCTGGAGCCCTGAAAACCAAAAAAACCAATCCGATCGAACTTTGAAAATGGCCGCCATTTTGAATCCGCTATCTTGGATTTTTATGACCTACATCGAAAAGCCCCCATCGTCATCGTCAAAACGGTACCTACCACCATATGACTTGTCATTTACGTGATCCGTTGGGGTACTCCATCTTGGAGACGACCATCTATCGACGGCCTATGCCTCAGACCCCTACCTAGCACCTACTCCTACTACCTACTACTCTAGATGTAGATGTGTAGACTATAGGTATGTTGCCATAGAAACGATTATTCAACAAGTCGATAAACATCTCCATCACTTAAGGATACTAAGCCTGGAATTCATAGTCAAGATGGATCCCCTAGAGGATCTAGGGGATGATTCAGGCGCTGTCTGGCGAAGTCTAGTTAAATTATGCATTTCACAAAATTAAGTAACCTCCAATCTGACAATTCTGTCATTGTCAAAGGCTATGAAAGTGAAAGAAGGTTTTGCTGTATATACCGTACACTGGCCTCACTCCGACACTGGCAGAAAAACGTCAAACAGCGTTTAAAAGCCACTAATTAAAGAAGAAGAAGAAGTGAAAGAAGAATAATTCAACATTCAACCTCTGTGAAAGTTGAATGATAGACTTTGGGGCTTTGTTCACCCCTTGACTATAAATACCACTGTTAGTATGTTTTGTAAATAAATTTCATTATTTATTAAATTAAGTGATGGAGATGTTTATCGACTTGTCATATTATATCATATAATATTATAATACTCTTCAAATATTTGGTCTTAGGCTGATTTAAGATGCTGTTAGAATTAATATTCATCATCATTCATCATTAACAGCCTGAAGACGTCCACTGCTGAACATAAGCCTCCCCCAGGGAGCGCCACTTAGAGCGGCTGCTCGCCTCCTGCATCCATCGGCTCCCCGCGGCTTTCACCAGGTCGTCGGTCCACCTAGTGCGAGGCCGGCCTACGCTGCGTCTTCCAGTTCGTGGTCGCCACTCGAGAACCTTTCTTCCCCATCGGTTGTCAGTTCTACGAGCGATGTGGCCTGCCCATTGCCATTTCAACTTGCCAATCCTAAGAGCTACATCGGTCACTTTAGTTCTCCTGCGGATCTCCTCATTTCGGATCCTGTCTCGCAGGGAAACACCGAGCATTGCTCTCTCCATAGCTCGTTGCGCGACTTTGAGCTTAGTAATGAGGCCAACAGTTAGAGACCACGTCTCAGTTCCATAAGTCATCACTGGCAACACACATTGATTGAAAACTTTTGTTTTCAGGCTTTGTGGTATTTTGGACGAAAAGGTAGGTCGAAGCTTCCCGAACGCTGCCCAGCCGAGTTGGATTCTTCGGGCGACCTCTTTGTCGAAGTTCATCATCATCATCATCAACAGCCTGAAGACGTCCACTGTTGAACATAGGCCTCCCCCAGGGAACGCCACTTAGAGCGGCTGCTCGCTTCTTGCATCCATCGGCTCCCCGCGGCTTTCACCAGGTCGTCGGTCCACCTTGTGGGGGGCCGGCCTACGCTGCGTCTTCCAGTTCGTGGTCGCCACTCGAGAACCTTTCTTCCCCATCGGTTGTCAGTTCTACGAGCGATGTGACCTGCCCATTGCCATTTCAACTTGCTAATCCTAAGAGCTACAGCATCGAGATCATCGAGCGACTCCGCCATTATGACTATATCATCGGCAAAACGAAGGTTGGTGATATACTCGCCATTTATGTTGATGCCAAATCTTTTCCAGTCCAAGAGCTTGAAAACATCCTCTAATGCGTTTGTGAACAGTTTCGGAGAAATAACGTCTCCCTGTCTCACGCCTCTCTGCAATGGGATCTGTTCCGTACTCTGGTCCTGTAGTCGGACTGACATAGTGGCCTTACTGTACAAACACTTCAACACTTCGATATACCTATAGTCAATTTGGCATCGCTGTAAGGACTGCAGCACCGCCCAAGTCTCGATTGAATCGAAGGCTTTCTCATAGTCCACAAACGCTAGGCATAGCGGCCGATTATACTCTTCGGTCTTCTGTATAATCTGGCGTAGCGTGTGGATGTGGTCTATGGTGCTAAAGCCTTTTCGGAAACCGGCTTGTTCGGGAGGCTGGAATTCATCAAACCTGCGTGCGAGACGATTCGTATTGACCCTCGAAAACAGCTTATACACATGACTCAAGAGCGAGATGGGCCTATAGTTCTTCAATAAGGTGTTATCACCTTTTTTGAAGAAGAGCACCACCACACTCTTGTGCCACGCCTCCGGCGTTGTACCTTCAAGGATGACAGAATTGAACAACTTCTGGAGTACTATAAGTACCGGTCTACCACCCGCTCTCAGAAGTTCGGTCGTCATTCCATCCTCACCTGGCGCCTTGTTGTTTTTAAGCTGTTTGAGGGCCATTCTAATCTCGTACAGGCTGACGTCCGGGATATCTTCGGTACAGTGTCGGACTAACTTGGCTCTGGTGTCCTGAGCAGTGTTAGTAGCGGGCTCACGTGTCGAGGTGTATAACTGTCCATAGAAGTTCTCAATCTCTCTCAGAATCTCAGGCTTGGATGAAATTACACTACCATTCTCGGTCTTCAGTTTTGTCATTTGGCTTCGCCCAATAGACGAATATTTTGCGAACACCTTAGAGCCTTGGTTCAAGGAATGGCGAAGAGCTGAGAGTGGGGCTCTCAGCTCTTCGCCATTCCTTGTGCCCAACTTCGCATTAAACTCACATCACAACGGTGAAGTATGTTTCGGAAGTATGCATGGCTTCGGATATATCCTCATACATAGCTTCTACTTCATCGTCGGAGTGTGCCGAGGTCGGTGCGTATACCTGGATGACCTTCAACGAATACCGTTTGGTTATTCTGAGTATCAGGTACGCTACCCTGGTCGACACACTGTCGACTTTGACCACGTTGTTGACGAGAGACTTGCGGACGAGGAACCCGACACCACCTTGGGAGAGTTGGTCTCCCTCCCGGTAGAAGAATAAGTTACCGGAATTTAGGATTATTGTGTCCAGTCCCTGTCTTCGGACTTCTGACAATCCCATTACATCCCAGCGTAACTTACTCATCTCCTCCTCCAATTCGACCATCCTTTCGTCAGCCCTCAATGTGCGCACGTTATATGTTGCCAGGGCCAGGGGTCGTGTTTGGTGGGGTATATTAAATTGATCATTTTAATAGCTTCGTTTATGAACTACTCAATATCATGGTGACCCTACACACTAAAGAAGCGATAATATCAAAATGCATTTACATAGAGGAAAAAAACCCGCTTTCAGCATATGATTTACTGCAATTAACCCTCGATACAATATTTCTTAATCATGATTTTTTCTTCAGTCACCCATTCATTCATCCTTTTTCCCTATTTTTTTACCTTTCCCTTCTCTCTTACCCATAAACAGAATTAAGACTTAAAACTAATTTAACCCGTGCGAAGCCGGGGCGGTGCAGCTAGTTTTTTTATAAAACTATAACTTTTCCCCAAATAAAAACATTAGGTAATTGGTTTAGCCTGTGATATTTTTTCCTTTTTTAATACTTAACGTTTAAAACATCTTAATTATTAAAAATTAATTCTAATCACAAAAATAAGAAAAATAGTCAAACCATTAGTCGGTTAATCAGACATGAAAAAATAATTGTTGCTAGTAGGTACATACTTACATGCAAACAAATTCAAGATGAATTTTTGCAGTTACTGATAGGTAGGTAAGTAAAAATAGGCCGAGCTTATTTAGACGAGTGACATCAAAGTACCCTATACAACATGAACTTGAAATCATAATATGTTATCCCGAAGGGGTGGGACTGGGACTATAATACCCCACAAGTTGCGAGAGCCTTACTTAAAACTGAGTGTGTCCGAACCTCCATTCTAAAAAATGAATTCACTAACCTAGCGCTGCGCATAGTAACCCTATAACGCATAACACAACCTGATCCACGTAGGAGAGGAGCTCATAAAAATGCACGTGTAATCACTTCGAGAGCTAACAAAATACTAAAATAAATAAAAGAACTCATTTCTAAACGTAGGATGACGAACTCGTTTATGGAAATCGGCCAAGGACGAAGTTCATTTAGATACACCCAGCTGCGTGCACCTACGCTAGGGCATTTGGTAATATTATAACGTAAACTTTACATGGCATTTCTTCAATGAAAAACAATTAATTTAGAAAGGTCATAAACCCTACGTAGTCAAACTTGGGTAGTACATTCACCCGCTTCCGGGATAACATACCAATTCAAGGTCATGTTGTATAATAGGTATACTTATAGGTAATCTTAAATTATGTATGTACTTGTATATCTTTGTAGGTAACCCATCCCAAAGGTGACAATTCAATGTCCTTCCGTCCGTCTGTCACGGAACTCAGATGTTTTACTCAACAAATAATAATTCGTTTTATGCACTCCGGTTCTAAGGTGCTTAGGTGTACCTGTATCAATAATATGTGCATGCCTTATTAAGGTAAAAATAATAGGACATTAAAATTTTGTAACTAAATTATCATTAAACATAAGTACCCAATTACCCATACCTATGTTTAAAAAAAAAAACAAAAAATACCAATCTTTCATTTAATCATTTATTTTCATTTCATTTCAATCGTCAAAAACTATTATAAATGCACCTAATTTCTGACGTTCCGCAAAGCTGAGTTGATTCTTTGTACCCCTATTTAGAGCTTCAATTGGTATTTTGAAATTAACTCTAGATCCTGAGTGCCGCAAACTTTGCCGCCGTGTCCCGTCTGGATGATAACAAAGGGATTCATTTATCAACAACATTGAAGATATCATCAGGAGAACTGTAACAAAAAAGAAAATTCATATCCATATATTTTAATTGTTTGTTAACGGGATATTTACCATGTAATTTAGTAAGTATTAATAGTGTATTTAGTAGTTTTGGTAAACTACTAAATACACTACTAAGACTGGGTTTAGTTTATTAATGTTAGTAATGTTAGTGACCATGAAAGTTTATAACATTTGTATACTTATACTGGAGTCATGATCATCATCAGCCTGAAGACGTTTACTGCTGAACATAGGCCTCTCCCAAAGAGCGCTACCTTGAGCGGCTGCTTGCCTCTTGGATCCATCGGATCCTTGCGGATTTCACCAGATCGGTATCGGTCCACCTAGTAGAGGTCTTCCGGTTTGTGGTTGCCACTCGAGAACCTTTCTCCTCGATCAGTTGTCAGTTCTACGAGCGATGTGGCCTGTCCACATTGTCATTTCAACTTGCTAATTCTACGAGCTATATCCGTCACTTTAGTTCTCCTGTGGATATCCTCATTTCGGATCCTATCTCGCAGGAAAATAATCTCCTTTCACTTATATTTTATTTTTCTCTTTTGGAATCCCAGCATTGAGATGACAATTGAATAACAAAGCACATGTGTACGATATCGGGTCGATGGGAGTTAAAGAGTTAAACCCTGACTTTCTAAACAATTCTTCTATATCAATTTTTTTAAATAGGTATCTTTAACCACTCAGGCGCAGTGCGGCTCCTCAAATAGCGCGGTATGGTTTTGCATATTTACGGTTTATACGAATAAACTAACCAGTGTTTTAAAATTTCAAAACTAGTTTTGATAAGTACCGGCACACGCCGGCTCGGCGCGAGATGCAATTTAGACTGAGGCGTTTTTTTTTTCTCCTGAACTATAGAGACTTTTACTTTATTCGATAGTGATGTTCAACTAGTTTCAATTTTAGTCGATTTATAACGAGCGACACCTCCAAAAATTGATTGCCATCCCTAGTAGCGCAATCAGCTGTAAGCCACAATTGTGGTGGAGAGCGGTCCACGTTTCGCGATGCCGGCCGCACACGTGGTTGAAGCGCCTGAGCGGTTAATGTTTTTTGATTAGACAACGAGCCTAGGGAACAACTGAAAATACATCCATACACTTTACATAGCTCTTATAATTAGACATAAAATTTTGATCTTGAATTGGGATATTATCCCGAAAGAGGGTAAGTCTACTCCCCAAGGTAGACAGCATTTCTTAGACGACTTTTTTCTAAATTAATAGATTTTTATTGAAAAAATTACATGTAAAGTTTACATTATAATATTATGTGTTTAGAAATGAGTTCGTTTATTTATTTTAGTAAGTATTTTGCTGGCTTTCGTAGTGATTGTACGTGCGTTGCGTGCATTCTTATGTGTCTAATTAACTCTTTCGTTGATTATGTTGTGCGTTTTAAGTTAACTACGCGCAACGCTAGGTCAGTGGATTTATTTTAGTTTTTAGTATGGAGGTTCGGAAACACGCAGTTTGAAGGCTTTCACATGTGGGATATCAGGGTCCAGTCCCCCCACTTCGGGTTAACATACCAATTCAAGTTCATGCTTTATAATTTGATAGATGTATTTGGCTGATGATAGTATATAATAATTATCATTTCACCAACTTACTTGGCAAGAGCATCATAATCACTTTCATTGTAGTAGGTACCAAACGTAATCAGCCTGAAAATAGAAATCATTATTTTAGTATTAATATAGTCTCGTACGCTATAGGAAGTAGGTACTTACTTTTAATCCCGAAATTCCGAAAACCACGCGAATTCCTTGTCTTACATAAGAAATCTGCGAAACTGTATTCTCTATGAAACGAAAACAAAACCGCGCGAAATGAATTTGGAATTGGCGCAATTTGAACTGTCAAAAATCATATGTTTTACCGAGACGCGTTCCGAAACATCAACACATCAAAAGATATGACCACTTATATCAATATATTTTATTCAAAATAAAAATAACTTTAATGTAAAGTGAAGGTATATCTGACGCTGTGACACGATTTGAACAAGACACGAGAACGACGTGGTTTCGTATCGTGTGGAATCTGTGTTTCCATAGAGAATAACCACCCAGGAGAGGGAAGTAAAGATAAAGTTGTAATTCACACGCGTGGTCCGGTTTCATTCATTCTTTTTTGTTACAAAGGAGGTAGATACTTATTTCAAATATTGTACCGTAAATATTTTAACGTCGCCGTCGTTGGTTTTGTGGTTCAGAAATTACAGACATCCAGCCAAAATAATCCAAAGCTACTCCTATCCTGTACCTACTATAGGAAAGAGAATAAGAAGAAGAGAAGAAGGGAAGAGGGAGAATGGTTCCTGTTCACCTTTTTGGTCCGGAACTCTCATCATCATCATCATCATGAAGACGTCCACTGCTGAACATAGGCCTCCTCCATGGAGCGCCACATAGAGCGGCTGCTTGCCTGCATTTATCGGCTCCCTGCGTTTCTGACCAGGTTGATCTATCTAACCTTCCCCATCGGTTGTCAGTTCTGCGAGCGATGTAGCGCTAGCCTGCCCACTTCTTTAGGTAACTACTTGCTAATTCTAAGCGCTATATCGATGAGTTCAGTTATCTCCGGTAGGTACCCTCTTTATGATATTAAACGAGTAGGTACTTACTGTTTCAATAGAGTCCAGAGTGCGACTCAGTGTTTGGCGTATTTATGGCTACAATTTTCTTATCAACAAGAACATAATGTAAATAACTGAAGAATGATAAAGCACTAATTGCCAGCATTGATTTTAATTTGTATGAGTTAATTAAAACATTGTGACAATGTATTATGAATACTCATTTGGCAATTTTAATTTTAATATATAAGTACCTATTTCGGTATTACGTACCTACCTCACATCTGAATAGATTTAAGGTTACCATGTCGATTTTTAGCCGCTGTAGCAGAAATAAAGTAGGTATCATTATAATTATGTAACTTAATTATTGTTTTACTAGCTCACCCGCCCCGGGAAACACCGAGCATTGCTCTCTCCATAGCTCGAAAAAATGGGATAAAATGTCGTAGTTATAGTCTTCATAGCCTCGAGGAAAGGCGTCTGCGTGGTGACCTCATTGGGACATTTAAAATTATAACTGGCAATTACAACCTCCCGGATTAACTACATGATATTTATTTGATGAGGCAGGGCAGAACTACACGGGGGCATTCTCGCACAACAGCTAGGACCAACACTGCACATCACTTCCTCAGTAATAGAGTGGTTCACAACTGGAACAGGCTGCCTGAAGAGGTCATTGCTGCCACCTCCGTGAATAACTTCAAGAACAAACTTGACAACTGTTTACGAGCCAACAAACTATCACTGTTACAAAAATGAACTTTAGAAGTGAATCCAACACTGTAGATACATAGATATATAGACACATCAGCAGTCATGCTGCTCGTCTATCAACCAATAAAAATTAATTTGATACTGAGAAATACTTGGATGAATTTTCATCATTATGTAAGTGATTTAATATAAGTAATGAAGATTTTAATCTCGAGATTTTTAAATTGGCTTTCACTAGGTACTTACATAGTTCTTCTTCTTCTTCTTTAATGGCTTTCTATCGCTTGTTTGCAATAATTCTGCCAATGTCAAGTGACTAGTGAGTAAAAGGAGGATGCTCACGTCCTATACATCGAAAATCCTGTCAAACGTATTTTTGTCTGGTTAGTGGATAATTGTAAGTTGTGAGTAATAATAATCATTTACGATCTTAGAAACGTCTGTTAAAATATTACTTACGTTCTCTATCTGAAAAAAGAGTTCTTTATTTATCAAGTTTGTGGTTATGTTATGACATCTTTCTTGTAGGTACTAAGCACAGGGCACTTTGTTAATATGGTTACTAGCTACTAGGCATGAAATGAATCCTCTATTATATGAGTAGATACCTATCAACCTGATATCATGCATAACTATTATATAAATATCTCATCTTCACTCCAAGAGAGTTAAAAATACATTTACACACAGTCTATGTTGACTAATATACCCATTGATATACCTTCTTCTTCTTTTTTGTATTAGTATTGACTTCTTGGTTTATGGCTTTTGTGGCTATATTAGTAATACATTACTTCGAGATTTTGACATTGACATTTGGACGATCAATCAACAAGTAACGTTTAGGAAGTCAAAAAGAATCATTTTCACATCAAATATAACAATTTCATTACCTATAATTATCATTACCTACCACCATTACATTAAATATTGAAATTATTGATAAGTGGATCAAAGGATTTTTTTGACGATATCAGTGGGTACTGACGGCTATCGATGTAACCCCCATGAGTGTATGTTCGTAATTTTTTATAGTTTTAGAGTGACGGGCAGCGCTGGTAGCTCTGGCCATGAGCCAGGGTGGAGCGAGTGGGTATTGTATTTCTAGTGGAATTATAATAGCAGTGCGGCAATTTTAAAGTAAAAGAAAAGACAAACATAAAAAGCGCGAGTAAAACGAGCGATGATAAAATCCATAATTAAGTATGGCATTTCGAGAAATTGATACCCCAGTACCCCCATTAAAAAAAACACCTTACCAACTGTACCTATTTGAAGGCATGAGCAAACAGATTTGACTATACATAAAAATCACTAGCACCGCCACATCATACAGAGAAACCATGAGGTGGACCTGTTACCTCTGGCGCCTATTTATTTATTTATTTATTCATAAATGCTTGCACACTTATATCGACGCTAAGACACCTAGACGCCTATAGAGCATCCCCCAAAACATCAAGTTAATATTATTTGGTTTCCAGTTTTCGAATTTCATACGGACAATACTACGGTAAATCCTAAACTATGGAATTGAACAAATATGCACTTGCTTGCAACTTGGGGAAGTAGGTATTGTTTTCTAATATTGTTCACTGTAGGTATTACATTATCTGTCATTGTTAATAACATTTTAACCCTCGCCTCAGAAAGTAGCGATTTTAGTCCGGGAACGGGAAAGTACCGAATAAGGGTCAAAAGTAACGAAAAATGTTTACAAAGTAACGTTCTGGCAACACTGTCTTAGGTTTGACATTCACAACTTAAATTGCGTTCCGGTTAACATTACACGAGGTACAAAAACATAATAAATATGAAAATAAATTATTTAACAATCGGATTATAATATTGAATAATTAATGCATGTTTATTTACACCGAGTCATTGAGTATACTGTGACTATCTGTGGTTCGTTATAAATAAGTGATTAACATTGTACTCTTTGGTAGTGATTTGAATAGCTATATCAATGCAAAAGGTTAATATGGATTTAAATATTTTAGACGTAGAGAAAATTAATCCAAGTTTGTGATTTAGTAAGAACAAAAAAATAGGATTTTTTTAAGGTATAAGCCATAATTATCCATGACAAATAGTTAAATCGTATTTGACAGGGCCAATCTGTACATGATCCTTTGTACGGTTATGTCAAGTCAAAGTCATATTTTGTCAGTCAAAACGCCAACAGTAAAATGGTGGAAATTTTACTGAAGGCTTTAAAAAAGGCCGTTGAAGCAAAAACGAAAATGCATGGTTTTATGATCTTGAAACCATTTGCCAACACTCGTGCACATTCACGAACACTTAACGGATAATAATCCACCCTTATTACACATTAAAGCTTAAGATACACTAGTTTTGAAAAATGAATTCAAAATTCACAACCGCCATTGTCGGATTTTCTTCAAAGACCCCACTTATATAGTTTTGTTGGTGTCAATTCTTTTACGGAATCAAAGAAGCATCAACGCCACAGAGTACATTGGTAATGATCAACGCCGAATGTAATGAATATAAGTATAGTTCAGACTCTGAACTAGTTATATTCATTCCATTCGTTCAGAGTGAAGCGCGCTCAAATGGGACAGACAAACACAGAGATAAAAAGATTTTTTCACCTCACAGCTCGAAATGGCACCCTTTGCTGCGAGAAAACAGTGTGCAAAATCGTATTTTGCTCACTGCATGAGACAAAGTAATTTTTTAATAATATGACTTTGCGTTAAGTGTATTTAGCCAGCTTTAGGTTACATTTATATGGAGTTTTGGAGAGTACATGTTTTTTTCTTCTTTTTTTTCTTTGTCATACTTACTTTTGGCGGGAACGCGATAGTGTTTCGTTACTAGGTAAGTACCTACCGGTACCTGTAATTATGTTTTCACTGCTGAGGTGAAAAGTTGTATGTGCAACTCGAGAGAAAAGTTTTTGCATCTCGTGCCTTTGAATCCCTCGCTCGCTCAAGGTTCTGACTTAGAATCCTTCGCTTGCTCGGGATTCAACATCAGCACTCGAAGCAAAAATCAACGTTGCTCTCTTGTTGCACAAATAACTATTTTACGTTTACTAGCTGACCCGCCCCGGCTTCGCCCGGGTTAATAGTTTTACACCCTTCTGACTTTCCCCATAGTAGGTACAGAGTAGGAGCATGGCTTTAGACCTATTACGGAAGGTTGGATGTCTGTAACTTCTGAAATACAAAACCGACGACCTTGAAATATATACGGGACAATACTTAAAGTACCTCCATTCTAACATAGAATGAAATCGGCTTACGCGTAAATGAATTAAAAATAGGTAGCTACACATTTTAACTTTCATCCCCTCTTCTGCAGTAAACGTGCTGAATTTTGGGCTAAAAAGTATCCTATAAAATTTATAATATAATAACCTACCTCGTAATAATTATTATGATCTCAAATCATGCCAGTTTTATTTAAATCCATTCAGTAGTTTCGGCGTGATGCTCAGCCAAACTACAATAGCGAGAGCCCTCCAAAACATTTACAAAATATCTTCAATGTACAGTATTAGACCTGTTACAGTTTTATTATAAGTAAGTATAGAATAGATATAAGTAGGTACTGCAACTGTCATGGGCGGCAAACGATTAGCTCGTCAAGTCGTCACCTCTTTTATTCTCAAAAATAAGATATCGACAGTTACCTACTGCTAGCCTACGCACCAGAAATAAAACAGGTGATTATGAAAAGATCTACTGCGTAACAACAATGTAGGATTTTTTAATTACCATAAACAAATTAGAAATCAATGTTAGCAATATGCTAATCTTAGTAATTTAGAAATTAATAATGCTGCAATCGTGTTGATAAGAATATTACTATGGTAATAAATAGGCCGAGCAAATTAAGACGAGTGGCACTGTGGATAACCTACCTCTTTTAGCAACAGTAAGTAATACGATATTTTATAAGGGACACAGTCATTTACCTACGTTGAAGTTTTGATGTCTCGCAACGAGGCGACGCGACGTATGCAATCAATTTGAAGCCGAGCCATACATAAGTAAAACGTGAAAATTTTAATTTTGACTGAAAAAGGGTTGAAATACTATTCATAGCTTAATATAATTTTATATACTTAAGCCTTTATCATTTTCAGGTGACATCATAATTATTTGTGTTTGACATCACGTAGCATGCTTCTAATATAGCTCGAACTGGTCGTCACCTAATATGCTTCTATGCTAATGTTATAAAGAGGTGTTTTACACGTATGTATGAATATAAGTATGTTATCATCATCATCATCATCATCATCATCATTATCATCATCATCATCAACAACAACAACCTGAAAACGTCTACTGGTGAACATAGGCCTCCCCACACAGCGCCATTGGGGCTAATCTCTGGAGCTATGTAGGTACTGTGATTCGTCCTTAAAACGCACATAAACGTGATAGAAAGCTACATAATCCCCGAGTGACTCAAGCTATGTTTAGTGTTCCAAATCTGTTATTATATTCAGAGTTAGTCTGCCAACTGGGTGTGAAATCTAAGAATGTACTTAGATAAGGTACCTACTAAGAATAAGGTCCTGCCTAAGTAGGTATACCTATGTTTATTTTGGAAGTTATACAGCTGCAAGGGATTCAGGCGGAAATTAATAAGTGTTCCTTGTAGTAGGTACGGGTCCTGTATAATATTAAACATAGGCCTTCCCAGAGAGTGCCAATTTTAGCGGCTGCTCGCCTTCTTCATCAAATCGGCTCCCGCAGTTTTGACCAGATCGTCGGCCCACCTAGTGGGGGGCCGGGTCGGCCTACGCTGCGTCTTCCGGTGCATGGTCGCCACTGGAGAACCTTTCGTCCCCATCGTTCGTCAGTTCTACGAGCAATTTGGGCTGCTCGTTGCCATTTCAACTTGCTAACTCTAAGAGCTATTCTACGTATCAGTCACTTTTTGGGTCTCCTTTGGATCTCCTCACATCGGATCTTATCTCGCAGGGAAACATCGAGCATAACTCTCCACAGGTCGTAGCACGACTTTGAGCTTACTAATGAGGCCAACAGTAACAGACCACGTCTCAATAATAATTGTCTATAAGTCTTGCATATTTTCATAAAAACTATAAGCCATACCTAGTATAAAATATTTAGCTTCAGCATTTGCCATCCACATCCATTAAGCATTTTTTTACTTCTTATCTTGGAAAAAGAAAAGCCTGAGATTGGGTGAATACTTATTGCGGGTGATATCGGGATCCTACTACTGTGAAACTAGAAACACAGTCACCCACCACACTAGCCACCTGCAATAATAAGGGCTATAGGCAACGCACCGGCAATGCCCTTGGTGTTGCAGATGTCCATAGGCGGCAGTGACCACTCACCATCAGGTAGGCTGCCTGCTTGTTTGTCACTCATTACATAAAAAAAGAACACCAAGTATAAAAGTGTTGTTTATTTATCCAGGCTGATTGCGTTTTGCTACAATGCACGTGACCGTCATGCTCTTACCAAGTAAGTTAATTTAATAATAATTACTTATATCATCATGATCTCACTCTCATCTCACTACTCGCATGAGACGAGACGATCTTCATTCTGTCATCTCTTCATTATAGGTCTACTCATAGATAATTAGAATGTACAAGCTTGGGTATTACTTACAGTTTGAAAATGGGACAAGAAAAGTAAAAAATTGTGTGTGTGAAAACTGCTGTTACGATTATGATCTTAAATATTTGCTATATATAACCTACATAATGCCCTTACTTTTTAAAACAAAATAGCAGTAATTTTATTTACGAAGTCTCTGCAAACATTGGATTGCAACTACTCCCTCCAAATATTGGCACTCGTGTATAAGGTGCCAAAAAAAGCATGGTAATTTGGGCATCGAGTAAAATGAGTATATATTTTTATGCTCGTAAAATTATTCTACTAATATTCATTTTTATTCCACAGTTCTCCTGGTGCTTTTTTCAACGGTGTTCATAGATGAAGCAGATGGTACTGTCCCTGATGACACACGGCGGAAGCCTAAGAATGACCAAATAAATTTTAAAATTCCACTTAAATCTCTAAAAACTAGTAAAAATCAACTCTATGTTCTGTCACATATGCCCACAAATGGTGGAGCCGGCACTTTACATACAAAGCTAAAATTTGATACAAAAAATGAACCCCACATTCTGGTACATCAGTTCTTAGGCGGTGGCGGTGGCGGTGGTGGTGGCGGTGGTGGAGGCGGTGGCGGAGGTGGTGGTGGAGGTGGTGGCGGCGGTGGTGGCGGTGGTGGTGGTGGCGGCGGTGGTGGCGGTGGTGGTGGCGGTTATTGGGGACCAAATTGGGGACCAAATTGGGGCGGCTATTACGGTTTTTATTGTTATTATTGTGGTTAAACTAATACGACACGATGAAAAGAAATTGATAATTAAAAGAGATGATGATTTATTCGTAGGTACTCCATAGTTTTGCTTAATTTTTCCTACCTACATAATATTCTTACTTAGGTAAAATAGATAA
Organism: Ennomos erosarius; assembly: GCA_963580505.1. NCBI lineage: Eukaryota > Metazoa > Arthropoda > Insecta > Lepidoptera > Geometridae > Ennomos > Ennomos erosarius. The sequence continues at coordinate 1,018,978 of OY756983.1, read as the reverse complement.
GAAAAATAAACGGCTGCAACTTAATAATGTAAACCGCCAATAAAATGAAATAACACCTACTAATACCTAACTTGGTGCCTAATACAACACTGTTCACAACAATTGTTATTATACATAGTTTTAGTTTGTTTCACTATTTTTTATTTGTGTTTTGTTTTAACCTGCAATATGCCATTTTTACTCAAGCTAACTTTTTTATGTGAATGAATGACGTGACGGGCTTGTCGTTCACCTGATGTTAAGTGACACGGCCGTCCATAACAGTTGTAGTGTCACTCGGAACTTTAAAATAATAAAGCTTCGCGTGCTACTACACTGCGCACGCCATCCTGAGACATCACACAGTCTGGTCATAAGATAAAGATGACCAGACTGTGTAATCAGGTCATAAAGTCTCATTTGCCCAATAATTTCACTAGCTACAATGTCCTTCAAACCGGAACACAGTAGTGCTCGCACACGGGAGTCCTATGTAGTTGCGAAGAACGCCGTTGCGACGCACGCTGATGCGAAAATTTTTGTAGATGGGTCGTTGGTTCGAAATCTCATCGTATCTAAAACCAACCGATCAATCGACCCTAATTCGAAACACGAATCTTGAATTTTTATTTTCATGATGTAGGCTTGTGACATTGTACCTTTTTTTTTGAGGGGGGAAATGCCCTCGCACTTCCCTGCCACCACGGGGGACTACCTACTGCTTGGCGACAGAATAACTGGACAAGCAGTGGTCTGTCGCCTAGACGAACTTTGCAGAAAAGTCCTACCCCCTAGTAAGTAACACCTACAATAATACAAATTTAAACTAGCCACACTAAGTAGCAATATTTTTTCGATCGCCAACTAAGTGGGTACCTAGTAGTAGGTACTATAACGAGATTTTCTTTCTTTGAATAAAACTGCATTATATTACGGCATCTGAATTATTTTGAGAGGATCCATGCGTGATAGTTCATCATTTATCATCATTCAAGACTGTTCAATTTGTTAACTTTATTAGGTATCGTTCAATCGGTTGATTTTCGATACGATGAGCTTTCGAACTGACGAACCATCTACAAAAAATTTCGCAAGAACGGCAGGGAGTTGTTCCTCGTCTTAATATAATAGGCATGATGACCAAAGTTTTATTTTTGGATAAATTAAAAATATTCCTCAAACAATAAAGTTGCTAAACCAATGATATTTAGGTGATACTTTTAATCCTAATTTGTTGATACATTCTATTTATTTGCGGAAAACTAGTTATCATGTAATTGCGTTGAGTAATTAAGCTATAATTAGCAAAACAAGCAAGAAAATTTGAATTTGGCGTGCTTAGTGTCACTTTTTTTATGGGAATGAGTGACGTGACGAGCTGGTCGTTCACCTGATCAATGTACAGATTTAGCCTAGTAACAGTTCAAAGTATTTATTTATTGTAAGTACTATGTGTAGAGTATTAGATAATTCAGCACTACAATAAGCAAATAATATGACGAGGATGCAAAGAAACTCCCAGACTATTTTTGAAAAAAAAAATGAAATAAAATAAGAAAAAAATTAAATCACCTTTTGGTAATTCTAAGAAGTCAGATGTTAAAATTTATTTAACTTATCGATAATAATAATAATAATAAAACTACCTCTAACATTTGCAAACACATTTACTACCATCACAACTATTACCTAATTGCTGAGGTGTAAACTTTGTACCCCCACCGTTTAGAGTTTCAACTGGTATCTTAAAACTTAAATGAGGGACACTTCGTCGATTGCTTTTGTAATCTGTATTATTCTTCATGTTATCAATCGTGTCCTTCAGTTCAGATAAAGAACTATCAGTTTCATCTATCAACAACATCGAACAGAGCACCAGCAGAACTGGAAGAAAATTGAAAATTATAGTATTCTTCAAAAGTTGGATTTAGTGTCTATTCCGTATAGTTCTTAGTAAAACTGCGTGAATATTATGAAAGTGAGAGCACCATGAGGAACTAGGAAATGTTGAAATAGGATTTTAGGGCTCATTTTCATTAACTTACTTGATACATGCACTATGACCATTGCCACGCGATATATCCTGGATATAAAATAAATATTAGAGAACTTCTTCTTCTTCTTCTTTCGAATTTGGAATGAGACGTTTAATTTAAAAAATAAAACTAGTTCCGCTAGTAGCAGTACTAGATGGCGTAGTAACGACGTATTTCAAACATGGTCGTAGTTTCAAACCACGGAGTACAAGGAAAACTCAAATTCAGTTGAGTGGTTCACAGAGTACGTTTCGATTTGTCGATAGAAAGCCATTAGAGTATATGCCTGCCATAAAATAATGATAGTATACTAAACTCGATACATAATTATCTTACAATGACAGAACGTAAAACCCCCATTTTAACGCCATCTATCGGGTCTTTATAAAATTACAGCTTTTTTTAATAAAACGCCTCATAGATGTAAAGCTGTTGAAACTTAACCACTTCAAATATTAAAGTAGCCAGGTAAAGATCCCTTCTATGCCTCATGTTCAAAATGTTATTTCGGTTTAAGAAAGAAGTTACATGGCTCCGTGGCGGTATTTGGAAGCAAAACTAAGCACATGCGTTTTGAACTCTCTAAATGAGGCGCCAGATTTTTGAGAAAAGACAAGGACCATAAGGAGAATCAACACAGTTAAACTTAGAAAGCACGAGTGAGTCAACAAGAGAAATTCGAATGTCTGTGCTTAAGTATTTCCGGCTTTTATAAACAATTTTATTCTTCATGGACTCGGATACAGCATGCTCTCTCTTCGAATATGTGACCTAGATTCCGTGCGTCTCCATCTATCAGCGACTGAGGATTCTGCAGTCCTATTTTATGCACTTGATATTTAGACCCTATAATCATGAGTGTTGTCATTTTGGCATTCAGCAATAATGAGTTCAATATATTCCATGTTTGGATCCGCTCCAAATATTCGTTCAATTTAGCATCTGCTGTTCACAAGTCCTCTGGTTTAAATGCCAGATACATCTGTATGTCGTCGCCGTATATAAGTATATGAAACTTAGCATGATGGATGCTACTAACACTATATAAAATGAAAAGTAACGGACCTAAAATTGAACCCTGTGGTACACCTTTAGCTACTTCACGTTTGTCAGATCGAAGAGTTTCCCCATTATCTTGTTTTAATTCGAAAAGTTGTGCACAATTACTCAAATGAGAGTTATGATTATTGACTACGTCAGACACAACTGAATCATAATATATAACTTACGTATGTGCGGTACGCAGTAGCTATCTTTTATTCCTATTGATATTGGATCGTTTATTCCTCTACTTTGCGCTACTTACTCACGCACTCTTATGTTGCATATTTATATATACTGATAAACCTTGAATTCATAAAATAATCATTGATTAATTATTTTTAATTAAACAGTACAAGTTTCTAATCAATTAATTTTATTTTAATTAGAAATCAAATTTGACAATTATACCCACACCATAGTAATTAATTTTACATCGTCCGTTATTAAACAAGCCAGCCAAGTGTGAGTAGGAGAACTCGCTCGTGGAATGTTTCGGTAACGGAACAACCAAAATATACATTAAGTAAGTACTGTTTTAAAGTTTTGATTGCCATAAATATATGTATTACTAGCTGGCCATGAATCATCACGAATCAATCTAGTCAGAAGCTCAGCCTTTCAGTGAGGTCGGCGAGGTTAATGCTGCCAGCATTCTGGAAACCTTGCCATGCGGTGGTGAGTTGGATGGCGTGTTATTGTCTCTAGTTTTTATATGTTTTGTTTTTGTCATGTGTTTTAAATAAGTACTTAATGTATTTACCATCTTTCGTTACCTATACGGAAACCTTCCACATGCGAGTTTTACTCGAACTTGGCTGGCTTATTCAATAAATGGACGAATATTAATTACTGAGATGTGGCTATTATTGTTAACTTTGATTTCCAGTTACAATAAGACGAATTGATTAGATCACTTGTACTATTTAATTACCTAGTCGATGATTATGTTACGAATTCAAAATTAGTTATATAAACATGCAGCTAAGTATTTGTGGGTAAATAGCGTAAAGTAGGGGAATAAACGATCCAATAAAGGAATAAAAGATCCCATTAAGTAAGTTATAGGTATTATTGTTTTTACTGCGTTTCAGAATTCTTACTGTCCCCTTTTACTCGTATCATATACCTTCATCATCAACAGTCTGAAGACGTCCACTGCTGAACATAGGCCTCCCCCAGGGAGCGCCACTTAGAGCGGCTGCTCGCCTCCTGCATCCATCGGCTCCCCGCGGCTTTCACCAGATCGTCGGTGCACCGAGTGGGAGGCCGGCGTACGCTGCGTCTTCAGGTTCGCCACTCGAGAACTTTCCTTCCCCATCGGTTGTCAGTTCTACGAGCGATGTGGCCTGCCCATTACCATTTCAACTTGCTAACCCTAAGAGCTACATCGGTCACTTTAGTTCTGCGGATATCCTCATTTCAGATCTTATCTCGCAGGGAAACACCGAGCATTGCTCTCTCCATAGCTCGTTGTGCGACTTTGAGCTTATAACGAGGCCAACGGTAAGCGACCACCTCGTATACTTACCTACTTGAAAACGTTGCACTGTTTGTTCTTGGAGAAATCGCTGCATTTTGGTGAATACAGCTTGTGGCCAGGTTCAAGCATAACTTTTTGACACTTCACGACGCACTGAGTTCAAAAAAGTATTTTATTTTTATTTTGGATGGAAAATAGTGCGTGCTTAGACCTCGCCTTAGAATAACAGAAACTACTGAATGATGTTTACAACTTTTCGGATTTTGTTTCTATTGATAGATAGATGAACTCTTTATTGAAACACCACATTTACAGAAACACTCAATGTACACGCGCAAGCTTAAAACTAAGTGTCACAATGGGCGGTCTTATCGCTTTGGTGTTACATGTTTTGTTTGCGTTTGATTAATGAGATTTTCTGTATTTTGTGCATGTGCAAGTCTAACACCACTCGCAATCGTGTGGGCCACACAACTTCTAGTTACATTCACTTTTAAGTTACGAGTTGCTTCATTTTAGATTTCAAGAGTTCAACTGCAAAAATAAATAAAAACAATAGTTATCATCATATTAGTCAAGTGAGCGCTCATAAGGAAACTCTTAGTTCAACTCCTTGGGGAAGCTTGAAGACTCCGTTTTTACGTAATATGTAAAAATAAGCAACGTTCGCTGCGGTCATCATGAGCTTATAATGCAGTAGTGATTCAGCATATTTATTTCAAATTCAGGATATACCTGATCGTGTGGAGATGATTATCATGCATTTATCAAGTAAGTTAATAATGACCGGCCAAGTGTGAGTCCGACTCGAGCACGAATGGTTCCGTACCATTATCTATAAAACGAGCAAAAATTCACGTTTGTTGTATAATATATTATGTTCTGTTTCGAAGTAGGTATTTGTTATTGTAGCGGCAACAGAAATATATCATCTGTAAAAATTCCATCTGTCTAACCATCACAGACAGACAGACAAACAGAGAGACGGTCAGAGAGACAGACAGACAGACGGATAGCGAAGCCTTAGTAATAGAGCCCGTTTTACCCTTTGAGTACGGAACCCTAAAAAGTTACTCCATTTGTCAATGTCAAACAATAATTAATTTCCGATTTTCTTCCAGTTCTCCTGGTGCTCTCTTCAATATTGTTGATAGACAAAACTGGTTGTTCTTCATCTGGACTGAAGAACATGACGGCACCTGATAATAATATGAGGAATAACGCAGATTACAGAAACAATCGCCGAAACTTGCCGCGCTTTAGTTTAAAGATTCCAGTTGGAACTCTAAAAGCCGGAACAAATTATACACGTCTGCAATTAGGTTATTGTATTGGTGGTGGTGGTAGTAGTTGTGTATGCAATTGTGGGTAGGTATTAAATTGTAGTCAGGAGGGCCAAAATAATAGTCTATCTATTGTATAGATTATATATAATAAAACTGTAGAGATAAAACATCTGTAAAATCATCATATCGAAAAAAAAATTACACAGGTTGGCTGATCACGTTAAGCTAGTTTTTGTCTGTTTGTTTGTTTGTCCATAAATTCGAAGAAGACCGCCATATTAGCGCAAAGTACCACACAAAATCCGACGGGTCTTTGGAGGTAGAAGAAACATTTGGCTATCTAGGATCAAGCGTAGCGAGCAATGTATCTCTCGACGCGGAGATTAACAGTCGCATTGGCAAGGCGGCTACGATGTTCGGGAAGCTTAGTACAAGAGTATGGAATAATTAACACCTAACAATCAGTATACTCTTGTATGGAGCTGAAGCTTGGACGTCGTACGCCAAGCAAGAGAGAAGATTAAACTCATTTTACATGTGCTGTCTTTGGAGCATTTTGGATATCTCATGGAGGGATCGAGTGTCGAATGAGAGGGTGCTGCATACTGCACAGCTTCCTAGTATAGCCGCTCTACTCAAGCACAGAATATTGTGTTAGCTAGGGCATGTGCACAGAATGGCACCAATCGTTTGCCAAGACAAACCTTTCCCGGAGAAATTTTAGATGCCAATCTAGGCGGTCGTCCTTTATTGAGATTCATAGATAGCGTTAAGCACGACATGTTGAGTTTCAGTATTGGGGTTGCCGATTGGGAGCGAATTGCAGAGGATCGCCATCAATGGAGAAAAGTTACGGTGGATGATTTATTCGCTCATGACAACACGTGGTTTGAACTACTGCCTAAGAAAAGCACAATAAGACACCAACGTGCAGCAAATCCGCTACCTCGCACGTCACAACATAAGTATTTGCCAAAACTGTGACTGCATCTGTGGCTTTCGTATCTGCTTAATAAGCCACGAGCGGAGATGCATTAGGTAATACGGGCGCTACTTGAATCATTCTTGTAGATGTAAATAAGCCAATGATGACTTATAGCTTATAGGTAGGTAAAAAATATATGTACTTAGGTACCCTCACGTTTCATGTTCTCCAAAAGTGTAACACAGGGCTATGTAAAAAAAAAACAGACATCTAATACTATACTTATGTATAGTACTTAATAGATTAGTGAAAGAACACGACTACTCACAAGATAGTCAAACCTAATTATTTAAGACTAGCTATTGCCCGCGGCTTCGCACGCTTGTGTTATGTTATTTTTACGTTATAAGTAGTCTAATAATAGATCATTCATTTCGTACCAAACAACAATATGCACCAAATCTTTTCGAAGCTGAGCACAGTAATCTGTATTAGCATAGATATAGGTATAACGCAAGCATAGCCGTGAGTGGAAGCTATTTAAGCCATTACCTAAAATTAAATGTTTTCAGTCAAATATAGATTTATAAAACAGTAAAAGAAAAGAAGTTTCAAACAAAAAACTACAATTTTATAAGTACCTCTTCATATTACAACAAAAAGAAATCATCACCACTTCACTCAGGTCTTTCACAGAAGTTTCAGTAAATTTTGTTTAGGTAGTAGTTACCTAAGCAGGCAGGTACAGTTTAGAAAAATATGAAAGAATGACACACACGCACGATGATGCTGCTTTGCTCAGTTTTACATATCCACGCGCTTTTTGTTCCATTTACCACATTGTTTTTACCTTCTTAAGTTTGGCTCCATACGAATTGTTACCTACACTTAGCCAGTGTCAATAGATATATAAAAATAAGTGTATATAAAAATAAATAAATAAAATAAATAATTAAATAAAATAATTTTATATAAATTATTTTTCTTAATACTAATTAGGAATTACAAATACTAAACCACCACTCCATAAAGAATCGGCCGTTATAATTATTATTATGTCCACTATTTTCCACGCTGTCTCATTCCCACTGCACTTTCAACATACCTAAGTACCTAGTGATGAAAGTGAGGAAGTAGGTTAAATCGTCATTACATAATTATTAGCTACACCCAAAGATAGTTACTTACTAAAACTTTAACCTTCTTGGAGTAACCGAGTAATCTAATCATTTATACCCGTGGTTTTTTTAATAGCCCACAGATCTAAAATATTTTAACTATAATCAACATGCAAGAAGAAGAAGAAGAAGAAGAACAAATCAAAAACAGCCAAAAACTAACCTTACGCAACATGTTGTTGTTAATCCGAGGATACAATTGCCATAATGAATACCTAGATATAATTATATTTAAGTACCTACCCTTTTTAAACATTTTTCATAAAATATTTCGTATCATTGGCTAAATACAAATAATAGCACGCGCTCCGGCTTACTTTAATGCCAAAATAAAAAAGGTTTTAAAATGTGTAGCAATGGTAAGGGTCTATAACTTAAGTAGCTATAAGTACTACAGGTACCTTAAAACTTCTTTGGGGTCGATACAGAATGTAGCATTAGCGCAAAAATAATTTTAACTACATATTTAGAATGGTAACGTGTAGTAACTTTATGTAAATAATACATTTGACCAGATCGGCAATAAAGAACATTGCTCCCGCCAAAACCGTATAAATCGAAAACTTCAATAAAAATGTTAATTAAGTAAGCTTCAATATTGGCTAAGTATGATAATCGCGTGAATGATTATAAAAAGTCTAAGAATCTCCCCTTTAAACAGTTTTCATAAAATACTTCGTATCATTGGCTAAATACATGTTTTGTCTAATGCCAAAATAAAAAAAGGTTTTACAATGCGTAGCAAATGGTTTCCCCGTTTTAAACAACTGTAAAACATGTTTATACATAAATTCCTCAAAAGAGGAGTCTGAAAATCTTCACTTCTGAAAATATTGGGAAGAAGCAGAAGCAATAGAATAGAAGACGATGAAAAGTAAACATGAAGCTGGCAAATGCACAAGACGTGCGACGCCAATCCTCAAGCGAGGAACAAAAAAAAAGGGGTCAATAAATTAAGTACCTATAGGCACAGATTACTGAATATGTTACTACTATAGGTTAAGCTATAGGTAATATAAATACAATTTTAAATACTTATTTCGAATGGTAACGCGTAGAAGATTTTTGAATAATAATACATAATAACAGATCGCCAATAAAGAATTTTGCCCCCGCCAGAACGCAATAAATCGAAAACATGAATAAAAATTTTAGTTAAGTATGTTTAAATATTGGCTAAATATGATATCGCGTGAAGCCTTAAAACTTATAAAAAAAAAAGTCTAAGAAGTTTTTAGTTTTTGACATTCCTTGTTCTCTGTGTCGTGCTCATATTCAAGAAGGTTCTCATACCTATCCTCTTTTTTAGTTTGGACCACAGATTAACGAAAAAACTAATCTTTAAGGAATACATAATATTATGACTTCCTTGGGTATAGGTAATTACATAATAACAGATTGTTTTTCTCTAATCTGCATTGCATCGAGCGCAGACGAAGTTATCGCGCGATGTATTTCGCCGTAGCCCGAAAAGTGTGATACACTGCCGGTAATGCAGGCGCGCCAATTGTTATTTACTGTTTTTTTTAAGTTATAAATAAAAACATGCATTAAATTACTTTCTTATTGCTTAGTGCAGTGGGGATTGTTCAGAATGAAATAAAAATGTTTGGGGTTCCGTCCTGAATGGGTAAATTCTTATTACTAAACCTCCGCTGTCCGTCTGTCTGTCCATCAGTCACCAGGATGAATCGTGATAGTTAGACAGTTGAATTTTTCACAAATGATATATTTCTGTTGCCACTATAACAACCGTGATCCGTATTCAAAAGATCAGATAAACAGACAACAAAAAAAATTGGTTTTACTTCATATTGATAAGGAATTATAAATTAAAACTAATAAAATTTATTTTTGTAATCGAAAATAATACTCTCACAGTTTGTAAAACATATTTATTCGCCGACATGCAATATAACGCTACTGCTTCCTCCATTTTATTTAGCCCACATCGGTTGCGCAGCAGGAAAACAAATTGACCGTGTGTCCGGGTTGTGGCGCTATAAAAACTTCGAGGATATTCAACAGAGATGTTTTTGCGCGCCAACTCAACAGCGAAGGTTCGGGCGTATATGAAGCCGCGCCATAATACTAACAGAATTTTTTTTCTTTAACTTGTGCCTCCAGATAAACCCGAAATAAAATTACCGTCAATAGCACAGAGTAAATTTTTTTTCCTCTCATCTATGATTAGTAACTAAAATAAAACTTACCTTTTGACACTGGCTAAATACCTACACTATGTGTGGAGCCAAAATGTAAGAAAAAAAAAATTACCTTGAACCCTTGAAGCGGCCATCTTGTTAAAATCCCGTTCCGTTTCATAATGAAACCTTACACATTTTCACCAAAAAAAAAATTAACGATATGTAAAATTTAATATATCCTATGTTGTGCGCCGGGTTTTTCTAAGCTTATTAGTGAAAACCGCATGAAAATCCGTTCAGTATCTTCGGAGTTGTGCCGTAACAAACAAACAAACAAACAAACAAACAAACAAACAAACAAACAAACAAACAAACAAACAAACAGACAAAATGTTTAAAAAGTAGCTTAACGTGATCAGCGAAAAATTTCAAGCCAACATGTGTCATTTTTTTTTCGATATCTTGCATTTACAGATTTTTTTATCTCTACAGTTTTATTATATGTATAGAAGATAGATTATCTGCAGTTTCTATGTCAATGTAGTTTATCAAATAAAGACTTTTTAGACCAAAATCAATAAGTTTTATGTCCTAACCCTGGTCATGAGATGAGGGCAGAGAGGGGTTTTTTTTTTGTGAATGAACGACGTAACGAGCTAGTCGTTTACCTGATGTTAAGCGACACGGCCGTCCATAAAAGTTGTAGCAGTTGGAACTTTAAAATAATAAAGTTTCGCGTGACACTGCATTGCGCACTGTTATTCGGGTTCAGCCTGAAGCCTTTTTAAAAAAGGAAATTGAAATAAAAATATGGAAATTGATTTCGAGACAACCGTCTGGTTTGGAAGTTGGATGGAGACTGCCGGAGCTGAGGGCTAACTGAGGCGTGATGGGAAGGAATATGATGAGTAGGCAGGAAAGGACTAGGAGTAGGTGATAAAGGGTGCAAAGGGTGGATATAACATCTCCCCGGGGTAGACTAAACTTCGGGGTTGAAATTTCGAAGTTTAGGAAAGCGGCAGGTAAAGGAGCTATATATTAGTCCTGATACTAGGAGATGGGATAGCTTCCGGGGTAATGCGCCGTTTGCTCATCCTAACAGAGATGGCCTGAGGTTCAGGGTCTGGCGTTTGTTCTTCAGGTGGAGTTATTGGGACGGATCGGGAAAACCTAGGGAAGTATGAGGGGAGACGGTTGTGTGATTTAATAAAAAGAAACAATTTGAATACACAAAATAGAAAAACTACACAAGTTATAAAAAGTAGCAAAACTGAGTAGTGAGTCTCGTATTTAATAATTTGGTGTTCGTTTAAAATTTTGTCGCTTCCATCTGAAATAGATTTTAATTTTAATTTTGTATCGGCGGTAAAAATGTCTAGGTCAATATTTTGCAATTTTATACGAGGCTCAATATTCATTTCATTTTTGAATTTATCCAGAGTACAACAAGAGTCGTTTATTATATTGAAATCGGAATGGGTTACAGTGACATTGAATTTTATATCGTTATGTTTAGGTATTAGTTTTGTACTTTTACAATATCCAATGCAATTATTTGGGATATTCACAATTCCCGTTCCAATTATATTTATTTCTAAAACATTCTGATCGGGGCATTCTATATATAATTTAGTGCTCTGAGTTTGTACATAGATCCAATTATTATTACTAAGTGATTTCCATATATCTAAAACGGGTCCGTAAATGAAATCGGTTTGGCACTGCACTGGTAGGGCGCTTATGACGTTTGAAATAAGCTCACTTTCACAGCTGGGATTTGCACTGGTTGGGAACACGGTCATGACGTCACAGATAAACTCGCGAGGGCTCATCACTCTGCATTCTTTCAGTGATTCGAGGTTACAATATTCCGATTTATCGTTGGTCATTGCGATGTACTTAATGCTAGGAATAACAAAACTAAACGAGTTCGGCTTTACACTGCTGTGCGGGGTAGGTAGTGCTATATTGTGGTACAAATTATATTTCTTAGGCGATACCAAGGGTATTCTTAGTATAAAAACAATCTTATTATTTAGACCGTAACATATTACATCAGATATATTCATTAATATATGAATGTGGCTTAGTTCCAAAGTAACAGGTAACTTTAGATCCGCAGGTAGGTACCTGTAGTTATCGACAAGCTCCTTGTATAGCTGCGTGGGAGTCAGCACGGCCGGGTGAATCATGTTTTGACTACTGAACATGATAGCATTTGTTATATCTTCTAGTTGAAACGATAAGGTGAGTACAGAGGCTTCCAAACTTTTTAATATTGAATTAATATTTGATTTTGTGTTTAAATTATGAGTGATTATTGACACATTTTTAAATTCTAATTCGAGATTGTCGATACCTTTGTTGAGCCTGGCTTCATTCATTTTTATACTGTGTAACGTTTCATTGAATTTAGACAAAGTAGAAGTTGTTATCAAAATATTTTCTTTAATCAATGAGGCCAGCTTCTTTTCGCCACTTTGCAAGCTTTGTATAGCACTGTCATATTTAACAGCGTCGTCCTCGTCTAGAGTCCCAAAGATAGTTTTGGATAGGGTGCCTATACCGCCTATCCATGCTCCACGTTTGAACCTATTGTTACTCGTAAGGTGAGCAATGGAGGAATACTCGGAAACAATATCATTGTACCTCACTGTGAGGGGTTCCAAAACGTTTTGACACTCTAACTGACTTGTAGTTTTAATTTCAATTTGGCCACATAGGAAACGTACTGTGCCTAGTACCGAGTTAATATTTTGAATATGAGGTCCAATATAAGAAATATCAAACGGGGTGACTATGTCTAGGTGTCCGATGTTAATTTCGAGTTCACCAATTGGATCAAAGTATATGCCGGAGCTCGAGTTGATTGGTTGGACATACTCATGGTGACCCCGAACCAGTACGCTGTAATAAAAGAAACATTGACGTAACTTTCTAACTTAATTATTTTTTTACTAAAACTATGTATCTAACCTAGTACCTAACTAATAAATTTAAGCTAACTCTATGTGTTTACATGTATGTACCTAAGAAGCAGAATACCCATGTGTATATAGGTAGGAAAATGTTTTAAGCGGAAGGTACATCGTGGACTTCCACGTGTTTGACTTCGTCATAGTGGTGCTTCACATGACGTCTGTTTATTAGTAATGATAGTGTATGATTGCCATGAATTTTCACGACTTTGTATGGGCCTTTCCATAGGGGCGATAAAGCCTTACGCAACCTAAGGTGGTTCTTTAGTAGAACGTAATCGCCTACCTTATATTCGACAGGGCGAGTGCGTGTGTCGTAATAGGCTTTTGAGATTTCTTTGGATTTGTGAATGTACTCTAAAGCTTTATCACGTGCGTGTTTCATGCGGTGTTGTAAGAGTTTCACATACTCTGGGTAGGTTGTGTTGGAATTGTCGTCATATACTGAGTCTGGGATGTGGAGCTTATGCCCGAACAATAACTCGTATGGTGAGTAGTGTGTGGTTGAATGCACGGCGGTATTATATGCCAACATGGATGTATACACATACTGGGGCCAATTGTCTTGGTTTTCATTCACATATGATTTAAGGTATTCCTTAAGGGTGGAATGCGATCTTTCTAAAGCTCCTTGCGTTTGAGGGTGGTAGGGTGAAGCCCATAATTGCTTCACTTTCAAGAACTCGCATGTTTTCTTGAATAGATCTGCTGTGAAATTAGTACCCTGATCAGTGAGTATGTATTTGGGAATTCCGAAGAGTGATATAAAATGAAGGAGGCAGTCACTCGCTTCTGCCGCTGTGTTACTGCGAAGGGGATATGCTAAGGAGAATTTTGTAAGGTCATCTTGCATAGTCAGGATATACTTCAGCTTGGCCGTACCAGATTCAGGCAGGGGGCCTACGATGTCAAGGGCTAGCCTTTGGAAAGGGGACGTAGATGTGGATGTTATGACCATCGGTGCTCTACTTATTTTGCGTAGCGCTTTGTTACTTTGGCAAGACTGACAATTTTTTACGTAGTTCTCAATGTCACTGCGCATATTTTTCCAGGAAAATCTCTGTTTAATACGGCTTAACATTCTTGAGGATCCCAAATGTCCTGCAATGGGAATGTCATGGTTTTCCTTAAGGATTTTTGGGACTTCGCTGGGCGATGGATATATAATGTTATTGTGATATATATGAATTTTTATATTAGTGCCGTCGAATAAATAAGCTAGCATGTTATAGATTTTTGCAAAGGAATGTCTGTCAAAAGGATTTCTGAAATCCGAAATGCTAATTTCACCTATTGTGGGATATGACATCATTATTTCGTCACGAACATATTTAAGGCATTTAAATATGTCTGGGTACGAGTGATCATCGAAATGGTGCACCTTTGTGAATAAGAACAGGTAGGTTTTATCCTCAACTGTAAGAGGCAAGAAGGAATGTAGGGATCTTTCTTTTTTCAGAAATTCATCGCGTTCGGGACTCGGACATTTGTCGAGGACTTCCGGGACATGAGGTAAGGATTCGTCCATATCTATTGTGGTAGGTATTATTATTAATTTCTGTGTCCCTTTTAGCAGATCTTCATTGTGTTCTGTAATATGAGTATTGTATAGTTTCGTAGATGATTTTAGAAACTTGTTATAGGTTTCATCGGATAAGGGTAAGTTTTCAGGTACTAGAGAGGAACCTGAGTCGCGGCGTGCAGATACGGATGCAGGTAAGGTTTCAGGATTCTGCCAGCTAGTTGAGGGCCGAAGATCTGTTTCTGTTTCAGGTTGCGGTTGAGTCGGTGGAGAAAGAGGACCTATGGCAGGGTCTGCAGTAGTAGGAGGAGTTACGGAGGTAGGAGGATTCGCGGTAACGGGAGGATCTATTGGAGTAGGAGGATTTATTGTAATGGGAGGAGTAGGAGGATTCAGAGGGCTAAAATCAAGATTTCTACCATCCAAAGGACTGACATCTAGTCTTATCAGCTCATCAAGGGTATTTTGACCGATTTCAGCAAGTGGTGATATTGGGGAAGGCTCAGCGCTAGGATTAGTATCATTGATAGGATTTGAGTTCATATTCCTATGATTTTCAGGATAAACAGGGTTCACCGGGTATCTGGAAAGAGCGTCAGCGGCGGAGTTTAGTTTACCTTTGCGATACACGATCTCATATTCATATTCTTCCAACTTTAACCGCCAACGTTGGAGCTTGCTGCTGGGATCCTTGTGGTTAAAAAGCCACTTTAAGGGTCTGTGATCCGTAACGATTTGGAATTTATTCCCATAAAGGTAGGGACGGAAGGTTTTGCAGCCGTAAAGGATAGCTAACAACTCCTTTTCAGTCGTGCTATAATTGGATTCACTCTTGTTGAGTGTGCGTGAAGCAAAAGCTACGGGCTGATCTTTACCTATCGGTCCCTGAGAGAGGACGGCGCCGACGGCATAGTTTGAGGCATCGCAGGTGAGTATGAAAGGTTTGGAGAAATCGGGGTAGATTAACAGCGGAGCTGTAGTCAGTTTTCGTTTTAAAGTGTCAAAGGCAAGCTGTTGTGGATTTTCCCATTTGAAGGGTGTGTCCTTTTTTAGGAGATTAGTGAGAGCCTTTGCGGTTTTTGAAAAATCGGGAATAAAGCTGCGATAGTAGGAAACCAAACCAAGAAATGATTTGATATCTTTCGGGCATGTCGGGATTGGAAATTCTGTAACGGCTTTGATTTTATCTGGGTTTGGCTTAACGCCTTGTTCAGTGATGACATGACCGAGGTAACAGACTTCACGTCGTAGGAACTCACACTTATCAGGCTGTAACTTCAAATTGAAGTCTCGGATTCTTTGGAAAATTAATCTAAGGTTTAGGATATGGGCTTGTAAGTCATATGCGTAGCAGACTATATCGTCTAAATAGACAAAGCACCGGGTGCCTTGGAGCCCTGATAAGGCCGAATTCATAAGCCTCTGAAATGTGGAAGGGGCATTCTTGAGTCCGAATGGCATTCTCAGAAATTGGAAGTGTCCCTCTGGGACATTGAAGGCGGTTTTTGCTTTATCGGCTTCGTTCAGTTGAATTTGGTGAAAACCAGAGGCTAGATCCAGAGTCGAAAAGTATTTGCTATTGCCTAGTTGATCTAGGATTTCTGTGATCTGAGGTATGGGATAAGTGTCACCAATTGTGACATCGTTGAGTTTTCTGTAATCAATTACGACTCGCCACTTCTGTATATTAGAAGCATCAAGTTTTTTTGGAACAACCCATATGGGTGATGACCAGGGGGAGTCGGAAGGCTCTATAATGTTTTGTTCGAGCATTTTTTCGACTTGGTTTCGGACTTCGGCTTTATGTACTTCCGGAAATCGGTAGGTTTTATTATGAATTGGTATTTCTGTTGTCGTTTTGATATCGTGTTTCAGGGCATTCGTGTAAGACAGGTTTTCTCCAGGGAGGTGGAAAATATCAGAGAACTCGGAACATAATTGCAGAAGAGCTTCCCTTTCTTCACCATTAAGGTGTGAGAGACGTAATTGTTTTAGAACTTCGTCTGTTCGTGTAGCGCAGTCTGTCGTACTCGTAGTGTGTATGTGGTGTACAGAACTGGTAGGCAGTTCTTTGTGTATTAAGGAATCTATTGGGGAAAGTCTTAGGTTAAGATTTGATTTCAATGTTACAGGTTCTTCAGAGGTGTTTACCACAGATATATTTATTCTGTTATTTTCTTTGACACGGACTACGCAGTTGGCGATTAGTAGTGTTTCAGTAAGCTTCTGGTCGAGGACTAATCCTTCTTTCATTTCAGGATTTTGAACAGAACATTCAATAATGGTTTCAGTCCGTGGAGGAATTAGGTATGCTGGATCATAAAAGTGTAGTTTCAAGGATGATTTGCCAAGATGAAGCAAGTTATTGGTATAATCAATATTACAGCTATGTGCGTTGAGCATATCGGAACCTATAATTCCGTCATACGGTAAGTGTATCTTGTCAATAACGTGGAATCGGTGTGATATGCTGGTTTTAGGTAATTGCAGTTTGAGCTTAAAATGACCTCGGGTTTGGATACTTTCCTCCGTTGAATCGATGCCTTTTAGGTGGATCAATTCTTTTGTGACCCTGGGGTGACTCCGTATACAGGATTGTTTTAATAAACTGACGGAGGAGCCAGAGTCTACCAATAAGGATAGTGGAATATCTGATACAGAGGACTCAACAAGAACGTGAGGTAATAACGTCTTTGCAGGATCGTTGGTAATTTCGAAAACGTTGGAACCGTTTTTGATGTTTTTGGTCTGTTTGGGCAGATGCACAGTACTTTGTGTGTGCTTTGATTTTGAAATCAGTTCAGGATTCAGTGATTTTGGCAGATCAACACGGTACTGCTCGGATTTAGAATATCGCGATTGCGGCGGGTCGACGGCAGGACGTTGTCGCTGCTCGCGTTTGTGGGAGACGGATTCAGTGGGATTAGGCTGGCGATCATGTAACGATGCTAGCAGTTCAGCAGGTGTCTCCGGATCAATATAATGACTGCCATGTAGCGGCGTCAGTATGGATTTAGAACTTGTACATGGGTTAGTGGATTTAGAAGTTGAGGCATCGGTTTTATTGGTATAAGGTCCCGCACGATACCGGGACGAGACGGTTATTCGTTTTTTGATTCGGCGTCCACGGTATCATAGCCGTGACCCTCTTCTAGGTCAGCGGGGCATTCGTCCTCATGGGCATCGGATACAAAATGAATACGCTGAGGTGCTCTTGACTGATTTTGATCAAATTTGAAGCGGTTATTGTTATATTCGCGTTTACGGCATTGTTCCAGGGTATGGCCTGGTGCTTTACAATATCTGCAGATCGGAGCACAAGATTCATTACCATTAGCAGGCCGACTAGGGTAAAAGTTGGGCCTAGGCTGGTTAGAGTTTGTAGGGAATCGTGGATTCTGGTCGCGACGCATAGGTTGAAAACTCGGCCTCGGAAAATTGGGCCTTGAAGCACCTGGCTTTTCTTGTCGGGTGTTAGACGGGCTCTGCTTAAATAAAAACTGTTGGATTTTCTCTTCAGATATAGCAATATTTACAGCTTCGTTAAGCGTCCTGGGTGACTTACATCTAACGATGTTGGATAAACGGGGTATCAATCCCATTTGCAAATGATGGAGGGCTAGTTCCTCCATGGCTGCTGTGCGTCCTATCATTTCCCTACTCTTATGGCCATGTGAAATGGATATTTCTGTAAGTAACTGAGAAAGACACGTTTCTATTCTTAGAGCGTACTGGCTCACGGGTTCACTGGGCTGTTGTTTGCATTCTTGAAGGTCAGTGAGCAGGTGGGCGTAGTGTTTCCTCTCACTGAACTGAGTTTTGAGGAATTCTTTAAGCTGCAACCAATTGGCGAACTCTTTAACAGAGCAGGCAGTTTGTGCCCTGCCCTGCAGTTGGCATAAAATATACTTAAATAGGATGTCTTTCTGATGTTCGGATGCTAGCTCGTAAGCGTTGTTGCAGTTGACAAGAAATGAGTTCAGTGTCTCCCTACATCCGTCAAAAGGTTTAATAAATTTCAATAAGGTTGACAGGTCAAGATCTGGTCTAGTATTTAAGTTTGAAGCGGCTGTTTTCTTCTTAGAGTATGACCTTGTGGTCGGGCCAGCAGGGGGAGGACACAGGGCATCATCCTCCGTGTCTGTTACGGCAGTTACGGCAACCTCAGGTTTCTCAAACTTTGGACTTTGGGCTCTACTCTCAGACATTTTGATAACAATGACAATTCACACAACAAATAATAAAAATTTAAACAAGGTAAAATCTTAATAAAATAATAGGGTCTAAAGTTTGACAATCGCAATGACCAAGATTCACTTACTTGAGTGCGGACAGAGTGATTACGAAAGCTATCATTACTTCGAAGTTCGCTCACGGTAGGTAGGATGTAGCAGGATGTAGATAAGCGTTGCGCGCCGCGCGTCGCTTGTCTCGTCTGGTAGGTGCTCGCTCTTCCGGCGGGTGCTTGCTCGTCTGATGGATGCCCGCTCGACGTATGGCCACTACCGGTCACAGCACTGAGTTGTGCGTGACAGTGGGTATGGCTGCGGCTGCGGCTGTTCTTGGAGAAGACCGGTTGCAGCACGAACAGTGCACAACAGTGGGTCTTCCACGGGATGCGCTGGACCGGAATCCGGTGCAGTCCAATATCCGGGTTATGCGCCTGGTAACTTGGCACTATACGCGACACTCACGTTGCGCGGAACGGAGACGGTACCGGGGACTTTTCGAAAATCCCTTAAAGCTGCCACCAATGTTATTCGGGTTCAGCCTGAAGCCTTTTTAAAAAAGGAAATTGAAATAAAAATATGGAAATTGATTTCGAGACAACCGTCTGGTTTGGAAGTTGGATGGAGACTGCCGGAGCTGAGGGCTAACTGAGGCGTGATGGGAAGGAATATGATGAGTAGGCAGGAAAGGACTAGGAGTAGGTGATAAAGGGTGCAAAGGGTGGATATAACAGCACGTCATCCCGAGACATCACCCATGTAGTAATCAGATTACTACACTGTGTAAATCAGGGGGTCACCACAAGGTCCTAAAGCGTTATTACTACAATCATAAAGACATAAAAGTAAGAATATTGTAATGTTGTTGACGCAGAGCAGTTTTGATGACGCCACGTTAAATCTTTCACTCAAATACAACTGTCATGACATACCGTTAATCATGTTGACACCGACGTGCGACAGTGATAACGCTATATAAAAATGTAGACGTCTCGTTCTCGCGCAGGAATACTTTATAAGTTCATGGTACGAATTCAAACAATATTATTGTAACCTTGAAGCATTACTGTCACGAACCATGATGGTTTTGTATTAGTTTGTGGTAGGGCTGCAGGGGGAATATATAGGGAAAAAGATGATTGAAATGGGATGACAATAAATAGAAGGCGGGCTGCGCTTGCCTTAGAGCTATGCTCGGTATGTTTCCCTACGAGATAAGATCTGGAATGAGAAGATCCGCAGGAGAACTAAAGTGACCGATATAGCCCTTATTAGGATTGGCAAGTTGAATTGACAATGGGCAGGCCACATCGCTCGCAGAACTGACAACCGATGGGGAAGAAACGTTCTCGATTGGTGACCACGACCTGGGAGATATTATATCGATGGAATGACGATCATGTGAAAATCGCTGGGAGCCAATGGATGCAGAAGACGAGCAGCCGCCCAAAGTGGCGCTCCCTGGGGGAGGTTTATGTTCAGCAGTGGACGTCTTCAGGCTGTTAATGATGATGATGATGAACTCTAAGAGCTATCTTGGTCACTTTAGTTCTCTTGCTGGGTTATCTCGAGCAGTACCTGGTCAAAATTGGCTTTCCCCTCCATGGCGTGGATTTACTCCACTTGACAAGTAAGCAGGTATGAACCCAGCCCAGGTGCGGATCTCCTCACTTCGGATCTTCAGTGCAAGCACCGATCTTCCGATCGGTATATTTAACGAATTTTCATGTCAAATTTGACATAAAGTTTCGATAAAACGTAATCGGTAGCACGGAATGTATTTTATCGACTTGTTTATAAATTCGATAAATGTTAACGATCATGTCGTTCTATGTCGACTAAAGCACGCATGGATCTAATTTTTGACATTTGTCATCGGTTTAATCTTGTCAAACTTATCGAATTTTATCAGGTTTCCATAGTTGCTCGATAACCAATTTATAATATTTTCAAACTGAATTTTGGCTATATTTTAATACTGTAAGCCGAAAACATGTCTTGAGAATCAATAGGCGGTGCCTAAGAGATGCCAACAATTGTCTCGACCTACCTAACGAACAGTTTGAGATTCTGTTTAGAATTCATAAAGAAATTGCCCTCGCAGTTATTCAAGTTGTTCAGAGCGATCTATAAGGAGCCGATCAAATGGACTGCCCGTGAATGTTATAGTAATTAGTAAGTACTTCCCAAAGCGGAAACTATTTGCTTAAATTATTCTAATTATTGTTATTTTATTCTACTTATACATGGAAATTTATTGTTGTAGGTGTGTACGGGTACTATAAGCAAGCTTGTGCAGGATTTGTTGCAAGCAGTTGTTCAAAATCTCACGAGCAGTTGGATCAAGATCCCTAGCACTGCAGAGGACAGGAGAGAAGTTGCTGGTGGTCAAATCCATACGTAGTTTTTCCATGAAGAAATAAAAAAGTATTAAACACCTATTCCAAGTTTCATGTGTTTACTATCATATATCAACAAACACTTCATCTAATATAATAATAAGGTTGATAAAATATTTGGAACTGAATAATTAGGTAACGAGCTATGGAGAGAGCAATGCTCGGTGTTTCCCTGCGAGATAAGATCCGAAATGAGGAGATCCGCAGGAGAACTAAAGTGACCGATGTAGCTCTTAGGATGAGCAAGTTGAAATGGCAATGGGCAGGCCACATCGCTCGTAGAACTGACAACCGATGGGGAAGAAAGGTTCTCGAGTGGCGGCCACGAACTGGAAGACGCAGCGTAGGCCGGCCCTCCACTAGGTGGACCGACGACCTGGTGAAAGCCGCGGGGAGCCGATGGATGCAGGAGGCGAGCAGCCGCTCTAAGTGGCGCTCTCGGGGGGAGGCCTGTGTTCAGCAGTGGACGTCTTCAGGCTGTTAATGATGATGATGATGATGAATTAGGTAAAATCCTTTTGGCCAATATAGTTATTATTTCGTTCCTCTTCAATAATTAATCGGATTTCACATGAAAATAATGGTTTTCTGTAATATTTCAATAGAATAAATCCTTTAAGTAGGTGTTTTTCATGAATGAATGACTAACCTCTTTTCTTTAGCCTCCAATTTTTTCCCTAATCTGTGGAATTTTCTATAATATAAAGTTACTCTGTGAGAATTACGAACGAATGGTCGATAAGATGTCGACTAAATAAAGCCCTCGAAAGACTTCGACAAGAAATACCGATGTTAGATCCATGCTACAAGTTACCGATTAGATCGATAAATAAAATCTGTTTATCGACTCGATATATTTCTCGAACCGAAGATCGGTGCTTGCACTGCTTATCTCGTAGGTGTACACCCTGCATTGCTCTCTCCATAACTCGTGGCGCGACGTTGAGCTTACTAATGAGACTATCAGTAAGAGACCACGAGGCGTACCACAAATGAATACAAAGCCATCATGTTTCATGACATTAATATTTCAAGGTACCATGAGCTTTTAAAGTACTCCTGTATAAGAACGAGATGTCTACATTTTTATAATAATATAGCGTTATCACTGCCGCACGTCGTCGGTGTCAACATGATGTATTTGAGTGAACGATTTAATGTGACGTCATCAAAGCTGCTCTCTGTCTCTGCAACACTAAAGATTTCTTATTTTTAATATTATTTAATATTAAGATTGAACTAATAATGCTAAAAGAGGTTGTGGTAGGCCCGCACGTCTCAGTTCCGCAAGTGGTTAATAACGAACGCTGTATAATTAATTACTAAGATGTGGTGTAGGTACCTATAATCGTTAATTTTAATTTCTAATTAAATAAAACGAATAATTGAAGTCACATGTACTATTTAATTAACCTCTGATTATGTTACGAATTTTAGATTTATCAGTATATAAACATGCAGCAGAATATCTGCAGTAAAGTAAACGTTAATAAACGATCCAATATCAAACGAAAGGTACCTAGTAAGTAAGTTTTACTTAATTCTTGATTTTATGAATAAACAATCACTTGTAGAATGAAATTTAAGGTCACAGCTCATTAGAGCCACCCGGCACCCACCCCGCACCGCCTTGTCGCATGGCGTCTACTCGTTGTTGACAGAGGTCCACGGGTAGACGCCGCGTTATCACCAATAAACGTCGCGTGGTCAAACAGTGGGCCCCACGCGGTCAACGAGTGAACGCCGCGTGGTCAATGAGTGGACGTCGCTTGGTCCACGAATTTTCGAGTATTCTGTTAACAATTGGCACTAGGTCTATACGTGTATTTCGTGATGCCTCGCGTGAATAATTCGCGGGCAGCGCGCGGTCCACTCGGAACCCACGCGTTAGCAATGCGCAGTCAACGCAAGGAAAGCATGCGAGCAACGAGTTGTCACAGAGTGGTCCACTCGCCGTTCGCGCGTGGAGGCCTTACGATCTTGACGGCTACGGAGTTGATATAGTCAGCGCATACTCATACAAGTCCATATAAAGAATACTAGCTGCAGGAGGCGAGGCGGTGCGGAGTGGGCACCGGGTAGCTCTAATGAGCTGTGACCTTACAGCTTAGTTTTCTCACAAGTCACAACGTAAAGCTTTTTGGTCTCATGCCAAGTCCATAGAGGCTATCTTTTATAGTCCTTAGCTGTTAATAATAGTAGCCTTTAATGAACAACATTAAAAATAATATGTTGTGTAGAGCTGTTGTTAAATCCCGAGCAAGCGAAAGATACAGCACGAGATCCAAAAACTTTTCTCTCGAGTAACACATACAACTTTTCACCTCAGCAGTGAGAACATAATTACAGGTCTTAGAGTATTTATAAATAGAGGAGGCAAGGCAAGGCGTACCCCAGAACAAACATACAGGCGTACAAAGCGTTTTGATTCCTCGTTTATAATTCAGATAGATAGCGAAGGAATGGAACACCTTACCAGCGTCATTGTTTCCTGACAAATATAATCTGGGAGTTTTTAAGGCTAGAGTGAACCGGTATCTTCTAGGCAAGCATGCTCCATTGTCGACCGCGTATTTACTACCATCAGGTGAGACCATGGTCAAACGTATGCCTATCGAACATAAAAAAAAAAATTAAAAATCCCTCTGCCTATCTCTCTCGTATAATGGCGTTCTAATTCATTCAGTCATTCACTCGTCAGTCAATGGTCAAAGCTTTTTATTAATATGAAAGGTATTATTGTTTCTCCTAGAAATGTAGCCAGTGGAGTTGACGATTCACTAACGATTAACTAATATTTTCTCCATTTCCAGATATAATCGTGTGGATATGATCAACGTGCATTTATCTAGTAAGTTGGGATAAGTTTGAATAATTTGAGTCACTTTATTCTTATCTGATATCTGAGTACATGTATAACCGGTATTTTAAACTAAAGCCCTATTCAAACCAGCGCGTTATTTGTACCTATACCGCTGTGGGCCACCTAGATACATGAAAAATTCCGCGCTCATACGCGGTACGGGCGCCCGGCCGATGGAGGTGATTCTGTCAACTAAATTGCGATATAATGATGTTAGTATTGTTGATTTTTGAATCGGGCCCCGGGTGTAAAACCCCCGGGTTCCGTTACCCAAAGCTTTATCCGCTTGTGTGTGAACAGGTGGATTATCGCGTACCCACTCGGATATCGGACATAATTGGGGTACAGGATACCGCCCCGGTCTGAATAGGCCTACCTACGTACTTATACCCTATTCTAGCATCTTAGATGTTTTATGTAAGCAAAGAAATATCACGAAGTCACTGTCAAAGTGATATGCCCGTTGCACAAAATATGTTTCAGTTTGTTCTGGAAATTATTTTTTTAGAAGGCGGTGACATAATTATAATTATTTACTTACCTTCACGAATTAGCTGAGGTTAATTCATGTATCGCAAAGTAAGAAGGATGCTAATTTCCAATTTTTTCCAGTTATCCTGATGCTCTCTTCAATATTATTGATAGACGAAACAAAATGTTCTTTATCTGGACTGAAGGACACGACAGTAACTGATAATATGAAGAATAACGCAGATTACAGAAACAATCGACGAAGTTTACCGCGATTTAGTTTAAAGAGTCCAGTTAAAACTCTAAGGGCTGGTAGGAATTTTACAACATATACACGTCAGCAATTAGGCCATTGTGTTGGTGGTGGTGGTTCTCAGTGTGTATGCCATTGTGTGTATAATGATTACTGTGGTGATTATTATTATTATTACTAAATATAAAAATATACTGTCCACGGTGAGGTAAACGGGAGAGGGGCGCGGAGGCAGTCCCAGATCAGCTTAGAGCATTTATAAATGAAGGTCACAAGGCAAGGCGTACGTACTAGTGATGGATTAATTAGCATTCGCATTAATGTTTAGCATGTGAAAAATCCTCCAGAAGTTATTTAATTCTGTCATCCTTGAAGGTACAACGCCGGAGGCGTGGCACAGGAGCGTGGTGGTGCTCTTCTTCAAAAAAGGTGATATCACCTTATTGAAGAACTATAGGCCCATCTCGCTCTTGAGTCATGTGTATAAGCTGTTTTCGAGGGTCATTACGAATCGTCTCGCACGCAGGTTTGATGAATTCCAGCCTCCCGAACAAGCCGGTTTCCGAAAAGGCTTTAGCACCATAGACCACATCCATACGCTACGCCAGATTATACAGAAGACCGAAGAGTATAATCGGCCGCTATGCCTAGCGTTTGTGGACTATGAAAAAGCCTTCGATTCAATTGAGACTTGGGCGGTGCTGCAGTCCTTACAGCGATGCCAAATTGACTATAGGTATATCGAAGTATTGAAGTGTTTGTACAGTAAGGCCACTATGTCAGTCCGACTACAGGACCAGAGTACGGAACAGATCCCATTGCAGAGAGGCGTGAGACAGGGAGACGTTATTTCTCCGAAACTGTTCACGAACGCATTGGAGGATGTTTTCAAGCTCTTGGAGTGGAAAAGATTTGGCATCAACATAAATGGCGAGTTTATCACTAACCTTCGTTTTGCCGATGATATAGTCATAATGGCGGAGTCGCTCGATGATCTCAGCACCATGCTCAACGACCTCAGTAGAGTCTCCCGACAGGTTGGTCTTAAGATGAACATGGACAAGACGAAAATCATGTCAAATGCCCATGTTCCACCTATACCGGTAATTGTTGGGAACGATACTCTCGAAGTTGTCGACAAATACGTCTATCTAGGGCAGACTGTCCAATTGGGTAGGTCCAACTTCGACAAAGAGGTCGCCCGAAGAATCCAACTCGGCTGGGCAGCGTTCGGGAAGCTTCGACCTATCTTTTCGTCCAAAATACCACAAAGCCTGAAAACAAAAGTTTTCAATCAATGTGTGTTGCCAGTGATGACTTATGGAACTGAGACGTGGTCTCTAACTGTTGGCCTCATTACTAAGCTCAAAGTCGCGCAACGAGCTATGGAGAGAGCAATGCTCGGTGTTTCCCTGCGAGATAGGATCCGAAATGAGGAGATCCGCAGGAGAACTAAAGTGACCGATGTAGCTCTTAGGATTAGCAAGTTGAAGTGGCAATGGGCAGGTCACATCGCTCGTAGAACTGACAACCGATGGGGAAGAAAGGTTCTTGAGTGGCGACCACGAACTGGAAGACGCAGCGTAGGCCGGCCCCCCACAAGGTGGACCGACGACCTGGTGAAAGCCGCGGGGAGCCGATGGATACAGGAGGCGAGCAGCCGCTCTAAGTGGCGTTCCCTGGGGGAGGCCTATGTTCAGCAGTGGACGTCTTCAGGCTGTTGATGATGATGATGATGATGATGTAAAAACTCTATTAGCATTTCGCAAATGAAATGTGGTTGCGAAGTTCTGTGAAATATGAAATTGCATTTCAATTAATTTAGTTCATTTTGAATTTAATTTTAAAAATAAAGTTACATTTCATGTTTCATTTCATCTTTCATATAATTTTTCATTTCTATTTTCATTTCAATTTAAATTTTAATTTTTATTTCAATTTAAATTTCATTTTTCATTTCCATTTCATTTCATTTTAGCAAATAGCATAGCAATAGCAATTAGCATGCTAAGACTCGTGAATTTAGCATGTTTATGAAATTTACGCAAAATAGCATTAATTGCCATCGCTAGTACGTACCCCTCTACCGGTCATATAGCGCTATTTGGTCATATACAATATCATAGTGTGGCTGTAAGCTGCGTAACTACGCTAGATAATATAACTGTGTGCGTATTTTAAGATGGTGTGCGGCGTGCGTTTACACGCACCGTTTGTGCGTGTGCTATGCTTGTTTACCTCGTCCCCCGTAGAAATAGGCAGAAAATGATGCTTGGGGATTATAACGTTAACATCTCCATTGGTTAAATGCTCTAATCAGATCAGTTACCGAGCCAGACGGTGTGTTAATCAAAGTTCTTGTGATTTAATCTGTTAGTGCACCATAGGTAACGTAAATATCCTAGATCTGTGTGTACAACATAAGTACCTGGTATAATAACTATCCACATTATTATGACCTTGACTATGAATACCCGTGTTAATGTATGTGGGGTGAACAAACCCCCAAAATCTTTCATACAACTTTCACATAGAGGTTGAATATTAAATCATTCTTTTTTCACTTTCATAGCATCCTGACTTTGACAATGTCAGATTTGGGGCCTACTTTTGTTTACAAAAATGCATAAAACTTGTAACACTGGAATTAATAGTCAAGGTGGGGGCTCCTCTAGGGCTTGATTCAGGCGCTGTGTGGCGAAGTCTAGTTTTATACATTTCATAAACAAAATTAAGTAGCCCCCAATCTGACAATTCTGATATTGTCAAAGCCAGGATGATATGAAGGTGAAAGAAGCATGATTCAACATTCAACCTCTATGTGGAAGTTAAATGATAGACTTTGGGGCTTTGTTCACCCCTTGACTATGAATATCACTGTATGCCACACAGCACCTGAATCATCCCCTAGAGGAGCCCCCCTCTTGACTATGAATTCCAGTGTCAGATTTCAATCAAGTATGAAAATTCTGTCAGATGTCATTTTGACGCGACTTTTGAACTATCAAAAGTCGCGCTAAAGTTTCGATTTTTATTTTTATATTTTGTGCCCAGATAATAGAATACCTTCATTTTGTGTATTTTTCGTTACATAATATATATTATTGTTTTAACGGGTAAATGTTGAAGAAATGGCACTGAAATACCAAATTCACATTTTTAAAATTACGACACAGTTCACGAATTAATAAAATAGCACGGTTTGATAGCAAGGGGAGCGTTTGTTTGACGAAATTAGCACAATCAGCATCCAGCCTCTGACAATGCCAGATTGGGGGCTTCTTTTGTTTATGAAATGCAAATAGAACTAATCTAACAATAATCTAGGCCGCAGGCTAGGCCGTAGGCCGGCCCCCCACTAGGTGGACCGACGACCTGGTGAAAGCCGCGGGGAGCCGATGGATGCAGGAGGCGAGCAGCCGATCTAAGTGGCGCTCCCTGGGGGAGGCCTATGTTCAGGAGTGGACGTCTTCAGGCTGTTAACGATGAACAATAATCTAGCTAGAATCCAGATGATCATTCAGGCGCTGTGCTTCTTCTAGACGAGCCCCCCCACCTTGACTATGAATATCAGTGTAAAAATAAAAGCCACAGTTGATTGGTCATAAGTTTTTCCTTTGTACTGTCACGTTACATCCGTTCCTTTCGTGAAAAAGGTAGAATGGAACGCTACAAGTTAATGAGCAGCTCCTCCCCTACCTAAACAGTGCCTAGGTTGACAGGATCCTAAGAGCTGAAGAGAAAAAAAGGAATTGGTAACAGATATTTATTTTCGTAAATTTTACAAGCTTTGTAGAAAGCAAAGAAAAGAGTCTCTAGATGATGCGGAAGAACGCGAAATTTAAGTTGTTTACGGCCTACAAGTTATCACGGTAGAATTAGAATGTTATTGGATCCAAACAAGGCCCACTTCCGGGTCTTCAGATAAACAAAGCCCGCTTCCGGTCTTCAACGAGGCCCACTTCCGGGTCTTCAAACAAACAAGGCCCACTGTCGTTATAGAGACTGAGGAATTCGTTGCCTTTAGTTTGTCCGACTTCCAGAGTTCAGCGGCTAGCTCATTCAGTTATTAGCTTCTGGATCCAGAAGAAGATTCTCGTCCTTCCACTGTCGATGAAGTATTATTACGCAGCTCAGATTCAAGATGCAGGAGCAGGAGACACGCAGGTATTAATCGTCAAAGCTTTGACGGACGACGGGCCGGAACATGGTGATGAAGTTATATTGCCACTCAATGTTTGAAAAAGGCAAGCCGGTCGTCTCACTGGTTGACGCTCGGCGATAGATTCGTCGTGGTAGATACGGCGGCCGACGGTGACAACAGATGTAGTTTCGGCGATCAGCTCTCGGCAATAGATTCGTCGTAGTTTCGCGACTGGCTGTAGCGGATGTAGCTCGGCGATCGGCGATTTGACAATGGATATGTCGTGGCGCAGCGATTGACGTAGATGGAGATTCACTTCACAATTTTGGTGTTGGATAGCCAAAGATGGTTTTTGAAGGCGTTCTTGAGTTCCCGGGCCTTGCCTGGCCCGGGAATGGCCTTATATCAATTTAGTGTTCCTCGTTCGAGGAGTAAATTGAGACTGCCATTCCATAGCGACAGCTTTTCTAAAGAAACCTCGCTAGCATTCCAAGGTTCTAGATTTTTGCAGTTTTCAAAATTTTGAATACAGAATAGTAAAAAAAATAAATCTAGAGTCAAAATACATACAATCATGGCCAAACTATAAAATACCTCACTGAAATTGACAGTAGAAAAAGAAAAATATGAATTTGAAGAGAAACTAAATTCGAAACAAAAAAAACAGTTTCAAAACAACTGCCATCCGAGCAGTCGTGTCTAGAAATCGGGCCCGTGACCCGCGCGCAAAATCGATAAAGTGATGTAAAATTTTGAGAAAATCAAGTTTTTTTTTTGTGCTTAAATTACTGTGAAAAGGACTGTCAAGTGCTGTGATGTGAAAGTTGTGAATGAATAATAGAAACCAGGTAATATATTATGATATATACATACATGTAGCATTACATATTTCCCCCACGACCCCAGAAAATTTTCAACTCCATTGAAAATTTTGAAGGTTAGGAATAAAACCTTGCTCTTTCATACTTAAATCTTGCACTTCTTCTTTTACTCGCTCACAAACATACTTAGGGGATATGGTTCACATATTTGATGACGCATACTCCACAAGGAACTATTCATTATACATAACGTAGGCTTATTTTTTTTAATTAGGTGTCGTTATCCGCACCTTTTTGAAAACCCGAGTAAAGATAATAAGTATTTACAATTAAGAAAATGTACAACACAAAGGCTTATTTAACGAGTTGTGTACCGCTCTTTAAGAATATTACACACACCCTTGGGTATTGAAGACGTCAAGGAAATTAATATTCAAGAACCTTGTATTTAAGAAATTGCAAGGAAATTAAGATTAGAGTAACAACATGTGCAACTAAGAAAGTATAAAAAAAATGAGTAAACACAATGGCTTCTTACCCACACGACTCGTGTTATAAGATAAAACAAAAAGAGTGAAAAAAAAAAAATAACGTTTGTAAAATGGATTTAAAAAAATAAGCCGAAAGGGTCTAGTTTCCTTGTACAATACAAAAATAATATACGCTAAAGCTATTTACAGAATAAGTATACAATTTAGAGAAAAAAACAGAATACGACCGCTACACTATTTACACTTTAAAATCTTTTACATGCCACTTTCCTCTTAAGCCGTTAGGATCCTCTAAAATAAAGACGAGAGGTGAGAGCTTCTCAACAACTGTGCATTTGACATATTTGGGAGCCAACTTTGAACTGAAATATGCACCAGCGTTACTCTGGACGTAATTTTTACGCCAGACTGTGTCGCCAACGTTGAACTCTTTAAAGGTGTGTCTCGTGTTGTAATGAGCAGCATTTTTTGTGTGTGCAGTGTGTAATGCAACCTGTACTTTATCGAAGATGTTAGATAATAATCCTAAATTAGCGGCGTAGATGTCACGAGGAAGAAAAATGAAATTATCAAGGTTGGAGCAGTTAGTGTATAGTGAACCACATGGTATGGTTTCACGTCCAAAGACCAGAAAGGATGGAGAAAACCCAGTTGTAGAATTTACAGAACTGTTGAGTGCATATTGGATTTTCTGCAAATGTTTGTCCCATGAACGGTGATCATCTCCGACCAACTGTGAAAGTGCGGTGATAATTGTTCTATTATACCGTTCTGTGGGGTTTACTTGAGGGCAGTATCGAGGTGAATAAAATATAAAAGGAATTTTATACTTATTCAGAAAACTTTGAAACTCATTAGATTGAAATTGTGAACCATTGTCCATGATGATGGTTTGTGGCACACCGTGTACCAGAAACACATTATTTTCCAAATACATGATGATATTGGAAGATATAGCGCGCTTGATAGGGAAAATGAGGCAATACTTTGAAAAAGAACATGTAACCACTAGTATGAATTGATTACGTTGTCTTGTGAGTGGAAAAGGGCCCATTAGATCTAATGAGAGGCTTTGAAAAGGTCTTGAACAAATTTTTGGTTTACCCATAGGACCATATGGAGAATGATTCGAATGCTTATAAGAGAGGCATGTTTCACAAGAAGAACACATTTTAGCCACATCTTTAAACATACCAGACCAATAGTATCTTAAAGAAAGCTTCTTGTATGTTTTGAAAATGCCAGTATGGGGATTACTTTCTGAGTCACCATGGCAAGTTTTGATGAGATTCATTCTCTCAGAGGGAAGTGGAACTTCTTTCCAAGCAAAATCTTCATTTAGATAATCAGGTGAGTTATTAAAACGGTATAAATTATTGTTGAGAATTTTGTAATTTGGATAAGCATCAGGATTATCTCGACAGTTAGTAAAAAGTCTATTATATAGTTCCAATTGTGATGCATTGTCTCTAGATATGGGTTCAACACCACTAATAATAGCAGTATCGGGTATTTTATGACGCGACAGAAGGTCTGGGACAACATTTTCTTTTCCTTTTTTATGTTTTAGGTCGAAGTTAAAACAAGACAGACGAAGACTCCATCGTGCCAATCTGCCAGAAGGATTAGACAAATTTTGGAACCACTTTAATGCTGCATGGTCAGTGTATACTGTAAATCGTTTACCGTTATCAAGATAACAACGCCAATGCTCAAGTGCAGTAATGACAGCTAAAGTCTCACGTTCTGTAGTTGAATAATTCTGCTCATGCTTGTTTAGAGATCTACTCATATATGCAATAACAACTTCTTTATTGTCTTTTTCCTGAGTCAGCATAGCACCTATCCCAAAGTTAGAAGCGTCGCAGTGAACGGAAAATGGATAGTCAAAGTCAGGGCAAGATAGTATTGGTGTTGTAGTCAAGCATTCTTTTAATTTAGCAAAAGCAGAGTCAGCCTCAGCATTCCAGACAAATTTTTTTGGAGATTTTTTTCCAGATGACGTTAATTTACAGAGTGGTGAAGCAATAGTACTGAAATTAGGTATGAATCGGCGAAACCAACTGCACGTACCTAAAAATTTTCTTACTTCTTTTTTAGAGGTAGGAGCAGCGTAAGCTAGAATCGCTTCAATTTTACTGGGATCAGCCCGCAATCCTTGCTCATCTACTATGTAGCCAAGATATTTCAGTTCTTTGCGAAAGAATTGACTCTTTTCAAAGTTAATGGTTAGACCAGCATAAGAAAGTTTCTGATGAACTTTAAGTAGGAGTGAAATATGTTCCTCAAATGTCGCACCTATGATTATTATGTCATCTAAGTAACAGAACACTTTATTCTCAAACTCTGGAGTGAATAAACTGTCCATAAGTCTTTGTTGAGTTGCTGGAGCGTTTGTCAATCCGAAGGGCATAACAGTGAATCTATACATTCCTCTACCAGGTACGTAAAAACCAGTTTTATCTCTGTCTTTGAGATGTAATGGAATTTCCCAAAAAGCCTTTGCTATATCGATACTAGACAAATATTTAGCATTTTTGAGGTTATCTAGTATCTCAGAAACAAAAGGGAGGCTGTAGGCATCTTTACGAGTAATTGCATTCAGCTTTCTGCTGTCGACGCAGAAACGCCATTCTCCGTTCTTTTTTGGAGTGATAAGTACTGGAGATAACCAAGGACTCTCACATTTTTCTATAACTTTTAATTCTAGCATTTTATCGACCTCATTGATGAGTGCTTTTTGCTTTTCTGGAGAGAGACGATAACAACGTTGTTTTATAGGTAAAGCATCACCAGTATTGATCCGATGACTAACTAAACTAGTACGGCCTAATTTACCTCGTTGTTCAAAAGAAATACTTTTGAAACGCTTGATTATGTCATTAGCAATTTCTACTTGATTCCCAGACAGATGATCAAATGTTGATATTTGATTTTCAACAGCACAAGTTGTATGATCTTTAGATTCGAGATTGAGTTCAAGAGAAAGTATCTTTGGGGAGAGTTCAAATTCTTTCCAGAAATCCCACCCAAGTATCAAAGAAGGATAAATATCAGGGAAAACATAAGCTTTGATAACATGTGTCTGATTATGAAATCTCAATGGCAAATGAAAATAACCAGAAGACATTGCTTTTTGTTTATTAGCAACCATAACTTGAGTTGGAGACTTGAATAGTTTAAAGCCTAACTTTTGGATATCTTTATGAGAGTTATTACCTAAAATAGTTATACAACTTCCACTATCTAAAAGACCGGAAAAAGGTATATTGTTTATAGACACGTTAATAAAAGGTCTGTTAAAGTCTTTTTCTTTGTCGTAGAAAACAGAAGTTGTTTTGTAGCAAAACATAAAATTTCGAATAGTATTTAACCATTGATTCCAGTCGTTAAGATCAAAATTATTGTTATGTGATTTAGTGAAACCATTCAAGTCGTCAGCTAGTTTTTTTGTTGATTTGATGGAGCACATTTTGGACATTCGCTGATTCTCACGCCTTTACGACCACATTTAAAACAAATGAGGTATCTAGGCTTAGTACAAGTTTGTAAAGAATGGCCTGTGATACGACAGCGATAACAGAATTCTTCTTTAGAAATGTCATTAGTTTGAGATGACGAGCGTGGATGTTTATCTTCCTGCACTGCATTAGTGTACCTTACGTTTGGAGACGCTTTAGGAGGTGAAGCTTTAGAAAATGAAGGAAGATAGGCAAATTCAGCAGCACAAGAAGTGTCTTCAGATCTAGGCTCATGAAAATTTTTGTCTCGTTCAGAAATGCGTTCGTAACTTTGACAAGTAGAAATTAAAGAATCTACCGTTTTAATATCTTTAAGTGCAACAAAAACTGAATAGCACGGTCTTATATTATGGAGTAAAATCTCTAATTGTTCGCTCTCGCTAAGTTTCTTTGAAAGACGAGCAAACATACCGAACATAATTGAGACGTAAACGATAATGGTCTCAGTTGCTCCTTGCGTTCTATTCCTTATAGCTTCCAACAGCTTATAGTCGTAATCATGTATACCGAAATCTCGAATCAGCAATGTGCAAATATCTTTCCACGATAAGGTAGGATTTCGATTATACTGAAAACGAAACCAATGAAGGGCATCACCTGTGAAAATCTCAAAGGCGTGCTTGCAAAGCATACCTTCCGGAATGTTTCGAGAAATCCTAAACTCGTCCAACCTTTGAAGGAATGATCTAGGGCACGATTTTCCATTGAAAGAAAACGTTTTGAGCTCCTTCACAAAATTATCCGAAGTGTGATAGTTTTGTACAGACTCGGAAGCCAGTGGTATACTAGTCAGAATGCTTGAAGGTAAAGTGGGTTGAGGAGTACTCAGTACTTCCAAAGTTTGATTGGTTCCAGTCATAGGTAGTAATTGATAAATCGAGGGAGGGCTAGGCTGAGTCTGAGGACAAGGATTGTGAATGTCAACTAACACTTCTTCAGAAGATCCTGAATAATCTGAAGTTAAGACTTCAAACCGTTTTTGGAGCGTGAAGAAGCGAGATCGTATGTTTGAGCATGACTCAACAAATGGTGGAACGGCGTTAAAGCGTTCGAGGCGATAATGAAGATGATTTACGAAAGATTCAACTTTCCTCAGGTTACTTTTATCATCCGTGGCTTCGAGGTGCGAGATTTTACCCTCGACGTAATTAAACGTGATCTCTGCTTGGGAGAGGTCATGTTTGAGAGGTATTGGAGAAGATTTTATGTCCTCAGGTTGAATGTGACTCAATTTTGCCAGCTGCTCCTTAAGAGTTGTCAAAGTGTCAGCTGGTTTTTCACCTCTGATAGTCACTTCATATTCCAGTTCAAGTTTGTTTAGAAACGAGTATTTAATGGGTCTCGCCATAGTCACAAGTTGAAGTCAATAGTCAAGGATAAAATCAAGTCAAGTTTAAGTTCGTTTAAGTATTAAGTACTATGCGAGTGTTGTAGAATGTAAGTGTGATGTTCCGCGTGTCCTGCCTGTAAGTACCTAAGATATTACGTTAGAGCCAAAAGTCAATATCAAATTTTAGCCTACTTGAGTAAGTATTATTTTAGAATTTAGAAGAATGTTTTAGAGGGTTCATTTTAGTTGGGCGCCAAACTGTCACGTTACATCCGTTCCTTTCGTGAAAAAGGTAGAATGGAACGCTACAAGTTAATGAGCAGCTCCTCCCCTACCTAAACAGTGCCTAGGTTGACAGGATCCTAAGAGCTGAAGAGAAAAAAAAGGAATTGGTAACAGATATTTATTTTCGTAAATTTTACAAGCTTTGTAGAAAGCAAAGAAAAGAGTCTCTAGATGATGCGGAAGAACGCGAAATTTAAGTTGTTTACGGCCTACAAGTTATCACGGTAGAATTAGAATGTTATTGGATCCAAACAAGGCCCACTTCCGGGTCTTCAGATAAACAAAGCCCGCTTCCGGTCTTCAACGAGGCCCACTTCCGGGTCTTCAAACAAACAAGGCCCACTGTCGTTATAGAGACTGAGGAATTCGTTGCCTTTAGTTTGTCCGACTTCCAGAGTTCAGCGGCTAGCTCATTCAGTTATTAGCTTCTGGATCCAGAAGAAGATTCTCGTCCTTCCACTGTCGATGAAGTATTATTACGCAGCTCAGATTCAAGATGCAGGAGCAGGAGACACGCAGGTATTAATCGTCAAAGCTTTGACGGACGACGGGCCGGAACATGGTGATGAAGTTATATTGCCACTCAATGTTTGAAAAAGGCAAGCCGGTCGTCTCACTGGTTGACGCTCGGCGATAGATTCGTCGTGGTAGATACGGCGGCCGACGGTGACAACAGATGTAGTTTCGGCGATCAGCTCTCGGCAATAGATTCGTCGTAGTTTCGCGACTGGCTGTAGCGGATGTAGCTCGGCGATCGGCGATTTGACAATGGATATGTCGTGGCGCAGCGATTGACGTAGATGGAGATTCACTTCACAATTTTGGTGTTGGATAGCCAAAGATGGTTTTTGAAGGCGTTCTTGAGTTCCCGGGCCTTGCCTGGCCCGGGAATGGCCTTATATCAATTTAGTGTTCCTCGTTCGAGGAGTAAATTGAGACTGCCATTCCATAGCGACAGCTTTTCTAAAGAAACCTCGCTAGCATTCCAAGGTTCTAGATTTTTGCAGTTTTCAAAATTTTGAATACAGAATAGTAAAAAAAATAAATCTAGAGTCAAAATACATACAATCATGGCCAAACTATAAAATACCTCACTGAAATTGACAGTAGAAAAAGAAAAATATGAATTTGAAGAGAAACTAAATTCGAAACAAAAAAAACAGTTTCAAAACAACTGCCATCCGAGCAGTCGTGTCTAGAAATCGGGCCCGTGACCCGCGCGCAAAATCGATAAAGTGATGTAAAATTTTGAGAAAATCAAGTTTTTTTTTTGTGCTTAAATTACTGTGAAAAGGACTGTCAAGTGCTGTGATGTGAAAGTTGTGAATGAATAATAGAAACCAGGTAATATATTATGATATATACATACATGTAGCATTACAGTACCTACTCCGGGGACTCACCAAGGGCCTAGTAACAGCTAGGGACCTAATTCATTGTCTTCGCTGGCCGTGGTCTCATGTTAAATACTGGGGTCCGGCCAGGCTGTGCACTACCCGCTACCCTCTTCCCATGGGCTTCCCAACAGGCTTAGGGCCTAAACCGATTAACCCATGTGAAGCCGGGGCGGGTCAGCCAGTCAGTAATAGAAATTGATAATTATTGCCGCATTGTGTACAAATTAAAATTGAATGTTAATAATTACTGTTAACCGTACATATTCATAAATCATAATTCTACGTTCGTGTTGATAAGAATTATTATGGAAATAAATAGGCCAAACACATTCAAACGAGTGGCACTTGACTGTGGACTAGACTCTTTTAGTAAAACTGTAAGTACTTATAAAATATTTGATGGTTTTCTTTTTTTATTAGGCGATTTAGGGATAAAAAATTAAAAATATTTTATAAAGTGTAGCCAATGCCCGCGGGGTTACCACGCGTGGGCTACATTACCTACTTATATAATATAAGTTAAGTATACTTAGAGTTGGTGGAGACGGGCCACCGTCTACATTCTACAACCACCGGTGGCTGCCATGCGCCAACCGCCATTTTCACAGCAAGTAGCGGTTACGCGCGACAGCCACCGGTATTTGGAAGCTGCCACATTTTACCTGTAATTACTTATAATTATTATGTTTTGTGCACTTGTATTGTATGTAGTAATAAACCAGTTAGCTGTCTACCGCCGTGTTTCATTGACGTCGTCGTAGATTCAAATTCAAGTATAGAACAATAGTCGCATTCTATTCATTTTCCATACATTTTTGTCAAGGCAAGCGTTACAGTAGGTACTCTCCCCGCTGGTTGCTTTAAACCAAATTTTAACATTACTTACTATTTGTCAAATAACAGTGCTATTTCTGCTGCTAAGTTTGTAAACGTTCCGTAAAAGTTCAAGTTGGGACAAGTTGTACCATTTCTACAGGGCCATGTTATTTTTAAATGTAGCGTTTATGTAATAGTGCTAATAAGAGGTTGTGATAGGCCCAGTTGTGCCTCTGACCCTCTCTATGCCCTTGAAAAAGTATACTTTCTACATCGGGATCCGTTTCTAATATGTTTTTTATTTCTTGTATCCACGGATACCGGTATCAGCGGATAAAATAAAAGTTTAATTTTTCTTCGGAAACGGATCCCGGTATCCGTGGACTATTCAATCTGATTCCGGCATCGGTGGATACAAACCCCCTTGACTTCTGAAAGTTTTGATATCACGTTGTGCCCTATGAACATGAAAGTATAAATATAGCCTTTTATATGTATATATTTGTGTTAAATAAAGATTTATTTATTTATTTATCTTTTTCAGGTGACATTATATTGGTTTCATCCATAATAAACTGGTTGACGCAGCATGAATCTAAGATAGTTCAAACCTAGTCACCACTTATAATAATTATTATAAGAGATAAAGTTCCACGTATGTAAAATTGTGTATCTATGTCATCATCATCATCATCAACAGCCTCAAAACGTCCACTGCATAACATACACCCCCTACAGAGTGCAACTTTAAGCGGCTGCTTGCCCTTCATTGACTTCCCGCATTTTTGGCAAGATCGTCAGTCCACTTAGAAGAAGGGGCCAAATTGTGGCCTCCATTTATGACGTAACCTGATACTGAGATAGGATTATTGCAAATTCAACCCCTAAATGGGTGAAAAGGGTAAAAAACATTTGTATGAAAAATCTACGTTTCGTGACATATCGTTGTGACACTTGACACACACAAACAAGTATAAAAATAAAAGAAATGGGTGTATTGTGCATTTCCCCCCCCTCCAGCATCTACCCAAGCCAGCCCAGCTTCTTGAAATAACGGAGTGCGGCTTTGGGGTGCTGGCATAACTGCTCCAGTGTTGGCGTCATGCAGTTTTGTGAAGGTTCATTCTTATGACCCTCTCGCGAAATGTTAAGTCAGAAAGAGCTATATTATAATGTGCGTGGTAGATTAAATAAGGCCACTTTAAAAAGATTAAAAAAATTAATAAATAACCCTTTTTTACGACGCTCACGGATCCCAAAGTAGGAGGCTTATCCTCAAAATATAAATGGTTCCTGATGATGGCAGGCGAAACCGCGCGGGGCACAAGCTACTTTAAATATAATTATTCTCTTTGGCAAACCGATTCTAGAGTAGAATCCTAAGCATTGCGAGGGATTCAAAGTAAAGATAGATAGATAGAAAGTGCTTTATTGCACAAGAGTAAATCAAGTACATAGGCGAACTTAATGCTAAGTAGCATTTTCTTCCAGTTAACCTTTGTGTAGTGTGGAACGAGTTGTAGTGCTGGTTGAAAAGAAATAAGAAAAAGAATTACCCAAATAAAATAATCTATAAGTAAGAAAACCTCTAAGCGCTTCGTTCTCTATATTCGAGTAAAGTTCCGAGTTGGCTAGCCACCACGTAATGTCACTTGTAACTGCAGTAACGAATTTCAGAATGTCCGAGTAGCGCTAGCCGACCTGTAAACCAGGCTGCTACTTACAGGACACATCAGCTGCCGATTAGTACGGTTAATCGACGGCTATAGCAAAACTTGTTGCAACCTCGCATGTGTTTGTAATTTATTATTATAGTTTGCATGCCAAAAATACTGAGATATATGGAACTGAAAACTACCAACCCTGTTGATTACGCTACTGCTATAAAAACATCGACTATTCCTGTTTCTATTTCGAGATCAGATAGTTATGAATATAGAAATCATTGTATTTAATTAGTAAAACAGTCCGCTCAGAACCGTGGAAAGCCGATGGATACTGGAGGCTAGCAGCCGCTCTAAGTGGTGCTCTTTGGAGGAGGCCTATGTTCAGCAGTGGACGTCTTCAGGCTGATGATTATGATGATGATGACTACTAAAAAGTTTTTGTTCAATTATAATATGTTAAATACTTATATAATATTATTATATTTTTTATTTTGTGTTGTTTTAATTATTATTATTGCGTCAAGATAAAACCATATTTCAGGTACCTATAGGTATTACTTATTACATTTCCCGTTGAACTAAACAATGTAATCTAAATTCGTATTACATTCCTCATTACATTAATTTAATTAGTTGATACCCTTTTTTTGTAAAGGTAAATCCTTACCTACTTACTGTTTTTAGGTAGGGAATAAATACTCTTTGAAGGGCATCTACCGCACCGCAGCATATAGCTGGCACATAAACATGTCAAAAAAAATAAAAAAACGAACCCAAAATGGCGTCACTGACAGCAGTCAGGGTGACTATTGAACGAACGAAATGAACAGTTGACGTTGCTACAGATCACCCTCAATTTTTACCCACTGAGTAGCTGATCGAAACTCAGTTTTCGTTCGTGAAACTGGGAAGAACTACTCGACGCCTTTACGTCCCGATCAGTATTACTCACTGGCCAGCCAACTCGGAACTTTACTCGGATATAGAGAACGAAGGCCTAAGTATGAAAATATTATTTATAATTCCAGGTTGATTGCATTTCACCAATGACCGTGACCACGATGCTTTTACAAAGTAAGTTGATTTACAATGTATATACTCATTCATCAAATACATTTTCATTTTTATAGAACTTTTTTTTAGATTTTTTGCGCTCGCTTCGCACGCGCGTGCCATTATTACTTAATTTCATGTCAGTACAGTTTTATACCAGTCCTTTTATTTTGTGCTCTATTTTTGAAACAAGCTGAAGTTTTGAGTATTTTACCTAAGTTGATAAAAAAAGATAAAAATTTGCTTTTCTATTTACATTAATTTACGAATCAATTAATAAAAGAAAAATTACGAATTAATTTTAAATTACGAAGTTTTTGTGCTGGCTTAGTGGCTTCGTGTTCGTTTTCATGTTTCATTTTAATCAGTAACACTTATTATTCAATTCAAAATTATCTTAATGACAAATTGTAAATTAAATTAAGTATATTTAATAACTAACATTTATAACAAACATTGCCCAAAGATTTTTTGTAGATTTATTTAAGGAATTGGCCTGGTCCTGGATCTAACTGTTGATATACCCTAATGGAGTCATATGTCCTGCACTCTCATACATACCACCTGTATTAAAAATATGTACATATGTTGCAATAAATGATTGAGTATTGAGTATTGAGTACTAATGATGAGAATGACAAATAATAATGTTTATAATTATGCCGAATATTTTGATGACGATTATTATTGATAATTTATGGAATTTGTTTTAAGTAGATATTTATACTGTCGTCCTCTCCTCTAATAACAATTGTTGTGCCCAAGAGGGTCCGTAATGATACCAATGCTTGATTACACTATCTAATATTTCATTATGGAACGCAATAAACATTTGTACTTATTTGTATTTGTATTTGTCATATTTATTGAGCTTGGGAACTCTGATTCAGAAACGTTACGTAAGTCAGGGGTGCTGATCAAATGCCATACAACTGCCTTACGTTAACGTTACACTTACTTGCGCGTAAATATTCGTGCTAGGCCTACGGAGCTTCTTTAGTTGAAGTCACGTTCACTGATTTGCAAAGAGTTTATTGTGACCCAGTGAAGAATATTTAACATTTGTTTGGGACTTGAATAAATACACTATAAATTTGACTGCCAGTAAAACATAACTTCTAATAGTCTTCATTTTTGTTCCAGTAATTCTTCTGATGATGTATTCAACACTGATGATTAAAGAAACAAATTGTCTTTTATCTGAACCGAAGACCATGAAAGTTGATACTATGAAGAATATCTCAAATTTTAAATTTCATCGACGCGCGTCTCGTATTCGTTTCAAAATTCCAATTGAAGCATTGAACGCTAATACGAATAAGCCGTCCCTTGTTCAGTGCAGTGCTGGTTCTGATTGTCAAGATTCGGGGGATGGTCGCAGTGCTGACGGCCGCAATAGTTGGGATGGTCGTGGTGGTAAAGGTGATCGTGGTGGTAACAGCCGCAATAGTTGGGATGGTCGTGGTGGTAAAGGTGATCGTGGTGGTAACAGCCGTGATAGTTGGGATGGTCGTGTTGGTAAAGGTGATCGTGGTGGTAATAGCCATAATAGTTGGGATGGTCGTGGTGCTGACGGCCGCGATGGTTGGGAGGGTAGTGGTGGCAAAGATGGCCGCGGTGCTGGTGCTGATGGCCGTGATAGTTGGGATGGTCGTGGTGGTAAAGGTGATCGTGGTGGTAATAGCCATAATAGTTGGGATGGTCGTGGTGCTGACGGCCGCGATGGTTGGGAGGGTAGTGGTGGCAAAGATGGCCGCGGTGCTGGTGCTGATGGCCGCGATAGTTGGGATGGTCGTGGTGCTGACGGCCGCAATGGTTGGGAGGGTAGTGGTGGCAAAGATGGCCGCGCTGCTGGTGCTGATGGCCGCGATAGTTGGGATGGTCGTGGTGCTGACGGCCGCAATGGTTGGGAGGGTAGTGGTGGCAAAGATGGCCGCGCTGCTGGTGCTGATGGCCGCGGTAGTTGGGATGGTCGTGGTGCTGACGGCCGCAATGGTTGGGAGGGTAGTGGTGGCAAAGATGGCCGCGCTGCTGGTGCTGATGGCCGCGATAGTTGGGATGGTCGTGGTGCTGACGGCCGCAATGGTTGGGAGGGTAGTGGTGGCAAAGATGGCCGCGCTGCTGGTGCTGATGGCCGCGATAGTTGGGATGGTCGTGGTGCTGACGGCCGCAATGGTTGGGAGGGTAGTGGTGGCAAAGATGGCCGCGCTGCTGGTGCTGATGGCCGCGATAGTTGGGATGGTCGTGGTGCTGACGGCCGCAATGGTTGGGAGGGTAGTGGTGGCAAAGATGGCCGCGCTGCTGGTGCTGATGGCCGCGGTAGTTGGGATGGTCGTGGTGCTGATGGCCGCGATGGTCGAGGTGGTCGTGGTGCTGACGGCTGGAATGGTCGAGACGGTCGTGCTAGATGTTGGTGTAGTGGTGTTGATGGTCGAGATGGACGATATAGTACTGGCGCTGGTGGTGGTGGTGGGGGTGGGGGTGGTGGCGGTGGTTACTACAGCAGCTATGATGGTAGTAGTTGTTCTTGTGTTACCGGTCGATATTCGCAAAATGGGCAAGATGGTCGAGATGGTCGAGATGGTCAATCGTTTTGGGGGTTGGGGTAGTAGTAGATTCTATTGTTGTGATGATGGTGCCAATTGAGCGAAGCTTATTATATTAAACGAGATCTAATTCACAAGATTATAATTATTATGTTTATTGTTATTAAACTTAATGCTGATTGTTTCTTTTGTAATTTAACTTAACATCCCCATTACTAAACAACCTGTTAGCAGAATGGAAAGTGTGAGAGTCAAAAGTGATGCAACGAATATTAAATTGCAATGTAAATATTCTATTGCTTACATAAATATATTATATTTAATAATATATTACATTACCCACCATAGTTCTTTTTTCTTATGTAGGTAAGAGAGGGGCGTACAAAATAGCATAGGAGGGTCAAATGACATAGTTGCTTTTCTCCGTTCTCCAGAACTATAAACAGTTTAGTTCTTCCAATAGTACGTAGAGGGCCACTTAGTAACTAGTTGCAACCTGTGGCAACGCCAGACACGGCCCTAATAGCACGTATAATAGAACAATAGAATAGAATAGAACAGAACAGAACAGAGCGGAGCAGAGCAGAGCAGGGCAGAGCAGGGCAGAGCAGGGCAGGGCAGGGCAGGGCGGGGCAGAGCAGGGCAGGGCAGGGCAGGGCAGGGCAGGGCAGGGCAGGGCAGAGCACAGCAGTTATATAATTAACGAAATCAAAAGCCTTGCTCTTGTCCAAAAATATTGTGACTATTGGTTTCTTTTTGTTAAGGCTTTCCGTTATACTTTTTATTAAATTAACACAAGCGCCTTTATTCCTAAACCCAAACTGTTCTGATTTTAGGATTTTATTTGACAATAAAACTTAATAGAGCAGAGCAGCAACATTATCTTTTTAAAACCTTTAGATAAAATGGGAATCAGAGTAATTGGTCTACTACTTCATTCCTTACCTTTTTTGTTTTTTGGCTTAAACTATTGCATTGTTGTACGTCCTAATTAAACCTGTACATGGGAAGAAGGAAGTGAAAGGAAAATAAATATGGAAAGGATAAAAAAATATGGATTGATGGGACGGCAATAGAAGGGAGGCAGGCGAAGATTTTTTTCCCTTTCCCTTCTCTCTTCCCTTCGACTGGATTTGTTACTCAAAAGTTTTTTCTATTCAATTAGTGCCTATATTGTCCTTTACATTTGACGTGACTGCACACGCACTATGATATTTTAGTATAATCAATAATA
Source organism: Ennomos erosarius (assembly GCA_963580505.1). Lineage (NCBI taxonomy): Eukaryota > Metazoa > Arthropoda > Insecta > Lepidoptera > Geometridae > Ennomos > Ennomos erosarius. Next base: position 974,883 of record OY756983.1, on the reverse strand, counting down.
ATAATTAATTAGGGGCGGCTTTGTGGCGAGCCGTCGGTGAGTGGCGATAACGCGTACCCTGATTCCAAGGGGCTAAATGAGACCCCTAACCTCTGGCTTGCCTTAACCGGCTATCTGGGGGTGGAAGTCACAAGAGCTAAAAACCTAATCTCCAGGGTGGAAGGGTTAAAGGGCATAACGCCGCGAGTAGCGTTCAGTGAAAGTGTAGCACACCTCTCGACACCCTAAGCCACCCACACCAATGTTGCTTCCTCGGCACCGATATGCGGTAGCCACTACAGGAGGCCCATTTAGTGGGTGGCAAGTCATCACCTGCTTCAAACATTTTGATATGAGACAAAATTGGCAGGTACCGTTTTCTCATTCCATAACCCAATGTCACCATTCATCAAAAGTTCACCACAAAAGCCCAGTTTTTTTATACCTGTATTTACAAAAAATTGTTTATAATATGCCACACCATCCCTTGTCAGTTAAAACATTTAATATTGTATTCAAAGGGGCCTCTTGGTGTTAGCCTCGGCCCCACTAATGCCTTCCAAATGTCCGGGCTAGACCCAAGAGCCTCAAGATAATAATTATGTTTCAAGAAAATATATAACAAAGAAATGATAAAAAATTGGTAGCCAAAGGTAGGTTTTACTTGAAAAGTTTAATTTGGAATCATGCTGAATAAGCTAGTGTCATGCTATTTATTTAATGCCCAAACTAATAATATTACTCAAAAAATAAACAGCCGTGAAAACAAAATTTGTTCTATAATATACTATTATCAAAAAATAACAAAGTTACAAGCATTTAGGAACAGAAAGAGACAGTTCAAACATGCAGTGGCGTCAGCACTTGCTCTTTCATAGTACTTGATAAATGAGCTGTTGTAGCTATACATGCTATCTCTTTGGAATGTGACGTCACAACATGCGTTTTCATAGTAAATATGGCATAGATCTATTTTGCGAGAAAGAAATAAATAAATAAATATAAATAAATAAATATGTGTGGACATTTCACACAGCGCCATCTAGCCCCAAACTAAGCATAGCTTGTACTATGGGAACTAGATAACTGATACAATACTTATATACTTTTTTTTTTGTAAATACATACATAGAATACAATATAACACCCAGACGCACAACAAACATCTATGTTCCTCACACAAATGTTTGTCCTGGGTAGGAATCGAACCCACAGCCCTCAGTTCAGAAGGCAGGGATACTACCAACTGAGGCTATCGGGGCCGTCAAATAGGCGATGCCTTCTCCAAAAATTTAAAATCTTATATCTCTGATATTTATGTACCGATTTTAGTGATTTTTACAATTGTTCCATTCATTTTTAAACCCACTTTATGAAAATGAGGTAGCTTTGTTAAAAACTATAAATACCTACCTATGGGGCTGTTTTATGTTTTATACTGAGTTAATATAAAACATAAAACAGCCCACTCAACGGCTAGCCGGAACGTAAAACGGTGGACTACATTATACAACTTAACTTATTATCATAACGACATAAGTATGCAATCATAACCTAAACCTAAACCTATAGAGATGGAATAACGCAAAAATGTATAGACGATGATATACCCATAAAGTCGTTCATCAAGGTACCTGTACTTGAAATAAAATACGAGAAAAGGATTGATCAGTGTATTGCCAATTAGGTAGAACAATCTGCGCGTAGTAGAGACGACTGAGTTTGGTACCGTTTGCGCTACCGTGACATATGCTAATTTAATATCTTAATCTCTTTATTCTCGCCTATTCTTTATCCTTTAGTTTTGCTCTATTCAAACTAGTGCGCAAAGAAGCTGGTATTGTAAATCCTTCTCTCTTTAATTTAATTTCCATTGCTTTAATTACGAGCCAGGAGTCCCTTTTTTCTGCTTTGGTAGCGTCATTAGACTTTGTCAGTTGTTTTGCTATACCTATCAACACCAAGTCTGCTTTGTGTCGAACCTCTGAATCGCGACTCGAGTATGCCTTGTCGTGCTGCAAACAAGCCTCGTCCAATTTATTTATTCCTGTTTTACCTCGCCGTAATCTTTCCTCCAGGTTTGTGCTCGGCACACAATAATGATAACCAGGTAAATGTATTTCCCATGGCACAACATTTATAACATGGATTCCCGGCATCCAGATGAGATTTTGTTGTCCTAAAATGACCGGAAAATTGGGTATTGTATCCCACCATGGCAAGTAAAACAAAACAGGTGAGATAGATAGAACCATCATCATCAGCCTAAAAAAGTCCACTGCTGACCATAGGCATCATCTAAAGAGCGCCACTTTGAGCGGCTACTTGCCTCTTGCATCCATCGGCTCCCCGTGGTTCTGACCAGGTCGTCGGTCCACCTAGTGGAGGGCCGGCCTACGCTGCGTCTTCCAGTTCGTGGTCGACACTCAAGAACGTTCCTTCCCCATCGGTTGTCAATTCTACGAGCGATGTGGCCCGCCCACTGCCACTTCAACTTGCTAATTCTGAAAGCTATATCGGTGACTTTAGTTCTCTTGCGGATCTCCTCATTATGGATCTTGTTTTGCAAGGAAACCGTGAGCATAGCTCTCTCCATAGCTCGCTGGCCGACTTTGAGCTTACTCATCAAGCCAAGAGTAACGTCAATGTAACGCCACGTCCAATAACAAAAAAAAACAATAATACATATTATTAAAGAAAATAATGAATTTATTGTAAGTATTCATGATAATCGACGTGGTAAAGCCTAATTTGGACAATGCCTGCCATCTGCCACAAAAATACATCGAGGTTATTGAAGAAATTCCGACAATGGCGGTTGTGAATTGTGAATTTGTTTTACAATTAACATGTGTAAAGCCGGGGCGGGCCAGTTAGTATAAATCATAAAACAACCCTGTTTTTGTCAATGGCTAGCCGGAATGTAAAACGGTGGACTACAGTCATCATACAATCATAACGACATAAGTATGCAATCATAACCTAATCATGACTATAGAGATGGAATAACGCAAAAATGTATAGACGATAGTTTCCCCATAAAGCTGTTCATCAAGGTACCTGCACTTGAAATAAAATACGAGGAAAGGATTGATCAGTGTATTGCCAATTAGGTAGAACAATCTGCGCGTAGTAGAGACGACTGAGTTTGGTACCGTTTGCGCTACCGCGACATATGCTAATTTAATATCTTAATCTCTTTATTCTCGCCTATTCTTTATCCTTTAGTTTTGCTCTATTCAAACTAGTGCGCAAAGAAGCTGGTATTGTAAATCCTTCTCTCTTTAATTTAATTTCCATTGCTTTAATTACGAGCCAGGAGTCCCTTTTTTCTGCTTTGGTAGCGTCATTAGACTTTGTCAGTTGTTTTGCTATACCTATCAACACCAAGTCTGCTTTGTGTCGAACCTCTGAATCGCGACTCGAGTATGCCTTGTCGTGCTGCAAACAAGCCTCGTCCAATTTATTTATTCCTGTTTCACCTCGCCGTAATCTTTCCTCCAGGTTTGTGCCTGGCCCACAGAACTGATATCCAGGTAAATGTAGTTCAAATGGCAAAATATTTATTGCACTGTTTATACTTATTCCCGATATCAAGATGAGAAACTGTTTTCCTAAAATAACCGGGAAATTGGGTATTGTATCCCTCCATGACAAGTAAAACAAGATAGGTGGGATAAAAAATGCCCAATGTTACCTAAATAAAATTAAAGAAATTAATTAATTTATTGAGAGTATTAATATATATATATATCATAAATTTTAATAGAATTGACGTGTAAAGCCTAATTTGTACAATGACTGCCACCAAAAGACTCCGAAACAAAGGAGCTGAATTTTTTCCACCTGAAATCTTCATTTACGGTTGGTTTTTTCAGCAAATATGTTGGTTGTTGGTTAAAAATGCTAACAAACTCTAATCAATGTTCAAAATTTGTTATAGTTTAACCAATGGTGAAAAACTCCACCCTTAGCCAACAACAGCCAACATTGACTTATTTATAAAGCGAAAAAATACGTACTTTGCCGTTATTTTTCAACTAATAACTTTTAATTAAACTAATAAAAATGAGGTTCAAAAGTTTGAAATGTTCTTCATGTATGAAAAAGTTCAGTAAGGATAAAAGCTAAATGAATATCTATTCAGGGAAGCGGCAATATCATTATCCTCATTAATTTTGCAGCTAGCGGTCAGGTAACCGTAGCTCAGTTGGTCGAGTGCCCAATCCGGTGAATTGGAGGGCGCGAGTTCAACTCTTCTTAAATTTTAAGAACTATAATATTATAGTGATCTGAAGATATCTTTTTAGATATACCTTGAGTGTGGTTTACACTTTAAAATCATTCCCATGATCATTATCCTCGGTCTGTATTATAATATACCCTTTCTCAGTCTCTCATTAAAATATTAAGCAATGTCATTAATTACCATGATCATTTACAAATACACCACCATTTAATGGCTGGCCCAGAAGTTGGGGTTGTTTGTTTGGACTATATTGTAGAGCTTCCGCAGGAATTTTAAATTTGATACGGCTAGAAGGCACGTTATTAATGTTCTGCCAGGTAGAGTCTCGCAGGTAACAATTTATATCATCTATCAACAATATTGAAGAGAGCACAAGGAGAACTGGAACAAAAAGTAATGTTAGTTACTAATTTTTCGAAGTCTAGTATTTCGAAAAATATTCGAGTAGTATAATAATAAAACCGCTGCCACCCCACTAACCAGAAGACGTTGCGTAGGCCGGCCCCCACTAGGTGGACCGACGATCTGGTGAAATTCGTGGGGAGCCGATAGATGCAGGAAGCGATTAGTCGCTCAAAGTGGCGCTCTCTGAGGGAGGCCTATGTTCAGCAGTGTACGTCTTCAGGCTGTTGATGATGATGATTCGTCACCCTGCGCTTAAAAATGAGTTCATTTATTCATTTTGGTATTTTGTTAGCCCTCGTAGTGATTGCACGTGTATTTTTATGTCTCCTTCATGGATTAGTTTGTGCGTTATAGGGTTACTATTTACTATGCGCAGTGCTAAGTTAGTGGATTCATTGTTTAGTATAGAGGTTTGGAAACAGCAATTTCCAGTAAGGCTCTCACAACTTGTGGAGTATCATGATCCCAGTCCCTTTCCTTCGGGATAACATACGAATTCAAGTTTATGTTGTATAGACTTAGGGTGGGTTTTTTCTAACAATTTTGATAATTGGTAAGAATTTGTTTTTAACAATACCTTATGTTGGTGTAAAAAAAAACTCATGCACCCTTATCCTTTACTTAGAGCGACTTTGAACGACTGCTGTCCTCTTACATCGAATATTTCCCGCAGTTGTGGTCACGTCATTGGTCACCTAGTGGGAGCCAACCTACGTTACATCTTCCGGTTTGAGGTCACCACTCTAGAACCGTTGCAAATAATTTTTATTATTTAGTCAACTTACTTCGCTTGAACATCACGTTTACGTTCATTGTCGACAAACGCAACCAACCTGGATGGAAATAATATCTCATTAGTTTTGGATGATGATAAATAGGTAACTAGCTACACTTGCCTAGTAAAAAACTTAGGACATTTTTAGCCCTTTAAACAACACAAAAGCTATTAAAATAATTGACTATATATTTTCTTTTTTTAACAGAATGTAGAATTTGTAAAAAAATAACTATTTATATGGAGGGTTGTTGTTAGCGTTGGTGTAAAAATTTCAGTAATATTAATTGTTTTCTGAAGTAAAATCACCCATTAAATACTTACCCCTCTATGAGAAGAGTGGTGGTCCACATCACCACGTCTCTTCTAAATGTAGGCACTGTCTCAACCTATTTATAGCCTTTAATATTCTTATCAACGTAATTGCAGCGTTAATTTAATAATTAAAACCAGTAGTTGCCAACATTAAGAGTTAATTTGTATGAGTTAATTAAAACATTACAGTTTAGGAATGCGTAAATGCGTTTTGTCAAAGTCGCGCAACGAGCCATAGAGAGAGAGCAACGCTCAGTGTTTCCCTGCGAAATAAGATCCGAAATAAGAAAATCCGCAGGAGAACTGAAGTGACCTGTATAACTCATAAAATTATTAGTAAGTTAAAATACCAATGGGCAGGCCACATCGCTCGCAGATAGGGAGGGAACTAGGCGGACCGACGATCTGGTGAAAGCCGTGGGGAGCTAATGTATGTAGGAGGCAAGCAGGCGCTCAAAGTGGCGCTCTCCGGGGGAGGCCTATGTTCAGCAGTGGACGTCTACAGGCTGTTGATGATGATGATGATCATGATTTGATTTCTATTTATAATTATTAACTTAAAGACAATGATGGTGACGATGAAGTTTTCAAACGCGATCTGTGGGCATTGACTCTGGCTACTAAGAATAATAGCTAACAATCTGCTCTGCATCTGCATCCATTCTACACTTCACCTTACAATCCGTAGGGTATGTTCTTTGAGGAATGTGACCTGCCCTTTGGTTACTTTCAATTACGCACTTATTGATACTTACGTATTTGCGAAGAAGATCAAGATACTGTAAGTGAGAAATAGAGAAAGAGCGAGAAAGAGAGAGAAGGAGATAGATAGAGAGAGGGATAGAGAGAGAAAATTAGAGCTAGGTGTATGCAAAAGTATAGTTCCTAGTAGTTCTATCAATATTTTAGTTTTCTGCCAACTTTCTAACTTGTGGATTCTTCTATGTATGTATGGAACCTCATTATCACTGATAGCTCAAGTATACTGAATGAAAGTAAACCATCAAAACAACTCTAATAATGTGAAACAATCTAGCTGACATCGTAATCATAATAAAGTTGGGCTGATCGTGTGTATCGAGGCGTGATGTCTGACACCAAAACTAAAAATCTAGCTGACTACTAATACAGCTTTTTTTTGTCACCAAAAACACGCTACTTTTAGTTTACTCTGATACTTGTATTACTAAGACATAAAGTACGTAGGTACTGAAGATACGGCAATAATTTTGATACAGTTCCAATCAAGTTCTGTACTAATCGCCTAGCCTGGGGTCAGGTACCTGCGTCATGTAAGCCTAGGGAACATTTTCGTTTGACATTTGCAATTGTTTATTATGTAAATGAAATGAAATGATCTTTATTCCCGACACACAATATCGCGAAAGGAACAATATAACACGGAACATAATAATAAGAAACTTATATAAATATACTATACTCTTAAGCGATATTGCGCGATGCCAGGAACAGGTCCCGGCTTAGCATACAACTGAGGCTGCAACAACAACTTCAGTTACTGATTTTCAGCCGGAACCTACGTCATGACACCACGGACGCAACACACCTTATACTACAAAGGACAAAACATGCTACAATAATTTACATAAAAAATAGAAAGTAAATAAAATCCAAAACAGCAGAGTACAGCAGGAAAAAAGACATTTAAAACATTTAAAACATCTTACTGGCAGCCCAGAGCGGCCATCATATACCTATAGTAGATTTTTTTTTCTCTAATCTGTGCATATACCTAGCTGTAAAGACAAACATCTGACACATGACACTGACACTACTGACAGCCATTCCATAGTGCACATGTGAGTGCCACGTATAGCTGACCAATCATTGCAGAATAACGCGTTGTGCCTTTTCTTAAAAAAACCGATGACTTACGTTCCTACGTCACTAATATAGTTGAAAGAAAGAAGATGAATGACATTTCTTAATCAAAAACTGGCCCTGCGTCGCGTTCTTCTTGTCACTCAAGCGAGACGTATATTGCTATCTCTGTCTAAAAATGACGAATTGTAAGCATCACATTACATTACAAGATTCCAGCCTTGTCTTCCATTAATTTACATCTCAGTGCAAGTGTAGACACGGCGGGAACCGCGCGGTTTCAAAAATCGCATCGTAACCACGTGGGTCTTATTTACTTACCTATGTAGATGTGTATTAGGTATATCGTTTAGACGTAATCACGCAGTTGAGTGACCGTGCCGTTCCCGCTACTCAACCGCCTATAGTTTACGGCTAAGAACACGCAGTTAGTACTCCAATGGTTATTCATCTCCTTCAAGAGGATCACCTATACACCGCCCGCCGCCGACTTGATTAGGCAGGGTCGTGTTGTAAATACGTCCATGGTTGTAAATGATCGCTTTGTCTCGTTTCCGCAATGTTAAATGGCGTCTCGTCACAGAAATCTTTAATAAGCAAAAATGTTTTTACAAATCTAATCATCATCATCATCATCATCATTAATAGCTTGAAGACGTCCACTGCTGAACAATAGGCCTACCTACTCCAGAGAGCGCCACTTGGGGCGGCAATTGCATCCATCAGCTTCCCGCGGTTAAAAATATATTATAATTTTTGAGATTAAGAATGTAGGCATTTGTAGTACACATAGAGACCTATGCAATGATGAGTACTCGCTAGTAAATACCAAATACCTACAATTTTAATTTAAAATTATCTAATCAGTAAACCACAATTCTGATGAGAGTTTTATTGAATAGTCAAAGCATGACAGGGCAGCACCAAAATAACACCACATACTTACATTTAAAAAAAAAATATCTAATAATACTACCTACTTACTATGAGTTGGATCGTAAGGAAAAGTACTTATCTGTATCACAATAATTATAAAATAGAATAACTTATTTTAAAAAGCAATAAATTATTTGTATTGATATTAAACTGCACGAGAGATGCAATTGCATAATTATTTACTTACGTTTTATTGTTTTGTGCACTTACGTACAGTTAAAACCAATACGTAGCAAACCAGAGAACACGTACAAATAATTTAAAAAAAGAGTTTACATGTATCTCTCACACTCCAGACAATAAAAAGCTGTAACTCAAAAAGTCTGAAAGTCCGAAAGTTTTCAGTATTCCCTCAGTCGGGCGCGAGCTATGTTAAAGTCGGGACGCATGGTCAACGACGATCCGCCGCGATCCAAATAACGAAAGTTACAACGTTAAAACGTAAACGAAAAGTCGTTTGGGAAAGTTAAATGATCGTGTAAAAATAACATTTAGTGAGTGACTTTGAAATAGAGATGTGAAATTTTATATTACGGATTTAATCTTGGTATCTAATTAAAAAACCCGTCAAATGGCAAAAAAGAAACGTTTTGTATCTTTAATATAAGCAAATACTTAGTAAAAAATAAGTTTTAGTAACAATAACATGCAATAGAAGCCAACTTACATAATTATTATTAGTCTCGGATAGTAAACATATTTTTTTTTATAAAATTGTAAAACAAAAATATTACTGTGTGTAAGTAGGTATGTACTTATAAAACGCAAACCCTAAAATATTTTTAGTATCGGATTTATAAAAGTTAGAAAATCTGTAGTTAAAATAGTTAAAATAAATTGTCACTGTTTGAATCATACCTTAACGTGTTTGAATAAAACACGCAATTATTATTTTCTTGCCATATTGACCAATTCGTATTAGACCAACCTAGAGTAAAAAGTATTAATAAAATTCATATAAAAACCCCCCAAGTTCTCTTTTAAAGGTTTCACACCCAGTACCTACATAAATAAATAATGTTATTTGATGTTTGATTATCCACCATATTATAAAATAAATTTATTTTTATTTATTATAGAACCTATTTCTAACGCGTTAAAATTGTGAATTATAGCGCTTACCAACCATAAAACATAGGTGTTTATTCAACAAAACATATTTCTTTATTCAAGAGCGAATAACTCTCGGGTAAATAACACCCATGAGTGATAGAAAGTATTTTATACGGCAGAATGAAGTGAATAATAATAATAAAAGATTGGGACCAGCAGTTAGACTAGAAGAAAGTTGTAGGTAGATGGCATGTTCAGAACATAAATTGAAGACAAAATGAAATAGGTACTAAATCTCACTAACTTATTTTGAATGAGCCTAACTGAGGAGCGACTTCTATATTTTTTACTTAGTTGGAATGCTACAGTTTCGATCACACTTTCTTTACAAAAACATACCAAATGAAAACCCCCTTTTCTGGAGTTAGTAGAAAAATATTATTGGCGACTGATATTGCCTATTATACATTATAGACGGCAGGTCAGGGACGGCAGGGTACAATGCTATACCTCTGGAGTACCAGCATTGATATGGCAATTGAATAACAATGCATGCATGTTGTATATCAGGGCGCTGGGAGTTAAAGAGGTAATAATATAATGACCGTGGTATTACAGCAAAACCTATAGCATGTAAGACACATCTTCGAGTTTTAAATCACTTCAAAAACGAAGGGGTTTTCAACTCAGGTGTTTTTCTTCTTCTTCCTATTTATGTTTGTGACTTCAGAACTCTGTCATTAATGAACTGATTTGGATTTTTTATTTATTTGTCTAAGGTTATTTTTTCAGATTAGGCCCATAGATATTTTATTAGAATCTTAGTGTTTAGATTTTTAAATCCAAATAGATGCAAAAATAATACCTAATGTTATTATGGTCCAAGTATTTTTCAGTGACGATTGAAGTCAGGAACCGTTCGATTTTGTTTGGTAGTCATTTGAGCACGGTGGTAATAACGGGGCATATGTTTATGTTTTTGGAGGGTCGCATTGTAAATTAAATAAAAAATTATTTACAAAATATTGTAATTAAATTTTTTCTGAAAAAAATAAATTATTGATAAAGTCATGGGTAGATCTAGATTTACCACAGATTAAAGAAAAAGTCTATTATAAGATATGCGTAGAACAAAAAAGTCTAGAGCCATAATCCAGGAAAGAAATAGGGGTTTAGAAATATTTATCATAATATTTGTGTGGAGAATCGCAGCTAGTATTATATCCTCACATCAGATTTGAATTTAGTGACGAAATCCTTGGACGGTACTGCTATTCTTCCAAGGTGACTCTTATAACCCGAAACATACATATATATCTATGAAGGAACGCCTGCTGCTGTACAAATATTTACATAAAAATTTTATACGTTCAAAAACACCATCAATAAACACATCCATCATAAAATACGGTAACGATGATCTGGAGTAATGTGGAGTTTGCGATGGGTTTTTAATCCGCCGGAGGTTGAATATTTATCATAGTTATTAATCTAGGCAGCAGCGTGGGCCGGCCCCCCACTAGGTGGACCGACGACGTGGTCAGAACCGCAGGGAGCTGATGTATGCAAGAGGCAAGCAACCGCTCAAGTATAGCGCTCTTTGGGGGAGGCCTATGTTTAGCAGTGGACGTCTTTAGACTGACGATTATGATGATGATTACTTTAGGTGGGGGCTGGGGTACAGAGTACAGACTGCAAAAAAAGGTTTAGAATAATTTTTAATAGTTTTTGTAATGTTACTTGTATTTCATAATTATAATTAAAAACAGTATTTTAATTCTTCTCTTCTTCTTCTCGTATAGGCTAGGTCAGCCCTGGTATCAGAATTTTTAGGCCACCTTTGGGCTTCAGACGGCTTAACGTGCCCTTCGCACTCCGTCGTCGCCGCCCAAGACACGTCTTGAGCGAACCAGAAGATCCTATAGCAGCCGTTGTTTTGGCTGCGCTAGGATCACCGGACCAGTCGAGCCCTTCTGGCTCAGGTACCGATTTCGGCACCGGTATAGGATACCAGCGTAACACAATCAGACACCGACCCCGCCGGCGAGGTCGAAGTACCCCCCCGTAAGTTGGCCCCCACTTTTGTCGGCTAGGTGCCTTAAGCGTCTGCCCTCCCGCTCGGTGACGCTGTAAAGGTTGGTATAGAGACCAACAGCATTAGCCCTATAAAAAAAAAAAAAACTTGCCTTCCGAAGCACGGTAGTGCTCAGTTGTAAATACCACTTTTTGCTGTAGCGGTCACCCATCATAGTAGTGACTTTAATTTAATTATGCACTGTAGCAGTTGATTAAGTAATTTATTCCATTTTTGGAGTTATTGCCAATACAAAGTTGGTGCGTTCGATTTTATAAATTTTAACCAGCGTCATGTGTAGGTGGTACACAACACAGTTTCAAAGAATGCTAAACGAGTTAAATTATACTCACTCTTGGTGTTGAATGTTGAATCCATAAAAATCAGAAAGTTTATATAACAATGTTGATGAACGTACCTATATCCTACGTGTATGGGCTACGAAAGATAGATGTATAGTTATTTTTAATGCCAATGAAATATTAAAGTAAACAATGAAACTGGAAATAGCATAGCAAACCAGAGCGTACGGAAACTTTGTAGCCTTGACTTCTAGATAATTAACGCAACGTTAACGCATTGAAATACCTTTCGTATTTATGTTGAAGCATAAAGCTATTGAGGTATACAAGGTGACCTTGAATTGATACGTTATCCCGAAAGGGGGTAAATCTACATCCCAAGGTAGACAATGTTTCTTCTACGACTTTACTAAATTAATAGTTTTTCAAGAAATGCCATGTAAAGTTTACGTTCGAAAATAGCCTTAGCGCAGCTGGGTGGTCGAACTTCGTCCTTGACCGAGTGTACATAACGTTTAACGACCTGTATTTAGAAATGAATTTATAGTATCTTGTAACTCTCGTAGCGATCGCACGTGCATTTTTGCGAGTGGATTTATTTTTTTACAATGGAAATTTGAAAACACCCAGTTTCAAGTAAGTCTCTCACAACTTGTAGGGTATCATGGTCCCAGTCCCCCCATTTCGGGATAACATACTAATTCAAGGTCACCTTGTATACGCTAAATGTGGATAATTTGAGAGCGCCGAAAAGCTGCAACTTGATACGGCGCAAGCTGAACAATGTGTAATGGCGGAAAGTCAGAAGAGAGGATTACGCCTTTGAGGCATACGGTTCAAAGAGTATGATTTGATAGCAATATTGCCTGCTTAGTGAAATCTACAGATTAAATTTCATACCTCAGAAAAAAGTTAATGTATCAAGGAAAATGATGCTGCCTATTCCTTGGATTTTTTTTTCATAGTTTTTAGGCGTAGCATTTGACCACTGCCTCACCTGATGGTAAGTAATGACGCGGCCTATGATGGTGCATGCTGGCCTTGAAGATACCAGGGGCCGTACTGTGAGCTCTTAGCCCGATTCAAAACAGAGCCTATATTGGATCGCTTTGTATTTTGTATGAAGATTTTGACAAGTGATCCAATATAGGCTATGTTTTGAATCGCGCTAAGAGCTCACAGTACGGCCCCTGTTCACTCTTGACTTGAAGCCACCCAGGTTATAGTTAGATGGAAACAAGGACGACGGCAAGTTATTCCACTCATTTGCTGTTCGCACTACAAAGTTTGATGCGAACCACTTAGTGCGGGCTGTAGGAATATTAACGATATAAGAATGCCGAGTTTCGGTGCGCCTTGTAGTCCGATGAAAGATAAACGACATGTTGGCTCATATTTCACCCACGGGTGGGAAAAGATGGTGTGGTCCTATTCGCGAACCGGGGCCACACGGGTCATGGCCTTTGTATATAGGAACTTACAACCTAACCCTATTTTTATAGTATTTGGATTTATAGAAATTCGAGAGACTTATTTTCGTCCTTTCATTGAAAGTACACAAATCTCTGGCATTTATCATTATAAGTGTTTAATTAAGAAGCTTTTAATTTTTGTGATTAAATAAATATGAACAAAAAATAATGAAACACGAAACCGGAAATATTCTGCTATTGTTTTGAAGATTAATATTTCTTTTCTCATTTCAGTTGTTATTAATTTGTTTAATTAATGATGCTGTTAATTATGATGATGATATATCAAAATTTTAAAGAAATATTCATTTCTATTCAATTGTTTAGGTACGCTTTTGTCATTCGTTGTACTTTCTGTAAGACTGTCATTCAGATCTGATATATTAGATAGTTTATCTATACAATCTACGTTGATGTAACCCATCCCATTTACTATAACCAAACCAAAGATTATAAAACCCGTTGATAGCTCGTGAACATAATTTATCCTACAAACATGACTCACTTGCGGGCAGGGGGCGAAGTAACAAAACGAGACAAAGTCATACGAAATTACAAAGAACAGAGCAGGATGCAATAAAAGTCTGAATTGGTATCCCGTTTTCTCTCATATGATTAGCGGTTGAAATACACCACTAATTTTCGTATGAGGGGAAGTTGTATAGTCAATGAAGAGATATTATGAAATCTTGGAGTTAGGTATTTGAATAGCAGTATTTTAATAATTACATTCAATATCATAGATTTAGGAGTTCCTTCCCATATACCTAGTCCTCATGATTATAGCACTGTTGTGAAAAAAAATATTTGTAAGTAGGCTTCTTATACTACCAGGACATGGTGAATTGCAATAGCCAATAAGTGGATACTAACTGATGCATCTTATGACAACAACCAGAAGAAACGGCCCTATGCCCTGCGAAGCGAAGTAGCACTCAGTTGTTGTAGTGATCATCCATCATAGTGAAGTTACCTTACTTCCATCATCATCAAATGGAAGATTTCTGCTGCTGGTGCTGAATACAATATAGGCATTCCCAAAGAACGCCTTATTGAGGCGGCTACTTGTTTCTTGCATCCAACAGCTCTCCGCGCGCGATCTAGAGGAGCTAGACTAAAAACTGATATAAGAAATTGATCGATGCCTATTTAGCCCGTGATCTAAATTTAAAATTAAATTAAGATCTCCTGCGCATAAATAAATCCGTAACCGCATCCGTAATTATCAGCACATCTCTATAACAGCCTTGGTATAATATTTCCTATGGCAACATTATAATTTCTTGAAAACGAATAAAACTCACTTTTTTATGATGTAAGCTGAACATCAAATACGTCTGGCGCGATTCGCCAACTTCATTAATTTTGACGCTGTTTACAAAACGTTACTCATTAAAATAATAACTTTGATGAATTTATATTATAATTTATATGGTAGGTAAATTACACAGATTAATAGTATAATAGCTGAGCCCCGTGGTTTCACGGAGTTAGTGCCGGTCTGTCACAGTCCCGTTCAGTCATCCATCAAAAACTAGGACCGTTCGGTCACACATTCCAAAAATTAATGTACCGCATCTGAACAATTAGCAGTATCAGTATTATATGATACTGGCCAAATGAGACTTTAGATCTAAACCTCATTGTTATCTTAGTAGCCTGGACAATGATCAATATCAGGTATATTGTAGCTACTGAAATTACTAGCCAAATGACACTTTAGATCGGATTTCATCATTACCCATAGACTAGAGAAAAAATCTATTACATAATCTTACTAGACTGGTGCTGATGTCTCAGGATGACGTGCACAATGCCATTAAATTTTTTTTGTAGAGCCGTTTTCCCGACCCTCAGCTGTTGTCGATCGATGTTTAAAGTCAAGAGTTCATTCACAAATTGATCATTTTATGAATGAAATCATGTGTTGCGTATCAGATATGCTTGACCGTAATTCAGTAATACGGGCCTTAGGCTGACATTCACAGACGAGTACGAGTTCGAACTCAAACTCCGTTATGTCAAAATTGGAGTCTAGACTCGTACTTCGATCGAATTGGCATTCACAGTCGAGTTTAGCATAATGGAGTACGAGTATATGCTCATCGGAGCATGAGACGGGCTGAGCCACGAAATCAGTGACTCGAGCCGTGCTCAGGCACCGCCATCTTTATTATCACGATGTTTTTAAAAACAATGCTGCTTAAAATCAATTTTTAATGTGGTTTTTGTGAAGAAATGTATTTAGTATTGAATAAAACGAATAAATTATGAAATAAAATTAGTTTATTTATAATGAAAATAACAATAAAAAAAATCTAATAGTAATTTACTGGCAGATTCTGTGTGTTTTCTTTTCTTTGTTGTATTATAGATTTTGCTTCCCCGGCTTGTGTCTTCATATTCACATTATTCCATGCCTTTTTAAGTTGTTTGTGAGTAGGTACCTACCCTATAATATAGAATTAATCTTAAATTAATGGTAGGTCTAGGTTTATTAAATAAAAATCAATTCATATGGTACCTTTTAGGAATTACCATGCACATATGAAGAAATCATCAATGCTTTGTAAGTTGGCTCCATAGTTCTTCTTTTCTATTATTAAAATAAAGCATTTATTTTATTTAGTTTCTAGAATTTATATGTATGGAGCTATTAGCTCCCTCAGATTTTGTGAACAAGTACTGTGAACACTATAGAGACGATTTATTTTCCATTGCTATTTCCATTTCCATTGTAAGTTTTAATTTCACTCGTTTTTTTATTATTTAGGTAAATAACAACATTCATAATAATCATAATAATTGAAAAAACAAATAAAGAGAAATGGCGCGCTTTTTAAAGCCTCCTTCAAAGAGTATATAATTATTACCAGTTTTTTTCTCTAATCTGTGATCACCAGTAAATTTGATCTCCTGTTTCAGTTATTCATACAATGTCAAACTACACTTGTCTATGGCCGGAGTTTACTCGGCGGAGTGAGGGCGGAGTTTACGTTGGAACTCGACTGTGAATTTAAAAACGCGGAGTATACTCGCTGGGTCCGGAGTTTGAACTTACGTGAGTTCGGCCGGATTAAACTCGATGCATTGTCTCTGAATGTCAGCCTTAGACTTCCAAGTGGTGTTGCAACTGTTATGGGTATTTACGACCTTTAACATCAGGCGAACGACTAGCTCGTCAGGTCAT
Source organism: Ennomos erosarius (assembly GCA_963580505.1). NCBI lineage: Eukaryota > Metazoa > Arthropoda > Insecta > Lepidoptera > Geometridae > Ennomos > Ennomos erosarius. The sequence goes on along the minus strand of OY756983.1, from coordinate 958,291 downwards.
ACATTTTTTATAAAGGTGAACATGTAATACACATAATTATATGTGAACAGGTGAAGCAGTGAATATCTTTCATTTGATGATGATGCAGGTGATTTAGATGAAAGCAACCCAACCAAACCAAAAAACCTAACAAACTTGGATATTATGAGATAGGTCTATAATAAGATGAGGTCATTTTGCGATCTAGCCATTCTGATTCATGAGAAATGGCATATAAGGGCTATTATATGCCATTTCTCATACTCAAAATGTATTTAGAAAGTCTTCCCTTTAATCTAAGCCGTAAGCATATACGGTTATCTTCAAAGAGCCGCCCTTTGAAGCCCTAATTTACATTTCTCATTAATTACTAGGGCATTTTCTTAATCTCCTTATAATTTAGTTTTCTACTTTCTTTTAACATCAAAATGAGGTTGGAAATTTTCAAAGGGTTACGATAATTTTACCATATTTTTTAACTTTTCATAGGAAATGGTGAAAACTTCATCAAAACGAGTTAGATGTTTTGAAAGCTTACTTAAAGCTAATAAAATTTGAACCTCCGATGTAATACTCTTCATACTGTTTGTATGTAATTTTTTTTATGTTAGATTATGCCAACGTTCTTTACAACTTATGTGGATGCAGTTAAAGTTGGCATGGTGGTAGGTATATGAAGAGAAACATTATTCTGTGGCAGACCACAGAATAATAAACTCGAGTTTCTATTTAATGTCAGCACATAAAACAGCAACGCGTTTTACGTACTATAAAAATATTGTGGTGTACACCAAAAAGCAGGAATAACATCTCTTTTAGTATACCTACAACTAAAATTATGGCTGCTATACCAATCACATCTACAGTATTTTTCATATCATAAAAATAGTGTAAAAGACTCATATAGTAGTCATTTTTACAATGAAAACGAACCTTAAAAAACTAGATTTTATATATATAGTCCGGTCATTTTAGACATAAAAATAGTGATCAAATAAAAAAAATTCCGACAGAGCCAAATCTTCGTAGAGACCTTAGGTTTACCACAAGGAATAAGGTGTCAAAAGTCCCCATCTGTCCCATGTGAGCTTAGGGACTTATTCGGGGTCCAAGGTCAAAATTTTAGGTTTTTTGGATTTTTCTCGAAAACGGTAAGTTTTATCGAAAAAGTATCTCAGACCAAAGTTGTAGATCTTAAAATTCTCTATAAAAATGGTCCCTATGATTTTTTCCTCTAAGACCCACTATTTCCAAGATATTGCGCTTGTAAGAATCACGTTCTACATAATATGCACACATTTCCACACCACCTGTGAGGGAGTGTACTCGGCGCGTTTTTTTTAACGTGGTATCCCCGGTAGGCCTATTCCACGAACCTTTATGACGTTATTTTCAGGAACAATAATTATTTAATAGTATGAAGATTATTGATATGGGTTACTGAGTTTAACTGTCGTTCTAACTTCTTTTTATTACTTTAATCTGACTCATACTCTTCATATTCAACTTCAACAATCATGTTTTCTTCAATTTCTTCTTCTCCTTCCTGTTGATGAACTCTTAGAAATTGTTCAAATGAAGATGAATCAGTTATCTCTTCATCAAAATCACATGAATCTTCCTCTTTTGTATTTAATTGAACATTTGAGCAAGAGACACCTTGGCAATTGGCACATGCTGGAGAACACTGCAACCCTACTTTTTTACAGCCACATTTGGCACTACAACCTTTCTTGCAATTGCAAAAAATAGTGTTAAGAAGTTTTTCTGGAGCAGGGGGCAGTAAAGTTCGAATCGGTTCCAAAGTATTATTTATCAATTTCCAACCCCAGTCTTCAGGGTTCAGTTCATTGCATTGCCATGTCTGAACTTGATAGTATACTCGAAACAAATGTTGACTAGCAGATGCCGATGTTGGAGGAAGACAAGATAGCTGTACTTGCTTTTTGTTTCGTGTATTTTTTACAAATGTTAAATATCTGTACGTATCTATGCAATCAATTTTTTTTGGGGCTCCATAAACCGCAAGAAGAAACCGAATTCCTTTAGTAATTAGTATTTGAGGTGAAGAATTAATTTCTGTAAATACTTTTGCGTAGTCAATCAAATCATTTTTTTCAAATAATTTCAATACTGGATTTTTGCCCCTTCTAAACATTGCTGACGTAGTATCGCATCCGGTTATCGCATGTAAAAATAAAATAAAGTTTTGGCATTTTGGATAAGCTGATAAACTTTTAGAAGAATATATTTCTGTCCGTTGCTGCGCCTTCCCAGGTATTAAAAAGTAAATAATTTTATCAGATGGAGTCCTTGCAGTGAGTAGTACTAATAAATCAACATCTTCACCCACTACAATAGTTGTATTTCTTGCATTAAATTGTTCTATTGCTGTTTCAATTATGAGGACATCGGCGTCATTTGGAGCTTGTTTCACGGCAATATTTTCAGCTGTTAATTTGTTACTCAACATAGAAATAAAACGAGATTTATTATTAATGTTTGCAAAAAAATGTTGTTGATTAACTGGAACTGTCATGAAGATGTTTTTCAAGGCCAGATGTTATTCAAGTAGAGGGGATTCGGTAAGGGACCGGCGGTCATTTTAGAGTAAATTTTCTTAGAATAGTATAATGTATACATAAAAGAGACACGAGTAGGCATTTTTGCTTGCTTGAGTACCTAAATATGTATATACGTGGCATATGTGTGCATACCATGTAGAACATGATTCTTACAAGCGCAATATCTGGGAAATAGTGGGTCTTAGAGAAAAAATCATAGGAACTATTTTTATAGAGAATTTTAAGATCTACAACTTTGGTCTGAAGTACTTTTTCGATAAAACTTACCGTTTTCGAGCAAAATTCAAAAAACCTAAAATTTTGACCTTGGGCCCCGAATAAGTCCCTAAGCTCACATGGGACTGATGGGGACTTTTGAAACTTTATTCCTCGTGGTAAACCTAAGGTCTCTACGAAGATTTGGCTCTGTCGGAATTTTCTTTATTTCACTTGTCTAAAATGACCGGACTAATACTTATAATGTAGGTAGGCATCCATCAGTAAATACGCTCTCACTCAGGCAGAAATAGTACGGTTGTAAAAACGCTCTTAAATGTTTATAGAGAAATCCGTTTTGATACTGAAAAGTATTTACCTATAATAAAAAGTCGTATTGAATTTTTATTTCCAAATTGTCATTATTAAACTCAGAAGAAAGTTTTAATTGACAAAACGGTAGGTCCTTTAATAAACGATTTAGGTGACTCTAAAAAATATACACAGGAACCTAATAATTTTTTTGAAATTGTGATTAATAATCCTAATCAATAAAATGCTGAAATTGAAACTAAAGATTAGTAATAAAAATGTGTACAAGTGTCGTGCGTTTGACATTTCTTAGATAAACTTCGTGGTGGTACCTGAATAGTATCCGAATTACAAACACAAATTAAGCTTGAATAATTATTGGTGTTTCTGTGCTTCTAGAGATAATGAGATGACAGTACTATATTAAGGAGTACCTAAAGATGTGCCAGTGTGTGCAAAGCACTAATCTTTGTTGCTAAGTGAAACCAGTTAGAGTAAACAAGATTAAACTGGTCATGTGATTACTGATGTAATTAATACGCAACAGTGTACTTACTATCGTGAGGTTAAATCCCTAAGCTGGTATGTGAATGTAGATTATGAAACTCAGCAAAACACTAAGGGAAGAAGAAACTATAACATTATACCATGTCGGCATTATTATAGACTAAAACGAAATAGTTACCAAAACGTCTCACAAGATGGCGCTGATTGCACAAAACTTGACAACTCCGGAGCATGAGCTCCGAAAAGTAAATGGTTCTATTCATATTTGGAACGAGTCGGAAGTGTGGGTGCCTCCCCTGGACTTGGACGTGTTCTACCGACCTGATGTGGTGATCATAGTGCTGTATGTGGGAGTGCTGACAGCGTCGCTGGCTGCCAACACGCTGCTTATCTTCATTGTCATCAAGTTCCAGTATATGCGCAGGTAAGCAGTGCCAGAATGAATCGGCAGATTTCCAATTAGTTTTTAAATCAATTAAACATCATCATAAACAACAGCCTGAAGAGTGAAGACGTCCACTGCTGAATATAAGCCTCTAGAGAGCGCCACCTGCACGCCTTCTGCATCCATCGGCTCTACGCATATTTCACTAGGTCGTCGTTCCACCTAGTAGGGGCCGGCCTACGCTGCATCTTCAGGTTCGTGGTCGCTACTCGAGAACCTTTCTTCCCCATCGGTTGACAGTTCTGCGGGCAATATGGCCTGCCCATTGCCACTTCAACTTGCCAATCCTAATCCTAACAGCTATATCGGTCACTCTAGTTCTCCTGCGGATCTCCTCATTCCGAATATTATCTCGCAGGGATACATCGAGCATAGTTCCCAAAGAACGAATCCTTTACTCAAATCAAAATTATTTCATTTTTATGTTGTCAAAAAGTCTATTGAAACTTAATCTTAAAATCTTCAAAAGGAGAAAAGCTTTTGAGTAAAGATAAAAAAGGAGCATCTTACATTCAACTTTGACAAGTCATACAAGCTCTATTACGGATTCTCTAAACGACTGATTGTAGATAACAGAAATCCCCAAATGTGTAATCACGCCCAAAAACAATGTCAGGTTGATAATAACTTTTTGAGCTTGTATACAGATACTAATGTCCCGCCCACGCAATATCTCCAATCTCAATCAAAATTCATAAATCGCCTCATTGCCCACTCCATAAAGATAACCTATTTCACCCACGGATGACAATGATAAACGGGTTGTGTGTTTTTAAGAGTTCCGTACATAGACGAAAATGAGGTAAGTGCGTACTTTTCTCCAACGTCCTTTGTAAATTTTTTTCATGAAAATGATTGACGTGATAAGCTAGGCGTTCACCTGATGCTAACAAGACCGCCCATAACGGTTGCAGTGTCACTGCACTGCGTCATCCTGAGACATTTGTAATCAGGTCATAAAGTCTAATTAGCCTAGTTTTTTCATTGCAAAAAAAATATTTTATTAACGTAAAAACGTTAATAATTGTTTTTTTGTATTCTGTTTATTGACTTGTGAAATTGCTAAAACCAACTCATAAATATATTTTAGGGAGGGAAATGCCCTCGCAGTTCTGTGCCATCAAGGTGGGTGATGGCAGGGGTATGTGAGACTCGAACCCACTTACCCCCTGTGATCCGTCCGCCGCACCGCTGGTATTGGGCGAAATGAGGTCACGCTAGAATTCAGCATCTCGACCCGGCCTGGGTACTCCAGAGACATTTTCGGGCCTCTGCGCCGTTGAGTGTAACATTACACCTCGGTTACCCACCAGACATATGGGTCGTGCATGCTGCGGTAAGTCTCTCAACCTAACTCTCTTCTGCCTACCCGGCTATGGAAGAGGAAGAGAAGGCGCGCATAACGCTTCCTGAGTCCTCTCGTCCGTTTGCTCCGGAGCGGGTGGAGGTGGCATCGTCCTCCCTGATCCATTCCGCAGGCTCCTTCTGCGTCATCACCTCATCGATGAAGGAGACCGTTACCTGCTACACTCTCTAGTGAACGTCATGCTCGGCAACGGAACAGCCTTATGACAACAGCGGCCTGATAAAGCAAGGTATTAGCGTTCACGGTAACAGCGCTCAGGTTTAGGTCATTTATCTACGAGCGCAAGTACCACACATTACTAAACATCGTCATCATCATCATCATCATCATCATCATCATCATCATCATCATCATCATAATCATCTAATCATCATCATCATCATTATCATCATCAGCCTGAAGACTTTCACTGCTGAAAATAGGTCTCCTCCAAAGAGCGCCCTTTGAGCAGCTGCTTGCCTCTTGCATCTACCGGCTCCCCACAGTTCTGCCCCCCTATTACGAAAGAGCTAGCAGCGCTGCTGACGCGCGGCTGCCGCTCAACTGCTGTCAAAATTGTGTGAAAGTTGACAGCAGTTGAGCGGCAGACGCGCGTCAGCAGCGCTGCTAGCTCGTCCGTAATAGGGGGGCTGACCAGGTCGTCGGTCTACCTAGTGTGTAGTAACTAGGTATAACTATAGTTACTTTACTACGATAGTAGTAGGCCAGTACTATAATAGTGTAAGTTAATTCATTATGTTTTCTATATACCTAATTTATGTGGAATTGGATGGGCATAAGTTATTGTCACACGCACGTCATGAAAATGAACTATCAATAGACAAATATTTGAATAACGCTGATTGTTTCGGGGCTTATCAGCTTGCGACAAATATTTGCGCAATAATACCTACCAAGGGGTGTTTTGCGCGCTTTGGTGACCCTGGATAACTCTTGATGCCTATCAACTGGAACGAAAATATTGTTCCTTTTTTTGGAAATTGCCGGAATTATTATATGCCGTTATTATGCTAACAAATTTCCACTTAATTGTTAAGAGTTAACTGCCAGATTTGATTGTAGATAAAATTAATTAAACGGACAATGTATTTTACGGAAACAGAAGTACTTACCTAATTAATGCAAGCAATGGTTAATCATGTTTATAATTACACCATTTTTGTTTTAATTAGAATATTTTTTTATAAAATTATGCTTGTATTTTTAATAACTCTACTTATCAATCAATCAATTCTTCTTTCTAATAACAGACTTTTTTGTTCAACTTCACATTTCCATAAAACTTCATTTTTGTGTATCAGGCAATAAATACTGTCACCGGTCTTAATATTTTGTTTTATTGAGTAACTCTATACGTTTTTTATAAGTATATCGATTGATCAATACGCAGATAATATCGACCGTAAGATAAACTGGTTACTTAATAATAATTATAACTTATTGAGTCTTAAAAGGTCAAGCATCAGAAGCACCTCTGATGCAATAATAAAAACCTACACTAATGTACTAAAAACTATTAGCTACAAAGAACATTTGGACTGTATGTATACTTAAAGCCATGATGGCTTATAGACAGTCCAAATGCCCGAGCCCACTATCAGTAGATAGCATGCCCAACTTGCTAGCAGCATTTGCCTGTTCAATTGCAATGCTAATTAATTTGTCGTAATGTGTCAAATACGTGCACTTCTTGATCAAAGGCCCTAACTTCAGATTTTAAATTAAAACAAAAATATTCACCATTACATTTATTGCATATAATAACATTATAAATTTAAAAAATATATTTGAAAAATTATCTCCTCAAGCATTATCTGCGATCCAGTATTGTGGATATTGTCGGTTCTGCATAGCGATTCAGGAGACCTCAGCGCTGAGCCTCAGCGCTGAGGTCTCCTGAATCGCTATGCTGTTAGATTGCGATCGCGATAAGAACGTGGAGTCTCCAAGGCTTTAAGCGAAATCCTAGCCCTGATACTATTCTTCGAACTCCTAGCCTTTCTAGAGTTCAAATTACGCCCGGTGCTTCCCAAATTTTCAGACAAGCATGTTTCATCGATGTATTTGGGGGTCGTTGACACCTCTTCAAGAATATGGATCCGATGGATGAGGGAGGCAACCATCTGCTCAAACTGGCGCTTTCTGGGGGATGCCTATGTTCAGCAGTGGACGTCTTTAGGCTGATGATGATGATGTTGATGATATTAAATGGGGCAGAAAGGTTCTTGAGTGGCGAACATGGAACGGATGATGCAGCGTATGCGTCCCCACTAGGTGGACCGACGATCTGGTGAAAACGGCGGGGAGCTGATAAATGCAGGAAGCGAGCAGCTGCTCAAGTGGCGCTCTCTTCATCATCAAGCTATTGATGATGATGATATTGGATCAATATTCTATAGATACAACAACGATACTTATGAATTTTCTAGTTGTGCTTTGCACCACCAGTTGGAGGGATCAGCCACATTGCTATAAGCTGTAGCATAAAAGATTAAATGGTTCACTTACCTGGGACGATTAGATAGCTCGTGTTCATTTTGCAGTTGTTCGATAGCACTGTAAGACAAAATAATTATTTAGGTACCTCTGTACAATGGTGTAAATAATATCTTTTTATGAATAATAGGAAGTAATTTTGAAAGAATTGTTTGTGCATATTGAATGTTTTGGCATTCACAGATCCTATAAGATCTGTGTTGGCACCACACTAACAGTGGTATTCATAGTCAAGAGGTGAACAAACCCCCAAAATCTATCATTCATTTTTCTCATAAAGGTTAAATGTTGAATGTTTCTTCTTTCACTATCATAGCATCGTGCCTTTGACAATGTCGGAATTGTCAGATTGGGGGCTTCTTAATTTTGTTTATGAAATGCATAAAACTAGACTTCGCCACACAGCGCATGAATCATCCCCTAGAAGAGCCCCTACCTTGACTATGAATTCCAGTGTAAGTGTAGTCAAAGAATTTTTTAATGTTTAGAGTCAGTCGCTGCCCCAAAATGATATTAACAAAAATTAATAACGAAAATAAATTGAACTTAACTAGCTGCTTAGTAAATATTAATTTTTATTAGGTATGTAAAATGTTAGTTATTTAAATACTTCTCAATAAATTTGTAGGGACACATTTGTTTATAATATTGACGACGCCGGCGCCGACCTATATAAAGGGTGCGAGATGTAATTTAGGCAGTCGTCTCTCTACCACTACCGCGTCATGTAATAGTTCATATTATTTAGTTATATCAGTACCTATGTATCAGTTCAATTATATATTTATTTGTGTCCGTGAATCGTAGATTCCTTGGAGTCCACCGCACCATGAATAGGAGCACGCCCGAGTATGCCAGGCAAGATCATATGTTTCCACATTGGTGACCACCGTCGTTTTTATGGTGCGGTTCGGAGCTCAGGAACACGTGTGCGATGAACTTTGAACCCGGGAGAGTGCAGCGCAGGTTTTACGCGGCATGGGTTCACGTTACGTGGCGAGAGGCGATTCCCCGTCGATAATTTGCGACCCTCGACGGGTACAGATGATCTACCAACGCAGCTTCAGCTCAAGGAATAGTCAGTCAAGGCAGCGAAGATCGACGCATATTATCCCTGGGCTATGTAGCTAACTGATGACGCGAATAGTCCACGTAAAGGATATGCCGAAATGTCATCACCATTCGCCAGCAGCCGATGCTTTATAGAGCCAGAGACATCTGAGGTGCCAGCGCTGTTGAGGTATCCAGGCTGGACCTGCAGGTACTTTCACCCGAGGTTGGTCTCACCGTCCGAGGAAGATTCCGGAGGTGCATGCAGAGCGTAGACTTGGAGGGATCGCTCAGTCTCGCTTTACCATTGCCGAGTGACTGGTTTCAGCGGAATTGAAGCTGCACATCAATGGAACATGTGAGCTTGGTGCCGGCTTATGCTGGGAATGAAGAGAAGTTCCTGATTTGAGTTGTGTATAAAAGTGTCACCATGGTGCGATTGTGTTAATTACCTGCCAGTGAATTAAATTTGCCCACCTAGTTTTTTTTTTGTAGAAGAGCAGTATTTTTTATTAAATTTTGGTAGATCGGTATCGGTTTAATCTGAATTAATTAAGTGTCTGATCGATATTTTTGTAATGTTTGGTATATTGCTTTATAATGTGAAATGGTATTTTTTGTCAATTTTGTGTTTTTGTGTTTTTTGACTGCAATGTTTATTTTAAATTCGTTATATTCACAGATGTATTAGAATTTTTTTTTGCCACTCTGTTTTATTGTGTATATTTTATTTAGGTAATTTTTTTTGTATGACTACGTTATTGATTCGATTTTATATTTTATGTGTTTACTTTTGTACGTTTTATATGTGACCGACGAATGAATAATGCTAGCGTTATATTGCACTGATTGTTTCCGGATAATATAAACAGTCGGTGTCGACTGTCGATGTCGGTGATAACTGAGACATATGCAATATGAGTAGGGTCGAATCAAGTGGAAGACTATGAATTCTTTGTTTTAGAGTGGATAACAATGAGTTACTTTGTAAATCGATCGTTTTCTTTTGTTTGTATAAGTTAACGTTAGTAGAGTATTTGTGTATCGAATAACGTTATACTTGAGTTGGATTTTTGAGAATGTAATTGAAAGATGTTTTGTTTATTGGATCGTTTTAGTACAACTCTCTTTGTTCATTGTTGAAAGATTTTTTTGTGACTTTATTAACGTAATATGTGAATTTTATTGTCGAATTTTGTTGCAAATTTTTTTTTTTAAGAAGGGGGTTGATGTAGGGACACACGTGTTTACATTATTGACGACGCCGGCGCCGACCTATTTAAAGGGGCGAGATCAGAATAATTGGGCAGTCGGAGTTCTAATTTAGCTGTGAAAGTAGTTTCAGTTCTCAGGCATTCGCGGGAGTTGGATTCGATAGTTCCTCCATATACTTGCCTTTGAGACGCGTGTCCGCACATACCCCGGGTTGATTTATTTTATTTTTGATTGTGTTCAGTTCGTTGGACAATATACTTGGTGAAAAGTAATGACATTTTTATTTATTCCAATTTCCGGTAGGCTAGGTAAAGATTAGAATACGCAGACAAGTGATGACTTTTATATATACACGATAGCGTGAAAAATTAAAACAAATACGAGCATCAGTAAAAAGCTACCTGCCCTGTAGATATTTTACTGAAATAGGTAGTAGGTAATTATTTAACACCACCTTATTTGGTAGGTACTTATCCAACCAAATATTTCATGTAGTAATTAATTACTACAAAGACAAAAACATAATAAAATCGATTAGTTCCTATTTATAAAACAAGTAATTGCAATTGCAACACAGTTGTTTGAGTTAGGGAATAATTCTCAATAGAAAAAGTTAATGGCGATGGCGTATAATTTAGCTTTATTAATTACTTTACATTGTAATCTAAATTATGTTGTTGATACTCCGTTTTTACGCAGACTTTTAGCTCTATATATTCAAAATTCTATATATGAACATAGGCCTCCCCCACAGAGCCACCTTGATTGGCTGCTCTCCTCCTACATCCATCGGCTCTCCGTGGCTTTCATCAGATCATCGGTCCACCCAGTAAATGTAATTTTTAGATCTTGTAAAAATTAGAATATTAGTCAGTACCTACTCTTCTATCGATGCGTAAAGTTGAATTCTAAATATTCATTTTATTTTAACGATTTGGATTAGAAGCTTGAACTTCTTTAATCACTGTTTTCTGTAAAGTTAAAATTATTACTTTTAGCAATAAAGAATCTTGACAAAAATACCAGTCAAATAGAAAAAGAAGTGACCTTGTAAATAATTAGATAGTTGTGGAACCTCAAAAAGGCATTAAATTAACAAATTGCTAATTAGCGTCTTTTCTATAAATCTGTTCATAATGCAAAAATTAAAACCAAAACCTTCACACACTTACCGCCCCGTTCCAAGCAAATGACGTCATTTCCTGCTTCAGTAAATTTCTCATTAGCAAAAACAAGTTAACAGCGGAAATGTCAAAAGTATCTTTTTACCCAGCTGGCTGAGCAGTGAAAACATTTTGTAGGCAAAGGTTTCCACAAAAAGGTAATTCTGTGAGATTACTCGCAAATGCGTTATTAACCTATGTCACAGCCTGTCTTTGTGTTATCCCAAAGTCTAGTTTTAATGTGGACGCGCCTATCGTGTCGAAGTTAACATTCTTCTTCTTTTTTATTGATGGATTGTTTAACGAAAATTCCAAGACCAATGGAATATTTTATAATTTATGTATAACTTGTCAGCCTCCGTGGTGTGGTGGTTGAGCAGGTCGGCTTATAACCTGAAGGCGGTGAGTTCCCGCAACAGGACAAGTATTTGTATAGGAAAAAAACGTACTACTTGTTCTATGTCTGGGTGTTGTGGGACGATGGTACTCGTGGTTCCTGGGCCCCTACATACAAGGAAGCCCAGTTAGGGTCCAAGATCTATGTAAGTCATCGTGGGTAAAATAAGTACTTGTCTGGTTACGTCAAAGTTTGATAAAGCTTGAGTAGGGTATTTTACTGAAAGATCTAAGCTACTGAAATTTTTTCACAGAGGCTCTGGAAGAGTAACGAAAAAAAAGAAGCAAAATTCACATCCGGCATTTTCGGTTTCTTTTTGAGAATCCAAGCTTAAAAAGTTGGGCAGTCATTATAGTAGTTTTGTTGTAGGTAGTAGAACGCGTATTATAGTAGCGCTCAACGTGGCCTGGGGCTCAAATTCGCACCGCGTACACAATATTATTACTTGGAGCCCAACGTGGGGTCTCGTGCCACGCAGCAATAGACAATTTCGTTCATCATGATGGCGTTGACACATTTCACCGAAAAACAAAATAAAGCTGTAAACAAAGCTGAATCAGGTCTCGGCAGAGGCAGCCTCCTTTTTAAAGCTCAAGTGTAGAGCACATTTTATAGAGGTACGCATTCAAGCCTTTTGGGGTCAAATCGATCACTGCTGAGATTGACGGAACCAAAAACAACGGTTTTATATAGATCTACTTTAGTAACGGTTGGTACAAAAGGTTCCTCGAAAAAATTGAGTTTAAAATGCGATAGTAAAAAGCATTTGTCGCTTCTTTGTCACTTTCTCTAAAGCTTAACTAAATGAGGAAGCAATCAACTTTAAAGAGATAATGATGATGATGAAGATGATGATGATGATGATGACAATGATGATGACTGTGATGATGAAGCACAAGATCATCGAACAAATAGGTATGTACTCATAGGTAGGTATTTAATAATAGAGGGTGTACGATACGCTGTAAGGATTGACCAACAAAAATGTGGGAAAGAGATGCCAGACACGACTGGACGTAAACACAATAACCCAAACACCTATTAAGCTTAAGTACCATCCAAAATTCTTGGGCTCTCTGTATTGCAATGATGTATTGAAACCGTTTGTCTCACCCTTACTACAGAATATACCTACATTTATACCCAATAGTACTAACAGTAAAGAATATTCATTTCATATAGACACATTTAAATCGCAGCTCTAGTAACCATGCCATAAGGTATAATTTAAGTTGCATAGTCCTGACTACAACCACTTTACACATTTCTCATTTACTATTAAATAAAATTACGCTATGTCGCGTAGTACAACGTAACGCGTACCCTCTATCTTCTGTAGTAAGGTTGAACTTCAATCGTCTTGCATAGACTAAAAGTAAGGCAAAAGTTTAAAAAGTATTATAGACAACGAAGCCTGTACTTCTGCAAGAAATATTCGGAAACATTTTCATCTGATGACTTCTGGGGCCTTACCACAAACTAATACAAAACCATCATGGTTCGTGACAGTAATGATTCAAGGTAACAATAATATTGTTCGAATTCGTACCACGAACTTATAAAGTATTCCTGCCTGAGAACGAGACGTCTACATTTTTATATGTATAGCGCTATCACTGTTGCGCGTCAGTGTCAACATGAAGTATTTGAGTGAACGATTTAACGTGACGTCATCAAAACTTCTCTGCGTCAACAACATTACAGGATTCTTACTTTTATGTCATTTTTCAAAGTATGATTGAAGTAATAATGCTTTAGAGGTTGTGGTAAGCCTCCTGAGCTATTTTCTTATAAAAATCGTTTGACAGTTAAGTTTTTCGTGTTCGTATTATGTTCCATGGCTCAGACTACATGCCTTCAGATTACAAATAAACGACCGTCCTATAATATGGTTCCCTGAACAAATACGTTTTGTGGGCTGTGTTGTGATTGCTAAGGATTACTGTAAATAGACGTTTTTGTTAGATTTCATTTATATAGTTGTTGATATTATCCGAAACGCTTCTTGTAAATATTTTGCTTATGAAACCATACCAATAGGTTGTTTCGAATAGATACAATTACCTATCTGGCAAACACTATACGTACTTAGCGGCAGTTCAAAGCAATAAACGCTAGGATATAGAATTATAAAGCTTGGGTTGATGAGCCTTACTCTGACTTCAAAATTTCAATGCTCTGTGGAGATAAGATTCGTATCCCAACTGTTGAAACATATTGGACTGATGACGAAGCTTTTCCATTCTAGTACAGTTCTTCCCTACCCTCGCACATCATCATCATCACCACCACCACCACCACCACCACTACCACCCTCATCATCATCCTCATCATCATCGTAATCCTCATCATCATCACCATCATCATCGTCATCATCATCATCCTCATCATCATCAGACTTAAGCTGTCCACTGCTAAACGTAGGCCTTTTCATAGAGCAACTTGCTTCCTGCATTCATCGGCGAAGGCTCTTCCCCTTTTTTCAATAATAGAAATGATTTTACCTTTTCACATTTTTCTGTCTTGACAATAATATAAACTTTAGATAGTACATACTTAGACTTAGAAATAGGGCAAATTCTATGAGTTAGTAATAAAGACGTAAGAAAGAAAGGGCAGCATTGACTCATTAGAGCCTAAAAAAGTATACCTAAAATACACTGTGACAGAGTTGAGGAGTAAGACCCTAAACAAAAAAAATTAAGGCCAAACAAGATGTTGTTTTTTGTTTTAATTCCACGCCAGACCTTTAGCCGAATGTAAAATGAATAAATCAATACTAAATAAATAACGATCACATACATAGATCCTGGACCCTAACTAGTATTCCCTGTATCTAGGGACCCAGGAACTATGAGGACCATGCTCCCACAACACCCAGACACAGAACAAGTATTTGCGTTTTTTTTCCTGTACTTGTCCTGTCGCGGGAATCAAATCCGCCGCTCCAGGTTATAAGCCGACCTGCTCAACCACCACACCACGGAGGCTGAATAAAAATATTTTATAACCTTTGCATTAAAATGAGAGGAATGAAATTGAAGGGCAAATGCAGAACTAATCTAATTAATTAATGTTATGACGGCAAAGTTACAGTTTACTTTGCAAGCGATTATTCACGACTCACAACCAAACATAACGAAGCTATTTGCATAAATCGTTTCACCCAGTTGGATTAGTTGATCAATATTCATTTATATTTTATTTAAGGCTATTACTTACTTACCTAAAATTATTAAGGTTTGTGAGCGTTCCTTTTATTACAATACAATTCAACTAAACTAATTCCAACTATTACAAACTACTACGAACTATTTTATCCAATTCTAATCTTCTTGTGTAAGCAAATTAAAGATAAAACATTATGTTTATCTGAAAGTTATGATATTTGCTTGCACTTTGCTGGTTAAAATCAACTACAAATATGTTACGCTTGCTAGTTTGCTTACCCTAATGACGTGATAAGTACCTCACCTGAAAAAGAAAACAGTAAAGTGAGAAAATACCAATTTTCCACTTAAAAATGTGTGCTTACGTCGTTCGCCTGACGTTAAGTGTCACGGTTGCTCATAGCAGATGCAGTATCATTCGGAACTCTAACACTGGAATTCATAGTCAAGGTAGAGGCTCCTCTAGGGGATGATTCAGGTGCTGTGTGGTGAAGTCTAGTTTTATGCATTTCATCATTTCATAAACAAAATTAAGTAGCCCCCGATCAGACGATTCTGACTATGTCAAAGGACACTATGAAAGTGAAAGAAAAATGATTCAACATTCAACCTCTATGTGAAAGTTTAATGATAGATTTTGAAGCCTCATAGTCATGGGATGAACAACACTCCATGACAATGAATACAACTGTTAATTATTTCTAATTGATTTAGCAGTGAGAATAACGAAGTTAGATTCATAAATCATCGCCGTTTGAAATAAATCGTAGCGTCTTTGTCATCATCTATTTCTGCAGACGCGCACGAAACTCCTCAATGCAATGACCTCGCTCGTCTCACTACATTGAAAATGTAAACACGACTACGAATAGGTCTTTCCCGCGAATTCACTTATTATAAAACTTCCAGTTTTGTCACATCGTTTTCTATTTTTTTTACCTAACTCTATGAGGAATACCAAAACCAATATAATAACAAAATTTTGTCCATGGTAACCTAATAGGCGTCGATGGACCAAGCCAAGATCAATGTCACGGGATACCATACTTCAGTTGGTCATCATCATTATCAACAGCCTGAAGATGTCTACTGCTGAACCACCTCCCCCAGTGAGCGCCACATTGAGCAGCTGCTTGCTTCCTGCATCCATCGGCTCCCCGCGGCTTTCACCAGATCGTCGGTTCACCTAGTGGACCGGCCTATGCTGCGTGTTCCAGTTCGTGGTTGCTACTCAAGAACCTTTCTTCCCTATCAGTTCTACGATATTTGCCATGTAGATTTTACACATCCGCGGTCCAGCTGCAAAAATCTAAGTAAGATCTACCAATCAATACAGTAGGCAACGAAACTACCCGCACAAAATACCCAATCTAATTTTGGCTTGTAACAGTGCTAAAAATAGCCAATCTGCAGTATGTTATTTGACTTTTAACTTTAGTTTAACAAAGACGAAGTAATAGAGATGATAATTAGTATATCAAGTTCATATCTAAACACATATTTCCCTATTATCTCATAGAGGAATAATTATACTATCTAATTATCTTACAAAATCGGATAACATACGGATTATTTAAACATGTAAAAGCAAATCTAGTTCTACGCTAACAATGATATAAATTATTGTTTGCAGTAGTACTCTTCAGACACTTCGTTTCTTTCAGTTTGCTTAAATCAAATGTCTAGAAGACGGATCGGGGAGGAAATGCAGCGAAATTCTTGGCGCGACGCCATGAGAAGTGTGGGTTGGAATTACGTTATCTGTATATATTACGCAGCAATAATAGATGCTTATCTGAATAATATTAGACAAAGTATTATCTATTATATATTTTTTTGTGATAGAGTCTGCGCCGAGCTCAATGGCGGCTGTGATGTCAGCGCAAAACGCTGTACAGTAACAAAATTTAGATGTGCGCGGGAAGAGGTTGGCGGTGAGCGCAGTGATACGGAGGGCTTGCAGTGCACTTCACAGCCGCGTTTGGCGCGGACTGTAGCTACATACCAGTTTTTGCTTTTTATAGACACTGCAGTACAATCACAGATAACTATATTAGTCAAAAGAACTACAATCACTCACTGTAGGCATTTGTTTATAAAAATCACAGAATTCGCCCTATTTATCAGTCTATATGATAACAATAATATTTACACGGTTACACGGACGCTATTGGAGTTCATTGTGTTTTGTTTGTTTCCACACCTTTACATTCATATTAGATACTGGGCAAATAAAACTTTGTCGCAATATCACAGTCTACTCAATATGATGTCTCATGATAACGTGCGCTGCGCAGTGCATCGTCACGCAAAACTTTAGTAGGTACTTTTTTTATGTAATGTAATGAGTGAAAAACAAGCAGGCAGCCCACCTGATGGTAAGTGGTCACCGCCGCCTATGGACATCTGCAACACCAAGGCATTGCCGGTGCGTTGCTTACCCTTAGAGAGGACTCTTTTAACACTTTTCTTAAAGCTCCCCATGCTGTATTTATGCGTAATACTTAGTGTTTCGAGTGAAAATGTAACTGTTATGGGCGGTCCGGTCCTATCGCTTAACATCAGGCAAAGGGCCAGCTCGTCAGGTCAATGAATAACTTAAAAATGTTAATTAATTCTCGCTTAGATATAAACAAAAAAATTTATGAATGCTGGCTAGTAATGAAATAATTTAAAAACATATAATTTGTTTGTCTGCAGCGTCACCAACATATTCCTGGTGAACCTGTCCGTGGCTGATCTCCTGGTGACCCTGTTCTGCATGCCGGTCCAGATCGCCAAGTCGGTCACGCTGCTCTGGTACTTCGGAGAGGTCATGTGTAAGGCTGTCAACTTCTTACAAGGTCAGTATTTGCATTTATTTTACCATCATCGTCATCAACAGCCTGAAGACGTCTACTACTGAACATAGGCTTGCCCCAAAGAGGGCTATTCTGAGCGACTACTTGCCTCCTGCTTCCACCAGTTTTCACCAGATCGTCGGTCCACCTACTCACTTTACATGTACCTACTTCTATTTGGCTTGTTTTTATACTCCCGCCCCCACCATGTGGACTGACGATCTGATGGAAC
Source organism: Ennomos erosarius (assembly GCA_963580505.1). Taxonomy (NCBI): domain Eukaryota; kingdom Metazoa; phylum Arthropoda; class Insecta; order Lepidoptera; family Geometridae; genus Ennomos; species Ennomos erosarius. The sequence continues at coordinate 940,339 of OY756983.1, read as the reverse complement.
CGATGAATGCAGGAAGGAAGCAGCCGCTCAAACTGGCGCTCTGTGGGGGAGGCCTAGGTTCCGCAGTGAACGTCTTTAGGCTGGCGATGATATTGTTGACTAGCTATACCTGTGGGGTGGTCATGAAACTTTGATGCAATGCAAACGCTTGATCCATGATTTGAAAGTTAGGTGATCCGGTATACTTAGAATAAATTCTTGTTTCAGTTTTTATAGGTTCTCGATTATGAGAACCTACAATTCATCCCGGATTCATCAAACAGTGCTTCCGCACGGTCCAGTAAAACCTTTAAGCCTAAGTGCCCTGAAAGCTTCGATCGACATCGATGTGAAGATTGCTTTATAACAGGCTTAGGTAGACATGCAGTAGTAGTTATAACTGGCTGAATAGGACCTTAAGTGTGTGGTTTCAAGGTTTGAGTTGCATTAACATCCAAAATGTCTACTGCTAGACAATTTTGTGTGTGGCTCGTATTAGAAGATTTAGAGTAGGTACTAGTAAAGACCAACAGCCTACAACCTATCCTTATGCCAATCACTATGATGGATGGATATAGGAAAGACTTAGAATGTAGTCTATGATATAGGGTGAATGGACTCTACAGTAGATTATATTATTTATTTTTTTAAGCATGGTTTATAGGGTTCCGTACTCAAATGGTATATAAACGGACCCTATTACTAAGGCTCCGCTGTCCGTCCGTCATCCGTCTGTCAGTAGGCTGTATCTCACGAACCGTGATAGTTAGACACATGGAGCTAATAAAAACAGAAGGAGGGAATCCCGTCTGATCCGAAACTGAAGCACCCTTAGGAAGCCGGAACGCTTCGTACGTACGAGCAGGGCACGCACACACTCACATCATTGGCAGCCGGTTGGCACACTTTCATCTGACACACATATGTAATATGTCCGCCATTTTGGGCTTCAGTTCCATGTCAATCAAAACTCAATCCTTCTTTTTTTTATTTCATCCATGGTCAGACAGTTAAAATTTTTACAGAATGTATTTCTGTTGCCGCTATAACGCTAAAACAATACATTATATTGCGCCGGTTATATTTTGATTAATTGAATCTACAAGGCATAAAATTTTCCTATTACAGATATATTTTATGTTAAGTCTTAAATATAATTTTGGTAACCATTTCTGAGACGACCGAAAGCGTATTCGATATTATTTCTCCAGGGAACAGTGGAAGATGCTTTTCAGATATTTCAGTCAAATTTTCCGGGTTAGTTGTAACGTAGGTTGAATATCGATTTACCACCTTATGCTATTGCAATAAAGTTCAAATAAAATTTAAAAGCATGTCTCTAATGACCTGACTGAATGTTTAGATTAATTGGAAGCTTTTTGATTGAAAAATCTCAAATTTCAAATGTCCCTTCGGTACAATTTGTCAATTAGGCAAATTTTTCCAATATTTCTTTTTCAACTTTAGTAAAGACAAAGGCGAGTTATTTTTAGAAAAAAATCTCATATCTGAAATAACTAATAAAGATCCCTTATAAAGTTCATAACGCACAAATCAATTGTTTAGAAAGGTCTTATTATATTATCGCGCTGAACATATTTTTATTTACCTCGACGTTTCGAACAAGTCGTATTTAACACGGTTACGTCCTTTACAAATAAATCTATTCAAAATGCGAGAGAATAAGGAATATTAGAGGCCATCATTAAATAATGTTTTAAACCATTTTCGTATGTCTGATAGTTTGCTTCAGTGTGACTACAGTAAACAAAACCTTAGTTAACTAATAAAAGTTGTAATGACAATACATTTTTATTAAAAAAAGGCCGAAAAGGTTTTAGGTCTAAAGTGAACCGGTATATCCTAGGTAAGCATGCTCCATCGTCGACCGCGGCGTCACTTACTATATGGTGAGACCGTGGGCAAATGTTAGCCTGATAAAAAAAAATATGTGACTAAAGCTATTCAAAAGTTGTATAGCTTTTAGGAACGTTGGAATGATTTTTAAGTAGTAGATTATAACATGGGTCCCTCTTATACTTAAGCATTTTTTAAGTCCGTCTACAAGAATCCATTTCAAGAGTCACTTAGCGAAGTATGTATTCATTCACGAAGATACATTCATAGAGATAAGGTTCCAAAGTGAGGTCAAGCCTTACAGACAAGTTAATTGCTATTCTAAACTTAATAGCACTGTAAACTGCCTTATACTTCAAGCTAAGTACAAACTCGACTCAATTACTGTAATTACAGCTGTTAACGCTTTTCAAGCTCGCCTCTTGGTTGATCTAGTTTCTTCAACATTATGGTTTTTGGGACATGGAAAATTCTTTTTAGATATTTTATCGCAGTTTTGTCCTATTCAAAGGCTACAGCGTAATAGCTATGGCATATGGTACAAAGATAATGATTTCCTCAGAGGGTGAGCTGAAGATATTTTCTTTTTCTGTTTTTCTCTTTTATGTTAGGCTCTAGATGTGCCTATCATGAATTATACACAATAAAAAAAATAAAAGATACAAGCCAAAAAAACTGTGACTTGTCTTTACTGTGTAGTGAGATTGCACGTGTATTTTTTTTGAGGCTTTGTCTAAAACCCTCCATGAATCGCCGTGGGAGAGGGGGGTTAAAAAGTTGATAAAAATGAAACAAAAGGGACCTATGTTAGTGGAAAAGACAACCTATTATTTCACATTAAAGCTTGTTATTTGTGGCAACACATGGTGCGGTGAACTCCAAGGAAACAACGATTTTCAGGAACAAATAAATATATAATTGAAATGGTAAAAATACATAATGGTAAAACAAACTAAACTATAACATAACGCGGTAGCGGTGGAGAGACGACTGCGGAGGCCAAAGCGGCGCGGATGCCGCGTGGAACTATTTCAGCCGCGTTAGCATTCTGTGCCCCTACACTATTAATCATCATCATCATCATCATCATTAACAGCCTGAAGACGTCCACTGCTGAACATAGGCCTCCCCCAGGGAGCGCCACTTAGAGCGGCTGCTCGCCTCCTGCATCCATCGGCTCCCCGCGGCTTTCACCAGGTCGTCGGTCCACCTAGTGGGGGGCCGGCCTACGCTGCGTCTTCCAGTTCGTGGTCGCCACTCGAGAACCTTTCTTCCCCATCGGTTGTCAGTTCTACGAGCGATGTGGCCTGCCCATTGCCATTTCAACTTGCCAATCCTAAGAGCTACATCGGTCACTTTAGTTCTCCTGCGGATCTCCTCATTTCGGATCCTATCTCGCAGGGAAACACCGAGCATTGCTCTCTCCATAGCTCGTTGCGCGACTTTGAGCTTAGTAATGAGGCCAACAGTTAGAGACCACGTCTCAGTTCCATAAGTCATCACTGGCAACACACATTTATTGAAAACTTTTGTTTACACTATTAATACCTAAGCACATATAAGCATATATTATAAACTAGCTACTACCCGCGGCGTTGCCACGCGTGGACTACATTATATATGGCTATTACGCTAATTATTATCCTTGATATTCCTGGACCAATTTTGATGAAATCTCCACTCATGTCTACTTAAATATAGAATTTTTGATGATATTTCGATAAGTATCATCGAACTCATGATTAATTAAAACCTATATTAAATTAAAATCCAGGCTTTCAAAACATTTTTACAATAGGGCAAAGTCTAGCAAAGATACCAACCGCTAACGTTAACGCCAAATACTAACTCCAAAATGTACTGAAATGACGTTTCGGAAATCGCTAACTTTTCCGTAGCGAATGTCATTTCGATACATTTTTGGAGTTAGCGTGAGGCGTTAGCGTTAGTGATTGTGATCTTTGCTAGACCCCCAGGGCATTTTACATAACATGTTTCGTACACAGATTAGAGAAAAAATCTACTTCGTATCATTCCAAAGAGTATTATTATACTTCTGTATCATTCAAAGAGTATATAATTTATACGTAACGTAAGAGTATCATTGGCCCACTGCATTAGCCTATGGTGGTAATAGTATGCATTGGCCCTCAGACCTGTGGGCCAAACATAAACGTCATGTAATGCCAAAAATAGGCGTAGCAAGGGTCAAGATTATACTCCCAAGGGTAAAGCTCTAACTATCACGGTTCATGAGATACAGCCTGGTGACAGATAGACAGACAGCCTTACAGACGTCGTCAGTCCGTTTTGGGTACGGAACCCTATTACTAAGGCTTCGCTGTCCGTCTGTCCGTCTGTCACCATCAGGCTGTATCTCATGAACCGTGATAGTTAGACAGCTGAAATCTTCACAGATGATATATTTTTGTTGCCGCTATTACAAAAAATACAGAATAAAATAAGTATTTAACCCCTTAAATACTTATTTTATTCTGTATTTTAGTATTTTTTCTCTCTCATACATCAAACGTTTTTTTGCTAGTTTTTATAGATAATGATACGGAACCCTTCGTGCGCGAGCCCAACTCGCACTTGGCCGGTTATTTCTCTAATCTGCGGGCACTAAGTATAATTAACATGTTTGTATCTTGAATGCAATCGATTCATACTACTTACATATTATTTGATGGTATATCTATTTTACTCCAAAAACCCCAAACAACCTGCAAGGGCTTAAATAGAAAAACTAATAATGGTTAATCAAATCTAATAAATTGTGAAATTTCATTCCACTGTTTAATGCATATTACTACCGAAATTAACTTCTATTACTCTTTGTTCATGGCCTTACACACGTTTTTTTTCTTTAATTTGTGCCTCCAGATGGACTTTACGTGAAACATGTGAAATATTCAATAACAACACGACGAAAAATTACTATACTTAACACTGGCTAAATACGCCATGTGTGGAGCCATAATACAACATAAAAAAAATTACTGTGACACAAACTAACCGTCAGTAGCCAAAAAAAATTCACCATGAAGCGGCCATGTTGTATAAAATTCCGTCCGGTTTCGTAATGATATTTAATAATTTTGACCAAATTTTTTTAATGATATTTGTATTTTAATATATCCTATGTTGTGCGCTGGTTATTTCTAAGCATATTAGTGCAACCCGCATGAAAATCAGTTCAGTATCTAGGGATTTGTTCAATAACAAACAAACAAACAAACAAATAGCTACAAATTATTGTCCCTAGATGGCGTTAGATACGATAAATTAGAAAATGTATGGAGAAGGGTAAAAAGCCTTGTAGTCCTGCATCGCGGTTACGATATTTTTTGAACAATAGAACCTATGGGATAAATTAGATTTGACATCATTATGTGTGTGTTCCGTAGCGCATCAGAATTACACATTTATTATATGTAGGGATAATAATTTTGACTTGTTTAAGTGCTAAAATTTTTTTTTAATAAGAATGAATGATTTTACGAGGTAGTCGTTCACCTAATGTTAAGCGACACGGCCGCCCATAAATAAAATAAATAAATAAATATGTGTGGACATTTCACACAGCGCCATCTAGCCCCAAACTAAGCATAGCTTGTACTATGGGAACCAGATAACTGATATAATACTTATATACTTTTTTTTTGTTTGTAAATACATACATAGAATACAATATAACACCCAGACGCAGAACAAACATCTATGTTCATCACACAAATATTTGTCCTGTGTGGGAATCGAACCCACGGCCCTCAGTTCAGAAAGCAGGGATACTACCAACTGAGCTATCGGGCCCGGCGCCGACGCCCGTCGGGCGTCATAACAGTTGCAGTGTCATTCGGAAATTTATGATAATAAAGTTTCGTGTGACACTGCACTGCGCACGTCATTATAAGATACACACACACACACAGTCTAGCAATCAGATTACCTAAAAAAAAGGTAGAGCGTAAGCTAAATAGCCTATTTGTATAACATCATTTGACTTTAGCTTTACAGCCAAATAATATTAATACAAATAGTCTGTTTTAGCCTAGAGCTTACGCTCTACCTACATGTTGCATCAAATTTTGTTTTCATAAGGGTATAAGCCAAATTGGAATCGTTATCGTTCTGGCCCGGTTTCACAGTAGCAACGATTGAGTCAACCTAAAACAATTTCCTGGCAAATCATTTTTATTATTAGTACAGAGTCCCTTACCTTTATGAAATCGTTGGCAACAGCTTGTTTCTATACCGTATCGCATAAAACTAGGATTTATTTTACAGCTAGCCTTGAAGGAGCGGGAACGTACGATATAAACCTTTTAGTGCCCACTACTGTAATATATTGATGTTTTGTTTCTTCAATTCCACTCGCATCAAGCCGTAGTAGCCCATTAAAGAGTTACGTTCTTAAAATGAAGATTTATTATACTCTGTAAATTAGTTTGACGTTTGAGGAGAACTTCACGTTTTTAGACGTTCAAAAGTGATTTATTAGATTCATTCCAAGTCTTTGGATTTGATTTAATTCCTGATAGGTATTGTACTGTAACGTCTCACAGACTGGTGAAACCTCAACCGTGGGTTGGTTCAGGAGCATTTTAAAAGTGACCAAGGTTCTGCAAATCCTGATCTTCAAACAGTTTTAAAATGAAAAAAGAAAAGAAAAAGAATGGTAGATACTTAAGTCGGCTAGGTGCTTACAACACTCACTAAAAAATAAGAAAAATGTTCCAAAAACGCGAGTGCTTGTTTGATTGTTTGTAGCTTATAAATATAGAAGCACAAAGTTAAAAGATATAGAAGGTCTACGTTAAACTATTGGGGCTCCTCCTCCTTTTTTATTATTGCTTGATAGGCTTGCACTTCTTGTACTGCACATGTATACAGCCTTTACCTATGTAATACATAGGTATGTACCTAACGGTGATGTCACTTAGCAATATTTCCTTTTCTTTGTTTAATCGAACTTGGTTACGGTGTACAAGTACATTATGTTGGTAATCATACTATTATAATAAATAAATTTTAATAACAAAATAACCATGCTGGTTGGTTGGTCGGTTGGTCGGTCGGTCAGTTGGTTGGTCAATCGCTCGCGTAAGGCAATCTTAAATAAATTCAAACGAGTACGACACGAGAGTGTCGTGTGCTTTGGTCAGAACTGGCTCATTCCACCCCACTGTGATCAAGCGTCCTTTAGTCTGTACGAGCAGACTTTCTGTGTTTATTTATTTTGTGATATAGCTAAACAATACAGAAAATGTTTTCTTTATATTTGGCGTGTTTGTCGTTATCTCTACGGCTAACTGAAAGGGGGTCTCTATGGCCTATCAAGTGTGCACGTAAGTTCTTGTTAGATAATGTTTTCAAGCAAATAGTTGCTCCACTATACAATAAAGTTTATATTAAATCCCACGGCGAACTGATGACACGCGGTCACAAGCGCCTTCGGGCCAGCTTGGCTCCGTGCCGAGATAACGAGTCAACACAGACTCCCAGATACATTTCAAATAAGCCTTCCGATGCCGCAGGTCACGAGGATAACCAGTGCGAAATACTTCAGCTAAAATGTACTGGATATTACGTATAGAATATTTGATAAGATACATTTTATTTGTATCTTATTTTTGTCATGTAGGTAAGTAGTCAGCCATGTTTCAGGATTTTGAGGCCACCCAAAGCACTTGACATATATTAACGACTTTTGCGTTGGCGTAGGACGGTGGACCGAAGACCTGGTCAGAGTCGCGAGGGGCCAATGGATGCAGGAGGTAACCACTTAAAGTGGCGCTCTTTGGGGAAGGCCTAATCTTCAGCAGTGGACGTCTTCAAGCTGATGATGATGATGAATGGGTATTGTCTTACAAGAACGACGATAGGACTGATGAAGGCTATTTTATCACATATCACATCAATAGCCAGAAGACGTCCACTGCTATCGCAGGCCTCCCCCATAAACGCCACTTTGGAGGCTTATCATTCTGGTTTGCTATAATAACAGGAGGTAGGAGGCTTGGTGATAGCAGAAGATTATAATGTCCCGAAGAAAAGAACATAATTTCATTAAAAATCAAGCTTTTTTTTCTGGGGCCGTGCTCTCTGTTAATTTATCATTTATTTATTTTTTTATTTCATTGAACAATTATCATACACCAGAGGACAATTAAATACTTAACCTATTTTTGTTTGTTTTTTTTTTGTTTTTATTATATTTTGGATTTCAATTTGTGCATACGCCGCGAGCAAGCTGCGCCCGTTCACGAGCTTGACGCATGCGCCAGCCATCGCCCTCCTCAAGCATTTTGGAGGGAAGACGACAACCCGACGCACGACGCCGCCGCAAGAAGAAGCTTTTTAGTGAGCGTGAGCAAAATTATCATTTACATTCTAGTACTATTTTGTTCATACGAGCGAGATTGACAGGCTCTTTTGAGTCCGTCAATGATCCCGCCCGTACATGTCGTTGTTAATCCGCCTTCTCCTCCCGGAGGACTTCAAGCATAATCAAGCTTTAGCAGGTACTAAATCTATTTTTCAACGTGATAATTAGCATAGTCCTTGTCGCAGAGACGAGTATTGAATTCAGGTTTTTATCGACTGTTCTAGCAAAACGAAGTTAAGAAAATTGAGGTATTTTCTTTGAATATCAATGAGACCAATTTCATTTCACTGTCTGTTCTTTAGTATTATTAGTGACAAGAAACCTCTAGGCGTTCAAGGATGAGCGTAACGTAATATTGTATCTCTAGGTTTATAATTGTATTTTATGTTTTTTAGTGTTTTTGTTGTCTCGCACGCAGGTTTGATGAATTCCAGCCTCCCGAACAAGCCGGTTTCCGAAAAGGCTTTAGCACCATAGACCACATCCATACGCTACGCCAGATTATACAGAAGACCGAAGAGTATAATCGGCCGCTATGCCTAGCGTTTGTGGACTATGAGAAAGCCTTCGATTCAATCGAGACTTGGACGGTGCTGCAGTCCTTACAGCGATGCCAAATTGACTATAGGTATATCGAAGTGTTGAAGTGTTTGTACAGTAAGGCCACTATGTCAGCCCGACTACAAGACCAGAGTACGGAACAGATCCCATTGCAGAGAGGCGTGAGACAGGGAGACGTTATTTCTCCGAAACTGTTCACAAACGCATTGGAGGATGTTTTCAAGCTCTTGGAGTGGAAAAGATGTGGCATCAACATAAATGGCGACTATATCACTAACCTTCGTTTTGCCGATGATACAGTCATAATGGCGGAGTCGCTCGATGATCTCAGCACCATGCTCAACGACCTCAGTAGAGTCTCCCGACAGGTTGGTCTTAAGATGAACATGGACAAGACGAAAATCATGTCAAATGCCCATGTTCCACCTATACCGGTAATTGTTGGGAACGATACTCTCGAAGTTGTCGACAAATACGTCTATCTAGGGCAGACTGTCCAATTGGGTAGGTCCAACTTCGACAAAGAGGTCGCCCGAAGAATCCAACTCGGCTGGGCAGCGTTCGGGAAGCTTCGACCTATCTTTTCGTCCAAAATACCACAAAGCCTGAAAACAAAAGTTTTCAATCAATGTGTGTTGCCAGTGATGACTTATGGAACTGAGACGTGGTCTCTAACTGTTGGCCTCATTACTAAGCTCAAAGTCGCGCAACGAGCTATGGAGAGAGCAATGCTCGGTGTTTCCCTGCGAGATAGGATCCGAAATGAGGAGATCCGCAGGAGAACTAAAGTGACCGATGTAGCTCTTAGGATTGGCAAGTTGAAATGGCAATGGGCAGGCCACATCGCTCGTAGAACTGACAACCGATGGGGAAGAAAGGTTCTCGAGTGGCGACCACGAACTGGAAGACGCAGCGTAGGCCGGCCCCCCACTAGGTGGACCGACGACCTGGTGAAAGCCACGGGGAGCCGATGGATGCAGGAGGCGAGCAGCCGCTCTAAGTGGCGCTCCCTGGGGGAGGCCTATGTTCAGCAGTGGACGTCTTCAGGCTGTTAATGATGATGATGATGATGATGATGTTTTTTAGTGCCAATTTATTGAATTAATTTGAATATTTTCACTAAATACATAAGTTGCGTTATCTATCGAATCTTTATGTACGTTGTCCTGGGTGTTCAAACAAAACCGATATCATCATCAACAGCCTGAAGATGTCCACTGCTGAACATAGGCTCCCCAGAGAGTGCCACTTTGAGTGGCTGCTCGCCTCCTGCACCCATCGGCTCCCCGCGGCTTTTACCAGATCGTCGGTCTACCTACTAGGGAGCTGGCCAACGCTACGTCTTCCACAATTTACCACTAAAGAACCTTCATCTCCATCGGTTGTCAGTACTACGAGCGATGTGGCCTTTGCCATTTCAACTTACTAATTTTAAGAGCTATATCGGTCACTTTAGTTCTCCTGCGGATCGCCTCATTTCAGATCTTATCTCGCAGGGAACCACAAAAACCAGTCATCATCATCATCATCATCATCATTAGCCCGTAGATGTCCACTGCTGAACATAGGCCTTCCCCAGAGAGCGCTACTTTGAGCAGCTGCTCGCCTCTTGCATCCATCGGCTCCCCGCGTTTTTCACCAGGACAGCAGCAGAAGCAGAAGGACTAAAGTGACCGATACAGCCCTTAAAATTAGCAAGTTGAAATGGCAATGGGCAAAAACCAGTATATATCTACAAATAAATACAAACATATAAAAAATAACAATATCTGGTTGTTAACCCTAAATCAGCAATTCAATATTTTGTCTCACTTTACATAACTCTGTTGGCACCCTGAACCATAAGTTTTCCAATATAACTACGAAAATGCGTGGAATGTGTTGGATTTCCAAGTGTAGGCATGCAGAAAATACGCCCGCGATTTCACCCGCTTTTCTTTAAGATTCTTGCAAACTTTGCAAGTACTGGGGTCACCACAACGTCTTATAGCATTATTACTTCAATCATACTTTGAAAATGACATAAAAGTAAGAAAATTGTAATGTTGTTGACGCAGAGCAGTTTTGATGACGTCACGTTAAATCATTCACTCAAATACAACTATCATGTCATACCGTCAATCATGTTGACACCGACGTGCAACAGTTACAGTGATAACGCTATATAAAAGTGTAGACGTCTCGTTCTCGCGCTGGAATACTTTATAAGTTCATGGTACAAATTCGAGCAATTTGATTGTAACCTTGAAGCATTACTGTCACGAACCGTGATGGTTTTGTATTAGTTAGTGGTAGGGCTGTTGATAATAACCTCCGTATTTTCAAACTCATTTATTTTAAGCATGTTAACTTAAATTACGTATTTTAAGCTGATTTCGACGTGTAAAAGTGCTTAAGTTAGTTTATTTGCAACAAGTTATTTGACTGTACCACTTCGCTCGTAGAACTGACAACCGATGGGGAAGAAAGGTTCTCGAGTGGCGACCACGAACTGGAAGACGCAGCGTAGGCCGGCCCCCCACTAGGTGGACCGACGACCTGGTGAAAGCCGCGGGGAGCCGATGGCTCGATGGATGCAGGAGGCGAGCAGCCGCTCTGAGTGGCGCTCCCGGGGGGCGGCCTATGTTGAGCAGTGGACGTCTTCAGGCTGTTGATGATGATGATGATGATGATGATTTGACTGTAACTTATGGGCCCTTCTAGCGGGAGAAAATATAATTACTCTCTATTACTTTTTTAGTTTGGCGCTATGATACAATTTATATTTCGTCAAAATCAAATAGAACCTGCCCAATCAGCAAAATAGCTCCAATCAGCCCACAACTTTACAGTACATTAACAATAACAAATATACCTAACTGTTCAAATGAAATCTTCAAAGAAATTAGAACCAAGTTTTAATTTGTTTCCACTGGAAACTAATAACAGTACTTGATTTCTCAACAACGCTTATTTTGTTAACTGTTTCGTGTGATGAATCATGATTTTATTAGTTTAGTTCATCAATTTTGGATTTATTTATTGGAGTTTTGGTTGTAAGTACATCGGTGTTTGGTATATTAGCATTATTTACCAGGAAATAAGTCTTCAGTGTTATTAAAAGTATCTATTGGGTATTTTAAACAATAGTATTCGTTATAGATAATTAATTATTCATCACAAGGGCATCCCAACTACCAGGACATGCTTACCACGAATGAAACTAGATGGCGTTATAGCCTAGCAAGCACACATAGCACAGGCGCGCTGGTGTGCTGGAACACCTATTTTAAAGTATTGGCATTTGTTTTAGTACCTACGATTTAGTTCCGTTCACTTCCTTCTTCCCTTGGACAGGCTTAGGCGTAAAACTAATCAACCCGTGCGAAGCTGGGGCGAGTCAGCTGGTATTAAAGTAATCATCATCATGCATCTTCCAGTTCGTGGTCGCCACTCGAGAACCTTTCTTCCCCATCGGTTGTCAGTTCTACGAGCAATGTGGCCTGCCCACTGCCATTTCAATTTGATAATCCTAAGAGCTACATTGGTCACTTTAGTTCTCCTGCGGATCTCCTCATTTCGGATCTTATCTCGCAGGGAAACACCGAGCATTGCTCTCTCCGTAGCTCGTTGCGCGACTCTAAGCTTAGTAATGAGGCCAACAGTTAGAGACCACTTCTCAGTTCCATAAGTCATCACTGGCAACACATATTGATTGAAAACTTTTGTTTTCAGGCTTTGTACGAAAAGATAGGTCGAAGCTAAAAGTAATATCACTTACTAATCCATTTAGTTTTGTAACTATAGTCAGATTAAACTCATAATAAACAAGCAAGCTTGATTGAACTGGCGTAAACCCAACTAATCTGCAGTTTAAACATAAACTAGTTGCGGATGTTCCGGCCGAAAACAAACAACGATTACATGAATACACACCACTGTGCACTCTCACAGAATAAATGATAGTAATATAGTATAGAAGCCTCACTCTGCAAATATGTTTATGCAAATAACAACTCTTGCTGCTACGATATAAAGTGCAATGTAGCTCGCACAACGCATCGAGTAACCGCAGCCATTCTGGCAGGGTCAGTGGTATGCCCTGCCCAGACAGCATGATGCGCTCCGCGAGAAAAATTCTCGTGAGTTTCCGTCTGGTGACAAGACTATGGTAGCGTCTATGTGTGTCTCACTTTAACAGCGAGGACAAGTTTTCTCGTGATGCGCATTCTAGGGCATCTAGAGTAGGCCCGCGCAATGGAATAGTGACTGATTATAAAGATGTGGTAGTAAAGTTGTGGGTTCCGGACTCCGGACCCAATGGGTATAAAGGCGACCCTATTACTGACCCTCTGGTTGTTGGTCTGTTTGTTTGTCTATCCCAACTATAAAGCTATATTATCTCTTGAACGTGATTGGGTAGCGGGGTGAAATTTTCACAGAATATTGGACAGCCTCCGTGGTGTGGTGGTTGAGCAGGTCGGCTCATAACCCGGAGGTGGCGGGTTCGATTCCCGCGACAGGATAAGTATTTGTACCCGAAAAAAAAAAGCGCAAATACTTGTTCTGTGCCTGGGTGTTGTGGGACCATGGTCCTCATAGTTCCTGGGTCCCTAGATACAGGGAATCCTAGTTAGGGTCCAGGATCTATGTATGTGATCGTTGGGCATTATTTATTTATAAAAAAAAATGTGTTATTATGGCAGATTACCTAAAAGATAATAAATATTTGTATAAATAAGACAACCACAGATATTGAAGACTCCTATTTTTATCCTTTTCGGTAACGAACCCTAAAAAGACATCGTTGAACTGTAAGGTAGTACTGACAGTGAATGAATAATTTATTTCTTCAAGTTCATTCACTTTATTACTTCTTCTGTCAAACGAAAAATATCTGTGCTCAAGATACCAATCCTTTATTTTATTACGAGCCTAAAAGAATGTAAGGTATTAAACAAGGCAGAAATATTTTTCTTTCATGAAATTACTTCAAGTTCCTCCTTTGTAGATTGTTTTATGACACGCACGTGTAGATTTTAACATGTTTCAGTTCAGGAATGTTACTAATTTTTTTTGTTGTTTCATCATCATCAGCCTAATGCGTTCATCTCATTCCCACAGCTAGGACAAGGGCCTTCTCTCACATAGAGAGAGAGTGTAGGCAATAATCCATCACGCTGACCATTCATTTTTATTCCGGTGCTCAATAAAAAATTGCGTGCATAGAATAGGCATGATGACTACTCACAGAGCAAAAAAAAAAAACGCTTCCCCTCTACATAGAGGCGCCTTTTCGACACTTCTCATACAATCAAGTGTGTCAGGTATTACAATGAAACCTCTATGGTTTACCTGCGCAGATGACATATATAGCAATTGTCTTGTCGTTAGTGCCACTGCTGTCAGCAAAACGTGCTGTGGGTTGAGTCGATATATTTTTATCGATAGTTTGATATGAGTTAAGTACGCGGTAAGGTACCTCTTACCTGATTGTATCATTAGGTACACTTTAGTACCTACCTATATCTTTTGTGCCTTTTGTGCGTATTTCTATGTGCAATAGTGTTATTTTATTCTATTATACTCTATTCTGGGTCGACAATGGCCAGCCGATAAACATACCGATATAAATCTAAAATAAATAAATAAATATAAATAAATAAGTATAGAGGTAGTTTATCGTCAGTTTATGGTTATAAAGAAGCAAATCCGATAGGCGTCCAAAGTGAGGTTTTATGGGGGAGGCAGTGTTTAGCAGTGGACGTCTGCCGGCTGATGATGTGTGATAGTATAATTATATCTATAAACTAAAGTTTGAAATAGAATAAACATAACAAGTTATAAAACGAAAAAATATATTAAAACTCCAAATATATAGGTAACACGTTTTGCTGATGATTCATTTGTTGCGTCATGTTTCTTTTTGATAGAATTCATCTGAATATACAATTATCAGATGAATTTTTAGGTAAAATAATAATAATATTGAGTATCATTGAGGTGTTGTCGGTAAACACTTATTTAATAGAAGGAGGTCCTTAGTTTGGCAGTAAATAAAGGTAATTTTTCAGCTCACCATGCGATGTATATTGGCGGACATATTACATATGTGTGTCAGCTGAAAGTAGGGCGACCGGCTGCATATGATGTGAGCGTGTGCGTGTTCCGCTCGTACGTACGAAGCGTTCCGGCTTCCTAAGGGAGCTTCAGTTTCGGATCAGACGGGATTCCCTCCTTCTTTTTTTAAAAGCTCCATGGAGGCTACATGAAAACTCTTTCATGGGCGAGCACGTCACATCATTATAATTTCCTCATCAAATAATAAATGCGGATAAGAGAAATTATAGTCATCATCATCAGCCCGTAGATGTCCACAGCTGAACATAAGCCTCCCCCAGAAAGCGCCACTTTGAACGGCTGCTCGCCTCCTGCATCCACCGGCTCCCCGCGGTTTTCACCAGGTCATCGGTCCACCTAGTACCTCGTTAAAAATAGGATAGAGTTTCAATGTGGGAATAGCGTCAAAATATAAACGTATATGGTTAGACATTTTCATAAAACATTCAACTTCGAAATGCTGAGAGCAAACCGTATCATGTTTTTGAGGAAACCAATTGCACTGTCCAGTTGCGAATATCTATTTATCTTTTATATTAGGATCTGTAGGAAACCTAATAAACATAAAATATATTAAAAGTTTAATTAGTAGAAGTCAATTTAACCACAAAATAAATTGAAAACATTTAAAACTTATTGTAACCAATTTCCGGATGGCATAATAGAAACTATCGATGTATAGATAATTATAAGGTTAACCAACGCATTACATCACTATCGGTACTTCTGCCATAGGGTAAGTTCACCGGTTTTGCGACCACTTCCTATATCCGACCGTTTAATGTACATTTGATGAAAAAATACAAAAAATAAAAAGCTTGCGGTGAACACATCTCTAAAATATATTATGCCTACACAATTATGTCCAAATGGTTCAGTTTTGTAACAAATATCATACGAGAAATCCCCAATTCTATTTTAAAGCTTTGAAGCTTAAAAGGACATACATTTTAACTGCCAGTTTTCGACCACGTTTATCCACCATCTGGTATAAAAACTACAGATACCCAAAATCACTCATGGTCGAAAACTAATCCAGCTGCAGAAAAATGCTATTCGACCGCAAAAGCAAACTATATCAAAAACATTATAAATACGTATTTATCTATACATATAATAAAACTGTAGAGATAAAAAAATCTGTAAATGCAAGATATCGAAAAAAAAATTACACAGGTTGGCTTGAAATTTTTCGCTGATCACGTTAAGCTACTTTTTAGACATTTTGTCTGTTTGTTTGTTTGTTTGTTTGTTTGTTTGTTTGTTTGTTTGTTTGTTTGTTACGGCACAAGTCCGAAGATACTGAACGGATTTTCATGCGGTTTTCACTAATAAGCTTAGAAAAACCCGGCGCAAAACATAGGATATATTAAATTTTAAATATCCTTAATATTTTTTTTTGGTGAAAATGATTAAGATTTCATTATGAAACGGAACGGGATTTTAACAAGATGGCCGCTTCAAGGCCTCAAGGTAAGTTTTTTTCTTATATTTTGGCTCCACACATAGTGTAGGTAATTAGCCAGTGTCAAAAGGTAAGTTATATTTTGGCTACTAACCATAGATGAGAGAAAAAAAATGTTACTCTACTACACTGCTACTGGCGGTAATTTTATCTCGGGTTTATCCGGATGCACAGATTAAAGAAAAAAACTCTGTTACTATTATGGCGCGGCTTCATATACGCCCGAACCTTCGCTGTTGAGTTGGCGCGGAAAAATATCTCTGTTGACTATCCACGATGTTTTTATTTGTCTGTTTATCTGTCGTTTTGAATACGGATCACGGTTGTAATAGTGGCAACAGAAATATATCATCTGTGAAAAATTCAACAGTCTAACTATCACGATTCATGAGTCCATCCTGGTGACTGATGGACAGACAGACAGATAGACAGACGGACAGCGGAGGTTTAGTAATAAGGATTTACCCTTTGAGTACGGAACTTCAGTCATTTTTATTTCATTCTGAACAATGAACTGCACTAAGCCATAAGGAAGTAATTTAATGCATGTTTTTATTTATAACTTAAAAGAGAAAAAACAGTAAATAACAATTGGCGCGCCTGCATTAGCGGCAGTGTATCACACTTTTCGGGCTACGGCGAAATACATCGCGCGATAACTTCGTCTGCGCTTGATGCAATGCAGATTAGAGAAAAACAATGTGTTCATTATGTCAGTACCTATACCCAAGGAAGTCATATGTATTTACATATAGATAAGTTTTTTAGTTAATCTGTGGTCCGAACTAAAAAAGAGGATAGTATGAGAACATTCTTGAATATGAGCACGACACAGAGAACAAGGAATTTAAAAAACTAAAAACTTCTTAGACTTTTTTTATAAGTTTTAAGGCTTCACGCGATATCATATTTAGCCAATATTGAAACATAACTAAATTATTATTCATGTTTTCGATATTGGTTTCTGGCGAGGGCAAAATTCGTTATTGGCGATCTGGTATTATGTATTAGTTTTCAAAAATCTACTACGCGTTACCATTCGAAATAAGTATTTAAAATTGTATTTATAGTACCTATAGCTTAACTTTTAGTCGTAACATATTCAGTAATCTGTGCCTATTGACCCATGCTTTTGCTACGCATTGTAAACCCTTTTTTATTTTGGCATTAGATAAAATTTGTATTTAGCCAATAGGAAGTATTTTATGAAAACTGTTTAAAAGGGTAGGTACTTAGACTTTTTATAATTATTCATAAAGCTTCACGCGATTATTATACTTAGCCAATTTTGAAGCTTACATTTTTATTCAAGTCTTCGATTTAGGGTTTTGGCGGGAGCAATTCTTTATTGAAGGTACCTGGGGGTCTAGCAAAGATACCAACCACTAACGATAACGCCAAACGCTAACGCCAAACGCTAACTTCAAAATGTACTAGGATGAAATTTCGGAAATAGCTTCCTTTTCCACAGCTAATGTCTGCTCAATACAGTTTTGGGAGTTAGCGTTTGGCGTTAGCGTTAGTGGTTGGTATCTTTGCTAGACCCCCTGTAGTACTTATAGCTAAATAAGTTATAGACCCTTACCATTGCTACGCATTTTAAAACCTTTTTCATTTTGGCATTAAAGTAAGCCGGAGGTGCTATTATTTGTATTTAGCCAATGATACTGAATATTTGATGAAAAATGTTTAAAAAGGGTAGGTACCTACTTAGATATAATAATATGTAGGTATTCATTATGGCAATAAAATTGTATCCTCGAATTAACAACATGGCGCGTAACGTTCGTTTTTGACTGTGTTTGATTTGTTCTTCTTCTTCTTCTTCTTCTTCTTGCATGTTGAAATAAGTTTTTAATAGTTAAAATATTTTAGATCTGTGGGCTTTTAAATAAGCCAGGGGAGCAGAAAATGATTGATTGCTCGGTTACTTCAAGAAGGTTATAGTTATTAGTACGTAAGTAACTATCTTATGTGAAGTTATTTAAGTACTCAATTCGTATGGAACCAAACATAAGAAGGTAAAAAAATGTGGTAAATGGAACAAAAAGCGCGCGGATAATATGTAAAACTGAGCAAAACAGGATCATCGTGTGTGATTTTTCCATATTTTTCTAAACTGTACCTGCCTGCTTAGGTAACTACTACCTAAACAAAATTTACTGAAACTTCTGTTAAAGACCTGAGTGAAGTGATGATGATTTCTTTTTGTTGTAATATGAAGAGGTACTTATATAATTTTAGGTTTTTGTTTGAAACTTCTTTTACTGTTATAAATTTATATTAGACTCATAACATTTAATTTTAGGTAATGGCTTAAATAGCTTCCACTCACGGCTATGCTTGCGTTATACCTATACCTATGCTAATACAGGTTAGTGTGCTCAGCTTCGAAAAGATTTATTGGATTTTGTTGTTTGGTACGAAATGCATGATCTATTATTAGACTATAACGTAAAAATAACATAACACAAGCGTGCGAAGCCGCGGGCAAAAGCTAGTTTACATATAAAAGTACATAAATAGTCGATTACTTACATGCTTTTTTTATATGAGTAAGTGCCTCAAAGCTGGAGAAATCATGAAAATACAAGACAGAGGATCTAAAGAAGCCTTTCTGATCATTGTTTCTATCATTTATTTACCACAGGCAGTCAGGCACCTACGTCTTTCAATTTATAGTGGTAGGAAACTAGCGAAAAAGTGGTCGTAAACATAATTTAGTGATCGAAAACTAGCAAAATAGTTACTATTAGCCTTTGGTTTAGATATTTATAAAAAGGTGGGTTATTTTAAAAATGATTGATAATCTGATAAAAATATAGAGTATAATATTTGAAACGTAGCTTAGTAGCATCAAGTCAAAAAATGATACTGGTACATTTTATTATGCAACCTAAACTTGACAACTCCACTAAGTGGTCGGAAACTAGCGAAATTACCCTATAATGTCAAACTGACACAGAGGAGTACCCCGTACCGAAGTTCGGCAGCAATAATATGATTGATTTCGTCTCTATATATAGGCGAAGTGTCATTAGTTTCATAGCTCTGTGTGACTACTATTGAAAATGAACAAGTAAGTATTACTTTCACAAAGAAGATTAAAAATGAATGCAATAATTGAAAAATAAGCAAAATCGGTAAATAAATCACTGAGTAATAAGCTTTTAAAGTTTCTACAGGAGGCATCTCCTGTCCCTTTCTCGCGAAACAGAGCGCCCCCACAGTTACTATGAAAAACCCACTCGTGACGTCACATACCAAAGAGATTGTATAAAAAGCTACCACAGCTTAGTAATGAGGTACTATAACGACCTTCCTCTGACGTCACGTGCCGTTTGAGCTATCTCTTTCTATTCCGGTTTTTAAAACGCTTGTAACTTGGTCATTTTTTGAAATGTTTAATTTTTGTTTTCACAACTTTTTATCTTTTGAGGAATATTTTTAATATATCCAAAAAAAAAAATGTTAGTCATCATGCCTATTGTGATACACTTCACTCAGATACAGACCAAATAGAATATATTATATTTTCTATGCAAAATTCACATTCCTAAATGTTTCGTAAAAGTATAATTATAACATGAAAATAAAAATTCTAGATTTGTGTTTCGATTTAGGGTCGTTTGATCGGTTGGTTTTAGATGCGATGAGATTTCGAACTCACGACCCATCTACAAAAATTTTCGCAACAGCGTGCATTGCACCAGCGTTCTTCGCAACTATATAGGACTCCCACAGGAAGAGATGGGGTGATCCTATTTGCACAACGGCACTATACTGCATCCAGTTCTGAAAATTCTATTATTTATCGCCTTTCATTTGTTTCAGGGGTGGCAGTAGCATCAAGCGTGTTTACAATCACAGCCATGTCGGTAGACCGGTACCTTGCTATCACGCAGTCGTTGCGGCAACCCTGGATGCCGTCCAGGCGTGGCGCATGCAGCCTCCTGGCCGCGCTCTGGCTTGTCGCACTGGCTATCTTTGCGCCACTGCTAGCAGTTGCAGCTGTCGAACGGGAAGTAGTACCTCTACTATCCAGAACGAGAAATGGATCGGTGAGTGATAGTTTTATACTAATTCATTATAACTTTCAGAATAAAGCTAATTTGGGGAAAACCATAGAGTCGAGTCATTTGAGATCATCGATAATTTTAAGTTATATCAGGAGCAACCGCTTCCTGGATCAGTAAAAACTTTGGCCCAAGTGGCCCGCGTGTCGCCCAACCAGTTTACATTTAGTATTTTTGGTAGGACCGACGACCTGGTGAAAATCGCGGAGAGCCGATGGATGCAGGTGGCGAGCAGCCGCTCAAAGTGGCGCTTTGTAGGGGAGGCCTTACGTTCAGTGGTGGACATCTACGGTCTGATGATGATGATGATTTTTGGTAGGTACATAATTATAAATATGTGCCTCTATGTTAACAATACCTACTTGTCACCTTGGTTTCAGGGATTTACGCGTGAGTTTATCAAACTTAAATTAACCAAGTTTCTCCAAAAACTATTGTGATACGTTTCATCTTAAGACAAGACTTAATTATTCTGATATCAGGCATAAAGTACGAATTTCATCCGAGTCCTTCAAACTTTACATTCTATTTCAGCGGCGAATGAAGGCACCTAAACTTTGGATGGGTACTTACTAAGTTAATTGAATCTTAGGTAAGTATTCTGATACGCGGATGAAGTCATTACCCGCGGAGCGGAAATTGTTCAGAAATAATGATTTCTTGATCTCTATTTAATGTCAAACCATCTTGAAACTTAAGGGTTTGTGCAGATAATGCTATAAGTAGGTAGGTATTATTGTAAGCTGTCGCAAAACCTTATTAAGAAATGAGCACTCGCTCTTACAATGACCAAGTAAAACATCGAAAACCGGCCACGTGCGCGTCGGACAATTTTTTCTGTTTTTTAGTATTTGTTGTTATAGTGGTGACAGAAATACATCATCTGTGAAATTTTCAACTGTCTAACTATAATGGTTAATGAGATACAGCAGGTGACAGACGGACAGACAAACAAACAGACAGATAGTCGGACATCGGAGCCTTACCCTATGGGTACGGAACCCTAAAACCAGCACAAAGAAACCAGCATGTCCAAGAATCACAAATTTCGATAGCATGATTGTGTCATCAACCAATTTAAACTTGGCCATCAATGTGGTGGACTATGGCTTACACACACTCTCCATGTGAGAGATGGTCCATGTCCCAGCAGTGGGAAGTGGGCTTATAACAACATTATTGGAAATATTTATTTATTTATTTTCTTTATTTATTTATTCCACAGCTGTTATCTTAATAAAAACAATAAACCAATTCTTACTTAAACCCCATAAAAAAAACAATAAAAGTAAAGGTAAGTTGGGGTTAATATGTCTGTGGTTTTCTTTGCACCGGTTATATAAATAGTATTCAAGATTCTTGCACAATTTCACCAGAGCAGAAATTTCACCCTGAATCAGTTTAGGCGCAAAACAGGATCTTTGCAATGATCCAGATAGGAACGGGAAAACTTAACTTTGTAAAATCCTAACATAATTCCGACAAAAAGCTCTCAGGCTCTGCCACTTCAAACCCTAATTACTAAGACAGAATAAGGTATCAAATTCATGAAACGAAGTGAGTTTGTGTACGTAATTAGCCGAGCTTGCTGGCGCTAAGCACATGATCTGCAAAGAGGCTTGCTTATAACTTAATCAGAATGTGAGTGCTAACAAGGACTCATCAACGCTGTTGTAGATATAATTATGTTGAATAACTCATTTTTGTATGTTCATGTAGATAGGCATATCTGTACGCCTATAGACAAATTCTATATTGAAATACTACACAACAAATCCTACCTTAAAGTACCTTGTAGCAGGTGAACAAAACCATTTAGCAGAGATGTTAAAAAATACCGAGAAACTCTCTTCTTGCTCTTTATTGGCACTAAAAATGCTTAATACTATCTCATAAAACCACGTTATTCAAAATTAATCAGCGCTTGGTTGACAAATCTTTTTCTTCTTCATAAGCCCTTTCTGGTCCATTTCTGGACATAGTGCTCTCCCATTACCTGCCATCCTTTTCGGTCTTGTGCCTTAGCCATCCAGTCATGACCTACGTGTCCTCTTATATATAAATGGTTGACACAAATATCGCGAAGCTTTTGGACTGTCTAACAGGCTAGTGTGGTTATACAAGTATACACACAGCCCAAATGTTTTTTAGTAGATTAGCTAAAGCATTTAGTTGTAGCTGGGGTTGTAGGTGCTAATTGTTATGGTCCCTAGTAAGTTTACCTAAATAATACCTGTGTAAATAAAAACAAAAATGAGGCAATTTTTATCCTTATACCGTAACTGTGGGCTAAAGTAAAACCTAGATGCTATACAGCTAGGTACTATTCGCGGTCGTGAGAAGACATAACGAGGAAAAATTAATTCAAAGCAATAACAAGCTCTGTAGTTAGTTTTAATGAGACTACGAGGTAGTAAAGTTACTTTGTTATATGTATTTTATGCTTTTATTTTTCCTTTTTTCAATTACATAAGTTCGTTTAATATTGTTAAAGCGGGCTTAACAACACTTAACAGAACTCCACAAAATAGAACTTTTCTATTTTGTGATTTATCTTGGCAACAAGATGACTTTTCTTTTATAGGTTGTAGGTCACATACGAGTAGGTATAATCCCCAGTATAATCTAAAAAAAAACTCGGCCGCGAATCAATCGCGCGCACGGAGGTTTCCAAACCATTATCTATAAATATTTTTTTTAGTATTATTTTATTGTTTTAGTGGCAACAGAACTACATCATCTGTAAAAATTTCAACTATCTAACTATCACGGTTCATGAGATACAGCTTGGTGACAGACGGACAGCGGAGCCTTAGTAATAGCCCAGATAATATAATACCTACAGTAATAGGGTTCGCTTTACCCCTTGAGTACGAAATCTTAAAAATCTCATTAAATAAATAAATAAATACTGGGTTAGCAGTGGATGGTGCCTGACTAATACTTCATTGCCAAATTAAGTTTCCTAACCACACATAAAATCGGTGGTACGATGTCTTCTGGTAATGAATTTAGATTTAGTTATTGTTTCCAAAAAAGAAAACATTCACCGCTCATTTATTTATAAAGATAATATAGTCCTCAAAATTTGTGCAACCAGCGGGATTTGAGCCCGCGCCCTTCAACTAGCCGAATTGGACGCTCTTGGATTTAATTGCTTCCGTTAGGCGATTTTAAAAGCGTTCATTCTGACGAGTACACCTTTTCATTGTTTCATTAATTGATAGATAAGAAATCCTATTTACTTTAATAACAAGACGTCCCATCGCTTTGCAGGAACAAAATCTAATATATCAAATTCCAAATCCCGACCTAACTTTTCTCATCCGAAACGCCGACAACTCTACAAACTGGGACATTTAAATTTTAATTAATTCCTATTCGTATTTGCATCACCAATATTATCATCTCAAAGCACTCAAGTTGAAAGGTCATCCATTTTATATCAACAAGGGATTTATTACAGCGTTTCCTTTAAAGCGGATTATCAACAAACTGTGGTGTGTTTATTAATTAGTTGCTCGTTGAAATTAAGTTGGTTGAATCGGACTTAGAATACATTAATTCCTAGGCCTAGGCCACTTAGAGCGGCTGCTCGCCTCCTGCATCCATCGGCTCCCCGCGGCTTTCACCAGGTCGTCGGTCCACCTAGCGGGGGGCCGGCCTACGCTGCGTCTTCCAGTTCGTGGTCGCCGCTCGAGAACCTTTCTTCCCCATCGGTTGTCAGTTCTACGAGCGATGTGGCCTGCCCATCAAATTCATATTAATAATGATTTATTTCGAAAAAATAATAATAATATCATTTGTTGCTAATAATTTTTTTTTAAGTTTTTTTTCTTCATAATCTTTATAAAAGAATTGCTCAGAAACTCTCAAGTTCCTGTAAAATTATCGTTTTTTGAGCCGGGTATAGGTATCGGGATGGAAGTTTGGGCATGTGCAACCCGTGTCCAAACTTTATTCAAATTGCCATAAACTTTTAAGGCTTTCCGAAAACTGCCAATAGCAGTTTAAATAAAGATAAAAAAAGATGTTGTTTTGTAACGTTTATGTCTACTTATTTATTAATCACTACTAAATAACAGCGATTAAGCAACATACCGCGAGCAGCCCCTCAAAGTGGCGCTCTCTGGGGTAAGCCTGCCTATGTCAGCAGTGGACATCTACGAGCTGTTGATTATTAAGATGATGATGATGATAATAATGAAGCAA
Organism: Ennomos erosarius; assembly: GCA_963580505.1. NCBI lineage: Eukaryota > Metazoa > Arthropoda > Insecta > Lepidoptera > Geometridae > Ennomos > Ennomos erosarius. Next base: position 915,699 of record OY756983.1, on the reverse strand, counting down.
CATACCTACAGTTATGGTACTTGAGAGTAGCTACTTAGCAAGCCAGGCTAGATAATGTTTTAGTGTAATTCAGTTTGTACTTTCACGCTCAATATTCCATTTTAAATTGTTTACTAGACAAGCCGACCACTAATCGAATTCCAAGATGGTGGAAGCCTCTAAATCAATAAGCATTGATTTCACTTGCAAATAAAGCGATTTGAATCAAATTTATTGTCTTCCTGATAAGATTTACTGAGTGGGGGTTGATACAGGGAGCAATTTATAAGGGGATGAACTGAAGTCAGGTGATGGAGACACTAATAATATATTAAGTAAACTTATCATCATCATCATCATCATAATCATCATCATCATGATCATCATCATGATCAACAGCCTGGACGTCCACTGCTAATCATATCTCTCCCACAGAGAGCGCCTCTTTGAGCGGCGGCTGCTTACCTCCTGTAGCTATCGGTTCGCCGAGGTTTTGACTAAGTTTTCGGTCCACCTGTGGTGTGTCAGCTTACGCTGCGTCTTCTGGTTTGTAGTCACCACTCGAGAACCTTTCTTCCCGATGTGGGTTCTTGTCTGTTGTGTCCTGCCCAATGCCACTTCAACTTGCTAAGTATAAGAGCCGTTTTAATCTAAAATACCAATGATACTTAATGAGCTGTTTTGACTTTCATCAATTCTAGTAGAAATAAAAGATCATTGAATATGACGGTGTTCTGTGGTTTCAACATAATAATACATACGTGGGTACCTATATTAATCTGACAAACATTCAAAAGACTTAAATAAGAAATAAAGATAAGTAGTAACATTTACAAAGAGCTCACAATTTTACGAGATCACAAAACTTCTCAATGCTCGAGTTCTTTGGAGAAAAACTTTCTTAGTTTAAAAGAATGGGAAGCAGTAACAATACCTTTTAAAAGAAAGTTCTTAAATTTATTCACTTTAAAATCCAGTTAGAATAAAAGATAGAATAAAATAACAAAGCAATACAGCACTTATACTTCTCTATATTGCATTCCATTATACCGAAACTGTATATATGCTAATATCCTGAGGTAAAAAACATCAAAATTTTCTATAATATTTGAACCTCACTACCATAAAAAAAAACCGAGGTGTTTCTCGTGAAAACTGCGGGGAGCCGATGGATGCAGGTGGCAAGTGGCCGCTCAAGGTGGCGCTGTATGGGAGAGGCCTATGTTCAGGAGTGGACGCCTTCGGGGTGTTAATGATGACCATAAAAAACTCCGCCTTTGCACTTACACCACCAATACACACTTTACCTTAGGCACCTTTCACAGTTTCAGCGCTGAATAAAAAAAATGTACAAAATGTACAAAGGTATTTGTAATGTTAGTAGGATGGCATTAGATAAGCCAATGAAAGTGTACGGATGGTTTGAAAACTTGTTTAAAAAATTGTGGAATCTGTATTTACCTACAACAATAATAATTGGTAAAAAAGATAATCATTTGTGAAATTGAGTGTTAAGTAAGTATACCTTTTCAAAGAGGCCTTTTTTGCAGCGCATATTATAATACAGCCTGATGGTAGAAGTCAACTCAAAACTTGCGCTTTAATAAACACACGGGAGATTTTATTTTGTGAAAGTTGTTTCAATTTTATTTTCAGAGACGTGTTCAAAAAAAGCTCTAAAAGCACTGACATTAACATTGAATGTTCATGAAGCTGTTCGTAATGAAAGTGATGACGGGACAAAACGTTACTAAATTGTTTTTAACCTATTTTTATTACATAATCATGAAATGTTATTTTTTCTAGTAGCAAAGAGATACAAGATTCTACTACTAGTGACTATCAGTGACTTGTAAAAGTGCACAAATTTTCCTATTTACAATACATTAAAGTCTAAGGTTTGACCTAATTGGCACAAAATTTTGCAGACTTTTTGTGATTGATACCTAATTACAACAACAATAAGGGTGTTTTTGTATCATCATTAACAGCCTGAAGACGTCCACTGCTGAACATAGGCCTCCCCCCGGGAGCGCCACTTAGAGCGGCTGCTCGCCTCCTGCATCCATCGGCTTTCACCAGGTCGTCGGTCCACCTAGTGGGGGGCCGGCCTACGCTGCGTCTTCCAGTTCGTGGTCGCCACTCGAGAACCTTTCTTCCCCATCGGCTGTCAGTTCTGTGGCCACATCGCTCGTAGAACTGACAACCGATGGTTTTTGTATAAAATCTAAGAATTAAATAGCTCTTATTGTAACTCTATCGATAGCAAGAAACGAAACAACTAGAAAGAAAGAAAGAAGAAAGAAAAAGTATTTATTCAACACACACAAATAATAACAAGAATACAAAATAAAAATTAAATAAATTTATAGGTACAGTGGTGTTCAAAAGGGCTTAACTCAGCATTCATGCCGGTGCACTCAACACCTGGCGCTGGTTTTCAGTTAAACAACGTTACCGACCCCATTACCCTAGCCGGTGAGTAGGGGGTATAAAAGTCAAAAGTCGTTTTTAATTAAAACATCTTCGCAACTTCCTAAATTTAGATTAATCACCTGTTAGATTGACCAAGTTTGACCGCTAATTGCCTATTATAAGCCTCGCAGGGCTGCACTGAGCTGAATGAGAAGTGATTGCTCCGCGAACCCGGGGATTAGTTTGAATTACTTGTTTAATAACCCTATAAGGGTTTACTTTATATTTTGTAGATATGACTTTTTAGAGGTTGCATTTAAGTTTTTATTCCGGATATAACCAAGTTGCCTATAAATAAGATCATCATCAGCCTAAAGACTACCACTGCTCAGACCCCAAAGAGCACCACATTGAATAGCCGCTTGCATCCATCGGCTCCCCGCGGTTCTGACCAGGTCGTCGGTCCACATAGTGGGAGACCAGCCTATACGCTGCGTCTTTTGGTTCATGGACGCCACTGGAGAACCTTCCCTATCAAATAAGATAGATGCTAAGGATGTCTTCGTGAAAGAGATTAATCCGAAAGAATTCAGCCTATTTACTTTTTGTAGTCTAAAGTTTTCTAACAATGTACTTATTATGACATACGATATGAAGCTGAGTTTTAGACATTCACGTGACTATAATGATTGATCCGCATCAATTTAAAGTTGTTCAGAGCTTGCATGGGCTATGCTTGGAGTTTCTCTGGATGGATTCAGAAATGTGGTGAATCCTGCTGAGAAATTAGATTAACGACATGGCTAAAAGCTTAGCAAACAGAGAACCTAGTCCGTAGAGCCTATTTAGTAGCTTTTACGTTTCACGGTGAATGGTGAGTAATGCGTTTTTGTATGGTTTCACGATAAGCCCCCTAGTGAGCGAATTGCACAGAATGCACGTGATTCTCCATGCAAAAACGCATCACTCACCATGGCCCGTAGGACGTAAAAGCTGTTAAATAAACTCGGGCTAGGCTCTCAGAAGTGTTCAGGGGTTAGGCTTGGTAGCCGCTAAACTTTAGGTACCTTACATACTTGTACCTAATAAATGGTACCCTTTAGTAGAGACCGTGACAATGCAAATGTAAAACACAAAAGGCACCATCCATGCTGTAGAGATAGTCTATTAATTCTATTATAGCTCCTCAGTTAAATACTCAAATACAAAATAACCGCAAGGCCTCTGAGAAGTTACCGTCGTTTAACAACTTTTCCAAGATCAGCAGTCCAACCGGCAGTCTTGAGCCAACCTTTTAGTACGTGATGAGAATTCTTTAGTACCTATTTCATTAATTCCTTTTCAGAAGGCGCGTTTATGAGACCTAGGTCTTAAAAACGCCTGAAGCCTGAAGGCTAACAACGTGCTTCTATAATTCTTATTTCTTTACGCTCTTTTATTCTGACCTGGGTTGGACCTTCATAAACTGTTATTATTTATATTACAGACGTGCCAAATTCAGTGTTAACTTATCTAAGATGCGAAATTGAATTTGCAATTAGTTTTGCGTAATTAAAACGTTAATTTATTTTTTGTACGCAGTCTTTAAAACAGTGCAAGAAATTGGATTTTTTAATTACGTACCGATTACATAGAAAAAGTAGTTGGCTATAATTAAATTTTTATATCATACTATAACTCGTGAGTGATTCTAAATTATTTGATATTACTGACAAATGAATTGGTTTGTGAAAGACAGAAACGTTTTTGTATTTTTTTTTGTCATTATAAAAGTAGAAGTTGATTGACTACACTTCATCTGATGTTCATTGTTTAGTGATAATACTTAATTAGGACCATTACTGGAAGGCGCAGCGTAGGCAGAACCCCCACTAGGTGGACCGACCACCTGGTGAAAACCGCGGGGAGCCGATGGATGCAGGAGGCAAGCAGCTGCTCAAAGTGGCGCTCCCTGGGGGAGGCTTATGTTCAGCAGTGGACATCTACGGGCTGATGATGATGATGATGACTTAATTAGGTCTTGCCGAAAATTGCGCAATTGCGTCTAAATTGGAAATAGCTCAAAAGTTGGGTAGTGCTTGAAGGCAGTTTTTTTAGTAGAGGGTGATAATTATGATAACTACCCAGGCAAGCCTAGAAAATACTAAGCAACATGCTTGGCTATCATTAAAATGTTGTTCTTTATCGACAGCTAAAAAAAATAATACCAATGACTAAATTCTTCAAAGTTCATGGTAATCGGCATGATGACTACTATTAAAAATGAACAAGTAAATAATACTTTCATAAAGAAGATTAAAAATGAATGCAATAATTGAAAAAATAAGTAAAATCGGTAAATAAATCACGGAGTAATAAGCTTTTAAAGTTTCTATAGGAGGCATCTCCTGTCCCTTTCTCGCGAAACAGAGCGCTTCCACATTTACTATGAAAAATCCCCTCGTGACGTCACATGCCAAAGAAATGTATGTAAAGCTACCACAGCTTAGTAATGAGGTACTATGACGACATTGCTCTGACGTCACTGGCCGTTTGAGCTATCTCTTTCTATTCCGGTTTTTAAAATGCTTGTAACTTTGTCGTTTTTTGAGATAGTTTATTTTTGTTTTCACAAATGTTTATCATTTGAGGAATATTTTTAATTTATGCAAAAAAAAATATTTTAGTCATCATGCCTATTCAAAAAAGTTGCATACTACTTAATAGAGTGGTATTGGTTACATACAGTATTTTCAATTTTGTACAAACATAAATAAACACCGACTTTCTGGAGCTCAATTTTATTTAATCCCATTAAATTGTACTTACAAAGAAATTGGCTGGAAAATTGGAAGGCAACCGAGTGCGGTGGAATGTTCATAAAATATTATGAAATTGAGCCGAGATCCAAAATTCAACTTGTATAGCTAATGATTTTTATAAGGCTCGTCCCAGTCCCTTGAGGTGAAGGTCTCGGTTGCCGTAGATGCTTGTTAGTACAATCAAGGCATCTTACTAGGGGCCCTGGGAAGACGCTATGATTATGCTAACAAATCCCCTAGGCTAAGGGATAAATATTGTTTGTGGTATAAGCTATTTATGTAGCTAGCTTAGAATTGTTAAATAAAAAATACGTTTATGTAAACTAAATTATCCCCAGTCTTACCTAGTTAGCGAGTGATTTGTTTTATTGTAATAAATAATTTGATACGTAAAACTGCCGATTTGAGCCCGCATCCTACTCCGTAAGTTGCTTGTGAAAAATGAAGGATAAAAGACAGGATAAAGGATATTCAATCACTAGTCACAATATCATTAAGAAGATGTTCCGGCTAAAAAGATTGATAGATGCGGGTTCGAATCCCGTTCGTGATTCCAACTTTTCCTTTACGGAAAACACACGCACACTTTTAAATTAAAGATTAAGTAGAAAGAGAAGAGTTTAGTAAAAAGTTTAGGCCAATATTACCTATGTCTTTATTTTTGCAGTTCAAATAATCAATACCTCTTATGTCATCTCAACAACAATAAATAAAGTAGTTTGTATAATATTTACAAAGCTCACAATAATTTACAATACCAACCTACAACTACATACCCAAAGGAGTTTCAAAGATCGAAGAACGACTGGCAAATAAACTTTTCTATAATTTCCAGAAAAGTCCCTTCGGAGGCATATATTAGAAGGTCAAAGACAGACAGGTAATATTTTGCCAATAACAAATTGAGAATACCTTTAGATGAGGTACTTTCTGAGTACCTGGATACGAAAGTGCGATGTGGCTGGCACGTTGACCACATATCACGCGATGTCATACATACATTATGGAGACACGTTACGAATGTCTCTGGGGAAATTTTGGATAGATTTTACTATGCTTTTAGTGGGAGACTTGAATTTTGATTTGGAATTATTTGTCGCTTGCCAGTGATGAATGGCACTCAGACGTGATCTCTACTGTTGGTCATATGAGTAAAAGTACCGCAGCGAGCTATGGAAATAACTAAGCTTGGTGCTTGGGTATGTTGCTTACGAGACAAGATCCAAAATGAGGAGATCCGCAAAAGAACTAAAGTCACCGATATGGCTTCTCACCGGGTGGACCGCCGATTTGGTGAAAACCGCGGGGAGCAGATGGATGCAAGAGGCAAGCAGCCGTTCAAAGCGGCGGTCTATGTAGGAGGGCTATATTTAGCAGTGAACGTCTTCAGACTGTTGATGATGATGAATGAATGAATGAATGAATGAATGAATGAATGAATGTATTTATTTGCAACAACAATAAGACACAGCAGTAAGTAGGTTACATATTGGTAGGTATACTACCTCCGTAAGCAAAAAGATGATAATGTAGCTCTGATCGAAGCAACACGTAACTAAAATTAATACAAAATACAAAAGCTATAATAACCATTACAATGCTGGCGGCATTGTCAACGTGCGACAATGCCGCCAGCATTTTGGGCACGTTACCTACTGTTAAGGGCTTTTAAGGGTACTTTAGTTTATTTAAGTGGTGCTCTATGGAGAAGCCCTACATTTTCTGATTATTGAAGTTATCTGGGTTTCCAAATAGTACAAGATTTGCTTGATGCTACCATGGCATTGTGAGAAATGTCTACAAATATTTATTTGCTTTCTATAAATGGGGCTAAAAACATTTAGCCCACGGTTGGCAATAATGTTAAGTGTTTATGCGAGCTCATTCCCGTTTCCTCCAAACAGAAGTACTGACCGAAAAAGTATTTTATTGAAATAACGGGCCCACTCAAATCAGAGGCCGGTTAATACTTATTGTAGCAATTTGCACAAAAAAGCCGCACAAATGAGAGACGGTCTCGCGCACGCAGGGTTCCGTACCATTAATCAAAAACATCATCATCTATAAAAACGAGCAACAATAATCACGTTTGTTGTATGGGAGCCCCTTTAAATATTTATTTTATTCTGTTTTGCAGTATTTGTTGTCTGTCATAACGGCCACAGAAATACATCACCTGTGAAAATTTCAACTGTCTAATTATCATGGCGGTTTATGAGCCAGCCTGGTGACAGACAGACGGACAGAAAGCGGAGTCTCAGTAATAAGGTCCGTTTTACAATTGGGTACGGACCCCTTAAAATCGTGCTTTTAAGTACTTAAGATTTACGAAATTTTAAAATAGGTAAGTTTGTAGGTACTTTGCTTTTAGTCTATCTTTTTGATTTGTAATAATTATAGGAACAAGAAAATTAACTATGCTTTAAAAACACCAAACTGCTTTGTAGTAATTCTTATGTATTTTACTGGTGCGATTATAATTATTGCCTTGTAGGGAAAGCCGGAGTGATTGTTGGGTCTAAGCGACGACTATTCGACGAGTATTCCAAAACATTTCACCAAAAATTCTTCATTTAACTTTGAGGTAAACTCAAGGTACATCGCGACGTACCTTGAGTTGACAGTGGGTTCGCTTCCCTCGTTTAAGAAAAATTGATGCAGAAATGTCAAGCTGATTATATATTGTCAATTAAAAATACCAAAACACAAAAATGAGGTTAATTCGAGGTGGAGTCGAGTGGAGTAATCTCGTGGTAACGACTTAGAATATGGGGACAAGTCTAATATCTTAGCTTCTTTATTGCCCAAGAACTGTGGCAACGTGTGTGTGTTGTGTGAGTATGTATGCTAAATCAATATAGAAACGGCAAACAATATAGAAAGTAACACTAATTCGTCCAACTTCCAATAAATATTCTATTAGGTAATTATAAATCAGGCATCGCGTGTGGTTCTTATCAATAACAGTGAGAAGGTATGAATCTAAATTACCTTTGTTATACAGTATTAGCGCTGAAACTGCAGAAAGGATTTCAATGATATTTAGTGTAATACAGCACGTAATATACAAAACGCAACGTTTCGCATTAATGTAGCACATTTTTTATGTGGCATGATGTTGTATTACAAGGAAACCCTGTTTTTATGTCGTCCATTTGTTCTCGGGCCAGTCTATCGGGAATACTGGAAGGCGTATAATAAAGCTTTGCGGTCGGGGCCTTACATTATCTCGTACTTTTGTGCTTATTAAAACATAATTGCTTGAGCCTTATTGTTTTAGAAAAAAAAATTTGATTACAGTGATATTGTAAATCATAAATAACCGGCCAAGTGCGTGTCGGACTAACGCATGATGGGTTTTCGTAACATTATCTATAAAAACGAGCAAAAAAATTACGTTTGTTGTATTGGCGCCCCCTTACATTAATTTATTTTTTTCTGTGTTTTAGTAAATGTTTTACACGCAACTGGCATCATCTTCAACAGCCTTAAGGCGTCCACTGCTGAACATAGGCCTCCCCCAGAGGGCGCTACTTTGAGCGGCTGGTCGCCTCTTTCATACACCGGCTCCCCACGATTTTCACCAGATCGTCGGTCCACCTAGTAGGGGACTAGCTTATGCTACGTCGTGGTCGCCACTCGAGAACCTTTCTCGTTTTTCTTCTCCTTTTTTCAAACTTGTTTTAAAAATATGGATGGTTTTTAGTCAAGTTACGGCTAGGATAGTAAATCAAAGACTTCTTGACTGATAACTCTGTCATCAAGGTTTTCTTTTGTTGCCAACCAAGAAACCAACCTTTCACCGAACTTGATTTCAATATGTAAGAATTATGAATCTTCCCCGTAACCACCGAGTAGATTTTGATGTATAAACCATACAAGAAAATGTAGACACGTCATTACATCGCTTTATATTCAAAGACTAGCACTGAGTCAGGCTCAAGACGAGTAGTGTTTCATTTACATAACAACAAATTGTGTGTGTTGCACCTAATAATCGCGGACCACTTTCGTAAAGTTAACGCCTTTTCTCCTATCATTTACGTAGGCCTTAAGTCTTTGGGGATAAAAGGATCAAACTCAATTGCCAATGAAACTTTACCTAAGTAGGTATAAGTTTACCTTAAGCAGCATTATCCACCCCATTTCGAAGTTCTGGGATCCGACAACACAGGTGTCCAAAGTTTTCTCTTCGTGATATGTGACTCCCTATTTCCGAACTTAGCATGTTTGTTGTTTACTACGACGTTTGGAACAACTATGAGGTGGCACTTTGGTAAGTTTAGTTTACTTGTGACAACCACTTTGACTGAATCTGGTTCGAATGTTTACATCAATGTTGTCGTGAAACTAATTCAGACGACTGGATGATTTTGATTTCTAAGATCCGAATTAATTATCTATCTAGATTATAAACGAACATGTTGCTCCTCAATTAAAAAAAAAACAATCTAGGCGACTGATGTAATTTTTTATAGGGTTGAACTACCACCTAACCTACTTTGCTCAAACTTGCATTTTATTTGAAGGGAGACAAGTCACATCATCAGTCTAAAGACGTAAACTGAAAAACACCACTTTGAGCAGCTGCTTGCCTCCTGCGTCCATCAGTTCCCCGCTACATAAAATAATGAAAATGATTAAAAATAAAATGTTCACATTTAGTTGTGAAGTAAATTTGCAAGACTCACCTCGACACGACCACGGGATCTACTGCAATCGGTATCCAAACCAGCATCTAATGTAAAATCACTGGAACAGTAGGCATGATGACTAAAATTTTTTTTTTGGATAAATTAATTATATTCCTCAAAAGATAAACATTTGTGAAAACAAAAATAAAATATCTCAAAAAATGACCAAGTTACAAGCATTTTAAAAACCGGAATAGAAAGAGATAGCTCAAACGGCCAGTGACGTCAGAGGAAGGTCGTTATAGTACCTCAATACTAAGTTATGGTAGCTTTTCATACAATCTCTTTGTTATGTGACGTCACGAGTAGATTTTTCATAGTAACTGTGGGGGCGCTCTGTTTCGCGAGAAAGGGACAGGAGATAACTCCTGTAGAAACTTTAGCAGCTTGTTACTCCGTGATTTATTTACCGATTTTGCTTATTTTTTCAATTATTACATGCATTTTTAATGATCTTTATGAAAGTAATATTTACTTGTTCATTTTTAATAGTAGTCATCATGCCTGTTGTGTCAGCGCAGCGACTCAAATCCGTGATACATAAAGGAGCTGGGCTGGCTTGGGTGAATGCTGGTAGGGGGAAATGCACAATACACCCCATGCGGGACGTCAGAGCAGGCCTTACCGCCCCCAAATAGAATTAGAATTAGAAGACTCACCCCGGTTTTTCGTACGTTTGTTTTAGTTTAACTCATGTCAATTTAAAAACACTGAACGCTCATTGGTTGAAAACAGCCGATGATCAATAGGCAACCAATGAGTGTTCCGTATTTTTAACTTAACACGAGTTCAACTTTAACAAGCCAACCTTAGATGTCATAGGTGGTAAAAATGTGGAACTAGTGCGAGTTTACTCCCTTTTGAAATAGATAGATAGAAAATGCTTTATTGCACAAGAGTAAATCGAGTACATAGGCGAACTTAATACAAAGTAACATTTTCTTCCAGTTAACCTTTGTGTAGTCTGGAACGAGTTATAGTGCTGGTTGAAAAAGGAATAGGTATATCGTAAGCGTTCATTCCCCGAGGATCGTTTATGTGGAAACACTTTTACTGATATTGTCTTGCCCTGTTCATCGCCCTATGTCTTGGTGAGATGATATACGATCTTCTTATTCTATTAAAACAACCTCAGTAGGCGTTTTTGCGTAAAGAAATATTAAACTCTGTGAAAAATGAGAAGCTAATTTCCTATTTGGCACACGATTATAACAGAGCCTTGATGGAAAACTTTCCTTTCATTTTTAAACCAATTATGTGGCTTTGATGAATATAATTTTCAATTGTTTTCTTTATGCATAAATTTTGATAATTTTAAGTTTTTGTGACGTCACTTACAATTTTGAACTATTTATTTCTATTAGCGTGTATTAATGCTTAACACTTCAATACCTTCAGAGACATTTAAATTTGTTATTCGTGTTTTTCTGTTTTGTGAGGATTTTGAAAACCAAACCAATTAAATAGGTAGGTACCTAAATTTTTTGAAAAAGCTAAAGATTCTCAATTCTACCTAAAAGAGTGTCATTTTTTCAGAATGTAAGTATTTAATTTAAAAACTGATAAAACAAGTAAATGCTGAAAACACGATAACGTAAAAAAATCTATAGAAAAAATCGTGAGGTGACCACTGATATTTATTCTAAATGCAAAGAAAATCTTACATGACACCTGATTGAAATAAATCGTAGTGATAATGTTTGAGACAAAGAACGCTGCAGACGGCAGGCAATCAATACCGTCCAACCAAACTGTCCACCTTCAGTGACAACTAATAAATTGGGCACGTCCCATCCGCTCAAAGATCAGTTAAACCCACGTACTATCGTATATTTGATCAGACGCGAACCCACAGAAATAAAGGTTAGTCTCTGTCTACTGCGATTTGTTTGAGTCAACAATTCTTTCATTTCGTAGAATAATTAGAACAACAAAGAGCTTAACAACGATCATAAAGGCACAGAATGCTACGAATAGAAATAATGATCGTTGAAACTCAGCATTTTCATTTTGCCAAAAATATACAATTTTGGGATTCCGTACCCAAAAACGGGTAAAGAGAGCCCCCTTACCGCAGTAGTATCAAATCCGATAAAAGATGTGTGCCTAACTCTACTGGTGTCGATTGCTAGTAACACGGGCAAGAAACTTGATGAATGTTCCTCATCAAAAGATAAGCCGCTTAAATGGAACCCTTTCAAACGGATCCCCGTAGAACTGGTTGTTCACATTACCTAGTTTTATTTGAAAATCCTGTGGACAGGTACTTCTAATATATATTTAATTTAACGTTGCAGAAACTATGGGATGTCTATTGTCTTGTTTTATTACTCGCAGAGCTTGTGTCTGCGAATAAGATTTGTCAAACCTCCAACTTTAAAGTCTGTTTAGAAGGATTTATTTATCCTGTCACTTCAGTTGGTAATTAGAATAAAGTGTATAAAACGAGGTTCCAAAATCCAATCTAGAAAGTCAATGTCAAGAAGATTGGAGCAAAATCGATAATGTGCGGATAAATAAAGTTTTTCCAGGAATACGCTGAAGTGGCATTTTTCCTGAAACGCCTGAGGTTTGACAGATTGACAATCTAACTAGGAAGAACCGGCCTACGCTGCGTCTTCCAGTTCATGGTCAACACTCGAAAACCTTACTTCCCCATCAATTGTCAGTTCTACAAGCGATGTGGCCTGCCCATTTGCCATTTCAACTTGCTAGTTCTAAGAACTATATCGGTCACTTTAGTTCTCCTGCGGGTCACCTCATTTCGAGAAAAAGCTAGCTCTCCAGAACTCGCTGCTCGACTTTGAGCTTACCAATTGAGGTCAGCAATAAGTGACCATGTCTCATTGCCGTAAGTCAATACTGGCAACACACATCATTAAAATTACTCTTCCATTTATAAAAGAAAACATTTCCATTACATACATATAAGTATTCACACTGCTATTGCGGCCAAGTATATCTAAATACTTAAAAGCCCTTGTCTGGTTCATTCACTGTTTATTCAGCTAGACGGGTCATGGGATGGTCGAAACGTTCCGAGATATTCTAGGTAGGTAAATAGATTCCTTTTCGCTTTGAAAGGCTTTTATTTATTTAGTGGGCATTTCAGACTTGAATGAAGCCGGCTTTTTAACATTAATAAAAAACTAGTACTTAACTAGCTGAAAAATGTATTCTCGTCACGTCATTCATTCTCATAAAAAAACCTTGATTATAGGTTTTTTTATGAGAATGAATGACGTGACGAGCTAATCGCTCACCTGATGTTAAGCGATACGGCCGTGCATAACAATTGCAGTATTACTCGGCACTTTAAAATAATAAAGTTTTGCGTGACACTGCACTGCGCACGTCATCCTGAGACATCACACACTGTAGTAGTCAGATTACTAGACTGTGTGATCTGGTCGTAAAGTTTCAGTGTGTGCCCAGTAATTTCACTACGTATAATGCCCCTTCAAACCGGAACACACGCAGTTTTTAAACTAAATATATAACATAATAAGCTTATGCCATTGCATTTAAAAAAAACTTACTTGGAGGATAAGAGAATTCACCAAATCAATATGACTATCAGAGTTTTCCTTTTACCAATGTACTCTGTGGTTTTCCTTGAGTTCTCTGAGGAAACCGAAATGAGACACTTTTTTAATAATCAATCAGACAATTCTCAATAATCTCTTCAATCAACTTAACCGAAAAGGTTGTTTAGCCGTAAACGGTTGTCGATAACAATCTCCTAAAGGCGATTCAAAGCGTTTCGTTTCTGCGGAAGCGGAAGATTGAAATCTCATCTGGATTTTGTTAATCGATTCTACTTACTAGCTCTACCTGAATTCTAGCTAGAGCTAGTAAGAAGAATCGATTGTTGGCCCAACTTTGATAAATTTCAGCGCATTTGTAATTTACACGTTGGAAAATCATTTGCCTAATGTCACTAAGCTAGTGCGGTTTGAAGACACGATGTCATAAACTGACATAATTATTATTTTTGGTCAACTAAAAAGCGGTGGGATAGACCAAGTGAAAAACGCCCACAGAAAGTAGTCTATTACGTCACCGGGTTATCATCTGCCACTGGCAACCTTGGACTTATAAATAAAAATACACGCTTGCAACTGACATGCGCTGAATGAAACTTATACTTCATAATAACTGGCCAAATGCGAGACGGCCTCGCACTCGTAGGGTTCCGTACTATTTTCTATAAAACAAACAAAAATGTTACGTTTGTTGTATGTGAGCCCCCTTTAATATTTATTTTATTCTGGTTTTTAGTATTTGTTTTTATAGCGGCAACAAAAATACATCATCTGTGCAAATTTCAGCTGTCTTATTATCACGGTACATGTGATACAGCTGGGGATAAACGGACAGACAGACAGACTGACTGACAGAGACAGAGAGAGATAGGCTGAGACAGACAGACAGATGGGCGGACAGCGTAGCCTTAGTAATAGGGTTCGCTTTACCCTTTGGGTCATCATTAACAGCCTGAAGAAGTCCACTGCTGAACATAGGCTTCCCCTAAAGAGCGCCACTTAGAGCGGCTGCTTGCCTCCTGTATCCATCGGATCTCCGCGGCTTTCACCAGGTCGTCGGTCCACCTAGTGGGAATACCGTTCGGGTACGGATCCCCAAAAATCAGTGCTAACAAAGAAAGTAAGAGACTGCAACAGAGAAAATTGTTTACGTCTAATGTCATGGGGTTTGGTCAGTGAGATGACCTCACCTCAGCTAACCTTAATATAACCTTTGTGTTATTTATTCTAAAGGTAACGAAACTATATCCCTTCAACCATTAGCCTAAAAGGTAACGAAAGTCAAAGTGAAATGGAAGGCACTGACCTCTGTGTGCCACTGTCATTCATCCTTTTCTTTGTATCTATACAGTTGTCAATTTTTTCATTCAGTCCTTTTAACGGGCACCGGGAGCGCGGCCTAAAAATAAAAACGATTTTTTACCCTTACCGTTCCGGGAAAAATACCCGGCTAACCCTTTTGGGGTAATATTTAAATGTTCCACTTCCGCATGTTGGTTTTATCATCTGAAATATTACAGATAAAAAGTTTAAAATGTTTGTTGTACCCGAGTTTTTTTTTTCAAATAATATATATATATATATATATACATAGGTTTTTTTATTAATTGCTAATAATAATTTTTACTAAAAGGTAAACCTTTAGGAAAGGACCGCGAAAGTAAGACCTTTTAACGAAAGCTTAAGCTCAATCTGCGGGATGAAAATTCACAACCTAGACATAGTAAATCGACCTCACTACCAACTCTATAATTATTATTAATCCCTTCAATATCCGTCAAAAGCCATTTTAATGATTATTATTATATAAGTACCTATAAAAACCCACTAAAGAGTTATTCTGCAAGCAGAATTGTGGAAAAATCTAAAATCTACAATATTACCTAATACTAAAAGCAGTTATGAAATACCTTCCTCTTGTAATAACCCTGATGCAATAAACTCTCACTTTCTCAATGTTCCTGGCCGCAACCATGTAACTATTTCGGATCTTACCTATTTTGAATACCATAAATTCAGTGCAGCAGAATTTCATCTAAAGCCGGTTAGTGAGGACAGTGTTCTAAATATTATAAAGGGACTGAGTTCAAATGCGGAGGGTATAGACCAACTTACATTGCAAATGATTACTTTGACCATGCCGGATACTCTATCTTTCATTACTAAGTTGGTCAACTTATCGATTTCATCCTGTACCTTTCCTGATCTGTGGAAAGTTTCCCTAATAAGACCAATACCGAAAAAAACTAATGTAACATCTTCAAAGGACTTGCGTCCTATAAGTATCTTGCCCTGTTTGTCAAAAATATTAGAGAAAGTGGTTTCTTATCAGTTGATAAAGTACCTTGAGGATGAGGAAATTTGCCACGTGCTCAATCCGGTTTCCGTAAAAAGCATAGCACTGCAACTGCACTGCTTGATGTAGTTGACAATATCCTTGCGGCTCAGGACCAGGGTTTGGGTACTGTGCTGGTACTGCTGGATTTTTCGCGTGCATTCGATTCAATTAATATTCCTCTGCTATTAGCCAAAATGTCCTTTTATGGTTTTGACGCAAAACTGTAAAGTGGTTCCATAGCTACTTGCATTTGAGGTCCCAAATGGTTGAAGTAATTGGTCCTGATGGGAAATCAGCTTCCTCAGCTTGTAACTTCAATCTTAGAGGTGTTCCGCAGGGGTCTATCCTCGGACCAATCCTATTTATCTTGTATAGTGCGGACATAATAAACTGGATTAAAAATTGCCAGTATCATATTTATGCTGATGATCTTCAAGTTTATTTGCACTTCCACCCAAAAGACACTGATCTGGCTGTTATAAAAATTAATGAGGACTTGGATTGTTTGGCAATGTGGTCCAAAAGAAATTGTATAGTGCAACAAAACCCCAGTTTATGATAATGGGGTCCAAGAAGCAGGTGGCAGACATAGCAGATCGTAACCCCCAGGTTGCTATTCTCAGTGAGCCTATAATGTGTGTGGCAGAAGCTCGCAATATGGGGTTGATAATGGATAGCCAGCTGCGCTTTGAGCATCATGTTCAGGAAGCCGTGCGCAACTGCTTGTATAGAATTAAAGTGCTCTATAGGGTCAGGCCTTATCTTAGTGTGGATATTCGGTTAACACTCTGTGAATCATTAATCCTCTCGAAACTAAACTATGCGGATGTTGTGTATGGTCCATGCTTATTCTCAAGAACTGAGCGATTAATACAAAGAGTGCAGAATGCCTGTGCTCGTTTTTGCTTCAAAGTTCCTGCTCGTGCACACATTACTCCATTCTTAAATCAGGCAAATTTGATGAGAATGACAGCCCGTAGAAAACTCCACCTGGCAACTTTACTTTTTGGTGTCATAAAAAACCATCAGCCTGAGTATCTTTTTAAAAAGCTAGTGTGGGCTCAGGATGCTCGCAGATACGAAGCAAGGTCAAACACATTTATTCTCAGGACGCATCAGCATAGGTCTGCAGCCTTTAGGGGTAGTTTTAGATTTGCAGCAACCAGCTGCTGGAACTCTCTTGATCCACCATTTCGAACCCTGAAAACAGTTCATATCTTCAGTAAACGTTTGAAGTTGCTTCTACTACATAGCCAGAAGGCTTAAATTAATTTATTAATTTAATAATTTATGCGTACCATATACTATTTATAATTTATTAATATACACAATGTAATCTATTTCTTTGGCTTCCCACGGGTGCCTTTCATTTATTCATTTATTTAGTAATTAAAAACTTACGTGCTTATGTGGCTCCTTGTACTTAATCTGAATTTGTAGACGTTTCCGTGCCATTGGGGATGTATGATCACTGATCAAATTTGCCTGGGTTGCCTGACCTTGTAGTCTTCGGTTCGTTTCGGTGGAGGTCTGTTGCAGACGTCCACAAGGCCGTTGCTATAACTAAGCGTAGGTGATTGTATGTATAATACTTGTTAGTTCATTATTATTAGGTATAAACCACTCAATTTGTGTAGACGTGGCACAATGTGGTGCAATGAAATGCAGAATATTTGTATTGACATTTAACAAAATAAAACTCACGTCTTCACATACTTACGGTACCGGTACTGGCGTATGGATGTCATTGTCACGGTCAGTTGGATGACTTTGACATTATCTGTTACTGTCAAAGACACAGGATATCTTTGTTTATGTGTGGCTCCATACGTCGGTGGTATCTAGCCAGTGGCAGTTTTTGGTCATTTTTAGATATAATTGCATTGTTGTCTTTGTCTCTTTGTATCCGTGTTTTTGCTGTTGGATAATATTTACTTTTTGTTTTTTGTTTTTCCTTTAAATTGGTTGTTTTATTGTGTAATTTATTTAGTTAATTATGTAAGGTGTTAAGTCTTTGTCTCAGGGGTTCGTGATGTCATGAAGTAGGTTCCGACTGAAAATCAGTTATTAGGGTCATACTCTGGCCTTAATTGCATGCCGAGTCGGGACCTGGTCATGACATCACACAATATTGCATCATAGGTGCAAATATTGTATGTTAATTTTTTTATGTACTTATGTTATTTTTATTGTGTATTGTGATGTAGTGTTGTGTGATGTCCTGAATAAATATATTTTCTTTCTTTCTTTCTTTCTTTCAGTAGACCTTGCTAGTATAATCGACCTTAATAACAATTGAAGTCCTGACATCGGCCAACTTCGTGACTTCAGTTCAACCGCTTGACTGATCAACAACGTTGGCTATAACTAGTAATAAGATAATACCTAGTATAAATTGTATTTAGACCACATGACAACAACAGTTTCTATGATGCTAATAAATAGGCGGAACTGACAAAAGCAGGGTTTTGAACGAAATCGGACTGAAACTGAATTCCAACGGCATAAAAGAACCATAATATCTGAAAATATACATCAAACAAAGTCATTACTTCTACCAACGCTTTCCAAAGTTGACACGCGTCAACATTAACATAAATAGGTGAAAATTCATTCCACCAATTCATGGATATATTCAATAAGGAAATAATAGAAATGCCAGAAAGCGTGTACAATAAAGAAATCCATTAAACGAATTGCAAGCAAATGCTGAATCATTTGATTGAACTACTTTACAATTTATCTACTGCCTACGAGTGCCCTTTGCGGTTTCTTGTAAGTACACTTTCTTATAATAAATTTACTATAAACTAGAAATTTCGATAAGAAAATCGAAATTTCTAGTTTATCATTCTTCGAAAAGTGAAACATGAAGGGTAAATTAATATACGGGTGAAATCGTGTTCAGTCTAGGTTAATCTAGTTCGGACTAAATTAATTTAATACTAGCTGACACTTCAGTGTATTCTTTCATTATTTATCTAGTAGAAGCTGTCTAGCTCTTGATAGTTTAGGGTAAATAGCATGATAGAAATATTAGTTAAATAAACTATCTCTATCACAGTCTTGCGAACATCAACCAGGGGGTCTAGCAAAGATCACTAACGATTACGCTATCGCCAAACGCTAACTCCAAAAATGTAATGAAATAACATTCGCTGCGGAAAAGTTAGCGATTTTAGAAATGTCATTTCAGTACATTTTGGAGTTAGCGTTAGTGGTTGATATCTTTGCTATACCTCCAGGGCCCTTACCACAAACTAATACAAAATCATCATAGTTCGTGACAGTAATGCTTCAAGGTTACAATAGTATTGTTCGAAACTGTACCATGAACTTATAAAGTATTCCTGCTGGAAAACGAGACGTCCACATTTTTATATAGCACTATCACTGTCACACGTCGGTGTCAACATGATTAACGGTATGACATGACAGTTGTGTTTGAGTGAACGATTTAACGTGACATCATCAAAACTGCTCTGCGTCAACAACATTACAATATTCTTACTTTTTTGTCATTTTTCAAAGTATGATTGAAGTAAAAATGCTATAAAAGGTTGCCCCCAGATCGCTATAGCGCTTTTAATAAAGAGATAGATAGATAGATAGAAAATGCTTTATTGCACAAGAGTAAATCAAGTACATAGGCGAACTTAATGCTAAGTAGCATTTTCTTCCAGTTAACCTTTGTGTAGTGTGGAACGAGTTGTAGTGCTGGTTGAAAAGGAATAAGAAAAAGAATTACCCAAATAAAATAATCATAAGAAGTAGCAATAGATAATAATATGAGTTTAGATAGATAAGGTTTTAAACAAATAATACATACTTTTTAATAACTTACATATTTTATATTAAACTTATTGCAAATTAGAATAAAATATCTATATAATAAACAAGGACCTACTCATTTAATAACTATGAAGATCGCATCTGCACCTACACTCATGAAATTTGTTAATAAGTACAAGAATTTTTAGTCTGGCGCTGACTTGTCTTTAGTTTTGATAACGGAATTTTCAAATTATTATCGTAGTAGAATAGAGAAAATATTTTAATCTTAATTAATTTTTTATGCAAAGTTAAATTGGATGAATTCTGTCAAGTACAGCGACTCTAAATTTTTAATTTTATTACTTACAGTAACATTTTTAAAACTGTTTTACCAACAAAATGACTGCCAAAAGTAAAAAAAAAATTGCACGAAACATTTTGACTTAATGTTGCGGATATGGGGGTTTGTTTTAGTATCAATTTTTTCAATGTGCTTGCTATTTAATATCACCGAGTTTTTGAAGCCATCAATTTTTATCTACATTTGAAATTATAAAATATAAAAATACAGAGCTAGATACTTTCAGAAAGTTTATGTTGCACTATTTATCCCAAAGGCACCAGCAACATTTTAAAACTGATTGCTTTTAATATCGCAGTTTAAAAGAAAACCAAAAAGAAAACAATAAGTATTAAAAAAAATGTGTGTGTAGTATTGTTTTCCATATTCTTTTGCAAAAGTAAAATTTGGTTATTAAGCGAAGATAGAGTGGTGTTTAGAGTGCCCCTATGAGGGTGACATGTTCTGTAAATACAAAACCCTCTAAAAAAATGAAGATTAAAAAATAACTAAATTGGTGGTTAGTTTAAGTCCGTATTGATACAAACTTTATGAACTACTAGCTTTTGCCCGCGGCTTCGCACGCTTGTGTTATGTTATTTTTACGTTATAGTCTAATAATAGATCATGCATTTCGTACCAAACAACATAATCCACTAAATCTTTTCAAAGCTGAGCACAGTAACCTGTATTAGCATAGGTATAGGTATAACGCAAGCACAGCCGTGAGTGGAAGCTATTTAAGCCATTACCTAAAATTAAATGTTATGAGTCTAATATAGATTTATAACAGTAAAAGAAGTTTCAAAAAAAAAACTACAATTTTATAAGTACCTCTTCATATTACAACAAAAAGAAATCATCATCACTTCACTCAGGTCTTTAACAGAAGTTTCAGTAAGTTTTGTTTCGGTAGTAGTTACCTAAGCAGGCAGGTACAGTTTAGAAAAATATGGAAGAATCACACACGATAATCCTGTTTTGCTCAGTTTTACATAATAATTATCCGCGCGCTTTTTGTTCGATTTACCACATTTTTTTACCTTCTTAAGTTTACGAATTGAGTACCTAACTACCTACACATAGCCAGTGTCAATAATAAGTTTATAAATTGCTGGAGATATGCATTTACCTGTACGACGCGTACATAATTAATTTTCTTAATACTAATTAGGAATTACAAATACTAAACCACCACTCCTTAAAGAATCGACAATTATAATTATTATTATGTCCACTATTTTCCACGCTGTCTCATTCCCAACATACCTACCTAGTGATGAAAGTGAGGAAGTAGGTTAAATCGTCATTACTTAATTATTACTAACAGCCAAAGTTACTTACCTACTATAACTATAACCTTCTTGAAGTAACCGAGTAATCAATCATTTTCTGCTCCCGTGGTTTATTTAAAAGCCCACAGATCTAAAATATTTTAACTATTAAAAACTTATTTCAACATGCAAGAAGAAGAAGAAGAAGAACAAATCAAAAACGAACGAACGTTACGCGCCATGTTGTTAATTCGAGGATACAATTTTATTGCCATAATGAATACCTATATATTAATTATTATATCTAAGTACCTACCCTTTTTAAACATTTTTCATCAAATATTTCGTATCATTGGCTAAATACAAATAATAGCACCTCCGGCTTACTTTAATGCCAAAATAAAAAAGGTTTAAAATGCGTAGCAATGATAAGGGTATATAACTTAAGTAGCTATAAGTACTACAGGGGGTCTAGCAAAGATACCAACCATTAACGCTAACGCCAAACGCTTACTCCAAAACTGTATTGAAATGACATTAGCTGTGGAAAAGTAAGCGATTTCCGAAATGTCATCCTAGTACATTTTGGAGTTAGCGTTAGTGGTTGGTTTCTTTGCTAGACCCCCAGGTACCTTAAAACTTCCTTGGGGTTGATCAAGAATGTAGCAGTAGCGCTAAAATAATTTTACCTACCTAATTAGAATGGTAACGTGTAGTTATTTCATGTAAATAATACATTTTACCAGATCGCCAATAAAGAACATTACTCCCGCCAAAACCCTATAAATCGAAAACTTGAATAAAAATGTAAGCTTCAATATTGGCTAAGTATGATAATCGTGTGAAGCCTTCTGAATAATTATAAAAAGTCTAAGTACCTACCCTTTTAAACAGTTTTCATAAAATACTTCCTATCATTGGCTAAATACAAATTTTGTCTAATGCCAAAATAAAAAAGGGTTTACAATGCGTAGCAAAAGCAAGGGTTAATGGGCACAGATTACTGAATATGTTACTACTAAAGGTTAAGCTATAGGTACTATAAATACAATTTTAAATACTTATTTCGAATGGTAACGCGTAGTAGATTATTGAAAACTAATACATAATACCAGATCGCCAATAAAGAATATTGCCCTCTCCAGAACCCAATAAATCGAAAACATGAATAATAATTTAGTTGTCTTTCAATATTGGCTAAATATGATATCGCGTGAAGCCTTAAAACTTATAAAAAAAGTCTAAGAAGTTTTTTTTTCAGATGTAAGGTATGTTTATTTATTAGTACAAAAACTTAAATAACAATATTATATACACTAAACTAAACAACTTAAATATAAACCTATCTTAATAAATATATACACCTAACTAAAAACGAAAACCCTATCAAAAAAAACCTATGCCGCGAAAAAAGTTTTTTGTTTTCTAAATTCCTTGTTCTCTGTGTCGTGCTCATATTCAAGAAGGTTCTCATACCTATCCTCTTTTTTTAGTTTAGACCACAGATTAACGAAAAAACTTATCTATATGTAAATACATATGATTTTTTCGGGTATAGGTACTTACATAATGAACACATTGTTTTTCTCTAATCTGCATTGCATCGAGCGCAGACGAAGTTATCGCGCATTGTATTTCGCCGTAGCCCGAAATGTGTGATACACTGCCGGTAATGCAGGTGCACCAATTGTTATTTACTGTTGTAAAACATGCATTAAATTACTTCCTTATTGCTTAGTGCAGTGGGGATTATTCAGAATGAAATACAAAAATATAGGAGTTCTGTAATCAAAGAGTAAATCCTTATTACTAAACCTCCACTGTCCGTCTGTCTGTCGGTCTGTCCACCAGGATGTACTCATGAATCGTGATAGTTAGACTGTTGAATTTTTCACAGATGATATATTTCTGTTGCCACTATAATAACCGTGGTCCGTATTAAAAGGGACAGATAAACAGACAAATAAAAAAAAATTGGTTTTACTTCATGTTGATAAGGAATTATAAATTAAAACTATTACATTTTATTTTTGTAATCACAAATAATACTCTCACAGTTTATAAAACATATTTATTCGCCGACATGCAATATAACGCTACTGCTTCCTCCATTTTATTTAGCCCACGTCAGTCGCGCAGCAGGCAAACAAATTGACTGTGTGTCCAGGTTGGGGCGCTACAAAAACATCGAGGATAGTCAACAAAGATGTTTTTGCGCGCCAACTCAACAGCGAAGGTTTGGGCGTATATGAAGGCGTGCCATAATAGTAACAGAGTTTTTTTCTTTAATCTGTGCATCCGGATAAACTCGAGATAAAATTACCGTCAGTAGCAGTGTAGCAGAGTAAATTTTTTTTCTTTCATCATCTATGGTTAGTAGCCAAAATATAACTTACCTTTTGACACTGGCTAAATACCTACACTATGTGTGGAGCCAAAATATAAGACAAAAAACTTACCTTGAGGCCTTGAAGCGGCCATCTTGTTAAAATCCCGTTCCGTTTCATAATGAAATCTTAATCATTTTCACTAAAAAAAAATTAACGATATATAAAATTTAATATATCCTATGTTTTGCGCCGGGTTTTTCTAAGCTTATTAGTGAAAATTGGATAAAAATCCGTTCAGTATTTTCGGACTTGTGCCGTAACAAACAAACAAACAAACAAACAAACAAACAAACAAACAAACAAACAAACAAACAAACAAACAAACAAACAAACAAACAAACAAACAAACAAACAGACAAAATGTCTAAAAAGTAGGTTAACGTGATCAGCGAAAAATTTCAAGCCAACCTGTGTCATTTTTTTTTCAATATCTTGCATTTACAGATTTTTTTATCTCTACAGTTTTATTATATGTATAGATAGTGGTCGTGTTTACAATAGTTATTTATAATACCTAATTACCATGAATAGGTATAGAAGAGTTGTTGACCCCTGCCTAAATGGTTGAAAGTTAAGTGAAATGAATACGTTCATTAGCTTGCAAATTGAAGTGTTGATTGCTCGAAACAATCTAATGCTGATTCAAAGGGTTCGCCAGTCCGAAAGTACTTCAGGATGTGACGTCACTAAGCCATCCAATCAAACCATTTCACACGCCATAGCACCCACAGCTAAGGGTTTGAAATGCGTAGATCCTGTAAACTAGCATCTCATAGGCAGATGTTTCTACCTTAAGCAACATCGTCACGTTGTCAACGTGGGCCCATTTTAGCATACATAAGAAGGGTGGGTTAACAGTTGAACAAGTATAGGCGGTCTTAGCAACGTTCGTTGCGGGCTTTACATGGATGAGTGACCGCTACTGAAAGTGGTACATATTTACAACAGCTTGGCGATCATGTAACTTGATTGCAACCAATAGAAAATGTATGGATTTTATAGTTCAATACGCAGTTTATATGCATAGTTACGGAATGTCTCCTGTTGCATTGCTGTCAAGGTTTCGTATCACCCTGCAGAGCGCTACCGTACTTAGAGAGGCAAATTGAGCTGTTTTACAAAGCGAAAAGTATTCAGGTATTCAGGTCTTCAGGCTATTTTTGTTGTGAATAATATCCGTTTACTAATTCCAATTTCTAAAACAAAATATTGCAAATATACGACTTGTTTTAAATTTCAAGACTACCAAACATGAGAAAATCTCTTAATTATTGTCTTGTTTTATTTTCATGCGGTAACGACATGACTAATTTACTTACAGCTGTTACAAATTTTACGTAATCACGACATGGGCTTTCCCCTTGAGAGTTTTCTATACTTCACTCCAAACGGATTTAAGCCAAGTGGTGCCGAGTTTTCCAGCACTGGGGGCTTACCACAACCTCTTATAGCATTATTATGTCAATTATACTTTGATAAATGACATAAAAGTAAGAATACTGTAATGTTGTTGACACAGAGCAGTTTTGATGACGTCACGTTGAATTGTTATCTCAAATACATCATGTTGAAACCGACGCCGACGTGCGACAGTGATAACGCTGTATAAAAATGTAGCGTCTCGTTCTGACGCAAGAATATATTTTATAAGTTCATGGTACGAATTTGAACAATATTATTGTAACCTTGAAACATTACTGTCACGAGCCATGATGGTTTGGTACTAGTTTGTGGTAAGGCCCCTGATTTCCGCTATGAAAATAATTGGGTTTCTGTACAGCTAAGTGAGTTTGACGATTATTTTTTGCACCTTTTTTATTTACCTGTGGTAGGTAGTACAAGGTAGATAGATATATCAAAGAGGGTTTTCAATATTGAACATTAAAACTGCGTATGTCTGGTCACAGATATTAAAATAGTAGGTCTGGTGTACAGTTTTAGTTCATAAATTGTTATTATTTTGTAGTGTGCGCTTTATTAAACGTGACGACTACTATCACTAACAGCACAATTTTTTCTGAGCTGAAGAATTATTATCCTGGTATTATTAAGTACATAGATTTCCGACTCTCCACACAATTTCGCTCGCAAAGTAAATTGCCTCCGTTACGGTCAAATAAAGCTTCAAGATCAAATATCGCTTTGTTTCTTTATGTTCCCAGTGGTTTCTTTTTTATATTTAGATAGGTTAAAAACGTGTAATAGAATATTATGTGGAGCCACAGAAAACTTTATAGAACATTATAGAAGCGTCACTCTCTGATTTTATTAAAATAAATATCAACTTTTACTACAAGAAAATAAAGTTCAGTTCAGCTAAACAAATTAGTTGGCTTTTAAGTCCATTCCAATCCAGCCTTACGAAAACGTTTGCAGCGGAAAACAGTGTAGCAAAAGAATAGTTATTTCGTGTTTTGTTTCTCTCTATCAAATTAAAAATAGGCAAAGCTAAAACAAAAGAAAACACTTAAAAGCAATACCACTGTTATTCAGCGGTTTAGTTTAAAGAGGCTCATATAATATTCAAACCCAATATTCAAAAGGACAATGCTAGTTCACCCCACGCTGCCATCAATTATGCATAATATGCAGAGGCGCCTTCGAACCAGATCTATGTTCTGTGGAACCCATTTGTAAGGAGATATGTATGACCCTCAACACATTTATATTTTAAATAGAAGCCATATATCTTTGAGGACGCAATATGCTATCACATATAGGTTTGATTAAGTATAAAACGCCAGTCAGAACAATAGCTTTACGGTTAAAGAATTTGGGTACCTACCTACTTACTATTTTTAAGAAGAGTTGCCTGTTTACCTTTAAGAATTTTCTTTTTTAAATGTTTCATAAATACTGAGCTTTTACTTTTGTGTACACATACAAGTAAAAAAATACTTCTTTAAAATTTAAAACCAAACAATGCTTTGTCTATTCTTAAAAGCAGTCTCTTGTTTGATACATTTTGGCACTGCACAAAATATAAAAGTATCTGTAAATTTAGAGGTATAGCAATGTTAGCTTTATCCAAAATAAACAATAATAACCAGCTAAGTGCGAGTCGGACTCGTGCACGTACCATAGTCTATAAAAAAAGAGTATTGTTATAGCGGCAACAGAAATAAATCATTTTCCGTGAAAATTTCAACTAACTATCGCGGTTCATGAGATACAGCCTGGATGATAGACGGACAGACCGACAGCGGAGCATTAGTAATAGGGTTATTTTTACCCTATGGGTACGGAACCCTAAAATTTACTATCTCTAGTCCTATCCGCTCAGGCGCTACTGCCACATTTGTAACCCGCTTCGTGGAACCTCACGTGCTAGAGGCCACAGTAGTGGCTCACAGCTGATTGCACTCCTAGGGATGGCAAAACATCGAATATTAAATTTTTAGAGGTGTCACTCGACTAAAATCGAAACTAGTTGAACATCACTATCGAATAAAGTAAAAGTCTCTAATGGTTTAAGAGGGACAAAAATGCCTCAGTCTAAATTGCATCTCGCGCCGAGCCGGCGCGCGCCGGCGACGGAGTAATTTCCTTTATTAGGTACGGCGGAGCGTCAATTATTATGTGTATTGTTATTGTGTGTGTTTTTTATACTAAAACACACGTAAAAATGCATTTGTTTAGAAAGTCAATAAATGCTAAATGCAAAACTGGTTTTGAAAGTTTAAAAAACTCCTGCTTAGTTTTTTCGTATAAACCGTAAATATGCAAAACCATGCCGTGCTATTTAGTTAGTTAGCTAAGTTAATAAATTCTTATTTACCTTGGATCGCTTTGGGACCTACCTACGCCCGCCGTGCCGTGCCTGAGTGGCTATACATACCATACGCTTGAATCGGAGAACATAATAATATACAGTAACAATATCTGGTAACAATCGTATTCAACATTACAATACAAATAGGTTACATTTTATTTTCTCTAGAGCATCAACTTTCTCGTTTCTTTTTTATCATGATACCCACAAAATTATTTCATCTTCGGTCGGGACTAACAAACTGTTTACCTTTCACGGAGATTCCAAACAATCAAAAGATAATAGAAAAGCCAAGGTAATCATCATAAAACTACACAGAACAAGCAAATAACAAAAAGTTTATAACCCCTGGAACCATGGGTACCTGGAACAAACAAATACCTATGGTGTTCACAAAATATGTTTATTCAGTTCTCTATTTGAAATGCATTCATTGAAAGAGGATCGTTCAATTCCAATGCCGAATTGCAGTGAGATCTCAAACGTTACACTTTGCAATTCAAACCCAGTTTGCTTTGAGACCTATTTATTTGCGACTTTTTGAATAATGAATTCCGGCATCGGTGTACGGTTAAACCATTAATTCTGAATGTTGTAGAAGAAAAGTATGATAAGAATCATGTTCTAAAAGGTTTTCGGTAAATGAAAAATAGCCCTTGTTGTTTTTGAATGACGATAAAAAGTGAATATTTTATAACGGATAATGACATTCAGACGTCGCGCAGTACTCACTCAGCTGGCGCTTCGTTGCGTACTGACTCGGTGTAGTATCCGCTTTGTGTTTTAGTATCCGGTTCGGGCGCGTCAACCCCGTGTTACGTGCATGTTATCTGCTATGGGGGCATACCGTGACCTTTTAGAATGCGACTCAATTCCCAAGCACTTTAGATTAGGCAGGTTAAAAAAATCGCATTATTTGGTACCGTGACCTCTTATAAGCATGATCGGGTTTGAATTGAAAGAACGAATGAAATTAACTATTGGATCGCAAGTATCGTTCAGAAACTCAACAGTCGGGAATTATCGGAAAGTTACGGTTTTTTTACCATGTTTGATATATGGTCATATTATCTAATAAAGGAATTTCGTTATGTATAATGATTAATTATGAGCCACGAACTTTAAGATAAAATGCGTGAAAAATAATCTATCATCACATTTAATTTAATATTTATAGAGTTAACGTTGTAGATGTAAGGTGAAAAACGGCTAAAGTTTTCGAACGAATTATTAATAGTGACGTGCTTTGTCACCTTGTTTATTTCTTCACTCATTTATTTACATGTCTTAACCCTACGTTTTTTTACTATATTTCTATATTAATTACATTACAAAAGTAGGTACCTACGGTAAAAATTTGTCCGCAAAGGGGCAAGGCCCAACAATAAAGCCAAATGTGCACTTTTGCTGTCCATCTGTCTGTCTGCCTATCTGTCACCAGGCCCTATTTCATGAACCGTGTTAGTTAGACAAATGATGTATTTCTGTTGCTGCTCTAACAACAAATACTTAAAAAACAGAATACAATAAATATTTAAGGGGGCTCCCATACAACAATTAATGTGATTTTTTTGCTTGTTTTCATAGATAATGGTATGGAACCCAGCGTGCCCGAGTCCAACTCGCACTTTGCTGGTTATTTTTAGGGTTCCGTACCCAAAGGGTAAAGCGAACCATATTACTAAGGCCCTGCTGTATGTCCGTCTGTCCACAGGCTGTATCTCAAGAACCGTTGATAGGTTAGAAAGCTGAAATTTTCACGTATGATGTTTTCTGTTTCCGCTATACCTAACAACAAATACCAAAAATCAGTATAAAAGTTGTTGTTTAAAGGGGCTCCCATACAACAACAGCACACACTGCATACAGCTCGTTTTTAAATATAATATATGGTGGTATGGAACTATAAGGAGGGTTCCATAATGGTATGGAACCCTTCGTGCGTGAGTCCGACTCGCACTTAGCTGGTTATTATTTTATGTTAACTAGTTAACGAATGACGTGCGAGCTAGTCGTTCGGCTGGTGTTAAGCGTCACGGCCGCCCGGCATAACAGATTGCAGGGTCACTCGGAACGATGTAGGTAGTTCCTTGAGGTAGATAGTTCTAATAGTGGTAGAAGCTTATTTATCGACGAAGCATTGAAAAGTTATCGGACACGAATCTTTCAAAAGCTGTAAGAATTTATTATCATACGTAAACTCGCATTTCAATTTTGTATATTAAGCCAACGAACCGAAATCAGCTACGAGAAACCAACTTTTGTTGAAATGCTGAAATTGACAGCTAAGCGAGACAGTTTTGGTTCCAATAAGAGGTCACGGTACGGATTGAATGAACGGAACACGCTTTGGGACGATGTTTAAGTTGTCAGCGTCTAAAGATGGCGGCTACCTAACATCGATCGCTTAAGCGACCTCACGGTACGATTTTAACAATCAATCCAATATAGGCTCTGTTTTGAATCGCGTTAAGAGCTCACAGTACGGCCCCTGATTTGTTGTAGGCCTGAAGTAGTCTTGTCTGAGTCGATTATTTCGCGGAAATCAATCAATTTCAGTCAAAGGACTCCAGAAAGCCAGCAGCTGAGTGGATAGTTTTCTTTACGTGACTTGTATTCCAAGAATAGAATCTTTCGCAAGCTTTATCAAGGGTTGCGCAGCTGAACATTTTCTCAAATGCAGTGCTAATAATTCCCAACAGTCTAGCAAGAATCTGGCGCCTAATTTTACTTGTAAGTCTAACATTAAATCAAAGGGGATTGTTATTGCTCTCGACCCCTGTACGTTTGCTCTAATTTACGTTACGATTGACCTGCTATTAAACGTAAACAATGATTTTCGTATTTCACAAGGAAATGGGCTAACTATTGTTTAACCTGTTTTATTTTCTCAACTTCTGGCGAAGGTTTTCTCGGCGGAAGTTTTTCCGAGGTAAAGGAAGTGTTTTCGAGGTAAAAGGTATTTATCGTGTTATTAAGGATTTTCTGTTTCTAATCGGAGCATAATGCTTTTGTAATTCATTGCTTAAGGGGTACAGATACACGTGGGTTCGTTTCGGAGAAGACAGCGTACCCTCGTGTACGCGTGTAACTATAGGCTGTGCCCTCACTAAGCGAGCAGTAGTCGACTGACTGTCCACTGGGACAGAAACGTGCCAACTTAATGCGTACCTACTTATTTTGCGTGAAAACTCAATTGTAAACAGCAGATAAGCTTCGAAGGGCTAAAAGACTCTTGGTAAATAAGGCAACCTATATTATACTTCTTATTTTGATACATCGCCGCCGTTTGGAAAAAATTGTACTTGTACCATGAATCGATGGGCCGTTATGAGTCTGGCAAGCAAAACACCGCAAACTGCGTACAGTACGCGATATTTGGACATTCCACCTAAGATATATAGGCTAGCAACCACTCCAATCTTTACGCGAAAGTAAGTGTAACGTGAACGTAAGACAGTTGTATCATTGTATGGCATTTGAACAGCGCTCCATACAACTAACTTACGTTAACGTTATATACTTACTTTCGCGTAAAGATTTGTGCTAGGCCTACACAGACATCCGTACACTTTTTGCCACCACTCGCTTAGTGAGGATACAGCCTTAAAATCAGGTTGCTGAGATAATGCTAATTACAGCTACAATCACATTGACAAAGGTCAGAATTAAAACATTTTAATTTTATTTTTAAGTGTTTTCGAGGTAAAAAGTATTTATCGTGTTATTAAGCATTTTCTGTTTCTAATCGGAGCATAATGCTTTTGTAATTCATTGCTTAAGGGGTACAGATACACGTGGGTTCGTTTCGGAGAAGACAGCGTACCCTCGTGTACGCGTGTAACTATAGGCTGTCCTCACTAAGCGAAGTCAGAATTAAAACATTTTAATTTATGTAGAATAATGATAAAATTAATAAATTGTAGCCACAGAGTGAGAACATAATAACGCTCGCTCCGTGATAGAGTCGCCTTGCCGTAACTATGTGTAAATTATTATTTATTACACATAATTATGGCCTTACTCACCGCATAGTACTACAAATCTCTGAGTGCTATTTTTAACTAACTATTCTAATAGAGCGCAAGTGTGGTTCTTCTACAAAAACTAAAGGTATGGTTGTTTTTTACTTAATTCAAAAGTATTGAAAATTTAGATAATGGTGAAATTATTTTGAAAAATCAATGAGCCAGCTATGTTTTCAACATTTTTCATATTATCCATTACTCGGGCAATACCACGGGCACCGTTCATATTCAATAAAATGTTTAGAGGTGTTACAAGATTATATAACGGTACGCATGTGAAACCGCGGGCTTTGCCTTGTCTTAAATCTGACTATTGCCATTTACAATTTCATTCAAATTAATCATTCCAATCTGGGTGAAAGCAACAGGTAATAAAATCGGGGATAGCGTGATTTTGTTACGTTGGCCTTAATTGGGAAGAAATTTAATTATGTATTGTTTACTTTGTTCGCCATGTCGGCTTAATGTACGCTGTGCATAATTAAATATTGGAATGTTTAAATATTATTTCAGTCAGAATATTTATTTATTTACTGTAGGTACACCAGCATAATTACAAAAGGACTAGGTACAGACATTATTTTTTAAAGGAGTGTCACAGTGTACAATTATAGGCGAAGACCACAGAGCATTGAAAATAACTAACTAAGCGATGACTATATGCGAATTAGATATAGCGAGTAAACAAATTATAAAGAGTAACTAAATTAATTTCGCAGAATTTAAACAAAAATATTCCGCTAATATAATAGTAAAAATTGAAAGCCACTTAAAAAAAAAATATTAAAATTAATGTACGATTTAGTGATAGTTGATTAAATTAAACTCCAATGCACTTCCGATAAAATAATTAATTATATTAACACTGAAAGACTAAACTTGTAAGATTTCTACGCTATATGATTTATGATATATGATTATTGATGAGCACGATATATCGGCGATGCGACTGCGAACGAACTCACGATCCGCGGGTCGCGGGCGCGATACTTGATGAAAATGCTTATAAGGTAAAAGTTGAAAATTGCTAATATTACAAAAATGTACGATGACTCGTACAATTAAAAAAATCCAGAAAGTACCTAATTGAACTTTTTTTAAATTTAAAATATTAATACAATTATGTATAGTTATTATGTGTGGCAAGTACTACTCATCTTCTTATAATCTCTTGGGTATCTTGGGCACGAATTGAGATTATAGAGATTCCAACTTCACCAGCTTATAATGATCGGCAAAGTAGTAGTAGGGGAGCAACGTATAGGGAATCAACGTCTCGGAAGGAAAAAAATTGGTGAAAAACATCCATGAATGAAAAAGACATGGTTTTGTGATTCTAAGCTGTTTCATTTTATGTAAGTACATTTTTTTGCACATGTTTAATAAATAATAATCATTACTTATTATTATTTTTATCTGTGGTATGTATGAGTATTATGTAATAGTAAAATAGGCTGGGCTTCTTGATCCGTAGTTAAGGTAACTAATGTTAGTTAAAAATTCAAACAAACTCTAAACAATGGTCAAAATTTAATACAGTATCCAACTATAATGGTGAAAGGTGGCGACCTTTAGAAGCTAACGTTAAAATAACTCACAGTGATATCAAATAAATACGTGCTTCTAAGACTGATGAAGTAACAGAGAGCTGAGACAACGTAAATTGAAGTAAACCGCAAAGTTGACTAGACTCATAGAAATGGGATGCTTTAGAGCTGTCTCGGAGCTTACCTGCACCTGAGTGTTGAAACCCTAGGAATGGTTCCATTTATTGTTTGTCTGTAGTACTCAACAAAGCAGATCCAAAAATTATTCGTTTGTCCTTGTGTAACGTATCTATATTGTTTTGGAAATAGTTTAAAAAGTAATACCCATAGGCTACTTTTGACTTTTTTTTTTTATAACATGGACAGACAAACAAGCAGACGGCCCGCCTGGTGGAAAGCAGTTACCGTCGCCTATAGACACCTGCAACACCGGGGGCGTTGCCGATGCGTTGCCTACCTTTAAGGACTCTATTTACCCGTCGTTTGAAGTGCCCCATGTTGTAGCTCAGCGGAAACACCTCAGAGGGAAGCTCATTCCACAACTTGCACGTGTGTGGCAGAAATGACCTCGAGAAACGGACTGTGCGAGATTTCCATGGGTCCACGAGGTGTGGATGAGCTTTTTGACGGTG
Source organism: Ennomos erosarius (assembly GCA_963580505.1). Taxonomy (NCBI): domain Eukaryota; kingdom Metazoa; phylum Arthropoda; class Insecta; order Lepidoptera; family Geometridae; genus Ennomos; species Ennomos erosarius. The sequence goes on along the minus strand of OY756983.1, from coordinate 882,170 downwards.
ACGAGCAGTGCGATTATAAAACCGCGACGCTGGGATTATGTTGAACAGCTCTTCAGAGCATTCCCCATTGAAAATTTTGTAGAACACACAGAGGGAACCGATGTCTCGGCGCAAACTCAATGGTTCCAAATCTTTGGTGAGCTCAGGATCGTCGGTGAGTCTAACGGCTCGTCGCTGCAAGGAGTCAAGAGGCTGAAGCTGGTACTTTGGCGCACCGTTCCAGAGGTGAGAGCAGTACTCCATATGGGGCCTGACTTGTGCTTTATATAGCATAAGCCGTTGGCCCGCCGTGAAGTACCGCTTGGCTCTGTTGAGTACACCCAGCTTCTTAGAAGCGAGACCAGCTTTACTCTCGAGGTGACTCCTAAACTGGACCTCGTTAGAAATGTCGACACCTAAGATCCCAAGTTTCACCGAGGTGGTAAGAGGAATGCCCTGGAACTGTGGAGCTACAGAGAAGGGGGCTTTTTTGGTAGTAAATGCGCAGACTTATGTCTTTGTGGGGTTAAACTCGACCAAGTTCAGTCGTCCCCACTCCGAGACTTGGTCTAAGGAGCTCTCGATTTTGGACACAAGTAGTTTTCTGCTTTCCTCTACTTCGTGATGAGGGGCATTTATGCGGCCTGTGTATTGTGCATCACCGGTACTGTCATCAGCATAACAATGAATATTGTTGACTAGCAACATATCGTTGACATGCAGAATAAACAGTGTCGGTGATAGAGCAGAGCCTTGAGGCACGCCAGCGTTAATTGTCATAGTCTCAGAGCTGGAGCCGTCAACGACGGCTTTGATGCTCCGACCAGACAAAAAATCTGCAATCCACATGCATAGCCCCTCAGGAAGCCCATAAGATGGTATTTTCGAAAGAAGTGCCTTATGCCAGACCCGGTCGAACGCCTTTGCGATGTCGAGGCTAACGGCTAAGGCCTCCCCCTTGCTCTCGATGGCTTCCGCCCAGCGGTGAGTGAGGTAAACAAGAAGATCACCAGCTGATCGACCATGACGGAACCCGTACTGGCGGTCATTGATTAGCTGGTGAGCCTCAAGATACCTCAAAAGCTGAGCGTTAATCACTCGCTCCATCACCTTAGAGAGCAAGGAAGTGATCGCAATAGGCCTGTAATTCGCAGGGTCAGTGCGGTCACCCTTCTTAGGAACTGGGTGGACGAAGGCTACCTTCCATAAAGATGGGACTTTACCGGTAGCGTAGGAAAGCGAGAAAAGTACTTGACTGTAGAAATTTGCGCAAAGCACTGTCGTTTTTCTCAGCGCTACGTAGGCCGGCTTCCACAGGTGGACAGACGGTTAGAAATGCGGAGAGCCGATGGATGCAGCCGCTGAAAGTGGCGCCCTGTATTCAACAGTGGACGTCTTCAAGCTGATGGTCATGAATGCTAGTATTTCTTTCACTACGTGTGATGGATACTTTTTAATTGCCCGACTAAGATTCAAAGAAGGGTTACGATTTTAGTCTGTAGTCTATTTTTCTAACGAGTTCCTATCACATTGAAAGGTTACTTTGCTACAGTATTAGAAAACACGTCTCTCTATCTTGGGAAACTTTCGGTAGAGTAATGAATCTAAATAATTGTTATAAAATATTAAGTGTATTTCATTAAGTATTTCCTGTGTCCACAAGCCCACTTTTTTAATATACGACTTAACTAAAACTTGTAAGCCTGGCGATTCAACGTTTTTGTGTCTGAATACATCCTAAAAAATCGATGTAAGCCGTGATTCAAACCCAAAAGGAAAGAAACAACTTACCAACTCGTTTCTCGGAAAGTAATCCCACAAAATGTTTTTGTTAAAAGGTTAAACTTGGTCGGACAGCAAGCGGTGTATACAAAAAAATAAGGTTCAAAAGACATTTACGTTTTATTTGCAGTAGTTTAGTTTACCTATTACCTGCTACCAAAGAATAATAGGTACTATTTTACAGAAGATTTACTCCGAAAAGATATTATATAAATAGCGACTCTTGATACCACGCAATCTTCATCTTCTCGTGTAAACATGTGGTCAGCCTTGGTTTCAGAATTTTTAGGCCGCCCAAAAGCTTCTGACTTGGTTTAACGATTATTGTCTTACGACAACAGCAGGGACATAAAACATAACATTACAGAACAGGTCTAATGCGTTACATTTTTATGATAAATTGTAATAATAAATAAATAAATGAATAAAAATAAATAACAGCCAGGACGACGGCTTAACGTGCCTTCCGGACTCCGAAGCACGGTAGCGCTCAGTTGTAAATAGCCCTTTTCGCTTTAGCAGTCACCTGACCGCAAGAAACTTTGCTTAATTTTACCGATCGGTAAGGAACGGCTAGTCGTGCTATGCTATGAGCACTACGTAACTGTACGTACTTCGCATAATGGAGTGAAACATGGGAAAGATAATTTCGTCCACCGTGTCGTGTTACTACCACCCTTATAGTAAGTTTGGCTGCATTTGTTATGTTTGTGGTATATAAGTTTATACAGTAGTATTATAAAAAACAATTGCGTAGGTACTAAACCAAAAGTAGTAGCAAAACTGGTAACAAAAAAATATTTTTATTTTTGATAATGACATAAGTTCATTAGATTTCATTAGTTACTGAATAAAAATAAATTTTTCCCCCACTCCTCCTTTTGCTCTCAAAGTTCCTGGGTCCCTAGATACAAAAGATTTTTAGTAAGGGTCTAGGGTCTATGTATACTCATATGATCGTTGGGCGTTATTTTTCAATCCATATTTTATGAAATGCTGAACAACAATGTACAAAAGGCGTCCATTTCACTAGAACTTTTCAAATACAATGCCGTTTATTATTCCTTTATCCGAATATTCATTTTCTAAATTGGTCCGATAGAGTGTTTAAGATAATAAATACAGTCACTTTAGTTTTCAGTAACTGATTGAACAGTTAGCGTCGGCTTGGAATTTAGAAAAAAATCTGAAATGGTTTTGTTCTTTGAGCAATTTCCATCAAATTGTCTGGAATTTTCCATTTTCATCACTCAACATTGATATTTAATCTCAGACTAAAAGAGCATTATGATAGATTGAGCACCCCGAAAAAGAAAGTTAAAGCAAAATATAGAATAATCATGCTACGTATATCATTTTCTAGCAGAAATCAGGAGCGACGTCTAATACATCTAATGGGCCTGTCACTCTGTCTCAGTCTACAGATTAGACCTATATTTTCTTTTTCTAAATAATACTTCAGCTCACCAGACGTCCACTGTTGAATATAGTCCAAGGGACTGTTACTGCCCATTCCTTGATGGTTATTCCCTTAGGGGGTAGACTAACCATCATACCACTTTGTGACACGAGTGTGGCACAGAAGATTTTTTTCCTTACGGCAGACATAGGAAGAGACGGGGTGGTCCTATTCTTACGCCGAGACCACACAACAATTTTGTTATAGGTACATGCCGCGTGTATCCGGTTTTGAACAATAATTATGCCCCCATTAAGGTAACCTGGCAACAGGACGGTGGGAACAGGGTAATAGGTGGATAAAATATATTCTACGAAACCTTTAGATGGAATTCATAATTTATTCGAATTATTTTGCGGTTCATTAAAAAAATCTGTCAAACGCTGATATCAGATTTAACAGGATGTGTCTGACCATTTACAACTTTTACAGATTTTATAAAAAATATAGAATGAAGGCCATCGCATTGCTTAACATCACGGAATGACTGGATCGATACGTAATGACGTTAATAATAATAAATGCAATTAAAATAAAAAAATGAATAAACTTTTCCAAGAGTAGAATTTTTTATTTAACTAATGCGGTGACGGGGTAGTCGTTTGCCTGATGTTTTGCCTAGCAATTTCAGTAGCTATGTGATGTCCTTCAAACCAGAACATAGTAGTGCTTGCACCTAGGTACTGCTCGGTGCCTAGACCTAGACGAAGAATTTTGCAGAATAGTCATACCATCTTTCAAGGTCAGGTTGTATATCGTTTCGTATTCCTTTTATACATCAAGTTTTAGTTCTCAGAGAGTTTCTACTTTCTAATAGATCCGATCATTTGTAGCACCTTAAGATCGTTAGATCCTTTTGAGATGGCTTCTGTTAATTAAGTAAAATGGCGGTTGGATCATTGTACAATTAAACGAAAACAAACGTCTTCCTGTCATAAACACAAAAGCGAATCTAATGTTTCTTATCTCTCAGCGCTTCGGTTTAATTATAAGTACGCTGTTTGTTCAAACAACATAATTGTGTAATGAAAGCTATGTATTTACTAACTTCTTTTTGACAATTTAGACCACCTTTAATTACACACGCAGAGCGCGTGACTTTTATATTGGACGTATCCAGGTTTGAATCCCATTTGGTTATGCAACAATGACTTTTCAAAGTTAGGTATGGAATTTGCACTCGGAAGCAAAACATCGCGAGGATGCCGGCAAGTGCTAGAGAGGATATCATCGACCGATCCGCGCTTGGCGAGCGTTCTGAATAATAGCTTACACTCTCTAAACTAAGCAAAGCTTGTACTATGGGAACCAGATAACTGATATAATATACACACTTTTTTGTTTTTTTATACATACATAGAATACAATATAACATCCAGACAAAGAACAAACATCTATGAACATATTCATCATACAAATGTTTGTCCCAGGTGGGAATCGAAACCACAGCTCTCAGTTCAGAAGGCCGGGTTTCTACCAACTAAGCTATCAGGGCCGTCAAGAAGGCCAAAGCCCAGCAGTGGGATCATATTGTGCTAATGACGTAAAACATTATAATATGCTTGTCTTCAGGTATGGGTGGAGAGAAGCATCGAGTTTTGCACAGAGAAGTGGCCAGACTCCATCAAGAAGGAACTGTTTGGAGCTTTCAGTTTCGTGCTCGTGTATGCCATACCCGGTAAGTTATAAAGTACCATACTACGTAAATCTTTACTGTAGGTATTATTGTCTGTCTGTCCGTCTGTCCGTCTGGCGCCAGGCTGTATCTAATGAACCGTGATAGTTAAAAAGTTCAAATTTTCAAAGACTATGTATTTCGGTTGCCGCTATAACAACATATACTAAAAAATAGAATAAAATAAATATTTAAGGCTCTCATTCAACAAACGTGATTTTGCTCAGTTCTATAGATAATGGTACCCTCCGTGCGCAAGTCACTTAGCCGGTTGGCTTTCTTTTTATTTACTGTTAGGTTTAACCCTAAACTCCTAATTAGCGTTCACTGTGCTTGAGGAGTCAGTTTCCTATATAAATTATTTCGTTTTGCAGTGTATAGTTTGTGTTGATATGTCTCACATTGACGTGAACAGTGTCAGGCGCAACTTCGTAATTTTAATAATTAGATTACTATTATGGCGGCCATCCTGATGAGTTCACTACACCTTCATCATCATCAACAGCCCGTAGACGTTCACTGCTGATCATAGGCCTCCCTCCAGAGAGCGCCTCTTAAAGCGGCTGCTCGCCTCCTGCATCCATCGACACCCCGTGGTTTTCACCAGGTCGTCGGTCCACCTAGTAGGGGTTCACTGCATACTGCGTTTAAAATAATCTTTTATTTCATACAAGTTTTATTTCAGACAAGTATAATTTTCCATAGTAAAACGGTATGGTACCTGCAGGGTGTCAAGAATGACATTATATTACCGGTGTGAAGTTAGCGGCCTAAAGTTAGCGGCCTGAGATAACCCGACCAAATTGTAAAGTCAACACTTTTAACAACATTTCTCGATAAGGTTCTATAGAGCCTTTCAGGTGAGTATAAATTTATAAATTTCAGGTATTTCATTAGTGTGAAAAAAAAAACTCGGGGCTACAAAAGAAATCTAGACACTTTAATATGAAAAGTAGGCGTGTGACAGCAAATGAAAAAAAGCTTTCAATAAGCTTTTTAAGGCCTATTATATGCAAAGAACAACTACAACTGCAGACACTTAAGAGATGAAAAATAAATAAAAGCTCTGTAAAATGTTGGTTCTACGAACGAAATCTACACACATTACTATGAAAAGTCGAAATGTGTCAGAAAAAAAAAATAAGATTTCAATGGAGCATTTTGAGGCCTATCATATGCAAAGAACTGCTGCAACTCCAGGTACTTCAGAGATGAAGAAATAAATAAAAGCTCGGTAAAATGTCGGTTCTACGAACGAAATCTACACACATTACTATGAAAAGTCGAAATGTGTCAGAAAATGAAAATAAGCTTTCAATGAAGCATTTTGAGGCCTATCATATGCAAAGAACTGCTGTAACTCCAGGTACTTCAGAGATGAAGAAATAAATAAAAGCTCGGTAAAATGTCGGTTCTACGAACGAAATCTACACACATTACTATGAAAAGTCGAAATGTGTCAGAAAATGAAAATTACCATTCGATGAAGCTTTTTAAGGCCTATCATATGCAAAGAACTGCTGCAACTCCAGGTACTTCAGAGATGAAGAAATAAATAAAAGCTCGGTAAAATGAAGGTTCTGCGAACGAAATCTACACACGTTACTATGAAAAGTCGAAATGTGTCAGAAAATGAAAACTAGCATTCGATGAAGCTTTTTAAGGCCTATCATATCAAAAGAACTGCTACCACTCCAGGTACTTCAGAGATAAAGAAATAATTAAAAGCTCTGTAAAATGTCGGTTCTAAGAACGAAATCTACACACATTACTATGAAAAGTCGAAATGTGTCAGAAAATAAAAATGACCATTCGATGAAGCTTTTTAAGGCCTATCATATGCAAAGAACTGCTAGAACTCCAGGTACTTCAGAGATGAAGAAATAATTAAAAGCTCGGTAAAGTGTCGGTTCTACGAACGAAATCTACACACATAACTATGAAAAGTCGAAATGTGTCAGAAAATGAAAATGACCATTCGATGAAGCTTTTTAAGGCCTATCATATGCAAAGAACTGCTGCAACTCCAGGTACTTCAGAGATGAAGAAATAAATAAAAGCTCGGTAAAATGTCGGTTCTACGAACGAAATCTACACACATTCTATGAAAAGTCGAAATGTGTCAGAAAATGAAAATAAGCTTTCAATGAAGCATTTTGAGGCCTATCATATGCAAAGAACTGCTGTAACTCCAGGTACTTCAGAGATGAAGAAATAAATAAAAGCTCGGTAAAATGTCGGTTCTACGAACGAAATCTACACACATTACTATGAAAAGTCGAAATGTGTCAGAAAATGAAAATGACCATTCGATGAAGCTTTTTAAAGCCTATCATATGCAAAAAACTGCTACAACTCCAGGTACTTCAGAGATGAAGAAATAAATAAAAGCTCGGTAAAATGTAGGTTCTGCGAACGAAATCTACACACATTACTATGAAAAGTCGAAATGTGTCAGAAAATGAAAATGATCATTCGATGAAGCTTTTTAAGGCCTATCATATGCAAAGAACTGCCAGAACTCCAGGTACTTCAGAGATGAAGAAATAATTAAAAGCTCAGTAAAATGTCGGTTCTACGAACGAAATCTACACACATTACTATGAAAAGTCGAAATGTGTCAGAAAATGAAAATGACCATTCGATGAAGCTTTTTAAGGCCTATCATATGCAAAGAACTGCTGCAACTCCAGGTACTTCAGAGATGAAGAAATAAATAAAAGCTCGGTAAAATGTCGGTTCTACGAACGAAATCTACACACATTACTATGAAAAGTCGAAATGTGTCAGAAAATGAAAATGATCATTCGATGAAGCTTTTTAAAGCCTATCATATGCAAAAACTGCTAGAACTCCAGGTGCTTCAGAGATAAAGAAATAATTAAAAGCTCTGTAAAATGTCGGTTCTACGAACGAAATCTACACACATTACTATGAAAAGTCGAAATGTGTCAGAAAATGAAAATGACCATTCGATGAAGCTTTTTAAGGCCTATCATATCCAAAGAACTGCTACAACTCCAGGTACTTCAAAGATGAAGAAATAATTAAAAACTCTGTAAATGGTCGGTTCAACGAAAGAAATCTACACACATTACTATGAAAAGTGGAAACGTGTCAGAAAATGAAAATAAGCTTTCAATGAAGCATTTTGAGGCCTATCATATGCAAAGAACTGCTGCAACTCCAGGTACTTCAGAGATGAAGAAATAAATTAAAGCTTGGTAAAATGTAGGTTCTGCGAACGAAATCTACACACATTACTATGAAAAGTCGAAATGTGTCAGAAAATGAAAATGACCATTCGATGAAGCTTTTTAAAGCCTATCATATGCAAAAAACTGCTAGAACTCCAGGTATCATATGCAAAAAACTGCTAGAACTCCAGGTACTTCAGAGATAAAGAAATAATTAAAAACTCTGTAAATGGTCGGTTCAACGAAAGAAATCTACACACATTACTATGAAAAGTGGAAATGTATCAGAAAATGAAAATAAGCTTTCAATGAACCATTTTGAGGCCTATCATATGCAAAGAACTGCTGTAACTCCAGGTACTTCAGAGATGAAGAAATAAATAAAAGCTCGGTAAAATGTCGGTTCTACGAACGAAATCTACACACATTACTATGAAAAGTCGAAATGTGTCAGAAAATGAAAATTACCATTCGATGAAGCTTTTTAAGGCCTATCATATGCAAAGAACTGCTGCAACTCCAGGTACTTCAGAGATGAAGAAATAAATAAAAGCTCGGTAAAATGAAGGTTCTGCGAACGAAATCTACACACGTTACTATGAAAAGTCGAAATGTGTCAGAAAATGAAAACTAGCATTCGATGAAGCTTTTTAAGGCCTATCATATCAAAAGAACTGCTACCACTCCAGGTACTTCAGAGATAAAGAAATAATTAAAAGCTCTGTAAAATGTCGGTTCTAAGAACGAAATCTACACACATTACTATGAAAAGTCGAAATGTGTCAGAAAATAAAAATGACCATTCGATGAAGCTTTTTAAGGCCTATCATATGCAAAGAACTGCTAGAACTCCAGGTACTTCAGAGATGAAGAAATAATTAAAAGCTCGGTAAAGTGTCGGTTCTACGAACGAAATCTACACACATTTACTATGAAAAGTCGAAATGTGTCAGAAAATGAAAATGACCATTCGATGAAGCTTTTTAAGGCCTATCATATGCAAAGAACTGCTGCAACTCCAGGTACTTCAGAGATGAAGAAATAATTAAAAGCTCGGTAAAATGTCGGTTCTACGAACGAAATCTACACACATTACTATGAAAAGTCGAAATGTGTCAGAAAATGAAAATGACCATTCGATGAAGCTTTTTAAGGCCTATCATATGCAAAGAACTGCTAGAACTCCAGGTACTTCAGAGATGAAGAAATAAATAAAAGCTCGGTAAAATGTAGGTTCTACGAACGAAATCTACACACATTACTATGAAAAGTCGAAATGTGTCAGAAAATGAAAATGACCATTCGATGAAGCTTTTTAAAGCCTATCATATGAAAAAAACTGCTAGAACTCCAGGTACTTCAGAGATGAAGAAATAATTAAAAGCTCGGTAAAATGTCGGTTCTACGAACGAAATCTACACACATTACTATGAAAAGTCGAAATGTGTCAGAAAATGAAAATGACCATTCGATGAAGCTTTTTAAGGCCTATCATATGCAAAGAACTGCTGCAACTCCAGGTACTTCAGAGATGAAGAAATAATTAAAAGCTCGGTAAAATGTCGGTTCTACGAACGAAATCTACACACATTACTATGAAAAGTCGAAATGTGTCAGAAAATGAAAATGACCATTCGATGAAGCTTTTTAAGGCCTATCATATGCAAAGAACTGCTAGAACTCCAGGTACTTCAGAGATGAAGAAATAAATAAAAGCTCGGTAAAATGTAGGTTCTACGAACGAAATCTACACACATTACTATGAAAAGTCGAAATGTGTCAGAAAATGAAAATGACCATTCGATGAAGCTTTTTAAAGCCTATCATATGAAAAAAACTGCTAGAACTCCAGGTGCTTCAGAGATAAAGAAATAATTAAAAGCTCTGTAAAATGTCGGTTCTACGAACGAAATCTACACACATTACTATGAAAAGTCGAAATGTGTCAGAAAATGAAAATAAGCTTTCAATGAAGCATTTTGAGGCCTATCATATGCAAAGAACTGCTGCAACTCCAGGTACTTCAGAGATGAAGAAATAAATAAAAGCTCGGTAAAATGTAGGTTCTGCGAACGAAATCTACACACATTACTATAAAAAGTCGAAATGTGTCAGAAAATGAAAACGACCATTCGATGAAGCTTTTTAAAGCCTATCATATGCAAAAAACTGCTAGAACTCCAGGTACTTCAGAGATGAAGAAATAATTAAAAGCTCGGTAAAATGTCGGTTCTACGAACGAAATCTACACACATTACTATGAAAAGTCGAAATGTGTCAGAAAATGAAAATGACCATTCGATGAAGCTTTTTAAGGCCTATCATATGCAAAGAACTGCTGCAACTCCAGGTACTTCAGAGATGAAGAAATAAATAAAAGCTCGGTAAAATGTAGGTTCTGCGAACGAAATCTACACACATTACTATGAAAAGTCGAAATGTGTCAGAAAATGAAAATGACTATTCGATGAAGCTTTTTAAGGCCTATCATATGCAAAGAACTGCTAGTACTCCAGGTACTTCAGAGATGAAGAAATAATTAAAAGCTCGGTAAAATGTCGGTTCTACGAACGAAATCTACACACATTACTATGAAAAGTGGAAATGTGTCAGAAAATGAAAACAAGCACTCGATGAAAAGTATTAAGGCCTATCATATCCAAAGAACTGCTACAACTCCAGGTACTTCAGAGATGAAGAAATAATTAAAAACTCTGTAAATGGTCGGTTCAACGAAAGAAATCTACACACATTACTATGAAAAGTCGAAATCTGTCAGAAAATGAAAATAAGCTTTCAATGAAGCATTTTGAGGCCTATCATATGCAAAGAACTGCTGCAACTCCAGGTACTTCAGAGATGAAGAAATAAATAAAAGCTCGGTAAAATGTAGGTTCTGCGAACGAAATCTACACACATTACTATGAAAAGTCGAAATGTGTCAGAAAATGAAAATGACCATTCGATGAAGCTTTTTAAGGCCTATCATATGCAAAGAACTGCTAGAACTCCAGGTACTTCAGAGATAAAGAAATAATTAAAAGCTCTTTAAAATGTCGGTTCTACGAACGAAATCTACACACATTACTATGAAAAGTCGAAATGTGTCAGAAAATGAAAATTAGCATTCGATGAAGCTTTTTAAGGCCTATCATATCAAAAGAACTGCTACAACTCCAGGTACTTCAGAGATGAAGAAATAAATAAAAGCTCTGTAAAATGTCCGTTCTACGATCGAAGTCTACACACGTTACTATGAAAAGTCGAAATGTGTCAGGAAATTAATCATCATCATCATCATCATTTCAGTTAAGTTTTTGAGGCCTATCAAATGCAAAGAACAGCTTTAACTCCAGGTACTTCAGCGATGAAGAAATAATTAAAAACTATGACAAATGTTGGTTCTACGAACGAAATCTTAAAATTATTTTTAATCTTAGATCATGTAGAATTATTTACTTTTCCATAATCCATAAAGTTTGTCTATAATCCTTACCTCGGTATGCATCGCCAGGTATCTTTTATACGGGTTTATTATACTATGCTGAAATTATTATGATTGTGGACAGGGTTAGATGATCAACCGATCCGCTTATTTAATACAGGATTGTGGGTGTGCAATTGTGCATGTGACCAATCTAGAGTGGCTCATTGCCGCCACCGTTGGTTCGCAAGGTAGGTAGGTACTCTTCCGCCGCCGCCAAGTGAACATACTGCACTAATACCGGTTGTTCTGCATTGGCTTCATAATTCATAAGTTGCTGTTTGGTTGGGGACTGCCGAAGCAGCTAGCAGTTATATATCACCGCCGATCCATGATCCACCACCTATGGACCCCGGTAGTGGCCTACAGCACGGCCCTACCATTTTTATTTACATTTATTGTAAGATAATCAACTAATATTACAATATTTTTCATTGGTTTGATGATCAAAAGTAGACGTACATTAACAAATTCCTTACAATGCAACTTTTCGCATATAGTCAACATGTGTGTGTGGATTAATGAAAATAAGTACCTCAGTACGAATTTCAGCCACTCCAATTTGCAAGCAATCGAAAGGCACAATGAATTACTTATTAGTATTAATAATCACTAACAATTTCGCTCAAGATTTATAATATAAGTAGTTAAGTACCTACTCGTAGGGTGTTTGTAAGAATGTTGATTGTTATAATATCTTGTTATTGTAGGCAGTAGGATTATGTACCTACAAGCAAGGTTATTTGTGGACGTAAACATTCACTACAAGTAAACACAAGAAGACAAAATCAGCTATACCTAAACACTTATTTCTGTGTTACTGTAGTTGTTTGTTTTTTTGAAAGCTTATTTTCATTTTCTGACACATTTCGACTTTTCATAGTAATGTGTGTAGATTTCGTTCGTAGAACCGACATTTTACGGAGCTTTTATTTCTTTCTTCATCTCTGAAGTACCTGGAGTTACAGCAGTTCTTTGCATATGATAGGCCTCAAAATGCTCCATTGAAATCTTTTTTTTTTTTTCTGACACATTTCGACTTTTCATAGTAATGTGTGTAGATTTCGTTCGTAGAACCGACATTTTACAGAGCTTTTAATTATTTCTTTATCTCTGAAGCACCTGGAGTTCTAGCAGTTTTTTGCATATGATAGGCTTTAAAAAGCTTCATCGAATGGTCATTTTCATTTTCTGACACATTTCGACTTTTCATAGTAATGTGTGTAGATTTCGTTCGTAGAACCGACATTTTACCGAGCTTTTAATTATTTCTTCATCTCTGAAGTACCTGGAGTTCTAGCAGTTCTTTGCATATGATAGGCCTTAAAAAGCTTCATCGAATGGTCATTTTCATTTTCTGACACATTTCGACTTTTCATAGTAATGTGTGTAGATTTCGTTTTTAGAACCGACATTTTACAGAGCTTTTAATTATTTCTTTATCTCTGAAGTACCTGGAGTTGCAGCAGTTCTTTGCATATGATAGGCCTCAAAATGCTTCATTGAAAGCTTATTTTCATTTTCTGACATATTTCCACTTTTCATAGTAATGTGTGTAGATTTCGTTCGCAGAACCTACATTTTACCGAGCTTTTAATTATTTCTTCATCTCTGAAGTACCTGGAGTTCTAGCAGTTTTTTGCATATGATAGGCTTTAAAAAGCTTCATCGAATGGTCATTTTCATTTTCTGACACATTTCGACTTTTCATAGTAATGTGTGTAGATTTCGTTCGTAGAACCGACATTTTACCGAGCTTTTAATTATTTCTTCATCTCTGAAGTACCTGGAGTTCTAGCAGTTCTTTGCATATGATAGGTCTTAAAAAGCTTCATCGAATGGTCATTTTCATTTTCTGACACATTTCGACTTTTCATAGTAATGTGTGTAGATTTCGTTCGCAGAACCTCTATTTTACCGAGCTTTTATTTATTTCTTCATCTCTGAAGTACCTGGAGTTGCAGCAGTTCTTTGCATATGATAGGCCTTAAAAAGCTTAATCGAATGCTAGTTTTCATTTTCTGACACATTTCGACTTTTCATAGTAACGTGTCTAGATTTCATTCGTAGAACCGACTATTTACAGAGTTTTTAATTATTTCTTCATCTCTGAAGTACCTGGAGTTCTAGCAGTTCTTTGCATATAATAGGCCTTAAAAAGCTTCATCGAATGGTCATTTTCATTTTCTGACACATTTCGACTTTTCATAGTAATGTGTGTAGATTTCGTTCGTAGAACCGACATTATACAGAGCTTTTATTTATTTTTTCATCTCTGAAGTACCTGGAGTTGCAGCAGTTCTTTGCATATGATAGGCCTTAAAAAGCTTCATCGAATGGTCATTTTCATTTTCTGACACATATCGACTTTTCATAGTAATGTGTGTAGATTTCGTTCGTAGAACCGACCATTTACAGAGTTTTTAATTATTTCTTCATCTCTGAAGTACCTGGAGTTGTAGCAGTTCTTTGGATATGATAGGCCTTAAAAAGCTTCATCGAATGGTCATTTTCATTTTCTGACACATTTCGAGTTTTCATAGTAATGTGTGTAGATTTCGTTCGTAGAACCGACATTTTACCGAGCTTTTAATTATTTCTTCATCTCTGAAGTACCTGGAGTTCTAGCAGTTCTTTGCATATGATAGGCCTTAAAAAGCTTCATCGAATGGTCATTTTCATTTTCTGACACATTTCGACTTTTCATAGTAATGTGTGTAGATTTCGTTCGCAGAACCTACATTTTACCAAGCTTTTATTTATGTCTTCATCTCTGAAGTACCTGGAGTTGCAGCAGTTCTTTGCATATGATAGGCCTCAAAATGCTTCATTGAAAGCTTATTTTCATTTTCTGACACATTTCAACTTTTCATAGAAATGTGTGTAGATTTCTTTCGTTGAACCGACCATTTACAGAGTTTTTAATTATTTCTTCATCTCTGAAGTACCTGGAGTTGTAGCAGTTCTTTGGATATGATAGGCTTTAAAAAGTTTCATCGATTGCTTGTTTTCATTTTCTGACACATTTCCACTTTTCATAGTAATGTGTGTAGATTTCGTTCGCAGAACCTACATTTTACCGAGCTTTTAATTATTTCTTCATCTCTGAAGTACCTGTAGTTCTAGCAGTTTTTTTGCATATGACAGGCTTTAAAAAGCTTCATCGAATGGTCATTTTCATTTTCTGACACATTTCGACTTTTCATAGTAACGTGTGTAGATTTCGTTCGCAGAACCTACATTTTACCGAGCTTTTAATTATTTCTTCATCTCTGAAGTACCTGGAGTTCTAGCAGTTTTTTGCATATGATAGGCTTTAAAAAGCTTCATCGAATGGTAATTTTCATTTTCTGACACATTTCGACTTTTCATAGTAATGTGTGTAGATTTCTTTCGTTGAACCGACCATTTACAGAGTTTTTAATTATTTCTTCATCTCTGAAGTACCTGGAGTTGTAGCAGTTCTTTGGATATGATAGGCCTTAAAAAGCTTCATCAAATGGTCATTTTCATTTTCTGACACATTTCGACTTTTCATAGTAATGTGTGTAGATTTCGTTCGTAGAACCGACATTTTACCGAGCTTTTATTTATTTCTTCATCTCTGAAGTACCTGGAGTTCTAGCAGTTCTTTGCATATGATAGGCCTTAAAAAGCTTCATCGAATGGTCATTTTCATTTTCTGACACATTTCGACTTTTCATAGTAATGTTTGTAGATTTCGTTCGTAGAACCGACATTTTACCGAGCTTTTATTTATTTCTTCATCTCTGAAGTACCTGGAGTTATAGCAGTTTTTTGCATATGATAGGCCTTAAAAAGCTTCATCGAATGGTCATTTTCATTTTCTGACACATATCGACTTTTCATAGTAATGTGTGTAGATTTCGTTCGTAGAACCGACCATTTACAGAGTTTTTAATTATTTCTTCATCTCTGAAGTACCTGGAGTTGTAGCAGTTCTTTGGTAGTGATAGGCCTTAGAATGCTTCATCGAATGCTCGTTTTCATTTTCTGACACATTTCGACTTTTCATAGTAATGTGTGTAGATTTCGTTCTTAGAACCGACATTTTACAGAGCTTTTAATTATTTCTTTATCTCTGAAGTACCTGGAGTTGTAGCAGTTTTTTGCATATGATAGGCCTTAAAAAGCTTCATCGAATGGCCATTTTCATTTTCTGACACATTTCGACTTTTCATAGTAATGTGTGTAGATTTCGTTCGTAGAACCGACATTTTACAGAGCTTTTATTTATTTTTTCATCTCTGAAGTACCTGGAGTTGTAGCAGTTCTTTGGATGTGATAGGCCTTAGAATGCTTCATCGAATGCTCGTTTTCATTTTCTGACACATTTCGACCTTTCATAGTAATGTGTGTAGATTTCGTTCTTAGAACCGACATTTTACAGAGCTTTTAATTATTTCTTTATCTCTGAAGTACCTGGAGTTGTAGCAGTTTTTTGTATATGATAGGCCTTAAAAAGCTTCATCGAATGGTAATTTTCATTTTCTGACACATTTCGACTTTTCATAGTAATGTGTGTAGATTTCGTTCGTAGAACCGACATTTTACGGAGCTTTTATTTATTTCTTCATCTCTGAAGTACCTGGAGTTACAGCAGTTCTTTGCATATGATAGGCCTCAAAATGCTCCATTGAAATCTTTTTTTTTTTCTGACACATTTCGACTTTTCATAGTAATGTGTGTAGATTTCGTTCGTAGAACCAACATTTTACAGAGCTTTTATTTATTTTTCATCTCTTAAGTGTCTGGAGTTGTAGTAGTTATTTGCATATAATAGGCCTTAAAAAGCTTATTGAAAGCTTTTTTTCATTTGCCGTCACACGCCTACTTTTCATATTAAAGTGTCTAGATTTCTTTTGTAGCCCCGAGTTTTTTTTTTTCACACCAATGAAATACCTGAAATTTATAAATTTATACTCACCTGAAAGGCTCTATAGAACCTTATCGAGAAATGTTTTTAAAAGTGTTGACTTTACAATTTGGTCGGGTTATCTCAGGCCGCTAACTTTAGGCCGCTAACTTCACACCGGTATTATATTTACTATTTTTTTCGTTCTGTTATAAATAAATTCAGTTCACATTTGTGCTGATTAGGGAAAGCTCTAAAACCTCGTGGCTAAACCAAGGGTATATATGATAGAAGCAAGCGTGGTTTCGTTTAGTCTTATGAAAGCCAATGAGTGGAATAAATCACGTAAAATAAACTCAGTTCCTATTGCAGCAGTTTAAAAGTGTTTTTTTAAACGGAGCGCCATCCTAACAGCTCGTTAATCGTGTGCGTGCATAAACCAAATATTTAATTTTTATTTCTACATGGTTTGCTCTAGAACTTAAAAAACCCTCCTCCTTAGCTGCTCCTTAGTCTCATCCTTTCATCCCTTATGGAACGACAAGGGTGGTTTTATTAGTTTACTCGGCAAACCCCTTTTACTTTTGGCCATGGGAATTGCCTTTGTGATAAAACGTTTTATCCTTAAATCTCTTATTTTTCCTTAAAAAAACCCTTTATGTTCTTACGTGGCACGTGTAAGGTTATTAAGTACTATCGACAGTGCATAATATAAAAAAAATTAATACAATTGCCCGTTTGCGAATAAGGCTACTGCTTCTCTTCCCGTGGGTGATATACGAGCCGACTAAAGGAATATACAGAGAATGGGTAGCAGAACTGTATCAGCTCCGTACATTCAAGTATCTATCACCAGGCCACCTGTCTGATAAGCGTAGAGAACAAACACCCCTCCCTATGATAAGTGTCTAAAGTGGCATTTAGTGGTCCCTAAAATCCCTATTGCAAAGAACATATAAATATTCTTTGATTCTCAATTCACTTGTTTCTCGTGAAACCATACAAAAACGTCAGAATATTTATAATACTCTTTGTAGAATACTGACACAAATGATGCAGCATCAAGTGAGCAGCTCGGCTGTGAGTATCGAGACTATTCGGGAGCAAACAAGTGCTAAACTCAGACTAGGCCTTCTGATGTTAAACGACACGGCCACTCATAACAGTTGCTGTGTCACCCGGAGCTTCCTCTAAAATATAAAGTTGTAGTTTCTTTTTTGTCGTTCCCTCACTGATGAGGATCGTGACCTTATGCAAATAAGGCCCATATTATACCATATATACCAGAGTATATTAAACCAGGACCTAGAATCTTATACGGGCCCAAAGAACTGTGTAAAACGGCAAAATTGTGTTTCTTCAAAGTTTTAAAATGGAACCATTTCTGAACATGACTAAACAAAACTAACAAGGTTTTGTTTGATATTTGTATTGCAATCCCCTTTGTAGTAATGTTCGATATCACTAGTTGAACTTTCAGGGAGCGTGTTTTTGCTAAAATGGTTTTGCTGTTGGCAGCTCGTCTGACAAAATTAAAAAACTTTCTCACTTAGTGTTTTGGAAATGTACGTGCATGTTTATATTTAATACAAGTATGATAAAATGCCTCCCTATTTCTTCCCGTGGATACCGTAAGAGCTGGCTAAGGAAATAAGTATCCAGGGAATAGGCAGCAGTAATCTCCCCGGTACATTAAAGTCTTCTGCGATCACCAAACTGCCTGCCAAGCGTAGTGATTATGGCAAACTCCTATATGATGCGACCATAGTGGCATTTTATGAGGGAGGCGTGTGTTCAGCAGTGGACGTCTTGTAGCTGATGATGTGTGTGTGTGTGATATTAAAAAGGTTACATATTCACAATAATTGATAGATACAAAAGCAATCCGTGAGATTTGTGCTCTGGACATGTGACCATAGCTTAGTTGGAAGAACGCCTAATACGGTAAGTTAGAAGGCATGAGATCAAATCAGGCCGGTTGCTAATATTTAAGAACAAATAAGTTTAATTATGTATGTAGGAACTGCTATTTTAATATCTGTGGTATTATTATCTTATTTTTCTATTAAGTGTAGTTTTACACTTAAGCCTTTTCGACAGTGTGTAAATTGAAAAAAAAGAGGAATATATAAAGCACTGCAAAAAGCAAAGAAATCCTTAAACAACATGAAAAATTGATTCAGCATCAAGAGAAAATCCGAAAAGCAATTCAAAGACAAGTGCTGCCAGGTAAACCGTATTTCAGTTCCCAACACTCAGGAAATAAGTAAAAACAGGGACGATTTATCTTCCAGGAAGTGCGGTCGTGACATAAAAATCCAACATTCATCAATCAGTATTTGTCTTTACTTCAAACGCAATCGAGGGCTTTACTTGCCGTGCTCGAAATAAATATCAAGGGAGAGGAAAAAACACATTAAAACGATATAAACATGATAAACAAACAAGAAACTCTCAATTTCTCTTGTCACAAATAAGAAAAATACTTGTTTCATTAGCCTGGCAATATTTTATTACAACTGATTGCAGGAATTTTGTTGTGTACGATGGAAAAGACAATAAATACAAAAAAAAAACTACTGCAGTATTGACAGTCAAATTTATATCTATACATATAATAAAACTGTAGAGATAAAAAAATCTGTAAATGCAAGATATCGAAAAAAAAATGACACAGGTTGGCTTGAAATTTTTCGCTGATCACGTTAAGCTACTTTTTAGACATTTTGTCTGTTTGTTTGTTTGTTTGTTTGTTTGTTTGTTTGTTTGTTTGTTTGTTTGTTACGGCACAACTCCGAAAATACTGAACAGATTTTCATGCGGTTTTCACTAATAAGCTTAGAAAAACCCGGCGCACAACATAGGATATATTAAATTTTAAATAATGTAAATTTTTTTTTGGTGAAAATGATTAAGGTATCATTATGAAACGGAACGGGATTTTAACAAGATGGCCGCTTCAAGGCTTCGAAGTAAGTTTTTTTTATATTTTGGTCCACACATAGTGTAGGTATTTAGCCAGTGTCAAAAGGTAAGTTTTATTTTAGCTACTAATCATAGATGAGAGAAAAAAAATGTGCTCTGTGCTACTGACGGTAACTTTATCTCGGGTTTATCCGGATGCACAGATTAAAGAAACAAAACTCTGTTACTATTATGGCGCGGCTTCATATACGAACTTTCGCTGTTGAGTTGGCGCGCAAAACATCTCTGTTGACTATCCTCGATGTTTTTGTAGCGCCCCAACCCGGCCACACAGTCAATTTGTTTGCCTGCTGTGCGACCGACGTGGGCTAAATAAAATGGAGGGAGCAGTAGCGTTATATTTCATGTCGGCGAATAAATATGTTTTACTAACTGTAAGAATATTATTTGCGATTACAAAAATGAATTTTAATAGTTTTAATTTATAATTCCTTATCAATATGAAACCAATTTTTTCTTTATTTGTCTGTTTCTCTGTCCCTTTGAATACGGATCACGGTTGTTATAGCAACAGAAATATATCATCTGTAAAAAATTCAACTGTCTAACTATCACGATTCATGAGTACATCCTGGTGTCTGATGAACAGACAGACAGACAAATTCAAATTCAAATTCAAATTCAAATCAATTTATTTGTTAGAATGTAGGTACTTATTACAGAAAATGATAATATTTATTACTAATGTCCCTTATACAGACGGACAGCTGAGGTTTAGTAATAAGGATTTACCCTTTGAGTACGGAACCCTAATCATTTTTATTTCATTCTGAACAAGAGGTTTAGTAGTAAGGATTTACCCTTTGAGTGCGGAACCTCAATCATTTTTATTTCATTCTGAACAATCCCCACTGCACTAAGCAATAAGGAAGTAATGTAATGCATGTTTGTATTTATAACATAAAAAACAAAAAACAGTAAATAACAATTGGTGCGCCTGCATTACCGGCAGTATATCATGAGTGCATCATACTTTTCGGGCTACGGCGAAATACATCGCGCGATAACTTCGTCTGCGCTCGATGCAATGCAGATTAGAGAAAAACAATGTGTTCATTATGTAAGTACCTATACCCAAGGAAGTCATATGTATTGCATATAGATAAGTTTTTTCGTTAATCTGTGGTCCAAACTAAAAAAGAGGATAGGTATGAGAACCTTCTTAAATATGAGCACGACACAGAGAACAAGGAATTTCGAAAACTAAAAACTTCTTAGACTTTTTATTATAAGTTATAAGGCTTCACGCGATATCATATTTAGCCAATATTGAAACATAACTAAAATTATTATTCACGTTTTCGATTTAATGGGTTCTGGGGAGGGCAAAATTCTTTATTGGCGCTCTGGTATTATGTATTAGTTTTCAAAAATCTACTACGCGTTACCATTCGAAATAAGTATTTAAAATTGTATTGTATAGTACCTATAGGTAAACCTATAGTAGTAACATATTCAGTAATCTGTGCCTATAGGTTCTTTATTTATTGACCCTTGCATTGTAAAACCTTTTTTATTTTGGCATTAGACAAAATTTGTATTTAGCCAATGATAGGAAGTATTTTATGAAAACTGTTTAAAAGGGTAGGTTCATAGACTTTTTATAATCATTCATAAGGCTTCACGCGATTATCATACTTAGCCAATATTGAAGCTTACTTAATTAACATTTTCATTCAAGTTTTCGATTTATAAAGTTTGGCGGGAGCAATGTTCTTTATTGGCGATCTGCTCAAATGAATTATTATTTACATAAACTTACTACACGTTACCATTCTAATTAGGTAGATAAAATTATTATTGCGTTACTGCTATATTCTTGATCGACCCCAAGGAAGTTTTAAGGTACCAGGGGTCTAGCAAAGATACCAACCACTAACGTTAACGCCAAACGCTAACCATAGAGTAACTTTTTATACTGGAGGACTGACGCTAACTCCAAAATGTACTGCCATGACATTTCGGAAATCGCTTACTTTTCCACAGCTAATGTCATTTCAATACAGTTTTGGAATTAGCGTTAGGCGTTAGCGTTAGTAGTTGGTATCTTAGCTAGATCCCCTGTAGTACCTACTTAAGTTATAGACCCTGTCCCGGAGGTCCCCCAAAAGCTTCTTCAAATATTTGATGCGAAAACTAAGAAAGCAGGTGAATAGCTGAAATGATGATGAAGGAGGATGACATCGTCACAACCCTTACCATTGCTACGCATTTTAAAACCTTTTTTATTTTGGCATTAAAGTAAGCCGGAGTGCGATATTTGTATTTAGCCAATGATACTGAATATTAATAAAAAGGGTAGGTACCTACTTAGATATAATAATATGTAGGTATTCATTATGGCAATTGTATCCTCGAATTAACAACAACATGGCGCGTAACGTTCGTTTTTGACTGTTTTTTTTATTTGTTCTTCTTCTTCTTGCATGTTGAAATAAGTTTTTAATAGTTAAAATATTTTAGATCTGTGGGCTTTTAAATACACCACGGGAGCAAAAAGTGATTTATTACTCAGTTACTTCAAGAAGGTTATAGTTATAGTAGGTAAGTAACTATCTTTGTAATGACGATTTTACCTACTTCCTCACTTTCATCACTAGGTAGGTACGTTGAAAGTGCAGTGGGAATGAGACAGCGTGGAAAATAGTGGACATAATAATAATTATAACTTTCGATTCTTTAAGGAGTGGTGGTTTAGTATTAGTAATTCCTAATTAGTATTAAGAAAATTAATTATGTACGCATCGTACAGATAAATGCATATCTCCAGCAATTTATAAACTTATTATGGACACTGGCTAAGTGTAGGTACTCAATTCGTATGGAGCCAAACTTAAGAATCATCGTGTGTGATTCTTTCATATTTTTCTAAACCGTACCTGACTGCTTATGTAACTACTACCTAAACAAAATTTACTGAAACATCTGTTAAAGACCTGAGTGAAGTGATGATGACTTCTTTTTGTTGTAATATGAAGAGGTACTTATAAAATTGTAGTTTTTTGTTTGAAACTTCTTTTACTGTTATAAATCTATATTAGACTCAAAACATTTAAATTTAGATATTGGCTTAAATAGCTTCCACTCCACATACAGGTTACTGTGCTCAGATTCGAAAAGATTTAGTGGATTTTTTGTTTAGTACGAAATGTATTATCTATTATTAGACTATAACGTAAAAATACCATAACACAAGCGTGCGAAGCCGCGGGCAAAAGCTAGTATTATAATAAAGCTACAGATTATAAAAAAAAACTAATATCTGAACTAGCTACATTTTAAATATTTTGTTATTTGTTTGTTTGTTTGTGCAGACTATACTCCTAAAATGATGAATTTATTTTCATGTAGTTGGCACCAATATTCTTAGAAATATCCTTAAAATATCATTGATTTGTTGTATGCGTGTTTGTGTGTGTGTGTAACTGTTTTGTTACCTTCTATCTTGGTAACTACTAGTTTGGAATGCAGCAGCTTATACGCTGGATAAACACATAAGACACGTTATATCCGCGGGTGGGGCTCAACCTAGTATTTTTCATAATCTGACACGCAAACTAAAGGAAAACTAGAAAGCCATAACCACAGAATATTATAATATCACTGTGCCATAAGTTCACATTCCTATCACCGCATGAAAAGTCCCGTATTTTGATAAACAGAGCAGCAAAAGGTGCAGAGAATCGCCTTCCTCATTATTTTTTTCACTTCTTTTTAATTTATATGCACCAAGAGTACACGTAAGCAGTGACCTGTGACGTAGTATATAACTCTGCCACGATTGTTGAGGTACAGAGGTGAGAGATGAAATATGCAGAAAAGTATTTTGTTTTAGCATTGCAGGCCCTAAGTCACCAAAGAGTATAATCACTGAGAGTGGGTTTTTTGATCCGCAGTTAAGGTAACCAATCATCATTATCATCGCCATCATCATCACCATCATCACCACTATCATCATCATCATTTTTTAGTTTGTCGGAGTATGACAGTTAACTGATTAAAAATACACTCTTTTTCTTTCATTCTTGCCTTTTAACATCACTATTATTATGACGGTATGAGAAAAATAGAATCCTACTTCATAACAAGTAATGTACCAAGTATTATCAAATTATTCGAATTTCCGAATTTCAGTATCTAGTAGCGGATTCAAAAATGTGCTAACGGGAATAAACGAAAGTATGGAATATCTTCTCGTTCGATCGAATCCATTCCGGTGGGTGAACATCTCTCCAGGATAACTTTTAGGACGCACTTACGTAAAATGTAAAAGATGTTCCGGAACGATACCAGATCATTTTTCTTTCAAAGTACTTTCACCATAAAATCAACAGAAACTCTTGAAACTTTTCAAGTATTTGCTATACTTTATTATGATATTTTTCTTTAAGTGTTGTTCATGTTGAAAACAAGTACATAGGGAAACTAACTACTACAATACTACCACTCATTACTAACTGCTACGATTTTTCTGAAGCTCATGATCATCATTATCGACAGCCCAAGACTTCCACTGCTGAACATAGGCCTACCCAATAGAGCACCACCTCGGCTGCTCACCTCCTGCATCCATCGGCTCGCGCGGCTTTCATCAGATCGTCGGTCCACCTAGTAGGGAGCGGCCTACGCTACGTCTTCTGGTTCGTGGTCGCCACTCGAGAACCTTTCTTCTCCATTGTTTGTCAATTTAACGAGCGATGTGGCCTGTCTAGTGCCCCTTGCACGTCGTGGATTTTTTTCGTTTTCACTGCACTTGCTACACAAATACTAATCCATGACTATATGCAACTGTAGCGAAGCCGTCACTTCCTTACGTCACACCCCCCGCAGCTATGCTATGCACGCTTCCGATACCACGTATATTGACGTTGACAGAGTTGAGCTGCAATGCGTGGGCGACATATTCTAGCAAGCCTCGCGTGTAGTAATGACGTGCATTTACTCGTAGCTTGTGCGTAAGCCGTAAAGGACGTCATCTAAAATCAAACCGTTGGCTTAGAATACCGATATACCAATAGGTTGCGCGGTGAAATCATGACACAACACGTATCAATCGAAAATCAGCATAAAAGTTCTGGTGTGACGTTCCACTGATCAGCTACAAATCTTGCTTAAATTGTCTAAAATACCAAAAATAATGGCGTGCTTTTTGAGTGCGTTGCTTGTAAACTTACCTTCTATAGGTACTTAGTCTAAGGCCGTTTGTTTTGTAACCGGAGTAGAAATGCAGTAAATATTGGTATGGAACACACGATACTGTCCGCTAAATGAAAGTTTGTCGAGCCGAAAAACCAATCAGGGACACACGAAGCGAAAACCGTGACCCCAGTTGTGAAGCTCCAACGTTAATCAATACTACAGCATCCCTATTTCTACTTAAATGAAAAGCAAACAGCATTTTTTTCTTTTGTCTCTAGTGTAATTTTTAGTGTATGTTTCGTATAATGTAATGTTGTGTGATGTCCTGAATAAATGTTATTTTCTTTTCTTCTTTCTCTCAAACATCAGACAGCACAAAAAAAATTACGTATTTTAATGCTCTGTGGGAAACATTGTCTGCTATATTTGTATAATAATTTGTATAAGTCTGTCTAGATATCACCGCTTTTCCAGTTATTCTGCCGCCAAGAGCACTACTGGAACACAGTAGTGCAGCTGTAGTGCAGTTCGAACGGCAGTATAGCTGGTGAAATTACAGGGAAAACGAGACTTCTCACAATCTAGTAATCTTATTACTAGGCCAGATGCCCTAGCACGGATGGTGGACAAATTGTCTTTCCCAGTTTTATGTCATCTTCTTCATACTTTCTTTTTTGTCAAGTAGATAGAACAGGGAAAAGATAATTTTGTCTACCGTATGTGCTAGACGAATCTTCATGATTCCGAGTTCCAAGTGATACTGCAATCTGTTATGGGCAGCCGTGTCGCTTAACATCAGGTGAACTGCTTTCGAGTCATTCGTTGACAAAGGATAAAGTACAAACAAACAAAGTTTAAGTTTAAATTTGTTTGAAAGTGTCTGTAATACATAATTTTGTATAATTATCAATGTGGCTTTAAAGCAAAAACGGTGGAAAGTGCACATAAATTATAAATTATAAAAGACAGTGTACTCTGAAGACAGTGTGATAAGTAAATGAACAAATAAAAAAGTGAGACTGTAGTCAAACTCATTGCCTAATAAAAATTAAATATTTTTTTTCACCGATGGTAAAGATTAGGTACTGTGAAAATGGGGAGCTGAGTTTATGTCACCATTTGTTTTATGTGACGCGCTCGCTGCGAGGGGAAGTATTTGACGAACGTCAATAACCATGCGTAAATATACATAGTTCCATCGGATTTGCAGCTCAAAATTCAACAACAGCATTTAACTAATAAACCAAAGTAGTTTTCAAATTAAACAGTTTTAGCTAAAAAACGTGTAGCGGTATCTCACTCGGTTCCCACACAGAATGCTTTCCAAACTTTGTGCGGAATTACTTGCTCTTCAGCTGTGAAGAAAAACATCCTAAGAAAACATGTACATTCAAGAAAAAAAAAATCGTGGTCATCTACCCACCCGCACTTGGCTAACATGGTAAATTTTAATTTTCTCCCGGTGAGAGTAGATTTGTATCTGTGGGAATGTATGGGCTGATGATGTTACTTTTAAAAAGTTTAATAAAAAAAAAACACAAACAATATTCACAAAAAATTAAACCAAAATTTTAACCCGCAGATGAAGTTGTGAAGGCGATACTGTTATAAAAAAATCATAAATATTTAAAAGTTTATTAATAAATCATTAGTTTTCCTATACACTGGCAAAAAATGCTCTCTACAAAATCCCCGTAGCGTGCTCTACAAGCGTAGATCTAGCTACGAGAATTCGTAGAATGATATCGCGTAGCACTTTTAGGTCTGCAAAATTTTCATTATCATTTACTTTCAATCTTAAATGTAAAAAGACCTCTAAAAAAGTAATTTTAATTAAGAACATGATATCATTCCAGGAAAAAAAGTTCCAGGTCACCGGTAAAACATCCAGGGCATCCATTATTTGCTTGTTATGAAGTAGGCCGTGTTCATAATGGGTTGATTGAACGACACCGTACCTATAGGTAATATAAACCAGACAGTTGTGTCAGTGATGATATATGAGTTTTTGATTATAAACAAAAATAAAATTCAGGCTTCTGAAGAGATTTTCTAGAATATTATTCAGCAGTTTCGAGTGTCATACATTAAAAGAAGTTTATTAAAAGTACAAAAGTATATTAAAAAGCTTGAGGTCATAGTCTGAGTTTATGTAATAGTTTTCACGTTTCGCTGTGCATAGCGACTGATACGTTTTTGTATGGAGCATTCTGGGGGCGTACGACAAACTGATAAAAAACCATCGCGGTTCGAGACAGTAATGCTTCGAGGTTACAATTATATTGTTCTAATTCGTACCATGAACTTATAAAGTATTCCTGCGTGAGAACGAGACGTCTACATTTTTATATGGATTTACCACTGTCGCACGTCAGTGACAACATGATGTACATTGTACAGGTATGACATGATAGTTGTATTTGAGTGAACGATTTAACGTGACGGCATCAAAACTGCTCTGGCTCTGCAACATCAAAGTATTCTTACTTTTATAATAATAATAATAATAATGATAATACCGCTCTATCATCACGGACAGGACTATTGTAGCCAATAAGCCTGATATCGTGCTGGTAGACCGGTCCCAACGCCGGGCAGTGCTCGTTGACATCACCATTCCGTGTGACGAGAACCTCGTGAAGGCTGAGAAGGACAAACTCAGCAAGTACCTTGACTTGGCTCACGAGGTAACCGCCATGTGGAATGTTGACTCAACAAGCATTGTCCCGATAGTCGTTTCAGCGAACGGTCTCATTTATTTATTTATTTATTTATTTATTTATTTCATCATAGGAAAACTTACAGCCAAATAAACAACAGGCAGTAACATAATTATAGAAAATAAACTAGGCCAATTACAAGTTTCCACCTATAGAAAAAACATATACAAGAAATCCGTAGTAGATAGAGAAGTCAACATGGAGCAGATAAATAAACCTACCGATAATGTAATTAAATGAAACAATACATCTAAGTTTGAGAACCGAAGAAATCAGCTGCCAGTTTTTGCCTTATAGAACGCACCCCATCAAAGAAAACGTCAAAATTACTATTAGTCTTTAAATGGTCATTAAGAAATGAAGATGTTCTCCAGAAGAAAGTATTTTGCTTGTAATTTGTCCTGGCTAACGGAACAGAAAGAAGTGGCGTATGGCGTGAATTAAATGTTGGAGTACGAAGGGAAATTTTGTAACGAAGAGCCTCGACCAACATCTCTAGAGGCTCTCGCTAGGCGGCTGGATCAAGGGTCAGATTCAGAAGGCGGTACTCCTTGACACGGCACGTATTGTCAGGAGATTCCTCACTCTGCAGCCCTGACCATCGGTAGCTTGGGCCCTGCCCCGCTGCCGGCAGCACTCTAGGTTTAGGTTTTTTTATAGTATTTTTGTAATGTATTTTTATATAAGTATTATAAAAAAACACAAACTTAAGAAAGACAAATAAATGAATGAATAATAATAATTCCCAAAGATCACATACATATGTCATTTGTCAATGTATGATTGAAGTAATATTGAAGTAATAATGCTATAAGACGTTGTGGTTGCCCCCAGAAATTACTTTGAGCAAAGTTTGAACCCAAGCACATTAGCCCGTTTGCTTCACCACCAAGTAACTGAAGCGATTACTAATGCGTTGTTAAATCTCACAGGGAGCTAATTAATGTTTCAAAGTTCTCGCCCAAGACTCGGTAATTATGCAGATGTTCACATGATGTGCACGTGGGGTTGGATTGAATTTTGAAAACTTCGTGTTTGTTTTATATATCTAATTATAAAAGCAGGGGCCCGCGGATTTGACTGAGCAGTTCTATAGATTTTAAGAATGATTTTGTGTCATTAGATAAATACAAGCTAAGCACTGTGGACAGACGACCTAGTCAGAACCGTGGGGCATTCCCTGCGGTTCTGACTAGGTCGTAGATGCAGGAGGCAAGCAGCCGCTCAAAGTGGGCTCTTTGAGGGAGGCCTATGTTCAGCAGTGTACGTCTTCAGGCTAATAATGATGAAGCCAAGCAAGCCAGTGGTCATGCTTTGCCTATAAAGAATTAAAAAAAAGCGATATAAACTGGTGCAAGCCACGGGGAGCCGTGGGGTGCAAGAGGCCAGCAGCCGCTCATAGTGGCGCTCTTTGGGGGAGGCGTATGTTAAGCAATGGACGTCTTCAGGCTGTTTTTGTTGATGATGATGGTGGTGATGACGATGATGCCGATGATGATGATGATGATGATGAAGATGATGGTGATGATGATGATGATGATGACGATGACGATTATGATTAGATAAATACAGTCGCACGCCGTACATATTGTTAAGAATCATCATTTGCATCCTATTCTCATGTTAAGGCAAGTGGTTAAGCCTTGCTGATAGAATTTATAGGTTGCCCAACGGCTATCATACCTAAGGAGTTGGATTGACGACTACAGTCTCCAATAAAGATTAAAAAAAAAAGAGGTTATCTCACAACAATTATTATTTCTGAGTTGTTTGGAAAAGATTGCTTTCAGCGATAAAGTTGCCCATTGTTACAAAATTTTATTAGTTTGTGTGTACAAAAGATTTATCTGTCTAGTTGACAAACCATACACAATGTTAAATCTGTTTTGACTTCGACTTTGACTTTTAAGATGGTTGTGCGTTCTCCATCTACAATATTCAGTTCAACCACATGGATTATGAACGTGAACGTAATCTTATAAAGCAGCATGTACGGGCAAATGAGCACAAACTCCCGGAGGGTTCCTTACAAAGATAAATAATATACTTGACTACAATTACTGTACCCACTTAGTTGCCAAATAGCTGCTTTTAGACGTTTTTCGTTTCGTCGAAGGTCGTTGGTGGAACTATAAGTACCAATAATGGCTGGGTTCTAGGAGTAGTAGTTTAGGACTATTAATGTTTAGCTATCATCGTAGCTCTTTTTTATTGTTTACAATTTTTTTGGGACTGTTTGGGACCAATAGTTAAGTTAATCAATGCTTAAAAACTTAACAAATTTTATCCATTGGTTAGAATTTTCAGCATATTCTTATTTTTACCTTATAAAATACGTGAATAACGATTTAGCTAATTTGATCAAAGGCATGGTCGAGATAGGTTGTAGTTCAATCCATATTGATTGCTCATGCATGGTTTGCATTTTCTATTGCTCTGCATATATCACAATAATTGGAGATGTAGCGCTCATAACGGAGCACGACTAGCCGTTCCCAACTGATCGGTAAAGTAAAGCAACGTTTGCTGCGGTCACTATTATAAAAGGTGATCTCTTGTCTTGATTCTACGAATATTTGGTAGCTACATGTGGTAAAAGGCATGAAGCTAATAAAAAAAGGAGGAGGGAATCTCGTCTGATCCGAAACTGAAGCACCCTTAGGAAGCCGGAACGCTTCGTACGTACAAGCGGGGCACACACACACTCACATCATAGGCAGCCGGTCGCCATACTTTCATCTGACACACGTATGTAATATGTCCGCCATTTTGGGCTTCAGTTCCATGTCAATCAAAACTCAATCCTTCTTTTTTTATTTCATCCATGGTAAAAGGCTTGTTTCTCTTTAAAACAGGTATTTCCTGACATACCCTCATTAGCACTCCATTAGAGTCATAATCTATGGTTCGCGGTAATAAACCGCTATTTATAACGCCCGCCTACCATGGATTAGGACCGGGCTAAGAAGCTTTTTGAGTAGATGGATCGTGTTGGGTGGAGTAATTAGTACGGCTCCCAAGTGTACATATTAAAATAAATAATGGGGTTTACCTTTATTGAATCGTCGTCAAGGAAAACTTTTTCGTTGTTAGAAAAAAAAAATAACGTAATATTTAAAAAAAAAAGTTAGTTTTTGTAAGGGGTTTTTTAATATAAATATTGACATTTGATTTAGACAGACAGACAGATGGAAAGCAGAGCTCTAGTACTAGGATTCGCTTTACCTTTTAGGTACGGAACTGTAAATACGAATGGACTGTGCTTTCAACAAAAGTACTTATTTTGCAATTCTGTTGATAACAAGTTTAAATTTTGTATGTGTATGTAATGAAAATACAATTTTTATTTTACTGATTTCATTATTTAGATACGCCCGAAGTTCCATGTAATTTATCCGTCTCCCGCGGTGTCTGTACAAGGATAAGAAGTTTAGTAATATTGTTTAAAGTTTAATAAACCCCGATATTGTGTGTCGGAAATAAAGATTATTTCATTTAATTTCATTTACTTACAAAATAGCTGGTGATTTTGAGTAACGGTTGAATCCATTTTCTTGAATCATACAAACAAGAAAAAAAATAGTTCTTCCGCATGGGAGCTACGATGCCACAGATAGATACGCAGATACACAGATTAAACTCATAAAACCCCTCACCCCTATAACACTTGTCTTTGGTCGTGGCATAAAAATTAGCCTAGGTTGATTTTTATGTGAACAACTTCTGTGCAAATCATTATCTAAGGTGCGTTATAAAAGTCAAATAGTATAATTATTGCAAGCACTATTATACCTCAAAGTCAATGCTCGGTGTTTCCCTGCGAGATAAGATCAGAAATGAGGAGATCCGCAGGAAAACTAAAGTGACCGATTATAGCTCTTAGGATTAGCAAGTTGAAATGGCAATGGGCAGGCGCTCTCGACTGGCGACCACGAACTGGAAGACGCAGCGTAGGCCGGCCCCCCACTAGGTGGACCGACGACCTGGTAAAAGCCGCGGGGAGCCGATGGATGCAGGAGTCGATCAGCGGCTCTAAGTGGCGCTGCCTGTGGATGTCTTCAGGCTGCTAATGCTGATGATGATGATGATTAATTATTGCAAACAGTGATAAATGGAAACTATTTATTTAAGATTTTAATAAACTTTCTAGCCATTAGAAATTGGTCTGACAAGAATGATACAACTATTTATATTGGTGGGGTCGATGCACTGTTCATTAAATATTAATCAGCAGAAAACCACTATTTTGTATTTGATTGATTAACAATTAAGAGCTGTACGTACTAGAATAGATGTCTCTTCGACCGATAGATTCAATTAATAAATTGACAGCCTCCGTGGTGTGGTGGTTGAGCAGGTCGGCTCATAACCCGGAGGTGGCGGGTTCGATTTCCGCAACAGGACAAGTTTTTGTGCCCGAAAAAAAAAAGCGCAAATACTTTTTCTGTGTCTGGGTGTTGTGGGACCATGGTTCTCGTAGTTCCTGGGTCCCTGGATACAGGGAATCCTAGTTAGGGTCCAGGATCTATGTATGTGATCGTTGGGCGTTATTTATTTATTTATTATTTATTTATTAAACCATATTTTGTTAACGTCAGTTGAAGAACATGAACTAGTCACCTAGGTAATTGAAATATACTTGAACTATAACTTACTTCAAACACAGTACGAATAAGCAAATATTTGAGTTGAACAAGTTTGTAAAGCTGAAATGTCCCGCAGGAATGAGTTTTACAACTTTCAACATCTGGGATTTGTTTTCAATTGAATTCCTTAATTGGTGACTTGAAATTAAATTTAACGATAATTTTGAGTATTTGTTTGTCTTGGATTATTTAAGTTTATGTTTTGCTTTTCTTCCAATTTGATAAACGCCATCATTCAGA
This sequence comes from Ennomos erosarius, assembly GCA_963580505.1. Classification (NCBI taxonomy): domain Eukaryota; kingdom Metazoa; phylum Arthropoda; class Insecta; order Lepidoptera; family Geometridae; genus Ennomos; species Ennomos erosarius. The sequence goes on along the minus strand of OY756983.1, from coordinate 849,988 downwards.
AAACTCAGGTCATAATTCTATGTATACGCACCAACAAACAGTATAAATTGAGTTCCTGTTATTAGTTGACACTTAGTTTAACAATCTCACTAAATATAAGGGTACTCAGATATTTGTTAACAACCAAAATATTACCTGTTGGCGACTGGCCGAAAATAGCACAGATATGAAAATAGGCCTTTTTTATTTTTTAATAGGTTTCGGTTTACGGTTTTGGCGTTTTTGGTTTTAGTAGTATTTACGTGCTGACGTGTTTCTTTGATATGTCCTATTTTATGTAAATATTCAAAATATACAGTTTTTATCCATTTAAGCACCATCGTACGCTTTTCATCATCATCATCATCAGCCTGAAGAAATTCACTACTGAACATGGGCCTCCCACACAGCGCCATTTTGTGCGGCTGCTCTCCTCCTGCATCCAACGGATTGCCGCAGTCACTAGACGCATACGCTTATAATATCTTCATTTATTTAAATACAGTCCATCGCTCGTTAATATTACCCATATTATCTACATGTACATATTATAAAAGCTGCTATTCAATAACACTTTTCAAAACGCTCCCTTCAAAAGAGAATGACACCTTGTATGCGTGTTCCACGTAGATAGCAATTCTTGACTGATTCAATGTCTCTTATAAATTGAAACGTTTTTATGGATATACGCCACAGCACGTGTCTCAACAGAATCAAGCAAAAACGATTGAAGCTTTGACACCCGAAAACCAATGGGAAAGTAGGCCATCCATAATAAAGGCTTTTTACATTTCACTGAGTCGAATAAAACTGTTTATCGCTTGATATCTCGCACCATGGGAGAAATAAACGAATGTATAACGAATTCTACTAGACAAAGCTGTAATTTTAAAACATAGCTTTTATTATAATATCTAAAACCTAAGTCAAATAATTTATTGCAAATAAGTACAAGTCAAAATTTGATTATTAATATTATATCTAAATTTTTTATCATACTAAGGCAGCCGCTCAAAATGGCGTTTTTTTAGGGAAGCCTATGTTCAGCAGTAGACATCTTCAGGCTAATGATGGTGATGATGATGATGACTTACTAAGGAATCATTCAATCGTAGTTAATACTAAGTTTTCTTTGTAAGAACAGAAAACTTACTAAATCAACCGGATTTAGTATAACGAGTAACCTACTGGGTATTAGAAGCTTTACTCGGTGCAGTCACTTGAATATATCGCGGCTATAGCTATAAAGCATTGAAGAGCAGTTCTCAGCTCGCATAGCGCTGCAACCTACCCTAAAAGTTGCCTTTCTTTCTATTTTGCTTTAGCTCTGCTGCTCTTCTAACATACGAAGCGACCCAGATGGCAGGCCAAGCCAATAAAGGCCGAGATTAAACCCCCCTGCAATAACTAGGCAGTATTAAAGCATGCATTTTGTATTACAAGAACAAAACCGAAAAATATTCTCCACCCGTTTTCAATTAAACCCGAAAATATTTTACGAAAAATCTTCACGTCTAGAACGGGGTGTTTCTCATCTTTTCTTTTTTACTATTACAAACCGTTCTGAAATGCTGCTCTGGTTTTAATTTTTTTCGGAAGTCATTTGAATATGCATATCTGTAACACCACTAATAAGACACCTATGATTATTTTGTTTGTGAGAAATACTCCTGTCCTGTAGCTTTGAGCGGAATCATGCCTTGGGAGCGTTTGCCATAATCACACTGTGGGCAGGCGGCTCAATGACCGCAGAAGTATTTGACGTACCGAAGCGAATGCTGCCATTCCCTGGATATTCCCTTAACCAATTTCCACGGCACCCACGGTAACTAATACGTACTGTTTTACAAGCTTTGCTTAGTTTGGCCTAGATAGCCTGAAATGTCCATTTATATTCTCAGCATACTACAAATAACTATTCAGTATTTATAATAACAATCTGTCTTTACGCTCCCAGGTTTCTTCTTATATTAATGTCTGTAAACAAAATATAAATCGCAAGCTGTTCGTCAATATTACAGCCTTTATACGGCTACCGTAGGAGTCGTCATTACTCTCAATAAAAGCTTGGTAAACTAGGCAAAACTTCTTACAGTGATTATTTATTAGCAGTCTCTCGTTGGTTCAGTACAAAACTATTACTAGTAAATTTATCAAGTACCCCGTATACATTCGCACATATAGGGCATCTGAAAAATCGAAAGGCTAACCACAGAATAATTAATAGTACAGGTGCTTTTAGTTACTATATTTATGTTATACAGTTTCAGAGAAATAAAACGTAGAGAACTTATTAAGTAGGTATCTAGAAATTTATTTCACCATAAAGATTAAAAATTATCCTTGACGAATGAAGTCTTAGAAACTCCTTCGCTTTGGAAGTTGAGTTAATCCAAATGCCGACTAAAATGTTATCTATCTGTTTTAATGGTACTTACGGGCTCTTTACGTAGACATAGTGAACAACCATGAAAGATTATAATAGTGTTTTTTTGTCTGTCACAAAAAAGCTGGACCAGTTTAAATGAAATTTTGCCCATTGCTTTCTTAAAATATTTATTCTAGTTGTGTATGAAACTGCAAGTACCGTAATAACGACAGCACCACCGCATAAACAATTTAAGTTGCTGTCCAGTGTAAGCATATTCGCAAATAAAAATTAAAAATAATCTCTTTCTTAATCCAAGGTATATTCAAGTTATTATCTACTATATAATGACCTAGGATCTCTAATCTCTTGGGAATGTGTGTAACCGACGTCTGTGTACGCAGACATGTTTCGTTGTAGTTTCAACGTTAATTAATAGAATGCCCTCTGTGTGTTTGTTACGTGATTCCATGGTTTACTTTACAATACTTGTAGTTTAATTACTCTGCCATGAGTTTACTTACAAATTAATTCAATGCTTTGAGACGTTCTACTGGATACAGTCATCACCTTTTTATAAAAAACAAGTATGTAAAACTGTGGAGTCGGCTAAAATGATTCACATTACACGGTCGGCTTTTTTGCATCCACTGCTGAACTTCGGCCTACTCATTGGAGGCCGGACTTTGCCATAGTAACTACTTGTCAGGCGTCATGGTGATCGTAGTATAATATAAAGATAAATCCGACATGAGGTAAAACCCGAAGTGAGGAACTAAAGACCAGTGTCTTGTCATTGACATATCTTTCTAAATCACTAGTTGAAATGGCAATAAATAGACCATATCGCTCGCAGAACCGACAACCAATGGGGTAGAAAGATTCTCGACTGGTGCATGAATCGGAAGACACTACGTAGGCCACTAAGCGAATCAACAATTTAGTCAAAACTGCGGGGAGTCGTTGATGCAGCTGCTTACGGCAAGGAAAAGTCATGAAACGAGTTGTGTGATATCAATAATATTTACATCGGGTTGTATATCTCTTCTCCAATATTTACGGGTAAAATGTCATTGTACAAAAATTAAAAAGAAATAATAGAAGAATTAAAAAGTTTCTTGTTACTTTCCTTATAGGATGAAATTGGAGTTTTCCTTTCTGTATTATATCGGATACTGTACAATTGTACATCAGTGATCGAATAATAATATCCTCATTTTCAATCTTGGAATAATTTAGGATTGAGTAACTTACTTTTAAAAAGTTGACTTGTACATTTTTCTTAACAATAGTGGTTAAGGAAAACGATGGGATGAAAATTTACCTTAGTTTACCTTATTTTAATAGAATTTCAATGCGTATTTCCTAAAAATAGGGCAACGTTTGCTCCTGTGTGTTTGAAACGAAGCGTGTATTTGACAGAATGTGATTGGTGAATTATAATAATAATGGAATGGTTCTTGACACGATCCGTAGCTACACATTATCAGGGGGGTCTCCTGACAATATTATTATGTTGGTACCTGCCCTGTCAAGGACCTGTAAGCCCACTAACTTGGCTGATCCTCTAGTCTGCCAACAGCGCTCGCAGGGATTCCCATATACCAAACTATAAAAATAAATATAAATAAACATACTTATTTGTTTGACAATGTGTGCAGTTCATTCAAATAACACGTGAACAAATTCCACATTATACCAATAAATGTATTGTAGGTATCTATGATTGTCTTAACAAAAAGGGAGCGACATCGGCGGCATGCGCTACGTAACGTATTCAAAGTGTACGTATTCAAGGCGGCGTGAACACAATGCAAATAAATAACCTGAAGTAGGAAACAAAAGCTTGTGGATATGGTTTCTTTTTGGTTTGGGCTTGCACTTGACCACTATCACCTTATGGGAAGTGACGATACGGTCCAGAGGGCGGTTATTCTGTATAGATTCCTTACTTCGAAACCACGCGAATTCCTTGTCTTACATAAGAAATCTGAAAAAGTCTATTCTCTATGAAACGGAAACAAAACCGCGCGAAATTAATTTGGAATTGGCGCGATTTGAACTGTCAAAAATCATATGTTTTCCCGAGACGCGTTCCAAAACATCAACACATCAAAAGATATGACCACTTATGTCAATATATTTTATTCAAATAAAGATAATTTTAATGTAAAGTGAAGGTACATATATCTAACGGAGTGACACGATTTGAACAAGACACGATAACGACGTGGTTGCGTATCGTGTGGAATCTGCGTTTTCATAGAGAATAACCGGGATGTAATTTCCTAGAAGACACCTGTGGAAAACACATTAGCTACGGAAAAGTAAGCGTAAGTAAGGTAGAAACGTAGGTATATAACACAATCTGTGCCAGCATATAGCAAGCAGATTTTTTTTTCCACAGTGGTAACACAAAAACGATGAAAGCCTCGTTTCTTAAAATCTGCATTTCTAAGGAAATCAAATTCTTATGAACTCCGGCGTTATTGAATTGTTTTCATTCGTCACTCAGACGTAGGATGGAATTCGTCGCGTTCCATTCATTTCCGCAATTTCCGTCCCCTTGTTTGTTATGCAAGCATTCCAGTGAGACGGTACAGTTAAACGACTATCTAATATACGACATCAGTGAATATATTACAGAAAGCAAGACGGACGTTATAATACCAATTTCATCATCATCATCATCATCATAATCATCATCATCACTGCTCGTCCTACCAAAACGCCCACTACTGAACATAGGCCTCAACCAAAGAGCGCCACTACCGGTTAAATTTTTGCAGAACGAACAAAAACCATCATCACCGTCATCATCATCAGTATGTATACACCTGAAGATGTCCACTGCTGTATATTAAGCCTCTCCCTTTCCCTTAAAACGGCACTTTGAAAGACCCACGGGAAAAGATGGGATAGTGCTTTAATCGGAAACATACCTTCCCGAAAATTAAATTAACGTTTCGTATTAAAATTTAAATAAATAGTAAATAATAATAAATATGTGTGGGCATTTCACAGAACGCTAGCCCCAACTAACCATAGCTTGTACTAAGGGAACCAGATAACTAATACAATACTTAGTATTTTTTTTGTTTTTGGAAATACATACATAGAATTCAATATAACACCCAGAAACAGAACAAACATCTATGTTCATCACACAAATAATGTTTGTCGTTGATAGGAATCGAACCCACAGGCCCCAGTTCACAAGACAGGGCTACCTACCAACTGAGCTATTAGGCCCGTCATTATAAGAAGAGTTTTTTTTTGGTAACATTACAACTAACTGTCATAGGACTAATTCTTGTTTATACCATTTTAAAACCTAATTTTTACAGGTTGCATCGTGGTGGTGTCTTATTCCCTAATGGGTCGAAGACTGTGCTCGGTGCTGCCACCATTTGACCAGACGGAGGGAAGTGCCAACAGTCAGCAGGTATGCAGATTAATTATTTCATTAATTATGAAACAGTTTAACACTAGGTACTGTTAATTTTTCCTCAGAGTATATAGTAATTAGTACAACTAATGTTTTTTTTTTTATGAGAATGAATGACGTGACGAGCTCGTTGTTCACCTAATGTTAAGCGACACGGCCGCCCATAACAGTTTCAGTGTCACTCGGAACTTTAAAATAATTAAGTTTCGCGTGTCACTGCACTGTGCACGCCATCCTGAGACATAATACAGTCTATTAATTAGATTACTACACTGTGTAAAGACAAGGTCGAGACGTGGTCTCTAACTGTTGGCCTCATTAGTAAGCTCAAAGTCGCGCAACGAGCTATGGAGAGAGTAATGCTCGGTCAATTCAATTCAATTTTAAAATATCTTTATTTAGCATAAAAGAATTAATTTTTGTACATTCCAGTGTAAATGAATCCTAGAATACAAACTATTGAGTACTTAAAATTGTTTTGCAAGCTTGAGTGCTCATATAAAACTTTTGACATAATCTTGTTTGAATGCTATAGTAATGGTAAATTATCTAGCCACAATGTATAGCTTTAAATCAATAAATAAACCTATGTATGCCGTAGGAGAACACTACATTTTTCAAAATTAAATTTTTACGTAAAAAATACCCATTATTAGGAGGTAGGTAGTAATAAAATTATTGTGGAACATGGCAGTACGCAGTAAACAACAGAACGGAGAATAAACCTGTTACTTGGCACCGCGCAAGCGACCGCGACCCGCTGCATACCGAGCGCGCCATGTCCGCTCTTCATATCACTAGATAATACGGGCGGGAATGGCGCGCGCGTCAGTGGCGAGCGGGGCACGCACGCTGTGCGCGGGGACTATGTCTACACATCGACGTCACTATCGAGGAATAGATGGTGCGGTAACTTGTATCGATTGTAATTATCGATATACGGAAGATTTATCTTACGTGTTTTGCAAATTTGTTTGATTAGTTTATTTTTACTATTGGGGTTGTTAAGTAGGTAAAACTTTTTGGAAACTTTATAAATGTATGATTTTAAATTAGGGAATCCTATATGTAAATGTAATTTCTGGAGGTCGGTTCTAAAGGGCGTATTATACGCATGTTTAAGAGCTTTGTTTTGTACAACTTGTAATTTATTTAAGTTGGTTTGGCAAGTACTGCTCCATACAGGGCAGCCATATGTAATGCAAGGGCGGACCAGGGTAGCATAAATGCGTAGTTTTGTAGAACTACTAAGACATGACTTTAAGGGGGTTTTTTTTTACCAATTAACTTAACAACTAACTTTTAACTTAACAAATTTTATCCATTTGTTAGAATTTGTTAGAGTTTTTAACTGTTGGTGAAAAAACCCATCCTTTTTCAGGCTATTCTTATTTTTACTTTATAAAATACGTGAATAACAATTTAGCTAATTTGACCAAATGCAGGTCGAGATAGGTTGTAGTTCAATCCATATTGATTGCTCATGCATGACTTGCATTTTTATTGCTCTGCATATATCACAATAATTTGAGATGTAGCGGAGCATGACAAGCCGTTCCCAACCGATCGGTAAAGTTAGGCAACGTTTGCGGCGGTCACTACTATGATGAGTGACCGCTACAGAAAAAAGTGGTATTTACCTACAACTGAGCGCTACTGTGCTTTGGAGGGCACGTTAATCCGTTGGTACCGGCTGTTGTGTTTTGAATAACAACAACACAACAACAAGACAACGGTCGTTAAGCCTAGTTAGAAGCCTGTAGGCTGACCAGCCGTAGTGTCAGAATTTTTAGGCCGCCTTTAGGCCGTCTCCAATTCTTCTTCGCGTGTACTTGCCTACAAAAGTGGAGATGTGTATCCATCGGCGCTTTTAAAATTGTGCTATTCTGGTCATAGCTCTAAAAAAGGTGATGTCTTGCTTCTTTTATTTATTTATTTATTTATTTATTTATAAAACGATAGTTAGCTTACAGTTTAACACCAAAACGCTCCCTATCTTATATTATGAGTATAAAATAACCTAAACTCACAGATAATCGCCGATAGGCTATCATTAAATATGTCGACATGCTGGACCGTGTGCGTAAATAAATTGAGCATAGACAACGCTCTATTTGTAGGCGCGTTGTTAGCATGGCAGGTACGTAGCACGGGACATGAGAACACCTGGTGCCGGCGACGGCTCCCGGTGCGAGTGTAATTATTGGGTACAAATAAAGTCAGAGCAGCCAACCCCGTCGGATTATTAATCCTGTTGCGAAGGATCTGACAATAGTGGACAACTAGCGACAGTTTACGTCTTAACTCTAATGTATCTACACCGATCATACCTGACACAAATAGAGACGGAAAAAGATAAGGGTAATAGCCGTACATGCGTTTATATACATATCTAGCAAATTTGCGCTGAAGCCTCTCTATTATCAAGGTATACTTAGCTTCACGGGGGTCCCAGACTATCGAATCAAACTCCAACTTACTACGTACAAAAGCATTAAATAGCATAATTGCAACTTTCACGAAGATTTGGTAGCTATATATGGTAAAGGCTTGTTTCTCTTTAAAACAGGTATTTCCTGACATACCCTCATTAGCACTCCATTAGAGTCATAATCTATGGTTCACGGTAATAAACCGCCATTTATAACGCCCGCCTACCATGGATTAGGACCGGGCTAAGAAGCTTTTTGAGTAGATGGATCGTGTTGGGTGGAGTAATTAGTACGGCTCCCAAATGTACATATTAAAATAAATAATGGGGTTCACCTTTATTTAATTGTCGTTAAGGAAAGCTTTTTCGTTGTTAGAAAAAAAATCTAATTTATGTCGTAATATTTAAAAAAAAATATATATTTTTTGTTAGGGTTTTTTTAATATAAATATTGACATTTGATTGAGACATACAGACAGATGGAAAGCAGACCTCTAGTACTAGGATTCGCTTTACCTTTTAGGTACGGAACTGTAAATATGAATGGACTGTGCTTTCAACAAAAGAAAGTCAATAACACATTAAGTATTATTTCAAAAGTACAATCAATAATTTAGGCGTTGTTTCTGATCACTGTCTGAGAATAGGACGGAGATACTTATTTTCCAATTCAGTTAATAACAAGTTTAAATTTTGTACGTGTATGTAATGAAAATACAATTTTTATTTTACTGATTTCATTATTTAGATACGCCCGAAGTTCCATGTAATTTATCCGTCTCCCGCGGTGTATGTACAAGGATAAGAAGTTTAGTAATATTGTTTAAAGTTTAATAAACCCCGATATTGTGTGTCGGGAATAAAGATTATTTCATTTACTTAAAAAATAGCTGGTGATTTTGAATAACGGTTAAACCGATTTTATTGATCATAGGCTACTTATAACGAAAAATAAAGTCACGTATCAAACAAGAAAAAAATAGTTCTTCCGCATGGGAGCTATGATGCCATAGACAGATACGCAGATACACAGATTAAACTTATAACACCCCTCGCCCCTATAAAACTTGTCTTTGGTCGTGGCTTAAAAATTTGCCTGAGTTGATTTTTATGTGAACAACTTCTGTGCAAATCTTTTAAAATTATTATAGCTCAATGTCAATGCTCGGTGTGTCCCTGCGAGATAAGATCCGAAATGAGGAGATCCGAAATGAGGAGATCCGCAGGAGAACTAAAGTGACCGATGTAGCTCTTAGGATTAGCAAGTTGAAATGGCAATGGGCAGGCCACATCGCTCGTAGAACTGGCAACCGATGGGGAAGAAAAGTTTTCAAGTGGCGACCACGAACTGAAAGACGCAGCGTAGGCCGGCCCCCCACTAGGTGGACCGACGACCTGGTGAAAGCCGCGGGGAGCCGATGGATGCAGGAGGCGAGCAGCCGCTCTAAGTGGCGCTCCCTGGGGGAGGCCTATGTTCAGCAGTGGACATCTTCAGGCTGTTAATGATGATGATGATGATGACTGTGTAAAGGGGTCGTAAAGTCTCATTTGCCCAGTAATTTCACCAGCTACAATGCCCTTCAAACCGGAACACAGTAGTGCTTGCACACTGCTGCTTGGTGGCAGAATAACTGGCAAAGCGGTGGTACCTACCTAGACGAACTTACTACTACTTATTTCTAGTTCCAGCGACTTGGAGGACTTTTTAGTCACATCAACAGTTTGAAGATGTCCACTGCTGAACATAGGCCTCTCCTGTAACACGACACTGAACCTTTATCATATAGTCTCATATGATAAGCGTTTAAAGTGTCATGTTTAAAAGCAAAAGTGTCGGGTGTCCATATATAGTTTATCGAATAGGGAGTTTGCTTCATAACGCTTGAAGATTGGCTTGGTAATCGCAAAAGGTTTTAATGCACCAAAAAGAATACTGCTCCTTATTCCCTGGATATTCCCTTAGCCAGCTTTTACGACACCCACGGGAAGAGATGCGATGGCCTATTTGCAAACCGGGACCATGGGTTAACTTTTTAATAATCGTGATTGGTATCGTTTAAAATAGTATTTTGAAGAACTTTTCAAACCTGTATCCCAGATAATATTAGCCTGTATGTTTAAAAACTAAATCAGGAACCATCTAGATTTATAGTTGCAATAATTTTTAATGAATAGTTATCGTATAACACTAGTAGGTGATTATTGGGCATTTCAAAACACACATCAAAAACCAATGGGCATTTCAAAACCGATTTTCCATACATATCGAACTCACTCACTTTTAAAACACAAATTTTAAAACCAATTGGGCATTTCAGAACACTTTTTTCAATAATCAACGAGCTGAGTGAACACGAATTATTGGAAAAAGTATGGAAAATCTGTTTTGAAATGCCCATTGGTTTTTGAAGTGAGTTTTGAAATGCCCAATTTGTTTTAAAATTTGTGTTTTAACAGTGACACCGATATGTATGGATAATCTGTTTTGAAATGCCCATTGGTTTTCGATGTGTGTTTTGAAATGCCCAATAATCACCTACTAATACTTTGTTAAAACGTAAATAATTACCTATTTGGTATTTGGTATTTGGTATTGCTATTATATTCAAAAAGCTGGGTATTATATCTAAGTTGTCGTCATCATGTTACATTTCACCTCTTTTCATTATTGTGTGTGCCATTACGCCCTAAAAGTCACCATTTGACCTTTGATATAAATTATGGTTTTTCGCTAGCTATATAACAGCTTCCCTTTTTTTTAAGTCTACTAGGTACAAGATGAGTGGGCGACAATGGCGAGTACTTAGTCCATGATCCTATCATACACATTTTGCAAATATGTTTTTTAAAGTGTGTATAACGGATAACTGAATAGTTATTGCTTTATTTCTGAAATATTTATTTGTTCTCTACACTTGGGTTTATAAGTAAGTACATTTAATACTACTTACGCGATCTTTACCGTGATTAGAATCATTTCGAGTTCCCGATATTTTGACACAGTTAGCACGATGTTCACGGGTAGACTTTTAAAGTTTAAAATAGTATTTTATAAGAAAGTAATACTTTAAATAGGCTGAAATGTGAGTAATTTGATTTTGCTAAATTGTATTTTATTATACTAGGGAGTTAAAGAGTATGGTAAGTCATTTTTGGTTCGTTTCGGAAATAATGGTATTACCGTCTCAGGGTCACATTTTTTCAATTAATATTACCTGAAGTAAGTAACTTTCACAAAGTTAAGGGATCCTAGACTGTAGAATCCATGAATTATTTATAAAGTTCTTCGAGATACTTGCTCGGAACTAGATACTAAGTGGCAAATGGTCAGAGTTATGCTAAAATTCAATATTTTTCATCAAAGTAAGCTGTTTGACTAGAATAAAGTTTATAATTTCCAACTTTGTAAAATGGAAATATTATTAACTTATATACATTCATTCATCTCGGAAAGCTTGGAAAGTTTTGTTACGATTGGTTTCTCAAGAAACCATATCAACTTCTTTTTACCTGCTTTGTTAAAAAGGTTGAGTTTACTTATAAACTTTTAACGGTGGTTCAAAAGAAATAGACAGATAATACTACCAGTAAAGATTTACATTGAAGTTTTTCCATCTACCTACTAGTGTGTGTGTTCCTTCACAATAAAATTAATCCAGGTTATTATTAATCTATACAAGTATTAGGTAGTTGTTATATTTATGTAACGGATGTAATGAAATTTGTGGTGTATACTTAAGGTGCTGCTGACGAATAAAAATGAAAGCTCTACCTAACCAAACTAAACTTTACTAAACGTAAAGTGTAATGATACCAAATAACCAATTGCTTAATTTCCCTACTGTTTCGTAAGGAGTCACCGAATTTCAAATTCTATTTCAAACTATAGCTTACATAGATATTTTAAGTCTTTTTAATGGCCGCTAGACTTTACGGACCACTTCCAACCCTCAAATTGTCGACAGTAAATTCAGATTATCTTGGATAATAAAGACGTTACTCTCACAAGGTGTTTTACGATCCTTAATACGAAAAAAATAAACATTAAACCTTATTTCTCTGACGAACTGTTCCTAAAATTAGTATATAGGTACAAACCTACGACTCAAAAGGGACTTAGTTTTAATCGTTTTTTTGTCCTTACTTTTTAATAAAATAAATAATGCAACTATGAAACTAAGATGTATTATAAATACGAAATTTTAAAAAAACAGACTTTACTAGGTTATTAGCAAAGCGTTTTGCTTCCACGTTTATCATGCGAACAGCCAAAGAGTGGAACGGTTTGCCGGCGTCAATGTTTCCCGAAAACTACAACCTGGGGTCTTCAAATCGAGAGTAAACAGGTATCTTCTAGGCAAGCGTGTTACGTTCTAGACCGCATTGTCACTTCCCATCAGGTGGGATAGTGATCAAGCGCAAGCCTATCAAATAAATAAAAAATAAATAAAAAAAAAGTCAGTGTCCATTGGTGGATCCGCATCCATTCATCCCTCAAGCCGGGATCAAAACTGCGTTCTATCCCCGCCCGTGATTCTAAATTTTCCTTTACAATTAATCTGTAAGTCAAAGTGTGTTCAATGAATGAATTAAAAAATATAATAATTATTATTGTGTTGACGTCTCCAATTTGGTGACACAATATTATCCAATAGCACAGCACAATTGAATTCTTGCAATTGCAACTGACCACTAACCGAGTGACAAAAAAAGTACCACGTAGCAATACAAACAATATTGAAAAATCCGCCAAAAATTTTGAAAGTCGCATTTGTATTAGATATGCTACTACCGCAGTAATCACTGACTCATCATTTCAACCCTATCTTGACTAAGAAGATAAGAGACGTACTTCCATCGCTAAAATTGGTAACGGAACACATCGTGAGGAAACCATCTTGAACTAACGCTACGTAGGTTAACGACCTCTTTACGTTGCTGATATTTTCTATAATCCTTTAAGCAAGGCTTGTTGCGATGTAACGAGTACCTAATCTGTGGTATGATTTTGAGGTAAGGATTAAGCTATGAATCTCTTAAGACCATGATCATGACATTCCCTAAGTGAATCCTTGCTTATTTTAATGAATGTTTTTATTTACTTATATATTTTAGATTGATTATTAACGTAAAGAAATACTAGCTATCGGCATTTCTATTTTATTTTGGTTACACTATGAAATGAAAATCGTGTTCTTAATTATTTTGTTTAATTAATTTAAAAAAAAAATTTAAAACTTGCCTAAAACACCAATAAAACCAAATAAGGTTTGTCTTTGGTGTTGTATTCCTCAACTTTACCGTAAGATACTTAATATAAATATATGTATATAAAGTGGTTACCAAAATACACAAAAAAAAATTCTAGCTTTCTTGCTTGAATAGCAGATTGATTTGTGGTACATAAGATAACTATTATCTCGAATAATTCAACTTCCCATAAAAATGGCAAAATAGCAGGTAAAAGCATGGGGTCCAGCAGAAATAAAATTTTCATAAAAATACGATGATGTTTTCCCAACAGGTTATTTTTATATGCCCGGGAAAAAATACGTTTGTAATAATTTTAAAGGTCTGAAAATGTTTTTATTCCTATTGTTATCGTTTAGTCGTGATGCTGCCGTTAAAATGTTATTAGCCGTTTTTATTGGTCGTAAACTTCTTTTGAACTGCGATCTTCGCGAGCATTCTGTGGGCGGTGAATTGAATAAGATATCGGGATAATAATTTTATTGTTATGGTATCCCTTCCTATTGTAGGTTAGCTCCGGGTTTTGACGATTTATTTTTTAATGTTGCTGTAATACCGATATTAGGACCAATTTTGAAAGCTTAAGTCCTTAACTTAGTAAAAATATATCCGCCCCTTACGTTGCCTTCTATTTAATAAGAACAGCAACATTTTCACGAGTTTTGATGTGTCAACTGAAGGCTTTGAAATTGGCCCCATTTAGGTTTCTATATATCATGGATTTTATGTGATCCGTTAGGAGGTACGCGATTTATTTATTGAGCTATTGTAGCTCGGTTCACGAATTCTAAAACTAGTAGGTCTTTTTTTAAACGGGCTTATGCCGTTGGTCTCTGACCGACCGTTACACCGTCACCAGGCGGAAATACTAGTAGTTCTGCGAACGGTACACCTCGCGAGCACAAACAGTGTTGCACACGCGCTATGACGCGTATACTGAGTATACGTCTCGAACCCATGGTCTACTACGAATATTTACGCGTGCGTAAGTGTAACGTTAACGTAAAACCCCCCTATTACGATTGCGTCTGCCGCTCAACTGCTGTCAAAGTTCATACAATATTGACAGCAGTTGAGCGGCAGACCCGCGTCAGCAGCGCTGCTAGCTCAATCGTAATACGGGGTATTGCAACGGGTAAATGACCCATCTGTGCAGGTTTTGGACAATAACAACTGTATAACACTAGGATAATAATAATGTAGCGCGATGACTATATTGATACTCTTTTTGAAGGACACCGTGTTTAAACTCAGAAAAAGACCATGACGAAAAAAGCATTATAGGTCCCTACTAGATAATATGACAGCAGTAACCATTATTATCCTAACTGCTGTCAATTCCAGCGTATCCGGCTGGTGCGTGAAAGGAAGCGCGTGGCCTGGATCCTGCTACTACTGGCTGTGCTCTTCGCACTATGCTGGCTGCCGTACAACATTCTACAGCTGCTGATCGATGTAAATGCTGTACACGTGGAGTCAGTGGCTGTGGCGTTGCCGTACACTCTGCTACTTGGTAAGTAGGTACCCCATCTATCGTACTGGCTTTTCTTATTTACTTTTTTTATGAGAATCATTGATGTGACGAGCTAGTCGTTCACCCGGTGTTAAGCGATACGGCTGCCCATAACAGTGAGTCCACATGGGGTGGCAGTCTTGCACTGATGTCCGTTAGGTAGGTAGGTTATACATTTCCACTTATCAGTATTTACCTAAGCCATCCCAGCTCCATGAAGTAAGAGAATTTGGGATCTAAATTGTTGGGACAGCAACTCCAGTGGTTGTTGGGTGTTGGATTGATGATGAAGAAGACGAGAAGAGAATTAGTGTAGCTATCGCCCTGGATGTTTTGGGACGTCCCGTATTTCCGCCTAGTACGGATTGCAATTGAAAATTATGATATAAATTGAATGCAAAACATTTTATCCCGTGCGTGTAGAGCGTATCGTCTAGCAGGTGATTGATTTTAGCGTGAAACGGCAGTAAAATACCGACAGATGATGGCTTCACTCCAAGTTTCGTGTGTATTTAAACAAAGCCGTCATTAAACTGCTTTGATTCTCGCATCTTACTATGAATAGTGTATCCCGCAACATTTACTTAAGTCCCGGGAATCACAAGAAAATCTCTTCAATGAGTTTTCAGAGAGCTGTAGCTCGTTATCCTATTCGAAATCATAAATAAATAAATAAATAAATGACATCATCATAAATCATCACATCAATAACATTCCAAATTATTAGAATTCGCACTTATTCTACGACGAAAGGAAAGATTGTGAAGAAATCGGCTTGACTATAAAAATAACCGAATTTGGGAATATGTTACATATTACTAAACGAATGTTGGTGTTCCTAAAAAAGTACAAGCTGTTAAAGTTAAGAGTGAATAGTTAGGTGTTTACTCTTTATGCGCGCTACACCTTCCACCACAACGTCGCTTCTCATCAGGGACCCTAGTACGAGTTTCGATAGTTTACTAAAACTTGAACTTGATTCGTCTCTCTTTTCTCCCATACATTTCTCTGCAGCGCCCCTAGCGGACACGTTGATGAACTAAAAATGGCAGTACAAATTTTAAATGGATTCGCGCGTATCACTTGTTGGAAAACTCGTACTCCGAGTACAGGTGAGACTGTGGTCATACGCTAGCATACAAATAATTTAAAAAACAACTGTTCCTCTGTTAATGATAGACGGTACTTATAGATATGTTTTTTTTCGATAAATAATAACTGAATATATATGGATTTATTTGCCCCAACCGCTAACGGGGACCGAGATACATTTCCACATCGTCGCTTCCATTATAATGAGAACATGATCAAACTAAATGAGCTTCAAATAAACTATGTTGTAATTTTGGTAGAAGTTTTAATTACCATGTATTTATTATACACATATTGTATTGTACAATAGAAACTAAATAGATATAATTAAAATGGATTGTAACCCTCACATGGCTGTCGTTTCATACTACACTGAAATCTTATTAGGTATTGGTTGGAACATAATATAACTTAATTATTTTCAAAAGACAATAACAATTAAGGATCAAATAACGTTAATTGTGTGGTATTGTTAAGATTAAATTTGTTTTGAATCTAGATTGAACTAACGACCTTTAAACCAGAGACTCGATCTACTTTAAGCTGTAACTAGTTTCTTTATTATATAAAAAAGAAGACACCATTTTAAGACAGAGTGTCAGTGCTAGACAAAGACTGGTTGTCATATTATCACTACCAACACAAGCGCTCTCCACGCTAGCCACGCGACGACTGAGTTGATGAGTTCCCTAACTACCCTAAGTGTTATTACACTAATCGGTTGTAAGGGCGATTAGGGAGCAAGGCTTGCCGGGACCGCCCGGTCACCCTAGGTAGAGACCCTTACGCTCTAACTCTTATCACACCACCCTTAGTTAGGGTAAGGGTCCCTAAAAATTGGGTAGTGTAATAGGCCTTTAAAGTAAGAAAGACGCTGCTGATAATTTCGTTACCAAATATTTTTATTTGGAATCTGTTTCAGACGCCTAATTTCAAACCTATTTGCTTAGTTTGTTTTGTCTACATGTTAGGTCTAATTGGCTGTTTGCTTAGTTGATTGCGACAATATTTGTATTCTATTGGTCAGTTAACTAAATAACTTGTCACGACCAATCGTAGCTGAGCTGAAGGTTCAATGCAAATAGGATTGTCAGTGAAACCGCACTAACGCCATTATGTTGGAGATGAAGGAAATTACCTACTGACCCCTTTGTTTTGATCCGGTATTCCATTGTCTATGAGCGTTTTGGAAGTTGGATTTATTTATAAGGATTTTATTATAATTATAGATAGATACACACATGATACACACACCAGATAATTCTTTGTTACCTTTGTTAACTTTGTTACCAAGATAACAAAAAATAAATAAAACGGAAAGTAAATACATACATAGAATACAATATAACTCCCAGACACAGAACAAACATCTATGTTCATCACACAAATGTTTGTCCCGGGTAGGAATCGAACCCACAGCCCTCAGTTCAGAAGGCAGGGTTACTACCAACTGAGCTATCGGGCCCACCGATTTTGATGGACTTTGTTCTTCAATGCTAAGCTAGTAATTTTCTGTGCAATGGTTTATTCTTTTTAAAAAGGCTGATAACAGAATGTGCTCATAACTGAACCAGTTGGATAACTAGTGAACCTTTTCTTTTCAGAACTGTACAAGACCGTGTAGACCAAGCTTTTTGTATCATCAATTTGCATTTGCAAGTTTAAAGTAATCGTCAAAGACTCATAAATCTCTGCTCTCTGTCCTAAAGTTTGTAACAAATCTCGTAAAATTATTAACTTTTGTGTTTTCGTTGAGAGTAGGTAAATAATAAAAAAGTTGACGCTGGACGTTTATAATAAATGCTGTTTTTTTATGTCGTGCATAAACTTTAGACGTGGGGGGGGGGGGTTTTATAAGTTCATAATCATAATCATAATCATAATCATAATCATAATCATTTTAAATTTATTGGTAAAAGCATTTACATGTCAGGCTTGCGAGAACATTGCCATAATATTTACTAGACTATAATAAATACAGCATGTCAATCATTAATAATAGTAGTGTATTATTGGGCATTCTGGCTCAATTTCCGATTCCTCCAGGCTCATGCTTCGCCTTCCGTCTCTCCAATTGATCCAGCAATGCCCAATAATATCATGAATGAAATTTACTTGAATGAAACGGAAATCGCTCGAACGCTCAATAACTTACGACTGGTTTTTTGATTGCGTTGAAAATAGAAACTAAATCTGAGGTTTTGTGATTCCGTTCATAAAACAGAAACTTATGTAAAGTTACAAAAAACAACAAACGTTCAAAACACCCAAACGCTCAATAACTTACGACTGTTTTTTTGATTGCGTTGAAAATAGAAACTTAATCAGAATGAGGTTTTGTGATTCCGTTCATAAAACAGAAACTTATGTAAAGTTACAAAAAATAACAAACGTTCAAAACACCCAAACGCTCAATAACTTACGACTGTTTTTTGATTGCGTTGAAAATAGAAACTTATGTAAAGTTACAAAAAATAACTAACGTTCAAAACACCCAAACGCTCAATAACTTACGACTGTTTTTTTGATTGCGTTGAAAATAGAAACTTAATCAGAATGAGGTTTTGTGATATCGTTCATAAAACAGAAACTTATGTAAAGTTACAAAAAATAACAAACGTTCAAAACACCCAAACGCTCAATAACTTACGACTGTTTTTTTGATTGCGTTGAAAATAGAAACTTAATCAGAATGAGGTTTTGTGATATCGTTCATAAAACAGAAACTTATGTAAAGTTACAAAAAATAACTAACGTTCAAAACACCCAAACGCTCAATAACTTAAGACTGTTTTTTGATTGCGTTGAAAATAGAAACTTACTCAGAATGAAGTTTTGTGATTTCGTTCATAAAACAGAAACTTATGTAAAGTTACAAAAAATAACTAACGTTCAAAACACCCAAACGCTCAATAACTTACGACTGTTTTTTTGATTGCGTTGAAAATAGAAACTTAATCAGAATGAGGTTTTGTGATATCGTTCATAAAACAGAAACTTATGTAAAGTTACAAAAAATAACAAACGTTCAAAACACCCAAACGCTCAATAACTTACGACTGTTTTTTTGATTGCGTTGAAAATAGAAACTTAATCAGAATGAGGTTTTGTGATATCGTTCATAAAACAGAAACTTATGTAAAGTTACAAAAAATAACTAACGTTCAAAACACCCAAACGCTCAATAACTTAAGACTGTTTTTTGATTGCGTTGAAAATAGAAACTTACTCAGAATGAAGTTTTGTGATTTCGTTCATAAAACAGAAACTTATGTAAAGTTCAAAACACCGGAACCGGAATAGTATATAAAAACAACTTTTCCGAGGGTCTAATGTTCGTGTTCAGTACAAACATAATAGAGCATACCTAGGCACAGGAATAGTTTAATTGTTTTATGAACGAAAGTATACTTTAAGAAATCCAAAACATAGTATCACAACAAATAATTTTAGTATCTAACGTCAATTGACTTTTAATATTAAGCACTATACGATCAACTCCAAAATCGAATGATGATTTACATCACTAGCGACAATAACACTGAGTCAACTTCGTATAACTTGCAAATCCTGCAAGCATTGCAAATATAACATATTTGTGCACCGTTGCGAAGAGGTACTTTCACACTGCAAATTGATGCGGACAGAATGGGTTTCAAATGCCACCGCGCGCCCGTGAGAACACAAATATGAGACATACTAAGATGATATATTAGCTCGCTAGGTTTATGCTGTTGTTTTGCTTAATATTTTTAGTACGTTGTATAAAATATATATTAAAGGTACCTAAAAGATGAATCTACATTTTTTATTATGTAGGTTTTAATGATCTTTAAATCAAACGACTGAGACTTAAACAAAGCACGGTAGCATAGATGAAATAAAAAAGAAGGATTGAGTTTTGATTGACATAGAACTGAAACCCAAAATGGCAGACATATTACATATGTGTATCAGATGAAAGTAGGGCGACCGGCTGCATATGATGTGAGTGTGTGCGTGCCCCGCTCGTACGAAGCGTTCCGGCTTCCTAAGGGTGCTTCAGTTTCGGATCAGACGGGATTCTCTCCTTCTTTTTTATTAGCTTCATGTACGGTAGCGTATTAACTTGAAATCATCTAAGCACTGACCGGATAGGCTATTCTTTGTTGAATTTGATGAGTAAAAAAATAAACGATTGTCACGACCAATCGTAGCTGAGCAGAAGGTTCAATGCAAATAGGATTGTCAGTGAAACCGCACTAACGCCATTATGTTGGAGATGAAGGAAATTACCTACTGACCCCTTTGTTTTGATCCGGTATTCCATTGTCTATGAGCGTTTTGGAAGTTGGATTTATTTATAAGGATTTTATTATAATTATAGATAGATACACACATGATACACACACCAGATAATTCTTTGTTACCTTTGTTAACTTTGTTACCAAGATAACAAAAAATAAATAAAACGGAAAGTAAATACATACATAGAATACAATATAACTCCCAGACACAGAACAAACATCTATGTTCATCACACAAATGTTTGTCCCGGGTAGGAATCGAACCCACAGCCCTCAGTTCAGAAGGCAGGGTTACTACCAACTGAGCTATCGGGCCCACCGATTTTGATGGACTTTGTTCTTCAATGCTAAGCTAGTAATTTTCTGTGCAATGGTTTATTCTTTTTAAAAAGGCTGATAACAGAATGTGCTCATAACTGAACCAGTTGGATAACTAGTGAACCTTTTCTTTTCAGAACTGTACAAGACCGTGTAGACCAAGCTTTTTGTATCATCAATTTGCATTTGCAAGTTTAAAGTAATCGTCAAAGACTCATAAATCTCTGCTCTCTGTCCTAAAGTTTGTAACAAATCTCGTAAAATTATTAACTTTTGTGTTTTCGTTGAGAGTAGGTAAATAATAAAAAAGTTGACGCTGGACGTTTATAATAAATGCTGTTTTTTTATGTCGTGCATAAACTTTAGACGTGGGGGGGGGGGGTTTTATAAGTTCATAATCATAATCATAATCATAATCATAATCATAATCATTTTAAATTTATTGGTAAAAGCATTTACATGTCAGGCTTGCGAGAACATTGCCATAATATTTACTAGACTATAATAAATACAGCATGTCAATCATTAATAATAGTAGTGTATTATTGGGCATTCTGGCTCAATTTCCGATTCCTCCAGGCTCATGCTTCGCCTTCCGTCTCTCCAATTGATCCAGCAATGCCCAATAATATCATGAATGAAATTTACTTGAATGAAACGGAAATCGCTCGAACGCTCAATAACTTACGACTGGTTTTTTGATTGCGTTGAAAATAGAAACTAAATCTGAGGTTTTGTGATTCCGTTCATAAAACAGAAACTTATGTAAAGTTACAAAAAACAACAAACGTTCAAAACACCCAAACGCTCAATAACTTACGACTGTTTTTTTGATTGCGTTGAAAATAGAAACTTAATCAGAATGAGGTTTTGTGATTCCGTTCATAAAACAGAAACTTATGTAAAGTTACAAAAAATAACAAACGTTCAAAACACCCAAACGCTCAATAACTTACGACTGTTTTTTGATTGCGTTGAAAATAGAAACTTATGTAAAGTTACAAAAAATAACTAACGTTCAAAACACCCAAACGCTCAATAACTTACGACTGTTTTTTTGATTGCGTTGAAAATAGAAACTTAATCAGAATGAGGTTTTGTGATATCGTTCATAAAACAGAAACTTATGTAAAGTTACAAAAAATAACAAACGTTCAAAACACCCAAACGCTCAATAACTTACGACTGTTTTTTTGATTGCGTTGAAAATAGAAACTTAATCAGAATGAGGTTTTGTGATATCGTTCATAAAACAGAAACTTATGTAAAGTTACAAAAAATAACTAACGTTCAAAACACCCAAACGCTCAATAACTTAAGACTGTTTTTTGATTGCGTTGAAAATAGAAAC
Organism: Ennomos erosarius; assembly: GCA_963580505.1. Lineage (NCBI taxonomy): Eukaryota > Metazoa > Arthropoda > Insecta > Lepidoptera > Geometridae > Ennomos > Ennomos erosarius. The sequence goes on along the minus strand of OY756983.1, from coordinate 827,952 downwards.
TTACTCAGAATGAAGTTTTGTGATTTCGTTCATAAAACAGAAACTTATGTAAAGTTACAAAAAATAACTAACGTTCAAAACACCCAAAAGCTCAATAACTTACGACTGTTTTTTTGATTGCGTTGAAAATAGAAACTTAATCAGAATGAGGTTTTGTGATATCGTTCATAAAACAGAAACTTATGTAAAGTTACAAAAAATAACAAACGTTCAAAACACCCAAACGCTCAATAACTTACGACTGTTTTTTTGATTGCGTTGAAAATAGAAACTTAATCAGAATGAGGTTTTGTGATATCGTTCATAAAACAGAAACTTATGTAAAGTTACAAAAAATAACTAACGTTCAAAACACCCAAACGCTCAATAACTTAAGACTGTTTTTTGATTGCGTTGAAAATAGAAACTTACTCAGAATGAAGTTTTGTGATTTCGTTCATAAAACAGAAACTTATGTAAAGTTCAAAACACCGGAACCGGAATAGTGTTATATAAAAACAACTTTTCCGAGGGTCTAATGTTCGTGTTCAGTACAAACATAATAGAGCATACCTAGGCACAGGAATAGTTTAATTGTTTTATGAACGAAAGTATACTTTAAGAAATCCAAAACATAGTATCACAACAAATAATTTTAGTATCTAACGTCAATTGACTTTTAATATTAAGCACTATACGATCAACTCCAAAATCGAATGATGATTTACATCACTAGCGACAATAACACTGAGTCAACTTCGTATAACTTGCAAATCCTGCAAGCATTGCAAATATAACATATTTGTGCACCGTTGCGAAGAGGTACTTTCACACTGCAAATTGATGCGGACAGAATGGGTTTCAAATGCCACCGCGCGCCCGTGAGAACACAAATATGAGACATACTAAGATGATATATTAGCTCGCTAGGTTTATGCTGTTGTTTTGCTTAATATTTTTAGTACGTTGTATAAAATATATATTAAAGGTACCTAAAAGATGAATCTACATTTTTTATTATGTAGGTTTTAATGATCTTTAAATCAAACGACTGAGACTTAAACAAAGCACGGTAGCATAGATGAAATAAAAAAGAAGGATTGAGTTTTGATTGACATAGAACTGAAACCCAAAATGGCAGACATATTACATATGTGTATCAGATGAAAGTAGGGCGACCGGCTGCATATGATGTGAGTGTGTGCGTGCCCCGCTCGTACGAAGCGTTCCGGCTTCCTAAGGGTGCTTCAGTTTCGGATCAGACGGGATTCTCTCCTTCTTTTTTATTAGCTTCATGTACGGTAGCGTATTAACTTGAAATCATCTAAGCACTGACCGGATAGGCTATTCTTTGTTGAATTTGATGAGTAAAAAAATAAACGAGTAAGTATTGTCTTAATTTCGAAAATCAGAAACCAAAACTATTGTAAAGAAACATAATATATACCTTCTGAACAGGGCTGTGGGTTCAATTCCTATCCAGGAAAATCGTTTTTGTGATGAACATAGAGGACGCTGTGAAATGTCCACGCATGTTTATTTATTTATTTATTATTTATAAATAACTGACTTAGCGCATTTATAAAGAAGGGGCAAGACAAGGCGTACCCTTCTGCCGGTCATATGGCGCTATTTGGTTGTATACAAATCATTGTGCGCGTGTAAACACTGCGTAACTATGCTAGTTTATATAAAGGTGTGCGTGTTTTAAGATGGTGTGAAGCGTGCGTTTACACACGCGGTTTGTGCTTGTGTTATGCGTGTTTACCTCGTCCCCGTAGAATGTGGCAGAAAATGGTGCTTGCGGATTATAATGTTAACATCACCATTGGTTAGACGCTCTAAGATAACAGATTATAACAGTAGCGTGCATCAACCTGTATATGATAAATCATCAAACTAAATCAAGTATTATGCAATACAGCATAATCTCAAAAATTAAAGCTAACACTATCAGGAGTAAATTTAACGTAGGTGATCAAGATTTAGTAAATATATTAGAATTTTTGAAAAAGGTTTTACGATTGTGAATGCTAATAATAATAATCTTGTTGCTTATCATATTATTCAAGATCATCAAAATCAGAAAATACTAAGGATGTTTTACAAACTAGGCATCCAAAAACAAAGGTATTAAATTGTATAATGTGTAAAGTATGTAGGTCTAAAAAGTAACTGAACATTCTTGAATTGATATGAAATCTCTTGTCGGCTTAATGTACATACTTCTATGTATTATTCTTATCATCTATAGTTTTAGGTAAATAATAAATCCAATTAAGTAAAAATGTTTTTATTATGTTAAAACTCTTCAACGTTATAGAAAAAGTAAATCAGACTTGTTAAAATAAGAGAACTGTACTTAAACTTATTAAGTTATTAAGTATACTTATAATAATCAAATTAAAATAAAATAATATCAGAAATAACAACAATAAAATATTATAATTTTTCAAACACATTTTATACCAGTGATTAGATCAACATTCTATTAAACATTAATTACCTAACAATCGCCGATAAACATTAAATTGAGTGAAGTAACGGGTAAATATTATATACTTACTTGATTAGTTTTTTTAAATGTTTTATACATTAAGTAATATTCGCATTATAGCAGCTTTTTTAATTATAGATTGATTTAAAACAAAATACATTATCGAAACAATAGATTTGCAATAACTAGTTAATATTTAAACAAGTACCTACATGGTCGATCTAAACTTTTCTTAACATGTTTTCAGACATTACAGCGGCATTATGAGAGCACGATTTACTTCATCGGTAGATTTAAGTGATAATATATACATCATACACTTCATAGATTTATATTATCATAGATATATTCAATATAATACGTCCATTTAAGTTTGCTTTGTGAGGAAATTATGTCATCTCAACATGGTTAATTCTGCAAACATCACTGTTGTATCTCCAACATTGGATCTGCATAAAACAATAACGATTAAGATGTGTAGGGTTTTTGTTACATAAATTATGCGAATAGTTCACTTAAAAGTATATACTTACCAAATAAGGTAAAAATATTTTGAGTGCATTCCATTGAATCCATAGCACTAGCACCTATCGTAACGAATTCCATCAAAATCATTGTTAAATCCTTGACTTTGAACCTGTATACATAAAATATATTGGGTTAGATGTGTAGAAATTTTATCACATAAATTCAATGAATAGTCAGTATTATGTAAATCTAAGCTGCGTTGTACTGCTACATAAAAAATTCTAAGTTACACCCAGGTTAACTGAAAGATAAAGCTATCTAGCATTCAGTTCGCCTATATGTACATACATTTTGTTGATTGTGCGCTAAAGCATTTTCTATCTATCTAATAGTCCATTCAAAGTACTTACCAAATAAAATGAATAAAGATTTTGTATAATGTTCCATTGAATTACAATTCAATTTTCAGTTGTAAGGAAAATCTCTTGCAAGATCATGGCACGCCAACATAGATAATTCCATCAAGATCATGTTAAATCCTCAACTTGAACCTGTATGAGTAAATCAATATATTGGTTAAGGTGTGTAGAAGTTTTACCACTTAAATTCTATTAGTCCATTCAAAGTACTTACCAAATAAAATGAATACAGATTTGTATATTTATGCTCCATTGAATTAATATTCAATTTTCAGTTGTATGGAAAATCCTCAACGTTGGACCTGTATAAATCAAATATATTGGTTGAGTTGTGTAGAAGGATTAGCATATAAATTCAATGAATAGTTCATTAAAAGTAGGTACTTACCAAATAAATAGTTATAATTTTTTATGATATTTATATAAAAGTCGCCTACAGTTTCCTAACATAATATAATTATCTAATATCATTCATTCTTCCGAAGGTAACCCTAACTAAAAACATCCATAATTAATCATCTACCATACTTAATATCAAAACAACGTATCAACAAATCAAAAAATTCCTTGCAATACTTATTCATAACAGTCTACACCTCATAACCATGCCATAATGATCATCAACAACATCTATCAGATCGCAAAAACTTCTTACAATATCTTTCATAATAGAGCGCACCTTATATCCACATTCGCATAGTAACAAATAAAAAATAATCCTTACAATCTCATTCAGATCAGCCAACCTTTTATAACTCTGCCATACATCACCAATTTTTCTGTATTAGTACCTATCTTAATATTCAAGGAGGTGTATAGATGAATATGATCAAAATCAGTCCAGCCGTTTGAGCGTAAAGGAGTAACAAACATACACGCACACACACACACACACACACACCCCACACACAAACTTAGCTGTTATAATATTAGTCAGATAAATATATTAAATAAAAGTAAACAATAAATTAAAATTTAAAAATTTTAATCCTCCACACTCTTGCAACTTAACATTTTCTCCTTCTAAAACACGGTTAGCTATTGAATGAAGGCGTTCTGGCTCACCGTGTTTTAATATGTTAATATTTTTTAACAATGTATTTGTGTTGGGTGTGGCTAAGTTTAAATCATAGTAATAATCTGATGAGTTAAAAATAGCTTTCCTCAACACATTATGTCTCATATTCCTTAAAATTTGAAAAATAATGTGTGATCCTTCTCTATTATCCCAACCACTACCAGGCTTAACTACATACACCTCCAAGTTATTTCGGCCTCGATATTCGGATATCGATATCCCTTTAGGATTATTCGACCCCATGCTCGTTGTATTATACAAACCTTTTTCTTTCATTTTATTAACATCCACACCGCTATCAACACACAGGAACTGTACTGCTTTATATTTATCCACATACCCCATAACATAAGCGGCGTACAGTCCTATAAATACCCCGTTCAAGCCAATTCCTTTCAAAATATCACAATTTTCTGGCTGATCTATCCGCACTTTTTCGATGAAACCACAATCCTTTTTTACCGCTTTCACGTGAGGTGCAGACAACAAATAATTTTCTAACGACATTTTTAGTAGGTAGTTCTGAGCGTTCTTAGATGCACCGGAGGGTTGCGATATACTGTAGGTAATGAATATAATAAAGGAGAGTATACAGGACACAGACTTCATCAGATATTGTATAACAAGGGTAACCAAACTTTGAAGAACTAGTGGTCTACTGATACTTGAAAAGTTTTGAATTTTTAAGTAGGTACATTTCTTTACGGAATGATACTACTCAACAAACTTCGATGATTATGATTACGTATAGGAATATTACAGAAAAGTATTTTTGGAATTTTATTGCTTTTGTTAATGTTTTTTAAATTGTCTGTTGCGCAAAGCAATAAAGAAGCATTTTTAACCAAGATATTTTTCATTTAATTTGTGATTTATAAAACAGTAAATAACAGGCCAAGAGCGAGTCGAATTCTGTGCCATTATCTATAAAAACAAGCAAAAATCATGTTTGCTGTAAGGGAGCTCCTTAAATATTTATTTTATTCTGTTTCTTAGTATTTTTTATCATAGCGGTAACAGAAATACATCACCTGTGAAAATTTCAACTGTCTGAGTATAACGTTTCATGAGATACAGCCTGGTGAAAGAAGGACAGACCTTTTGGTATGGAACTCTGAAAATGACAGCGCAAGTAACTACCGCGAGGATTAAATTAACTATATTTAATTTAATCGTCGCGATAATTTTATAACAACATAGGCATGCCTACATGACAATGTAGGGCTTATAACTATTTAGGTACATAACCGATCAATAAATTACGATAACACATTACTTGCAACGAAAAGATGAAGCCACTGCTTATTCTGTTGAAGGGAAGATGGAAGGGGAAGGAATGAATTGATGGAGCTAGAGAGTATAACTAATTAGCCCATACTATGCCTGTTCTGGTCAGCTAGTTAAAGAGAAAAACAACAATAAATTGGTAGTAAAACAACAATAGTAGAGAGAGTAAAAGAGAAACAAAAAAATAAGGTTAATTTAAATTAAAATATAACCTCCTATAACAACTTTGTTCATGGTGTTACTATTCATAGTCTCTCATATAACTCTTTATGATAAAGGATTGCTAGCACTATCTATACGTTACGTCATGAGGTGTAACATCGCATCGTGGGAAACTAATTTATGTGGTTCCTAATCAGGAAAACTTTGGACACTACCTATATTTATGATTTTTCATAATTTGTTATGATGACATAACATGAACATGCCTCTTTCACAGGTTAGTTTGATATTTAAGAAATTGAATTTAATATTATTATTCATCTCATTCATTTATTTAAACCAAGAGGCTCTGTTGAATATAAGTTAATTATAACTTTCAAAGCATAGTATGGTTTATTATTATAAGATATTTTGTGAATGATGAAATAACGAAACCAATTTGAAATAAGTATAACAAAATCTGAACGTTACTCGCGGTGTCCGGCGCCCTTTAACACTTCCGCCCTGGAGCTTAGGTTTTTAGCTCATACGAGTTCCATCCTTGAACAGCTCGTTAAGGCAATCATGAGGTAAGGGGTCTCATATAACCCACAGTCCCAAAGCCTTTAACAGTAAAGTAAAAGTACAAAAACAAAATCGTTTATTGTTGATACAGTGGATTCACAATTTCTGAATTATTTTTAACTTTCGTTATGGCGAAGCACGACTAGCCGTTCCTAACCGATCGGTAAAGTTAAGCAACCGTCGTAGCGGTGACTACTATGATAGGTGATAGCTACAACAAAAAGTTGGTAGTTAGAACTAAGCGCTACCGTGCTTCGGAGGGCACGCTAAGCCATCGGTTCGGCAGTTGTAGGACTATAGTCGTTAAGTCAGAAGCCTTTGAGCGACAACAGAAAAATTCCTACATCATCTGTGAAAATTTTAACTGTGTAACTAACACGGTTCAGGGGATACAGCCTGGTAACAAACAAACAGATGGATAGCGAAGTCTTATTGGTATTACTAAGACTTCGCTTTACCCTTTGGGTACGGAACCCTAAAAATATTAATTTATTTCATGTGGATATTTTACGTAAATCTACAAAACCCGCAAATTATTATTTTCAAGCGATAAAGTAATTATAATCTTCGCAACCATCTAAAATACCTATGGCTATCTATAAAAATGTATCGTTCTATGCGGTAATAACATTAAATTGTGACTAAACATTTTGATCATCTATGTCTTCTATACAGATCTTAAAGAATATTTTAAAATGAATTAAGTACTACAAGTATATATGTAGGTAAGACTCCTTTCACTTATTTACAATAGTTTAGGCTTTTAAACAATTGAAGAATTTATTATCTTGTGAAATAGGTAGAACAAATAGATTGTGATCTTATATTCTATTTAATAATTTAGTGTCTCTATTTCAGTCGTAAACCATGCAAACATTCAGGTTGGTCTATTTTACAATTTAGTTTGTAATGAATTCATTATACCTGTTAATACAATAATGCCCACTTATACAGGTCGCTAAATATTATTTATACTATATGGCTAATACTATGATTATATTAACCATATTACATAAAGTTATTGTGATTTTAAAATTAAATTAACGAAATGCAACTAAGGATAGCCTCGGACTTTATTTTAGGAGACATATGTGCTACCGTGTTTTGTATAGGTCTCAGTGGATCGATTTAAAGATCTGCAAAAGCTACATAACAATAAATGTAGATTCATCTTTTAGGTATATATGTATAAGTATAACAATATTTTACAGAACACACTGAATATATATCAATATAAGGTTTCGCATAATCATATCAAATTTAATATAAGTCTAAGTATAATATAAAGTAAAAGAACCTATCAAGATCGTATTCAAATCGTGTTCTCACGCCCTATGAAATCTCTTTGACTGCATAAATGCGCCGTGGAAATTTATAAGAAACGTTGTTGTGAAATAGTTAAAGTTAACATTTTTTGATAAATATTATGCATGCATTTGAATTTATTAGTATATACCTAATTATACAAATACATTACTCATATAATTTAATTTGAACTATGTAAATCATCCATCGATTTTATTGTGATCGAATAATATTGAAGTACTTTGTTATCATATTTATCATGTTTGTTTGTTGAAATTAGACCCTACTTTGGAACCTAGAAAAAGTTGTTTTTATGATACATAATAAAATCTTTACAATATATGGTTGTTACCATTTTATAGTACATCATTAGAAACTATGTTACTTCAATGAAATGGAAATGCAACGTTCAAAACACCCAAATGCGTTACAAAGGTACGTTACATTTCAGTTTTATTCAAGTAAATTTCATCAATGTAATAAGACACTGCTTGCTCGATTGGAGAGACGGAAGAAGAAGAATGAGCCAGGAAGAATCGGAAATTGTGCTTTTAACACTATATACTATGATGTTTAATTTGAAATTATTATTACTTCAATAAGTTACTTATAAACGGAATCTCAAACCCTCAGTCTTATTTAGTTTCTATTTAAAACGCATTAAAATTCATTAAAAAATCATATTATGTTGTTGAGCATTAAGGTGTCTTGAAACTTGTCTTTCTGTTTCATTCATGTATATTATTGAGCATTGTTGGATTAATTGGAGAGACGGAAGGTGAAGAATGAGCCTGGAGGAATTGAGATTGAGCAAAATGTCCAAGAACGTAATCACAATACCTCATTCTGATTTAGTTTCTGTTTTCACGCAATCAAAAAACACTCATAAATTATTGAATGTTTGGGTGTTTTGAACGTTGTATTTCTGTTTTGAACGTTTGTTATTTTTTTTTTGTAACTTTACATAAGTTTCTGTTTTATGAACAGAATTACAAAACCTTAGTCTGATTTAGTTTTTGTTTTCAACGCAATCCAAAAAAAACACCCATAAGTTATTGAGCGTTCCGGTGTTTTGAACGTTTGTTATTTTTTGTAACTTTACATAAGTTTCTGTTTTATGAACAATATCACAAAACCTCATTCTGATTAAGTTTCTATTTTCAACGCAATCAAAAAAACAGTCGTAAGTTATTGAGCGTTTGGGTGTTTTGAACGTTAGTTATTTTTTGTAACTTTACATAAGTTTCTATTTTCAACGCAATCAAAAAACAGTCGTAAGTTATTGAGCGTTTGGGTGTTTTGAACGTTTGTTATTTTTTGTAACTTTACATAAGTTTCTGTTTTATGAACGGAATCACAAAACCTCATTCTGATTAAGTTTCTATTTTCAACGCAATCAAAAAAACAGTCGTAAGTTATTGAGCGTTTGGGTGTTTTGAACGTTTGTTGTTTTTTGTAACTTTACATAAGTTTCTGTTTTATGAACGGAATCACAAAACCTCAGATTTAGTTTCTATTTTCAACGCAATCAAAAAACCAGTCGTAAGTTATTGAGCGTTCGAGCGATTTCCGTTTCATTCAAGTAAATTTCATTCATGATATTATTGGGCATTGCTGGATCAATTGGAGAGACGGAAGGCGAAGCATGAGCCTGGAGGAATCGGAAATTGAGCCAGAATGCCCAATAATACACTACTAATAATAATAAAATTTATCATAAACTATACAAATTAAAAAGTCATAACAATACAAAACCAGTCAATTATAAAAATATAAACAATATTTAAAATATTCATCCATGTCAAAATATGTACAACTATTTATGTAAATTAAATGTCAATTAAGTATACCTACTTACAACGTTAACATCACTTATATTCTACAAATTCTTCAAAGCTGTAGAACGTTTGCTCGACAAGCCAGCGTTTAAGCCGTGCCTTAAAGCAGCTCATGCTTGAAGAAGAGGTGATCTGCTCTGGGAGCTTGTTGTACACCGTCGGGCCCATAACATGCGACGTTTTGGAAGATTTTGTAAGAGTTCGAGGTACTGCTCTGAGTTGGTCTCTATACCGCGTGTGAATAGTGTGCACACTGCTGTGCTTTGTGTAAGAGGCCAGGACAGTCATAAAAAGCGTTTGTTATAATTTTTTTGGTTTACCGTTTTGAAAGGGAAACTTCTATATTCTTGCTGTTTGTACTACATTTGCGATAAACTACCCTGAAGAAACTGAAATTTTATTTCCTATCCAAATAGGTGAAGTACTTTTATACGATAACTATCGTGCAAACTGCTTTAATAATCAAAAACTGTACATATTTCTTTGAGTAGTTAATTATCTGTGATGGTTGTTCTATGAGTTCAGTGAATAAGTGAAGACATATTAAGAAACTTAGATATTGCGGTATGATCGGTAAGATGGTAGGTACCTAAGATCCGAAATGAGGAGATCCTTCAGGCTATTGTTGATGATGATGATGATGGTGATGATGATGTCTTCAATGATGCATTATCGTAGGTACTCAGATTTAGTTCCTAGCAGTACATTAAGAACTCTTCTAAGAATCGAAAATTCTAACTTATAGTCGGATTCAAACCAAGTCCTATTCGTCATTTAATAAGTAACTAACTAGCTCCTCTATATATCAAACTGCAATAATAAGATTACAGTTACGTTCATTATTATGATGAGAAATAAATTATATTTAACGTGTACGTTATGGCAACATTATATCCCCTAAATAGGATTCATTTACGACGCCCAGGTACTATAAAATAATAACGGTGACGTCACAAACGACAGTCGTTACTCTGAATCCTGTACGCGTTGAATGTCCTTTTCACGACACCCGGCAGATTAATATTCTCTGTATTACTATACCTTATAGCAACTACGTATGACTCCCGTCGTATGGATGGGTTATCTGTTGGGTAAACCTACATACTGTTTATTCACTAATTACTTCTACCTACTTGAATTCCTCGGTCCTATCTTCCAGAGCATTGTCACAGTGTATACTTGCACAGCACTCACTATTAAATTCGGATCCCTGATGCTCAACTAGTAGGTACCAGTGAAGCTTGGGAAGGTAGCATCATCATCACAGCCTGAAGATGTCCACTGCAGAACATAGGTCTCCCCCAGAGAGTGCCACCACGAATGGCTGCTCGCCTCTTGCATCGATCGGCTCCTCGCGCTTTTCACCAGATTGTCAGTCTTACTAAAGGGGGACATGCGCTGCGTCTTCCGTTTACTGGTCGCCACACGGGAATCTTTTTTCGCCATCAGTTGTCAGTTCTATAAGGGTGTTTCTAACAAGAACCTCCAGGACAAACTTTTTGGGGTTTAGGCGGGAACGCGTAAAAGTTCATGTCGTTGCATTGTATTATTTTTCAAAACTTTTGCTTTTTACAGTGTTAATGTTTAAAATTGGTGGCGTTTTACGCATTAAGTGCTGAGTTACGAGCATGAGTGAGGGCAAGTGATATGATGTGGTGAAACGTGATTTTTCGTGTTGCTTCCAAAACTCCATAGAAGCTTCTAGTAAAATTGACACCACTTGGCTGGAGCATGACTTAGACTGGACTATGACTGCCTGACTTATACTGGACTATGACTAGAACATGACTTTGCGTGAAATATTTTATAACACGATGAAAATATAATACTAGACACTGGCTGAATACAAGAAAAAAAACCCTCAGGACCATAATTTCACACGTTTTTTTGTCCCTTTTTTATACTTTAACATAAACTAACCTAATACTTATTATTACATAGAGGTAAATAAAGCTCGCGCTCGGTTTAATTACTGCCTCAGGAGATGCGGTGTATTTGATGTTCACTTATTTACAAATACGTTGCTTAAAAGGAACAAAATTGAGGTTGATGTACTGAAATCTACTTTGAAACCAAACTATGCGGCGTGTACTGACTCATAATATGTGGTAAACGCTGAAACTTATTGGAAATAGGATATGATAGTGAATAAAACAAAAGAGATGTTTAATGTTGTGTGTTGAGGTTGACGATATCTAAATAAGATTTAGCGATTGACGTAGCAAAGTCAAATATTTGTTGCAAATAAGGCCAAGCCGCGAGGAGATGATGGATGCGTGCGGGAAGCAAGCAGCCGTTTAAAGCGGTGCTCTGTGGGAATGGCCTATGTCCAGCAGTGGACGTCTTCAGTTTGTCGCTGATGATGATGATATTTTTTATATACCAGGGTAGCATCCATTAAGAAGAGAATCTTAATTGCGGTATTCAAGTATCCTTGTTGGAGTTTCTCAAACCAGAATATATTCAAACAGTGCACTTTGATTGTCGCATTTCGGAGACTGGGTAGAGTTCTGTTTCGTTTAAATCTTAGCTCAGAGAAACTATTTCTTCACACTTTGCTTAACCGTCAACACTATAAAGTCACTTTTGATGAACACTTCTTTTTAACTTCTTTTTTATATTTTTCCAGGGCACACAAACTCCGCCATCAACCCGATAGTGTACTGCCTGATGACACGTAACTTCCGGCGTTCGCTCCGTAAGCTGATCTGCCAAGACCCCGGTAACATTAACTCTAGTACTCATTTCCATGTAAGTTCACAACAAAAGAATGACATATTGGTAGTGTGCAAGCGATAGGCCTGAATGAGCGTGTTTTAGCTTATACGGAGGCATGCTATTAAATAATTAACTATACTATGTGAGCTAAGAGTGAAAGTCAGTACACTAAAGTACGGAGGTAAACCTATAATCAGTAAAATAACATCCGACGATCACATACATAGACCCTGGACCTTAGCTAGGATTCCCTGAATCTTGGGCCCAGGGACCATGAAGACCAAATAATGCCCTTTTTTCTGTGCATAAATACTAGTCATGGCCCGGAAATCAAACCCCCAGCTGGTTATTTGCTGACCGGCTCAACTCAACCACTATACCACAGAAGTTGTCTAGTAATAATAGTAGAAAATAGACAGCTAGGTGTTAATCCATTGATTAGATAATAATTACTGCGTCTCCAGTTTCCATACCAGAAATAAATTTTACCAAATATCTTTAAGTTGATTAATTAAATTATGTATAGGGGAAGGATTTTCGACTAGTTTTTGTAGGTTCGTGAAAAGCTGAAAATAGAAAAATGACATGCCTAAATCGTTGCATTTAGAATAATGGCATGATAAGAAATACTCACGTTACATCAAATTAACAAGGAAATGAGGCATTCGTCTTACTGAGTAATGTATTTGAGCTGCCTGTCTCCAGGTAAGCTTCAACTTACGACTGTTTCAACCACAGACCTAGATATTTTTGGTATATTATAATTTCGATTTATCTGTATTTTTCATTAACGATCGTTCAAGATTCATCAATAAACTTTGTATTTTTATCAAACTTTTTTACTTCAGGCTAAGCGCGGGAAATGATTCACGCCCGAGTACTCTCAAAACTACGATGCCTCTCGCATTGAGCTCTCTCCCTCTCTCTCTCTGTCTCTCTCTCTCTCTCTCTCTCTCTCTCTCTCTCTCTCTCTCTCTCTCTCTCTCTCTCTCTCTCTCTCTCTCTCTCTCTCTCTCTCTCTCTCTCTCTCTGACTCCTAATTTTTTGATATTTTAGTTGTTATTTAAAATTTATTTGAAATTATCAAATAAACTTTGTATAATTTATGATTTTCCACCAACTAACAAAAATACATATTAGTTTACAGAGAAATTTTGCACTGCTGCAAATAAATTCTGTAGCTGCAAGTTTTCATTTGCATAATAGGTATAACGAGAGCTAAAACATTTTGTGCACCGTCAAGCACAGTTCATCGCGTGAATTCACTTGTGTGGTAATAAATTAGAACCGTATTATCACACCACGCTGCAAACACCAAATTTAAATTACATAGCATTTGAGCAGCAGCTTACTGAATATAATTATTAATCCCTGTAGTTCAACTGATTATAATTATGTAGCTGGTTGTGCAAAAACTTATGAATTCCCTCTAGATCAGCTTTATTTTCATGTATTTAAATTGTAAACCAGATGATGTTGAATGTTTGTGAACTTAACTACCTAGCCATTTCCAATTCAATTAGGGTTCCGTACCGAAACACTGTCACGTTACATCCGTTCCTTTCGTGAAAAAGGTAAGATGGAACGCTACAAGTTAATGAGCAGCTCCTCCCCTACCTAAACAGTGCCTAGGTTGACAGGATCCTAAGAGCTGAAGAGAAAAAAGGAATTGGTAACAGATATTTATTTTGGTAAATTTTACAAGCTTTGTGGAAAGGTAAAAAAAAAGCCTCTAGATGATGCGGAAGAACGCGAAATTTAAGTTGTTTACGGCCTACAAGTTATCACGGTAGAATTAGAATGTTATTGGATCCAAACAAGGCCCACTTCCGGGTCTTCAGATAAACAAAGCCCGCTTCCGGTCTTCAACGAGGCCCACTTCCGGGTCTTCAAACAAACAAGGCCCACTTCCGGGTCTTTATTCAAACAAGGCCCACTGTCGTTATAGAGACTGAGAAATTCGTTGCTAGTTTGTCCGACTTCCAGAGTTCAGCGGCTAGCTCATTCAGTTATTAGCTTCTGGATCCAGAAGAAGATTCTCGTCTTTCCACCATCGATGAAGTATTATTACGCAGCTCAGATTCAAGATGCAGGAGCAGGAGACACGCAGGTATTAGTCGTCACAGCTTCGACGGACGACGGGCCGGAACATGGTGATGAAGTTATATTGCCATATTGTTTGAAGAAGGCAAACCGGTCGTCTCACTGGTTGACGCTCGGCGATAGATTCGTCGTGGTAGGTACGGCGGCCGACGGCGACAACAGATGTAGTTTCGGCGATCAGCTCTCGGCGATAGATTCGTCGTAGTTCCGCGACTGGCTGTAGCGGATGTAGCTCGGCGATCGGCGATTTGACAATGGATATGTCGTGGCGCAGCGATTGACGTAGATGGAGATTCACTTCACAATTTAGGTGTTGGATAGCCAAAGATGGTTTTTGAAGGCGTTCTTGAGTTCCCGGGCCTTGCCTGGCCCGGGAATGGCCTTATATCAATTTAGTGTTCCTCGTTCGAGGAGTAAATTGAGACTGCCATTCCATAGCGACAGCTTTTCTAAAGAAACCTCGCTAGCATTCCAAGGTTCTAGATTTTTGCAGTTTTCAAAATTTTGAATACAGAATAGTAAAAAAAATAAATCTAGAGTCGAAATACATACAATCATGGCCAAACTATGAAATACCTCACTGAAATTGACAGTAAAAAAAGAAAAATATGAATTTGAAGAGAAACAAAATTCGAAACAATATAAAACAGTTTCAAAACAACTGCCATCCGAGCAGTCGTGTCTAGAATACGGGCCCGTGACCCGCGCGCAAAATCGATAAAGTGATATGAAATTATGTGAAAAATCAAGTTTTATTTTGTGCTTAAATTTCTGTGAAAAGGACTGTCAAGTGCTGTGATGTGAAAGTTGTGAATGAATAATAGAAAACCAGGTAATATATTATGATATATACATACATGTAGCATTACAACACACACTGTTAATAAGGCTCCGCTGTCCACCCGTCTGGCTGTCTGTCTGTTATCTCATGAACCGTGATAGTTAGACAGTTGAAATTTTCACAGATTATGTATTGCTGTTGCCAATATAACAACAAATACTAAAAAAACAGAAAAGGGGTTAAACGAGTTGCCATACAATAAACGTGACTTTCTGCTGGTTTTTATAGATAATGGTACGGAACCCTTTGTATGCAAGTCTAACTCGGACTTGGTCGGTAATTTTGCATTACACATTTTAAGTTATTAAATTTATTTAAAAGAAAAAAGCTTATAGGCCTTATATGATCTACAATTCAAACATGAAAGTAAAAAAAAAATTCAATGTTTTCACCCTAACCTACACAAATCAAGGAAAAACATACTGTGGGAGGAATTAATAAAAATACAAAGCGCGTTTTGTAATTCGGACCTGATATCTCTATGTAGAGATGTGTGAGGATTAGTAAGCTGAAGTGGCAGTGGGCTGGCCACATTTCTCGAAGAACTGATAACCGCTGGGGTAGACGGGTTCTTGAGTGGAGACCGCGTTTAGGCAAACGTAGTATAGGGCGCCCTGCGGCCAGGTGGAGTGACGACTTGCGGAAAGCGGCTGGTAGAGACTGGATGCAGAGAGCTGAAGACCGAGCTCAGTGGCGTGCTCTTGGAGAGGCCTATGTCCAGCAGTGGACGAGAGTAGGCTGATGATGATGATGATGATCTCTATGTAGGAGTGGGAGGGTTATAATAATATTATATTTATTTTATTTTGAAATTTGTAAAGTGGGATAGGTCATGACATTTCGAGCAAACGAATAAATGTCGGAGTTTTGGAATGATGATATCTTGTTGCTTAGCCGGTAAAATTTTGTTGTGACAATAAAAGTATGTGAATAGGTACAATTTTGGCATGGGGTCCCATCAGGTCCAAACGAAAAAAAGCTCAACTTGAAAAAAAATTAGTAAGCGTGTCTAGAGAGTTGTCATTTTTTTTTGGCTCCACACTTAGTGTATTTAGCCAGTGTCAAGTATTATATTTTCATCGTGTTATAAAATATTTCACGTAAAGTCCGGTCTTAGTCATAGTCATAGTCTAGTCTAAGTCAGGTAGTCACAGTCCAGTCTAAGTCATGCTCCAGTAAAGTGGTGACAATTTTACTAGAAGCTTCAATGGAATTTTGAAAGCAACACGAAATATCACTTTTTACTATATTATATCACTTGCTTACACACATGCTCGTAATTCAGCACTTAATGCGTAAAACGCCACTAATTTTAAACATTAACACTGGAAAAAGCACAAGTTTTAAGAAATAATACAATGCAACGACGTGAACTTATCCGCGTTCCCGCAAAAACTCCGAGAGTTAGTAACTCTAGAGAGTTACTAGTTAATGTCCAGTGTATTCATTTGGCCCAATATTTTGCCAAAACTCCATAAATATCGCTTGATAATCTTGCGTTAGGCAGAAATATATTAATTCTGTTGTATGGGATGAGGCATCTGTACTGGGTATTATATTATCTGGGATTTTGGTTAATAACAGCATGGTAGAGTTTAAACTTCATTAAACAGAACAGAAAATGACTTGACATTGTTTCATAGTCTCAACGCATCTACATGAAAACTAGTTTTCCGCAAATAAATAAAATGTATCAACAAATTATGATTAAAAGTATCACCTAAATATCATTGGTTTAGCAACAATTTGAAAAAAAACTAATTTGGTCTTGGCTTTTCAGTCTATTGCCAATTTTTGCTAAACCAATGATATTTAGATAATACTTTTTTAATCCTAAGTAGTTGATAAATTCTATTTATTTGCGGAAAACTAGTTTTCATGTAATTAAGCTATAATTAGCAAAATAAGCAAGAAAATTTGAATTTGGCGCGCTAACCGTGACGTACCACCTTTAAGATCATGCTGAATATTCTTGAAAAGTCAGGGTTCCTGGTCCCCAAGGACCCATAGCTATGCTTATTTAGATAATTCTGTAAATAAACGATGTGCATGTTTTTAGACTCCTTAGTGTATTGATATCCTTAGGCACATACACATTTTAGTTAGATTTAGCGTACCAATGTGTTGATGTGTATAATTAGGTACCTACTTAAATTTTTAAATTTCATTAATTGGATATTTAAATTGCGAATGTATCGACACAAAATCAAAATAAATGGGAGAGTGGCATTTCTCAGATATATGCAGAATTTCCACTTTCCTTATAACGGTAAAAGAAAACATCGTAACGGCATGTCTAAGAACCACAAATTCGAGGACATGACGCCAACCGCAGCAATGAGAGAAAAGGCTCCTGTCCCAGCATTGGAACGTATTGAACTCAACGATGATGATTTCAATATGATAAGATTTAAACTTCGATCTATTATGGTCGATATACACCGTAAACCACTCGCAGTTAATATAAAAGAAGAAAATATTTTTTATCTTTAACATTTTCGTATAGTAAATTCAACTAGGTTTGACCTGGACTTGTTGTCATTGTTAGAGAGAGACACACTTCGGCGCTACCATAGTCTTGTCACAGTCTCTCACTAGATAAAGTGTCGAGAAAATTTTGTCACGGCGGTGCGCATGCTATCCTGGGTGGGTAAAGCCATGAGAGTTGTTAGATGCAGGAGGCAAGCAGTCTTTATAGAGAAGATCTATGTTCAGCAGGAAATATCTTCAGACTGATGACGATGATGATGATGATGAAATTCGATCAATTAAAGTGATTTATGTAAATACAGCCCACATTCCAGATGCAAGGCTTACGTCAAAAGTCCAACACGTCTAGCATGCGGACTTGCACTACGGTCACGTTCCGAAGCAGCAACAATCAGCTGGGCCGCGGCTCCGTACAAGGCAAGGGGTCCTTGAGGGGCTCTCTTAGAGAGATCCAGTGGAACCACCGGTACCAGAAGGGCCCACAGTTTCTATAATGTTCAGGACTTTATTATATTGGACTTTTAGGACCCATGTATTGTGATAACGTTTTATTAAGAATTGAATAGTGAAATGAGTTAACGAATGCAAATCTATACCAAAGTTTGACTAGTTAAGGCCCGTTCGGATTAGCCACAGATGGCAAAATAAACAGTTAAAAATGCCAAAAATAATCACATGCAGCGTTCGCTTTGGAAATGTGTGAGTAAAAGTTGAATTTTTAACTGTTTTCTTTCACCGTTCGGATAGCTCAAAAATGTCATTGTGAACTGCTAATTTTGACTCGTGGGCAAAAATATCGAAGTTGGCATTATTGGTAAAATTTTCGAAACGAACGCTTGACATCATCGCTAATTTTGCAAATGCCAAAAATGCCACCGATCCTAGAGCGAACGCAAGGTTAAATCTAAGTTCATACTTGTAGTTTCTTATACGTTGGTCGAACATTTGTCAAGTTGACTGTAAGCTCATTGGTTGAAGACAGCCGACAATCAACACGCACCAATGAGCGTCCAGTATTAATGGGCATAAGTACTGTTTATATTACTGATCTTAATTTAGGAGTTTGTTGAAGAATTTTCAAGTATCACGAAATTACAGACATTCGTGTCGTCCAAACCTATAAGTACTTGGTCGGCGCAGCGTGGTCTCTTTGGCCAAATATACGTAGGCCTAACTATTAGTAGTATGTATAGATTTTAATAATCTTTTTAGTATCTTTAAAAATTCTTCAACGAAGGAATCGTAGATCTTAAAGTTTTAATTACTTAATTGTTCCGCTGTTTCAAAATTGTCACCTCTTTTTTAGTTGATGAAGAAATATTGGTAATTTTTAATAGAAAGTAAATACTTGTTTTTAAGTATGGTCTTTGACTTTTTAATTACAATTCTGGTTTTTAAGTTAAGTAAGACATGGGTAAAGTTAAGTAAAATTAAGCTAGTTGCTAAAATAGTCCTAAGCTGTAAAACGCATTATGTATAATAATTGAAGACCGTTAATAAGATTTACTTAGATAAGTACTAGGTATAAGATTTGATAAAAATAACATAACTTGATTAACAGCAATTGAAAGTTATCATTAACGGCATCAGCTACTGCTGAACATAGGCCTCCTAGAGAGCGCCACCTTAAGCGGTGCTCTGTGCCTGCATCCATCGGCTCTCCGCGGTTCTCACCAGATCGTCGGTCCATCTAGTGCAGGGCAGACCTACGCTGCGTCTTCCGGTCCGTGGTCGACAATCAAGAAACTTTTTCCCCATTAGTTGTCAGTTCTGCGAGCGATGTGGCCCGCCCTTTGCCATTTCAACTTACTAATTCTAAGAGGTATATTGGTCACTTTAGTTCTCCTTCAGATTTCCTCATTCATAGGAAGTTATTTAATAGTTTAAATTATGATAACATGTTTACAAACTTTGTAAACAAAGTTGCGTAATAAAGTTCCGTAATAGATGTATCTTCAAAATTCGGGCCTCATTGTATTCGTAGATGATAAGCTGTTGTAAAAGTTCTGCCTAGGCTTAATAGGCATTAATTTTTAAATTGACATTATCATAATATTTTTTCTTTTCTTTTTTTTTTACCTACGCTTATTTAATTAATTAGAAATTATTAAAAACTGTTCAAACTGTAAAAAACGGGTTATTTTAGATTTATATTTTAGTTTTACCCATTTTAAGTTGTTAAATTTTAGCTTAGTTTTCGGGTATACTAATTAATGATTAAATCTGTCATCAACAAAACTGTACGTACCTACTTATAATATAAAGGTCTTTAAAGAAGTTTAAAGGAATAGATAACATTGCCTCAAAAAGTTGAGACACCTACATACATGTATAAGTATTATGAAGTTTTTGTTTTAAATATTTTATGAATCATCATAAAAGTATTACAACAATATTACTGTGTAGGTTCTCTGCCTATTTATACTTTTAAAATATATTTCAATTTCATCAAAGCTAGTCGGCCCTAAGATTTGAAAGTAACCACCTATAGCAATAATACATATATTTTTAAAATAATAAAACTAAATTCTAGTGAAAAAATGTTGTTCATTTGTATTTATTAATATCTAGTGTTTTATTGCAAATAGGCTATTCATAGCACTTTAAAAAGTCTAGTCGTTACATAAATTAAATTATCATAATTACTGAGCAGATAAAATCGCAAAGAGCACAATGTCAAATAATATTATAACTATTTATAGGAAGCCTATTACAATAACTGTTTGAAAAAAAAAGAAGTTCTCTCTTCCACGACAGGTGCAATCCGGCACAATGTAGAATAGACAACTCCGATCCGTAGCTTCGATTAACTACACTTACAAAGAAGAAGCTACAAGAAACTTTCGAAACTTTGTTTTTCTCATTAAATAATAATAAATAAATATGTGTGGGCATTTCACACAGCGCCATCTAGCCCCAAACTAAGCATAGCTTGTACTATGGGAACCAGATAACTGATACAATACTTATACACTTTTTTGTTTGTAAATACATACATAGAATACAATATAACACCCAGAAACGGAACAACATCACACAAATAATGTTTGGTAGAATAGTAGGTAGAACTTATGGCTAACCAGCTTGTAGTCAACAGTTTATTATTAAAACAAAAATATCTTTTACTATTTTTCAATAATTGTAGTTTGTAGATAAATATTTTAATGCATAATGTACTATCTAAATGACTGTATGAAAAATAAGTTCTGTGTAAATATAAGTAAGTAAATAAGTCTCTCACACTTCAAGTAATATAGAAAATGTAAATAAAATGAAATTTAATTTCATATTATATTGTTTCATTGTCCTTAAATATTGCAGAGCCAGAAACCAAGGTTACCAGGTCAAAAAGTTTTGTTGACCCTGGACATGGCCTTGTTGCCTGATAGTTGCCTCATAAAAAGCTTTACTTTGGGCAGTGAGTGAGGTGAAGCATAGTGAGGTAGAAGGCGAGCAGCCGCCCAAGGTGGTGCTCTCTGAGGGAAGCCTATATGTCCAACAGTAGACGTCTTCAGACTTTTGATGATGATGGTAATTTGGAATGAGCTGTAGGACTAATAACAGTCAGGGTGTTATTTTTTCGAGAAAATGGTATTGGGCACTTGAGCAGAGGACTTTGTTAGAGTCGGGCTTCGCGGATGCGACAAAATAATAGATGCGAGTATTACTCGAACGTGTGTATAATGCGAATAAGAAGGTAAATTGTACAAATAAAACTAGAAAAACAGAGAAAATTGGCGCAGCGCAAGAAAATACGCCCGCTCGCGTTCCCAGTTTGACACTGACCTTTGTTCTATTATTTACATAGGTATACGTTGACAGCAGCTTAAAAAGGGAATCTATAAAAAACCTAAGATATAGATTCACACCAACAGATGGGGAAAAATGGGGTGAATACGAGCTGGAAAATCTAGTGTAATCTAAGTCAGCGAGCGGACCAACCAGGCTGTCAAAACTTTGGAGCCCTTGGATGCAAGAGGCAACAGGGCCCGAAGTCTGCTATTTCTATTGTGTCATAATGGTTCATGACAGATTTTGACACTAATGGTAGTCCAAACACCATAAGTAGACTACTATTACAAAATCTGTCATTGTGGTACCATTCATGAACCATTATGATACAATTGAGACTTCGGGCTCAAGAAGCTTGTGTTCAGCAGTGGACGGTGTATGCTGGCGATAGAAAGGATGAAATTAAATAATAATTACACAAAGTTACCAACGAACCTATTGTAAAATAATATTATATAATATTTATATGTAAAGTTTCACATTGTTATAATTATTAAGTAACGTAGAGCCCTGACATCTATCGGAAATATGTGGAAAGTCATGCCACAATCTCCACAGCACAATCTCTTTCCTTTGGACATTGACGCGCGCTTTCTGTACAACTGAATTTCAACAATGTATTGAAAGGTACTTTTATAGAGGGCAGTAGGGTAGTTTTATAACATGAGAGATAGGGGGATGCGGGTTCATTTCCCGCTCGTGATTCTAATTAATCTGTATGTATGATAATAATCAACAGATAATTATTCTAATTATGGTATGCTATAACCACAGACCCAGAATTTTTTCGTTAGCTTTAACACATTAAAATATTTTTTTAAATATGTTTGGACATTTTACGCAGCGCCATCTAGCCCCAAACTAAGCATAGCTTGTACTATGGGAACCAGATAACTGATAGTTACAATACTTTAATAAAAAAAAAGATACTTTTTGTTTATGTAAATATTTACATAGAATACAATATAACACCCCAGATAATATAATACCTACAGATAACAACCAGACACAGAACAAACATCTATGTTCATCACACAAATGCTTGTCCTGGGTAGGAATCGAACCAACAGCCCTCAGTTCAGAAGGCAGGGATACTACCAACTGAGCTTTAGGGCCCGTCAAATTATATTGTACCTATGGACAAATGCATAGGTATACATTTATGGGTGTTATGTGTGTCTGTTTGTGGCACCGTGACTCCCAAACAGATGAACCAGATTTTATTTTTCAGTCGATATACAGAATGGCATGGGCCTTACTTGCCCCTAATAGGTACTTAGTTGTATGCTTGCTAACTTCGGTCTGAGTTGAGACAGGTTCAACACACAACACGTCTACCCCTCTCCAATGGTTATTATTTCTATAATGATACTCGGTCGGTCAATTCAAGTGGGTTAGTTATCTAATTAGTGACGTAATCAGACCTAATGTGTTACCTGTATTACCGAACGATGTTCACTCAGTCACCGATCGGTGACTGACATCAGTTGACGACTGACATAATTCTGTGTCTAAGATAAGTAGTTACTTATAGTAATTTATACCAGTATGAAAACAGCAAATATCGTGGCTTCACTTTATACCTATTTAGGAAAAGGAATAATTTCCAATGAGGAAACAATGCGGTTTCTGATGGAAAAATCTACTAAACTATTTAATTGTACGTATTGGGTTTATTTCTTACAACGTATGATTAAAGTGGTATTTTCTTATATAGAGTGTGGCAATCATAATTATTTCCTTTTGTGGAAATGAGATGGAGGTACCCGCAGGGCGTAGTCTGTAACTTTCTTTGTCTGAGTCACCCTTCATAGAACTTTTAATAACTGGCCTGAGTTAAATTTAGCCCTTTTGAGAATCATAAAGGGACGTATTACGACCTTATGATTTATAATGAGCTTTAGAATTTATAACTAAACATTGAAACGTAAACAAGATAACCTTATACACCTAAATTTAAGCAAATAAATGATTCTTTTTCTTATTCTAAGCCACGAATATAGCTCCTAGAACTAACAAGTTAAAGTGGCAGTATGCAGCCACACCACTCGTAGAACTGCCAACCGTTGGGGAAGAAAGGTTTTCGAGTGGCGACCACGAACTGGAAGACGCAGCGTAGGCTGGCGCCTACGGTGGGTCACCTGGGCGAGCTGGTCAAATTGCAGGGGAGTAGGAGGCAAGCAGTCATTCAAAGTAGCGCGCTATAGGGAGGCCTATGTTCAGCAGTGGACGTCTTCAGGCTGATGATGGTAAAGGCATACAAAGAAAAAAGAATATGTATAACTTTATAAACAGTTTTCGTAAAGGGTGCGAAAAAGCACTTTGCCTCTCAAGAATATAAAGTTCAGCTGTCAATACCATCAAATAAACTGAAAGCTCCTACATTCGGTAAGCCTCCTTTCATAAATCTAACTGAACAAGATATCTGCGTATTTGTTTATGAAGTATATTCACACGTCACAACGAGATGTTCAATGTTCATAATATGCCTCTTGAAATGTTGCCAAAAATGAAGAGAATTTTATATTTCATACGATTTATTTTCTAGATAATATTTTTATTGCGTTGGAGGAATACATTATGATGGCAAGACATCTGACTGATTGAATCGTATTGAAATGTTTATTTGATTTTAATAACCCTTTTCTTTAGAGTTCAAAAATAATACACTAAACAAACGCAAACGTGCATCATTTAGAAGCAATATTTTGAATGTTTTTAAAATCCGAAGAGATTTTTTTGTGACCATGCTTCTTTTGGAACTGCTTTTGGTGCTTTTCATCGCTGTTCTTTTAAATCACTGCTTTGACGCTGGTTAAGTTTTACGTAGCCTTATTAGTTAAAGAAATAAAGTGCACTCCCACACCCAACATCAGTCCACTGGAGCAGCTGTGCCAGCAGCCTAGAGCCAGACTCCGTTATTTTAAGGAGTTGGGTTGGCTTGGGTAGATGCTTGCAGGGGGAAATGCACAATACACCCCAAGCGGGACGTCAGTGCAGGACTTAGCGCCCCCATGTAGAATAAGAATAAGAAAGTGCATTTCATTGATAATATTTTATTCCTTAGGTTATAGTAAATCGGCACGGCCTATACCGCGATCCATACGTAGGTAGCTAGTAGCTTACTGCTTACCCATCTTGGCTACTTTCTATTTTGTGCCTTGGCTTCGCATGGCTTAATTGGTTTTATTACTTGACTCTGCACTCCCTCCACCGGCTTATCTCATAACCTTCCATCTCCCTTCCCTATTCTTCCATACTTTTCAATCAAAGGGTTACCCTGCTACCGTGGTGGCGCAACCCAGTTGTGCTACCTACAAAACAGTAGCGGAGTAATAGGGTCCGTTTTACCTTTTGGGTACGGAATTCTTAAAAGCACGGCTGCGTTGCGCCTGTATGATATTTCGGTGGACCAGCACCCTAACATCTCGCCACGTAGTCACGCGTAGGCTCTGATTGCTTCAAATAAACCTTCTCGTAAAGGTTAACGAGATGAGCTGTATTCGCGAACGACTTGTTTTTGCTATTTCCAGTTTACGAGTAAACCGTGCGTCACAACATATAGGTATGCAATTTTATGTTCGGCCCTCCTTGGTTTTATGTAAAAGAGTAATTCAATTAATTTGTTTTATGTTTTATTGTTCTAAAAATACTAGCAGAATAGCTAGTTTTTTTCAAATGGTAGCGTTGGCGGTGCTGCGATTGCAAGCGTTTTTGCAACCACATGACATAATTTTGTACAGTCGCTTGCACTAATAAGTAAACACCCAAAAAACACCCATACGATCAAACTCAGATACCTCATCGTCATCGAGAACCTCAATAGGCTATCTTTAGATCGTTAGCTGACACTTAAGCATGTAAAAAAATTCGGGTTTACAATTTCGGTCCTGCCGAGTCATGAAAATCCAACTTCAAATGCTTTGAACACTAAGTTCCGGCAAGTTTAGATCTGGCAGACCTTTTAATCTATTATCAGGGACACCTTGGCTATTAATGGGCATAAGTTTCATCGGGGTACTCGTTGAGGTAGGTGTGAAGGACACTTCGTAAGGGTCTGCCAGGTTTTTCCGGCAGGATGTGCGATGGCAGACCAATTTTATTTTACGTAATTAATCAATGGTTAACTGTTGCCAGGATTTTCATTCGGGTACGTTATAAAACGGCAAAAAATCCCGGATTTCTATGACCCGGGA
The DNA here is from genome assembly GCA_963580505.1 of Ennomos erosarius. Classification (NCBI taxonomy): domain Eukaryota; kingdom Metazoa; phylum Arthropoda; class Insecta; order Lepidoptera; family Geometridae; genus Ennomos; species Ennomos erosarius. Next base: position 802,215 of record OY756983.1, on the reverse strand, counting down.
TCGGAATTAGCAGACTTGATTTTTTTACCTGAATTGAGTACCCAATGTTTCTGCTAAATGTTATCAAAATAGACTGGAAAATAGCGCCGTTGAAAAATTGCTGTAGTCAAATACATTATATATTTGACTTTGATAGAGGTGAATAAAATCAAAGTGAAAATACTTCAGAATCCAGCATACCTTTTTATATTTTTATAAACTCAATAAAATTGCTGAATGCTGAAAAACTGAGAAGGTTTATCAAATAAAAATGCAAATAAAAATGTTGAAATTCTTTCGCCGGTCCAGTCAAAGAAACAAAACTCAAAAAGAAACTCAAATGAAAGATTTTCGACCCGTAAAAATAATTAGGAGGCTGAAACTCATCATCATCATCATCATTTGACCTAATTAATACGCCTGGAATTTTTCACTCACCTGACGGTATGTGACGATACGGTCGATGATGGGGCATGCTTGCCTAAAAATATTGACGCCTTGAAGATTTTACTTGAGGAATTTCTACCATTAGGTACGGATGTCGCGTTTCCGTGCGTCTAGTTGTGGAATGATAAAATAGGGATGGAGGAATAACCTAAATTGTGCAATTCCATAGCACGGCCTCTGAAGTGTAGCATATAAAAAAACGATAGGCTGACAACTTCACTCCGTTGTACTAAGCCTTTACTAATTTATTGTCGCCATTCACTTTTAAGGCCCGTTTTTGTATTGAGTCGAGGGCTCCAAGCTGATACTTAGCCAAACCATCCTAGACATGGCAGTATTCCACACATGACTGGACTGGTCAAAAATAGCAACCCTATAAAAATAAATGGATTTCTATTTCTACCTACCCTCGCTGTATGAGTAAAAGTTAAGCCACAGAATAGATATATGTATATAGTACTACGATTAGGGTCGGTATTAGAGAAAAACCTAAATGGCTTTAGGTGGTTATTAATAGGTATACAGGCACTCCTAATACACCCCTAAAAGTAGGAGTGAGTGGAAATGGACTGCGTTGTTAAATGATACGAACTCTAATTAAGATTAAGTACGTGTCAGCAGTTTCGTTAACTGATTCACGAAAAGCGCTGAGTAAGTTGTCAGCACAATCAGCATCTCGTCTAAGCTTTCCTCATTGTTTCTTTCAATGGGTAGATCTCGCGAACATCTGTTTGTGATCTCACTCCCACGGGTACCTCTCGCTCGCACGCCTGTTGTCATTCAGTAAGCCGAGGAGCTTTTAGCGGTACAGTCGAGAAAATCCCGACGGGAAATTCGCGCGAATCGTGAAAGTTTGCGCGGAAACCCGATGCTGTTTTGTTTTTAGTAGAGGTGCTATTTCATTTGTTTTGGAGTTGCTATTTGAATTTAGAATAGGTGCGATTGATTTCAATATGGTGTTTAGTTTCAAAGTTTGGTTTTGAATCTAACCAAAGTTTTTAGTGATATTTTGTGACAAAACAGAGCATTTCAATGCACATTTTGAAAATGGAACGTTTCTTAAATACTAAAGTGACCTAAAAATGACAATAACTTTTACAAAAATACGTTAAAATGACTTAGTCACGATGTTTTCGAACTTAACAGACCTAGGCCCTCTCCAGGGCCTGAACTTAAGTGCTGCTTTGAATGGAACATTCACTTTTGGTGATGAGCTAGATATATTTTTTCAACCGGAAAATGTTCTCATCACTCTGTATGTGCCAGTGATACTGCTTTCTTTAGTGGCTAATGTACTACTAATTATCGTCGCTGTAAAGTGTAATTATACTAAAAAGTAAGTACTTAATTTAAAAATTTATTTTGAGTACCTATATTAGTAAAAAATCATTCCATGCACTCACACGTTTATAGTGCAATGGGTGGACTTGTCATTAAAAGCGATTTCTTCGAGTGAACCTTTGAATTGAAAGAATTATTTGGGAGCTTGAAATATTTTAGTGGCTATTCTTTTTCCCAAAAAAAATCTATAAGGTAATCTTATTTAATCAATCAAATCACAAAGTAGGGGGCAACCACAACGTCTTATAGCATTATTACTTCAATATTACTTCAATCATACATTGACAAATGGCACAAAAGTAACAATACTTTAATGTTGCAGAGCCAGAGCAATTTTGATGGCGTCACGTTAAATCGTTCACTCAAATACAACTGTCATTTCATACCTTTATATCATGTTAACGCTGACGTGCGACAGTGAATGTAGACGTCTCGTTCACACGCAGGAATACTTTATAAGTTCATGGTACGAATTCGAACAGTATTATTGTAACCTTGAAATAATAATGCCATGAAACATGATGGTTTTGTATTAGCTTGTGGTAGCCCAGCAGGAAAAAGAATTACGCTGGCAACCGGTAGAGATGAAAGTCAGGTAATATGATATAAGGTAATTATATTTACGCCGAGGTCATCCCTCCTAAAACAGCCTAAGTGCCGAGCATAAAATAGGCACCGTGAATCTATCAATTATTGTTATCTATGTAGGTAAGCCACAGACTATAATATCCTAGAACGCGATACGCTTGAATTGTGTGAAAATTGTTGAAAAAAGCGACTCTATCAGGGAGCAAGCGTGTTATTCCCGCGTGTTATAGCCTACTCATATTATAATTAGCTAATTAGACGATATTTAACCTAAATCGTGGCTATTCAACGGGACAATGCCGTTTTTATCTACTGATAGCTGTTTTAGTTTTCGCATAGATTTTATTTTGGTAAAATTTGAGGATAGTTTATACATTTTAGTATGTACTTTATTATATAATTATTACCTATATATTATCATACTGGATATTCCTTAGACGCTCCTCTACCATTTTAAATTTGCGTTACCTATGATGTTTATGTTTAATATTTGTCCTAAGGTATTATAAAATTTGGACTGCCTAATTCCTGGCCCAACAATATGCCGTGATTTATCAGCCAAATATTTTATGACTTATTCCTTGATATTAAAACATAAATTGCAACAAGCTTAAATAAATGTTTACGATTAAAACTTTACCGCGATCTCAAGTAGCTTGAATTTGGGATTTAATCCATGGGCTTAGAGTTCAAATTGGCTTGTTAGTGAAAGTTCAGGTACGTTTAAGGCTGTGGTTACATCAACACGGCAGCCTGATTTGTAACTGAAACTTCAATTTCACAACTTCATTTAAAATGCGGACCATAAATGGAATTTTAATCATTTGCAATACCTACTTTGAATAGGTAGATACGTAAAAAGATTCCTCAGTTTTAGTATAAAAATTCTCAATGAGTTGCAACATCATCAACAGCCTGAAAACGTCCATTTCTGACAAGGTCTCTCTCACCGAGTGGCTGTGCGCTTTCTGTCCATCGGTTCCCCGGGATCTTAACCAGGGGGGCAACCACAACGTCTTATAGCATTTGTTGAGAATGAACATATGAGCAGGTCCACGATAAAGAGCACACAGAAAACTTAAAATCACCAGCACAATTTAATTAAATAATAATTAATAAAGCCAAAACATAGAAAACGCGCACATCCTCGAAGCTTATCAGAGTAGTAATTGACATAAAACAAAATTCCAAATATATTAAAATCACTTTTAAAAATGATGTGTGTTGTGTGACGTTTTAGCATAATTATTTGACAATTGTTGTAATTTGAGTTGTTAGTAAGTTGACATGCTTTTAAAAATAGAAAATTAAAAGTAAACTAAATGTAAAAAAGATTGGTCGATCGGCAACAGCATTATTACTACAATCATACATTGACAAATGTCATAAAAGTAAGAATACTTAAATGTTGCAGAGCCAAAGCAGTTTTGATGACGTCACGTTAAATCATTCACTCAAATACAACTGTCATGTCATACCTTTACATCATGTTAACACTGACGTGCGACAGTGATAACGACCTATAAAAATGTAGACGTCTCGTTCACACGCAGGAATACTTTATAAGTTCATGGTATGAATTAGAACAATATTATTGTAACCTTGAAATATTAATACCATGAGACATGATGGTTTTGTATTAGTTTGTGGTAAGCCTGCAGGTCGTCAGTTAACCTAGTGGGGGACAAACCACGTTGCGTCTTCCGGCTCGTGATCACCATTCGAAAACTCTTTCTGATCGTATGATCGATTGATAAAAACGTTCAGCTTGAAGAAAATAATAGAAATATGATAATATCAATATCTAAGATAAATCGAGTACCTAAGTTAATAAACAAGCTTTTTATACCTATAACCTAATTTCTATCGAAACCAAACAATAGTTTTCAAACTGATTTCTCTATTTGTTGTTTGAATTGAATAGGTATCGATAAATAGCAATCTTTGTAAAATAAGTTGGGTTTCTTTGTGGTATTTTATAAAGTTTCTTAGAAAGTACAAAATACTTGGTAATCCAAATGATTTACGAGTTTTCGACAATCCAATACCTTGTATAAAAATTGGATTAAAAAAATACTGTGAAGGAGGGGCAAGGTTGCCACTGCCAGTAAGCCGGGCACAGTAGTTAACCACTACACTAGTTAGTATTTGTTTATTAGTAGGGGTTACACACACGAGTAGAACTGACAACCGATGGGGAAGAAAGGTCTCGAGTGGCGAACACGAACCGGAAGAGGCAGCGTAGGCCCGGCCCCCCACTTGGTGGACCGACGATCTGGTGAAAGCCGCGGGGAGCCAGTGAATGCAGGAGGCGAGCAGCCGCTCAAAGTGGCGGTCCCTGAGGCCTATGTTCAGGAGTGGACGTCGTCAGACTGTTAATGATGACACACACGAGTTACAGCCTGTACGTATACCTACTCGTACTTTTCTATACGTAGTTAAATGGTCAAGATTACCAGTAAAAGTAATGAAAACGTATTAGCTCCTGTTAACGTTCTAGCACTAAAATAACGTGGAGTAGTGGCACCTCTGCCTATATTATTATTTGGAGATTAGTATAGTACCAGTCAAATGATTGGGACGTTATCGAAAATAGAAATGAGAAAAATTGTTATAGGTAGGTAAGTAGTGGTGGAGGTGGTGTAGGTTGTGTTATAGGATTTTGTTACATTTTAACGCTGAAACGGTTGAGAAGATTCTTATGAATTTGTTATGTTATCTGTATTTTAAATTAGATCTTAGAAATAACAATAAAGGATAGGTAGGTACCAATTCCACGCGCATAAAGTCACGAAGAACTAGTATTTTACAATTCTGGATTTCTTCTGTTTGTATTTGTATCTGATTTTCTTATGAGAAATAAAGATATTGCAAACCTTAATTTAACGGGAAAAATGCCTTTATTCTGTCTAATTAGTTTAACCTCGTTAGGCTGTGAAGCTTTTATCTCAAAATAACTGAATTAATTTGACCAAAATTTCGCACGCATGTTGATTTTACACTGCTCACCACTCAAACCAAGCCACAGCTCATATTATAATGTACCTACTTTTTATTCCGGTAAATTAAACGATTTCCCGGAAAAATCTGTGTATTGAAAATTCAAACTGGCAGTTTCGTATTATTGGCAGTGTGATAGTACAACTATACAAGGAAATGGAGAACAAGAATAATTTTTTTTTTCAGTGTACCATGTTTTGTGTCTAGCACTGCACAAAGATAGATCGCTAGTAATTAAACTGCTCACCTCGGGCGCTCTACGTAGCGGGAGTACTTGTGCTACGGGTAAGTATAATTAAGTAGGGAGCGTCATAATTATTGTTAATTTGACTATTTCTTAGTACTTAGCTTTTATTTCTCGCTACAATTTCAAATATAAAAGCTAGAATGAAAGGGCTTTTAGCCAATAATTATATAAAATAGAGAAGACGTGTTTTTGTATAAAGACTGCGTCTTGGCGAATAAAGTATTGAAGAGAAAATTAATTGATTAGTAAATTGAGGAGAAATTCGCGAAGACGTTCACGTCAATAGCGACCCATGTGATGATTACTTTGAAAAAAGTTTTCCTTGTATTAGAGAGTGAATCAAAACCAAGAATCTATTGACGAACTTTTCTTTTGACAGACGCCATTTTTTTTTTTTTTTTTTTTTTTTTATCATCGATAGGCTAACATTTGACCACGGTCTCACCTGATGGTAAGTGATGACGCGGTCGACGATGGAGCATGCTTGCCTAGAAGATACCGGTTCATAAAATACCGATTTTTAGCTGATTGTACTTTATATTGACTTTATCATCAGCCTGAAGACGTCCACTGCTGAACATAGGCTTCCCCCAGAGAGCGCCACCTTGAGCGGCTGCTCGCGTCCTGCATCCATCGGTTTCCCGCGGTTTTCACCAGATCGTCAGTCCACTCGAGAACTTTTTTCCTATTGATATCATTACTTATTTGTGATACTTTTTTAGTATAACCATAATTTATTGTGCATATTATAAGCAATATTTTCTGGATTCATCCTGAAACGATTTTTGTTGTCACAACTTTTTCCTTACTCAAAAATTCAAAAAAATTGATTTCAATTATTAATTTTGTTATTTCTAGTTTTCATGTATTTTATTTTTCCATTCATGCGTTAAATGCGCCGTTGGTACCTTCGTTGTTTTATTGCCAACCCTCGTCAAACAACGGAAAGGTGCCGGAAACGTTCGCGTACGGGCCGTTTGTCAACCGGAATACGTATTAGTACGGGAATTTTAGCGTCAAAACGTCAAAAGGTTTCAGTCTGACTGAATATTTCTGGTGAAAATTGTTAGTTTTATTGATTTGGCGGTACATATCCTTACAACGGCCACTGGCAGAACGTACAACTCCCTTTAGAGTACTTAAGCGACTCCTTGCCTCCTGCATGCATCTCACTCCTTCTAGGTTTACCAGGTCTTTGGTCAATTTATAGTGGAGTGCCTATTTTCGGTTCGTGGTTATCGTGTTGTTTTTTTAAACTTAAGTATAGGTACCTACATGAGCCATTATTGACCTGAACATTGAAAATACTCCACCCCACTACCAATTGGCAGTTTTCCCAGCATGCTGCAGCCTAATAATTGCAAACTCGATCACCGAATATTATCAGAAATTCTCGCTCATACAATATTATGTAGGTATACTCTGGCTCTATTACACGACCTACATTAATTATAATTGATGCGGGTAACACTATAAAGCAAGAGTAGTATGAGCGTGTTGCCATACGGTTCAATTTCGGGGCTAAAATAACTTTGATAAAAAATTCACACTGAATCTTCTTCTCTTCTTCTCGTGTAGGCAAGTGGTCAGCCCTGGTGTCAGAATTTTTAGGCCGCACAAAGGCTTCTGTCTTGGCTTGACGACTATTGTCTTACGACAACAGCCGGGACCGACGGCTTAACGTGCCCTCCGAAGCACGGTAGCACTCAGTTCTAAATACCAACTTTTTGCTGTAGTGGTCACCCATCATAGTAGTGACCGCAGCGAACGTTGCTTAACTTTACCGATCGGTTAGGAACGGCTAGTCGTACTTCGCTATGAGCGCTACTGAATGGTAGTAAGCCATTGGCGATTCATGACACGGAATTTATTCTAGTACCTATAGTGTCATAGTACCAACTATTTTTAATCATTTCATAACGGATAAGGAGTATAAAATTTCATTATCTTTTTGCAATATGTGACTTTTCAGCTACCAGCTACCTACTGGTATGACTTATTAAATTTCAGTTGAATAATTATCCATTCTAATCACTGTGATTATAACGTTCTCAGCATTATTTTATGGTGGATGCATCCATCGACTTCAGCATTGGGTGGAGGTGACCTACGTGCCACTTGATTTTTTTAAGTACTTAAGTTGATTAACCTCGACCATTATTCGCTTTTTTTGATACATGTTACTTGTTTAGCTGTTTGCGCTAAATTTTGAGTTATAATCTAGTCTTAAACGACATTTTGTGCTTTATTTTTCTACAATTGTAATTTAGAGCATAAATAATAAAATAATAAAATAAAAAATAAACATTAATTTGTGTGTTTGCAGCCAATAAAGTTTCTACAAGCTACTACCCATACTGTGATATATCTGTACGGTGCTAATGGGGTAAGGCTGTCACACCTCCAATGGTTACCCATACTGCCGGTACGTAATTTGAAACCATGATTTTACTATTTTGTTGGCTATAAGGAGTTTTGGAACATGCAAACTTCATTTTCGATAATTGTTTGTAATATATTGTGTTCATTAGTGTATCCAAATTATTAATATATTACAACAGCGAAAAATAATGAATGAAATGAATGAAAGTAAAAAAACCATTTTGACGAAACCAAACGTTGTGACGTGCGAGATTAATGACGAAATATAACGCTACTGCGTTTAATAACGTATCTGACGCTTGACGATCGGAAATCTTTCGCTAGCACTGCTTCTTGGTTTTTCTACTATTACCTATATCAAAACAACTAATAAATACTACTGTTATTTTGACCACCCACCTATTATATTTATTAATAAACTCTGTTTAAGCCGCGCGTCCATCGGGTCGGAATCGGCGCGTACGGAGCGTACGGAGCATCGGTATTTACAAAATGGAGACGCGGTAATGCCGATCCGGTGCACGCAGTACCATATAAATCAAAAGCAACAAACTCGTACGCTCCATACGCGCCGATTCCAATCCGGTGGACGCGCGGCTTTAGCGGCCACTTTCTAGACTTCTTAAAAGGCCCAAAACGCACCTGACTTTCTTTTAACAAAATGTCAGTCGCGTTTTCGCCCCAATTTGGTTGCGCGCTGTCTAACTGGTAAACAGTAGCAAATGACATAAAAGTTATGTATTAGAAATACGTACAACTTCCTTGGTAAAAGTACTGTAGGTATTATAATTATTATCTGGGGTAAAAGTAAATAACAATTTTCCAGATAATAATTTGATAGACTGCAAACTTCCTTTTCTTAAGTCGGCGGAAGAAAGAGTCTTTATTTAAGAGAGAGTAGGACCTTAGTTGATAAATATGGCTTCAATACTTTTAAGCTTTTTAAGTCGATAAGTGGTAATGAAATGATAGCAGAAAAAAAATCCGTGACTGTAAAGTATGATAAGTTTTTTTCATCTGTGTATTCATTCCTTAAACGACTCGATCTAATGGAACGGGCTTGAAGAGTATTACCTTTTAACGAGTAGGTACTCCTCAGACTAAAATGAAGGAACTAGACCTTAGACTACAGCGGCATAAAAATAGATCGTAAAACAAAAAAAAAATACAAATCTTGATATTATTACAGCTATTAAGACGACGAGTTATAAAAAAACGAAAGTGAAGCAAAAAAATAGAATCCAAAATCGCAAAATCATTAGCATTTTTTATGTTTTCATGACCAACCATTATCTTCTAGAACTATTTTTATCCTTGAAACCTCTTCAATATTGCTGTACTTAGAAAAAACGGCTAGACTGATGCTTTTTTGACCTCAATTTTAGTTATTCAACGTAAGGTCTATATTTTCCTAGTCTGAGGCAAATACTTTCCACACAATTTAGCTACATAGTCGAAAAAATTGCCGAGCCCTTCCAGACGAGATAAAAAAGCGCGGTTTTTAACTTTCAGGAACGTTTTTACATAATTATATACCTTCCATCAGAAAGTATGAACGACAAGGTATACTCAAAAAGAGGATACATTTTTAGAGCCCTTTTATATTATGTTAACGAATGACGTGACGAGCTAGTCTTCCGGCTGGTGTTACCGTGGTGGTTCACGGTATTCCATAACAGATTACAGCGTCAGGCGAAACAGAGTGCCTAGTCGTAGTTCATTTGACAGCATTCACGTCTCATAGTGCATGGTGAGTGATGCGTCTTTGTATGGAGAATCACGTACATTCTGTGGGTCACAATTCGCTCACTAGGGGCGCTTACCTTGAAACCGTACAAAAACGCATCACTCACCATACACCGTGAAACGTGAAAACTATTAAATAAACTTAGACACTGCATTTCGCACGTCATCCTGAGACATCACACACACACACACACACACACACACACACACACACACACACACACACACACACACACACACACACACACACACACACACACACACACACACACACACACACACACACACAGAGAGAGAGAGAGAGAGAGAGAGACTTAGTAATATGACTTCTAGCCCGTGAGATCATCACCAAACTACTCATACCTATTCTGAAAATAAAGAGCTTTCTAATTATTTTAAGACTCGATATAATCTATTCTCGTCTTGAGCAATGACCATGTTTTAAAGTATGTTTTACCTGATTAACCCAGAAATAGCTGAAACACCCCCAACAAATCTCAACAAAACCGTCAATTTTCTACCAAAAATGTGATTAAGTACTAAATATTTTATGATTTTAAAAGATAAGGCATTTTCTATTTCATTCTAGAGTCTAACTAGACGAGCAAATATTAGAATAGCATTGAAGGTCAAGGCGGATTAATAATTAATTCGTCCGAAGCCAGTCAACTTATTTTTAGGGTTCCGTACCTAAAGGGGTACAGCGGACCCTATTACTAAGGCTCCGCTGTCCGTCGGTCTGTCTGTCTGTTTGTCTGCCCGTCTGTCACCAGGCAGAATCTCATGAACCGGGATAGATACAGTTGAAATTTTTACAGATGATGATTTACTGTTGCCGCTATATCAACAAATACTAAACACAAAATAAAATAAATATTTAAAGGGGGCTCCCATACAACAATCGTGATGTTTTTGCTCGAACAAAACTTTAAAATGTATGTTACAGAGGTAAAATACAATCTAGGCTATCTACAATCCCTAGCCGCAGTTAAAATGGCTAACATTTCATCATTAAATTTTACATTAGGTATTATATTTTAGCACTAACAATATCCCTCGAGATAGTAAGCATGACTAAATAATTATACCAGCTTTATGATTATCGTCACTACAGCTACCCTTTTTACTCCCCGTTGTAAGGCAACTAATGTTATCAGCTGCCCGTAACTATAAGAAGGCGTGTAATCTCCTTTTAACATGCCGTCCCTTTTCCCTACTAATGGATCGCAAAATAATATTACTTATCCTTGATTTTCGTCTCCTTTTTAGACAGTGAAAGAAAATGGAACCTTGTTTCGGCGTAAATAGTGTAGCGCTCACAGCGAAGCTTGGCCTGACATATTTAACTGATCAATAAAGTTAAGCAACGTTCGCTGCGGTCATTACTTGGATGGGTAACCGCAAAGAGTATTATAATAGCTGTAACCGTTACAAAAAGTAATATTTAATTTACTGACTTGAGCGCTACCGTGCTTCAAAGCGTTCGTTTTAAACCAGCATCGATCTCGACGTGTAATTGTCGTAAGCCAATAGTGCTTAAGCTAAGTCAGAAGCCTTTGGGTGGCCTATATAAAAATTCTGACTCCAGTCACAAAATAAGGCTCACCCTAGGACTAAGGGTCAGTAGGCTCATCACTTGCTTACACAAGAAGAAGAAGACATTACTTGGATAAAAATGATTAAATTAAAAATAGAAAAAATAACAGAGATATTATATTGATATTCCTATTACTAATAAAAAAGAGGATCGTAGTGTTTGTGTAGCTTTTACGGCAAGTAGGTAACCTGAAATAATTTGAATGAATCTTTTCATACAGAAGCTGCTTACACTATCAAATTCCACAAAGATCCTTTTATCCATGAGAATGTCTTCAAAGAAACAGATAAATAACAAGTAAAACGAACAAGATGCTTCTGGCATAAAACATATATATTTTTTAAATCGAAATCATTATTATTTGACAACTCAACGAGTATCACGGCTTCTTTGATGTTTACCGATTCGTTGAATCATAATTAATTGTCAACATTTCGCAAATTTATCAAAACAACAATAATAGCTTTGCTTCTAGCAAACCCAACATCACTAGGAAAATACGCACTTCCCAGAAATTCTGTGGTATTACAATGAATATATTTAAGACCAGCTACTATAGACTGCTTCACCCGAAAGCGAGCAAAGCGGTAAATAAGAAAACCTAAAGAGATTGTCTCTTTAGATTTACTATTTACGCGCTCTTCAAATCCCTGTGAGTGACAGAGACGACGCTAAGTAAGTTGACTATCTCCCAGTGTGCGACAGAAACGACGCTCTACCAAGCTGACTATCTATCTACTCGTATCTGTGAGTGACAGAGACGACTCTCTATCAAGCTATCTCACTGCGAGTGACAGAGACGACGCTCTACCAAGCTGACTACCTCACTGTGAGTGACAGGGACGATTCTCTGAGAAGTTCATGCACACGAGTTGTGTAATGGAGGCTGAGATTAATAAATATTCAATAATATTTCTGTATACAATTACGCATTTCATAATACACTGTACAATGTGCTAATACATTTATGCTTTTCAATAAGTTTTGTGTACCAAACCATAAACCATAAACCATAAACCATCTTCATTATCATCAGCCCGTAGATGTCCACTGCCGAACATAGGCGCCCAGAGAGCGCCACTTTGAGCGGCTGCTCGCCCCCTGGATCCATCGGCTCCACGCGGTTTTAACCAGGTCGTCGGTCTACCTAGTGGGGGGTCTGCCTACGCTGCGCCTTCTGGTTCGTGGTCGCCACTCAAGAACCTTTCTTCCCCATCGGTTGTCAGTTCTGCGAGTAATGTGGCCATAAACGATATTATATAACTTCCATGGTCACTAATATTACTGAAATATTGTTTTGTAACTTGATATTTACTATTTGTGGGGGGCCGGCCTACGCTGCGTCTTCAGCCGGGCGTCTGCTTGGGGTCACAAGGTGGACCGACGACCTGGTGAAAGCCGCGGGGAGCCGATGGATGCAGGAGGCGAGCAGCCGCTCTAAGTGGCGTTCCCTGGGGGAGGCCTATGTTCAGCAGTGGACGTCTTCAGACTGTTGTTGATGATGATGATGATGATGATTTACTATTTAATTTATTTGTTACAAGTTGTCAATATTGTTTGTCTCATTTTTGTTAATAAATGTCAATACTTTGCTAAAATGTAACTTATTATTTTTGGCATACAATCAATTATTACAGTATTATGGAAAAGCGGATATAGTGAAATGTATACCTATGATATAGTACCTATGTATAGCTATTTTCTGTAGTTATGGTCGTGCGTTTAAGGTTTCATCTGGGGATATAGACCCCTTCACAAAGAGAATATTTTTTTCTCGTTTCTTTTGATCACTACATGGATTCAATTTCACAGAACACAATAAATAGATTAAAAAACCAGGAAAGTGTAGTCGGAAATTTGGATTATTTTGATAGAGTATTATTAGGATTAGAGATCACCGTTTCCCATAAAATTTATGGGAAACGGTGATGTATTATATTATTTTGGTGTACATTTGTACAAACCAGATTATGTATTCTTTCAATTCAATTCAATTCAATTCAATTGTTTATTTGCATTCCACAATGTTGTTTAAAGATGTTCGTTTACGTGGTAACAGCTCATCATGGGCCCTGTCGGGCACGCAACATTAGAAGAGAGGAAGATAGATAATTAACATTAGTTTGTCAACATTAACATGCACCTAAAAATATTACAACATTACTATTTATACATGATTTTCTTCTATATGTTTAAGATGACGTCGAATTTATTTATTTATATTAAAGTAAGTAGGCATATGTATAAGTACCTACTTACAGTCATGTTGGTATTTTCCTACTGCTTTATAACAAAATAATATTTATTTTCCCCCCTATAATTTATTGCTTTTACGTTCTATGTCATTGATTATCCATTATAAAAATTAGATTTATTATTATTAATTATATTTATACTATGCTTACATTTTATCGTTTAAATATTCATCGACGGTATAATAACTTTTTTCAATTAGAAAGTTCTTTACTTGTTTAATGAAAATTAAATTATTGGATTCATTCTTCATTGCTTCTGGAAGCTTGTTATATATATTGATAGACATAACAAGTGTACCGGAAGCGTGCAGTTTGAGCCGGGATGTAGGCAAGACCAATCGGTTTCCGTGGCGAACTGAACGGTTTACGTGTCTGGGGAGATTTTCTCGCTTTGTATATAGGTTTGGGTAATTACGTACAAATTTACAAATTTCTAAAATATATATACCAGTCAGCGTTAGGATTTTATGTTTTTTAAAATAAGGTTTACAACTGTCTCTCTGGTCGATGTTCACTAGTATTCTTATCAGTTTCTTTTGGAGTGTAAAAAGGGTAGGCGCAGCGGTGCTATTCCCCCATAGAATAACACCGTAACTTAGCCATGCATGCGCATAAGAATAATAGGTTACCAGGGCAGTTTTTAAATCAGTAGATTTCTTGATTTCGCGCAGCGCGTACGCAAACGACGAAAGTTTTGATTTAATTTTCTTAATGTGTGATTTCCAATTAACACATTTAAATTACGTGTTTCTTAAATAATAATACTTATGCTGTTTTCCACATTGTGGCTCCTTTTACCGTTCTTGTAAATTACGTGTTTCTTAAATAATAATACTTATGCTGTTTTCCACATTGTGGCTCCTTTTACCGTTCTTGTAAATTACGTGTTTCTTAAATAATAATACTTATGCTGTTTTCCACATTGTGGCTCCTTTTACCGTTCTTGTAAATTACATGTTTCTTAAATAATAATACTTGTGCTGTTTTCCACATTGTGGCTCCTTTTACCGTTCTTGTAAATGCGAAAATTCCATTTAATTATGATATCTGAGCAAGATTATAATCCAAACATAAGGCATAAGATTTTGGAAAGAGTTAGAAAGAGTCGAAAAGACTTAACTACGATTAGAGGCTAAATTTAAACTTTTTTTTATTATAGAATGAACCACTATTCTTGGATATAACATCTCTAGAACATTTTATTGAAGCCGCAGAGTAAATCGGTGGACGTACTTTGAAGTCTATAGTATTATGTGCCTACTCTATTCGATTGCTCGCTTTATTGTTCATTTTATCGAGTAGGTTTTTGGCACACATCGTTAGTTGATTTCGTTAAAGCTGGGAAAAGGGATGCCAAGACGGAGTTTTTATTTGATTGAGCCAAAGAGAAACTTTGGTAAGTATAATTATTTTAGATTTTTCCTCATAGTAAGTCTTCATTTATTATTGTAGTTTTTTGTTATTATTATGAAAACCCAACGATTTCCTCAGGTTTTTTTTATAACGCCCAACGATCACATACATAGAACCTGGACCCTAACTAGGATTCCCTGTATCTAGGGACCCAGGAACTACGAGGACCATGGTCCCACAACACCCAGGCATAGAACAAGTATTTGTGCTTTTATTTCTGTGCATAAATACTTGTCTTGTCGAACCCGCCACTCCAGGTTATGAGCTGACCTACTCAACCACCACACCACGGAGCTGTCGAGTTTGCCGTAGGCATGTCATTACCTCCGGCAAACTCGACAGCCTCAAATTGATCCTTATTAGCGACACTATCGAATGGTTTTATCATATACGCTGTTTATTTTTTGTTCAAAATCAATGACACTATTGATTTTTGAAAAATCGAATGATGCCCTTTTAAATTTTATCAATATAGAGCCCAAGACTCCTTTGAGCACCTATTTTTCGCTATTCCTTATAGTTTTAGGATATTCCGTTTAGGATTTGGACTACAGCGTCCCTTGTAAAATTTAACCTGTATCTTAATAAAAAATAATATTAGTTGTAACTACTATAATTGTTGGCCATGCCACTTTATCCAAGAGTATCTGTGTATACAGGAAGGACTAAATTTATATTTTTATTATTATGTACCACATCAACCCTCGTCAGAAGTTACAAAGGATAACTTTAAGTATAAGTACCTTAACTTTTCGTGGTATAACTTTAGGTTTCACTTCAAATACAATATGAATTACACGAACTCGTGTGCAAATGTGCCAGCTACGTAATTTCCACGCTAATACCGCACCAATAACAAAGTAATTATAATCAGTGTCTATACAAAGTTACCCGGAACAAGGAAATAACATACGCTTCGTTTTGATTTTCTTCGCCGGCACATTCATTCACCCTTTTCTCCTTGTTTTTCCTTTTCGCTTCCCTCTTCTCATCAAAAGGGTTAAGACGTACCTAAAACTAATTACCCCGTGCTAAGCTGGGGTGGGTCAGCTAGTTATGTAATATGTCTTAAACATCATCATCATCATCATCATCAACAGCTTGAAGACGTCTGCTACCTACTTCTTTTTCTTCTCGTTTAGGCAAATGATCATGGTCAGCTCTGAAGTCAGAATTTTTAGGCCGCTGAAAAGCTTTTGACATGGCTCAAAGACTATTGTCTTACGACAGCAGCCAGGGGCGATGGCTTAACGTGCTTCTGGCCACAGACCTCCCTTACAGAGCACAACCTCTGGAATACCAGTGTTTGAGACCACAAAAAATGCATGCGTGTTCGATATCGAGTCGCTGAGAGGCGGCTGCTCGCCTCTTGTATCTATCGGCCACCGCAAGTTTCGCTGGTCCACCAAGTGGCTTACCTATGCTGCGTCATCCATCAATAAACTATTTAAATATTGAAAAAATCGTCGTAATTTGTTTCTACAGAGGCATTTCACGGACTTACCTGCAGTGTCCCAAATCCCTGCACCAATTATTCGTTTTGATTGATTTGGATAATAACTGGTTGATGTTGATTTCAGCAGAGGAAACAATCCGTATGCGAAATAAATAAACATTTATAAATAAATATTCAATGATCTAACAACGTTAATGATAGTTAACTATTACGCTGCTATACTTAGGTACTTTATCTAAACATATTGCAAACATAAACAAAATTGGAAACAATCTATATATAATACATTGTAATCACCGCGATTTACATAATATCTGATAATTACATAAATCTACAAAGTCTAGACTGTGTTGATAATACGTGTCTACTGTCTACACCACAGTCACCGAATTATTACATGATGAAATATGGTACACAGAACCAACCACCGATGAGGAAAAACCCTCAGAATACGGTGACAATTTAATTTTACGAGATAAAATTATTTTATTCTTTGATCAGTATTGGAATTTATTGCAAAAGAATTGTCACCGTAACAATCGGGTTCTTTGATGTTTATGACACTCACAATTGCTCATAGTGTTCGAAAGTGTCACAGTCAGTGATGGATGAGCACATCGTCACCAGCTGGGCTACCACAAGCTAATACTAAACCATCATGTTTCATGGCATTATTATTTCAATATTACAACAATATTGTTCGTATACTTACCATGTCAGTTCTACGAGCGATGTGGCCTGCCCATTGCCATTTCAACTTGCTAATCCTAAGAGCTACATCGGTCACTTTAGGTCTCCTGACAACCAATGGTGAAGAAAGGTTCTCGAGTGGCAACCACGAACTGGAAGACGCAGCGTAGGCTGGCCCCCCACTAGGTGGACCGACGACCTGGTGAAAGCCGCGGGAGCCGATGGATGCAGGAGGCGAGCAGCCGCTCTAAGTGGCGCTCCCTGGGGGAGGCCTATGTTCAGCAGTGGACGTCTTCAGGCTGTTAATGATGATGATGATGATGACTTACCATGAAATTATAAAGTATTCCTGCGTGTGAACAAGACGTATACATTTTTATATGACGTTATCACTGTCGCACGTCAGTGTCAACATGATGTAAAGGTATGACGTGCCAGTTGTATTTGAGTGAACGATTTAACGTGATGTCATCAAAACTGCTTTGACTCTGCAACATTAAAGTATTCTTACCTTTATGTCATTTGTCAATGTATGATTGAAATAATATTGAAGTAATAATGCATTAAGACCTTGTGGTGACCCCCCCTGAAATCTATTTTTGTGATATTTATTAATGTAAACTGACAGTCGGATAAGTGTTTTAGCTTTATTTAAATTGATAAATTGCGTCTTTTATACATCTATCAACATTTCGATTTGATTTTAGAAGAGTATGATGACATGGTTACATTGTAAGATACCGTTTTCTTTCAAAAGGGAAAGGTACTACCTAAGATGAATAGTTAAAGTGATAAAATAGGTAAGTAATTCGTTACCTTTAGTCTAAAACTAAAGGAAACCGGCAGTAACTTTTTGCCATTCATCCAATCGGAAACTTAGCCTAACTTTGTAAATTGAGTCTGATTTTCCTTTCAAGAAATAAAGGGCTTACCTAATATCATTTGACAGACTCAGCTGCAAAGGCAATAATGGATCGCGCATTGGATAATCATACCATAAAATAGCTCGCATCATTATCAAGCATGTGA
Organism: Ennomos erosarius; assembly: GCA_963580505.1. NCBI lineage: Eukaryota > Metazoa > Arthropoda > Insecta > Lepidoptera > Geometridae > Ennomos > Ennomos erosarius. Next base: position 784,045 of record OY756983.1, on the reverse strand, counting down.
CTAATGATACAACTTCTTCTCATACGAAAATTAGTGGTGTATTTCAACCGCTAATCTTATGAGAGGGAACGGGACACCAGATTTGTCTTTTGTTCCATCTTGCTCTGTTCTTTGTGATTTCGTATAACTTTGTCCCGTTTCGTTACTTCGCCCCCTGCCCGCGTATGTGAGTCGTTTTTGTAGGAGAAATTATGTTCACGAGTTATCAACGGGCTTTATAATCTTTGTTATGAAGGAATTGACAGCCTCCATGGTGTAGTGGTTGAGCAGGTCGGCTCATAAGGAGGTGATGGGTTCGATTCCCGCGACAGGACAAGTATTTGTGCCCGAAAAAAAGCGCAAATACTTGTTCTGTGTCTGGGTGTTGTGGGACCATGGTCCTTGTAGTTCCTGGGTCCCTAGATACAGGGAATCCTAGTTAGGGTCCAGGATCTATGTATGCAATCGTTGGGCGTTTTAACAAAAAAAAAAGGTCAAGTGGCCGTGTGGTCTGAAGGTAGGGCCACTCTCTCTTCCTTTGGGTGCTGTAAGACCCGGCTAAAGAAATATCCAGGGAATGGGGACAGCATTCTCCTTCGTACATTTAAATCTTGTGCGATCACCAAGCCTCCTGCCAAATCCCCAAAAGATTTTGGGAAACCCCTTCTATGCTAATGATAATTTCACTAGGTGGGTTTTCTGCGCAAAGTTCGTCTAGGTAGGTACCACCGCTTTGCCAGTTATTCTGCCGCCAAGCAGTAGTGTGCAAGCACTACTGTGTTCCAGTTTGAAGGGCATTGTAGCTAGTGAAATTACTGGGCAAATGAGACTTTATGACCTGATTACACAAATCTGATTACTAGACTGTGTGATGTCTCAGGATGACGTGTGAAGTGCAGTTACACGCGAAACTTTATTATTTTAAAGTTCCGAGTGACACTGCAGCTGTTATGGGCGGCCGTGTTGCTTAACATCAGGTGAACGACTACCTCGTCACGTCATTCATTCTCATAAAAAAATATGATAAACGTCGATAGTGGAGTTTTATGGGGGATCCCTGAGTTCATGCAGTGGATGTCTTCTACTGACTGAGGATGAATGATCAAGAGCAAATATGTCTCCTAAGATTCGCGATCTCTCTAAGGTAATACTTAATTATAATTATCGTACATATTGTGAAATGAAATGCGGTATATTATCTTGATCGTTGCAGAGTTCTTGGTCACCACTTAAGAACCTTTCTCTTTGTTTTTAATTGTGCATGAAAAGTAGCCTGTTTATTATAATTTCAATTTGCTAAACAAGGTTTGGAGTCTTCAGTTGGCGAATTCTATTCTATTCTAATTCTGAATTTCTAAACTTAGGCCTTCGTTCTCTATATCCGAGAAAAGTTCCGAGTTGGCTGGCCAGTGAGTAATACTGATCGGGACATAAAGGCGTCGAGTAGTTCTTCCCAGTTTCACAAACGAAAACAGAGTTTCGATCAGCTACTCAGTGGGTAAAAATTTAGGGTGATCTGTAGCAACGTCAACTGTTCATTTCGTTCTTTCAATAGTCACCCTGACTGCTGTCAGTGACGCTGGTTCGTTTTTTATTTTTTTTTACATGTTTATGTGCCAGCTATATGCTGCGGTGCGGTAGATGCCCTTCAAAGAGTATTTGTTCCCTACATAAAAACAGTAAGTAGGTAAGGATTTACATTTACAAATATGGGTATCAACTAATTAAATTAATGTAATGAGGAATGTAATACGAATTTAGATTACATTGTTTAGTTCAACGTGAAATGTAATAAGTAATACCTATAGGTACCTGAAATATGGTTTTATCTTGACGCAATAATAATAATTAAAACAACACAAAACAAAAATATCATAATATTATATAAGTATTTAACATAAAAACTTTTTAGTAGTCATCATCATCATAATCATCAGCCTGAAGACGTCCGCTGCTGAACATAGGCCTCCTCCAAAGAGCACCACTTTGAGCGGCTGCTAGCCTCCAGTATCCATCGGCTTTCCACGGTTCTGAGTGGACTGTTTTACTAATTAAATACAATGATTTCTATATTCATAACTATCTGATCTCGAAATAGAAACAGGAATAGTCGATGTTTTTATAGCAGTAGCGTAATCAACAGGGTCGGTAGTTTTCAGTTCCGTAGATCTCAGTATTTGTGGCATGCAAACTATAATAATAAATTACAAACACGCGAGGTTGCAACAAGTTTTGCTATAGCCGTCGATTAACCGTACTAATCGGCAGCTAGATAAGATAATTTTTTTTATTGCCAAAAGCTGTGTCCTGTAATTAGCAGCCTGGTTTACGGGTCGGCTAGCGCTACTCGGACATTCTGAAATTCGTTACTGCAGTTACAAGTGACATTACGTGGTGGCTAGCCAACTCGGAACTTTACTCGAATATAGAGAACGAAGCGCTTACTCTGATATCGTATTTGAAACCCCATCTTTTACTTGGCACATATTCAATTAACAGAACATTGGCAACACTTCAACATAATCATTCACATCTGTTTTTTATTGTTTAAACTCAACAACAGATTTTTCAAACATTTTGAGATCAAGATTCAAGATCAAGGCGATTTGTGTAAATAAACAAATGAACAGAAATCTGCAAAAGTATAATCATTTTATTCAGTAACACTATGTTTTTATTACTTAGTCTTAGTTGGTCAAAACTATTATAAACAATTATGGCAAACTTTTTCGTTTTTAATTTTGGTATATTTTATTAGTATTTATCATACAAAATAAGAAAACAGAGAAAAGAGAATGGGAGGAGCATTGCCCTCGGTCTTAAATATAATCTACAGCAATCACCAAGACACTTTTTGCTTAACACTGTTAAGGGGTTAACAACAACTGTACATTTTGCGTGTCGTGTTCATTTTGCGTTTTGTACATTTTGCTCCGAAGCGATTTATTCACATAAATAAAAACACCTGCCAAGCGAGGTGATTACGGAAAACCAGGGCAAATCAAGAGGCAAGCAGCCACTCAAAGTAGCCCTCTCTGAGAAGCTTTTGTCCACCTGTGAACGTCTTCTAGCTAATGATGATATTGGCCGCGGGGAGCCGATGGATGCAGGAGGCGAGCAGCCACTCTAAGTGGCGCTCCCTGAGGGAGGCCTATGTTCAGCAGTGGACGTCTTCAGGCTGTTAATGATGATGATGATGGAATTATTAGCAGAAAAAGTAATTCTTTCACATTTTAATGAATTAAGATAATTTCATGGGATTTCCGTGCCTAAATATAAAGCTAGTCCCAACAGCAGCTTTATTCAATTTCTGTTATTAGAAATAAGAAAAACAGCTGCAGGGGATCAATCAACGTATTTTTCTGTTCAATAAGTATCAAGGTATTGTGAATTCTGATTGGGTCATGTAACATTAAAAAAAAATTATTTAAAAACATTAATTTTGACTACGTTTGCTATTATTTTTGGAGTTATGATTTATATAGGCTGTTTGTTTCATCAAAATCCGTTTTGAATTCCAAAAAAGAAAATTTAATTACTTGCACATCATACCTCCTGGACGCTTGCTGGACGAGCAACTGGTGAGTTAAATAACAAAAATATTATGTTTGTTAAAGAGAATGGAAATAAGCAAGAATGCAATCTAAATAGTAAATACACGTTACTGGAGGAGGCGGAGGTGAGAAAACGCCTATCTTCAATTCTTTTGTGCGGTACAATTTAAGATTACTCCAACTGTTTTTTCAGTGATTCAATAATTTATCATTAGCCATTTGTATGTCAGTCTGTATGTCCAAACATCAGGTGGACTGTTTCTTTCGGCTATCGATCCGTGATTTACGAGTTGCTTTAACACTACTCCATTTGCTTTAGTGGTTTTTGTTTCCACGTGTTTTACGATGGGAGAATAAATCTATCTTGTATGTTATCTACATTGTTTTTTCATATATAATAATGGTGGTAAAATCTAGGATAACCCCAGTGTGATATAATACCATTAGTGTATTTTCATAACTCATTACGATAAACAGGAATTTAAAAGAAGAATCACTCATAATGTATGGATGGCATAAATAAAAGAATAACTCAGAAAGGGGAAAAAACCAAACAGCGAACGGACCGTCCGGTTGGGTTTTCACTTTTTAAATTATTATTGTTCATATAGTCTGCATCTCAAATTGCCAATCAGCAAAAGATTTGTGGGCACAACGCAGGAATGGAAACTCAATCCTTTGAACTTCATTTGAACGTCTATAGAAGTATCTAACAAGAAACTTTACAGTGATAAGTAGGGCTCTCATGTATATTTCAGCTTGATAGTTCTTCCAGATAAGGAAAGCATTCCTTCTGTCCTTGTCAGCCTTATCTACACAGAACCAGGGGTGACAATTAGTCAAGTTTTTCACTGCCCCAGAGACCACGGCACGACCATTTCATGTCTAATTTATATTCGGCCTTGTGCTGCGGTCTGGCATCATAATCTTTCATTTCCGTCCTACAGAACTGTTTGATTGAACTTTGTTTGAAGTTAACTCTGATATAGGTTGAGCTGAACTATTTTCTGTATTTGCTGTCAATTTTCACCTTTGAGAAGAAAGCAATGACGAAGGGTCATTAAGCTGCAGGAATCAATATAAATTGAGAGTTTCATAAATACCTACACTACACTTTGACAAGATCTTCTTCGGCCTGAGAAGCCAATTAGGCTTGAATTTTCGTTTAGGTATCCAACCAATTAAATCTTACTTGTGTTTCTAAAGACGTGTTATGGGCTGCAAAAGGTCGTAACTGGCCACTTAAATTTTAGCAAAAAGCTATTTATATTTTTGGTGATGTAGGTATGATTACCTACGGCTAATTTATTTAGAAATGAATGTTGTAAATGGCTCGTTCTCATTTTTACGATTCTCATCGTCAGTTTCATGTACAATTTTATATTGTGCTTATTTCAAATATTTTTGTACAGTAAATTATAGCGCTTTATAAGACGAGTAAATTAATATATAAGTTAATCAAATAGAAAGTCTTGTTTGGGTGATAAATGGTTTTGAAGTTTTAGAGGCCACGAAAGCGACGCATCGGATCACGAAAATGACTCAGTAACTTTACAGCTATCATTTTCTCACGTTTTGCTACTGTTTATAAGACTAAATGTTCATAAAATAACAACGTAATCTTGTTTTCATAATTAAACTGGCAAACAAATGGTATTAATAACCAAAACTATGTATATTATTATTATCAGTTCGGTCCTGAGTTTGTGCATCCTACGAAATACGAATACTAATCCACTTAACTACATATTATAGGTAATAAGCCTCTGCTGACAAAAAACAGATAGTTATCGTATTAATAGCTTTATTAATTAAGAAGCATCATGAGTATTTAAAAAGTGTATTTATTTATGAGTTGCGTTATTTTTTCAATAGAACAACAACCTTCACTACAATAGAAATAATCTATACTTATATTATAACGATTTATATATAAAAACAAATCTCACTACAAAAGACAATATCTGGCACATCTTTAGGTACTCTTTTGGATTAGAAACTCCTGATTTCGTGATTTTTCCATAAACTTTTAAATATGAGCTTTACGTGTTCGGAGTCGGGCCTACGAGCAAAATAATTAAAGTATGATTGAAATGTTGGCGGGGGGACCAAAATGTACCTAGTAGGTACCTACCTCCCTACCTAGTACCTATATACGTACTTACGTCAAGAATAGGTAGTGTTGTGATATGACGTGACGTTATTAATAATTTCAGAACCTTTTGGTGATAGTTCCTAATACCTACATACTTTAGGTACATAATATCCGACGGTAAACGTGTGTGGAGAAAAGTGTTCATAGAATGTGAACTTGGGCTATAGGTACCTTTTACCTAGCTACCTACCGGAATCTTCGCAATAGGCTGCTTCTCCCGGAAACCAGAAAAATGGTATGTAACCATAATCTTTTAATCTACTACCTACCAAACGTAGGTACTGTTACTAGCTCTTCCCCTTTATGCACCTATTATTAAACATAATACAATGCTAGTTTCGAAGGAAGGTTCTCCCAACTTGAGAGTTACTAGGCTATCACGGTCCAGATCACCCCTTTTCGCGATAACATGACATACCTACCAATTCGAACTCATCCATTTTTAGGCTATGATTATTAATCACAATGAATGATGAGTGAGTTCGAAATGACCCATCTTTTCTCGATAAAAACACGTTTACATAATTATTCAAAACACTATCTTACATCTGTCATACTACAATAACTAGAATTGTTTCAATGAACTCACACCATTCGCTACATTTCTAAATAAAAGAATGCATAAAATCAGTTTCATAGACCAAAATCAGTTTCATGACTAAAGTGCCACGAAGTTTATGACACGAAACTGAACGAAATTATCCCTTTTATGTAAAATTGCTGCAAAGTTAAGTGTATCGATTTAAATCAAATACTACATAAATATCTCGCACATTTTAGGGTTTCGATGAGCTAACTTTGATTTCAATTGCTGAAATACAATGCCCAAAAAATGTAGTGCACGTGTGATCGGTAAACCTGTGAACAAATACAAGCTTACCGATATTATTTTTTTCCGGCACGTTGAGCCACAAGTCTTACGTCTGCGATGTCAGTACACGACTGACGTTTGACCGGACCTCACTCAGTGTTTGATTGCTGATGTTTTGTTTAACAGGCAGCCGTTATATCACGCGAATTTAAAGAACCCATATCCGCGTGACCGACGCGTATGTTGTTTGAAATTAAAAATAATGATGAAAAGATATATTTTAGACTATTTAGTGTAAAGTTTATTTAATTACGATAATTTTAGTATATGTTACATACAAATACAGTGAAATTTGGTGAAGTGGTAAGCAAATGTTTTACTGCATCGGAGAGTGTGACACGATGAGAACACGAAAAATTACCCCGTTTTTGACCATTTCGTGTTAATTTAAGGTATTATTTTTGCTTTTATTATGACAAGCTTTATTTCTGTTGTAGCCTAATAGATGTTTCATCATTTAATTCACAAATTTTGTTTGTATCTTAAGCCGTTTAGGAAATAACCTCGTGACCATCAAATTTGAGCATCGACGAGAACTACCCAAATATGAAATGTTCTAATCAGAAACAGTGATTATAGGATAAAAATATAATTTAAGTTAAATTGTTTTGATAAGTTAAACTGTTCCAAACACGGAAAGAAAACAATCAAAGTTTCTGCCTAAAAATACGGTGCGGATTATAGCGCATATTTTTTGTCGATTAGCTCTTAGCTATGAAAAAGTAGGAATTCTCAAACGCTACAAGAAGTTGACGTGCAAGTGTCCAGTTTATAGTACCTCTGTTATTTCCTTCTAGGAAATTATTGTAGGCGTTGCAAAATTACAAAAACAGTAATTTCAGCAGGTTCAGGGTATTAGGGACGGAAGCTCAACACAGTAACTTATTCTTTATATTTATTTTTAAAATGAAAGCAACCACCTGTCGCTGCGTCCTTGTTGTCCACGCGACAGACCGGCAGGCTTGTTTTATTATAAAATACCACACATAAGCCAGCCACCCCGAGAATTTTTAATTTCATCTTGAAATATTTTACATTTTGTCGACGTCTTTTAAACCCTTTATTTTTATTTATAAAGTGGTTAAAATATGCGCAATATTGGACGCGCTTATAGATGATTATTTCTAGAATTTTAATACTTATTTATAATTAAGAACCCTGGAATTGTTAGATTGAGTTACTATACGGTGTCGCGCAAGTTTACCCAATATCTACCAATTTCTCCGCGGAGCTCTCAATTTACCGCGGTAAATGTGAATTTAATGCCCAGGCAAGTTATCAAAAAAATGATCAATTTGGTGCCGCCGTTGTGTTGTAGCGTAAAGGCCATAACAAGATATAGAAATTAAAGGACATTTACAGAATCAGGTCCAAATACCGGAAAAAGTGAGTCGAGTGCCTACATTACGTTCCTTAATTAATTTCTCATTACACGCCAAATATTTTCGCAATCAACTCCAGGGTTTTTTGATTAATTTTTAATATTGAATTTAGTATTATAGGACCTTATCAAAACCCGTAGAATGGTAATGTCCTCTTCATGCTATTGTCTGTTGTTACATTAAATAAGGCCAACAAATTGACACCTTCAATTGGATCGTTGACTAACATTAGGTGAATCGCAGTCAACGTTGGCCTAACCGCGAACATGAAAAACATGTTTGAACAATGCTAATTTTCATACTGACACCTTTATTTCATTACAGACCAACAGCATTAGATCGTTCAAACAACTTATTATTGTTTTTCATTGTTCCAGTGTTACCAACATATTCCTGGTTAACCTGTCTGCAGCTGACATCCTGGTGACGGGTGTCTGCATGCCCATCCAGCTCAGCAAGGCAATCACCCTAGTTTGGTTCTATGGGGACACGGTCTGCAAGATTGTCAACTACATACAAGGTGATTAAAAATATATATTTTATTGATCGATATGATTTAGACTGAATTGTATTTTATCGAGCTATGGACAGAGCCATGCTCGGTGTTTCCCTGATAAGGTCTGCAATGAGGAGATCCGAAGGTAGACTAAAGAGACCTATATAGCTCTTAGAATTAGCAAGTTGAAATCCCAATTGGCAGGCCACATCGTTTGTAGAACTGTCAACCGATGGGTATTATAAGAAAGGTTCCCGACTGGCGACCACAAACCGAAAGAAGCAACGTAGGCAGGCCCCCCCACTAGGTGAACCGACGACCTGATGAAAACCGCAGGGAGCCGAGGGATGCAGAAGGCAAGCGAGCACCTGCTCGTTGTGGCGCTCATTGGACATCTCACTGCTAAATAAAAATATCAGGCTCTTAATGATAATTTAATATTTAATAGATAAATTTTTTCCAATGTGGAAAAAATACCTGTCACGAACTGGGTGACACAGCGTAGGCCTCCACTAGGTGCAACGATGTCCTGGTCAAAACTTTGTAGAGCCGTTGGATTGAAAGAGCTTACGTAGCCGTTTTAAGATGCGTTCTATGGGAGAAGCCTATTGCTTGTGGGGTCTTTCAATTGGTGACGATAATACTTGATAGTTAAAAGATATGACCTATCTGTTCCTATCCAACTACGCCTCTGTTTGAACCTGGCATTGTCTGATCCCCAAACTTTTCCCATCAATTAGTTTAATGATACAAGTTTGACGTTAATTACAAACTAATGGGGGGATTGGCCTGATTTACGTCAATACAATATAAGAAAGTCAATAGCTTAGGATGTGCCCTCATTCTTTGTGCCCTCAAAATCTTACCACCTATAGAATGGTGGCAGTATTACCGTATTACGTTGAATCGACGTGCTTTTGTGTAAAATAAAAGTAAGCATTCTGGTCATTAGCTAGGTGATCATTTAACTTTGATTTGCGAGAACAAGAGAAATTCCATTCCTTTGAAAACTTCCATGGTACATAAATTGCATATTGAAACTGTCAAAACCATACATAATTTGTGTTCCTATGGGATGCAATCAAGTTAAATGATCACCTAGCTGATGCCTCCACTTATATTATGAGTACTTTCACCAACCGTTCCCCAAAGTCCCGGTAGGTATATAAGTTTCGTGGAATGGTATAACAATCAGATTCTCTGTACAATAGAACGCCTCAAACATAATAAACTGTCTGCATTATATTTACTTACAAAAGGTTATCTAGTAATGTTTATTTGTACGGAACCCAAAAGTAATTTTCAGGTTGTATGTCTGTTTGTTACAGTGTAAAAGCTACAGCCCCATTCACAATGTGTTTGATGTTGAATCGATAACAATAGGACGGCCTGTATCAATATGGACTTTGAAACGGTCGTATGATGTAGTTAAACATAGTCTGAATAGGATAATAGAAGAAGAAAGAAGAAGAAGAAGAAGAAGAAAATAGGATTTTAGTGGTAATATAAGTTATGTCACTTTGAGGAAATACTACTGGAGGAAGGCCCCAAGCCCGATCTCTTAAGTTTTTTTTATTAGTGATAGGGTTACATTTGACCACGGTCTCACCCGATCGTAAGTGATGACGCGGTCGAGGGTAGAGCATGCTTGTCTAAAAGATACCGAATCACTCTAGCTTCAAGCAAGCTCGGCTCGGTGCAAGCTTGCTCTTAAGTCTCTAGGACGTACCCAAAATGCGTTCTTAGGTACCAACGTCATAGAGCCTAAGTACAAACTTAGGGCCTGTCAAACTTTAGTGCAGATAGGCATAATAGCTAACCACTGAAGGAGAAAAAACAAAGGACTTTAATTAAACTTTATTACCAAATCTAATTATTTTTTTCTTCCTTATCTTTGAAGGACACTGTAATTTTTAGAAGCTTAGATTTAATTATACCGTAGTATAATTTTATTAAATGAATATCTTACAAATTGAAATTACCGTAAAATGCTAACAATTAATGCCAATCCAAGCCAACGTGCTTCCTACACAACAGATTTTATTACTATCTGAAATATTATTTTCACAATGAAACCATTTCAATTCCTTAACATAATTATTTTTTGTTACTACCCCAGATAATATAATACACACAGTTACTTAATTAATAAAGTCTAAAAAATCTAAATTGGTGCTAATAAATTCTACAACAAAAACGTGCCATCTTGTAAACAAAAAACAATCAAAGATTCATTCGTTTGAGAGTTAAAATGGAACAAACAAATACATAAATAAACAAGTTAAACTTATCATAAACCTTTAAAAACGTAACTGTAGTCAATGAGTTAGTTCTAAGTTTTCTTGTTTTACTTGCACTGCACCTCCCAGAGTCTGGTAGTAAAAGAAATTTTCTTTTGGAATAGAAAGTTTTATTGTAAGTTACCGCAATAAAATTGAAGTTTTTAAGCCGGTCAACTCCACCCGTAACGCACGACTGACTTTCCCAACTTCCAGCATAAAGAAACGACCTCATTTCTTTGCAAATAATGTCGAACTCATGGCGTCGGCATCATCTTCAAGGTTTATGACAGGTCGTAACTCTAACAAATGGTTGGTTATGTTCTGTTCACAGTTACTGCCCTTGTTATGTTTGAGCAATGATGCTTTGAATGGTACACACCTTTTTACTAACAGTTCTAGTTGTAGGTGTCTGCTCTCTAGCATTAAGTTCGCCTATTTACCTACATTTTGGTTGATCGTGTAATAAAAATAATTTTCTATCTATCTATCTATATATCTCGTGAATTAACACGTGCGGTCTATTGTCTATCGCTGTAAAATTATGTCCTCTTAGGGTATCAATTAATCAGTTTAGGATTCTAAGAAAAGGTCACCTGTTTTAGCGTATTACAGAAAGTCATGTTTTGATATTTTATTTGTGATTGTCGTAAAATCGAAATGCCAAAACAGTGCTCTGACACCGATGCCGTATTTTCATTTTGTTGAAAACGTTTTGTCCGTCTGTCCATCTGAATCATTTACAGCTTTCGAACATCTATATTTCAACCATGTTATTTTTATCTCAAATTATTATCTTATTGCAATGCAAGAACTGTTAACTCAAAGCACTCTAACCTTTTCATAAAATGACCTTAAAATCAAAGCTCGCCAACTTCCTTTTTAATGAACAATGAATGAATGAGTGAATGAATGAATGAATAAACAATTTAAGTACTGTTATTCTTTTTTGGTAACTGAGTAAGTTACCAAAACGGACGGTTGACGGTTTTTGCAATATGGCATTTTGCCAGCCAACTACTACAAAAACGAGTGCGGTAGTTATGGCCTACACTCTACATGTGAGAAAAGGCCCGTATCCCAACACTGGGAACTGGGATCGTTTGTACTGATGACGATAACAAGAATAAGTAAAGTCTTTGTTCCCAGGTGTAGCAGTGGCAGCCAGCGTGTTCACCATCACAGCCATGTCAGTAGACCGGTGGATCTCCATCTCCCCAGAACCTCGGCTCCGGCCCCCCGGCAGAAGGCAGGCGCTGCTGCTGCTCCTATTGCTGTGGTTCGCTGCGCTGGTCATATTCATCCCACTTCTGATGGTGGCGTCCGTTAGGACGGAGACAGTACCTGTTATATCTAAGAGTCTTAGGAATATTTCGGTATGTACGCCACCTTCTTTTTGTAAGAACCATTTGTTTATAAAAAACGCGGTTATTTATAAACTGTCGTGTTATTCCAAATGGACAATGTTTCTCACAATAAAACAGACAATTTTTTGATTATTTATAATTAGTCGGCATCACTTCGTTTTATTGTAAACTAGCTTTTGCCCGCGGCTTCGCACGCTTGTGTTATGTTATTTTTACGTTATAGTCTAATAATAGATCATGCATTTCGTACCAAACAACAAAATCCACTAAATCTTTTCGAAGCTGAGCACAGTAACCTGTATTAGCATAGGTATAGGTATAACGCAAGCATAGCCGTGAGTGGAAGCTATTTAAGCCATTACCTAAAATTAAATGTTTTGAGTCTAATATAGATTTATAACAGTAAAAGAAGTTTCAAACAAAAAACTACAATTTTATAAGTACCTCTTCATATTAGGTACAACAAAAAGAAATCATCATCACTTCACTCAGGTCTTTGACAGAAGTTTCAGTAAGTTTTGTTTAGGTAGTAGTTACCTTAGCAGGCAGGTACAGTTTAGAAAAATATGGAAGAATCACACGCGATGATCCGGTTTTGCTCAGTTTTACATAATTATTATCCGCGCGCTTTTTGTTCCATTTACATTTTTTTTTACCTTTTTAAGTTTGGTTCCATACGAATTGAGTACCTAACTACCTACACACAGCCAGTGTTAATAATAAGTTTATAAATTGCTGGAGATATGCATTTACCTGTACGACGCGTACATAATTAATTTTCTTAATACTAATTAGGAATTACTAATACTAAACCACCACTCCTTAAAGAATCGACAGTTATAATTATTATATTATGTCCACTATTTTCCACGCTGTCTCATTCCCAACATACCTACCTAGTGATGAAAGTGAGGAAGTAGGTTAAATCGTCATTACATAATTATTACTAACACCCAAAGTTACTTACCTACTATAACTATAACCTTCTTAAAGTAACCGAGTAATCAATCATTTTCTGCTCCCGTGGTTTATTTAAAAGCCCACAGATCTAAAATATTTTAACTATTAAAAACTTATTTCAACATGCAAGAAGAAGAAGAAGAACAAATCAAAAACGAACGAACGTTACGCGCCATGTTGTTAATTCGAGGATACAATTTTATTGCCATAATGAATACCTAAATATTAATGATTATATCTAAGTACCTACCCTTTTTAAACATTTCTCATCAAATATTTCGTATCATTGGCTAAATACAAATAATAGCACCTCCGGCTTACTTTAATGCCAAAATAAAAAAGGTTTAAAATGCGTAGCAATGATAAGGGTATATAACTTAAGTAGCTATAAGTACTACAGGGGGTCTAGCAAAGATACCAACCACTAACGCTAACGCCAAACGCTAACTCCGAAACTGTATTGAAATGACATTCGCTGTGGAAAAGTTAGCGATTTCCGAAATGTCATCCTAGTACATTTTGGAGTTAGCGTTAGTGGTTGGTTTCTTTGCTAGACCCCCAGGTACCTTAAAATTTCCTTGGGGTTGATCAAGAATGTAGCAGCAGCGCAAAAATAATTTTATCTACCTAATTAGAATGGTAACGTGTAGTAAGTTCATGTAAATAATACATTTTACCAGATCGCCAATAAAGAACATTACTCCCGCCAAAACCCCATAAATCGAAAACTTGAATAAAAACGTATGCTTCAATATTGGCTAAGTATGATAATCGTGTGAAGCCTTATGAATAATTCTAAAAAGTCTAAGTACCTACCCTTTTAAACAGTTTTCATAAAATACTTCCTATCATTGGCTAAATACAAATTTTGTCTAATGCCAAAATAAAAAAGGGTTTACAATGCGTAGCAAAAGCAAGGGTCTACTACTATGTTACTACTAAAGGTTAAGCTATAGGTACTATAAATACAATTTTAAATACTTATTTCGAATGGTAAAGCGTAGTAGATTTTTGAAAACTAATACATAATACCAGATCGCCAATAAAGAATTTTGCCCTCTCCAGAACCCAATAAATCGAAAACATGAATAATAATTTAGTTGTGTTTCAATATTGGCTAAATATGATATCGCGTGAAGCCTTAAAACTTATAAAAAACGTCTAAGAAGTTTTTAGTTTTCTAAACTCCTTGTTCTCTGTGTCGTGCTCATATTCAAGAAGGTTCTCATACCTATCCTCTTTTAGGCAGTATGGTCTCACGACTTTAGCCTGCCCAACAGGGCGAACAAAAAAAAAAACTATCCTCTTTTTTTAGTTTAGACCACAGATTAACGAAAAAACTTATCTATATGTAAATACATATGATTTTTTTGGGTATAGGTACTTACATAATGAACACATTGTTTTTCTCTAATCTGCATTGCATCGAGCGCAGACGAAGTTATCGCGCGTTGTATTTCGCCGCAGCCCGAAATGTGTGATACACTGCCGGTAATGCAGGTGCACCAATTGTTATTTACTGTTGTAAAACATGCAGTAAATTACTTCCTTATTGCTTAGTGCAGTGGGGATTGTTCAGAATGAAATACAAAAATATAAGAGTTCCGTACTCAAAGAGTAAAATCCTTATTACTAAACCCCCGCTGTCCGTCTGCCTGTCGGTCTGTCCACCAGGATGTACTCATGAATCTTGATAGTTAGACTGTTGAATTTTTCACAAATGATATATTTTTGTTGCAACTATAATAACCGTGGTCCGTATTCAGGGACAGATAAACAGACAAATAAAAAAAAATTGGTTTTACTTCATATTAATAAGGAATTATAAATTAAATCTATTACAATTTATTTTTGTAATCACAAATAATACTCTCACAGTTTGTAAAACAAATTTATTCGCCGACATGCAATATAACGCTACTGCTTCTTCCATTTTATTTAGCCCACGTCAGTCGTGCAGCAGGCAAACAAATTGACTGTGTGCCCAGGTTGTCCAGGTGGATAGTCAACAGAAATGTTTTTGCGCGCCAACTCAGCAGCGAAGGTTCGGGCGTATATGAAGCCGTGCCATAATAGTAACAGAGTATTTTTCTTTAATCTGTGCAACCGGATAAACCCGAGATAAAATTACCATTAGTAGCAGTGTAGCAGAGTAACATTTTTTCTTTCATCTATGGTTAGTAGCCAAAATATAACTTACCTTTTGACACTGGCTAAATACCTACACTATGTGTGGAGCCAAAATATAAGACAAAAAACTTACCTTGAGGCCTTGAAGCGGCCATCTTGTTAAAATCCCGTTCCGTTTCATAATGAAATCTTAATCATTTTCACAAAAAAAATTAACGATATATAAAATTTAATATATCCTATGTTTTGCGCCGGGTTTTTCTAAGCTTATTAGTGAAAACCGCATGAAAATCCGTTCAGTATTTTCGGACTTGTGCCGTAACAAACAAACAAACAAACAAACAGACAAAATGTCTAAAAAGTAGCTTAACGTGATCAGCGAAAAATTTCAAGCCAACCTGTGTCATTTTTTTTTTTAGATATCTTGCATTTACAGATTTTATTTATCTCTACAGTTTTATTACATGTATAGATTGCATACCAACTAGTGTGGTCAAAACTAACCTAGCACTCCTCGGTTCGCTCGTCGTTAGCCACTAGCCTACTGGTTAGCCACCAGTGACTCTAAAAAAACGATAAATTATAGCAAAAATTGGTGTATTTGTTGATGTATATGTATAAGTCTTTTATATTTGCTTTCCTTTGTTTTAATATGACAATAAAATGAGACGTGCATGCGCACAATTTTAATTCTTAATGAAAAATGAAACTTGAAGAGTTGCGCAAGAGTAATCGTTAAAAATTACATCATAATATTGCAAATATGAAATTATGTATGTGTGTGTTGGTTACTCTTTTACGCTCTAAAAGCTGAACTGATTTGGATGAAATTTGGTATGTAGGTAGATTATACCATGGATTAAAACATGGGCTTCTTTTTATCCTGCAATCAAGGATGGTCGCGTTTGGAACCCTTGTTTTAAGCAGTTGGGTTAAAATCAGTATCACCAGTCCTCATAAAATAACCCAGATAGTCTTTTATTTTACGTTCAGTAATTAAATTGCTTACGGGGTAACGCTGTAAGTACGTACTCGATTCTGTGGACTTCTTGGTAATCGATTAATTAAAATTAAACATAAACAATATTAAATTTAACAGACAATAACGTCAGGTATTGCTAATGAATTCCTGGTATTATGTAACAATAATAAAATTAATATTACCTAACTAAATCTCGCGAGCTTATGGCTTAGTATCGAAGAACAACAAACTAATATCATGAAGTTGTATTACCATAATAATAGCAGATCTCTACGGAAACTTGTTACCTAATAATTAATTATGATTTATCGACCGCATGCTAAGCGTATCAACAGATTAACTTACCAATACCCAATAAGTTTAAAATGTAAATAATTTGGATATGAGATCACTTGTCACGATAGTTCGCAGTAGCCTTCGACCAACTCAATGTTGCTGCGCACTATTGAATCGGGTTGAAGTAATCAAGTACCTAGGGATAACAATAGATGACAAACTTAATTGGAGCGCCCACATAAAAACTCTGGCACCACGAGTGAGAAAATTAATTTACGCATTTAAAACACTGAGAACAGTCGCAGACTTTGAGTTGGCCATACAAACATATAGAGGGCTGTGTGAGTGCCTCATAAGGTATTGCATATGTGCATGGGGCAGTGCAGCAAAAACTCATCTCATAACTGCGGAACGTGCCCAGCGTCCTACCTTTTAGACATCCTACAACTGACGTCTACGAAAGAGCTGGTGTTCTCAGTGTAAGAAAGATGTTTATTTATGAAAGCATCCGCAGGTATCATAAAAATACAGTGCCGACATTACCCAAAAATACGAAAAGGGTCGACCGATGTCCTGCGCCAAAAGTTAAGAGTAGGTTTGCTCAGAAACAATACAACGTTGTTACTCCCCATTTGTATGACAAAGTTAATAAAGATCATAAAATTAAAAATAAAACAAATAACGAAATTAAAAAGATTTTACTAATTTGGCTCAAACAGTTTGATTATGACGGTATAGAGAATCTTTTAAAAGGTTTTTATTTTTAACGTGGCATATTATAATTACATATAACTATGGATAACAGACACACTTTGCAAATAACGCCCGAACACACTTTCCCTCTCATTTTCACGTTTTCTAACATATATAATGTATGTGTCTCAACCTACACACCCTCTCACTCACTCACTCACTTTTACACACACACACACACACACACACAGACACACACACACACACACACACACACACACACACACACACACACACACACACACACACACACACACACACACACACACACACACACACACACACACACACACACACACCCCCCCCACACATCCCAATCTCACATATATAACAACACATATATACTACTAACATGCTACATAGGCACCTTCAATAAACCAGCATTATGTAATCTATATTTTTTCTTTTGTATGTTTTAAAGCAATCTATCTATTATTTATATGACATAATTATTAAGCCAAAGGATGGGAGAAGCCTTGGCTCCTGAAATACAGTGTTCTCACTAGTTCGGGAGTCTATGGACTCATTAACATGTGTACACCCCATTTATGTCAATAAATGAAATAAATAAGAAATAATAAATAAGTTTATAAGAAAAGCAGCGTTTATAGCGAAGCACGAATAGCCGTTCCTAACCGATCGGCAAACTTAAGCAACGATCGCTGCTGTCACTACTATATAGGTAACCGCTAAGTTTAGCAAAAACTGCTATTTACAACTGAGCTCAGAGGGCACGTTAAGCCGTCTGTACCGGCTATTGTTGCAAGATAATTGTCGTCAAGCCAAACCAGAAGCTTTTAGCGGCCTAAAAATTCTGACACCAGGTCTGACCACTTGCCCACTCTAGAAGAAGAAGCAGGAGCTAAGAAAAGCATGCCACAAATGTTAGGGACTAATACCTTAATAATTTTATGGTCTATGATTTATTCATAACCTAATCTGTTTCTCCAAACAATATCAATAAAAACGAATGGGACGTGAAAAAAAATCGTTGTAACCAAACAAAACTTAAACTTTGAAAATATTATGTATCCTAAATAGCTAATTTTGCAGAAGAAATTTAAATAAATTGAGTAAACATTTACACAATGTCTGTTATTTTAAAGGAAAGCGCTGGAAAAGTAAGGTAAAAGAACTGTCTAAGTTTCTGCCAGAATTCTGAGGAAAGTTAGTAGGAATTTTGCTAAGTACCTAACAATTTAACAAAAGCAGACTTCCTATGAAATTTTACTTCATTACAATATCTTCCTGTAAGCTCCTATTTCAGTTATTTCTAGATAACTTAAAGTGGCCTGCGGTAGCACTCGCTATCAATTTCATTGGCCTTTTATTTGAAGTGTTTTACTAATATTATTTTTCATTGGAAAACCTTAAAAAAGATCTTATAAGGTTATCGTCGTATACATATAACTTAACGAGACGCAAGGAAGACGACCAAGAGGCAAATCGACCACGTAGCTATGTCAAACATCTAAACAGCTATTCGGCCAAGTCGCATAATATCAAAGACTCGAGTGTCTACTTAGCAAGAAGACCAAGCAGCAAAATTAGAACCAAATAAAAAAAAAAGTAACGAATACATAAGACTATTTGTCTTTATTCCTCAAACGGTAGTGGTAGCTGTATACACTTGCGTGACTTATAAAAAACCTGCCTCTCAATTGCTTTGTATAACATTAGGCTACAGTGTGCTGTAGCTTAATGTTAGTACCTATACTACACTCGCTTTAAGGCCTATTCAAACCAACACTGGCGCATAAAGGTCACAGCTCATTAGAACCACCCGGCACCCACTCCGCACTGCCTCGCCTCCTGCGGCTAGTATACTTTAAATGGAATTGTATGGATATGCGCTCACTATATCAACTCCATAGCGTCACTGGATCGCCTCGGTCGTAAGGACAGCGGGTGGACCACTCGGTGACAACTCGCTGCCCGCATGCTTGCCTTGCGTTGGCTACGCATTGACAACGCGATTCACGCGAGGACGGTACTTGGCTATGCACCGCTCCCCACCCTCCCTTCATTCCCAGCGTTTCTTTCAATTACATTACGAAACACACGTGTAGTAGACCTAGTGCAACGAGGCAGTGCAGAGTGGGTGCCGGGTGGTTCTATTCAGCTGTGACCTTTATTCGCTACCGCCTGCTAAATTGGGTTTGGGATCAGAGCTAGATTCTGTGGCTAGATCCCTATATAAGAAATACCACGCGGTATTTATAGCTACCTATGATAGCGGTTAGCGAATAACGCGTCGGTATGAATAGACCTTTAACGTGCAAATTATTCAAAAATTATGTGGAACCGCGGGTTTATTCGCGTTTACCCGTATTTAAACGACTGATTTTTCAAAATAAATAACAATTATTATATCCTTGGTTGATCTTAGCAGTCTGTTTGAAAAATTTCATCCAAATCGCATTAACAGTTTTTGACGAAATCCGCACAAACAAACAAACATACAAATATACTTAATAACATATACGTAGTAAGATCTATCCATGTACAATTAGTTCTACATGCCAAAATTAATATTCAGGCGTTTCAAAAGCCCTTGTTGTTTCTAAGAAAAGTTCTCCACTTATAAAGTTGAAGTAGGACGAGTTTACAGCTTTCAGGTGAAATGAATTCCTATGATTTATTTTCATAATTATCATGAGTGGGTACAGGTACGCATTTTTTTTTGTATGTTCATCTTGTCAGGTAAGTGGTCAACCCTGGCGTCAAAATTTTTAGGGAGGCTTTTGATTTGGCTTAACGAATATTGCTTACGGCAACAACGATGACTAGCTTACTGTAGGACACGGTTTTTGTATAACTGAATGGGCCCGCTTTTGACCTTAGTCTCATGGAAAGTGACGACGCGGTCGACGATGGTACCTATATTCTTACTAAGAAGATACCTATTCACTGCCAACCTGAAGAGTGATTGTATTTTATACGTAAAAAAAATGAAAAATGTGTATTAAAAATTATTAATTCCAACTGTTATTAGAGATATGAACATTGGCAGAATTAACCCTCGACGTATCGGGCGCACAGTAAAGTTATCTTTTCATAAATATGGATTTATGCAAGTCTCCAATAGTTACTCTACGAGTTACATCACAAATCAGCTCCGCGATCTTCGTTAAAGCAATTTCACCCGTATTTTGTATGAGAGTACCCATATAATGTCGTCCTTATTTCTAGATAGAAACGAGAGACGTGCAGTTCTGCACGGAAGAGTGGCCGAGTCCGGAGAGAAGGAAACAGTTTGGGATGCTCAGCTTCACCTTAGTTTATGCAATACCTGGTGAGTTAATAAATCAAAGTGAAAAAATTCTACTAAAAAGTAAATACCTATTACAGCTTGTTTTTTTTTTTTTTTTGAGTTAGCAATATTTCTCGCTTAGTCGTACACGATATCACTTTAGACAGCATAAAAAGCATATAGTGTGTGAAGTAAGCAAGTGAGTGACAGTATATAGCATACATAAATAAAGCATTTTTATAGAGATCCTTCTCGGACGATGGGGATTGAGATGCGGTTTAAAATATCGTTCAAAATTGATTGGTTAATACATATTATATGAATAATAACAACCCCACTGAGGAGACGATCACTAGACGCAGCAAGCATTTTATGTAATAACTAGCTTCTATCCTGCTGCTTCGCCCGTGTAGACTATCTCTCAGGAACCTTTTGATTTTACCCTTTTGAGGGAGTGCACAAATTGCGGGGAGTGTATTTTTTATACATTACAAATTTCAATATGACATGGTAAATTTTTTAGAAATGTCCGTACTCACTTTATCAACATAATATTCACCCCTTTAAAACTTCGAAAAACTAAAACATTATTATTTCTTATATTTTTATACTTGTTTGCATGTGCCAAGTTACGAAACGATACGTTACGAAATGTTGATTTTTCATACAAACGTTGTTTACTACTTTCACCCACTTGAGGGTAGAATTTTCAATAATTCCAGCGGTTGGGCTACCTATGTGTTTTCTGTCACAAGGCAAAGCTTTTTATATAATAATTTTTAGCAAATATAATCACAAATAACACAATAATTTCCATTGTTTCGGCAATTTATCTTAAACCACGTAATTGAAGAAATAATTGAGCCCAATAGACGTAAATAATATGGTGAGACTCATAGAATTAGAGCAGAAACACGTGAGCGAGATGTAGAATGAGGTTCTAATTCGTTCATTATTGTGCCAATATTACTCGTTATAGACTTGTTTGATATGTGTGTGGAAGGATCGTCTGATATTACTTACTACCTATTGTATTTCTTAGATGTGGGTGATAATATAATTTCAAATTTAACTTATTGTTTACGGTTTGAAGATCTTTAATTTAGTTTGTAAAAATAGTTTGTATAGATATAAAATAATTAAGTGCTAATGATCATGGGCATAATAAATTAAAATTTATAACTTATCAATGGATTTTAAACAAACGCGTCACCCCTGGTCATTCCATATAATTATCGCAATTGCTGCTGTATTTAAAGGTTCTATAGATGTCGCATGGCTAATTGGTCAATTTCAAAATAACAGAGAAACGTTTTAATGTTCTTAAACATGTCGCAGCCACTGGGGAATGCGATCACAGCTCAGTTGGCAGAGCATCTAATCCATAGACCTAATCGAATGTTTTCGTTACTCTGTCTAATCATAATTATATGCATTGGATGGAAGGTGCGGACCCAATCCCAATGGTTGTTAAAAATCGGGAGCTAATAATTATGGTAATAATATTGTAACACTGTAAGTAAATGAAAAATATTTATATAAGTTATTTCCATCTAGCCTAGAGTCCACAAACACTATTGAAATATAATATGATTTGGCGTAATTTCCATCTAACTTTGTTTTGCTATGGCATTATCAATATTGCATTCTCGTACAAAAACTTTGAATTGTTACTTCAAATCATATAATATACCAAATAATACCAAACAATGGACTAATCCAAACAACGACCTGGTTGCCGGGTTTTAACCTCAAACCAAAATCCCTAAAATTCCTTAACAAGGGTCAAGGGGCAAAGCATTTGCCGATCGACCTGATACCGGCTCCGATCGGCCCTTATCGTCAGTAATCCTTTCATTTTCACGCCGTTTTATCCGTTCTATTGAACAGGTTAGTCCGTTTCTAATAGGATATTCAAACTGAGTGTAAAGGTACAAATGTGTAAAGAGTAAAAGCAGCGTGTTGCTAGAAAGATATTTTATACCTAACTAGCGTCTACCCCGCTGCTTCGCCCGCGTGGCCCATTTCTCAAGAACCGTTCATTTTTACCCCTTCAGGGGATAAAATTCTAAAATTCCTGAGACCAGTATATCTATTCATTTTGTATGTTCATACAATTTTCCAAATATTAGAAACACAGTAATTTTTTTTTTGAAATTTTCACACAAACTAACATTTTTTTAACCCCTTTTAATGTTGAACTTCGAAAAAATAAAAGGTACTATTATTTCTTTTAATTTATGTAGGTACTTGTTTGTATGTATCAAGTTTCAAAACGATACGTCACGAACGTAGATTCTTAATTCAAACGTTTTTTACTGTTTTCGCCCACAAGGGTTGAATTTTCAAAAATCTTTTTTTAGAACTTCATTCAACACACGGATAAATTAGTAACGAAAGGTGCACAAATGTTGGGTTTTCTCAAACGTAATGCTACAGAATTTATACCATGCACCAAAATAATATTGTATAACGCACTAGTACGTAGTCAGGTAGAATATGCGTCTACTGTCTGGAGTCCTTTCTACACTAAACACTCGCAACGCATTGAAAGTCTTCAGCGTTCCTTCACAAGACTTAGCATTTCACACTTCAACATTTTCTCACAGTGTCCATACAATCAGCGCCTAGAAAAATTCAAAATGATAACACTCCGTGACCGTCGTAAAATGATGGATATGACATTTTTACATAAAATCATCAACGGTAAAACCTTATGCAGCCATTTACTAGAACGTTTTGCCCTATCAGTCCCATTTAACTACCCACGTCACGCAATCCATAGAATCTTCCATACCCCTAACTCACGCACTAATCTTCGTCTTCAAAGTCCCACCTCACGAATATCTGCCGAATACAACGACTATAACACAAAAATAAGTGACTTAGATATCTTTAGTAACTTTCTTGCAGTATTTAAAGGTAAAATATTCATTTATTCATAAACACATAGTTCTCCGTGTAAATTGTAATTTTCTTTATTTTTCAATTTTGTATCTGATTTTTTTTTAATATGTTTTTATGTTTTGTTTCATGAGTACATGTGGCCAAAGCTATGCACGCCGTACTTGTCACATATTCAGTCCTATTTGTATTAATTTTGTATGTGTAGTTTTAAGTTAATATATGTGATGTGGCTGTGCTATTTATAAATAAATAAATAAATAAAGAACGCGGTTACGTCTTAAAAGCAAGCCATATTCCAAATTTCAAGTCTTTGCGTTCAGCGGTTTGGTCTGTGCGTTGTCTGTCAGCTTCTATAATATAATAAATATATACCAGTAGTGTAACACATTTGTTAGATATAATACAAAATCTATCTATGTACGAGTAGATATCTTGTCAGTATTTAATGTTTATTACTTCTATGGGGTTCCTCTTCACTAAATTCTACCCGATAGTGGTCTCCCAGCAAAGGCTCTAACCATCAGTGCCCTCGGGTTAGTTGAGGTACCCGCTCGTTGTTAGTTTGAAGCCTTAAGCTTACGCAATATTCTATCCTGGTATATTATTTTTATTTATTTAACCGTCACAAGTACAACTCATCTTATGTTAGGTTTGTTCAGACACAATATTGGTTCTCGATAACAATCAGTTACGTATTATGGGTATTTCCAGTGTTACAAATAGGTTCAGAAAAGTGAAATAAATTATAGAAGGAAAAAATAAATTAATGAGATACTGGAACACCTATATAGGGTAGGCTATTCAAACAACCATTTGCGCGATATAGCACGACCAAGAAAGTTTTAAGTATAAGTACTACATATATAAGTTCCTTGAGCACAATAAATTATCTTGACACATTAATTTGACTGGTGATTGTTTATTTTATTTTTATTTTCTTTCAACTGACTTCAAATTTTAATAAAGGGGCAAATAAAACTGTAACTATATTCAGTTGTATTTTTTATTTGATAAATAAATAAATAAAAGAAATAAATATGTGTGGACTTTTCACACAGTGCCATCTAGCCCCAAACTAAGCATAGCTTGTACTATGGGAACCAAATAACTGATACAATACTTATATACTTTTTTGTTTGTAAATACATACATAGAATACAATATAACACCCAGACGCAGAACAAACATCTATGTTCATCACAAAAATGATTCTCCCGGGTAGGAATCGAACCCACAGCCCTCAGTTCAGAAGGCAGGGATACTACCAACTGAGCTATCGGGCCCGTCAATATAACCCGGCCCGTCGGGTGATATAATATTATCCAGGTATTTCTCAATATAGAACTAAGGAAATTGAACTCCATTTCAACCCACAGACCTAATAGAACTTTTTCGTTATTCTAAGTCTTTGTGTTATAATCCCTTTTAAAAAAATATATTATCTTTTAACCGGTTTCAGTGTTATTTTCAATTTGGTTTTCTAATAAACCAATTCTTTACAAAGGTTATTAGAGAAACAAAATTAAAGAGAACAAGGCTTTGTGTTTGATGTTGAAACCTACACCATGTCTGGGACACAAATACATACCAATATTTTCTTATTATTTTACATATAAACGTATTATTGTGTCTTTGATAAGCATAGAGCGTTTAACCAATGGAGATGTTAACAATATAACCCGCAAGCATTATTTTCTGCCGATTTTTACGGGGGACGAGGTAAACACACATAGTACACGCGCAAACCGCACGTGAAAATGCACGCCGCTCACCATCTTAAAATACGCACACAGTTATATAATCTAGCATAGTTACGCAGTACTTACACGCACACTATGATAATGTGTATGACCAAATAGCGCCATATGACCCTCTGCCGGTCATATGGCGCTATTACGCTTTACCTTGCCACCTCCATTTATAAATGCTCTAAGGGGATAAGTATTTAAGTATCGATAAAAATGAACAAAATAACGTTGGTAAAGCCTTTGCAGATTGTTTTCAAGTTAATATTCTAATTCATATCTGTAACAGTAAAGTTGTCTATAGGTTAAACAGTTCTTTATTAATTTTTATATATTATAGGTACAACATATAACTAAAAACCTTCACAAACAGACAGCATTTAATTATTATTATTTCAATAAACATGACAATTATTTTGGTATTAAATTATTACGAATAAATTATTATGATAATGATTATTTCACAAAATTGTGGGGCTTCGAAATCATATAAGTTTTTAGGCACCGCGACTAAATTGTGTGAGAGAGAAAGTGAAAGGCTGTGACAAGACATGGTTGCGCCAGTAGTGTCTTAGTGTATCTTACTCTCACAATGACGAGGGTCACACGGGGTCTGGTGCGAGTAACCGAATAGAAATTTCCTATCTAACATCTGAACATTTTTGCATCTGATCGCATAAATATAAATTATGCATACCACGCAGTTTCGATTAATTTGAATGTCACGAAGGACCCTTTGTCTTTCGACAAACAAATTGAATCTCGAGGGATCCGCACGTAGATATATTACCATATTTTTTTCTCGGTCAGCTTCATTACCATATACCCATGTTAGCCCGTGGTCATGTCTGTGAAGTTGTCAAAGCTATACGCAAGCTTGTTTTGTAAAAAAAATAAGTAAAAAAGGCTTTAAAATCGCCGCGGTCGTGTCATAAATACTTGAATGAATATTTTTTATAATTATTTCAAACCAAACTACTAAATATAGATTAGTCCCATGACGTAATGAGCTAGTTGTTCATCTGATGTTAAGCGACACGGCTGCCCAGTTACGTGAATCTCACATGGAAAAAAAAAATAAAAATTTATAAGTTCGTATTTAATAATTTTTTTTAACATATTTTAGATTTGTTTATAATTCAATTTGTGTTTGTAACCAAAACGCTAACTATTTAATGATGTGTTTATAAATCTTAACGCTACCTACATTAGTTCTTATGTTACTTACCATGTACGTTTATTTTATTTACCATATTTACATAATTATACGTTTTACCTACTTTACCGAGTATGACTCAGCGGTAGTCCTGGCGAATGTTAGTTTAAATCGTGCATGGCCCTAGGCAATCAGTTCTCAAATGTTATGCGATATGTTCCTTACAAAAAAATCGTAATAAACCAGCCACTTCAGGAATTACTTTGAGATTTGACATTTAGGTATGTCACAAACCAACACGCACTTGGCCAGCTTTAGATTATGCCTAATAATCTACTATGAGCTATGAGAACTCCGTTTATACTGTTTCATTTCCACTTTAATTTATAAATAATAATCCATAACAATTCTTTCTTAAATGACATTTTAATACCACGATATATTAAATATATTAAACTAGTTCACAAAATAGATATTCATCGCATTATTCTCTGGAATGAAATATAAAGGCTCTTTATTTGAGTCGTAACGTAACTCCTACCTTATAAAGTACGTCGTCAAACCGAGCAATTGGATCCATAGGGGGATCCATAGGGGGATCCAATAGGGATTGCAATGGGTTGCTATAATATATTCCTTGAGAAAATACTATTATTCACGATTGTGCTTTATTTTATTGCTATTTGAGGAGATGGTTATTTTGATAAAATGGGGTGATTTTTATAAGACGGAATAAACTACTTTTTAGGTCGAAATCCCTTCGGACGGTTTGTCTACTTCCTGAATTGTCCATTTCTAAAGTTGCCATATTCCTGACTTCCACTCCTACAATATCTTTATTTTCTAAATTAATCGTCCTGCAATCCTGCTCCTGTCAGATAACAAAGTCATAGGTAGGGCACACAAATGCAGTGAAAAAAGAAAGAAAATCAGCACTTAAGTAGTGCTTTTCAGTTTACAGATTAATTTGTAAAGGAAAAATTAGAATCACGAGCGGGGATTGAACCCGCATCCATCCATCCCTCAAGCCGGGATATGCTTTACTTATGCTACCGCGACAAATAGTCTCATGTCCGAATTTTTCCTTCACCCTTACAACCCTATAGGTTGGATGGAGGGATGGATGGATGCAGGTTCAATCCCCGCTCGTGATTCTAATTTTTCCTTTACAAATTAATCTGCAGATTACGCTGAGCATGCAATACTGCTTTAATAATAATAAATATTATTTCAGTTTACTCGTGAATAATTTGTGCCAACTACTCGGTAACTCAAAAAAGCACTTACGGGATCTTTCCACCTTCATCTCAGTATTTTTGGTCTCCTGGTACTGGTACTTCATAGTTTGGAAACCACTAATAATTTCAATCGGGGAGATATATTTAGTATTTTCTTTTACTGGGTAATTTAAGGATCATCATCATCATCATTAACAGCCTGAAGACGTCCACTGCTGAACATAGGCCTCCCCCAGGGAGCGCCACTTAGAGCGGCTGCTCGCCTCCTGCATCCATCGGCTCCCCGCGGCTTTCACCAGGTCGTCGAGAGCAATGCTCGGTGTTTCCCTGCGAGATAGGATCCGAAATGAGGAGATCCGCAGGAGAACTAAAGTGACCGATGTAGCTCTTAGGATTGGCAAGTTGAAATGGCAATGGGCAAGCCACATCGCTCGTAGAACTGACAACCGATGGGGAAGAAAGGTTCTCGAGATTTAAGGATACTGAATTGATAATTTTAGTCGACTTGACTATGGTGACGGACACTAAAGAGTATCCTGTGATCACCCAGGTGATCACAGTGGAATAGACTGTCTAAACTAAAGCATGGTAAAGACACAGATTAAAGTAAAAACTATAGGATATACTGTGGGTAAAGATCCCGTATTACATATTAAAATGATTTTAACAAGTGGTATTACTTTCAGGTTCAATAACAATAATGTCGTACGCGTGTATGGGCCGCACGCTGTGCTCCGTGCGACCGCCCTTCGACATCGACGAGGGAAACGTCAGCATGCAACAGGTTAGCTTATCATGTTTTTCTAGGGGATATGAAATCCTTTAGTTTTTGAAAAATACCATACAAACATAGATATTAAATAAAAACCTCCAAAATCAGTCTTTTCGTACGTTGTCTTTGTCGTAAGCCTAATGCGGATGTTCAGACTGAATTGATATTTATGTCGTATTACTTTAATGTCGATGTTTCTTTGAACGAATTTTGTGTGTATATATTTTTGGCATACTTTAGTGATTAACGTACGGAATATATCGTTTGCGCGATCGAGGATTTTATAGAAATTATGAATTATCAGTTGAAACATCAATCACCAACACCCAGCGAAGCAAATGGTAGATGTCTGTTGTCTTTCAAATAGCATCACGCTGAATGAAACAACCCGACTTCCTCTCTTCACCGTCTGTTTAGCCAGTATCCTTGTTCCTATCTTTTTCCACCTCTCTTTTCCCTTCAGGAAGGTCAACTGGTTCTCAAATAATCACTATTAATTATTATTAACATTATCAAAAGTCTGTAGCAATAACATTCACCACATCTCATAAGACAGGAATAGCACTGTGAAAAGGAAATTTCCCAATTTTTGTTCCTTCCGCACAGTAATGCCTCCATTTTGTGTAACGGTTTGAGTGAAATGCCGTGGAAATACGTTTTATCATTTGTACCTAAGTGGCGGATAACGACGTGCGAGCGGTAGATTAAGTTTTGATTAGAGATTAACCGGAGTGGCGTAAAAGCCAGATGCTGGGTATTCGTAAGATAAAAAATAATGTTGGAGGCAGGTAACATAGGTAATGTTCTCCATAAGTAACAAAAGTATTAAATTTGTTGTTATAGCGGCAACAGAAATACATCCTCTGTGAAAATTTCAACTGTCTACTATCACAGTACGGTTCATGTGATACAGCCTGTATTAGTGACAGATGGATGGACAGACAGACAGACAGACGGACAACAGAGTCTTAGTAATAGGATTCGCTTTACCCTTCGGGTATGGAACCTTAAAAAGTAACGTAGAATTTAACCGAGGTGGCGTGGAGTCTAGTGAGCCAATAAAGTAATTCAGTTCTTAGAAATATACAGAACCTCAGGAAAAAGCCATTCACGAAATAAATTATAACCAACTAAAGAGCCTGCTCAGTTACACAACAGTATATAGGAACAGAATGAATTTGGTAGTAGGTTTTATCGTGATGAATTTTTATATAAACAGACAAACAGAACAATCTCTTATATATTTGGATCTTACCAATGGTTTTTCTCAATGTAGGTGCAGATTTTACGTTGATTTACAAATAATAGAAAATGAGCATTAGATATGCTATTCAGATAATTATAATAATAAATCTATTATTTTGGATGTTAAACGACAACGTCAATTTGTTAACTGATTTTGATGAACACTTTAAAAACCTTTCTTGTGAAAGCGCCTCTAGTTAATCAATAAATACCCTTCGTTGGTAAATTAATTGAACACCCAATATCATACTAAAATACTGCCAAGGCAATAAGCTGTTATCATTTTAATTGGCATTGAGGTTTCACTATTAATTTAATTACGTAGGTAAGCTTTAGAATTTCGAAACCTTTTTGGTTACTGACAATGGTGAAATAGGTAGTTTACTTATTCATTCAAGGATTTTATAAGCGTTTCCTTTTTAATCAAAATTAAAATTTATTTAGCATTTATCCCATGTCTTTTCCAGTGTTACCTACCTTATCCTAATAACACGCTCAAAATGTCCTAATTTTTGACACTGATGACATGAATCATTTACACTGGAATTTATAGTCAAGGTGGAGGGCTCCTCTAGAGGATAATTCAGGCGCTGTGCGGCAAATTCTAGCTTTATGCACACAGAGCAAAAAAAAAACGCTTCCCCTCGCGAAGCGTCATTTGTTTCATAGCTCTGTGTTTATGCATTTCATAAACAAAAGCAGCCCCCAATCTGGCATTATCCGAGGCTGAATGCTGATTGTCCGAATTTCGTCAACCAATCGGTCCACTTGCTTTCATTTCGTGTTATTTTATTATTTTATGAAGTGTCGTTATATTTAAAATACGAATAAGGTATATCGGTACCGTTTCTTCAACATTTACCAGTTAAAATAATATATTTAACACAAAACAGGCAGACAAAATATACAAAAATAATATTTCTTTTAATTTTTTTGTGAGTGAGTGACGGGTGACATTTTGGCGCGACCACAGATAACTTTGTTATATACTGGGTGCGACTTTTTTGATAGTTCAAAAGTCGCGTCAAAATGACACTCGACAGAATTTTCATAGACCTCCATGATTGAAAACGTAGAGTATTTAATTAAAATGCAGTTCCGTTAAGAGTTTCTCCAGTGATTGTTTATGAAAGTGAAAGAAGAATGATTACGCATTTAATCTCTAGGTAAACGTGAATTATGATAGATTTTCGGGGTTTGTTCAACCTTTGTTTATGAATACCACTGTTATATCTGGATTTTGAATCGAGATTATGACTTGAAAAACGTAGTTTTTAGGCAAGCATGCTCCATCGTTGACCGCGTCATCACTTAACATCAGGTGAGACTGGGGGCAAACGTTAGCCTATCGATGGTAAAAAGGACACCTTCCGCCTAGGTAGAGTGATGATATAAGATTGGCAGATGTTGGATAAAAATAGCCGAACATCGGGCCCAATGGCATATATTAAGACAAGCCTATGTTAAACAGTGGATCGCTATAATCAAATGATGAAGACAGTAGTAGTGATGGCAATAATTCCGATGATGATATTTATGATTATTTTGGTGATGGTAATAATGATTTTGTTGATGATGACGGTGATGATACAAAGGTTATTGGTTGCGATTCAGTTGTACAAAATGTTAAAAATATAATAGCAGCAGTTCTTTTCATTTACGTTTAATACGAAAGGAATAAAAACATTCAATAGCTGTCAATGATGTACTTGTACTGAATGATTATTGTTTTTCCAGGGTCTAAGACTGATGAAAGAGAGGAAGCGAGTGGCATGGATTTTACTGCTACTTGCCGTACTCTTCGCACTATGTTGGATGCCGTACAACATCATGCAACTGCTGTTGGACGTCAGCATCGTCAACCCTAAGGACTTGAGTGCTGTTCTACCTTACGCTTTATTTATAGGTAAGGTGATCAATGGCAGGTTAATGTTTGGATATATCGTGGGAGATGCAGTCTAGAATGATGGAGTGATTACATGACAAAGGTAGCTGGTAACTGAGAAACTTGACACAATTATTACCAATGAGGAAGAAAGGTTCTCGAGTGGTGACCACGAACTGGTAGGCCGGCCCACTAGGTGGACCGATGATCTGGTGAAAGCCGCGGGGAGCCGATGGATGCAGAAGCCGAGCAGCCACTAAAAGTGGCGCTTCCTGGGAGAGGCCTATGTTCAGCAGTGGAGGGCTTCAGACTGTTGATGATGATTATGATGATAAATTGAGAGAAATTACGAGCAGAAAGCCAAACTTAGTCGTGTGCCTTGGGATAGACATAATGAAATTGGATAAGCTTAAAACTATGATAATGTTGAGTTTGGTGGTAGGAGACCATATAAACTAAAGAAAGAGCATCGTTACTCCTAGACTAGCTGTGCTTTCAAGTGAGGCTGCAGAAGACGTGGTTTTGGTTGGCGATGGATCTATAACCTGAAAGTGTTAAGTGTAATCTTAAAATGCCTAAGTTTCAACTCGCTACTTTTTTGAGCTAAAACACGCATAAGGTCTAACTCACGCATCGCCAACTAGACAGATCTATACGAAAGTGTAAAAATCGATACGTAACAAATACATTACTTGTTGGCTGAACGTTAAGCACATATTTCATATCACTTTAGGGAGACAATACAACTACATTAGGTAACACTAAGATAAATATTATATCAGATAAGAACGCCTGGTATTAATATTAAGTCTCAATACTAATAGTCCTTGTACGCATATATTCGAACACCTGAGATTAGTTCATCAGCCTTCGATCGTATAACTTGAAGGTAAAATAGTGAATTGCAACTTATTTACAGATATGTTAATCTGTAAACAGAGGAATCTGTATTCTTAACTTAAACTTAATAAAAACCGGCCAATGTTTGTCGGACTCGCGCATGAAGGAAAAAATTACATTTGTTGTATGGGATTTCCGTTAAATATTTATTTTATTCTCGTTTTTATTATTTGTAAAGCGGCAACAGAATACATCATCAGAAATTTCAGCTGTCTAACTATCATGGTTCATGAGATACAGTCTGGTGACAGACAAACAGGCGGACAGCGGGGCCTTATAATAAATAGGGTTCGCTTTCCCCTTTTGATACGTAACCCTAAAAACTACACTATGTACAAAAACTTATAGCTACATTACCTACTACTTTTATTTACTTAATAACCAACACCTGTATACTTAATATTTGTCGTAAATGTATCTGTAATAACACAATGAATTCCCAAAATTTTTGTGTTGTATGATAATCATAATCATAATCATAATCATAATCATAATCATAATCATAATCATAATCATAATCATAATCATAATCATAATCATAATCATAATCATAATCATAATCATAATCATAATCATAATCATAATCATAATCATAATCATAATCATAATCATAATCATAATCATAATCATAATCATAATCATAATCATAATCATAATCATAATCATAATCATAATCATAATCATAATCATAATCATAATCATAATCATAATCATAATCATAATCATAATCATAATCATAATCATAATCATAATCATAATCATAATCATAATCATAATCATAATCATAATCATAATCATAATCATAATCATAATCATAATCATAATCATAATCATAATCATAATCATAATCATAATCATAATCATAATCATAATCATAATCATAATCATAATCATAATCATAATCATAATCATAATCATAATCATAATCATAATCATAATCATAATCATAATCATAATCATAATCATAATCATAATCATAATCATTTTATTGGTAAAAAAATAATTTACATGTCAGGCTTGCGAAATTAGTAATAAATTAACATTACAAAAATATTAATAAATTATAATAAATAGTATGTTAATCATTAATAATAATAAATCATACAAATTAAAAATGTCATAACAAATATAAAACTAGTCAATAATAAAAACATAAACAATATTTGAAATATTCACCAAATACATGATAAAATTATTTATGTAAATGAATAACAATTACATATACAACGTTAACATTATATTTTATATACTACAAATTCTTCAAAGCTGTAGAACGTTTGCTCGACAAGCCAGCGTTTAAGCCGTGCCTTAAAGCAGCTCATACTAGATGAAGAGGTGATCTGCTCTGGGAGCTTGTTGTACACCGTCGGGCCCATAACATGCGACGTTTTGGAAGATTTTGTAAGAGTTCGAGGTAGTGCTCCGAGTTTGTCTCTATACCGCGTGTGATAGGCGTGCCCACTGCTGTACTTTGTGTAAGAGGCCTGGTTTAGTCTTACATAGACAGCTACCTGATAAATGACCAAAGCTGGTAATGTCAGGATTCCAAGCCTCTTAAAGTGCGGCCGTGCGGAAATGTCTTGGGGGATTTTTGAAATTGCACGGACTGCGCGCTTTTGCAACCGAAAAACCCGTAGCCAATCTGCAGCCCTACCCCAAAGCTCCGCGCCATACTGTAGGAGAGAGTGCACCGTGGCAAAGTAGCACGAGCGCACTACTTCGCCAGATACAACCCTCGCTAGCCGGCTGAGCGCATAGCACGCACTGCCCAGTTTTCCGCACAGCTTATCAATGTGATTTTCCCATTTCAGGCCACGGTCAATCTCAAAGCCTAAAAAAGTCGTAGCATCTGCTTGTTCAATTTTATCGTTCCCTATATAGACTAATAGGGGTCGCGAAGGACGCCCTGATAGGCAGAAATGAACGAAGTGGGTCTTTGATAGATTGAGCGCGCTAGACCATTCGCTCGAAACCACCCAGCTAGCTGAAACGACGTGGTGTTCAATCTCTGCTCCAACAGATCCACCGTAGGTGCTGATACCACTGCAGCCACATCATCAGCATACATAAGTATTTCTGCAGAGGATACCGCTCCCGGCAGATCGTTTAACAGCAGCGAAAATAGTATGTTGGAAACAGACGATCCCTGGGCTACTCCCATCACAGAGGTCAATGGGTCAGATCTTTCTGTTCCTCCACATGCAACGACAGTTTGAGATCTGTTCCGCATTAGGTCTGTGAACAAGGCGTGAGCCGTGCCACCCACACCGTAATGCTGTAGTTTAACAGAAAGTACGGCATGGTCAGCTACGTCAAACGCCTTCGACAGATCACAACAAACGATCGCCACCTGCTGCTTATTTTCGCGGGCCTTCATGACCAAGCGAATCACTTCGCGGATCAACGATGTGGTGGATCGGCCTTCACGGTAAGCATATTGCTGCTCAGAGAGGGCATCAGTAGATGTAAGAAACCCTAAGAGACGCGTACTTAGGCCATTCTCGAATATTTTCGCTACCGCTGGTATTATTGACACAGGCCTACAATTGTCAATACTCTCACGCTTGCCTTTACCTTTGAAGAGTGGAGATACTTTGCTGGTCTTTATCGGGGAGGGATACGATCCTTCCTTTATGCATATATTAAAGCAGACCGCTAATATGGGAGCCAAAGGAATAATAGCGGTCCTGAGAAGTTTCATGGAAAGCCCGTACACATCCTTGGACGTTTTTGCTGGTATTCGCGTTGTTACGATGCGGAACACCTCATCTGCAGTAAACGGCAGCAGCCGCAGCGATCGGTCAGCCGATGGGCGCGCCGCGCTCAGCGCAGCGCTCACTCGGGCGACGTCAGCGCGGGGCGCGCCGCACGCGGCAGCCGCATTCAAGAACCGGGTGTTCATTGCGTCTACGGCTTCTTTTTTTGTCAGAAACCGAGTACCGTCTGAATTTTTCACAACTTCTGTAAAATCAACGAAGGGGTTGTTAATCTGGTGTTGTCTATGGTTGATTGGTTGTATAAG
Source organism: Ennomos erosarius (assembly GCA_963580505.1). Classification (NCBI taxonomy): domain Eukaryota; kingdom Metazoa; phylum Arthropoda; class Insecta; order Lepidoptera; family Geometridae; genus Ennomos; species Ennomos erosarius. Next base: position 748,738 of record OY756983.1, on the reverse strand, counting down.
TTGAGATTATCAACTGATAAATAAAGTTAGTTGATGCCCCGCCTGCTATCCGTAGCTCTCTCTACATATAAGGTATGGTCTGTCTGTTTTAAAAAATATAGCTTTAATAGGCATGGTGACTAAAATTTTAATTTTGCATAAATAAAAAATATTCCTATAAAGATAAACATTTGTGAAAACAAAAATAAAATATCTCAAAAAAACGGCAAGCATTTTGAAAACCGGAATAGAAAGAGATAGCTCAAACGGCCAGTGACGTCAGAGCAATGTCGTCATAGTACCTCATTACTAAGCTGTGGTAGCTTTTCATACAATCTCTTTGGCATGTGACGTCACGAGTGGATTTTTCATAGTAACTGTGGGGGAGCTCTGTTTCGCGAGAAAGGGACAGAAGATGCCTACTGTAGAAACTTTAAAAGCTTATTACTCCGTGATTTATTTACCGATTTTACATATTTTTTCAATTATTGCATTCATTTTTAATCTTTTTTATGAAAGTAATATTTACTTGTTCATTTTTAATAGTAGTCATCATGCCTATTTTAATACACATCCTAAGATATTATCCATAATTTATTTCATTGGTGAGGCAAAAAAGACCCAGATTGGAAATTATGTCGTACAAGCGAAGTGTTTGGTATCTCAAAAGACTTGCAACGACATCGTTTGCTGTCAAAGTTTGTAATAGAATGATCAAATTCAATCTAGTATAGCACTTAATGCCTTCAGTAAACGTTTGCAACTTCTCTAAACTTCACTTAACTTCCGAAGCAGCTTCCAGAGCACTACTGTCTAACGTCTCTTCGATAAGGTACATACAGTTCTGAACTGCACCGTACAGAGTTAATAAACTTTGTTTCAACTCGGTTTACAGTTTGACGTCGTGTGCAATTCCTATTTAGCGAATGTTTTAATAGAATTTGAGCAGGTATAATTTTCTCGACTGAACTACCGAAAATTTAAGTTGTTTGTGTGTCTATAGGTATTGAAAAATTATGAATAAACAAAAGTTTAAGGCTGAGTTGCACCATAATCACTGTTAAATTTACTGTGAGATTTTGACATTAGCCCGCCCGGCAAAGCGTGGACAGTGACAGTTAGGCTGACATTCAGAGACAATGCATCAAGTTTACTCCGATCGAACTCACGTGAGTTCAAACTCCGGACACGGCGAGTATACTCCGCGTTTTTAAATTCACAGTCGAGTTCCAACGTAAACTCCGCCCTCACTCCGCCGAGTAAACTCCGGCTATAGTAGACAAGTGTAGTTTGACATTAGTGACTTACACGTTGTCTTTTTTTATTTGGCAGTATTATGCTAAAAAGGGAGAAAAAATAGCAAATATTGTATGAATAACTGAAACAGGAGATCAAATTTACTGGTAATCACAGATTAGAGAAAAAAACTGGTGATAATTATATACTCTTTGAAGGAGACTTTAAAAAGCGCGCCATTTCTCTTTATTTGTTTTTTCAATTATTATGATTATTATGATTGTTGTTATTTACCTAAATAATAAAAAAACTAGTGAAATTAAAACTTACAATGGAAATGGAAATAGCAATGAAAAATAAATCGTCTCTATAGTGTTTACAGTATTTGTTCACAAAATCTGAGGGAGCTAATAGCTCCATACATATAAATTCTAGAAACTAGATAAAAATAAATGCTTCATTTTAATAATAGATAAGAAGAACTATGGAGCCAACTTGCAAACCATTGATGATTTCTTCATATGTGCATGGTAATTCCTAAAAGGTACCATATGAATTGACTTTTATTTAATAAACCTAGACCTACCATTAATTTAAGATTAATTATATATTATAGGTTAGGTACCTACTCACAAACAACTTAAAAAGGCATGGAATAATGTGAATGTGAAGACACAAGCCAGGGAAGCAAAATCTATAATACAACAAAGAAAAGAAAACACACAGGATCTGTATAAATTACTATTAGATTTTTTTTATTGTTATTTTCATTATAAATAAATCTATGAAGTAACTAATTTTATTTCGTAATTTATTCGTTTTATTCAATACTAAATACATTTCTTCACAAAAACCACATTAAAAATTGATTTTAAGTAGCATTGTTTTTAAAAACATGCGTCATAATAAATATGGCGGTGCCTGAGCACGGCTCGAGTCACCGATTTCGTGGCTCAGCCCGTCTCATGCTCAGATGAGCATATACTCGTACTCCATTATGCTAAACTCGACTGTGAATGCCAATTCGATCGAAGTACGAGTCTAGACTCCAATTTTGACATAACGGAGTTTGAGTTCGAACTCGAACTCGTCTGTGATTGTCAGCCTTAGCGTTAAAGTAAGCTGGTGCAAGTCAGCCTTAGAGATGCTGTTGGTTTTGTTATATTTAAAACAAAACAATGTGATATACGTAAAACATTTTTTAACATTTTCAAATGTAAATAAACCTCAAAATATGATTATTTCCAAAAGCTTTGATATTAAATCATAATAATTTTATTTATATGTTCAACCACGAATAACACCGCAATATTTAAACAACCTTTGTATTACCCCAGATAATATAATACCCAGGTATTACTAACACATTTAAAATTATTGGTAACGCCAAGTTATTTAACTTAAATTAACGATAAATAATTTGTATTATGGTACGTTCCTTTGTACACCACACAGGCCACATCGCTCGTAGAACTGACAACCGATGGGGAAGAAAGGTTCTCGAGTGGCGACCACGAACTGGAAGACGCAGCGTAGGCCGGCCCCCCACTAGGTGGACCGACGACCTGGTGAAAGCCGCAGGGAGCCGATGGATGCAGGAGGCGAGCAGCCGCTCTAAGTGGCGCTCCCTGGGGGAGGCCTATGTTCAGCAGTGGACGTCTTCAGGCTGTTAATGATGATGATGATGATGACGTTCCTTTGTTCCAATTTCCCACCCATTCATGCAAGTACTACCGCAGCGCCGAGTAGCCCTCTAGCGGCTACTGTAGAAAACATAGACAGTCTTCGTCGTCTTGCGAATGTTCCTTTGTACACCACACAGGCCACATCGCTCGTAGAACTGACAACCGATATGGGGAAGAAAGGTTCTTGAGTGGTCACTACGAGCCAGATGACCCAGCGTAAACAAACCCCCTACTAAGTGGACTGATGATCTGATGAAAATCGCAAGGAGCCGATAGATGTAGGAGGCGAACAGCTGCTTAAAGTGGCGCTCTCTGATGATAATGATTATGATGATGATGATAACGATGAAAGCCAAGCGGAATTTGAACATGGGTGCTTCGATTTGTAAGTCGCACGGTTCCCCGCTGTGTTGCCCTCGCTTTTTTAATATTTATTTGTTTTTGTTATTATATTTTAAGGGTCTTCTAAATAATGTTATTGGTATTTGGAATATTGAGAATTTGAGCGTAGGACCCGTGTAATAACAATTTATTATTCAATAATTATAGCGAGATTGGATTGATCCACCCACTGGAATATCTTCCTGCTATTGTAGATCACCGGAATTTCGGTGAATTGATTCTATTCAGAATAAGTAGATTCTGGCAAGATATCATATATCAATGTAATATAAGATGATTGAATAAGAAGATTCAATGTATTTTGTTGAATGTCATGCGTTTCTAAGAAAATGTTGTATAAATATATTTATTCGGAATGAAAATGTTGTTTTTATACATCCACCTTCTTTTTCCTTTGTCTAAATACCGTGAACACGCTTTTTCGATATAAATTAAACAAGCTAGTCGTTCACCTAATGTTAAGCGTCACAAACGCTCTTACTTACTAGCTTACTAACTGTTACTAGTTGCTTCGGTTTCCCTCAATACTCCGCAGTTTGCACATCATTCTGAGAGATCAGGTCATAAGGTTTTATACGCCCAATAAAGTTCTTGCACACTACTGCGTGGTGGTTAAGTAAGTGGCAAAGCGGTGGCACCTACCTTGACAAACTTTGCATAAAACTTCTACCACCTTATAGTTCTCGGCAAAACAGTAAAAATAAAATAAAAATACTTAAATATGTTTGTTTTACCAAAGTTTTTATTGACAGGTCACGCCAACTCAGCTATCAATCCCATAGTATACTGCCTGATGACGAGAAATTTCCAGCGGTCTGCGAGGAAGCTGCTGTGTGGACGAGCTGTATGCCAGCAAACATTTACGGTAACCTTCTTAGTAGTGATGGATTAATTAGCATTCGCATTCATTTTTAGCATGTGAAACTCAATTAGCATTTCGCAAATTAATTGTAGTTGCGAAATTCTGTGAAATATAAAATTTCATTTCAATTAATATGGTTCATTTTTCAAATTAATTTTTAATATAAAGTTTAATTTTATGTTTCATTTCATTTTTCATTTAATTTTTCATTTCATTTTTCATTTCCATTTCATTTCATTTTAGCAAATAGCATAGCAATAGCACTTAGCTTGCTAAGACTCGTGAATTAGCATGTTTATGAAATTTACGCAAAATTGCATTAATTGCCACCACTACTTCTTAGTATAGGAAATGAAATAAACTTTATTTCTGACACATAATAGCACATAGTACGAAGGACTATATAGAACATAACAACATAGTATTATCATGCGATACAGCGTGATGTTAGGAATAGGTCCGGCTCAGCATATAACAATTACATAGGCCAGGTAGTTTAGTTTATGAGCCTAGACCTTGATCCTACGAATCGTAGCGTAGGCGTTAGCGTATGTATGACGTAGGTATATTATTTGCATACGCGATGGTATGCGTAGGGAGAGAAAAATGCAATTAAAACTACCTATGTTTGAATTAAAAATTAAAATAGATGAAAAGGGAACCAACACACAGAAACTTTAGCGTTTTTATAACTGTTTTACCAGTACAAAATAAAAAATAAAATAGGTAACTAAACATCTTGTAAATGGTTACAGTAATAAGATATTATTGCTTTTGAAAATACTGTCCCAGATATGAGATCATTGTTGAACTTAAAACAACGGGAACAAAATAAAATCACGTATTTTAGTGCAGAGATACAACTCATTCAATATTCATTAAAAATTCCTCGCAAAAATTAACTTTATTTATAAATAACAAAAGGTTTTTATTCCAGTGGCGCTGTACACAAAAACCCGAGGGATCCTCCAGTGATTACGACCTGTACCACGAACCGCACAAAAGGTGTTATTTGCAGGTGATCTATCATAATCATGTTCATGACTCATCATTTTTATAGTGATCTAATTCTACTAGTGTTTATTGTGAAACTTTGGATAGATTTATGTTTTTATAAAATTGAATTTATTTCAAAAGGAATTCACAAAACAGAAGCAACCAATTTTTTTTTTTATCAGTAGAAATAAAGAAGCTGTGCCTTTGCACCTGCATATTTCCTGTTCTGTCGGCTACTATTACATCACTTTTTATGGCAAATATTTTTTTTTTTTAACATGCCTAACTAGTTACCAGTTTATTACTTAGCTTTGGTTTCCATCAGGAAAATATCAAACACGCGGGCCGCATGCGGTCCTCAAAACTTGTTTGTAGCCCGACGGGAGGAAAACCAATTGTACCAATTTCAAATAACTAATTTACCAATACCAGTAAAATAAGAAGACCTCAAGCAGAATTCAAAATGCATTTTCAAGACTTTAAGCTCCAAGAAGATATTTTTTTGTTGTTTACGGGTCTTCTAATTATAATTCTACGTGAGGGCGCTAAGTCCTGCACTGACGTCCCGCTTGGGGTGTATTGTGCATTTCCCCCTCTGCCAGCATCTACCCAAGCCACCCCAACTCCTTAAAATAACGGAGTGTGGCTCAAGGCTGCTGGCACAACTGCTCCAGTGGTGCTGATGTAGGGTGTTGTATTGATGCAGATGAGGCATTCAAACAATCTCTGTTGGTTGAGTAGAATGCTGTGCGTCCACTTGTGTCAACATTCCTGACACTACGGGTCTTATTTCTGTCGACATCGATTGAGTTCCTATTCGCTTTCAGATAAACCTCCACCAGGTAGACCAACGACCTGGTGAAAACCGCGGGGAGCCGATAGATGCAGGAGGCAAGCAGACGCTCAAGGTGGTGCTCTGTGGGGAAAGCCCATATTCAGCAGTGGACTACTTCAGGTTGTTGATAATGATGATGGTGATCAAAGCATGACGTAAATACCATTTGCCAAACATATGCGTAAACATAATAAAAGTAATTTTCATGAAACGCCTTATTCTTCTTCTTCTCGTGAAAGCAATTTTGGTCCATTCCTTGTGGCAGAATTTTTAGGCCGCCCGACTTGGCTTTATGACTATTGTCTTACGACAACGCCATCATACATTTTTATACGTTTTTAATACAACTTTAAATTGTCAGATGAATGCAATGCGCCACAACGGGCACCCCTGCAACACACAAACACCGCGCGGCATCGAGGTGCGACAAACAACGCAACTGAGTCACGTGACCCGCTCGTCGCGTCGCACTGCGCCCGCGCACGCTCTCTCTGTGGAAATGTTGCAGCGACACGGACATATCGACTTCAGACGTTGATGTGTATATTTGTATAAACAATGCTAAGTGTAGTGTATATAATAAATAATAAAATAAATATGTGTGGACAATTCACACAGCGCCATCTGACCCCAAACTAAGCAAAGCTTGTAACCAGAACCAGATAACTGATATAATACTTAGATACTTTTTGTTTGTAAATACATATGTAGAAAGTTTATATAAAGTTGAAAGTGTTTGTTACGGATTAAAACTATTATGTGTTTCTATTAGTAATTACTAGCCGTGATGTTGACGTTAAAAGTGTGAAGTTTATTATAGAAACCAGACATGTCATTTTAATAGAATTTTTTATCTTGTTTATCAAGCAGATTGTCTTATTATGTATCTAAATCTATATTACTACAATAACACCAACTACTACTAAATTTTAATGCGATTTAGAAGTTGCGACAAAAAACATTCAGGTATCTGCAACCACAGCCACATACACATACTTAACAGCAGTTAACATCTTTAGGCTGTTAGTTGATGTGCATTTGAAATTGCTTTCAACAAAATTATGTTATAAACTCCATGGTAATGAATGCAATTTATAATGTGTACGACATCTGTATAAAATCACCCGATTTTGTTCTACATTTTTATGATAGGTATAGTTCTGCATAGCGATTCAGGAGACCTCAGCGCTGAGGCTCAGCGCTGAGGAACCTCGATTCAACCAACTTTTATTTGAAAATAGAACAGAAAGCTCTCCCTTAGCTCATGCCTTTTGCAGAAACGATGACGCTATTTCCGTTCTATTTTAAAATAAATGTTGGTTGAATCGAGGCCTCAGCGCTGAGCCTTAGCGCTGAGGTCTCCTGAATCGCTATGCAGGTATTGGTGGTGTTAAACCTTTGTCTATTATAAATTATAACAAAATAAAATAATTTTGTATAATTATTATTTTCTATTGTAATAATTGTGATGTTTTAAAGGTATAGTATATACGATTGTAAATTAAAACTGGAATATATACGTTTTATTACTGATTTTCAATTGTTGAGCATTGAACGTTAACTCAAAGTAAATCTATCTTGTATTAGTCAAATATTAATTACATAATAGTGTAAATATTATTGTTATAATCTATACAATAAGTAAAGGCATAAAAAATTACCGACTGAAATGAGAAATTAATGTCAAATAACATAAACACTTATTCAGTTTTATTAACTAAGAAGTTTAATTACTACTATGACTATGACTTTTATTTTATATTAGTTATAATCTAAAACTTTGGATCAATAGTCAGAAGTCAATTTCTAATAATATTTTCATTATCCATAGGCCTTCGTTCTCTATATTCGAGTAAAGTTCCGAGTTGGCTAGCCACCGCGTAATGTCACTTGTAACTGCAGTAACGAATTTCAGAATGTCTGAGTAGCGCTAGCCGACCCGTAAATCAGGCTGCTACCTACAGGACACATCAGCTACCGATTAGTATGGTTAACCGACGGCTATAGCAAAACTTGTTGCAATCTCGCATTTGTTTGTAATTTATTATTATATGTAGTTTGCATGCCACAAATACTGAGATTTACGGTACTGTAAACTTCCAACCCTGTTGATTACGCTACTGCTATAAAAACATCGACTATTCTTGTTTCTATTTCGAGATCAGATAGTTATGAATATAGAAATCATTGTATTTAATTAGTAAAACAGTCCGCTCAGAACCGTGGGAAGCCGATGGATACTGGAAGCTAGCAGCCGCTCAAAGTGGTGCTCTTTGGAAGAGGCCTATGTTCAGCAGTGGACGTCTTCAGGCTGATGATTATGATGATAAACTACTAAAAAGTTTTTGTTCAATTATAATATGTTAAATACTTATATAATATTATGATATTTTTGTTTTGTTTTGTTTTAATTATTATTATTATTGCGTCAAGATAAAACCATATTTCAGGTACCTATAGGTATTACTTATTACATTTCCCGTTGAACTAAACAATGTAATCTAAATTCGTATTATATTCCTCATTACATTAATTTAATTAGTTGATTACCTTTATTGCAAAGGTAAATCCTTACCTACTTACTGTTTTTAGGTAGGGAATAAATACTCTTTGAAGGGCATCTACCGCACCGCAGCATAAATATATGTTATAGTGCATGTTTATAGCTGGCACATAAACATGTCGAAAAAAAAAATAAAAAACGAACCCAAAATGGCGTCACTGACAGCAGTCAGGGTGACTATTGAACGAACGAAATGAACAGTTGACGTTGCTACAGATCACCCTAAATTTTTACCCACTGAGTAGCTAATCGAAACTCTGTTTTCGTTCGTGAAACTGGGAAGAACTACTCAACGCCTCTACGTCCCGATCAGTGTTACTCACTGGCCAGCCAACTCGGAACTTTACTCGGATATAGAGAACAAAGGCTTAAATCTCAAGACACTGTTATTATCATCTGATTAACCAACACATAATATAATATACCACTGTATTTTAAGGCCAGTGTTTTAATAGCTTATTTTATTCTTCGACTACTTACCTATCCATTTAAATTTATCCCGAAAAGGGGCTGGCGCTAATAACTCCTTATAAACATCTTTAATCATCGGAAGCGGACCAAACGTGATCCGGGTATTTGCAATATTTTATTTAACTGTTATACAACACAATATAATAAGTAGCTTTAACATTATTTTTGTACAAAAATTATTCCTACTTAAAAATAAAGTGGTGGATAAAAGCATCTTTTACATATTTTTTTTCACCCTATTGTTATTATTACCTTCTAGGAAAGACGTTATATTACACAAACGTTAAAAATGTTACCGAATAGTAATTTTTTTTTAATTACACAATATTATTAAACTATAAGTTTAAGCCTATTTTCTTAGCGAAATATCGCTGTCAGCAATAACACCCGTTCGTAACACACACAAACGTACATCTAGTCCATATAATTTATTTAATTCCTGCTTGTATATTTCATTGGTAAAACAATAATAATTCACCTAAGAATTCATTAGCCATCTATTTTTTAAAATTACTGAAGGGTATAATTATTTAGTATCATTCATAGTTCTAGGACAAACTAATCTATCCTATCATCAGTTCATTAGCGTTCAAAACAACCCACGATCGTGTTAGTCCAGGGGCCGTACTGTGAGCTCTTAGCGTGATTCAAAACCTATATTGGATCAAATGTCAAAACATTCAAATAAAAAAAACTATCTATTATAGGCTCTGTTTTGAACCGCGCTAAGAGCTCACAGGCTCACAGTGTGACCCCAATTATGTGAATGTAGGAAAACTTTCTTACTAATTTCGGTCATGCACTAAGCGATGACCGTGAACCGTTGGCTAACTCTACCGATCGGTTATAAACGTACCTAAGCTGGGCTTTAGTAACGTTATACTGGAATTCATAGTCAAGGAGAGAATGATTCAGGCGCTGTGTGGCTAAGTCTAGTTTTATGCATTTCATAAACAAAATTAAGTAGCCCCCAATCTAACAATTCTGACATTTAAGTACTTTGAAAGTGAAAGAAGAATTATTCAACATTCAACCTCTATGTGAATGTTGAATGATTTGATACTTATCTGTCTTAAGAGTTTGCCATAATCACCAGGCGTCTTGGTGATTGCAAAAAATTTTAATGTAGGTACCGGTGAGAATGCTGCTCATTCCCTAGACATTCCTTTAGCCGGCTCTTACGCACCCACGCCATGTTACGTGATCCTAATTAATTAATTAATAAAAAAATAAGAAATGATAATTAATAATTAATTAATTAATTAATAAGTGGGTTGACTAAAAAGGTTTTAATGTAAAAATATTGCTGTGTAAATCTAAATCTTACAGAACAGTATGTAACCCCAGCACCTTTTGAAATACACAAAAATATGCTCAAATTATTACTGAGTGTTCCATTAAAAAGCTCTTGAAAATTTATTAGTTTTGTTTCCTACTAACAAAAAACACGTACCAGGCTTTCAAAAAAATTTATTTACAATCCATTTACCTGTCAACTCTTATTAGTATGCTTTCCTATCCATGATGATTAAATTATGTAGAAAAATATTCAGAGGTTTATTCAAAACCTTTCTAAATAAACACTCAACAGTGTCAGGGAGAAAAACCTTTTGAATAATAATAAGGTCTCTTATTTTAAATCCGTCTTTATGTTTTTAAAAACGTAAATACAGATTTTATCAAATAAATTAAAATCATTTCCACAATTTAGGCATTCCTCCAAGCAAATACCTTTTCTATAACAAAAGCTTGTTTTTCAAATAAGCGCTGAATCCTATTTTAACTAATTAAAACAGGATTCAGGTTCTTAAGTGCTAGAAAAGGAATCTGCCTGTCGGAATGCCTAAATTGGATTAGAAATGTTTATTTTTATTGCTGGCGGTGATAATAATTGTCTGTAGGCTGCTACACTGATAAATAAGCTTACGCATAAACGCCTCTTACCAGTTTAATGACGTTGAAGCATAAAATTTTTCATGTTAATCATCATCATAGTCATCTGACATCCACTTCTGAAAATAGACCTCCGCCATAGAGCGTCACGTTGACCTACTTGCCTTGCTCTCCATGGTTCCCAGTTCGTCATCCTACGGTGCGTCTTCTGGTTCGTGGTCGAGAACCTTTCTTCGACATTAGCTGTCGGTTATGTGAGCGATCAGCCTACCCATTGCCATTTCAACTTGCTAAGTTTGTTTGGTGACCTTAGTCCTATACGGATTTAGATGTTATACCGCCCAAGGAAATATCGTAGAACTTCATCGTTAGCCTGAAGACATCTTGTTACTGACACTGTTGAACATAGGCCTTCCTCAAAGAACGCCACTTGGAGCGGCTGCTTGCCTCTTGTATTTTGTGTATCATGAAGGGGAGGGGGCTTAGCCGACTTCTACGGCACCCACTCATGGGAAGACATGGGGTGGTCCTATTCTACAACCCGGAACCACACGGGGAACTTAAATTACCCTAATTAATTTAAGGACCGTTTCTAGTAACAATGGTCTCGAGGAAAATATTGGTAGATATAGTGCGAGATCCCACAGTAGGAATACCTACGTCATCCCGGAATTGGCAAATTTTTTTTACATGTTTATGTGGCGGTTAACGATCTACAGATAGGCTATTGAGGTACTCGATGACGTAGGTATTTATGATGTGGGGTCTCGCACTAATAGTTGAGGCAACTCTTGCTTGTGTCGAAATCGAGTCCTTTATCCCAATGCGTGTGGGATTTATGAATAGACATTTTTTTCATGACGCCAGTCAACTCTTGATAAACATAGACCTTTCTTTTAGCTTGACTTCCTCCTTTCAATTATAATTAATGACAGTTAATTTATATTACTACCGCTTTCCTTTAGACGCGTAACATTTTACCTTTTCTGAATGGACGCACTTCGTCTCAATTTCTCAGCCTCGGGAGTCACGTAACTAATCTACGAACGTAACGCAATATGTTGACTCTTCGCTTGCCCACACACGTTTTTATTAAGAACTTAATTTGGGTTGGTACATCATAGGCCTTGTAGGTATTAGGCTACATGGTTTCGGTTCATAGCCAGAAACATTATTGAAAATCTTGACGTTATTCTGCAGTTTCGCAAAGTAAAGAAAGCTTTCTGATCAGTTAAATTAGATTTGCTTCATTTTTTTATAACTGATTAGGCCCGAATTTGACCGCAATCTTACCTGATGGAAAGTATAATTATATGGTAATTCCCAAAGCCTCCTGCATCCATTGGCTCCCCGCGGCACGGAAACGGACTACGGTTATTTACGGAATAAATAGTATTAATTGATTGATTGATAGTAACTAAATTTACATACTGTGAGTAGTGAACTTCGCACTTTGGTGAGAAGTACATAACATGCCACCAACCCCAAATACCGGGCGAGTCTGAAATATTTTCTATTTTACTTCACCCAATGGCATCAAAATCCATTCAGTAAGTACATACTTCATGATACAAAACAGACTACAAAATTGTAACAAAATAATATAAAATAGACAATTTCATCAAAATCGGTTCTTCGCCGTTTCAAACTAAACGTTACAATTTCAAAACAACGGTTTCAAATTCCACAAAATGATTAAACTTCCTTCATATAAACGAAAGCACACGAAACAATCGTTTTCCATGTAAACATTGGAATATTATGTTCAATTTGTCTTCCCACTTCCGTATTTACTGTTCCTAATGGCGCTTCTGATTCCCCTCATCACGACCTTCACAACGAGGTCCATGACGAGATAGGACAACTCGAACAGCGTAAGGATAGATCCGCCGAAGCATAGCGAGAAAACACCTCCGTAAGTTGCTGAAAGTAAAAAAAACATATTTTTAACGGGCAATATGCCTTTATTACTCAAGCTAACTACTACAATAATAAAACCAAACTAAACTAGCTGCACTACCTACTACAAAGAACATTATGGACTGTATAATAGCCGCGATGGCCTATAGACAGTCCAAATGATCCAGCCCACTGCTGGTAGGTAGCGTACCCAACATGCTGGCAGCGTTGCCTCGTTGAATTGCAATGCTGATATTCTTATTCACTGGACGAATAGCATCAGGTACAGAAAAGAGAGACCTAAACCTTCCTATACCTATAATACTGAAGGCAAACTCTATTGTTTTACATGTGACTGGGTATTCAAAACAAAGTTAGGATTGGCGAGCCACATAGGGCTCATGGTAGTAATTATAGCAAATATGGTCTTTCCCCAGAGCTACAACATGCAGCAATTTAAAAGGAGGGTCAAAAGAGTATTATCACAGGGTAAGCAACGCATCAGTGGCACGTCTAGTTACAGATGTCCATAGGTTACGGTGACCTCTTTCCATCAGGAGGGCCGTATGCTTGTTTGCTACCTATGGCGTCTTATATCTGACGGTGTAATTATTATTGTAATAGAAAAATCTTTCTAGTGGCACTAATTATTCGATCTAATTATGCTATTGTGACGATATGCTATATCTCAGAAAAAATATATTTATGAGTATAAAATAGTCAGAAAAAGTTGTTTTTTTTTTGTACATGGTGAATAATGAAACCAAGAAACCTCATAAGTATATCAACATGACACAGACCATAGACATAGACATAGACATCATTTATTCATAATATAAATTACACATCAAAAAATAATAATTACAATAATATTAATAGAACTATTGCAGTCAACATTGAGTATAAAATTGATCATAATTGATTTTAATACATAATAATCAATATGGGATTTACATTGTGTAAATATAAATAATAAGATTTAAGCTTTGTAATCGATATATTCTTGATAAGAATAAAAGGCCCGCCTTACAAGCCACTCTTTTAGCTTATGTTTAAAGGACATAAAGCTTGGAGCATCCACAATTAACTTAGAAATGTTATTATTCACATCAGGCCCCATCACATGGAGTGCTTTTGCAGTTTTTGCCAATGTGCGCGGAACGCTAAACAGTTTGTTTGCGCCCTGGGTATTATAGCAGTGCTTTGACCACTGATTGAACCTCGTTTTTATTTCAATATTTGTAGGTACTGTTCTTTTCATAGTAGGCCAATTTATAGCTGTTAGTTGTTAGTTGGAAGGTGTCATCTACTTATTTTCATAAATTAATAATAAATAAATAAATAAATATGTGTGGACATTTCACACAGCGCCATCTAGCCCCAAACTAAGCATAGCTTCTATTATGGGAACCAGCTAATGGATATAATACTTAGATACCTTTGTTTTTTTTATATATACACACATATAACACCCAGACAGAGAACAAACATCTATGTTCAATGTTCATCACACAAATGTTTGTCCTGGCTAGGAATCACACTCACAGCCCTCAGTTCAGAAGGCAGGGTTACTACCAACTGAGCTATCGAGCCCGTCAAATTCATGTCGTTAAACGTTGCTATTATTCATCAATATTAAAATTACCAGTAGCTTACGTCGTAAGCGTATCACCAGTCCGCACTAAGCGTTTTGCTGAAGTATTTATAGTATTCATGGTCCAAATGGCCAAGGAATGGATTGTTTATTCAGCAACAGTGTTTCCTCCTGGGTATAACCTGGGTATTTTCAAGTCTAGAGTGAATGGGCATCTCATGGGCAAACAAGCTCAACCTAAGAAGCTTAGATGATTATATTCTTCTATGCTTAGAAAACTTCGTCACTTACCATCAGGTGAGATGTTGTCAAACGTATGCCTATTTTAGCAAGAAAAAACTAAAACCTTACAATTTTATTTTTGGTTGTCCTCAATTTTTATTTTCGGTTGAATACCTATTAATTTACCGTTGAGGAAGAAAGGTTCTCGAGTAGCCATCACGAACTGGAAGACGCAGCGTAGGCCGGCCCCCTACTAGGTGGACCGACAACCTGGTCAAAACAGTGGGGAGCCGATGGATGCAAGAGGCAAGCAGCCGCTCAAAGTGGCGCTTTTTAGGGGAGGCCTCTGTTCAGCAGTGGACGTCTTCAGGCTGATGATGATTATAATGATGACCCATTAATGTTGCAGTTGAGTTTGAAATGAATGACCCATAAAAATCCCCCATAACACAACGTATCTCCCCAACTAAGTGGACCAATGACTTGTTTAAAACCACGCGGAGCTAAGTAGGCACTTACAATGACGCCCCATAAGGAAAGCCTTGAATTTCTATTATATAATTATTACGATGTTGACGACGATAGGTAAAAATTACCAATAAAGTCAAATAATTACCAATAAAATAGTTGACGTCGACCAAGAGCTTTAATTTGTAGCAGTTGCAGTTTGATTTACCGAAGTACACAAGCAGCTCTGCTAGGTCACTGACGTTGTGATTTTGGCTGGAAACAAAATTAATTTTAATAGAAAGTATTTAGGTACATATTTTTGTATTAAAGGTAATCATCGTTCCTACAACGTGTAAACATTTTTGTGCTGCCCCAACGCGTCTGACGTTGCGCAACGACTGTTATCCTAAACTTAGTATTATGTTCGTGGGACCATATGACAGTTCTCGGGGTTTTTGGCTCCTTAGATACAGGAAATCCTATTTAGGGTCCAGGATGTATGTGATCGTTGAGCGTTATAATTGTTAAATTCTCGCGATTTATTTATTTATCAATCAAATACAATTAAAAAAAAAACAACAATTTCATTAAAAATAAAATAATATGTCACTAATTACAGTATCAATAAAATTATACATCCCTCTCACAAAAACGCAAACACTCCAATAATAACTTCGGCCACTCATCCACAAATTTTTTTAACACAAAATGGGGTTTTTAAACCTTGACTACGTTGCATTGGCCCTGGTCTCGAGTATAAAGGAGATGCGGGCATCAGTGCCAGAAAGAAAGAGTTTTTTAGGAAAATCTACCCGCATTCGAACTAAAAAGGTAAAGTTTGGTAGATAAATAATGTTTTTAGCGTAATAAGCTCCAATTATAAGTCATTCTTATCTAAGCCTTGTAAAGTCAGCTCGACTATCCTCATTAGCTGGAAAGCATCCACTGTTGCACATAGAAAATAAAATAACTAAATACAATGTTACTTTTAACGACCACCGGCCGCCTCGTATCCAACAGCTCCATAAGATTTTGACCAGATCATCCACGAACACCTAGTGGGCTCAGTGCATTCACTAGGCGCATGGGCACCCAGGTTTTTGAATGACGTGACGAGCTAGTCGTTCACCTGATGTTAAGCGACACGGCTGCCCATAACAGTTGCAGTGTCACTCTGAACTTTAAAATAATAAAGTTTTGCGTGACATTGCACTGCGCACGTCATCCTGAGACATCACACAGTCTAGTAATCAGATTACTACACTGTGTAATCAGGTCATAAAGTCTCATTTGCCCAGTAATTTCACTAGTTACAATGTCCTTCAAACCGGAGCACAGTAGTGTTTGCACACTACTGCTTGGCGGCAGAATAACTGGCAGAGCGGTGGACCTACCTAGACGAACTTTGCAGAAAAGTACTACCACCTAGTAAAAAGGTATTCGTGATTCAATAAAACTAAATATTCATAATCATCATCATCATTAACAGCCTGAAATGTCTACTGCTGAACATAGACCTCCCCCATGGAGCACCACTTTGAGCAGCTGCTCGCCTCCTGCATCCATCGACTCCCTGCGGCTTTCACCAGATCGTCGATCCACCTAGTCGGGGGCCGGCCTACGCAGCGTCTTCCAGTACGTGGTCACCACTCGAGAACCTGCGTGGGTGCATGGGCACCACCTAGGTATTCGCGATTGAATACAACTAAGTATTAATCATTGACAATTATAGAATTCCTTGAATTCCTTGAATAAGCTTGTCCGTTTATTCAATTTATGGTAAATAGCAACAATAAACTTAGAAACAACATCCCCAACTTACAAAGTTTGCTAAAGTTTGTTTGGAGCTATCTAAAATAACAGCTTGGGTTTAAATTTGGCATAGCAAACACTTTGGAGTTTTGGATACGAACTTTTTAACTTTAACACATTAGAAATGCATTTTCTAGATCTTTCATGTAGAGTTGGCAAAGCATCGTAAATGCCCTTAGTGCTATATATATCTGTACTATAAATCCTACAGTCACCAATATCCATTATAAAACATTTACCGCATCATCATCATCATAATCATCATAATCATCACCATCAACAGCCTGAAAACGTTCACTGCAGAAGCCTCCCCCAGAGCCACGTTCATAAATAAATATAAAATCCATCAGGCGGGTCGTATTCTTGTTTCTCACTCATCTCATTTAAATAGAAGAAAATATTAATTACTTAGACTTTGAAGCTACCGTAGTCTGTTATCCAATAATTCAATAAGCCATAGAAACTTAGTTGAAGCTAGTTATCCAACTTGTGCCAATTCAGTAAGGACTTGACAAGTCGGGGCAGGTAGACTGAAACGAGACTGAAATTTCAATTAGGTTTATAATACAGGCAAAACTATTTAGGTGTTCGATTTTCATGACTTTGCTTTAAAAATAATTCATTGAATAGGCTTTTCATAGGGTTCTTTCAAATTTTAGTAAAAAAAATATCAGATAAACTTATAGAGCTTTTTTTTAGAGTACTATAACAGTTTCATATTGAGGCGAAATTACACATCCTTTTTTTCGTGACGAACTTACGTTTTGGCGAATTTACAATAACCCTTCGTAACCTTATTATCTCTCTGTCAAAACTCTTTTACCATGGGGTCTCATCCAATACAAACGAAAAATAGCCCGAACGTGAAAAAATTGTAGTAATCGTGTCTAGAGAGTTACTAGTTGGTGTCCAGTGTATTCATTTGGCCCAATACTTCGCCAACACGCAATAAATCTCGCTTGATAATTATGCGTTATGCAGAAATAAAATAATTCGTAAAATAACCCGCGTTATTCCGTTGTATGGGATGAGACATCTGTACTGTAGGTATTATATTATCTGGGCTTTTACCAAGAATGGCTAAATTGGCTATGGTATATTAAGTGCCTGCATAGATATGAGTGCCAGGTTATCCTGTAGCTACCCGAGCAAGTCGTTTTATCGTGTAATAAATTTGCCGTGTTGTTTTTCCTCCGCTATAGGTACCTACTATTTTACTATTTAAAGAAGGGAGTCGACCATGGAACGGAAGGCACAACAAGGCCGGGCCCTCCAGGTGGACCGATGACCTAGTCAGAACTGCTGACGCAGATGAATGTAGGAGATAAATAGCCTCTCAAAATGGTACTCTATGGGGGAAGCTTAAACAGTGTACGTTTTTACTGATAATAATGATATTACTTTTAAACTCAATTCATTTTTTCAACAAAAACCGAAGCCACCTATAAAAGCCATAATATTAGTTATGATCAATTAGTAAAATCTTAACTTGAGCACTGACTTACAGAGTGAATTATGAACCTTCTTATTTATTTCATCCATAAGCCTGAGTATGACTATTGAATATTCTGTGGTATATTCTGTATTTATATTCTGTAGCGCTTATAGCGAAGCAGGACTAGCCGTTCCTAACCGATCGGTAAAGTTACTACTATGATGGGTGACCGGTACAGCAAATAGTGGTATTTACAACTGAGCGCTACCGTACTTCGTTAAGCCGTCGGTCCCAGCTGCTGTCGTTAGACATTAGTCGTTAAACCAATTCAGAAGCCTTTGGGCACTCTAAAAATTCTGACCTCAGGGCTGACCACTTGCCTACACAAGAAGATTCTGTGATATCACTATTACGTATAAAGGCACGAATAAAAAAATTGCGTCATGGAATGTAAGTCAAATCTTGAACAAAAGCGTGTTTTTCTCGTCTCCCCGTGATTAAGACGCGGAGTGAGTGGGCGGGGGGGCGGCTATTATGTTCTGAAGCAATTTGCCGTGTAGGTAAGACTGGGCGAGATTGGACGAGATGGTCTATTTTCCTTTCATTGTGCTAAGCTGACCATTTTGTGTCGCCGTTTACTTAAAAAAAGACTATTTAAACGTAAATACCTAATAATAGCCATTAATAAATAAAAAACGCCCTCCTTACTGAAGTAAACATCGAGTAGAAAACAGTTTCAAATTAGCAAAAGTAGCGAACCAATTAAAGTAACCGATTACTCGATTAGGAAAAATATCCAAAAATTAGGTAAGTACGAAAAAAGGTTTAATCAAATCGGTTTATTCCAAAATAAAACATGCTTTAAGTAACAAAAATAAAAGAATTGCGACTAAACCTCTTTTTGTTTTGAAGACGGTTGAAAATACTAACTTTTGGTTTTTGAATTAGAAGAATACCTAAAAAGCAGACGCCAGCCTCATTAAATGGCTATAAGCTGTTTTGGGGGCTGGTTTGAATACAATTCAAAAAAAAAATTCAATATAACCTAATACCATTCCTTACAGATATGATATGAAGTCCTAGGCAAAACATGATACTTTTACATCATCTCAAGCTGCGACCAAATTCATTTACCACGTCGCGCCTAAGTACCCATTCCTGCTTTCTACACATCTGTTATAATCTTTAAGACCTTCAAAATAGTATCTTAACCCAAAGCCATACGGTTCAAAGTGTTTTGCACTAGTTTTGTTATTAGTTTCACTCACATAATATCAGGGGAAAGCCCATCCCCATGGAACGGCACTAAATCAGAGGTAATAGCGTACTTCTTGTCCCGGCACTCTTGGTAGCAAGTGGGTTTGCAGTCCATTTCTTTCTTTGATTTAAATACTGGAAGGAAAAACAACCACATGAAATTATTTTTAGACTAAGATTTATATGTTACTTTACCTACGCCCCACGTTTTCACACACAGTTTGACCTAACTGTGTTTTTATGGCAACATATGATTCAAAAATACACTACAAACAAACAATCTGAAATGAAATATATTTATTCGTGACATACACAATGCAACACAAATTATATAAGTACAATAGAAATATGACAATAATAACAGTGGTAGGAAAATTATGTGCAACATTATGTAATGTCAAGAATAGGTTCCGGCTCAGCATACAACTGAGGTTGCAGGTCACAACCACAGTTACTGGTTTTCAGACGGAACCCATATTTATGACATCACGGACGAATATTATACAAAGTAAAACTAAGCTAAAAACTAATTATAGTATAGACAGTACAGTAGTATAAGTACAGATTAAGCACAAACAAAAAAAAAAGATAAAAAATTACCAGGCACAGCACAGGCATAATCTGTATTAAATAGCTGTGTAATCATACATGGCAACACAGAGTACAAAACGGCTGTCAGTGTCAACGTCAACATCATCATAATATAACCTGACCACGTGTACGTGATGTGGCAAAATGATTGTGTTTTTGCCATCATAAGATAACACAATGGTCTTTGAAGAAAATCCGACAATAGCGGTTGTAAATTTTGAATTTATTTTTCAAAACTAGTGTATTTTGAACTTTAATGTGTAATAAGGGTGGATTATTATCCGTTAAATCTGACGACGTTTCACTTTTGTAAGTAGGAAAAAATGGGGAAGTAAGGAAGTAGGGAAGTACGAAAGAAAATAGAAAGAGAAATATCAAAGTAAGCAGTCTGTTGGTCTCTAACGACCTTTACAGCGTCACCGGGCGCGACGGCAGGCGCTTAAGGCACCCAGCCGACAAAAGGGCGTGGGCACCCCTGGGGTGCAAGCTTCGGCTTGGGCTGTTGCCGGGATAAGAGGATCGAGAAGGCTAAGACCAAGTCGCGACCATTCTAACTAACCTACGGGGGTACGTCGACCTAGCCGGCGGGGTCGGTGTCTGATTGTGTTACGCTGGTATCCTATACCGGTGCCGAAATCGGTACCTGAGCCAGAAGGGCTAGACTGGTAAAGTAAGCAGTTACGATAGTAGAGAAGTAAGGGACAGAGGGAAGTAGGAAATTATGGAATAATGAAAGTAAGTAGTATATGTAGGGAAATAGAAATAGGCACTTAAACAAACACGGAATAAATAACAGTACAAATACATAACAGACTCAAGCTATCCTGCGAGCGCAGCCTTGGTAATGATTAAATTAAAACATAATTAAGTTTTAGAAACCTTACCAGTTACATTGTTCAGGCACAACAAGTCTTCAAATTCACAAACTCTGGATGATTTTTCTGAAAACGTATGTCATTTTTGATCAAAAATTTAATTAAAAAGCGAAGCATTCTTTAAAAATAAAAGAGGGGTTTTAATTACACCATGATTTAACGTAGTTGTCTTGTATTAAGCTTATTAATTAAGTTTCTTCTAAAGCTAGAGTGGTTTAGTAATAGCCCATGTGACTTTTGGTTTTACGCATTACAGTTTGAGGCCGGTCCTGTAACTTCCATAAAAGAATTTTCATTCGCTCTTACAAAGATTAAGGAAAAACCGTGACGAAGCCAGCACTCTCAGGCAAAGTAATACAAAAGACAAGTTGTGTCATTAACCAACCCGCATTTGACCAGTGTGGTGTGATATGGCTTTCAATATATCCATGTCCTGTGTCCCAGTAGTGAAGGAGTAATTGTTTTAATATTCAAAATTATTCAAATTTTGCTTATTGTAATATGAACGTAAGTTGTCTCTTTGACTGTAATAAAGCAAATTTCAGTTTGAATACGGATTATTCCTAGATGTGAAGGAATTACGACATTAATCAGAACGGATTAGCTACGCTGTTTGCCGTCAGTTATGGCAAAGAAAAGAAATTACGGATAAAATGAAGCTAAAGAGTATTACCGAACCAAGCTCTATTAGGAGCGTCTTTACATAAAATGAATATTTTTAGGCATCATCAAAACCAACTTCAAAGGAATAATTGTAAATGGTTAAGTCAATCTGCTATCGTAGTCTTTTTGATTTGTAGCCAGTCTACATGATCATAAAGAAATTTTTGGTTATGGAGAGTAAAATCAATAAAAGTTACTGTGAACGACTTACTCGACACGTCATTCATTCTCATAAAAAAATGACGTTAACATCAACACCATCACCATAAATCTGAAGATGTCTACTGCTGAACAAAGGCCTCCCACACTTTGAGCGGATACTTGCCTTTTGCATTCAACAACCCCACGGTTGATTAGTGTGGCTAGCATGCGTACTACGACATTAATTTACGACAATTTCTCGTGAGAGACCGTGACAAGACTACGCCTAAGTGTGTTTCACTCTAACAGCGGCATAAGGTATGCTAGGCCATAAGGTCGTCGGCCCACCTAGTGTGGCGCCTAACACTGCTTTTCCTCTTAGTTGGTCACCACTCAGTAATGTAGCTATCTATTATATCAGTCATATTTCAGTTGTTTTCAATTTTATGAACTTATGCGCTTCAAAACTACGCTGGTATGAATTAACCCAAAGAGAATTATCATGCCGTTCGGTATCCATTCCTGCCCATGTTTCTGGACGGCCACGCGGTTATTGACACGGGTAGAGATGGGTGCCGCAGTTTTGCGTTGTTACTTAACTAACCTCTGGGATACTTGAACGGAATGCATCCGCAACTCTTCAAGTACGTCTGCATGCGGCACTCCGAGTTACAAGTCTCATAGCTGTATCTATTGGGAAAAGTAAAATGTAATCGATTTAATCCATATAGAAAAGATCGGTTATTGCCCTCGCGTTGAATGTTGTCGTTGCTACGTGAGTGAACCTTGAATAATTTACGGCATATTGGAAAATCCATCATATGGCATACCTACACTGTGTATAATACCTACGCCATTAAGTGTGTACTTACTAATAAGTATTATAAATATTCTAAAGTTGATGATGATGATGATGATGATGATGATTATAAATATACGTCGCATAATGTGTTTTTGTTTTACCACCCGTGGCATTTTCAAACCAACGCAATCAGGTTCCAATCCCGTACGACCTTGCAGAAGTTGTCTAATACCTATCAGTATGCTCCAGCACCACTTCATCATAGAACCAGCAGCCTCTCTTCAGTGGGTCTACTCTCCGAAGGTCGGACTCGCTCTGAAAGACCATAGCTTCCACCTTGATGTCCACTGAATCACCCAAGGTAATGTATCGGTATAGAATAGTCGTTTCTGGATAGTCGTTTGGGTCTGTAATCATTACCTGTAAAAAGTTTTTATTTTATTTAAAGCAAAGTTTTTTTACAATGCTGTAGAATTATGTGTGCCGACGCACTTTTTCTCCCTTGGGAGAAAAATTACAACAAAAAGTCTCGATTTTCCCTTGCAAGGTAAATACCATGACACGGGTGTGGAAGTGGTATGAAATTGAACGGATGAGGGAAAGAGTAAAAGTAGAGAATGGGTAGGGGGGAAAAGTAGAGAATGGGTAGGGGGAAAAAGTAGAGAATGGGTAGGGGGAAAAAAAAGAGAATGGGTAGGGCGAAAAAGTAGAGAATGGGTAGGGGGAAAAGTAGAGAATGGGTAGGGGGAAAAAGTAGAGAATAGGTAGGGGGAAAAAGAAAGAAGCCGATCAAAGTGGCGCTCTATGAGGGAGGCCTTTTTTAGCAATGGACTTCTTCCTGTCTTTTTTTTATTCTGGATCACGAACTTTATTTACATTCTAAAAAATACAATACAATTACAAAAACTAAATTAAATCTAAACTAAGTACTTATCTAAAACTAAAACTATCTAAACTTATAATATACACTTATAAATAAAAAACTGCGTTTAAGTCGCTGTCTGCGGGTAAGGTGCCCAAAAAGCTGGCGACATTACCCCGTTGTATGGCCAAACTTAGTCTTTGACCGAGGTAAGAGCCAGCTCTTTGGTCACCAGTAGATAATGATCATTACTCTAACCTTAGTAGTTTATCTATTAAAGGCACAATAAAAAAACTTCTATGATACCTAGTTATAACCTATTAATTTTAGTAAATGCAGCAATACTAAAGCAGAACACCATCGTGTTAAAAAACAAAGTATTCCATTAGAGTTGTATATTTTATCCCCGAAGTTGGACACATAATACTTATCTATTTTGTGCCAAAACAATCAATTTACGGCCGGAAACAGATTCTAAACGAAAATAGAATTGTACGGAACCAACTCAAGTGACACTTTTTAATAAGTTGAACTTATCTAAGTGAGCCGGTACGTGCCAGAGCGTATTGTAAAACGATACTTCTGCCATGACGTAGAAACATCATAATAGTTCTTATGCTTGAGTAATAGAGTCCAATTTTGAAAGATCCAGTCGATGAAACGGCCAGATGAGAGGCCGTACAGGATGCTACTATCAAACCCTGTGACGAGTCAGCGCTATAGGGTGTTGAGCCGCGTATTGAGCCATTTCCACAATATGCAAAACATAGTAGCTATTTTCGTGTTGTGAATATGCAAATCGGCGCAGATGCTAGCATAAGAGGCATAGCGTGGCAGAAATTGCGGTGACCCTTCAATCGTCTCTCCGCCGCTACCGCGTCATCTTATAGTTTCTATATAATTCAGTATATTTATTTGTATTCCCTGTGTCGTAGTTTCCTTGGAGTTTCCCGCACTGTGGATAGAAACAGGCAAGACCAACGAAGACCAGCCGCAGATCTCATTAGCAAACACAAAGTTTTCGTTGTTTTAAGCAAACAAAAAAGTTATCTTTCAACTCCAGCTACAGCTACATGATTTGTAACTGATAATTAAATTTATTAACTTTTGAACTTGCACAATCTGTTAAAGTGATCAGTTATAAGCAATGGCATCGTTAAGCAAGGGTTCCAACTTAATACGTTTTAATATTAACGATTTTTAGTAGAAATTTCGTAGTCTCAAACGTAAAAATCCGAATAAAAAAATCCATTAGGTAGTTTTCTAAAAAACAAAATTATAAATACAAAATTTTTCGGGTTAAAAATAGTAAATCATTAATAGTTAGGGATTCAAAAACATAAATAAATAAATAAATATGTGTGGACATTTCACGGGTATCATTACAACTTCTGCCTGAGTATAATATAATAAAAATAAATTAATATACACGTAATATAAAAAAATGTTCCACAGAATACAAGCACAAATTGTTATGTGTCTTGGAAAATTTAATATTAATCCAATCGCATGAAACTGGCTTCAGTACTTGTTAACATTTATATCCTAACTAGCCAGTAATAGAGGTGCTTCAAATCATTGTTCTGCGTAAAACTTCTAGAATTTTCTATTGCTATTATACTAACCTATACTTAGTTAAGTATCGTTCGAAGAATTGTAACGTACCTTGGCTCCGTAATACGGCATATGAGACCAGCTCGGGTAGTCATTAGGCTCCACGTTGATGACTACCTTTAGTCCCGAGGAGCTGAAAAATAAAATGGAAGATGAATGGCTGAAATTATTAAAAACAGTTACCTAGCACTTATATTTTTTATTTTAGACAGTTTAGTGTTTTCACCGCATTTTTTGAGATATGTAATGACAATGCAGTCACAATACGTTACGCAACACACAAACAGACAAAATGTTTGAAAAGTGGCTTAACGTTATGATCACACAGTCTAGTAATCTGATTACTAGCCTGTGTGATGTCTCAGGATGACGTGCGCAGTGCAATGTCACGCAAAACTTTAAAGTTCCGAGTGACACTGCAACTGTTATGGGCGGCCGTGTCGCTTAACATTAGGTAAACGACTAGCTCGCCACGACAATCATTCTCATAAAAAAAAGAAAAAACCTGTGTATGGCTAGTTATCCTCCTATTTTTGAGGGCAAATTACTATATTGTAGCCAGAAAAAACCCTACTAACATAAGTTTAATTATGTTTCGATACGAATTTCCCATCCAAGAAAGATCTACCTTATTACAAAATTCAAACTTATACCTACAACCTAAAGTTCTTACAGATCGAAACGCTTCTTAACTGTTGGGCGACTTAACAGCTAATAACAGAATTGGCTTCATTGAAATCTAAAGAACTCGAAGAAACGTATATATTCAAAGTTGAAATAATACGGGCTTAAAATAAACCCTTATAAAGTATTGCCTACCAACAACCCGAAAACTTGATCCAAAAGTTGAAATAAGTACCAAGAACTAAATAAAGAAAAAAATGGAAGTTCGCAGCTACCCTAACTTTATGGTTTATTCAATATTTTACTAACACGACACGTGTAGATTAACTAGTTCATCTTTATCTGATGTCAGTGCCCCGATAAGGGCTGAAATATAATCTTAATGATGATTTGACAGGTTTTCGTGCGGGCGCAGAAAAGATTTTTCAAATCAAAATGATACAAGAGTACCTTTTAGGGTTCATGATTTCTCGAGCTTAATTTCCCGGGAATTCTCGTCTCGGGAATTCCCGAGAATGAACCCTAGTACCTATGTACGAAATGTAATGTAGTTTGTGTGAGTCCTGATGGTTAATAATATTGTGAACAGTGCTTTGTAATGGTTATAAGGCATTTAACTACCGTCTAACTAACGTTCAGTGGTGAAGTCTACTAATTATTGTTTTACAAAAACAATGTTTTTGTGACGTGAAATCATCCCATAAATTAATATCGTACGATTCGTACTTATATAATTGAACTAGGCTCGTTTTTGTTTGAGAGTTACTTATAATTTGCCTTATTTTTAGGTACCTATACCCATTATTATGTAATCTCTGAATTGATTTTTTTAAACGTATATAATAATCTTCAAATTAATTTGTAATAGTGTCATATTAAAATTTCATAGATCAGTTTCATACACTCTATACCAGGGGTCGGCAACCTTATCTAGCCTAAGGGCTCATTCTAAATTAATTTGTTCCTGAAGGGCGCATGAATTGTGACGCAAATAATATTTTTTAATGAAAATTTATGACATGACGAGCTAGTCGTTCACCTGATGTTAAACGACACGGCCGCCCATAACAGTTGCAGTGTCACTCGAAACTTGTTGAAAATGTTTCAGTTTTGTTTATGAAATTCTGAAAAACAAAATCAGCAGCTGTTATAAAAGCTTCCTTTATTAGTTCCCCGTCTACAAAAGATTTGTTCTTTTAAGCCAATAGATGAGAAACCTTTAACGGTGTGATAGTAGCACTTTTCGAAAGTAGAACTGGCCACTAACTAAAATAATCACTTTGTTGTTTTGTCAAGTTAGTTTTCAATGTTTCTTCCGGATTTCGGTATTTGGGGGAAAATTAATTTCACACGACGCATGCAGAGTATTGTCGTTGACCCAACCTATTGAGTCGCCGAGGACAGCTGTCCTTACACACCACAAAAAGAAACATCAACATGATATGACGGATAACAACAATAAAATTGACAACGAGAACCAGACATTTCGAGTTTAAAATATTAGTGCAGAACTTGCAAAGTATCAATAACAAAATTCATATACTAGAAGACTTCCTAGAAGAGAACCAATTTCACGTCGTATGCATAACCGAGACTTGGATAAAGCAACAACAAAAGGACCTAATTGCCATAAACGGCTATGAGTTTGGCGCTGCATACCACCGGCAAGAGCACAGAGGAGGAGGTGTGGCCATCCTAGTACAGGACGCCCAAGACTACGTGGAGCTGCCAAGTATTAGGGAATTATCGGTCGAGTGTGTGGTTGAATGTTGTGCTATAGAATTTTTCACGCAAAATACTATTGTAATAACTATCTACAGGCCCGATCGCGAGATTGAGACATTTTTCACAGTCATGAATAATATACTAAATATAATTAAATACAAAACAAATAAAAAACGAGTAATAATTACCGGGGATTTTAACATAGACATGTTATCAAATACAAAGGAATACAGACGATTATGCCACTTAATGCTCGAATATAATTATTCCCAAATTATTAAGGATCCAACCAGAGTCACCAATGCATCTTCAACCTGTATTGACCTGCTGTACATAAATAAAAATGAAAATTATTCGATAAGTGTTGAGAATAACGGAATATCAGATCATAATAGTATTGTTTACAGACAACAGATAATTGACTCAAAACCATACAATCCAACCTACTACGTGACAAAACGCATATTTAATGATAAAAATATACAAAATTTTAAATCACAACTAACTAGTACAAATTGGGCGGACATAATACTACAAAAACATGACATCAATAAAAACTATGAAAAATTTAATACGATTTTAAAAGAAAATCTTAATAAAAATATACCAAAAACTCGGATAAAAATAACACACCAGAAAAATAAAACTTATTTAACTAAAGGGCTAAAAATTTCATGCAAAAATAAAAGATTAACAAAAATAATATGCGATCAGTTAAAAAATAAAACATTTAAAAGCCATTACAAAAAATATGCCAGCTTGTTAAAAAAATGCGTCAAATTATACAAACGAAAAAACTACATTATGAATATGAAAACATCTAAAAACAAAACAAAAATTATGTGGAATATAATTAAACGTGTGACAAAGCCTAAATTCTCCCAGAAAAAACATACCAACATCACCCTAGAAATCGATAACAGTAAAATAATAGCGCCGAAGTTGGTGGCGAATGCATTCAATGGCTACTTTGCGTCTGTCGGCGAACAGAACCCAAGCGCCACTGGGGCAGCGGACGGCCATCGGGTGCACACGTCCGTGACCAACTCGATTTTTATTAAACCAACTAGTGAGCACGAAATATTGTATGTAATTAAGAGAATGAGTAATAAGCGCAGTTTCGGCGAGGACGAGCTGCCCCCAATATTAATAAAAAAGTGTGCAACCGAACTTATCC
Source organism: Ennomos erosarius (assembly GCA_963580505.1). Taxonomy (NCBI): domain Eukaryota; kingdom Metazoa; phylum Arthropoda; class Insecta; order Lepidoptera; family Geometridae; genus Ennomos; species Ennomos erosarius. Next base: position 720,073 of record OY756983.1, on the reverse strand, counting down.
CACCACTGACAATATTAATTAACCAATCCCTAGAACAGGGAAGTTTCCCTCAAAAACTAAAATTAGCCAAAATTAGACCGATTCTGAAAAAAGATGGTAAATCGAATAGCCCCTGTAGTTATCGACCAATAGCTCTTCTATCGACAATCTCAAAAATATTTGAAAAGGTAATGGCCTCCCGTATTTATAAATTTTTAGAAAAATATAACATATTAGACGCCCATCAATATGGTTTCAGACAAAATTGTTAAACAACAACACTTGCAGTTTATAAATTTGTACAAGAAATATATAATTACATAAATGACAAAAAATACGCAATAGGTTTATTCTTAGATATGACAAAAGCCTACGACAAAGTATCACATAAAATACTCCTAGATAAAATTTACGCGGTAGGGATTAGAGGCACGGCCCATAACTGGTTCAGGTCCTACCTACAGGACCGTAAACAATTCGTGCAGGTAGATTACTATAGCGAAGAGAACAATTCAGTCTGCGAAATAGAATCAGACGTTAAAACGGTTAATAATTCCATCCCCCAGGGTAGTGTACTGGGGTGTATCCTATTTTTAATTTACATTAACGATTTGCCAAAACATATTCAAGTACCAAGCGTCTTGTTTGCAGATGATGTGTCACTGCTATTTAAAAGCACCTCGGACCCTAGTTTAACTTCTTTCAAACCTTTTACTGACACGCAAAAATGGCTACAAAATAATAACTTGGAAATAAACTTAAAAAAGACAAAATTGCTACAATTTAGAACGCGCCAGCGTAAACCTTTAGATTTGATTACATTATGCAAAACCTTAAAAATTCAAGAAACTAACGATTTTACACTTTTAGGTATTACATTGGACACTAACCTAGATTGGAAAAAACACATAGAAAATACAAAGGCAAAGTTATCAAGATTTACCTACGCTTTGAGTGTAATAAAGTCCAACACTAATTACGAAACAGCGTTGTCCGCCTACTATGCCTATGCATACGCTTGGTTAAATTACGGTATAATTCTTTGGGGTGAAAGTACGGATTTTAATGATCTTTTTATCATGCAAAAGAAATGTATTCGCATCCTTGTCAATATAAAACAACGAGAAAGTTGCAAACCGCACTTTATTGCGAGGGGAATACTTAGTCTACCGAGTATGTATATTTTGCAAATATGTCTATTCGTTATGAAATATCGGACCTTTTTTAAATCATATGGTGAAATACACGACAACTATAACAGACGTAACAAAAACACACTTGTATTACCGGCAACAAGACTACACGTATTCGGGAAAAGCCCAAACTATAGATTAATATCAATTTATAACAGTATTCCTGAGTATTTGAAAAGCGAACAAAGTACCTCCCGTTTCAATAAAAATTTAAAGACTTATCTTCTTAAAAAATGTTATTACACAATCGAAGAGTTTAAGGCTGACAAACATTTGGACAAATGATTCAATCTCTTGATTATAAATACATAAATAACCTAAGCAAACTATACACACACGATTACATATTTTTATAATTTATTTTAATTAATTGTTTATTTGTTAAAAATGTATATTAGAAGAATAATATTAACACCACTAAAGTTATGAGACAATTATATATAATGGATTAATGGAAGTTGACTACGAAAATTAAATTAATAGCAATGCGCAGATTAAAAGAAAAACAATAGGTATAAATATTATAGACTACCATAGAATAATGTATGTGCCATAGAATTGACTGATGTATAATAATATTGTTTTTGGTCTGACTCACACATACTTACTTGCAAACGCCCTTCCAGGGCTCATGTCAACCTACCAACCTAATTATTTAAGATCTTGTGTATTATATAATACTTGTTATTGTATATTACCTATTTTAATGATGTACATGAATGCAGTAATAATAAATAAATAAATAAATAAATAAATAAGTGTCTTTCAATGTTACTTTTTCTAGGCACTGCTACACTGCTGGCGTTGCATAATTAACAAATACTTTTCCCTTAAATCAATAAAAAAGGATTGTTCTTCCCACTCTGTATTAAAATGCTAAGTCCTTGGTCTTTCACTCATCATGAAAATACATAATAGAAACTTGGTCTAAAATTATATAAATATCAGTACTTAACGACAGAATAATGCAGCTACTTAACTCAGAGTATCGCAGCGCCTTTACTACCTTTTTTTACTCTATGCAGCGTATGAGCGCACTGATTCACCCAACTCGACCACTCAGTGGGAGTCGGGAGGTCGAGGTAACTTGCACATGTTTTGCACCCTTGCACATGTTATGCCATCGCGCCGCATACTTTTTGGTCAGCTTATTCAAAGAAACGACGTATTTTAATTCTTAAACTTTTAATATTTAAATCAATTTCTGAACTATGTATCATGCTTTAATTAAATAAATTGTTCGTTTTAAGAGTTAATTATTAAGTGGGCAGAACACTTACAAAGATTAGGTACAAATGAGTTCGCTATTTGGTACCGAAAAATTACAGAAGCAAATAAACACAATGTTTTGCTGCCATTTCCTACTTGCTCCTTTGTAACAAACATCTCTGGCATAATTCATTAATAATTATTAGAGGTACATAATATCAAAGTGGTAAGTGTTATATCTATTAGGTATGATATTGTTAAAGATATTATTTGTTTGTAAGTATAATTATGTTTATTCGACTTCCACAGTCAAACGTTTTGGAAGAAATCTATTTATTATACATACTTACCGCTATTTAAATACGTCGGTTAAATATAATCGAAACTATAAAAATATTAAAGTCGTTCAATTTTGAGCAATCAGCGAGATTTGAACCCCTCTAACTCACCGGACTAAGTGAGGTTTACAGTTTAAAATCATTCCCAAGATGATCGAAGCTTAAATGATGTCTTAAATTCTCGCTGTAATATTAAGCATTGATTAAACGGAACTAACATTAAGTATAAGTTTAGTGAGGCGTACTTTCAGCATTAAAATATTAATAATGTTAGCTTATATCTTTTTTATGAAACGTCTGAAGTACTGGTATCACGACAAAACGTGTAAAGCAGGTAAAACCACGGCACATCTGTATAGCTTAATATAAAACGGAAGTAAATAACCATGCCATCACACTGACTAGTTTATTCTTGTCTCTATTAATTTGGTCTGCTTGGTTTACTTTTCAGAAGCTTTTAAATGAATTATGGAAATTCAGAGGAAACGCCGGTTCGGAATATTTATGTAAGTAGACGCTTTTACAATTTGATTCTGCAGTTACTGGCCAATATAAAAAGGTTTTATATTAGTTCTAAATTTAAATAATTCATTTAGCAATATGTATTTTTACATATTTCAGAAGTATTTCTGTGATGGTGCGGGTTTTTATTAATTAAATAATTTTTGAAGGTTCTGTTAACATCGGATAAAATAATACAGTGCATGTTAAAATCGGATTTTGATAACCGAATATGACAAAATGGAAAAAAACATTTTTTGATTTTACCTTTATCCACGCAGCTGTCGAAAATTAATGAGTTAGGATTTCTCTATTATTATTTGCAGTACAAAACTTCCTGCCTTAAAACCTTTATTACAATCATAACTATAATGTAAAATGAAACTCATGTACCTATAGCTACTATATTTGTTAAAAATACCTAAACTGTATAGCCTCGATCACCGACGAAAGGCCTACTATTAATTTTCTTTCTTTTTTTGTTTAATTTTCTGGTAGCATTATGGAGAATGCGCACAAAACTGCAAGAGATAATTCCACCATTACTGCATTAGTATTAAGTACTTAACTAATATATTCTACAGCCTCCGTGGTGTGGTGGTTGAGCAGGTCGGCTCATAATCCGAAGGTAGCCGGTTCGATTCCCGCAACAGGACACGTATTTGTGCTCGAAAAAAAGCGCAAATACTTGTTCTGTGTCTAGGTGTTGTGCGACCATGGTCCTCGTAGTTCCTGGATCCCTAGGTGAAGGGAATCCTAGTTAGGGTCCAGGATTTATGTATGTGATCGTTGGGCGTTGTTTATTTATTTATGACTAGATTTACCAAGCGTCGTCCCTTAACATCAGCTGCCCTAGTACGGTCAGAGACAAACTTGTCTTTTCCCTGTTTTACTCCACTTGATTAGTAACCATGGTTATGGAGTAGAGAAAATTTTGTCGCGGTGCGCGTGCTAGCCCGGCTCGACACTTTATCTCGTGAAGGACCGTGACAAGACTATGGGAGGGCCTAAGTGCGTCTCATTCTAACAGCGACGACAAATTTTCTCGCGATTCGCATGTTAGACCATTTGGGCCCTTACCATAAACTAATACAAAACCATCATGGTTCGTGACAGTAATGCTTCATGGTTACAATAATATTGTTCGAATTCGTACCATGAACTTATAAAGTATTCCTGCGTGAGAACGAGACGTCTACATTTAATATAGCATTTTCACTGTCACACGTCGGTATCAACATGATTAACGGTATGACGTGACAGTTGTATTTGAGTGAACGATTTAACGTGACATCTTCAAAACTACTCTGCGTCAACATCATTACAATATTCTTACTTTTATGTCATTATTCAAAGTATGACTGAACTAATAATGCTATAAGAGGTTCTGGTCGGTCCCATGGTATGAAGAAAGTAACATAAAACGGGGAAACACCATTTTCTCTACCGCCCGTACTAGGCAAGCTGGTGAGGTGCGGTCAAACGCTTTGACCTAGTCTTACATAGAAAAGTTATTGGCTAGCACTCACTGGTTTCCCGCTTATTGTAGTGTTCACCTTTTCTCAGGAAAAGCCCAAAATAGCAATTACCTTCCAGATTCCGAAGTGCTGATAATGGTGCCAGTCTGTGGGCTGCCAACTTGGTTCTGATCATCGTAATATTCTAGATCAGCATCAGATGGGAACAGAGGCCTGAAATTATCATATACGAAATAATACGAAGGGCAAAGTATGAAAATAAGAATAGTTATTAGAAGCTTAGAGATGCGTATAGATCTATTATATGTAGGTAGAGTATGCCGCTCGGGTGCCATTCACGAGATGCGCGCACGCTGCGCAGGTATTGCCCACTAGTAATTCATGTTTGCGCGCCCCCTAGAGCGCCGTTTGCGCGTAAAAGTAACGAACTGAGTGTAAAATAGGAGCGAGTACCATATGCGAAACATGCGTGCAGCTCGTTACATTTATAGATGTGTTTTTATATGAGGTTAAATGACGTGACGAGTTAGTCATTCACCTGGTGTTAAGCGATACGGCCACCCATAACAGTTGCACTGTCACTCGGAACCTTAATATATAATAAAGTTTCGCGTGACACTGCACTGCGCACGTCATCCTGAGACATCACACAGTCTAGTAATCAGATTACTAGACGTGTGCTCAAATCGGAAAGTCTCATTTGCCCAGTGATTTCACTAGCTAAAATTTCCTTCAAACCGGAACACAACAATGCTTGCACACTACTGCTTGGTGGCAAAATAACTGGCAAAGCGGTGGTACCTACCTAGATGAACTTTGCAGAAAAGTCCTACCACCTAGTTTACCACCACATTTTTACTGTTTGTAGTTCCAGCTTTATATAAGTACACTAGAATTTTGCTCTGTGCGCGGGCCGCGAGCGGCCCGCGTGGGTGTTTTCGTGGCTGTTGTATTTATAAAACCCTTATACTTTGTGCTAAACTTTAAATTTTGCAAGAATTAGTACAAAACAGCGGTATTTTTCAAAGAAAATGATAATTGATCTGACTTTTGCATGGCGGCCATCTTGAAAAATGCTGTCAGTCAAGTAAAAGGTCAAAATTTGAAATCAGCATCCTTTAAAACCCTCAAATATAAAATATCAGCCGAATCTGAGTTACTATAAAATCGAGCGCCATTTTGAATCCGCCATCTTTGAATTATTTTAGGACTGTAAGAAAGCCTCCGTTGTTCTCTTTAACATGAGTCCAAATACGCTATTCTTGCCTCTATTGGTTCCGATAGTATGCGCGTTTTAATTTTGCATGGTGGCAATTTTGTTTTATTTCTTCAGAGGTAGTTGGAAGCTCCTCCTCGCTTCGCTCGTCGTCGCGGTAGGTAGTTTGAAGCTCCTCCTCGCTTCGCTCGTCGTCGCGATAGGTAGTTTGAAGCTCCTCCTCGCTTCGCTCGTCGTCGCGTTAGGTAGTTTGAAGCTCCTCCTCGCTTCGCTCGTCGTCGCGTTAGGTAGTTTAAAGCTCCTCCTCGCTTCGCTCGTCGTCGCGTTAGGTAATTTGAAGCTCCTCCTCGCTTCGCTCGTCGTCGCGATAGGTAGTTTGAAGCTCCTCCTCGCTTCGCTCGTCGTCGCGATGGGTAGTTTGAAGCTCCTCCTCGCTTCGCTCGTCGTCGCGGTAGGTAGTTTGAAGCTCCTCCTCGCTTCGCTCGTCGTCGGGATGGGTAGTTTGAAGCTCCTCCTCGCTTCGCTCTTCGTCGCGGTAGGTAGTTTGAAACTCCTCCTCGCTTCGCTCGTCGTCGCGATGGGTAGTTTGAAGCTCCTCCTCGCTTCGCTCGTCGTTGCGGTAGGTAGTTTGAAGCTCCTCCTCACTTCGCTCGTCGTCGCGATAGGTAGTTTGAAGCTCCTACACGCTTCGCTCGTCGTCGCGGTAGGTAGTTTGAAGCTCCTCCTCGCTTTGCTCGTCGTCGCGTTGGTGGCTTTGCCAGTATGTATGACAGCCATTTTGAAAAACGGTGGATGTCTAAAAGAAGCTATAGCATGTTAATCAGTATCCTTGGGGACACTCAGATATCAATTTTCATACGGATTGGAGATCCATAAAAAAGTTCAGTTGTATATATGAATCTTTTCAAAATTGCGGAATAAAAATTTTTTTCCTATATTATTACTGAGTATCTAGGGGGATTCCCATATATAAATTTTCATCCGGATCGAATCACTTTTTCTCTATGTCGATATGCCTATATCTGCCATCTTGAAAAAATCGATTTCATTAATATTTCCGTTTGTCCCTTACTACATCTCTACTCGATCCCCAGAAACAGTTTTTCTATAACATTCGTATTAGGGGCGTAATAAAGGAAAGATTATATTTTGATAAAAGTACCTTTGTATGGCAACCCTATTGAAAAATCGCGCATGTCAAAATTTGATTTTAGAATGTTGATCAACATTTTTGGGGACCCCCAGATATCAATTTTCATTCGGATCGGAGAATTTTTTTTCCGCAATGACCGAATTCCGCCATTTTGAAAAAAAAAAATTTGTGATGTCTTCCCTTCCGTTCTCCAAACAATATTAGTTCGTTATTTTTGCCGCTTTACCCATTGGGTACGGAACCCTAAAATGTACCTAACTTGATACCTTCTGGCTAAGTAGCGTTTAGTCGATGAGTCGAACTTAAAAAAAATACATTTGTACAGTTATGTCATATCAAAATAATTTGTGGGTTTTGGCGGGAACGTGAAAAAGGTCACGTCGTTGCATTGTATTATTTTTCAAAACTTATGCTTTTTCCAGTGTTAATGTTTAAAATTGGTGGCTTTTTATGCATTAAGTGCTGGATTACGAGCATGAGTGTAGGCAAGTGATATAATGTGGTGAAACGTGATTTTTAGTGATACTTCCAAAATTCCATAGAAGCTTCTAATAAAGTTGCCACCACTTTACTGGAGCATGACTAAGACTGGACTATGACTAAGACTTGACTTTACGTGAAATATTCTATTAATTAACATGATGAAAAATTACAATACTTGACACTGGCTAAATACACTATTTGTGGAGCCAAAATATAAGAAAAAAAAATTGTCAGGTAGCAAATGACTTTGACAGCACAATATGCCGTTATCAGCTGTCATTTTCTCCGCTCGACATTGGCATTGACACTTGCAGAAAATGCTAAACAGCGTCAAAAACGAAAAGACTCCACTCCACCTTTTTCTAAAACGGACTGATACTCTTTGCCTTTAACTAAGAGTTGAAGTTAGTAAATTATATACTCTTACCTGAAATATTCTATTAACATGATGAAAAATTACAATACTTGACACTGGCTAAATACACTATGTGTAGAGCCAAAATATAAGAAAAAAAAAGTCAGTGTATTACAATGACGTTTGTCTATGTCTAGTTTGTACTTGGGCCGTATTTCGATTCACGCTAAAATCGATAATATCAATGTTATCGCGCTAAGAACGTGTACCGAATGGCCGTGACTGTGACAATGAAATCTTTTGTAAACGTCATGACCGACGTCATCTTGCAATATCGCCGTCCGCGATTGGTTGTTAGTCATGGACAGAGCTCAAAGCCGTGAGCGCATTATCTGAATTGGAACACTGAATAATTAACGTGAGCGTTGCGAGCGATTATAGCGTTAATCAGAATACGGGGTTGGTAGCAAAGAGTATAATAACGTTATGCTTGGTAGTTTCCACAGAGAACTTAGCTATTTAGTTTCATTCAAAGAGTTTATAATACCTATTCTAGGATTCATTTCCTTTATATTTATTATTTTTCTCTATGTTTTCTCTGTTAGGTTTTGTTTTGAAGAACATTGATGTGTGACTTGTTTCTGCCAACAATGAAGTGTTTGAAGCCGAAGGCTCCGGGGCTCCGGTCCACCACAGAGTACATTGGTATATATAGAAACGGTCCACCCTGATTGCAGTACATAATAGAGCTGAGGTCAGTAAAAGTGCAACCAAACATATTTGAAACAATACTATTCCATTTCATCACCATTACGTATAAAGATCATCAAACGACAGACAGGATTTGATCGGCTTACTGTATAATTTTCTTTCTTTCCCTTTTTATTTACGCTTCCGTAAAGGCTACGAACCGAAAAGCGCAGCATAGGCCACTTGCTAGCTGTATTGAGCAATAAATGTTTCAGAGTTAGATCTTCTAATTTATTATCCAACTAATAATTTATTATCCAACTCGTACAAAAACATCATATACAGGTACTACATAGGTAATTACGAATAGAAAGATAAATAGCTTTTTCATTTTCAGCTCGCAGACCGAATCTGCTGACTGCCAACAACCTCGGCGATACTGGACAATGGAAAGAGCTTATCTATAGAGAAGTCACTATGGTCATTTTGACTGATGTTATTTGTGGGGAAGATTTATCAATCTATATAACAAAGTTCCTCAAAACAAAACCTAACAGAGAAAACATAGAGAAAAATAATAAATAATAGACATCGGTACCACTGTTTGTATCTGACACTTATTCATCTAAAAGATATTTTGACCCTGTAAGTATAATTAGGCCGCATAGACATCACACTAAGCTGATGATGATGATACCATACAACATGGATAGACCATTCACAGATTATATCTGATTTCCATATCCCATGAGAATTTATTATGATTTGTTTTCAGATGGAATGGTTACAATAAGCGGAGGCAGACAAACTTCTACACAAATTGCTTAAATATCATTCTAGGACAGATTAATTTTATTGGTACGGAAATATTTTGAATCATGATGCAATTTTAACCTGCATCTATCCATCCTGAAAGCCTAAGCTGGGACATCCTTTTCTTAACCGCCTGACTGGAGTCTGAGCCGAGGGTTTAAGCTAGCACCTAGCTCAATATGCACATACTAAATTTATTATACAATCGTTTTATTTAACATGATTATTATGGATGTTTTCCGGTTGATGATGAATTTTCTTTCATTGTAATTTTTTTATACAATTACCCATTTGTATAGATTATACCTTCTTTTATATTAACTGTGTTGTTTCTTATGTTTCAGGTGAAAAATTGTTTGAAAGTACTTAGAAAAACTGTATGTAGCTGCAATAGTACAGTATAACTGTATAACACACATGAGGGCATGGATATCTTTTAAGTAAGGAGTTGTATATTGCCAACCAGCTATATGTAACAGAAGAATGCTATGGATAAAATACAAAAAGGATTTATTATTGTGATCATTATATTTAAACATTTAAGTACCTATGCACATTTAAATATAAGTAGCTAATGAATTTTGCTAAATTGGAGGCCCATGTTCAGTAGTGGGCGTGTTAGGGCTATTAATGTTTATTTAAAAAGTCAACTGTTCAAAATTGAATTATGATAGATATTCGTTAATAAAATATTCAAAATTCAGTTACAATTGTAAGCTTTTTTTAACAAAAATAGTTGTATAATTGAATTGAATTTGCGGCAACATGAATATACCGTTTGTATTGGCAGATTTCTGGTAAAAATGTTGAATTTAGAAACAAGGGTGTAAATATTGTATTAAATTTATTATTGTCTTCATGGTACAAGCTTTGCTTAGTTTAAGGCTAGATTGTGGTGCCGGTGTGTGAATGTCCAGATATTTATTTATTATTTATAGTGCAAAACATATATAAATTATGTACACATGGAGAAAGTAGTAGTAGTATTATTCATTTTAGGACCTACCAATAAGTTATGAATAGGCATGTCACCAGTCAGATGTCCACAGCTGAACATAGGCGTTCGCATTAGAAAGGAGGATTTGATTATAATAAAAACACAGAAGAAAAGGAAGAGGAAAATAAATAAATGTGCGGACATTACACACAGCACCATCTAACCCATAATTAAGCATAGCTTGTACTATGGGAACCAGATAACTGATATTTATTAATATACTTTTTATAGTGTTATTAATTCAGAAATAGAAAAGGTTATATTGTATAGGTTGTTTGACAGACAGCCATAGAATTTACCTCCCATTTTTTTTTATAGTATAACTTGCCATGTCTATGCAGGCAGACAGCGCACAGCTGCCCGTGGGACACATAATGAATTTAATGATTTCAGTTGCAACAGGATGAACAATTAATTATAGAATCCATTTATTCACAGATGTTCCAAATACAACCTTAGCAAAGTTAATGGTATTTTATTTAGTTTTTCAATGTATGTAGGTAGTTTCAAGTGAAGGGAAATAATATTAGTAAATTGCCTGTTAGCTAAAAATACATCATAGATTGTACTTACCTACTGGTCTCATGCAAGGCATATCTAAATTTATGTTTAAACCTGGTTACCTAATAGTAATTATTGATCTGGTCAGTACCTACTGCGAGGAGCTGATGGTTCATCATAGTTCATCATCATCCACTGCTGAACATAGGCCTCCCCCAGAGAGTGCCACTTTGAGCGGCTGCTCACCTTCTGCATCCATCGGCTTGCCACAGTTTTCACCAGGTCATCGGTCCACTTAGTGGGTGGTCTGCCTACGCTGTGAATCTTAGATAAATAAATAAATAAAATTGGTTTGTGTCTGATTGATTACCTTTAATTTAATAATGCAATCCAAGTCCAAATTATAATAAAATATTGATACTCTTACATTTGAAATTATTTATCGTCATTCTATGATCTTAATGAAATTAGGTAGGTATATTGTGATAGTACTTTCATGGACTCTTGAACATAGCAAATCGGTGTTATAAAAAAAATCAAGGGACCAAAGAAACTTGGAGACACCATTTTCTAATTATTATTCTACCACATTAATTCACAAACACTGTTTCAGTCCTTCAGGATATTACATTTAGATTCTTCTTATCTTACATTTTTAATAGTTCTTACAGGATCTTTACCACTATTGGAATCATTTCCTAAGTTCCAGCAGCACAGTTACATGCTTTATTTTCATAGGTAGACTGAAGGAGCAGATAGGGTGATAAAATAAACGTTTTAGGTAGTTTTTTAATCTCTTGTTTCTCACAATATGTTAGTAACTTAAGTAGTTAACCTATGTCTTAGTACCTAGTTAGTGATTTTCAAATAGTAGGTCATTTTTTTATTTAATTGTCAGTCATTGTTCCTTTGCATAGGTACTGTTCTTTTCTGTTGATAGGTTAGGAATGATGTATTTACCTAGCCATGGCAATCTCATTTAAAACATTTATTTATATATCACCTTATAGTTATCTCAACAATTCGTGAAATATATAGTCTTCTATATATATAAAACTTACCTACTTCAGAAGATTTACTTTAATCTAACCCAGAATTAAGCATAGCTTGTACTATGGGAACCAGATAACTGATATACTCAGATAAACTAACAGTATATAATACCCAGACAGAGGACAAATACCTATTTTCATCACACAAATGTTGGTACCAGGTGGGAATCCAACCCACAGTTTCCTAACTATTCCACTGCTACTCTAGATCCAAAGTAGCATTATTTAAAAAACATTACCAACTTGCAACCCATATTATTCCCAAATACCACCTCAGGGCAATGTACGGGCAACTGGGAATATACCGGTTACATACATAAAGTGTGATTCAAACTCAATGTCAGCTTTGAAGTCGGTGAGAAATATGAGTGCAGCATGTGGATGGCTTGCAGTGCACTTCATAGCCGCCATTGAGTTTGTACCACACTACCAAGAGATAGAAATATATGTATCTGTTACCTGGACTTAACACAATTACCTTACCTATACCACAGAATAAATATATAGTACTTCTATACCAAGACCCAAAAAAAACACTTAGATACATTGATAAGATAGTTTATATAACAATGACATAAGCAGCACCTCATTATATAATTTTATACACCTACATACATAACTATTATTATATTGTTTCATTTTGATTTTGCATGCTTTCTTTGAATAAAAACCAATTTGTATCATCATCAACAACATGAAGACAACCAGAACTCCCCCAAAGAATGCCACTTTAAGAGACTGCTTGCTTTCTGCATCCATCGGCTCCCCATGGTTATGGTCACCAGGTTGTCGGCCCACCTTTCTTCCCTTTTGTTGTCAGTTCTACGAGTGATGTGGCTTGCCCATTGCCACTTCAACTTGCTGATTCTAAATAAGATAACATAAATTACACCATTATACATACTACATATACATATAAATATATACATACTTACTTCATAAAATTGCTTTGTTTTTGGTATTATCGACTTCATAGAATGCAAAGAGCAAAAATAGAAATATGCAATCAACATTTTAACTTCACTGTCTTTATGATCATAGCTTAACTTTTTAACTCCCAGCGACCCAATTTCAAAAACATGCATGCTGTCATCTCAGTGGTAGTATTCCAGTGGGTAACAACCATGAAAGTTTTGTTTTAGGACCTGCCCGTTGCTATTTCAAAACAACTAAATTGGTCATTTTAGTTCTGCTTGCTGGGCTACTTTGAGCTTACTTGAGCTTGAGGGTGGGTTTACACCAATAGTTAAGGTGACCAACAGCTCTAACAAATTTTGACCATTTCCATTGGTTACCTCAACTATTGGTGAAAATACCCACCCTAAATCTATATTAAGCTATTATTCACAGTTTCCCCATAAGCTTAGAAGAGGTGACCTAATTATTTACCTGATGCTAAACCAAACTCCTGTTTTTCCTCTGTCATAATTAACATCCATCACTGAGCGCTTGTTTTTTGGATCTTTTATAGGTTGGAACTCTGAAAATGAGACAAGGTAGCATTGAGTTAATAAAAAACAAGGTGGATATTAATACTTTAGGTACTAATAAACAAGCATAGAATTTTAGTGTGTTCTGGATGAAGAGCATAATTTGTTCCTGGTATTGTTATTATTTTATGCTAATGCTTAGAATAAGTACCTAGTCTATGCATTTCTGCAGTATATTTTGAGTCTGCTTTTACTTCGTTTATCATAAGACTTACTTGTTGCTATACGTGTCAGAACGTTCAAATGATACCCACGGGAACAAATAGGCTGGTTCTATTCTCACATCACAGAATTCCCCTTATTACTTGTCTCACATACATAAATAATGTTGTTTTTCTTATTACAAACAAAAATTAAACCGCCGCCATCTCTGTGGCCGCCATATCTATCTAGTCAAATGCACAGAGAACTTTGCTATATACGTCAAATGTCAAAACATGAAACTGAAGTTAGCCGTATGCGGCCATCTTATTTCATACGATTAACGACCTTATTTGAGAGGGGATAAAGTTTCTTACTGGATGACAGGACAGGAATATATGACTTTCTGAGTAAGTATTTTTCGGTTTTTGTATGAAAAATATGTTTTTTTGTATGAAAGGTACCTTTTTTTATTGTTTATTTAGAATCGTCCCAAGGTTTACTACATTTTTGTTCTATTAGTTTATTTTTATCTCTTATCGTTTCCGAGATCCCATCTGGAACTTCTTCCTGGTACCACTTTCTGATGCTGACATATTTAATTCTTTGCCTCGGGATTTTTCCGTACATATCTCTAGTACATTTCCAAATCATCCTATGGGCCAGTTTTCGGGAACATTCATGTCAGTGATCTATCTGTTTATCTTTATAGGTAATAGAATAGACTAGAATTTTGCTCTGTGCGCGGGCCGCGAGCGGCCCGCGTGGGTGTTTTCGTGGCTGTTGTATTTATAAAACCCTTATACTTTGTGCTAAACTTTAAATTTTGCAAGAATTAGTACAAAACAGCGGTATTTTTCGAAGAAAATGATAATTGATCTGACTTTTGCATGGCGGCCATCTTGAAAAATGCTGTCAGTCAAGTAAAAGGTCAAAATTTGAAATCAGCATCCTTTAAAACCCTCAAATATAAAATATCAGCCGAATCTGAGTTACTATAAAATCGAGCGCCATTTTGAATCCGCCATCTTTGAATTATTTTAGGACTGTAAGAAAGCCTCCGTTGTTCTCTTTAACATGAGTCCAAATACGCTATTCTTGCCTCTATTGGTTCCGATAGTATGCGCGTTTTAATTTTGCATGGTGGCAATTTTGTTTTATTTCTTCAGAGGTAGTTGGAAGCTCCTCCTCGCTTCGCTCGTCGTCGCGGTAGGTAGTTTGAAGCTCCTCCTCGCTTCGCTCATCGTCGCGATAGGTAGTTTGAAGCTCCTCCTCGCTTCGCTCGTCGTCGCGTTAGGTAGTTTGAAGCTCCTCCTCGCTTCGCTCGTCGTCGCGTTAGGTAGTTTAAAGCTCCTCCTCGCTTCGCTCGTCGTCGCGTTAGGTAATTTGAAGCTCCTCCTCGCTTCGCTCGTCGTCGCGATAGGTAGTTTGAAGCTCCTCCTCGCTTCGCTCGTCGTCGCGATGGGTAGTTTGAAGCTCCTCCTCGCTTCGCTCGTCGTCGCGGTAGGTAGTTTGAAGCTCCTCCTCGCTTCGCTCGTCGTCGGGATGGGTAGTTTGAAGCTCCTCCTCGCTTCGCTCTTCGTCGCGGTAGGTAGTTTGAAACTCCTCCTCGCTTCGCTCGTCGTCGCGATGGGTAGTTTGAAGCTCCTCCTCGCTTCGCTCGTCGTTGCGGTAGGTAGTTTGAAGCTCCTCCTCACTTCGCTCGTCGTCGCGATAGGTAGTTTGAAGCTCCTACACGCTTCGCTCGTCGTCGCGGTAGGTAGTTTGAAGCTCCTCCTCGCTTTGCTCGTCGTCGCGTTGGTGGCTTTGCCAGTATGTATGACAGCCATTTTGAAAAACGGTGGATGTCTAAAAGAAGCTATAGCATGTTAATCAGTATCCTTGGGGACACTCAGATATCAATTTTCATACGGATTGGAGATCCATAAAAAAGTTCAGTTGTATATATGAATCTTTTCAAAATTGCGGAATAAAAATTTTTTTCCTATATTATTACTGAGTATCTAGGGGGATTCCCATATATAAATTTTCATCCGGATCGAATCACTTTTTCTCTATGTCGATATGCCTATATCTGCCATCTTGAAAAAATCGATTTCATTAATATTTCCGTTTGTCCCTTACTACATCTCTACTCGATCCCCAGAAACAGTTTTTCTATAACATTCGTATTAGGGGCGTAATAAAGGAAAGATTATATTTTGATAAAAGTACCTTTGTATGGCAACCCTATTGAAAAATCGCGCATGTCAAAATTTGATTTTAGAATGTTGATCAACATTTTTGGGGACCCCCAGATATCAATTTTCATTCGGATCGGAGAATTTTTTTTCCGCAATGACCGAATTCCGCCATTTTGAAAAAAAAAAATTTGTGATGTCTTCCCTTCCGTTCTCCAAACAATATTAGTTCGTTATTTTTGCCGCTTTACCCATTGGGTACGGAACCCTAAAATGTACCTAACTTGATACCTTCTGGCTAAGTAGCGTTTAGTCGATGAGTCGAACTTAAAAAAAATACATTTGTACAGTTATGTCATATCAAAATAATTTGTGGGTTTTGGCGGGAACGTGAAAAAGGTCACGTCGTTGCATTGTATTATTTTTCAAAACTTATGCTTTTTCCAGTGTTAATGTTTAAAATTGGTGGCTTTTTATGCATTAAGTGCTGGATTACGAGCATGAGTGTAGGCAAGTGATATAATGTGGTGAAACGTGATTTTTAGTGATACTTCCAAAATTCCATAGAAGCTTCTAATAAAGTTGCCACCACTTTACTGGAGCATGACTAAGACTGGACTATGACTAAGACTTGACTTTACGTGAAATATTCTATTAATTAACATGATGAAAAATTACAATACTTGACACTGGCTAAATACACTATTTGTGGAGCCAAAATATAAGAAAAAAAAATTGTCAGGTAGCAAATGACTTTGACAGCACAATATGCCGTTATCAGCTGTCATTTTCTCCGCTCGACATTGGCATTGACACTTGCAGAAAATGCTAAACAGCGTCAAAAACGAAAAGACTCCACTCCACCTTTTTCTAAAACGGACTGATACTCTTTGCCTTTAACTAAGAGTTGAAGTTAGTAAATTATATACTCTTACCTGAAATATTCTATTAACATGATGAAAAATTACAATACTTGACACTGGCTAAATACACTATGTGTAGAGCCAAAATATAAGAAAAAAAAAGTCAGTGTATTACAATGACGTTTGTCTATGTCTAGTTTGTACTTGGGCCGTATTTCGATTCACGCTAAAATCGATAATATCAATGTTATCGCGCTAAGAACGTGTACCGAATGGCCGTGACTGTGACAATGAAATCTTTTGTAAACGTCATGACCGACGTCATCTTGCAATATCGCCGTCCGCGATTGGTTGTTAGTCATGGACAGAGCTCAAAGCCGTGAGCGCATTATCTGAATTGGAACACTGAATAATTAACGTGAGCGTTGCGAGCGATTATAGCGTTAATCAGAATACGGGGTTGGTAGCAAAGAGTATAATAACGTTATGCTTGGTAGTTTCCACAGAGAACTTAGCTATTTAGTTTCATTCAAAGAGTTTATAATACCTATTCTAGGATTCATTTCCTTTATATTTATTATTTTTCTCTATGTTTTCTCTGTTAGGTTTTGTTTTGAAGAACATTGATGTGTGACTTGTTTCTGCCAACAATGAAGTGTTTGAAGCCGAAGGCTCCGGGGCTCCGGTCCACCACAGAGTACATTGGTATATATAGAAACGGTCCACCCTGATTGCAGTACATAATAGAGCTGAGGTCAGTAAAAGTGCAACCAAACATATTTGAAACAATACTATTCCATTTCATCACCATTACGTATAAAGATCATCAAACGACAGACAGGATTTGATCGGCTTACTGTATAATTTTCTTTCTTTCCCTTTTTATTTACGCTTCCGTAAAGGCTACGAACCGAAAAGCGCAGCATAGGCCACTTGCTAGCTGTATTGAGCAATAAATGTTTCAGAGTTAGATCTTCTAATTTATTATCCAACTAATAATTTATTATCCAACTCGTACAAAAACATCATATACAGGTACTACATAGGTAATTACGAATAGAAAGATAAATAGCTTTTTCATTTTCAGCTCGCAGACCGAATCTGCTGACTGCCAACAACCTCGGCGATACTGGACAATGGAAAGAGCTTATCTATAGAGAAGTCACTATGGTCATTTTGACTGATGTTATTTGTGGGGAAGATTTATCAATCTATATAACAAAGTTCCTCAAAACAAAACCTAACAGAGAAAACATAGAGAAAAATAATAAATAATAGACATCGGTACCACTGTTTGTATCTGACACTTATTCATCTAAAAGATATTTTGACCCTGTAAGTATAATTAGGCCGCATAGACATCACACTAAGCTGATGATGATGATACCATACAACATGGATAGACCATTCACAGATTATATCTGATTTCCATATCCCATGAGAATTTATTATGATTTGTTTTCAGATGGAATGGTTACAATAAGCGGAGGCAGACAAACTTCTACACAAATTGCTTAAATATCATTCTAGGACAGATTAATTTTATTGGTACGGAAATATTTTGAATCATGATGCAATTTTAACCTGCATCTATCCATCCTGAAAGCCTAAGCTGGGACATCCTTTTCTTAACCGCCTGACTGGAGTCTGAGCCGAGGGTTTAAGCTAGCACCTAGCTCAATATGCACATACTAAATTTATTATACAATCGTTTTATTTAACATGATTATTATGGATGTTTTCCGGTTGATGATGAATTTTCTTTCATTGTAATTTTTTTATACAATTACCCATTTGTATAGATTATACCTTCTTTTATATTAACTGTGTTGTTTCTTATGTTTCAGGTGAAAAATTGTTTGAAAGTACTTAGAAAAACTGTATGTAGCTGCAATAGTACAGTATAACTGTATAACACACATGAGGGCATGGATATCTTTTAAGTAAGGAGTTGTATATTGCCAACCAGCTATATGTAACAGAAGAATGCTATGGATAAAATACAAAAAGGATTTATTATTGTGATCATTATATTTAAACATTTAAGTACCTATGCACATTTAAATATAAGTAGCTAATGAATTTTGCTAAATTGGAGGCCCATGTTCAGTAGTGGGCGTGTTAGGGCTATTAATGTTTATTTAAAAAGTCAACTGTTCAAAATTGAATTATGATAGATATTCGTTAATAAAATATTCAAAATTCAGTTACAATTGTAAGCTTTTTTTAACAAAAATAGTTGTATAATTGAATTGAATTTGCGGCAACATGAATATACCGTTTGTATTGGCAGATTTCTGGTAAAAATGTTGAATTTAGAAACAAGGGTGTAAATATTGTATTAAATTTATTATTGTCTTCATGGTACAAGCTTTGCTTAGTTTAAGGCTAGATTGTGGTGCCGGTGTGTGAATGTCCAGATATTTATTTATTATTTATAGTGCAAAACATATATAAATTATGTACACATGGAGAAAGTAGTAGTAGTATTATTCATTTTAGGACCTACCAATAAGTTATGAATAGGCATGTCACCAGTCAGATGTCCACAGCTGAACATAGGCGTTCGCATTAGAAAGGAGGATTTGATTATAATAAAAACACAGAAGAAAAGGAAGAGGAAAATAAATAAATGTGCGGACATTACACACAGCACCATCTAACCCATAATTAAGCATAGCTTGTACTATGGGAACCAGATAACTGATATTTATTAATATACTTTTTATAGTGTTATTAATTCAGAAATAGAAAAGGTTATATTGTATAGGTTGTTTGACAGACAGCCATAGAATTTACCTCCCATTTTTTTTTATAGTATAACTTGCCATGTCTATGCAGGCAGACAGCGCACAGCTGCCCGTGGGACACATAATGAATTTAATGATTTCAGTTGCAACAGGATGAACAATTAATTATAGAATCCATTTATTCACAGATGTTCCAAATACAACCTTAGCAAAGTTAATGGTATTTTATTTAGTTTTTCAATGTATGTAGGTAGTTTCAAGTGAAGGGAAATAATATTAGTAAATTGCCTGTTAGCTAAAAATACATCATAGATTGTACTTACCTACTGGTCTCATGCAAGGCATATCTAAATTTATGTTTAAACCTGGTTACCTAATAGTAATTATTGATCTGGTCAGTACCTACTGCGAGGAGCTGATGGTTCATCATAGTTCATCATCATCCACTGCTGAACATAGGCCTCCCCCAGAGAGTGCCACTTTGAGCGGCTGCTCACCTTCTGCATCCATCGGCTTGCCACAGTTTTCACCAGGTCATCGGTCCACTTAGTGGGTGGTCTGCCTACGCTGTGAATCTTAGATAAATAAATAAATAAAATTGGTTTGTGTCTGATTGATTACCTTTAATTTAATAATGCAATCCAAGTCCAAATTATAATAAAATATTGATACTCTTACATTTGAAATTATTTATCGTCATTCTATGATCTTAATGAAATTAGGTAGGTATATTGTGATAGTACTTTCATGGACTCTTGAACATAGCAAATCGGTGTTATAAAAAAAATCAAGGGACCAAAGAAACTTGGAGACACCATTTTCTAATTATTATTCTACCACATTAATTCACAAACACTGTTTCAGTCCTTCAGGATATTACATTTAGATTCTTCTTATCTTACATTTTTAATAGTTCTTACAGGATCTTTACCACTATTGGAATCATTTCCTAAGTTCCAGCAGCACAGTTACATGCTTTATTTTCATAGGTAGACTGAAGGAGCAGATAGGGTGATAAAATAAACGTTTTAGGTAGTTTTTTAATCTCTTGTTTCTCACAATATGTTAGTAACTTAAGTAGTTAACCTATGTCTTAGTACCTAGTTAGTGATTTTCAAATAGTAGGTCATTTTTTTATTTAATTGTCAGTCATTGTTCCTTTGCATAGGTACTGTTCTTTTCTGTTGATAGGTTAGGAATGATGTATTTACCTAGCCATGGCAATCTCATTTAAAACATTTATTTATATATCACCTTATAGTTATCTCAACAATTCGTGAAATATATAGTCTTCTATATATATAAAACTTACCTACTTCAGAAGATTTACTTTAATCTAACCCAGAATTAAGCATAGCTTGTACTATGGGAACCAGATAACTGATATACTCAGATAAACTAACAGTATATAATACCCAGACAGAGGACAAATACCTATTTTCATCACACAAATGTTGGTACCAGGTGGGAATCCAACCCACAGTTTCCTAACTATTCCACTGCTACTCTAGATCCAAAGTAGCATTATTTAAAAAACATTACCAACTTGCAACCCATATTATTCCCAAATACCACCTCAGGGCAATGTACGGGCAACTGGGAATATACCGGTTACATACATAAAGTGTGATTCAAACTCAATGTCAGCTTTGAAGTCGGTGAGAAATATGAGTGCAGCATGTGGATGGCTTGCAGTGCACTTCATAGCCGCCATTGAGTTTGTACCACACTACCAAGAGATAGAAATATATGTATCTGTTACCTGGACTTAACACAATTACCTTACCTATACCACAGAATAAATATATAGTACTTCTATACCAAGACCCAAAAAAAACACTTAGATACATTGATAAGATAGTTTATATAACAATGACATAAGCAGCACCTCATTATATAATTTTATACACCTACATACATAACTATTATTATATTGTTTCATTTTGATTTTGCATGCTTTCTTTGAATAAAAACCAATTTGTATCATCATCAACAACATGAAGACAACCAGAACTCCCCCAAAGAATGCCACTTTAAGAGACTGCTTGCTTTCTGCATCCATCGGCTCCCCATGGTTATGGTCACCAGGTTGTCGGCCCACCTTTCTTCCCTTTTGTTGTCAGTTCTACGAGTGATGTGGCTTGCCCATTGCCACTTCAACTTGCTGATTCTAAATAAGATAACATAAATTACACCATTATACATACTACATATACATATAAATATATACATACTTACTTCATAAAATTGCTTTGTTTTTGGTATTATCGACTTCATAGAATGCAAAGAGCAAAAATAGAAATATGCAATCAACATTTTAACTTCACTGTCTTTATGATCATAGCTTAACTTTTTAACTCCCAGCGACCCAATTTCAAAAACATGCATGCTGTCATCTCAGTGGTAGTATTCCAGTGGGTAACAACCATGAAAGTTTTGTTTTAGGACCTGCCCGTTGCTATTTCAAAACAACTAAATTGGTCATTTTAGTTCTGCTTGCTGGGCTACTTTGAGCTTACTTGAGCTTGAGGGTGGGTTTACACCAATAGTTAAGGTGACCAACAGCTCTAACAAATTTTGACCATTTCCATTGGTTACCTCAACTATTGGTGAAAATACCCACCCTAAATCTATATTAAGCTATTATTCACAGTTTCCCCATAAGCTTAGAAGAGGTGACCTAATTATTTACCTGATGCTAAACCAAACTCCTGTTTTTCCTCTGTCATAATTAACATCCATCACTGAGCGCTTGTTTTTTGGATCTTTTATAGGTTGGAACTCTGAAAATGAGACAAGGTAGCATTGAGTTAATAAAAAACAAGGTGGATATTAATACTTTAGGTACTAATAAACAAGCATAGAATTTTAGTGTGTTCTGGATGAAGAGCATAATTTGTTCCTGGTATTGTTATTATTTTATGCTAATGCTTAGAATAAGTACCTAGTCTATGCATTTCTGCAGTATATTTTGAGTCTGCTTTTACTTCGTTTATCATAAGACTTACTTGTTGCTATACGTGTCAGAACGTTCAAATGATACCCACGGGAACAAATAGGCTGGTTCTATTCTCACATCACAGAATTCCCCTTATTACTTGTCTCACATACATAAATAATGTTGTTTTTCTTATTACAAACAAAAATTAAACCGCCGCCATCTCTGTGGCCGCCATATCTATCTAGTCAAATGCACAGAGAACTTTGCTATATACGTCAAATGTCAAAACATGAAACTGAAGTTAGCCGTATGCGGCCATCTTATTTCATACGATTAACGACCTTATTTGAGAGGGGATAAAGTTTCTTACTGGATGACAGGACAGGAATATATGACTTTCTGAGTAAGTATTTTTCGGTTTTTGTATGAAAAATATGTTTTTTTGTATGAAAGGTACCTTTTTTTATTGTTTATTTAGAATCGTCCCAAGGTTTACTACATTTTTGTTCTATTAGTTTATTTTTATCTCTTATCGTTTCCGAGATCCCATCTGGAACTTCTTCCTGGTACCACTTTCTGATGCTGACATATTTAATTCTTTGCCTCGGGATTTTTCCGTACATATCTCTAGTACATTTCCAAATCATCCTATGGGCCAGTTTTCGGGAACATTCATGTCAGTGATCTATCTGTTTATCTTTATAGGTAATAGAATAGACTAGAATTTTGCTCTGTGCGCGGGCCGCGAGCGGCCCGCGTGGGTGTTTTCGTGGCTGTTGTATTTATAAAACCCTTATACTTTGTGCTAAACTTTAAATTTTGCAAGAATTAGTACAAAACAGCGGTATTTTTCGAAGAAAATGATAATTGATCTGACTTTTGCATGGCGGCCATCTTGAAAAATGCTGTCAGTCAAGTAAAAGGTCAAAATTTGAAATCAGCATCCTTTAAAACCCTCAAATATAAAATATCAGCCGAATCTGAGTTACTATAAAATCGAGCGCCATTTTGAATCCGCCATCTTTGAATTATTTTAGGACTGTAAGAAAGCCTCCGTTGTTCTCTTTAACATGAGTCCAAATACGCTATTCTTGCCTCTATTGGTTCCGATAGTATGCGCGTTTTAATTTTGCATGGTGGCAATTTTGTTTTATTTCTTCAGAGGTAGTTGGAAGCTCCTCCTCGCTTCGCTCGTCGTCGCGGTAGGTAGTTTGAAGCTCCTCCTCGCTTCGCTCATCGTCGCGATAGGTAGTTTGAAGCTCCTCCTCGCTTCGCTCGTCGTCGCGTTAGGTAGTTTGAAGCTCCTCCTCGCTTCGCTCGTCGTCGCGTTAGGTAGTTTAAAGCTCCTCCTCGCTTCGCTCGTCGTCGCGTTAGGTAATTTGAAGCTCCTCCTCGCTTCGCTCGTCGTCGCGATAGGTAGTTTGAAGCTCCTCCTCGCTTCGCTCGTCGTCGCGATGGGTAGTTTGAAGCTCCTCCTCGCTTCGCTCGTCGTCGCGGTAGGTAGTTTGAAGCTCCTCCTCGCTTCGCTCGTCGTCGGGATGGGTAGTTTGAAGCTCCTCCTCGCTTCGCTCTTCGTCGCGGTAGGTAGTTTGAAACTCCTCCTCGCTTCGCTCGTCGTCGCGATGGGTAGTTTGAAGCTCCTCCTCGCTTCGCTCGTCGTTGCGGTAGGTAGTTTGAAGCTCCTCCTCACTTCGCTCGTCGTCGCGATAGGTAGTTTGAAGCTCCTACACGCTTCGCTCGTCGTCGCGGTAGGTAGTTTGAAGCTCCTCCTCGCTTTGCTCGTCGTCGCGTTGGTGGCTTTGCCAGTATGTATGACAGCCATTTTGAAAAACGGTGGATGTCTAAAAGAAGCTATAGCATGTTAATCAGTATCCTTGGGGACACTCAGATATCAATTTTCATACGGATTGGAGATCCATAAAAAAGTTCAGTTGTATATATGAATCTTTTCAAAATTGCGGAATAAAAATTTTTTTCCTATATTATTACTGAGTATCTAGGGGGATTCCCATATATAAATTTTCATCCGGATCGAATCACTTTTTCTCTATGTCGATATGCCTATATCTGCCATCTTGAAAAAATCGATTTCATTAATATTTCCGTTTGTCCCTTACTACATCTCTACTCGATCCCCAGAAACAGTTTTTCTATAACATTCGTATTAGGGGCGTAATAAAGGAAAGATTATATTTTGATAAAAGTACCTTTGTATGGCAACCCTATTGAAAAATCGCGCATGTCAAAATTTGATTTTAGAATGTTGATCAACATTTTTGGGGACCCCCAGATATCAATTTTCATTCGGATCGGAGAATTTTTTTTCCGCAATGACCGAATTCCGCCATTTTGAAAAAAAAAAATTTGTGATGTCTTCCCTTCCGTTCTCCAAACAATATTAGTTCGTTATTTTTGCCGCTTTACCCATTGGGTACGGAACCCTAAAATGTACCTAACTTGATACCTTCTGGCTAAGTAGCGTTTAGTCGATGAGTCGAACTTAAAAAAAATACATTTGTACAGTTATGTCATATCAAAATAATTTGTGGGTTTTGGCGGGAACGTGAAAAAGGTCACGTCGTTGCATTGTATTATTTTTCAAAACTTATGCTTTTTCCAGTGTTAATGTTTAAAATTGGTGGCTTTTTATGCATTAAGTGCTGGATTACGAGCATGAGTGTAGGCAAGTGATATAATGTGGTGAAACGTGATTTTTAGTGATACTTCCAAAATTCCATAGAAGCTTCTAATAAAGTTGCCACCACTTTACTGGAGCATGACTAAGACTGGACTATGACTAAGACTTGACTTTACGTGAAATATTCTATTAATTAACATGATGAAAAATTACAATACTTGACACTGGCTAAATACACTATTTGTGGAGCCAAAATATAAGAAAAAAAAATTGTCAGGTAGCAAATGACTTTGACAGCACAATATGCCGTTATCAGCTGTCATTTTCTCCGCTCGACATTGGCATTGACACTTGCAGAAAATGCTAAACAGCGTCAAAAACGAAAAGACTCCACTCCACCTTTTTCTAAAACGGACTGATACTCTTTGCCTTTAACTAAGAGTTGAAGTTAGTAAATTATATACTCTTACCTGAAATATTCTATTAACATGATGAAAAATTACAATACTTGACACTGGCTAAATACACTATGTGTAGAGCCAAAATATAAGAAAAAAAAAGTCAGTGTATTACAATGACGTTTGTCTATGTCTAGTTTGTACTTGGGCCGTATTTCGATTCACGCTAAAATCGATAATATCAATGTTATCGCGCTAAGAACGTGTACCGAATGGCCGTGACTGTGACAATGAAATCTTTTGTAAACGTCATGACCGACGTCATCTTGCAATATCGCCGTCCGCGATTGGTTGTTAGTCATGGACAGAGCTCAAAGCCGTGAGCGCATTATCTGAATTGGAACACTGAATAATTAACGTGAGCGTTGCGAGCGATTATAGCGTTAATCAGAATACGGGGTTGGTAGCAAAGAGTATAATAACGTTATGCTTGGTAGTTTCCACAGAGAACTTAGCTATTTAGTTTCATTCAAAGAGTTTATAATACCTATTCTAGGATTCATTTCCTTTATATTTATTATTTTTCTCTATGTTTTCTCTGTTAGGTTTTGTTTTGAAGAACATTGATGTGTGACTTGTTTCTGCCAACAATGAAGTGTTTGAAGCCGAAGGCTCCGGGGCTCCGGTCCACCACAGAGTACATTGGTATATATAGAAACGGTCCACCCTGATTGCAGTACATAATAGAGCTGAGGTCAGTAAAAGTGCAACCAAACATATTTGAAACAATACTATTCCATTTCATCACCATTACGTATAAAGATCATCAAACGACAGACAGGATTTGATCGGCTTACTGTATAATTTTCTTTCTTTCCCTTTTTATTTACGCTTCCGTAAAGGCTACGAACCGAAAAGCGCAGCATAGGCCACTTGCTAGCTGTATTGAGCAATAAATGTTTCAGAGTTAGATCTTCTAATTTATTATCCAACTAATAATTTATTATCCAACTCGTACAAAAACATCATATACAGGTACTACATAGGTAATTACGAATAGAAAGATAAATAGCTTTTTCATTTTCAGCTCGCAGACCGAATCTGCTGACTGCCAACAACCTCGGCGATACTGGACAATGGAAAGAGCTTATCTATAGAGAAGTCACTATGGTCATTTTGACTGATGTTATTTGTGGGGAAGATTTATCAATCTATATAACAAAGTTCCTCAAAACAAAACCTAACAGAGAAAACATAGAGAAAAATAATAAATAATAGACATCGGTACCACTGTTTGTATCTGACACTTATTCATCTAAAAGATATTTTGACCCTGTAAGTATAATTAGGCCGCATAGACATCACACTAAGCTGATGATGATGATACCATACAACATGGATAGACCATTCACAGATTATATCTGATTTCCATATCCCATGAGAATTTATTATGATTTGTTTTCAGATGGAATGGTTACAATAAGCGGAGGCAGACAAACTTCTACACAAATTGCTTAAATATCATTCTAGGACAGATTAATTTTATTGGTACGGAAATATTTTGAATCATGATGCAATTTTAACCTGCATCTATCCATCCTGAAAGCCTAAGCTGGGACATCCTTTTCTTAACCGCCTGACTGGAGTCTGAGCCGAGGGTTTAAGCTAGCACCTAGCTCAATATGCACATACTAAATTTATTATACAATCGTTTTATTTAACATGATTATTATGGATGTTTTCCGGTTGATGATGAATTTTCTTTCATTGTAATTTTTTTATACAATTACCCATTTGTATAGATTATACCTTCTTTTATATTAACTGTGTTGTTTCTTATGTTTCAGGTGAAAAATTGTTTGAAAGTACTTAGAAAAACTGTATGTAGCTGCAATAGTACAGTATAACTGTATAACACACATGAGGGCATGGATATCTTTTAAGTAAGGAGTTGTATATTGCCAACCAGCTATATGTAACAGAAGAATGCTATGGATAAAATACAAAAAGGATTTATTATTGTGATCATTATATTTAAACATTTAAGTACCTATGCACATTTAAATATAAGTAGCTAATGAATTTTGCTAAATTGGAGGCCCATGTTCAGTAGTGGGCGTGTTAGGGCTATTAATGTTTATTTAAAAAGTCAACTGTTCAAAATTGAATTATGATAGATATTCGTTAATAAAATATTCAAAATTCAGTTACAATTGTAAGCTTTTTTTAACAAAAATAGTTGTATAATTGAATTGAATTTGCGGCAACATGAATATACCGTTTGTATTGGCAGATTTCTGGTAAAAATGTTGAATTTAGAAACAAGGGTGTAAATATTGTATTAAATTTATTATTGTCTTCATGGTACAAGCTTTGCTTAGTTTAAGGCTAGATTGTGGTGCCGGTGTGTGAATGTCCAGATATTTATTTATTATTTATAGTGCAAAACATATATAAATTATGTACACATGGAGAAAGTAGTAGTAGTATTATTCATTTTAGGACCTACCAATAAGTTATGAATAGGCATGTCACCAGTCAGATGTCCACAGCTGAACATAGGCGTTCGCATTAGAAAGGAGGATTTGATTATAATAAAAACACAGAAGAAAAGGAAGAGGAAAATAAATAAATGTGCGGACATTACACACAGCACCATCTAACCCATAATTAAGCATAGCTTGTACTATGGGAACCAGATAACTGATATTTATTAATATACTTTTTATAGTGTTATTAATTCAGAAATAGAAAAGGTTATATTGTATAGGTTGTTTGACAGACAGCCATAGAATTTACCTCCCATTTTTTTTTATAGTATAACTTGCCATGTCTATGCAGGCAGACAGCGCACAGCTGCCCGTGGGACACATAATGAATTTAATGATTTCAGTTGCAACAGGATGAACAATTAATTATAGAATCCATTTATTCACAGATGTTCCAAATACAACCTTAGCAAAGTTAATGGTATTTTATTTAGTTTTTCAATGTATGTAGGTAGTTTCAAGTGAAGGGAAATAATATTAGTAAATTGCCTGTTAGCTAAAAATACATCATAGATTGTACTTACCTACTGGTCTCATGCAAGGCATATCTAAATTTATGTTTAAACCTGGTTACCTAATAGTAATTATTGATCTGGTCAGTACCTACTGCGAGGAGCTGATGGTTCATCATAGTTCATCATCATCCACTGCTGAACATAGGCCTCCCCCAGAGAGTGCCACTTTGAGCGGCTGCTCACCTTCTGCATCCATCGGCTTGCCACAGTTTTCACCAGGTCATCGGTCCACTTAGTGGGTGGTCTGCCTACGCTGTGAATCTTAGATAAATAAATAAATAAAATTGGTTTGTGTCTGATTGATTACCTTTAATTTAATAATGCAATCCAAGTCCAAATTATAATAAAATATTGATACTCTTACATTTGAAATTATTTATCGTCATTCTATGATCTTAATGAAATTAGGTAGGTATATTGTGATAGTACTTTCATGGACTCTTGAACATAGCAAATCGGTGTTATAAAAAAAATCAAGGGACCAAAGAAACTTGGAGACACCATTTTCTAATTATTATTCTACCACATTAATTCACAAACACTGTTTCAGTCCTTCAGGATATTACATTTAGATTCTTCTTATCTTACATTTTTAATAGTTCTTACAGGATCTTTACCACTATTGGAATCATTTCCTAAGTTCCAGCAGCACAGTTACATGCTTTATTTTCATAGGTAGACTGAAGGAGCAGATAGGGTGATAAAATAAACGTTTTAGGTAGTTTTTTAATCTCTTGTTTCTCACAATATGTTAGTAACTTAAGTAGTTAACCTATGTCTTAGTACCTAGTTAGTGATTTTCAAATAGTAGGTCATTTTTTTATTTAA
Organism: Ennomos erosarius; assembly: GCA_963580505.1. Taxonomy (NCBI): domain Eukaryota; kingdom Metazoa; phylum Arthropoda; class Insecta; order Lepidoptera; family Geometridae; genus Ennomos; species Ennomos erosarius. The sequence continues at coordinate 690,822 of OY756983.1, read as the reverse complement.
TTGTCAGTCATTGTTCCTTTGCATAGGTACTGTTCTTTTCTGTTGATAGGTTAGGAATGATGTATTTACCTAGCCATGGCAATCTCATTTAAAACATTTATTTATATATCACCTTATAGTTATCTCAACAATTCGTGAAATATATAGTCTTCTATATATATAAAACTTACCTACTTCAGAAGATTTACTTTAATCTAACCCAGAATTAAGCATAGCTTGTACTATGGGAACCAGATAACTGATATACTCAGATAAACTAACAGTATATAATACCCAGACAGAGGACAAATACCTATTTTCATCACACAAATGTTGGTACCAGGTGGGAATCCAACCCACAGTTTCCTAACTATTCCACTGCTACTCTAGATCCAAAGTAGCATTATTTAAAAAACATTACCAACTTGCAACCCATATTATTCCCAAATACCACCTCAGGGCAATGTACGGGCAACTGGGAATATACCGGTTACATACATAAAGTGTGATTCAAACTCAATGTCAGCTTTGAAGTCGGTGAGAAATATGAGTGCAGCATGTGGATGGCTTGCAGTGCACTTCATAGCCGCCATTGAGTTTGTACCACACTACCAAGAGATAGAAATATATGTATCTGTTACCTGGACTTAACACAATTACCTTACCTATACCACAGAATAAATATATAGTACTTCTATACCAAGACCCAAAAAAAACACTTAGATACATTGATAAGATAGTTTATATAACAATGACATAAGCAGCACCTCATTATATAATTTTATACACCTACATACATAACTATTATTATATTGTTTCATTTTGATTTTGCATGCTTTCTTTGAATAAAAACCAATTTGTATCATCATCAACAACATGAAGACAACCAGAACTCCCCCAAAGAATGCCACTTTAAGAGACTGCTTGCTTTCTGCATCCATCGGCTCCCCATGGTTATGGTCACCAGGTTGTCGGCCCACCTTTCTTCCCTTTTGTTGTCAGTTCTACGAGTGATGTGGCTTGCCCATTGCCACTTCAACTTGCTGATTCTAAATAAGATAACATAAATTACACCATTATACATACTACATATACATATAAATATATACATACTTACTTCATAAAATTGCTTTGTTTTTGGTATTATCGACTTCATAGAATGCAAAGAGCAAAAATAGAAATATGCAATCAACATTTTAACTTCACTGTCTTTATGATCATAGCTTAACTTTTTAACTCCCAGCGACCCAATTTCAAAAACATGCATGCTGTCATCTCAGTGGTAGTATTCCAGTGGGTAACAACCATGAAAGTTTTGTTTTAGGACCTGCCCGTTGCTATTTCAAAACAACTAAATTGGTCATTTTAGTTCTGCTTGCTGGGCTACTTTGAGCTTACTTGAGCTTGAGGGTGGGTTTACACCAATAGTTAAGGTGACCAACAGCTCTAACAAATTTTGACCATTTCCATTGGTTACCTCAACTATTGGTGAAAATACCCACCCTAAATCTATATTAAGCTATTATTCACAGTTTCCCCATAAGCTTAGAAGAGGTGACCTAATTATTTACCTGATGCTAAACCAAACTCCTGTTTTTCCTCTGTCATAATTAACATCCATCACTGAGCGCTTGTTTTTTGGATCTTTTATAGGTTGGAACTCTGAAAATGAGACAAGGTAGCATTGAGTTAATAAAAAACAAGGTGGATATTAATACTTTAGGTACTAATAAACAAGCATAGAATTTTAGTGTGTTCTGGATGAAGAGCATAATTTGTTCCTGGTATTGTTATTATTTTATGCTAATGCTTAGAATAAGTACCTAGTCTATGCATTTCTGCAGTATATTTTGAGTCTGCTTTTACTTCGTTTATCATAAGACTTACTTGTTGCTATACGTGTCAGAACGTTCAAATGATACCCACGGGAACAAATAGGCTGGTTCTATTCTCACATCACAGAATTCCCCTTATTACTTGTCTCACATACATAAATAATGTTGTTTTTCTTATTACAAACAAAAATTAAACCGCCGCCATCTCTGTGGCCGCCATATCTATCTAGTCAAATGCACAGAGAACTTTGCTATATACGTCAAATGTCAAAACATGAAACTGAAGTTAGCCGTATGCGGCCATCTTATTTCATACGATTAACGACCTTATTTGAGAGGGGATAAAGTTTCTTACTGGATGACAGGACAGGAATATATGACTTTCTGAGTAAGTATTTTTCGGTTTTTGTATGAAAAATATGTTTTTTTGTATGAAAGGTACCTTTTTTTATTGTTTATTTAGAATCGTCCCAAGGTTTACTACATTTTTGTTCTATTAGTTTATTTTTATCTCTTATCGTTTCCGAGATCCCATCTGGAACTTCTTCCTGGTACCACTTTCTGATGCTGACATATTTAATTCTTTGCCTCGGGATTTTTCCGTACATATCTCTAGTACATTTCCAAATCATCCTATGGGCCAGTTTTCGGGAACATTCATGTCAGTGATCTTTATAGGTAATAGAATAGATAGATAGATAGATAGATTATTTTTAATATCGACCTCAAAGTACTCACGCTTCATTTCCGTCATTAAGAGCCGCATAGTTAAAGGCGCAACAGAACCCTTCGAATGTTTTAATCAAACGGAAAACGTTTTCACATTTCATTTGTTTACGATTGAAAGAACAATGCAGAAGTAAGTCTTCGCACTTTTGGTGTATCTGAAAGTAAAACAGCTTAGTTACTACAATCAACCAGGTAGGCATGATCCCTGAATAGAACAGATGTACCTATAACATAGGCTCAACATAAAATAGTAAAAATAAACTTAATGCCTTTGATACCAGTTTAATTTGAGAAATGGACAAAAACGGATACAATAGTAAATATATTTTTAGTTATATATAGTCTTTCATCCTCACTCTTTTACTAAGACCCAATTTTACCAACTAGATTGAATTTTATTCCAAGTATAACGCTACTACTAGGTGGTAGGACTTTTCACTAGGTGGTAGGAATTTTCTGCAAAGTTCGTCTAGGTAGGTACCATCGCTTTGCCAGTTATTCTGGCGCCAAGTAGTAGTGTGCAAGCACTTATGTGTTCCGGTTTGAAGGGCATTGTAGCTAGTGAAATTACTGGGCAAATGAGACTTTATGACCTGATTACACAGTGTAGTAATCTGAATACTAGACTGTGTGATGTCTCAGGATGACGTGCGCAGTGCAGTGTCACGCGAAACTTTATTATTTTAAATTTCCTAGTGACACTGCAACTGTTATGGGCGGCCGTATTGCTTAACATCAGGTGAACGACCAGCTAGTCAAGTCATTCATTCTAATAAAAAAAAAATAACTTGTCACTCTCGGAAACAGCTGATTGACAAATGAAATGGCAATTAAAAAGACGCCATTCTGAGTCTATCCAAAGAATAAGTTTCAAAATTGGTGTTATAAGGGTTATATTCATGTAACTCGCTTGAACTCAGAAGTTATAATTGCAACAACTCTATTCGACTTTGGTAAAATCGCCCCTAATAAATATTGGGTAGCAGTGTACAGTCGGTATACCTACTTTCAAAAGGATATTATCCTTAGAATAAGATTATCCATTAAATAAAGTAGGTATGTGTAGGTACCTCTTCCATGATTGTATCCATTGTAAAATAACGGTGTTTTAATATCCTCATAATGTTTTCAAAATGGCCAACATTGCGGGATTTTTTGTTATAGTCCTTCAGAAGAGGCAGTGCGTTAAAGAAATCACGTATATCGGCTTCAGGTATATTGTATTTTTTTCTAAAAAAAACAATAGGTTATACTAAAAGAAATAATAATTTAGTAGGACCGATGGGGAAGAAAGGTTCTCGAGTGATGACCACGAACCAGAAGACGCAGCGTAGGCCAGTCCGACGATCTGTTGAAAACCATGGAGAGCCGAGGGACGCAGGAGGCAAGCAGCTGCTCAAAGTGGTACTCTTTGGGAGAGGCCTATGTTCAGCAGTGGACGATGATGCTGTAACAGTTGGCCATGTGGTCCCAGTGGTGTGAGAATAGGACCACCCCATCTCGTTCCTTAGTTGGCATAAAAGCCTGCTAATGGGATATCCAGATAATGAGCAGCAAGCCTTCTCCTCGGTACACTGAAATCTGCGATCACCAAGCCGGCCACCTGCCAAGCGTAGAACTGACAAGTAGACTGATGAAACAAACGTTCTCGAGTGGCGATCACGAATGATGCCACAATTGGGCAATGTAAGTGGTGTGGAACGCTTTGCCAGCGTTTGTATTTCCCGAAAATTACAATCTTGGAGTCTTCAAATCGAGAGTGAATAGGTATCTTCTAGGCAAGCGCGTTACATCCTAGACCGCATCTTCACTTACCATCAGGTGAGATAGTAGTCAAGCGCAAGCCTATCCATCAATAAAAAAAATAAAACAAGGTGTACAATTATATGATTATAGACTTGGTGTGAATATTGATATTGTTTATATTGATTGTAAGGGCAACAAAGTAAAAGCTTTTGAAGTCATATGGGTGTGACAGGTACCTAATGTGATCAACAAATTTATAATATTTGCCTTAGGTTTACTCACAAAACTTGCACAATGTTTGAAGAATCTCTTAAAGATACCATGTTGAAGTTGCAAATAGTGACTGCGGGAAATGGTACTTGGCTCACTTTGCAGTTTGCGTTGATCTGTGAACATACGTTTTAAAACACTAACACCCGTCGTCCTCTATATCTAATCTACTAATTTTACTAGTAGCCTTCTGTGAAGTACCTAATGCAATGCATTTGGGTATATCAGAAACATTAGTGCAAACTTAAGAGCTGGCGAATGCAGACGGGGATTTAAATAAAACAATTTACAAAATTATCAATAGAGGAAGCAAAAACACAGAATTATAACCAGTTTACGAACTGTTGCCTCACAACCACAGAGCATTGAAGCAAAGGACGCTTCGCAGTGTTTTTTTTGCTCTTTGTACGTAATAGACACCGACGTGGGTACGGTAATGTTCAATTGCCGATACTATTATTTTTATTGCACCGTCCCAATCCAAAAACAGCAAACGTTGATTACCTTTTAAAACTTTAGCTTTCATCAGACTGTAGGTATTACTAGATTTATTAAACTTTATGCATTAGGTTAATTTTATGCACGTTAAGCTTCAAGTAGCAGAGTAAAGTTTTAATTAGCTTGGTGTTAACTATGAGAGAGAAGCTCCATCTATTAATGTAAGGATAGATCGTGAACTTGCACTCGTGTTACTGAATTATTCATAACTACCTATGTAGATACGTATCTATACGTAATTCGAGATCGTACGCGCGTGCTACGGAACGAATTCATTATAAAGGTTACTATGGAGATTTTCGACAGGGCTCAGCGTACGGAAAGCCGTCGTTTGCGCGATTAAGGCTGAGTTGCACCATAACCACAGTTAAAGTTACTGTCAGATTTTGACATTAGCCCGCCCGGCGAAGCGTGGACGGTGACAGTTAGCAGTTAAAGTTAGCCTTAAAGTAAGCTGCAACTCAGCCATATGATTTCACAAAAATTATGCATTATCTGTTGAAACACCAATCATTTAGAAAAATTTTGAAACACTAGGTAATTATTTTTCTCTGCTTCTCTAGCGTGGGTTGGTTGAACACGCTAATCTACGCAAAAGTTAATAAACCTATTTCGATGAAGTTTTTAGTAATATACTGAGAGAAGCTTTGTTTAACATATTAGGCTGTATCTCATGAACCGTGAGAGTTAGACAGTTAAAATTTTCACAGATGATCTAATTCTGTTACCGCTATAACAAAAAATACTAATAAACAGAATAAAATAAATATTTAAGGGGGCGCTCCATACAACAAACGTGATTTTTTGCTCGTTTTTCTAATAATGGTATGGAACCCTTCGTGCGTGAGTCGACTCGCATTGACCAATTTCATTCTGACCTGTGTAACAATTTGGTTCTCATTAAACTTTTGTTTGATGACCATCACAAAGGCTACCGTCAGAGCGATGTTGGCCACCATGATGTAGCACCACAGCTTCAGGGATTGTCCCTTCAGTGTGCTGAAGTGGCTGGTGCCATGGGCGGTGGTGATTCTTTGTATTAGAGGCGCGTATGAAGGCTTCTTGGCATTCTTCTTTGACATTTTTCTGTGGACATAAAATCATTTTATAAATTTATTATTTATTATCCTAATATCTCAATCCTAAGTCTACCTAATAATGATAAATTGAAAAATGTTTGTGTGTGAACGTTTTATTCCCTTACATTATCATCTCTATTACTAACAAATAATACTAAAATACAGAATAAAATAAATATTTAAGGGGTCTCCCATATGAAAAACGTGATATTTTAGCTTTTTTAAAGATAATCTTTAAACACGGACGTACGGAATCCTTCGTGCGCGAGTCCGGCTCGCGCTTGCCGGCTATTTTTGATTTGACGTAGGTGCCTACACAACTAAATAAGAACGATAATAATAACGATGACATTATTTTGTATTAGTTTGAAATAATTAATAATTCCCACAAAAAAATAACCGATAAATTTAAACAGCGCAAGAAAGGATGAGCAACGCATATTAGGGATAGCGTGTTTATGGAATATTGGGTATAGCTTGCGTGGTTTAGATCTAAAGCGTTAAAGATAGGAAGAACCAGGGGCCTCTAGACAAAGTCACATTCCATTAGCGATATCGCTAATCGCTATGTTCAAAAACGTATGGGAATGACATAAGTTATCGATATGTAACGTGGTACCATACATTTTTAACTTAGCGATTAGCGATATCGCTAATGGAATGTGACTTTGTCTAGAGGCCCAGGTTTTACTTTTACGTGCTGGGTAAGAGTTAGTAAAATAATACCCTCTCATGAAATCACCCACGTTGTACCTACGTACTTATTAAATAATTCTGAAAACAAAAAATTATAGCATCCATTGCTTGGTATTCTCGCAAAATAAAAATACCAACTCACATTATAGCAAGCCGAGGTAAGTACCTAAATTGTACATACATCATTATTTATAACAAGTCAAACCGAGCCGAGCTTTGATATTTTAGATCGTATTTATTATTTATGAGGAATTGGTACATATTAGCATGCCATAACCTTTTTAAGATAAGGGTAAGCAACTAATAAATAAAAGACAAAATTTCCAAGTCTAGTATTCTATCTAATCGTCGCACAAGCGAGGACTGTGTGCCTCGGAGGTTAAACGAAGAGAGCAATCCTCTACTTAGTTTGTGGAAGAGTGATCAAAGTATATAGAAAATGAAAAGAATGCGACTAATGTTCTAATTTTAAATTTAAATCTAGATTATGAGTAGCCAATATTTGATGCGAAAACTAAGAACCATTCGCCTGCCTTGTGAATAGCTGAAATGATGATGAAGGAGGATGGCATCATCACAATATTTATTTATCAGGAATTTAATATTTTAACATACCTATATCTATCATCATCATCATCAATAACCTGAAGACGTCCACTGCTGAACATAGGCCACCCCCAAGGACCGCCACTTTTATCGGCTGCTCGCTTCATGCATTCATTTAACTAATTACTTGTACTGCAAAATGAAAAAGTTGAAGTACAATGCAACGTAATTACCATATTTTCGCATAAAGTGAACCCATATTATAGTACATTACACGTTTCATGTTCGAGTGCGGTAATAAACGTGCTCGCATTGGGTCCTGTCTTAAAACTAATTATTAAAATTAATGTTTTTTTAAGACGTAGGCTAAAATAATTATAAAAAACTTATCTAACTTACTAACTTATTCTTTTTCTCTGAACTTATAAATGGAACACGATCCTACCAGACTGAATATAAATCTACTTATTCAATTATTGTTTTGATCGTTTTTACTAGATGTATATTTCATAGGAATATAGCTTTCCTTTAATTACACTTTCATGGTTTTAATTTTTTTATTATGATTGATACCTTTTCAAATATTGGTTTACTTTAGAGTTATTAGTTTACTTTACTAATTACTATCAAAGTTAATCACTGTTTAATTTACTGAATGATGAAAAAAAGAACGTAATTTTTTTGTTATATCAATAAAATTTTAGTTAAAAATTATTGTGTTATTTCGTATGAGCGTCTCATCTGATGGAAAGTGATAATGCGGTCTATGTTGGAGCACGTTATTAAATTATTTCAATTTCGTAACGATCCCTTAATAATCAAAACCAGAATGAAAGTTAATTATAAATATATTTGATCCCTCTAGGGATGGGTTTAGGGGGTCAAAACGGAATAGACCAAAGTGCTATATGTAAAACTAGACTGTGAAGTAACCACCAGTGCTGCTGTATTCCTAGTTAAATTATGGGTAACGTAGCAGTCGAAAAGTGAGTCACTGTTAATGTCTGATGCTCAATTTAGTGTTAGAAAGGTACCGTACAGAAGAACTCTAAAGAAAAATATGCTTCGTTGAAGGTATTGATAATGGTGCGTCATTCAATTTAATTTGATAAGTAATACACATTAAAAGAACTGCTCTTTATAACACTTAACTGCTGTTTTTTCATGTCCCTTGTTCTACATTCGACAATAAAGCTTTTAAAGGCAAATGAAAAAGTTTCTGCTCTTCGATAAACTAATGGATTTTTAATAACCCGAAGAAGTACTGTTAAGTTTTAAAGTCCGAGAAACCGCTGCACGAGTACCTACGTCATCGAGTACCTCAATAGGCTGGATATCTTTTGATCGTTAACTGACACTTAAACATGTAAAAAAATCAGGTATGCCAATTCCGATCCTGGCGATTTATGGTAATCCAACTTCAATGCCTTAAACACTAATTTGCGGCAAATTTAGACTTACCAGACCTTTTAATCTATTAGCAAGGGCATCTTGGCTATTAATGGGAATGGATTTCATCGGGGTATACGATGAGTTAGGTAAATGGTAGGAAGGGCACTTCGTAAGGGTCTGCTAGGTACTTCCGGCAGGGTGCGCAATGGCAGACCAACTTTTTTACATAATTGTTTCGGGTACTGTATGACGCAACTTTATATATAAAACATCCAAAAAATTTCGCGGACTTTCACGACCCGGCAGGATCAGAATTGGCAGACCTAATTTTTTACATGTTTAAGTGTCTGACGATCTAAAGATAGCCTATTGGGGTATTCGATGACGTAGATATTTGTCCAGTGGGCTCTCGCACCATAAGTCATTTGGTTTGAAGAATTAAATCGTACAATAAGGAAAAACGATAAAGACAGCGGTATAAGAGATATATTATCGGCAGTATAGATGCATACTACCTTTGGTAACTTAATATTGTTTATTTTTAAGGAAGTGTAATAATTGACTATAATCTATATTGCACTTATGAAGAGCTCAAAACTATGCGATAAATCTAATATGCAGTTCAAGATGTATCTTTGGGTCATTACTAAGGCGAAGTTCAAGAAATTCTGCACCCACTGCACTCTTCACGGGGCCTATTACTTCTCGGACAACTCTCGATGGTGGCTGCGCACCATTTGGGTCGGAATTGTCTGCTGCAGCTTGGGGCTTTGCTGTTTCCTCTGCCATATGATCTGGGACAAATTCATCACCGACCCCACTCTTACTGTGGTGAGTAGGTGTGCCCACACTTGTTTTTAGCTAAACTTCAAATATTTTAAACATTTGTCTGTTCGGACCTAAAAGGCAAAACAATATTGTAAATTCAAAACAAAATAACGATTCGACCACATTTAAATTATAGAGAGCAAAATTAGTGACAGCTACATGATAGGCGCCGCTCGCGTCTCTGACGACACAACAGCCCCATATTGTTTTAAGACAATTCAATCACTGTAGGACAATCATCCACTTGCAGCAATAAATCTCTACCCATAAACCACCCCTACCAAACGACATCACTGTTGAAGTGACCCCACAGGACGTTGGTGCAGCCGTTACGTCTTTCCAGAGTGGTTCTGCCCGAGGTCTTGATGGCTTAACCTATCTAATTCTTTAAGATCTTTTATCGGGTATTTCTGGCAAAGTTGGCGAGGCTCTCTTTAGAGACTTAACGCCTTTAGTAAACCTGATGCTGTCAGGGCAAGTTAATAGTGGCGTCATTGAAATCTTATCCGGCTTCAGCGCGTTGCAAGATCCCATCTTGCATCGCACTTCACAGCCGCCATTATGTTTGGCGCAGACTCTACGTACCTAATGAGTAGATACTGAAAATGCAATAAATAATAATGCGTACAGCAATAATATTTAAATCTAATTATGCGTGAGTATAATATAAACACTAACAGCATATGAAATAAACAACTTGTTTTCATACTATCTTTTCTTTTTTTTTGGTAGATGGTAAATACCTTTCATTTTTGAGACGGCTTTAGGTGTCGAACCTTCCAATTACTTCCAAAAAGGCACAAAGAGATTAACTTACTCTGCAATCTCTCGGAGCGAACATTTTTATACGTCAAAAGTAAGAGGAGAATATTTATAATAAAATATTCAAAGCTCGTGGTGATATTGAAGACTGATGCAAATTGTAGAAATTAGATTCGATTGAAAAGGGTCGGCAGTGGTCGATAAAACCAAAAAGATCAGAAGCTGGTATTATGTAAACTAGCCAAGATTGGATTTTAAAATGTATAGATTATATAAAAGGAATAAGTATATATATTTTTATAGAGTTAACATACGTAACGGATATTGAAAGTAATCGCTATCATAAGGCGATAGAAAGCAAAAAACAAAAAAATTAGTAAAGCCGTCGGAAACTTGCAAATGATCAAGAAGTTATGGAGTAGTTTTTGTAGGTTTGATTAAGGCTACATGAATTTTTCATATTATAGTATTCTATAATACTTTTATCACATATAACTCTATGATTAAAATGGTATGAGCATTTTATGCAGAGAGATAAAAGCTGGGTAATGGGGCGTTTCACACCACGAGTGGTTCGCAACGCGGTGTGAATCGCCCAAGTGCCCTAAATGAATAGGCTCTTTTGCACCACGGTGTGAATCGATGATGATGATGATGAAATTAGGAAAAAGACGAGATAAGAAGAGAGTACTAATCGTAAAAAGTGAACAGTTTAGGAAGACGATAGCGCTCAGTTGTATATAATACTTCATGCTAGAGCGGTCACCCAACATAGTAGTGACCGCAGCGAAACACTTGCTTAGCTCTACCAATCGATTAGGAATGGCTAGTTATGCTTTATTATGAGCGCTACTCTAGGAAATGGCGGTTTTAAAAGTTGGGAAATTAGGATGAAGATAAGCTAGGAAAGAAAGTGGGTAACTTAGAGAATGGATAAGATAAGAAGAGGACTAATCAGGAAGTGAACAAGTTTGAAAGTAGCGGCCTTGGATATCAACCCATTTTGGAAATAGACAATTTAAGAAGTGGATTAAACCAACTGGATTTGAGGGTTGTGGTAGATATAACTATGTATGGAAACGTCAGAACAAAGACTGCACTGACTTATGCAGAAGTACCAAAAAAAACTCCAGTAAATGTTATTATCATCAACAGCCTGAAGACGTCCACTGCTGAACATAGGCTTCCTCCAGAAAGCGCCACTTTAAGCAGCTGCTTGTCTTCTGTATCCATCAACTACCCGTGGCCATCCACCAGATCGTCGGTTAGTGGGGGGCCGCCTACACTGAAAAGTAAGTGTAAGACCAGAAAAACATTAAAAATGTATGTTTGCTGACTAGAAAAAAGATATGATAAAATATTTACAAGAACGTAAACGATATTTTGTAGATGGCATATTTAAGATTCGCCCCAAGTGTTTTTGCCAAGCATACGCCATTCATGCTGATGTCGGATGAAATAGTAACAAACTTACGTACACACATACAAAATTTCGCATTCATAATATTAGTTTGATAATAAATTGTTTTTATGAGTGAACGTTTTTCTACCTGCCCGTACAATTTTACACTGTTTTTTTCTTCTTTCGATAGTGGTGCGAATGTCCCAATCAAAAATAAATAGCAGAGGTCGATTCACACCGCGATGCGTACCACTCGTGGTGTGAAATACCCCATTACCCTAAAAGCTATGCCACCAAAAGAGTTTCGTTCATTTTTTTTTTTTCATAAAATTTTAAACTAACATTCCACTTTTATTTTTGTGAAAGGGTTTGATGGTCGGTTTTTCTGTTTTCAATAAAAGTTAATGAAACGTACACTGATATAAAATGGGTTTGTATTTACCCAAAGTTAAGTAAACCAAGCATACACCGCAATCATTTTCATGCTACGTTAAGCCTCTGCACAAACAAAAATAATTTTGGGACCGACGTTCCTGAGCATAATCATATTCTGGTTATAACGGAACAGGTTTGTTTTGTTGATATGTTTGGGACACTTTTTAAGAAGGCGTTTCGCTTTGTATCTTTTTTATATTTTACAAGTATCAGATCCGTTATGCCATTTTCGCCTTTAGTGACTGAAAAATAAAAATGTAATAATCCTAATTATTAAGCTTGTAATAATTTTTTTTTATGAGAATGAATGACGTGACGACCTAGTCGTTCACCTGATGTTAAGCGACACGGCCGCCCATAACAGTTGCAGTGTCACTCGGAACTTTAAAATAATAAAGATCCACGTGACACTGCACTGCGCACGTCATCCTGAGACATCACACAGTCTAGTAATCAGATTACTACACTGTGTAATCAGGTCATATAGTCTCATTTGCCCAGTAATTTCACTAGCTACAACGCCCTTCAAACCGGAACACAGTAGTGCTTGCACAATACTGCTTGGCGGCAGAATAAGCGGTGGTACCTACCTAGACGAACTTTGCAGAAAATTCTTACCACCTAGTAAAATTCATTGGCCGCTGAGATAGAGTAAAGATTTAACAAGTATTGTGATTTTGATATCAATTGAGTAGAAAATCAAATGTGGAATAAAACCTTCAAATATAATGTAACCTGCAAACCTGTGTTGAGCTTGAGCACTCTCAACGTGATTCGCATAATAATATTAAAAAGATTTTTTCACGTGTTCTGCCTTTTCAGGTGGAAACGACTCATTACTCTACAGCAGACATACCATTCCCGGCTGTCACTGTGTGTGAAAACGGAATGGTTCATGGACCGAATACAGAGAACATCACGAAATTGCTGTAAGTAACTACCTCACGTTCACGTGGCTTTCTGTATTAAAGGAGCTGACTAATTTGTGCAACAACACATCACCGTCATCAAGTTGCCTTAAACCTTATCTGGGGGCTGACCACAACCTCTTATAGCATTACTACTTCAACCATACATTGAAAAATGACATAAAAGTAAGAATACTTTAATGTTGAAGTGACAGAGCAGTTTTGATGACGTCACGTTAAATCGTTCACTCAAATACAACTGTCATGTCGTGTTGACACCGACGTGCGACAGTGATAACGCTATATATGTAGACATCTTGTTCTTACGCAGGAATACTTTGTAAGTTTATGGTACGAATTCGAACAAAATTATTGTAACCTTGAAGCATTACTGTCACGAACCATGATGGTTTGGATAGTGTGTGGTAAGGCCCCTAGAGCACTAATTCTAACTAGACGGTGAATTCAAGTAATCGAACAAGCCTGCCCGAGCCTGTCGTAATTGAAGCTCTGGATCAAAGCTTTTTTCTGTGTTGCCGGATTGCTAATATCAGTAGCAGAAATTAATTTTTTTAACCCATTTTTGGCGGCTTGTTACATTTTGAAATTAAGGTTTTTGTTGCAATCATCAATTTAATTTAAGTGGATGATGGTTCATTTATTTCGTAGCATGTTGATTGGTATGCTACTCTAGTAATATTATTAGTGAGCTGGAAGCATTTGGATTGTCTATAAGTCAGCGCGAGTAGTATATTAATACAACTCGCGCTGACCTATAGTCCAAATGTTTTCTAGTGTGTATTAGTTTAACCAGTAGAATTTAGTATTCGTTGGTATTTTTGTAGTAGTATTTAAAGTGAAATGTAAGTACGACATTCTATTTACATTGCAGTAGCTTACGAGGCTACAATAAAAGCCAGATATACGAGTTCTATGAAAGTTTCTCAGCTATACGGAACAAGGATTTTGCTTCCGCTCCTTACGTGAGAAAGATGCATTATCTACTGGATGATCTTGGATATTCTTTCAAAAATCTACTCAATATGGTATGTGTTTAGGTTGAATTTAATTGATATGTTAAATTAACGAATTAATTATCACTTTAAGGCTTAATTTTATTAGTCAGAGCTGAAAAAGAGGATGTAAATAGTAAAGTTCATTTCAACCAAGACCCAGAGTAACTGAAGAGAACAAAATATGAAGTATCAATACGTGTCTCTCTTCGAAAATTACATTTAGTTTAGGGCTTGGCCTTTACTGTGAATCTGGTGTATACCTAGACAAAATGGTAAATCTTATTTCCGTAATCTTAATGTCATATTTAGGATAGTAACAACAGAGCGGTTTACATGTGCCCTTATAAGATAGATCTACTTTCAAAATGTACTGTATTTCGAAAACTATAACATGCTTTGCTGTTAAAGAAGCTCAATACAATAAACTTGGTAATCTTCTTTCTCTACATTTCCCGAAGCATCCAATTCTTTCTGTTTGCTTTTCATGGAGCTTATCCGATTGCAAGTATTTGGTGGATTCTAAAGGGATTTACGATATTTTGGAAGAAATTCAATATAAAGGTTGTATGAAATTCTATAAATACAATCATAGCGTGAGAAACCACAAAGAAATATAAAGGGCATGTTCACCTCGGCGTTATATGCACACATATTGTTAAACACAATTTTTGCAAATGAACATGAAACGTCTTACAAGACATGGGTTAGAGTCCTACACACATGTCGGCATCCAGTAAGCAGCCGCTCAAGTGGCGCTCTGAGGAGGAGGCTTATATTCAGCAGTGAACGCCTTCAGGCTGTTGATGATGATGAAAAACGATATCCTTAACGCAGTGTAATTTAAAATTATCCAGTTCAAAAAACCTTGCGAAGAAATATTACTTGAATGCACCTGGAGGTCTCGCACTCACAACTGCTCAGATATGTTCAGATCGATGTATACAGTCATGGGCTATTGCTGCCAGTTTGATATCCATTACTTCAAGTAAGTAAGACTAAAACCCTTTCGGACAAATTCCGTCGAATAACTTGACCGGTGTTATGAGTTCTACTCACCTTCTATAATATTAAGTAAGACTGTTTCATAATGTACTGATTTAGATTACTGACAACATCTTCTTACTGGCTTTGACATTCATTAAATAGGAGCATCCACGAGTTAACGATGATACTTTCATCGAGTTTCAATCGTCTGTCAATGGGAAATGATTCTTCGGAAACGTATTAAGACATTTGATACAATTTCTTCTAGAGACCAGTACCTTATTTTCCTTCTATTTAATATCTCTACATTATTGCAGGGAACATGCCCCAACCGAAACAAACTTCATTGCCGGAGTGCAGCCCACTGAAGCTTTGGAAATCATTGTCAATGGAATGAAAGTGTCTGCTGACGGTACAGTCAGTGATGGATATGTATCAGTGAGAAATTGTCTATTTACTTGTTATCATGTTATGTTAGCCTAGAACTTTACTTTATTTATTTAAACAGCATTCAGTTTCATGTCAAATGCACGCCATGTATGCAGGTATTATTGTTAGTCCGTTGTTATGCTGCGAGACAATATTTACAAGTGATGATGTTGCATTATAAAGTTTTTACAACAGTATTAGTTGAACACAAAATATTTAAAAAAGAATTGTTCAGAATGAGCACAAAATCCTAAAATGTAGCTAATTTTCAGGAACTATTAGGGGACCTTTTTGTGGAACTCACATAGAACTGTGAAGTCAAATTACATTTTGGGTTTCACACGGTATTTCTGTTGACGTCCCTTTCATATTTAGTCGAAATGACAAAGACCATAATAGATTTTATTGTAGATAATTCATATTATTTTAAAGTAACCCGTCTCAAAGTCGAAATTTTCACAGAATGTAATCAATAGATAACGATGTGGTTGATTCTGTAATTATTCAAAAGTTACACAGGCCTTCGAAGTTTCATCGTTAATATTATTGAAACTGATACTTTGGAAGTTTTGTAGCCACAATTTCTATTTTAGTCATACATTAATTAAGAGCGAGGTTGGCTCAGAAATAAATAGGCTGTGCTATTTACAAATCAATGCACCCTGGTTCATATCCTGGCCGACCCAACCCAAGTTGTCCATAAGTATGTAACGTGGCGTCCTTTGGGCTAGCTCGCCTGGACGTCGCGTTATGGTGGGATTCGGCCCTTTTGCGGCGGTAGTCACCGAGGAGGGTTGGATTCCCTAAAATCGCTGACCTATGAGGGGGTTTGTCCAGGGAAACACACGGTACGGGTTTTAACGATAGACAGGTTTATTAACGTTCTTATACTATGCGGTGCTTGGGGCGTCTAAACGGGTTACATTCCTAGCCTTATTCTAAGATGACGAGGGCGGGACGGACCCCGGAGCGAGACGGCGAAAGCGTGGTACGTACGGCGGATGACGGTGCGGGTCGGGGGGACGGCTCGGCGTCGCCACGCGGGTGCGACGCGCGAGGAGGGGGGACGATGAGACGTGCGGTCGCGTTGGGTGGTGGTACGGGCGTTCCGCCTCCTGAGGCCGTGCTGCCTACGGCCCTTGGGCGTGGCGCAGGGTTACCCCCAAGATTGGGAAAGCTTCGGGTACCCGCAGCGCGTTCTGCCTCTGGAGGCCCTGCTGCCCACAACGTTCGGATGCGGCGCAGGGTTACCCTCCGGATTCGGAATGCGACGGTGCGTGGAGCGCGTTCGGCCTCCTGAGGCCCTGCTGCCCACGGCACCCGAGGCGCGGCGCAGGGTTACCCTCAGAATTGGGAACGCGTGGTTTCGCGAAAACGAGGCGCGCGGGGGGGAGACTATGACCGTGGTGCGGTCGGGGGGAACGGGCGTTCCGCCTCCTGAGGCCGTGCTGCCTACGGCCCTAGGGCGTGGCGCAGGGTTACCCTCAAGATTGGGAAGGCTGCGCGGCGGGTGTTAGTGCATGCGGGGGGGGGATACAAGGCCCTGCTGCCAACGACCCGGGGGCGCGGCGCAGGGTTACCCTTGGCGGGTTGGGAGGGGGGTCGGTTTGGTGAGGCCGTGCGGCCAACGGCCCGGAGGCGCGGCGCAGGGTTACCCTCGTTAGCGGGGAACGGGGGGACAGGCTCTTCGCTAGAGACTCTGCGGGCGGTGAGACTGGGAGCGTTCCGGAACACGTCCGTCTACCGCGGGAGCCCCGAGCGAATGCTCTCACGAGCGTGGATCGGGTCGGCTTTTATACTGTTTGGCGCGCTCGCCCGTATCGGTGTTATCGCGACGTCTGCATGTATGCGTGCGGTCGCGGCGGGAAGGCGAGCGCGGCGGTCGGTTGGTGTACGGGGGTCAGGGATCATCGTGGGTGGTCCGTCACACCCTCCTTCCTTTTTTGGAGATTTTTACCTGTGGTAAAAATTACCGGTCTAAAAACTGCTGTCAAGTTTTCTGGTATTACAATCGGTGGTGCATTTCGATATACATTTGTTCGGGTATTTAAAGTATCAATAGTACTAGTAATAGTAGTTACAAGCGGAAAGGGTGTTCGTTTACACAGGTATATAATTTCAAGGGTATTACAACTTACAACAAATTATGGCGGGTTAACGTTTTGGCATGTTAAGCAAAACAATACATTTGTGTCTGGTATCGGCCATTGAATAGCTATCTGGTTATTTACACATAATATAAAATAAAATCTTACTCGGATACGGCTACGGGCGGACGTACAAGTACATGTATACATACTTTCGTAAAGTTTCTTAAATTACTACAACTATAAACTAGGTAATATTCTAGTGTGGGTAGAAAAATAACAAACTTGAATAGGACCCAGGGTTACATTATTTAGTAATATCATACTATCACGAAATAATATTCTGGAAATAAAAGTAATCAGTTTTGATAATAAGGAACCTATTTACAATGTTACGTAAGAATATGTTAGTTACTGGCCCTTTTTCCGGTGTCGAGTGTGGCGATATCCTCCTCTTCGCCCTCTTTTGGTTTTGCCCTTTCTTCTTTGGTTCGGGTTAGTCTGTGGGTCCTGGGATTCCGGGTTTTCGTTATATTGTACGGTTTGTTGGGGATAAACATGATTTAATTTTTCTGGAGTACTTATTGATTTATTCGGGTTTGCTAAACAGGTTGTGCATTGCTTAACATATTTATGCACTTCTCTATGCATACCCGGCCAGTAGTATCTTTCTGATACTTTTTTAAGTGTTTTTGATGTACTTAAGTGACCGGCTTTTGGTATGTCATGGTAGTTTTTTAATATCTTTTCCTTGTCGTGATGTGGTACGCATAGCTTCCATTCTACTAATAGTTCTTGTGTTGTTTTACGTGAACGGGTTGTTATTTTATGGAGTAATATTCCATTTTCTATTTTAAAATCGGGGATTTCTTGGGTTTTTACTTCATCTATTTTTCTCTGGTACCAATCTTTTTTGTGCTGTTCCATCGAAAAGATTGGTTTTGCGGGTATCTGGTCGGATGTTTTATTCTGGCTCGGTGTCCACTCTATTTTTGCTCCCAACTTTGTCAGTATATCCATACCTATTAATACTTTTGTTATCTTGGAGTTATAGAGCATCTGGTGATTTATTTTATTGTTTTCTATGTTTATTTCTACGGGTAAGGCTTCTTTTACTTCCATTCTTTCTCCATTTGCGAGTATGGCGGTTTCGGCTATCTGTATTGGTTGCAGGTGTTTGTTTATAAAATCGTCGTATATTTCTCGGGTTACGTAGGATCTCATTGCGCCTGTATCTAGCAGTGCTTCGTATTCTTTTCCCAGTATTAATATTTTTATAAACGGTCGGTTGTCTTCTTGTTGGGTAGGCGTGTCTATTTCGAGCGATTCTACCTTGTGGCTTGGTACATATTTTGGTGTCTCCTCAGGTCGGGTGCGGTCTTTGGGTGACCATTTTTGTCGGGTATCTACGGAATTCCGTTTCTGGTTATCGCGGGTATATTGGGGTTTTTCAACTCCCTCAAAATCAGTACGGTCGCTGAGTGATATGCTTTCATAGTCATTGGCTAGTTGTATTAACTGGCTTATGGTGGTGACTTCGGAGCGTTTTACATAGTACTTATATTTTGCAGACATATTTTCGTAGATAATATCAAATTCTTCGTCTTTGGACATTTTGCCGTAACGGCGCATCAACGTTTGTATTTCAATTAAATAGTCTGTAAATATCTGATGGTTATTTTGTGTTTTTGTAACTATTTTTCTTAACAGTTGACTTTCATGATTGCGGGTAAAGAACGTGAGTTTAAACAACGTGATAAACTCACCCCAAGTTTTAAATTCTTTCTTATTGTTTCGATACCACAACACGGCATTTCCCTTTAGGAATCTGGGTAACACTCTAAGCACTATATCATGTTTTACTCCACTTGATTCTATGTAATCTTCTAAGTCCTCTAAGAACTCTACTGGGTTATCAGATGTGTCAAAATGCAAGTTCCATGTTTCTATAATGCGTTCATAGGATTCGGGATACTTTGACATATTTGATTTTTTGGTCTCTTTATCTGGTGGTGACATTGTATCCTCGTAGTCGGGTTCTGACTCGCTGGTTTCAGCGCTATTTACGGGCATCACCGTCGGGGCGGGTATGTAAAGGGGCGGGTCTGGTAATTCGCGGGTCGGGTCTGGTCTATCACGGGTTAGTTGGACATTTAATTTACAACGGTTTACTATTTATTTATTCTACGGTTTTTGCATCTGTCTGGACAAACTTACGTATCCCTAAGGTTATTTTCACGGGTTATTAAGTTGGGCGCCAATGTAACGTGGCGTCCTTTGGGCTAGCTCGCCTGGACGTCGCGTTATGGTGGGATTCGGCCCTTTTGCGGCGGTAGTCACCGAGGAGGGTTGGATTCCCTAAAATCGCTGACCTATGAGGGGGTTTGTCCAGGGAAACACACGGTACGGGTTTTAACGATAGACAGGTTTATTAACGTTCTTATACTATGCGGTGCTTGGGGCGTCTAAACGGGTTACATTCCTAGCCTTATTCTAAGATGACGAGGGCGGGACGGACCCCGGAGCGAGACGGCGAAAGCGTGGTACGTACGGCGGATGACGGTGCGGGTCGGGGGGACGGCTCGGCGTCGCCACGCGGGTGCGACGCGCGAGGAGGGGGGACGATGAGACGTGCGGTCGCGTTGGGTGGTGGTACGGGCGTTCCGCCTCCTGAGGCCGTGCTGCCTACGGCCCTTGGGCGTGGCGCAGGGTTACCCCCAAGATTGGGAAAGCTTCGGGTACCCGCAGCGCGTTCTGCCTCTGGAGGCCCTGCTGCCCACAACGTTCGGATGCGGCGCAGGGTTACCCTCCGGATTCGGAATGCGACGGTGCGTGGAGCGCGTTCGGCCTCCTGAGGCCCTGCTGCCCACGGCACCCGAGGCGCGGCGCAGGGTTACCCTCAGAATTGGGAACGCGTGGTTTCGCGAAAACGAGGCGCGCGGGGGGGAGACTATGACCGTGGTGCGGTCGGGGGGAACGAGTGTTCCGCCTCCTGAGGCCGTGCTGCCTACGGCCCTAGGGCGTGGCGCAGGGTTACCCTCAAGATTGGGAAGGCTGCGCGGCGGGTGTTAGTGCATGCGGGGGGGGGATACAAGGCCCTGCTGCCAACGACCCGGGGGCGCGGCGCAGGGTTACCCTTGGCGGGTTGGGAGGGGGGTCGGTTTGGTGAGGCCGTGCGGCCAACGGCCCGGAGGCGCGGCGCAGGGTTACCCTCGTTAGCGGGGAACGGGGGGACAGGCTCTTCGCTAGAGACTCTGCGGGCGGTGAGACTGGGAGCGTTCCGGAACACGTCCGTCTACCGCGGGAGCCCCGAGCGAATGCTCTCACGAGCGTGGATCGGGTCGGCTTTTATACTGTTTGGCGCGCTCGCCCGTATCGGTGTTATCGCGACGTCTGCATGTATGCGTGCGGTCGCGGCGGGAAGGCGAGCGCGGCGGTCGGTTGGTGTACGGGGGTCAGGGATCATCGTGGGTGGTCCGTCACAAGTATATGCTCCGGTAACCTATTCACAATTGAAAAGCCAGTAGCTTATTTGTTGCTTAGTAATGCCTTATAGAACTGAGACATGGTGCTTACTGTTGGCCTCATAAATAAGCTCAAAAAGTCGCGCAATGAGCGATGGAGAGAGCTATGCTTGGTGTTTCCCTGCAAGGTAAGATTTGAAATGAGAATATCTGCAGGAGAACTAAAATGACCGATAAGAGCTATATTGGTCACTTTGGTTAACAACAACTGATGTGGAAGAAAAGTACTCAAGTAGCGACCACGAACTGGAAGACGCAGCGTAAGCCAGCCCCCCACTAGGTGGACCGACGAACGACGATCTGGTAAAGTCGCGGGGAGCCGATGGATGTAGGAGGCGAGATAGCCTCTCAAAGTGGAGTTCAGCAGTGGACGTCTTCAGGTAATGATGATGATGTTTATTTTTCCCTAAAAGAATTTCTATTTCAACGCAATTCAAAATGTTATGTAGCGGTTTGAATTATTTATATCCCCAGATGTACGTGTTCGATCAGAAGGATAGAGTAACCCTGATCGACAATGCAATTATACTGACGCCAGATGCATACTTCGATGTCAACGTATACCTGTGGGCCATCGACTCTTCCACCTATGTCAAGGCTTTGAGCTTACAGTCCAGGAAATGTATATTGGAAACGGCGAGTATTTTATCATCATCATCATCAACATCACCATCACCATCAGCTGCTGACCTCCAGCATCCATCGGCTCCCCTTGGCGGCTTTCACCAGATTGTCGCTCCATCTTACTTTATCAATGTGATTTTTATTTGTAGAACATTTAAGTGATGCTAATTTTGTGGGTTTTCTATGGCCAGATTGTTCGTAAGTAAATTATTATTCTACTATTTAATACCTACTTTCAAAAAAGTCTCAATGCGCAAAAGAGAGAGATAGAGGATCCACGAATGGTCTATGTCGATGTGCGTCTCTGAAAAACTAGCGTTTACTTCTGAATATGAGTAACATTCTACAAGCAAATTGGATCAAGAAACTGACCACTTTTCTGCTCAACAGTTATGTAACCGTTATGTAACCATTAAGCAGAAAAGTGGTCAGTCTCTTGGTCCTTTGGGTTGCTTGTGAAAAGTTACAATGTATATTGAAGAATGAAGAATAAACACCAGTTTAAAGTGCCTTTGGTTTTGTTCACAATATCTAGAATTCTACACCATAACATCATTGATACCCTATTAATTATGTTTAAGATTTATGGCCTTATTCATGGGTATTATAAATTCATTACCATTAATCATTTTCTAGCCGATATGACAGCGTGTAACACGCGGTGATGAGGTACTTAGCAATGCTAACACTACCCCTTTCAGTCAGTGTTGATGTGTGTGTGTATATACTGGTGATTGTAAACAAAGAGAACGGACCATCAGTGCGGTGCATGTTGTCCGTTAAAACCAAAAACAAACACTAAAAGGCCAAGCATTTTAAAGAGCATGGAACGAATTCATCAATGGGGCGTGGCACAGCACGAATAACCAATAAACCGAAGAACAAAATACATAAAAGATTATTTATTTATATTATGGACATGGGGATTTAGAGTTCATTCATCGTCATCATTAATAGACTAAAGACGTCTACTGCTGAACATAGACCTCTCCCAGAGAACAACTTAAGCGGCTGTTCGCTTGATTAGGTATCGAATATGTGTAGCCAATATTCTAATATAAACCCTTCAGCTGAAATTAAATTACAAAATATCGATATATCCTTAAAAATAATAATACAGAAGGAAATTGGAAATGCTTTTCAATCTTTGTAAAAGGTTTAATATAATACAAGCTAACAAAAGAAAACAACAGAGTAATTAAGCTCTGAGATTATTCACATGAGATAAACATGATATAAGAAAAAGAAGCTATAATAATCTCTAATGGTACTTGTACCTAAAGAGCTGTACCTATAGGAGATTAAATGAACAATCCGAGTATCTATAACTATGACATGCTGTGAAAGGTGCACATAGTTCACGCTAATATACACATTTAAATTTAAAAGTACTCCTTTCCACTCAAAAACCTCAATCCACTCAAAAACACGATTTTTAATGCAAATAATCATAATCTAGCTATATTAGCTTGATTTAAAATTGATGCTCAGATTTAATTCAATTCAATTCAATTCAATTCAATATGTATTTATTTCAGACAAACATTATCCATTTTTGTTAGTATAGCAGACTTAACCTATTATTAGTACTTGTTGGAGTTCATTTATTTAAGTTACTTTATAATATATTACATTTCATTGGCAATTAATTCAGAATATATTACCTTATCTTGGTGTTATAGCACAAATTCATTAATTAATCAAATTACGGTATGTCAAAAAAATTTGCTCTACGCTTCTCATCTTCGATTTTTCCCATACTATCGGAATTTGAATATATTGAAGACTGCGCAGGAATGGATAAAAAATTGGATCAAAAGTTATTTACAGTTTGGACTCCTATGTTTCTATGTTTATAGTTTCGACCGGGGCTACTTATACTAAGAAATCCAACCAGCTGCTGTCATAAAGCTTTGATAATCCAAGAATCTCCATTTTTCAAGCTTCTTCCATGGTAACAACTTGATGTTAAAACGGCAGACTATTCAATAAAGGTTCTGAAATCAAACAAAACGAATCCTAAATAAACTGTTAAATCACAGAAATTCTTCCGAGTCGTTCACCTGATGTTAAGCGACACGCCTATAACAGTTGCAGTGTCACTCGGAATTTTAAAATAATATAGTTTCGCGTGGCACTGCACTGCGCACGTGTACACCAGGCACTGTGTAATCAGGTCACAAAGTCTCATTTGCCCAGTAATTTCACAGCTACAATGCCCTTCAAACCGAAACGCAGTAGTGCTTGCACACTACTGCTTGGCGGCAGAATAACTGGCAAAGCGGTGGTACCTACCTAGACAAACTTTGCACAAAAATCCTATCACCTAGTAAGTATCCTTATTTTTTTTAATCATCAATTACGTTTTTTATTGCAGGACCCTGGAATAGGGACAAGTTTCTACCAAGGTTGTATGACAAGGTTGATTCTGAAGAAAGCCGTGAACCAATGCAGGTGTATACCATTTGAATATACCGGTAAGTCTCTCTATTATGTCGAAAAATACGCTTTAACTACGTAAGCACACCAAGTTCCGTGAACATACAATATGTTTCTCAATGACTTCAAACGCTTCAAAGTACTCATAAGGAAAATTGGCGACTACTTTATAAAGCTCCTTATCGCGTGGTATGTACGAAATTGCCTATTCGTATACAATTGACATGAAACGATGGTAAAAATGGGAGCGTATTTCATTCCCAGTATTGAAATGGACAAGGACATGGTACCAACAAAAATGGTACCGACTAAATTGGAATTGAACCTTTTTGGGATTTTTCAGAGAGAATATCCATTTTTAGGGTTCCGTACCTAAAGGGTAAAGCGACCCCTATTACTAAGGCTCTGCTGTCCGTCTGTCTGTCCGTCTGCCACCAGGGGGGTCACCACAACGTCTTATAGCATTATTACTTCAAATATATTTTGAAAAATGACATAAGAATATTGTAATGTTGTTGACGCACAGCAGTTTTGATCTCGTCACGATAAATCGTTCTATCAAATACAACGGTCATGTCATACCGTTAATCATGTTGACACCGACGTGCGACAGTGATAACACTATATAAAAATGTAAACGTCTCCTTCTCGCGCAGGAATACTTTATAAGTTCATGTTACGAATTCGAACAATATTATTGTAACCTTGAAGCATTACTGTCACGAACCATGATGGTTTTGTATTAGTTTGTGGTAGGGCTGCAGTTTGTATGTCATGAACCGTGATAGTTAGACAGTTGAAATTTTCACAGACGATATATTTCTGATGCCGCTATAACATCAGATACTAAACAATAGCATGAAATAAATATTTAAGGGGGCTCCCATACCTACAGCAGACGTTTTTATACGTAATGGTACGGAACCCTTCGTGCGCAAGTCCGACTCTCACTTGGCCGGTTATATTTTACCCCAACTAAACAATATCGGATTATAGGCTGTACGAGTATCATAGACCAATTTTATTATATCCGCAGGCATTCTTTGACACTTGAGTTAACGGCTTTATCTTCACCTCAGCATAAAATACTTTCCATAAACAAGGAAGTGGGCGATGACGTGAGTTTTATAGATTTAGCAGAAATTTGCTGATGTCTGCATTTTTTCCAAATCGCATTGGACTATTAATGTGAAATAAGCATTAAAGAATTGGATTGCTTTTGAGAACATTTTAGCAGAAATTACGGCCACCTTACATCGCTCGGCCGTCTAACGACCCCGTTTGCTGTTCATGAAATTTTATTGTTTCCTACCTCTCAAGTGTTTCTTTGAAATGTTTGCTGTAGCTAGGTATATAAGGTAGACCTATATATTTATACCTATACCTTATTACCTTTATTTATACCTATATATTTTTAACAAGTGTCTTAATGATTTACAAAAGATTGAACAATGTTTTACGGGCAAAATGATTCTCTAAATTAAATCAGTCTGTAGAGAGACTGTTATCTCAGTTGGTAGTAGCTCTACCTTCTGAACTATAGGCTGTGGGATGTGGGTTCGATTCCTATCCAGGATAAATACTTGTTTGATGATTATCGATATTGGTTCTGTGTCTGGGTGTTATATTGTATTCTATGTATTTACAATAAAAAAAGTATCAAAGTATCGGTTCGCTGGTTGCCATGGTACAAGCTTTGCTTATTTTGGGGCAAGGTGGCGCTGTGTGAAATGTCCACACAATTATTTAAATTTTTAATACTAGACTTATACTTTACTAAACTTATACCGGCAACATAATGTCTTCAGCTAAAGAATTAGACGTAGAAGACCATGTGGCCTGCACGTGGGAGCGTCTTATCTGCGTCTATCAAGCCGTTGGTAAGTTAAATCTTTTGGTTTTTTTTATGATACAGATAATTTTAGTAATGTGTGTATAAAAATAAAAATAAATAAATATGAACTTATATACAGTGTGAAGACGTCTACTGCTGAATATATGCCTCCCACAGAGAGCGCCACGGCTCCCCGCGGGTTTCACCAAATTGTCGGTCCACCTAGCAGTCGTCAAAAAGCGTTACAATATGAATCCTACATCTGAGAATTAGACTCTTTCCATGGCAGACAGACTTCCCATTTTTCGTTCTTCTGAGCTATCTAATATAACTATTGCTCTTACCTCATCCTTATTCCTTCCAGGTTTAGTACAGACTCTTATATTAATTCATCCAAGGAATGCCAGACGTACGCCACTAACTGTGCGCTTTAGTTTATTGATGTACAAGCATCAGCATCCGATCACCACTCCTTTAATTACAGAAAGTATCGAAGCAGACGTTCGCGACATCATATCTCAAAACGAATGCTACCAAAGATGCGACTACGTTCAGTATGAAACAGAAGTGGAATTTATCAAGAACCAGAGAGATCTGAGGTAATATTAGAATATGTATTACCTATATACTCTCTGGTATATTATTGTTTAATAAGCAGCAGAAGTTTGTTGAGTTATTTTCAAATTTCGAATTTCTTTGAGGGAAGACTAAAATTCTTCTTGATATTTTGAATTTCATATGATGAAACAATCAACAAAAAATAGTGTTGACATCTATTGAATCAAGATTTCTCCAACTTTTTCATACTTTCACAATATGGATATTGGATTTCTTTCGAGAATTAATAGGAAGTCTGAAATATGTCAGTGTTATAATTTGATAGATTACTCGTGGTTTCCAATATTTTATCTTAGAGGAAAGTTTTGACCCACATTGTGGACATAAGGCATCAATCTCTATCTAATGTCACTTTTAACCTTAATCCTTTCGCCAAAAACAATATTATATTATAGATAGTAAACGAGTAAATAATGGTGCTAGCCTTAATATTTATTGGCTTAGCTTCTATTATTTTTGAAATTCCTACGATTTGGACACATAGCTTCCATCATCATCATCATCATGAGCCTGAAGATGTCTCCTGCTGAACCTATGCCTCCCCAAGAAGCGCTACTTTGAGCGGCTGCATCCATCGGCTTCCCGCGGCTCTGACAGGTCGTTGGACATATAGCTTTATTACACTTATCTTAACGAGATAATTGCGATCTAGCCATTCTAATACTAACCCATTATAGCATGTAATTTATTGTTTCAAGTTATATTTAAGAAAGGTTAGTGACCATAACGGCACAGAAACTATGCATCATGAATTTAGAGGCTTATTGTAAATTCGCCACAAAGTAAATTCGTCACGAAAAATGATGTGTAAATTCGCCACAATTCTATTTATTACAATTTAATTGATTTGTAAGATGATGTATTATTAATGTCATCATAATTATTAAAGCAATTTATTTCCTCAGGGATATAGAAGATATCAACAGTAAAGTGACGGTACACTTCAGTGAGACCACTTGTATGAAGTACCGGAGAGAAGTGCTGTATACCTGGGACCAAATGTTAGGTATGTACTATTTTATAACGTTCTAAGTGGTCTTCAATATTAACAACTATTTCTTCATGAAGTCCACTTTTTAATTGACATGTTTTAGATTTGTAGAGTTTACTTTTATCCTACAATACACAGTCAGAAATATCAGAACGATATGTTATTATTAATGTAGTCTACACCATAATTATTGAGAAAAAAATATGATTTACACTACATTCATTTATTGAGAAATATTATGATACCTAATTGATAAAATGAAACATTTTTTATGCTTGAATGGACGCACGTTTAATATGTAGGCACTTTTATGTTTTGTTGTGGACCTAAAGATTTTGTTAAGCGCCATCTAGTGTAGTTTCGGCGGACAAGAGATGCGAAGTGGCGCCATCTCTGGTGTAACGCTAAGTAACGTACGAATAGTCGATCGGCAACCAATGAGCGATGAGCAAAGTATTCGGTAGTGCCCGGCAGAGGCTCTGCAGGGGTGCGTGAGTCGTACGTCAGAGGGTATATATATGTTTGGAGCGCTTGGAGGCGCAGAGACTTTTCGTTGGGCTGTAGCAGCGTTCGTTACTAAGCGGAACACCTTGTCCCCGAGTTATTGAATTTCGTAATTACCTACATACTGTAATTATTATTTCGATTAGATGTAATGGTATTAAAAGTGATTCATTGTTCGTGAGATGTCTCATTCTCTTCGCCTGCTATATCCACATCCGTAGAACTATTTCTGATGCGTTACGGTCTGCCGTCGTTCCGACAAATACTTATGTATGTTGATAAGCACCAAATCTGGTTATAATAACATTGTAGTACCACATCATTCATTCCACGTTCATACCGCGTTTTCGATTCGTTGCTCGCATCAAGTTCAGTTTCGGCAACTGGATTTATAGTCAATGATTTTCGGTTTACCTAATTACTTATGGTAGGTACTTCTATTTTGTCTTCTTTGGGCCTTACTTATAATCTCCGTTTAAAGTTAGTCAGTGTTTCAATTGTTCGGTCTCGTTTTTCCGCCTGACATTTCGAATCAGTCAAAAGTTGACAGGAGATTTTAAGCGTTGGCTAACTTTAAGCAGCATTTATAAGTTAGGCCCTTTATTTTTCATATCGTTATGTTTTACTAGCAAAGCGAAGACTGCGGTGATCATTTATTCATTGCGATTACTTCTTTATTCTTTTTCAACCACCTCTCACTCTCTTCTAAGCCAATTAACCTAACTTTATTTCCAAATACAGGAATAAATTAATATATTCATGCTATTAGATTACGCTTTCATCATTAAAATTATTATCATTGGCACTAATGAAAAAAAAAATGCCTTTTTTATAAAACTAAACAAGCAAGCTACATTAGAAAGTCCTTCAGTGACTTACCTTTTCGTTGAAGAAATCACTCTAATTGCTATGCAAATAGAGTTGGCTAAGTACAGAGACGATTGTAAAACATCTAAAAGATCTTTAATTTTGAGAAAATGCAATTCAAATAAAACCACAAAGGGAGATCATTGATCCACTTCCAGTTATATCAACGATCATTGTCGTTTTAGTTTATTCAAATAGTGAAGATATTAATTTTCATAAATAAATTGCAATTTTACATATTATGTGATGAGCTGCATATCTACCAAAGAAAACTATTAAAATTCTGTACTTACTTACTATAAATGAATATAACATTATAAAAATATTTTGTGGTATTATTTTATAGAAATATAGTCAAAAAGTTTAGCCTTAAGAAATCTAAATAAATGAAGCAATAACACAATATAACAATAGACAAAACAACATGATAATAACAATAAATACAAAATATTAGGTGAACTACAGAAATTTACAGAATATTATTGGGTCCAAATCTTTGCATCCTAAAATTTCAGAACAACGCGATCATAAAATCACAAGATCTGAGGCTCGATTTTACCAAAGTAGAATATCGTTATTTCAAGTATAACTTACCCAGAACAATCGAATGATAAATAAATATAATCCTTCACCAATTTTGAAGCTTATTCTTTGGATACAATCAGAATAGCTGCTTTTTAATTGCTATTTCATTTGTCAATCAACTGTATCCGAGAGTAAAAAGTAGCGATATTTATTATACTTGGAATAAAATGTATTCTACTCCTGTAGTAAAATCGGGCCTCACTGATGTATACTTATTTTTGGCTGAGTTCAAACCCCTAAGCCTTGGGCTATATGAATACGTTTCTTTGCTTTAATTATATTTAATTTTACTTTTTTGTTGTTAAGGGGTTATTTTGTTCTTTTTATTGTCTGCTACGATGTAGAGCACAATCATGCCAACGCCCTGCAGACTTACCACAAACTAATACAAAACCATCATGGTTCGTACAGTGCTTCAAGGTTACAATAATATTGTTCGAATAATATTGTTCTTACCATGAACTTATAAAGTATTCCGGCGCGAGAATGAGACGTCTACATTTTTATATAGCGTTATCACTGTCGCACGTTGCTGTCTACATGATGTAAAGGTATGACAGTTGTTTTTAATGAACGATTTGACGTGACGTCATCAAAACTCCTCTGGCTCTGCAACGTTACAGTATTCTTACTTTTATGTTATTTGTCAATGTATGATTGAAGTAATAACGCCATAAGACGTTGTGGTTGGCCCCCAGTTCATGCTAAATACCAATTTCTTTGCAAATAGGTACCTTATATCTTTCACTGTTTCATTCAGTGGTTCTACTTCTTGAGACTATGTATTGTATCTTTAGTACCACAGAGAAAAAAAAAATAAGCTGCGCCTCCCATAGTGTCATATTTTTCAAAGCTCTGTATTTACTACATATTTGATATTTGATAAGTGTGTTTGGAAAGTGTAGTTTTATTCAGTTGAATAAGGTCTCGTTTTGTGAATCCGCTAGTTTTTTTTTACAGCAAACCTGGGTGGAATCTTCGGCCTATGCCTTGGAGGATCCATCGTCAGCATAATGGAACTAATATGGTTCGGATTTGACTTACTGTTCACCATCATACATGAATCTTTTACAAAAAGAAAGATAGAACCAATCTCTGATGCCTATGAAAAGAATAATAAAAATGTTTTTCTAGTGAACCCAAGTATTCTGAAAAAGGCGAATAAAATTGGAACGGACCAAAAGGACCGGAATCACAAACTTGGGCGATCTTTTGGTGAAGTGAGGTTAAAGTTTATCAATTGAACAACAATAAAATGGTTTCTTAAGTTAAACAAGTTTCTGAATACGTTTCAGGAGTTTTGATTTACGTTTTCCTATTTATTTCTATGAATTGTGTGTTGAATGCGTAAATCGAATTAGAACTTGGAAAGTCTTCAGTAATTTAATAGGTTTCGTCGCCGTCGTTTCGACAAATAATATGATAGTTAATAAATGCTTTGTGTACTAATAAGCTATATTTTTTATGACAGTTAGAAAGTCGTAAACTTGTTTAAATGTTAAAATCATCATCATCATCATCATCATCATCATCAACAGCTTGAATACGGCTGAGCATAGGCAACCCCCACAGAGCGCCACCTTGAGTGGCTGCTCGCCTCCTGCATCCATCGGCTCTCCGTGGCTTTCACCAGATCGTCGGTCCACCTCGGAGGTCGGCCTACGCTGCGTCCGAAAATGACTTCAAGTTGTGTGTAAGAAAGATGGCAACTTTCATGTATTTCCATGTGATGTGTATTGTAATGTAGTGTTGTGTGATTTCCTGAATAAATTCTATTCTATTGTTTTTTTCTTTCTTTTCTTTCTTTTCTTTCTTTTCTTTCTTTTCTTTCTTTTCTTTCTTTTCTTTCTTTTCTTTCTTTTCTTTCTTTTCTTTCTTTTCTTTCTTTTCTTTCTTTTCTTTCATTCCTTTCTTTTCTTTCTTTCCTTTCTTTTCTTTCTTTTCTTTCTTTTCTTTCTTTTCTTTCTTTTCTTTATTTTCTTTCTTTTAGTTCTTTTGTTTTGTGAACCAACCTCTAGCCTTTTCGAAGAAGTACAGTACGTACAGGTATTTACATAAAGCGCACAATTTTTTTGAAGTTTGGGTCGGAATTCGCTAGTCTTCTTTGCACTTACTTTTACGGTAACGCAAAGAAAATATATTGAAAACACTGACCTGCAGCTTAGGTTAATAGCTATGTATCTACATCAGAAGAGAATACAGACTGAATCTAAAGGTTACGTTAGGTCATACCCTTTGAGATTACGGGATTCAAGGTACAGCTTTTGGTCGCCCACATAATCTGCTGATAGAGAATTCATACTCCATAGTTCACACTAATATTAAGTACTTAACACAGTTCACACACACACACACACACACACTCTATTCCTCTGTCTGCTTGTGTCTATCTATTCGTGTCTACTGCTAAAAATAGGCCTCTCTCTCAAAACTTCACTTTGTATGCTTAACATAGACGTCACCAAACCAGCTTGCCGCTTGGTGATCGCAGTAATTGTAATGAAGATAGAGGAAGATGCTGCTGATCATTCTCTATTTATTGCCTTATCTTGCTCTTATGTCACCCTTGGCAAGAGATAGTGTTGTCTATGATCCTATTCTCACACTGGAACCATAATTGAAGAACATAATAAAATTAATTTATTAATATTTACTAAAACAGCTTCTGAAATGTGTTTTCAAACCTAAATATGGTAAGCCCGTAGGCTGTTTTATTAATTTTGTGTGGTTGTCACAAGGTAAATACATCCCTCGGAGCATAATAGTACCGTTTGTAATAAACTTAGACTAAAATACGTAATAGATAAGATACATTTTGAATTAGAAAATGAAGGCAAAAGTAGATACCAAAAATTATAATGTAGGTAGGAACCCGCGACCGCGACTCACAGAGTTGGACGCTCTATCAACCGACCTATGGTCAAACGAGCATTAGTTGCGAAAATCTTTAGTACTTGTGTAAATCTTTAGTACAAGTACTAAAGATTTTCGCAGCAATCGGTCGTGTGATCATAGCCTAGTGGATAGAGCTTCCAACCCTGTGAATAGGGGGGCGCGGTTTCAAATCCCAATGGTTGATAAATTTTTTAAGGACAACATTCCAGTTTATACCTTAAAAATCAATTCCATGAGCTTTTTATTTGCAAGTTAGCACGACAGATATGAGTTTACTATGAAATTTACCTGGTCACTAAACCACGACAGATATGGATTTTCATACAAACATTGCCGGCCGCTGCTCGCCAGTACAGCAATTGCGATTTATCTTGAAGAAGGTTGTCAAAATAATGCTCAAATTTCCAAGCATGTTTGAGAAAATTTGATTTATTAGTAACGCCCTACAACATCCCAACCGTACCTTATTATGCAAATTTCTGAAGACTCGAGGATACAAAAGGTCAACGTAGATAGTGACACGAGCTACGAGAATACGTCTTTGTGTTTTAATCTTATCAAAATCAGCCCAATTCTTTCATGAGTATATTATATAAAAGTGCTATAAGAACGCAGGAGAACTAAGGTGACCGATATAGCTCTTAGAATTAGCCAGTTGAAATGGCAATGGACAGACCACATCGCTCGTAGAACTGATAACTGATGGAAAAGAAGGTTCTTAACTAGTGACCCCGAACCAAACTCCAGAAGATAGCGTAGGCCAGCCGCGGGGAGCCGATGGATGCAAGACAAAAAAAGCTCAAAGGGTCGCTTTATGATTGATGCTTATGTTAAGCCACGAATGTCTTCAAACTGTTGATGATGGTAACGAAATGTAAGAGTAGGTAAATAAAATTCTGAGAACGCAATCAATATTTGAAAATTTGAACCTGAAGACGCAGCGTAGGCCAGCCCCCATTAAGTGGACTGACGATGTGGTCAGAACTGTAAGGAACCCATAGATGCAAGAGGCAAGCAGCCACTCAAAGTGGTACTCTTTGGGGGAGGCAGCAGTGGGCGTCTTCAGGCTGATGATGATGATGATGATGATGATGACAATGAATAAAATTTACGCCTTCGTCGCCACGCATACTCCTTGAGTAAATGGGCATCTTTATTTCCCAACACCGGTCGAGTTATTCAACTGAACTTGTCGTGAGTGCGCCTGAGTACTAGTTGTTAGTTGTTGCAATAAAATAAACAATAAATGTTTAAATGTAAAATATTTTTTTTTTTTTTTTTAAATCTGCTTTACCACAGACACCTGGGTCCGTGCTCTTTGTTAGCTTATCACTTATTGTTATATTTTTATTTTATTTTATTGAACAAAATATTATACTAGAGAGGACAATTAAGTACTTAACCTATTTTTTTTTTATTTTTTTATGTTTTTTTTTCCGATTTGTGCATACACCGCGAGCAGACCAGCTCCCGCAAGCAGCGCCCGTTCACGAGCTTGACGCATGCGCCAGCCATCGCCCTCCTCAACCATTTTTGAGGGAAGAGGACGACCCGACGCACGACGCCGCCGCAAGAAGAAGCTTTTTAGTGAGCGTGAGTGCTCCCGGTGTACACACAATAATCATTTACATTCTAGTACTATTTTCTTCATACGAGCGGGATAATTGACAGGCTCTTTTGAGTCCGTCAATGATCCCGCTCGTACATGTCGTTGTTAATCCGCCTTCTCCTCCCGGACCAGGACTTCTGTTACCGCCACGTTTCGATCTTTGATGGCCATCTGCAAGTTGTACTCGCGGATGGCCCTCGGTGATGCAGCCATCGCACGCTGCACGAAACGGCTGATGGCGTCTTCCTCATCGTCGGCGTAGTAAACGAAAGTCCCGGTGTGCCGCGAGACTGCAACCACCGCGTGCGGAACGCTCTCGTGCAGTCTCATCTTGCCCTTAGTCTTGATGACGATGACCGACTCGTATGTCAGTCCCTGTGCTTCATGGATGGTGAGGATGCGCGACCCCGTGCCTCCGCCATAACCCTTGTTGGATAGGGTCTCCTTTTCTTCCTGAGTGTGTACTAGGAATAGGGTGTTGGGGAGGGTGCTGGATATTTGCGCACCTGTGTACCTTCTCTGCTCCAGGGACTTGACACGTGGGGCCGAGGAATATATACCAGAGTATATTTCTCTCAGCGCGTAAGCGACATCCATGGGATTCCTATGTGTGCATAACAACTCCTGGTTGATGGTGGCCACCAGGTTTGGGCGATTGTATCTTAGCTCGAAGAGGTTCTCTCTGTCGATATAAGGTAACTGGTTGACGTCTCCGATAAGGACTACCTCGCGAGCACCAGCCAGCCGTGCAGCCATTACAATGGCCCCAAAGTGGTTCATAAGAGCTTCGTCTACCATAAGGCGAACGTTGCTCTGACCTCTTCGGATGCCATTTACGAGTACAGAAGCCATGTTGCGCACTTTGGTTTTCACCAAGTCACAACAACAATAAATATTAGTCAAAGAAACTTTGCTAATACTTAGTAATTTTTCTGCTTTTTTCACCAAAAAACAGCAATTTCAACCGAATGCATCACTCACCACTCAAAGAAAATAATTAACTTGCTGAAAGTCGGTCGTTGGTGTGGAAAAATCACTAATGTCCCTGTCAGGGTCCCTTTCAGACCCTCATCACAGCTTAGCCGTAGTTTAGAGAAAACCGGCTTAAACTGTTACATGGGGATGGGGAATTGGGGATTCACCGCATAAATATTTAGCAAAATTTATTTATTTTTTATTTTTTTTATTATTATGTGCGGGCATTTCACACAGCGCCATCTAGCCCCAAACTAAGCAAAGCTTGTACTATGGGAACCAGATAACTGATACAATACTTATATACTTTTTTGTTTGTAAATACATACATAGAATACAATATAATACCTAGACGCAGAACAAACATCTATGTTCATCACACAAATGTTTGTCACATCATTAACAGTCTGAAGACGTCCACTGCTAAACATAGGCCTCCCCCAGGTACGTATATTTCACGGCAAAGTGGCTGAATCGAATTGGATCAAAAGTTTTTCTCTAATTACTGCCATGGCTAAATGAACATTAAGGTACGGCTTGTTTCGGAAAATCGAATAGAAAACTAGTAAATGTTAGGCTAAATCATTAGGTTCCTCCCAATTTGTAACTCGTGCGTGTAATTTGGTAGGTACTCATTGTTTTAACACGTTAAATCAGTAGGGGAAGTGACGAGAAGCAGGTTATTGACTGACCCTTCACTATGTGGACCGAAGACCAGGTCCAATCGCGAGGAGCCAATGGATGTAAAAAGCAAGCGGCAGCTCTATGAGGGAGGCTTCATCATCGTCATCATGAGCTTGAGGACGTCCAGTCGTCCACTGCTGATTATAGGCTTTTCCCAAAGAGTGCCACTTTGAGCGGCTGTTTGTCTTGCATCCATCGGCTCCCCTCGGTTCTGACCAGATCATTGGTCCCTAGTGGACCTATGAGGGAAGGCTTAAGAATAAAATTTATTAATCTAATTATGCCACAAGATTAAGGAAGTTTTACCGTAGGTACTGGTGTCGATTCGGTGATTTTAGAGAACTCTAATTTTAGCCTACTTTAAAATTTTAGTTTAGGTGCGAGATGTCGCAAAAGCCATTCGGTATTTACGTCAAACTTAATTTAGGATTGCTTAGTCGTGCACCTAAATGAAGTAACGCCACTCGCGCCTCTAGTGTCGAGTAGCTGTAGTAGGTGATAAAAAAATCTACAAAAGTGTACAGATAACGCAATTATTTACATATTTAAAGAAAGTTATTTATTTATTGTAGGTACTTACTAGGTACCTATCTAAGGATGTAAAAATTGACCAATAAATATGGGATATCCATTTTGCTGCATTGAGTTTTAGTAAAGGCGTAAAGAGCTAGCCCTGCCGCCCGTTAGGTGGATCGATGATCTGGGGAAAACCACGGGAGCCGATACCGATGGATGCAGCACGCGAGCAGCCGTTCAAAGTGGCGCTCTATGAGAGAGGCATTTGCTCAGCAGTGGATGTCTTTAGGCTGTTGATGATGATGATGATGATGATGATGATGAGTATTTTCTGGTGATGCTTTGAAGAAACCAGGACTAGTAACACTAGCCGCTACCTGCAACGGCTGAGCAATATTTTAGTTGTGCATTCCTATCACAAAACAACCATTTTATCAGAGAAATGACTGGATTCATAATAATCTAATTTTAATCGCCATATTTTAGGTGCCGTCTATTTTGACATTTTACGTTTAAAATTTTAGGCAGAAACTTCTCTAAAATGTGTTTGCCGAATAGCTTAAACATGCTTGTAAACTAAGTTGAGTAATTTAGACGTATCGTCTCTAAATTTTAGTTAGAGGTGTCATGTCCGAATAGCAAAGTGATGTTTGACAGCACTAAATTAAAATTAGAGAAAATTTAGGTTAGTCGGTGTACCACCGAATCGGTACCATTATCTATCTATTTAGTATTTACACCACCGAGAAGAGACTTTTACCTAGTATTAATCTAATTTTAAGTGAACACGAAAACTCTTGCAATATATGTTATCAACTATGTGTGTCTTCGTTCCCTAATTATACTGCAATAGCTGAACGAATTTCAATAAGTTTTGTAATAGAGATAACTCATACACTGGGGTAAAATCTGCGGGGCCCAGAAAAATATTTTTAAGTTACAATAATTTATACGTATCTATAAAAAGCTGTTCGCTTATCAATTATATAAATAACTAACCAACAATACTTGCCCAAAACACTACTTCCATTGTGAATAGAACTTGATATCTCTATTGATATTTGTATCAAAACTAAATCCGTAATCCAAATTACAAATTGTTAGCAACCAATCTATTCAAGCACGCAAATTAATAGGATACCCTTTTGTGTTGTCAGCAATGAAAGCATGAAAACAGCTTGTAGAATTCAGATAAGCAGGTAACGGTATAATAAAATGGGAATCAGTAATATTATGAGTACTTGCAACACACAAAATTATGGTGGTTACGTTACGAGTGGGTATAGGCCGCGCCGTCTTGTTTGCAAGGTCATAGTCACAGATCACAGAGCAAAAATACGCAACACCTGTAGAGTGCGAAGAGTCATGTTTTAGTGCTCTGAGGGTCTAGCAAAGATCCCAAATGCTAACACTAACGCCAAACGCTAACTCCAAAAAATGTATTGAAATGAGATTAACTGCGGAAAAGTAAGCGATTTCCGAAATGATATTCCCGTACATTTTGGAGCTAGCATTTGAGAGCAGAGAGGCTGCTCGCCTCCTGCATCCATCGGCTCCTGCGGTTTTCACCAAGTCGTCGTTCCACCTAAGTAGTGGGGTGCCCCCCACTACTTAGGTGGAACGATGACTTGGCCTACGCTGCGCCTTCCGGGTCCTGGTCGCCACTCGAGAACCTTTCTTCCCCATCGGTTGTCGTGCTGTAGAGTAGATACCTACCTACATCAAATTGTTGATTTTTAAATGTTATTTTGAACCACGAACGAGATTTACCTAATGTGGGCGATGTAGAGATTTTGCAAAAATCCTTCTTTTCTACAGTGGTGTGGTGATGAGTCTGTCCTAAACTTAGAGCCCAGATAATATAATACTAAGCTAACTTGCTTATTGCTACTATACTCTAAGGTCCCAAAGATTAATGTTTCTTATTGCGTCATCTATTGAAAAACTACAAAACCATTACAAAATACTTGCATACTAACAACACCTAAACATTACTGAAGGGTAAGCTATGAAATAGGTTCATTATTATAAAGTTTATAAAAGCGCCCTCTCTGTACACTTGCATGGAACTCTCACGTTTTGTTCAAACATTTTACTTTTCATTTCCACCCTGTAAAAGAACGCTTTGCTCTGCCTTGAGAAATAGTTGCACGTACCAAATGTAGATGGCGCTAAAATAAAAATGACTACCTGTTTTGATTTTTTTACACCACTGAGATAATGAGATTGGATGGGCCGTTAGAAGCTTGTTGTTGTTGTTAGTAAGGGCACATATATTAAAATAGTGTACCTATATAATATAATAGTGTATAGGGATATCTGAAATATATTCACGGGTAATGTTAATGAGATCATCATCACCATCATCATCATCATCAGGCTGAAGACGTTCACTGCTGAACATAGGCCTCAACACAGCGCCACTTTGATTGGCTGCTTGCCTCCTACATCCATCGGCTCCCCGCAGCTTTTACCAGACCGTCGGTCTACCTAGTGGGGGGCCAGCCTACGCTGCGCTAACTCTAGAATTAAAAAAAACTTTTTGATTACATTTTCTTTTTAAAACGAATTAAATAAATGTAGGTTATATTATTTGGCTTCCACTATCCCTGTAGATATTATTATCATGTCTATGTGGTGCAATCTGTGGTTGTATGGATGCCAGCTGCGACGCGGGCTCTTTGTTGCAACCGACAGAGGTAATTTACCATCGAAATGAACTGCATTGTGAACGTATTAGAGAATATCCTTTAAGGCGGATGCTTTGTGTCATTATATCATTTTATTTTTAGTTGTAGAATGAACCCACTATGACATGTTGTTGATGGGTTTTAAAGTGTAAACCTCACTTAAGATAATAATAATTAATAAGTATATCTATTGAGTTTTTTTGGCGGGAACGCGTAAAAGTTCACGTCGTTGCTTTGTATTATTTCTCAAAACTTGTGCTTTTTCAGTGTTAATGTTTAAAATTGGTGGCGTTTTACGCATTAAGTGCTGAATTACGAGCATGAGTGTGGTCAAGAATGTGGAGTAACGTGGTTTTTCGTGTTGCTTTCAAAATTCCATAGAAGCTTCTAGTAAAATGGTGGCAACTTTAGGTGGTGGCATGACTTAGACTAGACTATGACTTGACTTAGACTGTTCTATGACTATGACTAAGACTTGACTACGTAATATAACAAAATATTCTAAAACTCGATGAAAATGTACAGTACTTGACACTCGCTAAATATACTATGTGTGGAGTCAAAATATAAGAATTATAAAGAAAATGTATATCTAAGATCCTTAAAATCAGCATTCAGTGGTCATGGCTGTAGTGTTTTGTTTTGTCACTCACCTAAGTGTTTTGTTTTATCCAATGAATAGCTTTTATTTTATTTTTTATTTGGATAACCAACAGCTTTCTTATTAAATAATATAAAAACAGGAGAACCAATACTCATAAGCCCGATACAGGTTATCAATATCTTTTATCTGGTTAAACTTTTCTCTGGGTCAGTCGATACAAAACGGGGCAGTATAAAAAGTAAAACTAAGACAATTTTCATTAAAAAAACAACGAAGGCCTCCCAATCTAATAAAGGTTTTTCCCTCAGTTCCCCGTTTCCTACAGTCTAACCGATTATTGAAAAATCGCACCTTAGTACTAATCACAGACCAAAAAAATATTTGTATATATATTATTTAAATAATTTTCAAAGCTCTGTAGGACTAATAAAATTTGTATGACGTCACGAAATCGTCCAATTTAATAAAGTAGTATCTCCTTGTTTCTTTGCTCTCTCTATCAAAATAAGATCCTTTTAGGGCTTCTATAAAAACAGAACACTGCAGTGTTTTATTCTTTGCTATTTTACAATACATCGTATTTTCTGAAATAATTTGTTTTTCAGTTCCACACGCGCCTTATAAATTTCCGATTTCGTTTTATATTTCAACAGTGGGGTACAGTGGGGTACCAGTAGGGTACGAAGGGGATAAATCACGTGCGAACAGATCACGTATCTGAGGGGACGGTGAGCGAGGAAGGGACGCTTGGCGAACGTTAAAATTAAATTTTCACAGCGAAGTCGAAGTATGAAGACTTGGAGACAGTATGAAATCTTGAGAGTTTAATTTTAACCTATAGACGACCACATACTAACTATGTTAAGGCTCTGATTTGTGATTTCATGGCGCAGTGCTGCCACTTGTTAATAATTTATTTTCTCGTACGTGAAAACTTTGCACTTTGAAAACTAGATATAGATGGGTTACTGAAGATTGTACGAAATATCCGATTATCTTGAGTGCTGCAAATGAAACTTACAGGCACCTCACAATCAAGCAAGATTAGGTCCTGTCTTAACCTATAGTGTCATGTGCGTGAGAACGTCGCATGCTTGGCCGCCTCGACCCGTTTCGGTGTGGTCGGTGGCGGTGTAAAACGATGTTGGATGTTGTTCGTGGATATGTTTCTTTTTTAAACTCTTTCGTTATATTAGTTATGTAAGTACTAGAACTTAATTTTGTTATAACATAAACACAATTCGGCTAGCTAACGATTTTAGGCATAATTCTAAAATAAATAATAACAAACAAAAACAAGTCACTCAGAACCACACAGAGCCACGCAGAACCACACAGCACGACAAGTAGTTTTACAGAATCAAACTTATATTAAATATGGTATTTGTAAATTTAAATTACCGGAAGATGCAGCGTAGCCCCACCAGGTGGAACCAAGATCTGGTGAAACCCACAGATAGTGGATGGTAGCAGGAGGCGAGCAGCCGCTCAAAGCCTAATGTTCTGCAGTGGACGTCTACAGGCTTATGATGATAATGATGAGCTAGATGTAGAATGGCTTACTGTACACAATAAGTAACGTAGCCATAAAGCACTAGGTAATTAAGTATCATCTCAACACTCAGCAAAATTCTTCTTATTTGTACCAAAATTTTAAAAGCCACTTTTCACAGCTTCGCAACTTTCACAAACTTCTATAATTTATGACCGCCATTTGGAAAATTAACACTGTGTTTTTACGACTTATTTTAAAAGTCAAGGTGGTCTATATTATTATAATGGTTTAAAAGAAAACTGGTGAAAGTAATAACACTTTGGTTAAGTGAAAGTGTAAATAATAGATAGATCTATTTACGATTATTTAATAATAAGATTAGGCCTAATCTTTATCTAAAGTAACCGGCCCACTGCGAGTCGGGCTCGCGGACGAAGTGTTCCATACCCATAACTATAAAAACAAGCATAAAATCATGTTTGTTCTATGGGAGCCCCCTTAAATATTATCACTTTATTCTGTTTTTTTTTTTTTAGTATTTCGTGTTATAGCGGCAATATTTTATTTTTATTTTTTTTATTATTATTTTTTTAACCCCCAACGATCACATACATAGATCCTGGACCCTAACTAGGATTCCCTGTATCTAGGGACCCAGGAACTACGAGGACCATGGTCCCACAACACCCAGACACAGAACAAGTATTTGCGCTTTTTTTTTTCCGGCACAAATACTTGTCTTGTCGCGGGAATCGAACCCGCCACCTCCGGGTTATGAGCCGACCTGCTCAACCACCACACCACGGAGGCTGTCTATAAATACATTATTTGTGAGAAATTGAACTGTCTAACTATCATTGTTCATAAAATACAGCCTGGTGACTGATAGACAGACAGACGGACAGCGAAGTCTTACCTTTGGACTTAACACAGTCAAACAGACAACTTCACTTTTATATATTATTAGGAAATAGAGATAGGGCGGTTAGCTTTAACCTCCACCCAAATAAACTTCACCGTGGCTTCATACCATAATTCCTTGACTGAATAATTAACCGTAACTGCAGATATATTGACAGCGTTCCGCAACCAATCCATGTATTGAAGACGTGACCAACATGTAAGCGATGGATGCTTGGATTTCTGACTGACACCATGACTTAGATTCTGGACTTTATATTTATGGAATTTAAGGTCTATAAACATTATCCTGGCTGGCAGCAGCTTGATGAAAAGATTAAACTTAGCGGCGTGCATGGGAGTGGCTTACGTTCATCAGTGGACTTTTTCATGCTAATATAGTATTTTTCTTCTATTATGGCTCCATAAAATTAACCTACAGTGTATTTATCCAGTATCAAGTATAGTGCCATAGTCATAGTCCAGTTTATATACAGACTGCAGACATAAGCATTCCAATATGTTTAAATATTCGTCCAATGTAGTGCTAAAATATTATATTAAAAGTAAATAATTATAGTGCCATCTAGCCACACTCTTTACTCTAAGACTACACTATTATTTGCGTCTTTCAGTGCAAGAGTTTTCTAATTTTAACTGAAATTTTGTACTTACTTTTTCTTAAATAATTTATTAAGTGCTAACAAAGTCTCGCAGATGCGACTCTACTTTCCAGTTAATGAGTTTAAATCTAGTACACCGAGGCAATTTCCATTAGAACTCTATCTTCAATGACTAAACTAGTAAACTTGATTAAAACTTGACTTTCTTATCTTGAGATCATACTTTGATCTACGATTCAAGAGTTTAAAAACTTTTTGTCAATTTTCTTTTCGTTAGTTATCTTGGTGGCCAGATATTAAAAATTCAAATTCATATAAAATATTATATTATTGAAAAAAAAAAGGAACAATGTCAGTGCTCTAAAATGAATTCCCTTTTCGAATTGCATTACAAATAGAGATTGTTTAATGAAAATTACTTTTAGCACTTTTACAAATCAAAATCGTATTAATTTAATTGTTTCTAAGTATTTAAAATTACAAAGTCCTTAATATCAAACAGTTTAGCGAATATATTTTAATAAATGAGTGTGAAGAAAATATGTTCTCTAGCAACCTATAGATCGGGCAAAGATAATGCGTAGACATAAAAAATTGGCCACCTTAATTATTCCTTATTAAATCGTTGCAAGACCAAAAAGATACCTTAAAACCCTTACAACAGTAATCAGTTCTCTATTACGATAAAATGCTCACCAGAACCAAAATCGCATCGCTCAAAGCATAAAGAGCACCGTCAAGTTCAAGTCGAAGCGTAAACGGAAAATTACAATCTCACAATCAAAAGATGCCGTATCAACATTTCAAACGTTTCCTGCACAAAGGGAACCCTCAAAAAAGATAAAATAGAGCGCAGCCGCTATCAGTAAACATGGAATATTATTAGGGCACATAAAATTGTAATAAACGTGTACTAGATTTTTATGTGTTTGTAATAAAAGTTGCGTTTCTTCGCCGGTGGAGCTTGTGGGGGCGTGAGTGTGTGGACTTATTCTGGAGATCAAAACTACAGGCTGGACGAAAAAAAAAATATAATTGCATATATTCTACATAATCATTATGATAATTACTAATAAAGCAAAAGAATTGCTACTGGCAGTTTTTAGTTCACTTGAGATGCGTGCTGGCTAGATTTGTTCTTTGTCAGGCGCACAAATTTTATTCAATACATTTCTATGCGATTCTCTGACATTAAACAAGTTAGATCTCATCCTATTTAGGTAAATACAAAGACTTTTTATCCAGACCACTAATACGAAATTAAAGCAGGGCAAAACCGTACACACCACTTTGGGTGTGATTGATTCTCAGCTGTCAAAATCAAAATCAGTCGTTACTTGGGTGTGCTTTTGAATACATACCAAAAAAATGCCGTCTTGCGTGATAAAACTGTGCCGAAATCACTCGAGGCACGAATCACAGAAGCAAACGATCTCATTTCACTTGTAAGTGGCCTTAATCATGTATTTTTATAAGATTATTTTAATTATTTCTATTTGACGAAGAGTATTTCACATTTCACAATAAAAAGTTGACATGTCAAAATCAGTATTGCCACACGACACCTGAATAATTACCCGATTTCTTTTGTATAGATTTCCAACAGATCCACCCATGTCTAGCTGGGCCCTTATTCCGTATCGATTCCTTACTTCGAAACCACGCGAATTCCTTGTCTTACAAAAGAAATCTGCAAAACTCTACTCTCTATGAAACGAAAACAAAACCGCGCGAAATGAATTTGGAATTGGCGCGATTAGAACTGTCAAAAATCATATGTTTTACCGAGACGCGTTCCGAAACATCAACACATCAAAAGATTATGACCACTTATGTCAATATATTTTATTCAAAATAAAGATAACTTTAATGTAAAGCGAAGGTTCATCTAACGCTGTGACACGATTTGAACAAGACACGATAACGACGTGGTTTCATATCGTGTGGAATCTATGTTTCCATAGAGAATAACCGCCCTGATCGTTGGATAAAAGTAGTTCGAAAAAGTCGAAATGAAGATTGGTGGAAACCTAATACTCGCTCAATAATATGTTTAGCGCATTTCTATGGTAAAAAACACACAGAACACAGAAGTGCAATTACTGATAATAGTTTTATTGTCAACTATAGGCGTTCCACGCGCCCACTGTTTTCCCATTTTTAAGGTTATTTTTTTTTAT
Organism: Ennomos erosarius; assembly: GCA_963580505.1. Classification (NCBI taxonomy): domain Eukaryota; kingdom Metazoa; phylum Arthropoda; class Insecta; order Lepidoptera; family Geometridae; genus Ennomos; species Ennomos erosarius. The sequence continues at coordinate 646,044 of OY756983.1, read as the reverse complement.
CCTAAAATATGAAACATTATTTTGGTTGAGGCCCAGGGGGTCTAGCAAAGATCACGATCGCTAACGCTAACGCCACACGCTAACTCCAAAAATGTATCGAAATGACATTCGCTACGGAAAAGTTAGCGATTTCCGAAATGTCATTTCAGTACATTTTGGAGTTAGCGTTAGTGGTTGGTATCTTTGCTAGACCCCCTGTACCTACATAACTGTTGTTCTTTAATCCCTTTAACTTGGTAATATTGAAAAACTCGTGAGTTATTAAAAGAAATGTTGAATAAACTGCTGGTTATACTTAATTTGAATCCATTTTATTAAAAGATTGCATGAGCTATCTATAGACCTTTTTCTTGTCTATAGATAGTAGTATGATGGTAATTAATTTTATTATTTTATATTTTTTTAATGTAGGCGTTATATAATTTTTATTATTTACATTTTACATCTAGCTAGATTTGTATTTAGGTACCCGACTAAATCGGGTAATACTATTTATATGGTATGTTGAAAGAGGAACTGACATTAGAAGAAAAAAAAAATGTGCTCTATGGTTTGATTCATGTTCAAACAAGGTTAAGTATGGAGACTTCGATTCTGGACCTATGTAATAGGGGGAATTCTGTGGGTAAATAATAGAGTTACCCCTAGATGGATTTAAGAGAAAAAGTTTTTGATTTAATCCTTTCTCATCACTAAGCAATATAACTTTTTGAGAGCAACTTAAAAATTGATGCAATATTTGATCAGTACCAAGCGAAAGTCAACGAACTTCCAGAATAGGCACCAGGTACAGCGGCTGCGAAAAAGGAGAGCAAAGCGGATGCTACGGCTGTATTCATTCAGAATTTCAATGTCCTTTATCTTGGGAGAAGAGGGCCATAAACATTCTCATAAATTTGTTGTTATTTGTGAAAACTCGCTGCGTTCATATTGTCTGTGCCTCGAATTGGTGTCCATTAGAAGCCAGTATTTATTTTGATACGTGCTTTATTACCAGCAGTTAACTGGATAAAGATGCTGGAACGTTGCTGGAATAAATATTTTCTATTATATTAATGCGAGCTGTTATCTCGAGCCGTGTTAAGATTAAAGTTAATGTTCGGTGAAAGTAGAAATAAGTGAGGATCGCGATGCTTAAGTATAAATGTATAATTGAACTGGAATTTTACAATATCAAGAAGAAAATGAGCAAGTCACTTCAATACTTAAAAAAAAATGTACAGGATACATTAGGACATGGTTGGTACGGATTTAAATACCGTTTTTGATTCAAATATTTACTTTACTAATTTTTAATTTTTGGTTATACCCACAGATATTAAAATAGTATTACGTTATACCGCACCGCGACTCAATATTTACGACAATTTCAGTGGCTGCAGTAATAGATTTCACCTATAAAGCAGGCCATGTCAGTGAGTCCTAATCTTTACTAATCTGAATAAAATATAAAAAAATTGGAGAAAAATGTCACCCTAAAACTAGCTAGTTAGCTAGATTTGGTGAAAAAAAAAAATATAGAAAAACTCACCCTAAATCTGGCTAGTTAGCTAGATTTGGGGTGAGTTTTTTCACCAATTTTTTATATTTTATTCGAATGAAAACAACTCCCTGACATGGCCTGATGTGCTGCTTTCATAGGCGATATCTATTAGGCACTGCAGCCGCTGATATTGTTCGCGTCGCAGACCATCCTACCTATAACCAAAAATGAAAATGCGGTCACCTTATTGTAAGTTAATTGCAATGTAAAGAAAACAGAATTGGGAACGGTATTTGACCCTAAATCTAGCTAGTTCTTAGATTTGTGGTGAGGTTTTTCACCGATGGTTAATAAGTCTATCAAATGACCGTTGATTACCTTAACAATTAGTGAAAAAACCAACCCTTAGTCATTCATTTGCTTTTCGTAGAAACCTGACTTATTTTTTGTTTTTATTTTTTAAATATTTGTATTCAATGGCAAACTTTACCTGTAAGAGTACCCATTCATTTTGCATAATTTCATTGGTATGTCCAGTATTTAATCGCTTTATTCTGCAGCACCAGATTCAATTTGAGCTCTTTACCTTAATTAATAAAACTCCGCAAATGTGCACGGCTCGTCCGTACGCTCGCTTGACCCCGTTTCGCTCGAGATGCCCTGGAGAGCGCTCGACCCGCGCCGCTTACAGTGCATGTCACCACAACTTTATTCTATTTATCTATGGTGTATGTAATTTTGTTGTAATATTTATGAACTTCTATCCTATCCTTTTATTTTTGAAGTCTTACCTATCTTTTCAATCACCATAGATATAGAAGTTTGTGTAAGATAATATACCCCAGATAATATAATGCCTACAGTACAGATGCCTCATCTCATACAACGGAATAACTCGGGCTATGTTACGAAATAATTTATTTCTGCATAACGCTAGATTATCAAGCGACATTTATTGCGTGTTGGCGAAGTATTGGGCCAAATGAATACACTGGACACTAATTAGGAACGCTCACGACACGATCACTACATTTTTTTACGTTCGGGCTATTTTTCATTTGTACCTGATGGGACCCCATGATAAAATAGGACTGGACTTCTATCATATATGATACGTTGGTGTTGGGTGTGAACTAACTGAATCATCATCTTAATCATCAATAGCCTGAATACGTCTGCTGCGTTCTCCGGTTGCCATGTAATTATTATAATTGTTAAAAAAGCACAATTTTATATGTTTTGTTTTATTCTTTGGCAATAAATAACACATATTTATTCTTATTCACATATGAATATAGGCCTCTTCAGAGAGCGCCATTTTGAGGTGCTGCTCGCCTGCTGCATCCATCCCCGTGGTTTTCACCAAATCAGCGGTCCTCCTAGTGGGCCTCCTACGCTGTGTCTTCCGGTTCGTGGTCGCCACGAAAACCTTTCTTCCCCATCGGTTGTCAGTTCTACGAGCAATTTGGCCTGCTCCTTGCGATTTCAACTTACTAATTCTAAGATACTAAGTGAATATTGTAAAAAATATGTATTCAATATGGATTTTGTATTAATCATTACCCTAATTATTATTCCGATTTGTTTCTTCATGCTTAGTACACTTTCTTCAAATTACGATAGAAGGCTACGGAAATTTCAATTATAGTAAGAGATTCTCGGTACAGGTTCTGAGAAATTTGCTTCTGTGCTGTACTTCAAGAACTACTTACATCTCGGAAGATTTCCTGATACGAGTTTTCACTAAAATTAGCTTTCAGCGAGTAAATATAGTTTACTTTCTTATTTTGTGATAACATCGGGACTTCATTTACTTAGTATATCTATATTTTGATTTTTTATACATCAATTAAAAGCATTAGAAGTGGTAGTTTCTGTAAGATGAGTGGGGCTCTTAGAATTAGCAAGTTGATATGGCAATGGGCAGGCCACATGACTCGCAGAACCAACAACTGATGGCGAAGAAAGGTTCTCAAGTGGCGACCATGAAATGGAAGACGCTGCGTAGGCTGCCCCCCCCCCCCCCTAGGTGGGCCGATGATCTGATGGAAGCTACGGTGAGCCAATGAATGCAGAAGGCGAGCAGCCACTCTAAATCGCGCTCTCTAGGGGAGGCCTTCCTATGTTCAGCAGTGGGTGTGGTCTTCAGGCTGTTGATGAGTGGAGGAATTGCTATAATCACCACGTTTGCAGGCGGATTGGTGATCACAAAAGATTTCAAAAATGCTAATGCAATTTAATAAAAAAAATGCCACTGCCCGTTTCTTCGATTCATTCATCAAGCCTAAGTCATTATTAAGTTTTAGACCTTTCCTACTCTCACAGGGTTAAGAACGTGAGCTTACAAAGCCATCCAGCTACAGTAATCAGTAAAATCCAAGTAATTATTACTTTAAAAAATAACTTTTGAATTATAATGGTTCTCATTTAACCACCACATAACAACAAACAAAACCGACTTAAATTAACCAGCCATTAAACTCTTGTGGCTCAAAAGCCACCACAATTTATGTAAACCAGCACTCGTAAACATCAATCTAAAGTCTACCATCAAAGTTAAGCTAAGTGTAGCGGCAACTTAGCACAATTCGCCCCGTTTTAATATTCAACGAAAACTAATACGTTAGTAAACTTAGAGTAAAGAGTTGTAGAGGTGGTTCTTAGATATTTTAGTAAGTATTCATACGCAAATATATATATAAGGAACTTAGAAGTTTAGATTTATAGAGCAGTATCGCCTGCTCAGCGTTATCTACAGATTAATTTGTAAAAGAAAAATTAGAAGCATACCCCGGCTTGAGGGATGGTTGGATGCGGGTTCAATCCCCGCTCGCTAATTTCTCCTTTACAAATTAATCTGCGGAATTTAAAAATTTAAATGCAGTTACAGTTATTTGGCACCTACTTAGTAGATGAACTCTGCAGTTTTACAGTTTTACTTGTAATAAGTACATTCGTCGTCATCATAATCATCACCAACAGCCTGAAGACGTCCACTGCTGAACATAGGCTCCACAGAGTGCCACATTCAGTGGCTGCTCGGCTTCTCAGCATCGGGTTCACTGTACACCAAAATAATTAAACGGAACTTTGAAATAAGGTGAGAAGTCTCCAAGCTTTTATTGTTACGAGCCAAGTCCCACGCAGATGGTTAAAATTTTACTTTTTGGTACTTGTTGACACTCTGAGGCGCTTCTCGCCCGTTTGGGTTTCAGTGAAGACATAAAATTGCTTTACTTTTGATGTTTTGAAAGGTATCTTGGGATCTGCAATAAAATTAGTAGAGATTTAGACAAAGGTCTGTAATAGGATCTGTACCTGGTGAAAACCGGCAGGAGGCAAGTAGCCGCTCAAATTTGCGCTCTTTGGACGCATATTTTCATACACATCTTCAGGCTATTGATGACGGCGATGATGATGATGATGAATAACTGTATAGCAATGATTTTTTTAAAATGATAATTTGATCATTGATTTTGTTTTTGTAATTATTTTTTTTATTATTTTTTAATATCTATGAATAACTGTATAATAAGGGGTTTTGGTAAATATGTAATTAAAAAGCCAATTAAAGGCTTTAGTTTTCTATTTATTTTTTGGTCAAATTTCACACTACTAGCAATGCCTAGACTTTTCTAATACCCGTTTCAGTAAAACATAGTACTTACGCATAATATACCTACTAAAAAGTATATTGACGTAAAATTCCATTTATATTTTCAAGAACATACTCAGTGACTCTACATTTCACATTTACATTATAGAGCCAAAAGAGACTCCAAGATCTCTCTCAGATAAAATTTTTATACAGTCAGTTTTAAAATGCAAATGTATGTACGACTCATAGAGTACCTAATCCAGAAGTCACATGCGGTGGACAAACTGAAGTCAATCAAACACACTTAAGTTATTATAATTATGTGTGTGTTTCTGCTTATTTTTCCGTTCCATTATTAGTTTCTTCCATTTTAATTTTATTAGAAAAAATTAAATTGGACTAGTGAAAGAAGCCGGGACTTTTTTTGGATTTCTTTATAGGCAAAGCAATTTTCTTATAGGTTATTCATTAAAATAGATGAAAAGTGATGCAGCACTCTACGGTGGTTTGTTTCAAATAGACGATTTAAAAGGAATAACTCGTGTGTATACTATAATATCTCTACCACTTTTATTTATTTGCTTCAATTACATTTTCTCTCCCTATAAACGTGATCGTAATTATTTTGTATTAAGTAATCAAATTGATAACTTCATCTGGTTTATAATTGTAATCTATGGCACAACTCTAGTACCCGCGGTATGACTAAGGTATGTTCCTATGGTAGAGACTGGTAGAGTACGTGTTTTCAGGGAGAGCAAAGGGGAGGGAGAGATAACTTTTGCCCTGTTAAATAAAGACGACAGTTTTATTGAAAGTAGGGCCGTTTTCCTTCTGTAATTTTCTCGGGATACCCTTAGGATGTGGTGCAAATCATGAGGTTGAAGCGTTTATTAAAAACTTATTTATTGTGAATCACGGTTCGTTCTTCCAAAAATATATATTTTTAGTATGTGACTTTATTTTAAATAATTTCATGCTTTAAAAACAGACCTACCGTCATCCATTCATCCTTTCCCCCTCCCTTCTTTCTTTCCCATAATACAGGATAGGAGTGGCTTCGAACCTAATACTGAAGGTTAAATATCTGTAAAAATCCGACGATCTTGAAAAATATACGGGACAATATTATAAGTACCTCCTTTCTAACAAAAATGAATGAATGAAATCGGACCACTTGAAACACAACTCCTGAGGAAACCATACTGAATTTTGGAATAAGAAGTATTCTATAACTTACCTCGTAATATTAACCAAAAACCATGCCAAGTTTCATTTGAATTCATTCAGTGGTTTCAGCGTGATGCTCAGCCAAGATACAGATAGACATACAGGCAGACAGACAACCTGAAATGAAAAAAAAAATTGTTTTAGTTTCAGCATCGATAATACTCCTGCAAAAAATATCTAAGTATCTTCAATGCACAGAATTAAACATGTTACCATTTAAAGTAGACAACTATAAGTAAAAAATAATGTTTTTCCCAAAATCGCTTCTGCGCTCGAATTGCACCACTACCCAAAGAAGATAGAGACATTTTTCGCTTTGCCACAAAGTTAAAAACTCGTTACTCGCGGTCGAAAAGTTAAGGCAACCGCGCATTGTGTCTGCGCTGAATTTATCGCCGAAGCTGACGAGCGGCCGCGGTACCGAACGGCTGTTCATAATTGGTTGAGTGCTTGTTTAGCACTTTTTGCAGACGTTTGGACTGTTAATTGGGGTTGCCATGTTTAAGGATTTTTTATTTGTTATATTTCAGTGATTGTTTCTGTGCTTTGTTTTACTCAACAGCTGCAGGGTTACAACAAACTAATACAAAACCATCATGGTTCGTGACAGTAATGCTTCAAGGTTACAATAATATTGTTCGAATTCGTACCATGAACTTATAAAGTATGCCTGCGTGAGAACAAGATGTCTACATTTTTATATAGCGTTATCACTGTCGCACGTCGGTGTAAACATGATAAAAGGTATGACAGTTGGTGGCGGGGAGTTGTATTTGAGTGAAAGATTTAACGTGACGTCATCAAAACTGCTCTGCGTCAACAGCATTACAATATTCTTACTTTTATGTAATTTTTCCTTCCCAAATAACGCCACTTTGGACATTTATCGTAGGGGGGTTTGCTGTAATCACCATGCTTGGCAGGTGGCTTGGTGATCGCAGAAGATTTAAATGTACCAGTGAGAAGGTTACTTTACTGCCCATTCCCTAGACATTCCATTACCTGGCTCTTATGGCACCCGCGGGAAGAGATGGGGTATTCCTATTCTCAGGCTGCCGGGGCAACACGGCCCTATTGTTTCTGTTCGAATTAATTTTATTTATGTGAACTGAACATAAGTGGTTCAGGTATTTATTTCATTTAATTATTTTTATAAACATTATTGCAATCTTGATTCTTACCTAACTATCGGTTTATTAAAATCAATTTAGACTCGAGAGCGATTAGAGAGAGATTATTAAATTCAACAAACACAGGCAATAACATTTCTCTGAAGCAAACTGTAATTTTTAAAAACACTCATACACAATTAAAAGCCAACGTTTAAAGGAAAAATGAAATAAACTTTTAACTCACGACTCAGCCGCTACGAACAAAACAAATCCAATTTACACGCGCGACATGTTGTTGAGAATACTTCAAAGCGTACAACTGTAAAACATAAAAGCGAAAAAAATCACGAATAAAATTTCCCATCGAAAAAGTAACCCGTAATAATAATAAACTGAAAGAAAAACCTGCTACGTTGAGACGCAGTTTTTTCATGTAAATTCAACGCAAAAAATACACGCACCATATAAATATGTACCACCTGATGAATTCTACGCGAACCCATCCTTCTCACTCATACGTTAACAGTAAAAAGAGAGCAAGTTTTAAATCCAGCATCAAACATTTCGACGACCTTAGAGCTGTTTTCATGCCCCGTCTCTTTTGTTTTGAGAGAGTGTGAGAGGGATGGCTTTATCGATATAGAGTTGGCGGGTTTATCGAGTAGGTGTAGGCATTTCGACGCGCAGACATATTTTATGGAGATCGTAGCATTCTTTTTGCAATAGCAACCAGAAGGCGCCCCTCAACCCTTCATATTTACGATTAAGCCGTGATCAGAAATATAAAATCCTTGTTTTTTCGTCGATATGTTACACGATACACGTATTTTTCTGGCTAAAAGAGTGTTTTTTGAGTCGTGGATGTTTAATGGTGAGTTTCAAAAGATTTATTTTTTCAGGTAATATCGAGACGATTTTGACGAGTTTATATTATTAAATAATGCATTTTATTTTAAAGGGACCTGTCAACTGTCATTTCAAATAAGTAGTACTGTGGTTGTTGTGTATAGCCACGATTACAACGTTTTTTTTTATAAGAATGAACGAGGTGATGAGCTAGCCGTATCTTGATGTTAAGAGATACGGCCGTCATAGCAGTTGCATTGTAGTTTGCAGTGTAAACATGTAGGTATCTCATTTATTGCCCAAATTACCACAAATACAATAAATCTAGCATTCACGGCTATCTATATGATTGCTAGGCATTATTTACTTACGTTTTCAAGGATCGATGGAAACGTATCTTCAAAAACACATTTCATTAAGTCTGACTCCATTAAAAATGTAGAGAACTCTGTGAGTTTTCCGATCACGATCTCACCGTAAAATGTGGGTCGGAGCCATATTTGGTTTCTAGCAGGAGCTCTGCTGGTTGATGTGATAAAACGTTGAATAAAATAAATCGAAGGTATTATAATTATTATAACAGTTGTAGAAATAAAAGCAGCAGTTTTCAGTAATTTCTTGTAATATTCCTTTTACCAAATTATATGATAATAATACGAAAAAATAATGAACTGGCTGGCTATGGCTTTTATAACACTTCCCCTCCCATGAGGCTGGCAGTAAGGCTGGGCGGAAGGGGCGGTGTTCATGTGGTGGCTAACCAACTTGGCATTGGCGGGCTGGCTGGCACGCTGGTGATGTCACGTCCGTTACACTCGGCCATCCTGGAACAGTTGTTCCCGCAACGGGAACAACAACAATAATTAGCTCTCTAATAAATCAATTAAATCTTCAGTTTCAAGCTGCTCATCAGAACTGCTGGCACTATCTGATATGGGGGCAATACTTCTATATGGTCGTAATGAATCTGCTGGTACTAGGCCTGTAAAATTCTTATACCCGCGTAATCCCTTTATGCTTCTAATCTGGTACCTATCATTACCTACCACTTTGGTCACTACGTATGGACCGGAGTATAGATCGTCTAGTTTAGTATTTACTTTGGCTGCGCTACTAGTTGGAGCTTGTCGCTACAGAACAAAGTCTCCCTGTTTATAAACAAGAGCACTCTTTCGTTTTTTATCGAAATCACGTTTCATCTTAACACTCGCTTTCTGTATTTTATCAGTAGCATTCTTACGACGTGACTCTATGGGTTCAGGCATACGTCCTGGAACTGCAACGTCACACACAGACCTACCTGCTCGAGTAAACATCAGGTCGTAGGGCTTGTAACTGGTGGTGTTGTTAACTGTGTTTTTGATTCTCCAGATTATGTCAGGCAAAGAGTTAGCCCAGTTACTGAAAGCTTCACTAGGATCAGTGGCTCGTAACGCATCTAGAATATTTCTATTTGTACGCTCAACTTGACCATTAGCACGCGGACAAGCAATAGCATTCAATGTGTGTCTAAATTGTTTCTCGTTAGAAAATTTCTTAAAGTACCTACTCGTGAATGCCTTGCCGTGATCCGTTACTAGGTGATCAGGGTAAGAAAATAGGCTGAATATCTTTCTAAGCACACGAACTGTCTCGATCGAATTGACAGTGCGTGTTGGCTCCGCTATCACGAATTTAGAAAAGGCATCTGTCACTACAAGCATGTACTGGTACCCTTTGTTTGTTCTGCAAAATGGACCGATATGATCAACATGAACCATACGCATAGGTTCAGAAGGTTTAGGAATTGGATGCAATTTCCCTTCTTTTCTACCATAAGTGCCCGTGCCATATGCACAATGCAGACATGCAGTCACATATTTTTTTATGAACCTCGTCATTTTAGGAAACCAGTATTCATTTTTTATCAACTCTGAACAGCGGTTCAACCCTACATGACCGATATCATCATGGTGCATTTGCACTATCTTCCACCTTGCGGCGCTTGGAACAACCAAGCGATTACCGTGTAGAGTTTTACGATAAAGCTTACTGTCGATAATCTCATAATTGTTTTTAATTTCTGAATCGGCGGTATTCTCTTTTAATTGGCTAACAATCGAGCTGAGCTTATCGTCTTGACATTGCACGGTATAAAACCAGTCCGCTACTTTAAGACGATTTACATTCATTGTATCGACTGGATGTCTACTAAGCGCATCTACGTGCTTCATACGTTCACCCGGCCTATACTCGATGCTTATATCATAATCTTGTATTAAAAGCCACCACCTAGCAATGCGCGGTATGATGTCTCGCTTAGTGAGCGTAGCACGAACTGCTGTGCAGTCCGTAACTACCCTAACATGTTTACCTACGATGTACACGTGAAACCGGCGCAATGATTCTACAACCGCGAGAGTTTCGAGCTCATAACTATGATACATACCCTCTTCTTTACTCGTTACTCTGCTAAAGTATAAAACAGGTCGCATAGAACCGTCTGTCAGTCTCTGTAGCAATATGCCAGCTACACCTAATTTACATGCATCAGTATGTATCTCCGTGAGAAGATTGGGGTCATACAAAGCTAGCACAGGTTTGGAACACAAACATTTCTTCAGTCGTTCAAAACTTGCGTTTTGTTCGCATCTCCATAACTACGGTGCCCCTTTTTTTGTCAAATCCGTTAATGGACGGGCAATTAAAGCAAAATTAGGGATAAACTTCCTAAAATAACTGCACAATCCGATAAATTGACGCACACTGTGTACATTACTAGGGGCTGGGAATCGCGATACTGCTGATAGCTTGGACTCAACAGGCTGAATACCATCGGCAGATATCTCGTGACCTAAATACAATATTTCACTTTGCAAAAACGAACATTTACTCATATTCAGTTTTAAGTTTTCTGTTTCTAGTGTTAGAAGGACCGCTTGCAAAATTGCTAAGCCCGATTCTACATCAATGGAGGGTAGAAGCAAATCATCGAGAAATGCTAAAATTTCGTTCTGCGATACTTGAAATTCCGTGCCTTGTGAACTATTTTCAGTTCTACCTACAGATTCTACTATTTTATTTATCAAACACATAAAAACTGTAGGTGCGTTCGCTAAACCGAATGGAATCCTAGTGTACTCAAAATGACCTTGAGGTATGACAAAAGCAGTTTTGTGTGTATCTTCAGGGCAAATTTGTAATTGATGGTAACCTTGAGCCATATCTAAACTAGTAAAATACATTTTGCCTGCTAACTTAGAAACCTGATCATCTATATTGGGTAAAGGGTACCTATCCTTTACGGTAATAGCATTTAAAGCACGGTAATCAACGCACATTCTACTGTCACCATTCTTTTTTTTTACCAATACCACTGGAGAAGCGTAGCTAGACTCAGACTCTTTTATAATACCTGCTTCTAATAACTCATTAACTTTGGATTTCACAATTGCTTGTTCATTAGTAGTATTATCATTGGCAAAAGTAGGGCTAGCGGAAAGGTAACATACCTGGCTATTAGGCTGTGGCTCCTGGCAGTTGTCAGCCCTCGTTAGAACCTCGCCCGGCGCCCACACGATGTCATTGCAGCCTATGTTGATGACTTTTATGTAGCCGTCTTCGCCGCTCAACAAAGTCGAAAGAAGGGAGTAGGACACGCCGCGAAGTTCATAGTGCCGTGGTGGCGTTACTACGTTATTAGCCATCTTGTTTCCCAGCACGCGGACTTGGATTATAGAGGAACCAGGTGGCAGTCGTTCTTCATTGGCTGTTACGACTTCAAATCGGTCGTTTTCATCTATGGCTTCGATTTCGCAAACAGGACAAGTTTAGCAACGCCTTTGCTGACTGTCAATGTCATGCCCTCGGTGTTTATAATTGGCTGTCCAATCAACAGATTAACTTCGTTCATCTGGACACGTGACAGGTACGCCTGACAATTAATTGTTATACCATCAATTTCTAATTGAAACTCTACTTCTCTGTGGCTAGTAGACAATCCACCAGAAAATTCTTTCAGGATGATATTTGTAGGTTTAACTTCCAGGGACAAAGCGTTTGATACTTCAGCATTTAATATATTAACCTGACTTCCGGTGTCAACGTAGGCCCTTACATGGACGCCATTAACTTTTGCAACTTTCTTGTATATATCGTTGTAGGGTCTCAGTATATTGACTTCTTTTACACTACTGCTGGAGGAAGATGAAGATGCTCTGTTACTCACACGAGTCATTGGGCAGCGTAGTGCAATATGTCCTTGTACTCCACACTTAAAACAAGTACGCACATCAGGCTGGGAGCAGTCACGCAGGAAATGGCCAGTTTTCTTGCATCGTGGACACGGGTCTGTTTCGGGATTTGCGGTGGTCATCTTCCGGTCCAGTGGAGCTAAGGGTTTTCTCGTGGTATTCTTTTGAAATCTGGATTCGGTGGGTATACCACGGTAGTCATCAAGGGCACACAAGAATCCCTCGTAAAGTTCACCTGGCGATTGACATTGAAACGCTCGTGCATTTGGCTGCAATAATAGCGGCAATCCTCTAATAATGCAAGATACGCTTGCAGCATCGGATAAATTGCACCGGAAACACATGGCTATTTTTTCTTGGTAGTATTTGGTCATCGTTTCTGCGGGTAGCTTCTTTCTTTGTAACAGCTCTTCAAGCATGCCGCTGTAATCTCTTTGTTTAGGGAATGCGCGTAATACCATCTCCTTCCATTCTTGCCACGTATAATTGTAGTCTTCCAGTCGATGGTACCATTTCTTTGCTTGCCCTCGGAGTTTATCTTGCAAGTGAAAAGATTTAGTGGCGTCGTCCCATCCATGGATTTCACCAATCTGATCAATTTTTCTTATCCAAGCCTTCACTGTGCATTCATCACTGTCTGGGTCAAATTCCGGTATCAAAGAGGCAGCGCGATGTCCTTTGGGCATATTTGGAACATAGCACTCATCTTGAAGGTCACGTACTGCCTTATTGACTTCTTTTTCAAGCAACTTCTTTAGCAGCTTCCGAGCCGGTGGTGCGGGAACAACATCGTCCTCTTCTTCCGACATTGATTCATCCGGTGGCCGAGAATTTTGCGGATGTTCTAGACGTCGCTTCATACCACTTCTGAGTATAACAGTTGTAGAAATAAAAGCAGCAGTTTTCAGTAATTTCTTGTAATATTCCTTTTACCAAATTATATGATAATAATACGAAAAAATTATGAACAGAGAATTGGCTGGCTATGGCTTTTATAACACTTCCCCTCCCATGAGGCTGGCAGTAAGGCTGGGCGGAAGGGGCGGTGTTCATGTGGTGGCTAACCAACTTGGCATTGGCGGGCTGGCTGGCACGCTGGTGATGTCGCGTCCGTTACATTATCGTAAAAAATAAATGCATAAACAGATATAAATACAGTTTCTTGTAGAAAAGCTTCCATTACTTTTCATAATTATCATTTATTAGGTAATCACACATAACAACCCATTATTCAATAAAAAGAATTTGCCATATTATTAGCTTTGCAGTATTGTAGTACCATTTAAAGGTCAAACTGAGAGATAGACGCTGAAGGATAGTAATAGGGTCCGAGTATGGAACCCTAAAAATCTAGGCACCTCGCTTTTTTACATAATTAATATAAAACGATTATGCCTATTTCATAATATAAGCCTTTTTTTTAATTTTCACCTCCACCAAAACATTTATTATTCCGTAACTTAACAAAAACAAAACCCAGACCTTCTTGCCTCTCGCTGTTATACCACCATTATGTTACCATTATACCACCGTTGCCAATTAGATAGGAAGAAGAGTGAGACAAACCGCCAATAAAAGCGGTTCAACGATTAGGTAGCTCAATTAAGTAGCAGTTACAAATTAAGAAACTGGGAAAGAGACGCCAACTGTTTGTATAAACACGGTAACGAAGTGGTGTCAATGATGTAGAAAAGGAGGAAGGGTTTGGAGGAGGTAATAAATTAAAAATGAAGCCACAAATTAAATAAACATTGACATTCTATAATAACCATGACATGAGTTCAAATAGCGTTGATTCCAAAACTCAGTTGTGATCGCAACTAAGTTTCAGAATTAATTGAAACAAGAATTATAACAAATAATGATTCAAAACCCAGTTGCGCTTATTAACCACATAAGCAGTTTAAGTGAACTGCTTTTAGAACACTTGTAGACGGTAATGCACCACATCAAAAGTACAAATATTACAACATCGCTCTCGCTTTGATTACGACGATGGAACGAACTGCTTACAGTGTTTTATGTCAAATACAAAATATTATACACAAATGATAATTATTATTATTGTTATTTCTAGAAGCCTGACCTACTTATAAATAATTATAACTTTCATTGTATTTTTCGTCTAGTTTAGAAGTCATTTATTGTTCTATCTTCAATGTTTGTATTCCTAGTCAATTCTATCATGCCATAATTTTTGTTTTATTTTCCACGTGATCTGAGTTCGTTATTTTTTAAGCATACGTTATTTCATGAATTGATTGTTCAGTCATTTAAATGATTACTTGCGGTAATTTATTTGGTCCTTAAAAATATAATTCATAAAACATTTTGGACTATTCAGCAGCAGGCTGCACTAATTTACACAACAGTCCAAAACTCTAGCCAACAACCAAATAGGCGTATGAGTCCAAAATGCCGCAGCATTGCCTCATCGAACTACGTTCAGTAGTTAATATTTCTCTATCTTTATTCCGTGTATTCGAATTTTGAACCACATGAACTGAGCGTCTTAGCCGGTTTATTCCCACCCGGCTCACCGCGTGAATATTTCAGCCGCACGTGCCGTCCGTGAATTTACTGCCGTACCGAAGGAACAGTTTTACAAGAGGTGGATGAGGACGTCTGCAGATGTAATTGCGTTTGTGAGGACGTTATATCATGATTATTGTATGTGTGATGACTAGAGTTAATTCGTTGTTTTCTACTAATAGTAAAATCTACTAATATACCTTCATAATAATATAAGGTATTAGATTAATTATTTGAATTGATCACCATCAACATCTTGAAGACATCTCTTGCTGAATTTAGGCCTCAACTAAAAAATTTGAATTACGAGCAGGATAACTACTCATCATCGTCAACAGCCTGAAGACTACTACTGAATATAGGCCTCCTCCAGAGAGCGCCACTATGAGCAGCTGCTCGCCTCCTGCATCCATTGGCTCTCCGTGGCTTTCACCAGATGGAGGGCCGATTTACGCTGCGTCTTCTGGTTCGTAGTCGCTACTCGAGCACCTTTCTTTCTCATCAGTTGTTAGTTCTACGAGCGATGTGATGGCATGTCCGTTGCCATTTCAACTTGCTAATTAATCTAAGAACTAACTACTACTATTCTAATACCTATACCCAAATAATAATAAAAAAGTAGTGGTGACTGTGGATCAGTGGTTACAAGCAACTTATTGACACATCCAGGTTCAAATCCCTTTCGCCCCTGCTCTTGACTTTTCAATTTATGTGGGAAATTTATACTCACTCTTAGAAAGCTGAAGAAAAACATCATGATCAAAACACACAACATGCCAGAAATGTATCATAGCAACCCGCACTTGGCCTTAAATTATAGTTTAGACTATGAAAGGATGCTCTTTACATGTATTATTCTATTATTGGATTCTTGTGATATCCGTGAATAACTATGCTGCTTGACAAGTTATTTATAGCCCTTAGACCCGCTTTTACCAAAGCAAAATAAGTTTTATAACGCTAACTGTTACTCTCTGATACATCTGATTGACAAATGAAATAGCGTAAGTAAACCTTAAACTACCAGCGACCCAATATCAAACACGCATGCATTGTTATTCAGTTGTCATCTCAATACTGATATTTCAGAGGTTAAAAGGACGCCATTCTGATAGTATCCAGGGAATAGGCTTCAAAATTGGTTGTAAGCATCACGGTTATATTGTGTAACTCGTTTATTATCGGAAAGTTAATTTAATACCTAATTGGAGTAACGTTATACTATACTTTGGTTAAATCGGGCCTTAGTCTGGGATAACAATAAATATTACTGCCTGTTACGTTACCACCCACGAGTAAACATCACGCCAATTTTGCCGTATTTTTTCCTGACATATCGACAGCTCAAATTAAAACATGGTAAATATCCTAGCAACAAAATCTACTATAATAACTCTATTATCTGAATTTACTTACCTTTAGCTAAAGCAAAGTATTGATTACGGGCTAAAATATTTGCTAAGCTATAGGTTATTATTATCTGGGCTATAGGTGAATATGTTCTCCTATGAACCTATTACCGCTTTTTTCCCGTAAATATGAATACTAACGAAGAATAAAAATATAAGTTCACCAACAAACTGAAAGTAACTATGAGCCACCAGCCGAAAGTATCACAGCTTAAGATTCCTCCAAGGAGTTCCGAGTCCAAACTTTGATCAAAGAGCCGAAGTGCAGGGCGTTTGACGTTCCGGTTTTAATATTCAATGTGCGGTTCCACCGGGCCGAGTTATAGGGTATACTCGACCTGGGTATACCCGGGTTAGTTAATGTCAGTTTACCTTGCCCTCGCGTCGATAGGGTTAACGTTAGGTATGATGCTACAAGTATTTACATCGGATCGGTGGGCTGAAGCTTTACGCACAACGCTGCGATAAATGGGACTTATATCTGGCTAAATTTAGCGAAGCTAAATGACTAATTCGATATAGATTGTTGCTTGGAGTAAGGCCTTTGGGTAGGAGTAACACCAAGCCAGCAATGTATATTTATTGTTTAAGCCTGTCTAAATCTAGCCAAATATTACATTTTCCTTCCCCCCCCTTAAGCGGCTCCAACGCAGCGTCACGTTTAGTTACTATATTGCTACTAGTTGTGTACCACTACCCTTGGATTAAGATCTCTCTCGTTTCTATTTCGACACATGCAAAATCACAGATTGAAAGCATAATAGCACTTCCATCTTCTATAAATAATGATCTAATTTGGTCAACACCTCCGTTATCAATTACCTCGTTATCTCCAGCTCTAACTGAATGAAACTTGACGACATTCCATCATTCTCGCTCGGAGGAACTTCTTGTTAGTTTTTGTGGAAACTCCTTGATTTATGATCAGCGCTCGAGACCTCCCTCAAGGTTCTAATAAAGGAACTTGCAAAAAGGTCAGCGAATAATTTTCTCAGCGAATTTAAGTTGTTGGTCGCCTTTGTGTGGTCTTTTTTAAGTGTAGGTGTGAACCAATTTTTTTTATGTAATCCTTTGGTATGACGAAGTAGTTGTTTGTCTGATGTTAATAGTCACGGCTACTTATAACAGAGTGCAGTATCACTCGGATGGCGTAGGTGGTAACGGCACGCTGAAAATGTGGCAATAGTGCGAGTTTACTCCTTTTTGAAATAGGTAGTGGGTTACTCGCACTAAAGCATTTCGTGGGAAAACTGCATTATTAGTGTTACGTGTAGACCGACCCTCTGTTGAGCAAATTTAGTCTTGAGGCAACCACCTACTCCCGATCCTGACGATCTCGCCCAGAGAGTTAGTGGAGGGGTAGCCCCAGTCCCGGTTCTTGGCGTTCAGGTCCCTCAGAAGGAGTAATATGATTACTAGACTATGACATCAGATCATAAAGTCTAACCTGCCTTGATGATTTCACTAGTTACAATGCCCTTTAAACCAGAACATGGTAGTAGGTACTTGCTCGACGGTAGAATAAGTGGCAATTCAGTTGAATGCTTAGATTGTATTTTTTTGGCGAGTGGTCACAGTTAGCATTGTGGTCAGAATTTTAAAGCCGCCCGGAGGCTTCTGACTTTTCTTAACCACTACCATACGGCAACAGCCAGGACTTGCTTTTCAAAGCACGGCAGTACTCAGTTGTAAAAATTAACAGCGCTCCTTGTATTAATACAAAGTAACAGTGACTGATGCAGTTTACCTATATTTGGTTAGTATTCTGAAAAACATTTGCACAATCGTGAAATATTTTTGACAAACATGTGTGCACTGCGCCCCGTGACTCCACATGACCCGACCTCCGTTCTGTAAGCCGCGCAATATCCCCCAATTGGCTTCTTTAGCACACGGCACGTGCAAATACGAGGCAAAAAACCAGCGTTACCCACTGACAACGTGAAACTTTGGCTGCCAAGTGCGAAAAATTGGAGTGAACGCGAACGGCTAACACTGTGTTTTTGATAACAAGGTATGTATTGAAAGTCCAGAGTAGGCCCTTTTTAGTACAATTGCCTTAAGGTAAGTAATAAAATAAACACCTAGTTACCAACATAATATAACACATTTTGAAATAATTTTTTTTATTGTAAAATAATTAATATAAAGAAAAACAAATAGTTATAATAATAGAAAATACCTACTACTGGATGCTACTATTACATTCCTTAAACTACAAAAATATATAATTCTATTTTATTTTTATATTAATGTAAATTTTTACTTAACCTCGAAACTATACATTACCATCATCATCATCATTAACAGCCTGAAGACGTCCACAGCTGAACATCGGCCTCCCCGGGGAGCGCCACTTTTGCGGCTGCTCGCCTCCTGCATCCATCGGCTCCCCGCGGCTTTTATTTATTTATTTATTTTATTATATTTTATTTTATTTCAAATGCTTATTTATAAATTTCACCAGATTGAAACTATACATATAATACAAACTATCATCAACTAATATTCAGCTTCAAATCATCATCAACAAAGGCCTTTGATGAATATTCTACTCAGCTGTATGCATTGCAAAGTCATCAATGAGATCATTATACGCTTTGAGGACCACTAATTAACCTACTACAAGGGCTACTAGGCTTACTAAGGATTAACAGTTGGTACCTCTTTGTGTTCACTTCCTACATCAAAAATAACCTATTCTCAACTATTACGTATCTTAATTTAATAATTTTTCATGTGCCTAATTGCGAATTCGTTGAAGACTTTCAACCCAACAAAAATTTGGCTAGTTTTGTCATAACTAAATATTTTTTTTTTACTGATTTGTTCGAATCAATTTAAATGTGAAATGAATCCATAACGAACGTTGCTTTTTTGTTTGAATATATCCGTCTCTTACAGTCCCGTCTGTTCGACAAGAACAGCAACAGTTTTAGTAGTTTTAGATCTGTCAACTAAAGCCTTTAAAATTGGCCTACTTTATGTTTTTGTTAAAATAGAACTGAGTATACCATTTCTTATCAATCTTATCATAAATCACAATAAGTTACAACAAAAAAAATATTAAAATAATCGAACCCAAATTAAAGAACGTTTTTATTATTACTTACGGGTATTTACCGTGATTAGAATCATTTTTGATTTGAGTTGCCGATATTTCGGCACAGTTACATGCACCATTACGGGTAGACCGTTACATTTCGAACTTTTTATCATCCACCCGTATCTTCAGTCTACCCGTAATGGTGCATGTAACTGTGCCGAAATATTGGGAACTCAAAAATGATTCTAATCACTGTAAATATCCCGTAAGTACTGTTAAAAAAGTAGTAAACAACCATGAATGTTTAAAACAGTGTTTTAAATTAAAAAAAAAATGCAATAACCTATGTTTGTCGATCATTTGGACAAAACTTAACTCAATGCTTACAAAATTTTCTTCATAACAAAACAAAGCCAGCGTCCTCGTCACCTAAGCCCCGAAACAGCGAGGTTTTCAAGAGCGTATCGCACAAAGCTCGACAGTGTTGTAAATTGTCGATTTGCGCCACTCGAAATGATTGTAAATAGGCAATAAATAGCTTACAACACGAGTTTTGCTCGGCAACATACTGGTTATTGGCTTATTGTTGAATATACGGTCTTGTATTTTGTTAATAACGCAGCGTTTGTACTGGGTTAAACGTTTATGCGAGGAAGAATTTAGACGAGAAATCCGATCATCAATGCAAATATCATCATCATGATCATCAGCCCGAAGACGTCCACTGCTGAACATAGGCCTCCCCATTGAGCACCACTTTGTACAGCTGCTTGCCTCCTGCATCCGTCAGCTGCCCGCGGTTTTGACCACCTAGTGTGGGGCCGGTCTACGCGGATATTTAATTTTAATATTTATGATTTTTAAAGCAGTATCGCCTGCTCAGCGTAATCTACAGATTAATTTGTAAAGGAAAAATTAGAATCACGAGCGGGGATTGAACCCGCATCCATCCATCCCTCAAGCCGGGATATGCTTTACTTAAGCTACCGTGACTATCCCGGCTTGAGGGATGGATGGATGCGGGTTCAATCCCCGCTCGTGATTCTAATTTTTCCTTTACAAATTAATCTGTAGATATTTAATTTTGCCTGTATTAAGAAAACATGACCTGGATGCTTGTGTTGTTGTCTCAACAAAACAATACCAATTTCTTGCTTTCAACAGATTCGTTTTTTCAGTGATATGTTAAAACTAATTCACATTTTTCTATTACACTCTTATAAATCTTTAGACAGGCCTGATAGCTCAGTTAATTTTTTTTTTGAACGGGCTAATGCTGTTTGTCTCTATCGACCTTTACAGCGTCACCGGGCGGGAGGGCAGGCGCTTAAGGCACCCAGCCTGGGGTGCGAGCCTCGGCTTGGACTGTTGCCGGGATAAGAGGATCGAGAAGGCTACGTCCGCTGGAGGAGTGGACCCTATGGAAAGTCGCGACCATTCTAACTAACCTACGGTGGGTACGTCGACCTCGCCGGCGGGGTCGGTGTCTGATTGTAAAATAGCTCAGTTGATAGAGCCCTGCTTTCTGAGTAGCAAACTTCTGAACTGTAGGTTCTGGGTTTGATTCCCACACAGGTCAAACATTTTGTGTGATGAGAATAGGTGTTTGTTCTGTGCCTGGGTGTGATATTGTATTATTATGTAAGTACCTATGTATTTACAAAACAAAAATTATCTAAGTGTTCAATCAGCTTATGTGCTTGCTATACTTTCCATCGTACAAGCTTTGCTTAGTTTGGGACTAGATGGCGCTGTGTGCAATGTCCATAAATATAAAAAATAATTTACCAAAATTATAGTAAGTATCGTTCACAGAGCTTTAAAACATGTAACGCTTTCGCCCCGACGCTTTTTTTGCTCTGTGGTATCGTTCAATTTTCGCAGCCGTATGTTTCTCCTCGTTAGTTGCAATTCTCGCCACGAGCGGCTCGTAAAGTGCGCGGCGCTACCATCGCAGGTGGCGTGCAGCATTATGCAAGCAGCTCTATAGCCATAATACTGTTATAGTTTTACTTTTTAAAACTTTTTGTAAAATTTATGTAATTAATTACCATACGTTTTTAATAATACTTACGAGGTTACCTTCTATTAAAAACGCAGTGAACCACCATGAAATTTTAAAACAATAATTACCATACTTAACTATAATTATAGTAATTATCACAAAAGACTTTTGGGGCCTAGTAATTAGACCAATTTATACTTACCTAGCTTGTTTTTCTCGACATAATAACACACTAATATTGTAACTGAACTATGTCATGTCCATCATCTGTACTCGCAAAAGACTTTGTTTTCCATCATAATGGTAAAGGGATAAGTGTGAACTTAGCAGTATCAAACTTTAGGGCAGATAAGACTAGAATTAAACTTGCATGTTTAATGTTTTATATTACGGTAAGTACTATAAAACTACTAGGTGTAGTTCTAAACTAGTACTAGACTAGGTGGTAGGACTTTTCTGCAAAGTTCGTCTAGGTAGGTACCACCGCTCTGCCAGTTATTCTGCCGCCAAGCAGTATTAGTGTGCAAACGCTACTGTCTTCCGGTTTGAAGGGCATTGTAGCTAGTGAAATTACTGGGCAAATGAGACTTTATGACCTGATTACACAGTGTAGTAATCTGATTACTAGACTGTGTGATGTCTCAGGATGACGTGCGCAGTGCAGTGTCACGCGAAACTTTATTATTTTAAAGTTCCGAGTAACACTGCCATGTCCCTTAACGTCAGGTGAAAGACTAGCTCGTCACGTCATTCATTCACATAAAAAAAAAAGAAAAATAAGTTAGACTTTCTTTATCATCATCCGGCCCATATATACGTTCACTGCTGAACATAGACCACCTCCTCTATAAAAGGCCACTTTAATAAACAAATAAATAAATATGTGTGGACATTTCACACAACGCCATCTAGCCCCAAACTAAGCATGGCTTGTACTATGGGAACCAGATAACTGGTACAATATTAAGATCCTTTTTGTTTGTAAATAGATACATAGAATACAATATAACACCCGGACGCAGAACAAACATCTATTTTCATCACACAAATGATTGTCCTGGGTAGGAATCGAACCCACAGCCCTCAGTTCAGAAGGCAGGGTTACTACCAACTGAGCTCATCGGGCCCGTCGCTTTAGACGCTTATCATAGGGAGGATTTGGCATAATCACCACGTCTGGCTGGCGGCTTGGTAATGTTAGAAAATTTTGATGTACCGAGAAGAATTCTGTGCATACGGCACACACGTGTTTCAACCGGGACCACGTGACCTCAATTCATAGCCTCTATGAATTGGCCTTTACTCATTCCGTCACATTTCTGGCTCCTGTTGATAAAACATAACTCCAAAACCTCTGTGTCAACACTCAACAGGTTTGTTTGTCATGAACAAACTTAGTGTGGTATCCGTGAAGGAAAAATAATGGCTCAATCAAAGAGTAAATAGCCCTCATAGATCGTAAACATTGTGGTAGGACATTCTTTACTATCTTTTATAGACTATCATAACTGTTAGAAATATTATGGGTATTACGAATTGTTTCGATGTAGGGAACTCAAATTTTTTCAAAGAAACGTACGTTAAGACGCTGACAGGACCCAATGTGAGCACGTTTATTACAACAGATGAACTTGAAACTTATTTTGTACCTTATAGGGTCGCTTTATGCATAGCAAAAATATGGCGATTACGTTGCGTTGCACTTCGACTTTTCCATTTTTCGGTACAAATAATTTGTTATAAAATTATAGAAAACTAAGCTTATAGACGGATGCATTGAAACATAACTTATCACTATGATTTATTTCAATGGGGTGTCTTATTAAAATGTAACATTTTACAACGTTTGAATGATTTTTTAGAGGTCATTTCACGATTTTTGTCTATCGAGAAAACTTTTTGTAAACGTGTTCCGGTTTCGGCAGATGGAAAGAAGATATGACCAGTATTAACGTGTATTTTTTTCAATCCTGTAAATGGATTGAGATAATCACGTTCAAAATAGTCGATTTAAGAGCCTTCAGCACCTTAAAATCGAGTTATTAGAAAGAGTTCATCACCATCAACATCATGGACACTTTTAATACTACCCGATACCTAAAAGTATTGCATCATTGAAGTATGTGTAGTATCACACCTCAATGATTGCATTGCAAGATTTGCAAGGAACGTTCTTCTGGTAGTCTCAATTCAAAGCCAGTTCTCAATTCAAAGATACCGCGACAGCTTTGGAGATCATGTTGTATCCTAATTGCAACTGAAAAAAAAATATGAATAAATGTCAATAACTCTTTTGAACCTAGGTAGACCCAACTATCTGGTGGAAAGACGATCTGGTGAAAGCCATGGGGAGCCGATGGATGGCAGGAGGCGAGCAGCCGCTCAAGGAGGCGCTCCTTTGGGGAAGCCTATGTTCAGCAGTTGACGTCTTTAGGCTGACGATGATGGTTATGATGATGATGATGATGATGACAGTCTACTTATTCTTCTCGGATAGGCTAGTTGCATAGCATGGCCTTTAGATTATTTTTGATTCCATAGTTCAAAGAAATTTTCAAATATCTTTTTGCTGATTAATTCAGCTACTA
The DNA here is from genome assembly GCA_963580505.1 of Ennomos erosarius. NCBI lineage: Eukaryota > Metazoa > Arthropoda > Insecta > Lepidoptera > Geometridae > Ennomos > Ennomos erosarius. Next base: position 621,963 of record OY756983.1, on the reverse strand, counting down.
ACCAACAGCATCCTTAAACAGGAAAGTAGGTAAACTCAGCGTGCAGATCAGACTCAGATCATTATTTCCAATTTGGCGGTCGGTTGCATATTAAACTTTAAATTGAACACTGCGGCTTGGTGTAAGTCTACATTAGGAGTCTCCAGGGAAGAAGAGTTGGGGTGTGTGCTTAGTGGGAGAGGTCAAAAGAATGAATTTGTTGAATGATGATTTAGAATAGATATAAGCGCGGCGAGAAACTGCGGACATTCCTTTTAGATCCTGTAACCTGGGATCTAGAAAGAACACTTTGTTTTGTGTAGGTCAGACTCAAAAGCAGAACTAGAAAGAAAGGTATATTAAGATTGGACACTCTACCAACTGAGCTATGGTCACATGGTTGCTAGCTGCGATATACCTTAAGTGTGTTTAAACTTTGAAAAATCAAGTCCAGAATCACAAGTATCAAAAATTGAATGTGATTTTAATTTTAATTTTTTGACTTTAAATAATGAAAACTTACGAGTACCATCCTTTTTCCCTGTTCGAAAGCTTACAAAGTGACCTACAGAGCCATCGACGACTCGGCGCTCAATAATTATGAATACCAATGAATTAATTGGTTGGGAACAAGTACTCTAGCTTCGCTATTATAGTGCTACTTTCATAGTGTATATGCGCATACGCAGATAAAGAAAACGTCCAATTGCAAGTTAAATACAGTATTTTTTTAACGTCCTGTTTTAGGTACCAACATATTTCACTAAACTAATTCCATTTTGTTTATTTTTAAATGTTGCAAATGTGTTTCATCTAGTACTATTTTATTCCCGCTCTCTGGTTATCGCGCCCGCTTATCGCTCCGCTCATCACTGCAGCACTCCAATTTCCCACTCCCGAACAAAGTATCGCTGCAGTTGTGTGCATAATTCAGTTTGCGTTTGTGTGCAAGATGTGCACGTCATAACTCTGTGGTACTGCGCCAGTTTTAAAACTAGATTAAGTAGCTTTGTATTTTGGTTTGGGAACATTTTGGGGGTAAAATTACAAAATAGAAATTATAAAATTATACAAGAAATCCGTATTTATAATACCCGCGAGAGGGTTTCAACTCGGTCCGTTTCTAATCCGGTGTCAGTACTAGGTAAAGTCAAAGTCAAAGGATGTTATTGCGTTTTAGCTATTTTTAGCACTTTTTTGGTAGAGCTGCCACCCTATCATCGGCTTCATGAGAACAGATCTATAGTCATCAATACATGTCTGGCAAGTCTAGCAGTCACGCTACGTTGAAACTGCGATAATACGCTTTGTTTTGGTAGTGTGATAATTTGGTGGGGTCGGTAAAGACCAAAAGCATAAGCTGTCACTAATAAAAGGCGTGTGTGCAACGCAAAATACTGTAAGCTACAAAATAATAGACCTTTCTTTTACCGTATTCATAGTCGTTTTAGTCAAGGCTTACACTAACACCTTATATTTATCCAAAAACTTAATATACCTACAACTCTAGTTCCACACCTCACCTACAGTTATCGCACATTATTTACCATCGAACGGAACTATAAAAATATACTACCGCCATAACACCATAGACTTCGCGAGTTTCCAAGATATAAATAAAATACGATACGGCCGTTAGACGAACGCCTATAAAAGCGATATAGATCGTAAAAATCATAGGATACATGTTTTTTGCATAATGTTGTATCATTATTGGAGTTATAGAATTATTGAATAACGGGTTTGTGGACAGGTGAAGTTTTATTCAACTAAATTAAATGTTCATGTTCTAGAATAGTTATGCTTGGATACGTCACGGTTGGCAAAGTTTTTGTAGTATTGAATAGTAATATTACAATACCTAACTACCACTGAGGAAATCCGCAAGAGATCTAAAGTGAGCGATATAACTCTCAGAATTAGCCAGTGAAAAATGGTAATGGGCAGACCGGAAGAAAGGTTCTCGAGTGGCGACCACGAACATGAAGACGCAGCGTAGGCCAGCCCCCCACTAGGTGGACTGACGATCTGGTGAAAGCCGCGGGGAGCCGATGTAGGAGGCGAACAGCCACACAAAGTGGCGCTCTCTAGGAGGATGCCTATGTTCAGGAGTAGACGTCTTTAGGCTGTTGATGATAAGGATGATGATATACCTAAATAAATACGAAATAAACGGCAACATTTAAAATTGAACAACATTTTATATACTGGACATTATGTAAAGAAAAAAATAAACATTGAAACATGGAACGTGCAATCCAATCTTTTACAGAATTCTCATAATCCGCACATTTAATTTCAGCCAAGCTTCAAAGTTAAACCCACATCCGTGGAGAGGACGGTTCGTGCACCGGTGCATGCCAATGTCTTAAGCCTGTGATTTGCCATGCGAATGTAGGCTTTAATTAGCGGGGGGTAAGGGCACTAGTTAACAAGGCTCTTAGCTAAGCAAGGAGGTGCTGTTGAGGTGAGCTGTTTGGTGTAAGGCAGAGGCTGTGAACTTGAGTTTGTAACAGTCAGTCAGGTCATAAAAATCACGTTTGTTGTATGGGAGCCCTCCTAAAGTTTATTTTAGTCTGTTTTTGAGTATTTTGTTCTTATAACGGTAACAGAAATACATCATCAACTGTCTAACTGTCACGATTAATGAGATACAGCCTGGTGACTGACAGCGGAGCGTTAGTAATGGGGTTCGCTTTACCCTTTGTGTATACGGAACCAAAAACGCAAAGCAAAAAAAAGGCAAAGAATGAAATTAAACTATTTCTAAGTATTATAAAAGGATTTCTTTTCATCGCTAAGAACTTATAACTTACAAAAACTGGTAAAAAAGGAGTTTTTCTCGAGACGTGTCGCGTGCTCTGTAAATGTAAAACTTCTGCGTTTACATAAGTTTATTTTTTGTGTAAAAAGGTTTGAAAGTTTTTGCTTAATTTACGTACTTATGTTTAAAGCCACTCGTTTTTAAAGTTTTTCTGCAACTTTTTTAAATTATTACTCCCGAAAAATGAGCTTAAAGCTTGTTTTATAAAAAAAGACTGCTCTGTGCTTTCACACGCATCATATGCCTGTGTTTATCTCAGTAGTATCTATTACGGGTAAGCATTCCACGTGGAAAATTTCATCAAGACAGTCCACCAAATTTATTTTGTTCGTTTCGCAATATTTATGGGTTGGAGTGTACCTATCAACTAGATTCCGTATCGACCGCAATATTACATATTTCAGGTATTCGGGAATGGGAGACGGTTAAGGAATGACGTCATATTGCAGTAGATAGCTGCCTGTTAGACGTCATTGTTCATACAATTCACTGTTAGCCGACAATATCGTACTGTTAGTACAGCTACAGATCAAACATAGTATTCTATAGCTACATATAGAACATGTTTAGGTGTATATATATTTATTATTTGGTAGTCATCAGCCTGAAGACGTCCACTGCTGAACATAGGCCTCCCCCAGAGAGTGCCACCTCAAGCGGTTGCTCGCCTTCTGCATCCATCGGCTCCCCACGGTATTTGGTAGTATAAATTATTTAACTAGTGGCTTTGTATCCGTAGCTCTCGCAAATATGTATTTGCAAAGCTTAATACTGAAACAATTTCGTGTTCCCGTGACAAGGATCGGAAAAAATGCACACTTTTTTTTTTACCTTGATAGTGCCATTAGTGATCTAAACGAAGATCTGAATAGAGTAGCAGCTTGGTCGGAAAACAATTGTCTTTTATTAAACCCAAAAACGAGATTTTGTTTTTCAATTCCACCAAGAGGTCACGTGACACCATTCTTAAATAAACATTACGCGCTGAAAATGAATTCGCGTCGCAAGCTTCACTTGGCTTGTTTACTGTTTGGTGTCATTAATCACAAAGAACCATCATACTTGTATGATAAAATTAAATGGATTGGTGATGGAAGAAGCTGTTCTCGGAGACACGGCTCCTTGCAGTTATCCATACCTCGGCCCCGCACCACGGCTTTTAAAGGCTGTTTCCGTTATGCAGCAACCAGGTGTTGGAATAATTTGCCACCTCCGGTCAGGCAACTAAGAACTTTAAATACTTTCAAACAGCAACTTAAAAAGTATCTAATTACAGAACAGATAAAGCATGCTGATATCAACATAGACATTTCGTTCTTGTAATATAATTATACTTACGTTCTCACATAAGTACTTAGTCTTGTTTGCAATGAACCTTATGTCACTATCACAAATAAATTAAAATTATTCACTTACTTTAAGTATTATTCGCGGTTTATTTTTATGATGGGTTCATTGTACCTATTCACTTTGGCGGATAATCTTAGTAGGTAATCATTATATTTTATTTACACAATCTCAGCGGCATGTTATCTGTAAATGACTGTATTCATTATACTTCTGTGAAGCGTTCTTCACGTTCAGTGTGTGTGATTCGCACCTGGTACAATCCTTTGTTGCGCAGATCAGTATTATGGAGGTAGGCACCATCATGTTCGGTGTTGGATAGTTGTGACTAAAATCGCAAACATGGCGCCACCTGGTCTGACATTTCGATTGGCCGCAGTCCCCGCAGAGTCGTTTGTTCGTCTCATAACATTTATTCTTGTTTTTTTTTTATTTTGTGAATTTCCCGCCTAGTACAATATGAATTATTATATATCTTAATTTCAATTTTTACATGCCTAATTCCTGTATTATTTTGTGTGCCTATAATATGTATTGTATGGTTGATATGTTTATTTATGTATGAAATATAACAAGATATGATAATGTTTGTGTATAGTGTGTAGTGTCTATTTAGTTATATAATTATGTATGTAAGTTTGTTTATATGTAAGTATTCTGGTATTTTCGATTTTTAAGTTTAATCCTTAAGTTTACCTTTTTAAGATACATTATTTTGTTTTTTCTTTTTCGGATTGTGCATTGTCTCCACCCCCTCTGGGTCTAGGCTGAAAACCAGCACATGCTGAGCCGACGCCCATTCAATACTTGTTTTGTGTTTGTTTCTTATTTTTAGTTCATATTATGTAACATTAATATAACATGTTCTGTACCATAGTTTAAGCAAGTATTGAATAAATTATATTCTATTCTATTCTATTCTGTTCTGTTCTGTTCTGTTCTGTTCTGTTCTGTTCTGTTCTGTTCTGTTCTGTTCTGTTCTGTTCTGTTCTGTTCTGTTCTGTTCTGTTCTGTTCTGTTCTGTTCTGTGCTGTTCTGTTCTGTTCTGTTCTGTTCTGTTCTGTTCTGTTCTGTTCTGTTCTGTTCTGTTCTGTTCTGTTCTGTTCTGTTCTATTCTATTCTATTCTATTCTATTCTATTCTATTTTTTTTTATATGTTGGCTCCACACATAGTGTATTTAGCCATTGTCAAGTATTGTATATTTTCATCGAGTTTTAGAATATTTTACGTAGTCAAGTCTTAGTCTTAGTCATAGTCATAGTCCAGTCTAAGTCGGGTCATAGTCCAGTTTAAGTCATGCTCAAGTAAAGTGGTGGCAACTTTACAAGAAGCTTCTATGGAATTTTGGAAGCAATTCGAAAAACCACGTTACATCACATTATATCACTTGACCACACTCATGCTCGTAATTCAGCACTTAATGCGTAAAACGCCACTAATTTTAAACATTAACACTGGAAAAAGCACAAGTTTTAAAAAATAATACAATGCAACGACGTGAACTTTTCCGCGTTCCCGCCAAAACTCAAAAATGCACTTGGTCAACGTGGTGAAATTGTGGCCTGCACTTGTGTGAGAAGGCCGCAGATCTCAGCAGTGGGAACTCATAAGGAATGTTCAGGCAGATATGGCTTTTTTTTAGATGTATATCAATTTGATTCTAGTAGATTAAACCGCAATAAACCATTATTTTGCAGAAAGACCTTTCAAATACAGTGCGCCATGCTGATCAGGTGGACAACCACAACCTCTTATAGCATATTGCTATACCCAAGCTGGGTCATTATGTAACATACTTAAATATGCTATTTAACACCTGCATGTAACCAATAATGTTTGCAATAAATGATTGAGTATTGAGTATTGAGTATTGCATTATTAGTTCAATCATATATTGACAAATGACATAAAAGTAAGAATATTGTAATGTTGCAGAGTGAGAGCAGTTTTGATGATGTCACGTTAAATCGTTCACTCAAATACAACTATCATGTCACACCTTGACATCATGTGGACACTGACGTGCAACCGTGATAACGCTATATAAAAATGTAGACGTTTCCTTCTCGCGCAGGATACTTTATAAGTTCATGGTACGAATTCGAACAATATTGTAACCTTGAAGCATTACTGTCACGAACCATGATGGTTTTCTATTAGTTTGTGGTAAGGGCCCAGAACGATGTGCTATCTCTACTTATACTTGAAGAAAAATAAAAAAGAACAGTCGGTTTAAGTAACTTTCAGTCGGTTTCAATCATGAGTATTATGATGGAAACATTCAAAACCTGATTGAAAAATAGAGCTTATCACACTTTCTGTTCAGTTTTAGAGCAAATAACATAGTAAGTAGTATTTTTTCTTTGAATTTCCTCTCCGACAGAGCATCGTAAAGTGTGTAGCGGAGCGCTTAATATTCAACGAAGGCTGTTCTGAATAATTAAAGCGCTTTTTTGCTCTTAAGAGATGTCGTGAAGTGCTCGGAAGACGGTTATTAGGTGGGAAATGGGAATTAGAAGTGTTTTTGATGTATCTATCTAGTTTATTACCTCTATTCTATTGTGTTGTAGGTATTGCATGGTACCTACCTAGTTACTACATGGACAAAAAGCCAAAAAGCGCCCTTCATGCCTTAGCGTTCAGAAATCTTCATCCTCATCATCATAATCATAACATAATCCACCAAACTATATATTATTGTGGACTAATAAAGACGTCCACTGCTGAATATAGGCCTCCCCCAGAGAGTGCCACTTTGAGCGGCTGCTTGGCTCCTGCATGCATCGTTAATCTTCGAGCAATCTTCATAGAAGGCCCAAAAACATTGCAACATCTATTAATATCCATTTTTTGGCCAAATGCTTCTACTCTAACGAATTATTAAATTCCTATTTTGAAAAATACACAAACCACACAAAGCCTTTCGAAAGGGCACCCATAATTAATGTTTTACAACATTCGCGGTACATTCTAGGATCATTACTCCGGCAAATGAAAAGCACATTCATCTAATATAAAAGGATGCAACTTGTTGGCAAAATGTTTCGCCCTTCTGCCAGATGGCCGCAGATTTTTACCGCTATTTATTTAGCTGTGGCTTGTAGCTTTAGTGACAGTATGGGCAAATGTTAAGTAAATAACGTTCCTGCATTGTCTATAAAACATTTAAAAAGTGCTTCAATCACTATAGAGTAGGTAATCTATGTATGTATTTACAAACAAAAAAGTATATAAGTTTTGTATCAGTTATCTGGTTCCCATGGTACAAGCTATGCTTAGTTTGGGGCTAAATAGCGCTGTGTGAAATGTCCACACATATTTATAACAAAAAAAAAACATGATACCTTTATTAGCTACACTGGACAAGTTTAGTTGAACCAATGGTCAACTTTTGACAACTTTCCACTCTTAAACTCCCAGCGATACCAAACACACATGCATTGTTATTTTATTGTCATCTCAAATTTAATGTTGGTGTTCTACTGAGCTGTGAAATAAATAACTAAAGAAAATAAAAATGAAATTGTAGAGGTTAACAGAAGCGTATTACCCCTTTTCTTGTCCATACAAATTACTTCCTCTCTCTTCCATCTTCGAAAGTGTTACGGCGTAATACTAATAAAATTAATCTATGCAAAGTCAGGGTGGGTCAACTAGTATAATAATAAAAATAACAGTTATAACACTCGTAATAATTAAGTAAATCATCACCCGTTTCCCTCATTAGCATTAATTAAATGTTCGCAGTGTATACTCGTAATGAAGTGACAGTGTCATTCCACCCACATTTACACTGACACAGCTTAAGTGAATGCCCATAAATTTTAAACATGTTTTGGCTTTTGACAACATGATTATTAGAATTTACTAGGGCGATGCGTCTCAATATATAAGTATATAGAAAAAGACCGCAAGAGAACTAAAGTGACCGATATAGCTATACAAATTAGCAAGTTAAAATGCCAATGGAACTGACGACCGATAGGGAAGAAAGGATCTCGAGTGGTGACTACGAACTGGAAGACGCAGCGTAGGCGGAACCTCCACAAGATGGACCGACGATCTGGTGAAAGCCGCGGGGAGCTACTGGATGCAAGAGGTGAGCCGCCGTTCTCTGGGGAATCCTATGTTCAGCAGTGGACGTCTAAAGGCTGTTGGTGATGATCAAAAAGAACGAACTATCATCTTGTATTTAAATTTTATCCATTGCAAGACATAGGCTCGTGTGATTCCGGTATAACAATAGGACCAATACATCTCTTCCCGTGAGTGCTGTAACAGCCAGCTAGGAGTATCTAGGGAATGGACAGCACCGTTCTTTTCAGTCTGCTATAAAATCTACTGTGATCACCAAGCTGCCTGTCGCGTGTGGTGCTTATGGAAAACACCCTACTCTAATGGGAAGGCTTATGTTCAGTAGTAGACGCATAAAGGCTAATTATGAGAAACGGGCATCTCCTAAGGTACGCTGCTGAGCTTCGTCTTCGATTCTCGGTCACTTGGGTCATGTTGAGGCTTCATTGAATTGGAGAGCATTCTACACTACCTACTTCTGCCAAGGTCTATAAAACATGTCTATTCCAACACAAAACAGATGGGACACGCACATTACCAAAGAAAATGTCCATTTAAAAGAATATTGTAAGAGCGAATAATGATGTACAAATAAGAAATAATATTCTACCGGATCCAGTATTTCAATATAATGCATGAGGTCAGTGAACTAAACAAAATAAATATGAAAATCTAAGAAAAATATCCGTCCTTTAGTCCGAAGAAGGACTAAAGTGACCAATACAGCCCTTAAAATCAGCATGTTGGAATGGCAATGGGCAGGCCACATTGCTCGCAGAATTGACAACTGATAGGAAAGAAAGGTTTTCGAGTGGCGACCACGAACCGGAAAGCGCAGCGTAGGCAGACCCCTCACTAGGTGGACCGACGACATGGTGTAAACCGCGGAGAGCCGATGGATGCAGGAGGCGAGCAACCGCTCAAAGTGACGCTCTTTGGGGGAGGCCTATGTTCGGCAGTGGCCGTCTTCAGGCTGATGATGATAATGATGATGATGAAGTGTTTAATAATGTAATATTACAATTTTCTAAACAACAACACCCTGCTATTACTCGTAGTATCTACATATTGATACTATAATAAAGTTAGACTTGTCTCGGCACATACTTAACTAGAATCAATTAGAGTTCATTAGCCCGAGATAGTTGGAGTTAATATATGGTAAAGCCGCACAGAGGTATATCGAAGCTATGTCAAAGTGCCGACTTTAACTTGCCAAAAATTAATTTTCTCCTGTTTAAACACGCCAGAAAGTTGACTGATATTTGAAGCTAGTTCGTTGCACTTTGTAGTCCTAGTTTGGTATGAAATGGGTAGATATCCAAAATAACACTTTTAGATAGGTTGCGAAGCCTTAACGCAACCTGATACCTCTAACACAGCATTATATTGTGACTGAATTTAAATGCTATAAAAGAATCTGAAAAATTCCATAGGGTTTCTAAAAAGCTCATGTTTAGACCAATTCACTGGTCTTTGTAGAGAATCCCTCAGTACAACTAATATTATAGCTTATAGCACTAAAGATTCTCAATATAAGAACCATTTCCCGATACACTTGCTGCCTTCAATTGAGAATTTTCTGGTAAGTAATTATAAGGTAATTACTTACCAGAAAATTCTCTAAAATATCTATCACCAAATCCTTACCGAATTAATATGGGACCACACAAAATTTACAGAATAAAAAAGAATCAATCACATCTCATTTTAAAATTTACGAACATGCGCGTTAATAAGTACTGCTCCCGATTATTACAGTTTTTTTTTAATTAAAACTATAAACAAATAAAATAATCTACTAGGGAGAGAACTCAATTATAATTTTCTTTCGAAATTAGGAGTTAACCCCACAAGCGTGCTCCAAGCAACCATTAATAAGCGGTTGAAACGCTGGAGGCTCACCGAATGATCTATCAACGTCCTAAAAGATAAAATGACGTCACAGTGTAGATTTATCGTCCGTGGACTGCCATTTTGCCAGTCTGCCAGTCTGCCAAGCGGCATGCGTTCTTAAGCTTTTTGCCACCTTGATATATTGTTTCTTTGTCATAATAAAATATCACTTAGGTGTATTGCGTTGAGACTCCACAAGTCCTCAGTGCTCTGTGGTAGTTCCTGTTTATTTTAATACTTTTATTTATTTTTTAAATTATGAGAATTTTCATTACAAAGTCTGATGAGGACTCTATTGATGCATTTTTTGTAGCGCTCCATATAATCTTGAGGATACATAATGGATAACAGTTCATACTAAATTTTACAAGTAGGCACAGCTGCCACCAATAAGATGTGCTAAGCCTTGATTCTATCGAAATACGTATCGAGAAGCTTATATAATAACGCTTTTGCCTCTACCTACGTTTATTATTTATTATTTATAAAGCAAATGGCGAAAGGCTGATAAGTATAGCTTGTACGTATTACCCCAAAAATGCAATCTTGGAATGCCATAGACCAAAACTTCACTTACTATATCATTATCATCATCAATAGCCCGTAGACGTCCACTGCTAAACATAGGCTCCCCCGAGAGCACCACTTTAGCGGCTGCTCGCCTCCTGCATCCATCGACTCTCCACGGTTTTCACCAGGTCGTCGGTCCACCTAGTGGGGGGGTTTGCCTACGCTGCGCCTTCCGATTTGTGGTACTTGCTATATAATCTGGTTAAATAGTGGGCAAACAAAAGCCACATTTTGTAATTGGCTTTTTAGGGTGGTTGTTTTACTTACAATGACGTTAACCAATCTGGTTTTATAGTGGACAGTAGATTCAAATTGTATAGTAGAGTAAACCCACGATACAAGCATGACTGCAACAACTAAAGTGTGCTTTAATTGCGCGAATATTACTGCTTGGCGCGGATGCGCGAAGTGCCTAGTGTTTGTTAAGCTTGGTGCAGATAGCAGCACTAGTGCAATAAAGTTAATCTATTTATATTAAACTCTTCAATAGTTTATAATAGTCATTTTAAAATAAAACTCGATAGGAATGAGCCAAAATAAATACAATAAAAAAATCTCTTGTAACAATTTACCTACTACGACCGTAGTAACAAACAAATTATACAAGGTGACCTTGGATTGGTGTGTTATCCCGAAATGGTGGCCATGTGACCATGATAGCCTACAACTTGTGAGAGCCTTACTTGAAACTGGGTGTATCCAAACTGCCATGGTAAAAAATAAATCCACTCTCAAAAATGCACGTGCGATCGCTACGAGAGTTAAAAAGATACTATAAATTCATTTCTAAACACAGGTCGTTACTCAAATATGTGCATTGGGTCAAGGGCGAAGTTCAATCACCCAGCTGCGCTAAGGCTATCTTCGAACATTAAACATTACGTAGCATTTCTTCAGTGAAAAACTATGAATTTTGAAACGTCGTACAAAATACATTGTCTACCTTGGGGTGTAGATTTATACCCCCTTTCGGGATAATATACCAATTCAAAATCAGGTTGGTGGTAACACGGGCAAAAAACTGTTGAAATTGTTGGTGTTGAATTTTTTTTTTTAATATTTTTGTCATACTCAATTCAATTCAATTCAATTCATTTATTCTGCGTTAATGTACAGGACGACAGGTCTTATGTATAAAATGTCTTAAATCTAAGTAGGTACATTTACCCGATAAGGGTGTCGCAGGTTTAGGTTAGTATGGTTAATAGGTATTATAGGTAATAACTTAATAAGATGAGTTGAGTAATATTTTGTTAATAAACAGTTTCGGTCTTATACCTAATAATAAGCCAATAAATTCAATTAATTATTATGCAAATATTATAAATCAATTAAAATTATATAAAATACATTAATTTCTACTTAATCAAATAATACAGTCATTTATGTTTTAGATTTAAAAAATTCATTCAAAATACATTTTCCAAGAGCCATGTCTTCAAAACGCTTTTAAACTTTCTAGCGTGAGTGTCCTGTATGTATTCTGGCAAATGGTTGAAAGTACGAATGCTGGATATGTAAGTACTCTATGTCGTAAATCATCGCTTTAACCATTGGGAGGTATAAATCGTCGTGTTGCCTCATTGGCGTTTTTCTTACCCGGATTTCCGAAAATTTTTTGTACAGTAGGGCGTTATTCTTTACAAAGAGGCTCAGCTCCAAGATATAGATACCTGTGAGTGTTAGGTATTTTTTATCTTTAAACGTTTGTCTCAATGTCTCGTCACTTTTCATGCCGTAAATTATTCTCAGACTACGTTTCTGGAGCACAAATGTACTATTTACATGCACAGAGTTGCCCCAAAATATGACACCATAAGTCAATAAAGGAAAAATATTTCCGTAGTACGCAGTTCTGGCAACATTCACCGAGGAAACGTCGACCAACACGGATAGAGCATAACAACAACTCGAAATTTTGTTATTAATTTTTGCAACGTGTGACTTCCAGTTTAGGTGCTCATCAACTGATAAGCCTAAGAAATTAGCTACTGGCACTGTATTTACTAATGTACCATCTATATTAACGTTGAGTACAGTTTCATGTGTTTTATAATTTCTAAATTGAATTAAGTTGGTCTTTGTGAGATTGGTTTTCAAATTTAGGGATTCTAACCAGGTCCTAAGAAGACGAAGTATCTCACTTACTTCATTTTTGTATTGAGTTGTAGTTAAGCCATCATTGTTAATAACTATGGTTGCATCATCTGCGTAGAGTACGCAATGGTGTTTAATAAGATTTGGCATTTCGTTAATATAAATTAAAAACATCAATGGGCCCAGTATACTACCTTGCGGGACTCCCAGTTGAGTTGCCTCTCGATTTGACTGAATTGTTTCAATGCTTTTTGTATTCTTATTAAAGTGTCTAAGTACTGTAGATTGTGTCCTGTTTTCAAAATAGGATTGGCAAAGCTCATGAGCTGGTCCTCGAATTCCAATAGATTCTAATTGTTTTAAGAGGATTGAGGGTACAACACAGTCGAAGGCCTTAGACATATCAAGTAACATAGCTGTGCATTGCTTTTTATTATTAATCGAGTCCCATATTTTACTTAAAGTTGCATAAATCGCCAGTACTGAATCGTATTACTATCTTTTAGGGCAATTTTTGTAATGTATGTACTGAAATACATATATCAATATACTTCAGTACCTATCCACGATAAGCACATCCGTCTACCGGTTAGCAAGCGAATACTTACTGCAATTTTGTTATTAAAATCTTCTTCTTCTTCTCGTGTAGGCAAGTAGTCAGCCCTGGTGTCAGAATTTTTAGGCCGCCCGAAGGCTTCTGACATGGCTTAACGACCTTACGACAACAGCCGGGACCGACGGCTTAACGTGCCATCCGAAGCACGGTAGTGCTCAGTTCTACATACTAACTTTTTTTGCTGTAGCGGTCACCCATCATAGTAGTAACCGCAGCGAACGTTGCTTAACTTTACCGATCGGTTAGGAACGGCTAGTCGTGCTTCGCCATGAGTGCTACTTTTTAAAATAAGTGTCAGTATAATAACCCATCTAAGAAATGCCATATTGTCTATATTTTACCAACGCAGGCCAAGCTAATGGAATCGAGCTAAAATAAAATTTGTGTACATTGCTTTACATCGAAATGAAACGAATTTCAGGCACTTTAAAACGGCACACCGGCGTTTGTTGAAGTGTTGGCGGCACATAGCTCGGTTGTTACTTTGTTCCTGTTGTTTTAACATGACTGGTCCACATGTTCTAGTAATATATTATTGTAAATGTAAAAGAAGCAAGCTTTGTTTGTATACAAAGCTTATTATGTAAGGTGTTAAGTTATTAAGTTAAGTCTTTGTCTCAGGGGTTCGTGATGTCATGAAGTAGGTTCCGACTGAAAATCAGTTATTAGGGTCATACTCTGGCCTTAATTGCATGCTGAGTCGGGACCTGGTCATGACATCACACAATATTGCATCATAGGTGCAAATATTGTATGTTAATTTTTCTATGTACTTATGTTATTTTTATTGTGTATTGTGATGTAGTGTTGTGTGATGTCCTGAATAAATGTATTTTCTTTCTTTCTTTCTGTCTTTCTTTCTTTCTTTCTTTCTTTCTTATATTGAACGTTATTATGACGTGGGGATTTGTTAGTAGTTTTGGATGATAAAGAGCAGAAATTGCAATCTTGTATCTCATGGTACTACGTGTTACTACCAACTATAAATAACCGGGGTGAGTCGGACTCACTCACGAAGGATTCCGTACCATTATTTATAAAAACGAGCAAAAAAAATCACGTTTGTGTATAGGAGCCCCTTTAAATATTTATTTTACTCTGCTTTTAGTATTTGTTGTTATAGCGGCAACAGAAACACATCATCTGTGAAAATATCAACTGTCTAACTATTACGGGAGATGCAGCCTGGTGGTAGGCGGACAGACAGACAGTTAGCGGAGCCTTAGTAATTGAAACTTCGTTCTGGCCTAAGGTGCTGCGTTGAGGGACTTCAGGAGCTCTTCCAATCAAAGACTTAAAATTTGTGCAGTTCTGTATTGTCTTGCTTGCTGCCTATTAGGCAGCAAGCAAGACAATACAGAATACAGCACAAATATTGACAACAACAACGTAACGCACAATAACTTTTGCAACGAAGCTTTCGTAAAATAACGATTCTTCCAATACCTGTGCAGAAACTCAAAACCTACGTAACGTACAAAACGGCCAATACCTAGTTATCAAAATAAACAGTTTCAGAAACCGTTATTGCCATCGTTACCAGTAAACAGTTTCAGTACTACAATATGGCGTACCGACCCACCTCTACTGCCTAAGCCATAATAACTTAACAGTGCACTGAATCGTCGCCTAACTTCAGTAACCAAACGCTTGCGCGTGCTAATTTACCTACTAACGCCATCTAGTTATACCCGGCCGTACTAACATGCCGTACGATCCGCATAATCAACCTTTCGACTTAACAGTAATAGGGTTCAATTTACCCTTTGGGTACGCAACTCTTAAAAACAGATTTAAATAAAACGTTTTTCATGGTTAACCTAATTAATAATGATCTAAAACTCCTATAAGGGTTTGAGCGTGGCATTTGTTGCATAATTATATCCGTTTGTATATCCGCGTCTAAAGCAGCTGCTCCTTTATTTTCCGACAGGTTTTCAAGGCATATCCTAGACCTACATTATCTTATTCTCAAGTAAGACTTATGGGTGTGTGTGGCCTCCTAAATCTAACTTGAACCTAAGTTAAAGCTAAGCACGACCATGTTATTTATGTAAGCTGTCGAGAGTTCCTGTATTTCACGATCTTACGTAAAAATTATGGCGGTATATGTTTACATAGATAGATTAACTGTGTATTTATTGTACGCCTAAAATATATTATATTTACAGTTAACATGCCAGTACAATGGGCGAGTTATTTAGAGGCCCTTTCACTATACTAGCTACTCCCACGAAACAATTTTATAGCAAGTTTTTAATAGTACTTACGGGATTTTTACCGTGATTAGAATCATTTTTGAGTTCCCGATATTTCGGCACAGTTTTTTTATAGCAATAATTGTAATAATTAAGGCAGTGTCGAGTTTGAGTTTGAATGAATGAATGAGTTTATTTGCGAAAAAACTTAGCCTAATACACTGTTTTACAATTACTCTAAATTAATAATAAAATAAAATAAAAATAAAATAAAATAAAAATACCTACCCGAAAACAAAACTTTACTAAAAATCCGCTCATAGTTGGTAGGTATACAAACCCAAAGCACTTGCACTGAACTACGCAAAACAGCAGAATAAGGCTTGCCCACTGATAATTTACCCTACCCTCCGAACTAGTATCAACTGTATCTCGGAAGGTAGTGCTCCTTACCCGCGTTCTCACCAATGCATACTGCATGAGACAGAATTATTCTATACCGTTAAAAGTTTGGCATCGCTTCTTACGAAAGTAAATTAATTAAATGCAAGAGTGTTCATGTTGCTTAATTAATTACTGCCGGTTACAAGTATTATGTTATTCTAGGCAACATAATTATAAGAAAATTCCGTTTAGCGAAAATCTATATGACTATGTAACTATTCATGATTTTACAAAATAATGGTACATTTTGAATAACATATCCAATAAAGAATTTACACACGCAGTAGGTAATCTAATTCAGTATGATGGTAGAAGGTCACCACCAAACTTCTATTAAGTAGACATTGTGTATTACCCATATCAAATAGTATCATACTTTAAGAAATACAGCGACAACGAAATAATGCATGCGTGTATATATTTATTTATTTATATATTATTTTTGTATACAACTTATGCCAGATGGCTAAAACCTAATCCTATCCTAATGAAATAGGATTAATCCTAATCCTAACAATCCTACTAAGCTAGACTACTAATCCTAATAGCAATATATAAATGCGAAAGTATGTGTGTAATGAATGTTTGTCTCCGTAACTTGACTACTGAACCGTTTGTGATGAATTCTGGAGCAGATAGCTTCAGCGCTGGATTAACACGTAGCATACTTTCCATCCGCAGGATGAAACGGACTGCGGGGCGCAACTTTTAATAACGTACATTAAATAATTATATTTCATATAGACGAAATAATTTAATATAAGTAGGCCTTATATTTTTTATTGCGTGTATTTAGACTTACAGTATTTGAGTTACGTAAGCAATAAAGCAATAATTATCATAATTTTATTTTATTTTTTTATTTATTTATTTTGGACACATAAAAATAAAAACACAATTATACTTACATCTAAAAATACTATGTATGATAGTAGTTAGTAACTAAGTTAATGCTGGACCCTAAATCCCACACTAGGACGACCTGTGTCGTGGGATTCAGTTTCTTCCTAAATATAGGGTAGGTTGCTTATTAATGTACCTGAGTAGACTAATAAAATATACATATACTAATTAAATCTATTTAGAGTCAGGTATAGATCTAATATACGTAATTATGTTGATAGGTAGCTACTTTTTCTTATTAAATTGATTTGGGCTATACAATTGTAACAGACATTAATTATCTAAGCAGAGGAAATGGGTTAGGCAGGTATCGCGTGAACTTGCATCAATGACGGGACGTAATGTCAGTATCAACACCCAGTAGGTACCTATAATGAACAGGTACTGGGTATTTTGTATGAAAATGAGTGAAATATTTACCCGCGGTGATGCTAGAATTCATGATCATATACAACGGCAAAGGGACTGTTTTTGAAGATAAGCAATCATTAACAAAGGTGGGTAGCGATTTCATAAATTGATGCATCTGTGTTCATTGTATATGTATACCACTGCTTATATTAATCTGAGTATTATCTAGGGATGTATTACCTACTACTTCTACAGCTACTACCTACTACTTGGGTAGCATAGCAACTGGTTTTTAAATTGGGACCTAATGTTTGCTAAACTATGGTAATTAAGTAGGTAAAATTTATCTCTCTAAGAATCTTAAATTAAAAATAAAAAACCTCTCAAGTACGCATTAGTATAAATGAAAAATAATAATAAATAAATGAAAAGGTATTAAAATAGATAGATATTTATATATAGCAATGTATGTCGGTGCAGTAGGCATTGTCAATAATATGGGTTGTGTAGATGTGTGGGTGATTGCAATATAATAGTTAGTGCGTTTGGATATTCGCGTTTGGTAGGTATGGTATTATATAAGTACGTGTTAGCACAGGCATATACTTAGTTTAAGCGTCCGGTTGTATCACACTAAAATTATAAAGGCGAGAGTTGGTGTGTAAGTGTGTTTATGGTGGTGTGGTGCGGTAGGTAGGTGTAAGTACTTGCCAGCTGGATTAGATGATGGTTCCAATGTTTGTGAAGAACGAAAACACACAGATCACAGTAGGTACACATCGGTTTAATCCACACACCACATACACATAGTTATAAAGTTTAGAAGTCACAAGCACATAAGAAGCGAGAATGAGTAGATATTAAAGATGAAAGAAAGGAAGAATGAAAACAGAATTTTGCGAGTCGCGTAGACAGAGCGGAGATAGAAAGGCAATAACGTATGCTGCGCGTGAGCGTCGTGGCTGGACTGGTTGGAGTGGCGGGCCGCGCGCGGTGCGGTGGGGTACTCCCCGCGCGTACACGAGTTTGGCCTGCCGGGCCGGAGACGTGGAATGTAAACAAAAGTTTCCATTTGATCGCGTCACCGGCGGGCACATAGATAATAAATATTTAAATATACTTATAATTATAGTTGTGTATGTAGTGCAGTATTTATATTTGATGTTGTATTTTATATTATGTTTGTATTTATAATATTATTGCATGTTATATACTTAAAATAGTATTTATGTTTATGTATTTATATATAAACCGTACTGTAGTATTAGTATAGATAATATAATGTGTACAATATTTATGTAAGTATGTAAGATACTATTATTATAAATATGTAGGTATATAATTATGTTCTTTATATGTAAGTAGGCCACATCACTCCCCTCCAGAGACCATGCTATGGGCGATAATAGTCCGGAAAACGTACTTGACGTCCAGATCGCGTGGTTCTCATAGCGGGTACTGGAGGAGGTGGTGGGGATGGTCTTTTTTGGACGTATCGTGGAGTGACGTCATTAGGATTCCGTGAAGTGGCGGTATTGGAAGGGTGTAAAGTGACGTCATTGGATGGGTGTGACAGTATGTAGGCCGGTTTAAGTCTGTCTACTGATACTGTTACTACTTTTCCTTTCACGCGGATTTTAAAAACTTTGGCACCTCTTTCGATCACTTCATAGGGACCAGTATACGCTGGCTGCAATGACCCTCTCAATGCGTCCTCCCGGAGAAAAACGTGCGAGCAGGACGACAAATCTTTATAAATAAAGGTTTTGCTGCTAGCGTGGTGCGATGTTGGGACTGGCTGTAAGGTGTTGGCAAATGTTCTGATACGTGCCGAAAATTGGGTAATATCAGTCGTGCATTTGTCAACTTTATGGCCGAAAAATTCCCCCGGCAGTCGCAAAGGCTCCCCATATACTAACTCGGCAGAGGAAGCTTGAAGATCTTCCTTGAAAGAACTTCGTATGCCGAGTAGCACAAAAGGTAGTGCTTCCGACCAGGTGTTATCAGCATGGCACATGATCGCTGTTTTCAATTGACGATGGAACCTTTCAACGAGTCCATTGCATTGAGGATGGTAAGCGGTCGTCATTCGGTGCCTAAAGCCGATGGTTTTTGACAGCTCCTTGAACAGTGCGGATTGGAACTGTGCACCTCGGTCTGTAACGACGTCGGTCGGACAGCCAAACCGAGCAACCCACCCTAGCAGAAATGCCTTGGCCACAGATTCCGCTGTGATATCGGTGAGGGGGACAGCCTCGGCCCATCGCGTAAAGCGATCGACCGCTGTCAAACAGTACCGATATCCACAAGACGGAGGCATTGGGCCGATGAGGTCTACGTGAACATATTTGAAACGCGCCGTAGGTAAATCGAGAGTGCCCAAGGGTGTCGATACATGCCGATTTACCTTGGTGCGCTGGCAAGCCAAACATGTCCGAGACCACTCGCGGCAATCTTTCCTCATCTGTGGCCAGACGTAACGTTCTGCTACGAGTTTGCTGCTGGCGTTTGCACCTGGGTGGTTCAAGGAGTGCAAACTATCGAAAATTTGTTTGCGTAAAGAGGTTGGTACAAAGGGCCTGGCAGCCGGGGTGCTGACATCGCAGTACAATTGCATGCGACTGCCAGGTATACTCAACCTTTTGATGCGCAATGCAGTTTCATGGCTGAGCAAGTGTTTCAATTCAGGATCGGAGTCCTGGGCCTGGGCTAACACTTCTAGATCTACGGGTCTTGCCAGTTCTTCGATGCGGGAGAGTGTATCCGCGACAACATTTTTATCACCAGCGATATACTGGATGTCGGTCGAGAACTGTGAGATGTAGTCTAGGTGTCTGTATTGCCGAGGAGAACACTTAGTTTTACGCTCATGAAACGCATAGCACAGAGGTTTGTGGTCTGTGTAGATGGTGAAAGTGGTTGCTTCCAGCCAATGGCGAAAGTATTTAATACTCTCATATACCGCAAGGAGCTCTCTGTCGTACGGTGAGTACTTTTGTTGAGTTGGGCTCAACTTGCGGGAGAAAAACGCCAGTGGCTGCCAGTGACCATCTTTCAACTGTTGCAGCACTCCACCAATAGCCAGATCGGACGCATCTGTAACTAGACCTAACTTTGCGTTAGAGTCAGGGTGTGCTAACAGTGCTGCTTTACACAGACTCTCCTTACACTCATCAAAAGCTCTTAATGAGTCTCCGTCTATGACAACTGGGTGAGACGCTTTGATGGAACCGGTCAGTAAGGCATTCAAAGGAGCTTGGATCTGGGCAGCTTGCGGTATGAATCGCCTGTAAAAATTGATCATACCCAGAAACCGTCTGAGCTGCTTTACTGTCTTGGGTACAGGGAATTCCTTGATAGCTTGTACCTTGCTTTCCAAAGGCTTAGTTCCGTGTTGAGAGATGCGGTAGCCCAAAAATGTGACTTCCGGTTCTCCAAAGACGCATTTCGCGGTGTTTATGAGCATGCCATAATCCTTCATCCTGGTGAAGAGCTGGCGAAGGTGCTGCTCATGCTGGAGCTCATTCTCTGAGAACACCAAGAAATCGTCGAGAAAACAGTAGCAGAAGTCTAGGCCACGCGTCATCTCATCAACAAACCTTTGGAAAGTTTGACCTGCGTTCCTCAAACCAAACGTCATAAACGGAAACTCGAAGAGTCCGAAAGGAGTAGTAATGGCGGTTTTGGGTATATCCGGCTCGAACAAGGGTATCTGGTTATAGGCCTTGACAAGGTCTATTGTCGAAAAGACCTTACAACCAGATAGACTGTGAGCGAAGTCATGGATATGCCGTATTGGGTACTTATCTGGGATAGTCCTTGCGTTCAGCAGCCTATAATCACCACAAGGACGCCAACCGTTATCCTTTTTTGGTGCTAGGTGCAGTGGTGATGACCAAGGACTCTCAGATGGTCGAGCGGTACCATTCGCCAACATCGCCTCAAACTCGGACTTGGCTATTTTGAGTTTGTCTGGTGCAAGACGTCGCGGTGAGCATGATACTGGAGGACCTGGGACGGTACGGATATGATGTACGGTGTTGTGTTTCGGTGTGCGTTGAGTGCCCGCTGGCCGCGTAATATCTGGGAACTCAGAAAGTAAATTATGGTACTTAGAACTACCAGTACCTTAACACTCAACATTGCGCTATCAGGTACAGCAATACTGGCAACAGCTGACATGTTAGTTGTGCCATCAATAAGTTTTTTATTGCGAACATCGACAATCAAATTAAAGTGAGACAGAAAGTCTACTCCTATTATGGCTTTTGTTACGTCCGCTACAATAAATCGCCATACAAAATCGCGCCTAAGTCCAAGGTTCAGATTAAGCTCGACGTAACCGTAGGTGTCAATTGCAGAACCGTTGGCTGCACACAGCTGGTATTCCGTCTTCGCACGTCGTTGTTGGAGCGCAGATCGGGGAAAGACACATAAGTCACTTCCGGTGTCAACTAATAGCTGCATTCTCGATCTGCGGTCTGTTACAAACAGGCGACCAGTAGTGGAAGGGCAATCTTCAGCCGCCATTATCGACTGCCCTGCTGGTTTTCCGACGACTTGTGATCGCAGGGCTTTATGCACTTCTTCGCTTCACTGCCGAACTTATAGTGGTACCAACACTGCGGGAACTTCCTATAGTTCGACTGGGATCTGCGGGAAGGTGTACGGCTACGTTGATGTTGCTGCTGTCGATCACGCGGACGGGATCGGCCGTAGACTGCTGTGGTGAGTGCGCTAACCTGCTTGGTCAAATCGGTGATCTGCTGCGCCATAGTCTTCATCATAGAATCTGGTCTGGAACTGGATGCTGCTGCGACTTGTGGTGACGCAGGTGCGATATCATGCACTCTGTCGGCTAAGTCTGCAAGTTCGGTCAGGCTTAGGCTCATCTGAGATGCGATGACTGTCTGGAGATTATTCGGCAGACGGCTGGTCCAAATCGTCCGCAGAAAATCGTCCGGTATGTTGTATCCCGCCAGATGCTGTAGATGCCGCAGGAACTGCGAGGGTTTGCGATCGCCTAACTCCTCTGACAATAACAGCTGTTTCACCTTCTTCTCTTTGGAGACGGAGAGACGCTTAATTAGCTCACCCTTGAGTTTATCGTACTTTCCTGTGGTGGGAGGATCGGTAATAATATCCTCCACTTCGACCGAATACTGTCTGTCCAGGTGAGAAAGTACATAGTGGAACTTGGTGAGGTCATCTGTTATGCGCGCCATGCAAAACTGTCCTTCTATTTGGGAAAACCATATATGTGGTTTCTCCGGCCAAAAAGGCGGTATTCTTACTCCGACTCTAAAAATCTCGGATGACGTGCCGTCCGAGTCAATGGTCACGCGCCTTCCGGTTTTCGATTGCGCCGTGTCATTCTCGTCGCTACTCATCTTTGGTGTTAATTATGTGCTATTTCCGTGTTCTTCGGTGGTCACCAGTTATGGTGGTGTGGTGCGGTAGGTAGGTGTAAGTACTTGCCAGCTGGATTAGATGATGGTTCCAATGTTTGTGAAGAACGAAAACACACAGATCACAGTAGGTACACATCGGTTTAATCCACACACCACATACACATAGTTATAAAGTTTAGAAGTCACAAGCACATAAGAAGCGAGAATGAGTAGATATTAAAGATGAAAGAAAGTAAGAATGAAAACAGAATTTTGCGAGTCGCGTAGACAGAGCGGAGATAGAAAGGCAATAACGTATGCTGCGCGTGAGCGTCGTGGCTGGACTGGTTGGAGTGGCGGGCCGCGCGCGGTGCGGTGGGGTACTCCCCGCGCGTACACGAGTTTGGCCTGCCGGGCCGGAGACGTGGAATGTAAACAAAAGTTTCCATTTGATCGCGTCACCGGCGGGCACATAGATAATAAATATTTAAATATACTTATAATTATAGTTGTGTATGTAGTGCAGTATTTATATTTGATGTTGTATTTTATATTATGTTTGTATTTATAATATTATTGCATGTTATATACTTAAAATAGTATTTATGTTTATGTATTTATATATAAACCGTACTGTAGTATTAGTATAGATAATATAATGTGTACAATATTTATGTAAGTATGTAAGATACTATTATTATAAATATGTAGGTATATAATTATGTTCTTTATATGTAAGTAGGCCACATGTTTCTGGGTTGCTGTATCTGTGTACAGACGGTGAAATACTATAGATGACCAAAATTCCATTCAGTAGATCATTTGTAACAATAAGCGGGTAGGTAATAAATATAAATGTTCAATTGTTTTTGTCACAAATGTGATATACATTTCGTTGCTAGACGGTGCATTTTGTACTGATAGAATCGATCATTGTAGATAAGCCAGCCAGCATAGTCCCTCTCAGTCGAAACAAATTAATATTACATATATATATATATAGATTCCTCCATGGGCACTTAGTTGATCAGACGTGCCATATAGGTAGTAATTTGTTGATCCGATTTCACTTGTTGATCCGGGTAGTATTTGTTGATCCAATACCGCATCACCGTCAGTATGTGGCTCCGATTGGAGCCACAAGTGCAACCAACAGTAATAATAATAATTACGTGTTTTTTATACAAATCCACCTTTTTTGCGTTTGATTACTAGTTGATCCGATTCAAATGAGCCAATCAGAGCCCACAAATTGTCACGAGCTCCGCAATTGGTCGCTGGCGCCCTTGACAGGTATTATCTTATTCAAGTATAGTTTGTACATGAGGTTTAAAGACGGAGCTAAACTCTACATTGTTTCTGCGGTCAGTGAAAAATTATGTGCCAATTTTTACCAGTACCTATTATATGCTATGATTATTATCAGAGTAGGTAACGGTAAGCTAGTAACGGTAAGTGTAAGTATTTTGATATTTTTACCATCAATAATAGGTTCGAATAATAACTCTTTTTCAATTTGCATACAATCTGCTAAAATTCATAAAGGTGCTACACCAAACATTTATATTTATTTTTTCTATTTTATTTCTTTGCTGATTTTTATAATAATTCATTCCCAGCAGATTTGTTTCTAGCGTTAAAAATAATAAGAAATAAAATAAATAAATTATTTATTATTTATTTTGTTATTAAATTTCCCTATAATAGTACTTCATCATTAGCTTGAAGACGTCCACTGCTGAACTCAGCGGCTGCTTGCCTATTGCATCCATCGGCTCCCCACGGCTCTGACTAGGTCGTCGGGCCACCTAGTAAGGACTGGCCTACGCTGCGTCTTCCAGTTCGTGGTCGCCACTCGAGAACCTTTCTTTTCCATCGTGTAATATTTAGTACCCCACAAATAATTCACTCGTTTCAAAACGTTTGAAACAATTTAAGTAGAGGTTTCATTTCCGCATTCTATAAACCTCTCGGATAGGTGCTCGAGTGGCTACCACGAACCGGAAGACTTAGCTTAGACGGGCTCCCTACTAGGTGGACCGATGATCTGGTGAAAACCGCGGGGAGCCGATGGATGCAGGAGGCGAGCTGCCGCTCAAAGTGGCACTCTCTGGGGGAGGCCAATGTTCAGCAGTGGACGTTTATCCAAATCCGTTCAGCCGTTTCGGCGTGAAGAGGTAACAAACATACACTCACACAATTTTTCGCAATTAGTTTCTTCTTCGGTTAACGTTGTTCCCGAAATTGCCGCATAAATAACACGAAACTTGATAGTGTTGATGACAACAAAAGATAATATTTTCCTATTTTCTTGTATAATAATTCTAAATGGCTGTAATATTATTGTTAAATTCAGTAATTTAAGGTATGGAACCTTGAATTTTAGTCAAAAGTACCTACACGTTTCAAGGTTTCGGGAGTTTTTATAATCTTTATAGGATTTGTGCATCTTACTCTAAGATTTGGTGCAAAGTAAATATCTAAACTAAAATAATATTATCTAAGACTTTGTTATTAACATTATTACCTAATAGTAAGCAGTAGTAGAAATTCTTCAAGAATCAATACCGAGTGAAAACTCAGAAGCTCTCAGAAAAACTCCTGAATTAATGGCAAACCAAAGCGATGAAACTGCAGTCTTCAGTTGATATGTCAGCCTACGGTAAACTCAATAAACAAATCTGGAGTGGAGTTCACAAAAACTAGAGACAAAACTGAGGATTAGAGTGGTGTCATTTCATTCAAGCCTGAGGTTCTGCGAGAGATCGAGAACTTCTATGGACAGTTATAAGCCTGGACATGTAAGCCCACTACTAAGACAGCTCAGGACACCAGAGCCAAGTTAGTTCGACACTATACCGAAGATATCCCCGACTTCAGGCTGTACAAGATTAAAATGGCTCTCAAGCAGCTTAAAAACCACATGGCGCCAGGTGAGGATGGAATTACGACCAACTTCTGAGAGCGGGTGGTAGACCAGTGCTACAGAAGTTATTTAATTCTTTCGTCCTTGAAGGTACAACGCCAGAGGCGTGGCACTAAAGCGTGGTTGTACTCTCTACTCGCGGTGGTACGGTAAAGGCTTTATCACCATAGACCACATCCATACGTTACGCCAAAATTTATAAAATTAAATGAAATTAGTTTATTTGCAACAACAACAATTAGGCACACAGTAAGCATACATATTGGCAGGTATACTACCTACAACTGTAATCAAAGATAAAAACCATTGTAACAAATCGGTCCCAAACTCAGCATTTTATACAGAAGACCGAAGAATATAATCGGCCGTTATGCCTAGCGTTTGTGGACTATGAGAAGATCTAATCAATCGAGACTTGGAGGGTGCTGCATTCCTTACAGCGATACCAAATTGACTATCGGTATATCGATGTGTTGAAGTATTTTCTACAGCAAGGCCATAATGTCAGTCCACCTGCAGGACCTGGGGGTTTAGCAAAGATCCCAAATGCTAACGCTATCGCCAAACGCTAGCTCCAAAATGAAATCGCTTACTTCTCCGCAGCTGATGTCATTTTAATACATTTTTGTATGTAGTTAGTTTGGTGTTAGCGTTAGGATTTGGGATCTTTGCTAGACCCCCAGAGTGCGGAGAAAATCCCATTGCAAAGAGGCGTGATACAAGACGTTATTTTTGCGAAACTGTACACAAACACGTTGGAAGACGTTTTCAAGCACTGGAGTGAAAAGATCTGGCATCGACATAAATGGCGAACACATCACTAACCTTCGTTTTACCGATGATATTGTAATGGTGGGGTCACTTAAAGACCACAAGTCAGCACCATGCTCAACGACCTTAGAAGTCTACTGACAACAGGTTGGTTATAAGATGAACAACAAGACGAAAATAATGTCTAATGCCCATGTTCCACCTGTACCGGTAATTGTTGGGAACGATACTCTCGAAGTTGTCGACAAAAATGTCTACCTAGGAGCCTAGGACAGACTGTCCAACTTCGACAAAGAGGTCGTACGAAGAATCCAACTTGGCTGGGCAGGGTTCGAGAAGCGTCGACCCATCTTTTCGTCTAAAATACCGCAGAGCCGGAAAACAAAAGTTTTCGATCAGTGTGTGTTACCAGTGATGGGAACTGAAATATGATCTCTTAGTGATGGCCTCATTTGTAAGCACAAAATCGTGCTACGCGCTACGGTGTTTCCCTGCGAAATAAGATCTGCAATGAGGAGATCTGGAGGAGAATTAAAGTGAACTATATAGCTCTTAGAATTATCAAGTTGAAATGGCGATGTGCAGGCCAAATCGCTCGTAGAACTGACAACCGATGGGAAAGTCAGGTTCTCGAGTGGCGACTACGAATCGGAAGACGCAGCGTAGGCTGGCCCCCCAATAGGTGGACTGATGATCTGGAAACCGCGTTAAGCAGGTGGCGCTCAAGGTGGCGCTTTGTTGGGAGGCCTATGTTCAGCAGTGGACGTCTTCAGGCTGTTGACAATGGTGATGATGATGACCTAATAATAGTAACCAAAAATGTCGTTTTTTCAGCAAAATAGTAAAAGACTTAAGTAAAACAACATGAAAAATTCAATAGTTATTAAGTACAAAGAGTATTTAAATAATATTGAAGTAGGACCAGCTTTAAATTTCAATTTCAATTGTTTATTTGCATTCCACTATGTAGTTTTTTTTCAAGGGGCATTATTTTTTATTTATTTTAGTTACTATTGCGATTTTTTTGAATAATTATTTTCGTTTATAATAAATAATGGCTAATCGTAATTTACTTCATTTTAATATGGGTTTTTTGCTGGTGCCCCAAATCATACGGTAAAATGATAAAAATTCCCAAAATCGCAAAACGTAGGAAGATACTTTTGACTAAAACTCAAGCATGGAACCTTAAAAATTTACTGGATTTAAGACTAATATTACAGCTAATTAATACAAACACCAGGCAAATATTATATTTTTGTTCTAATCAACAACACCATCAAATGTTATTTTACCCGGCATTTTGTCCAATTTCGTGCGGTAGACTCCGTGTGCCAATTAGAAGTCAATTGATACATGAAAATCATTTTATTACTATTAGGTCGAAGACGGAGAATTTTCTCAATTTCCACGAAATATTGAATACTTAACACAAAAATAAAATAAAATTTGCAATACTAACTTAAAAGATAGCCCACGGTAGATCTACGAGCCAACATCCTGTATATTCGGTTCGGAGCCAACAAATACTAAAGCACATTAAAAAATATACCTACGTTACTTAAAATAGTTTCGTTTTGTCGGATCAAATTAAGCTCTAATATTTATAATATAAATGGAGCCACATAGACGCTGTATCTCGACATGGATCAACATACGACTTTGCATTTGGTATACAAACTGGAGCCAATAAGTGTTTAAGCATTTCAGAATTTTGGCCGTTAAGGAGTCGCTAAAGTTCAAAATTAAAATGAAAATAAATGCGAGTATATCACTTTCTCAATGAATATGTTTGGCAACGTCGCCTTCAACTTTGCGACGTTGCCACTCCGCATAAGATATATGCAACCGGAGTTGAGTAGTGAGGCGAAAAAGGTGGAGTCAAGAATGCACGACAGTCGGGCTGGATCAACTTTGTGCCCAAGTTGGTATTTATATATTTATAATAAATTATTAGAGGATTCCAAAAAATTTAGAATTTAGAGTTATGATAGTCCAATTTTGAGTTCGTCAGTACGAACATAATAGGCATGATGACTACTATTAAAAATGCATATGCAAATACCATTTTATTTTGCCTAGTAGGTCGAGAATGAATGCAGTAAATGGAAAAATAAGAATAATCGGTAAAGCAATCACGGAGCATGCCGTGTTTATGGAGGTCATGGAGAATGATGTCACAGGATTTGCAGTCAAGATGGAACTATAGGTTCTAAGGTTGTGGTTGAGGGGCCTGGTCACTTACCATTCAGACAGATTCAAGACAGATTATAGATAGATGTTAACTGTATTTTGAGAGCTAAGCTTAGAATTGATCCAAGTGAGATTCCGTCCAACAAAAATCCGCTGACTGGCAGTAGAACAGGCCCCTCAATGCTATGATTTTACCTTGATAACACTCTCCGTTTCACAGTAACCCAACGAGGACAGCCAAGACACAATTTTTCGTTTGAATATGTAACGCGATGTTTCCAGAATTTTAAGGGTTTTGTCCAGGCGCTGATACAAAAAAGGTCCTTTAAATGAATAGGCTCGTTGTCCTAGCGAGGTTTTTGTACGAGGAGCCAACCATGTGTTGTGTCGAGCAGACCGTTTAGAGGTGACAGTGGTCTTCATGGCTGTCTTATGAAAACGTAGGGTTACCGCCAGAATATATAGCTGCCGAACTCGGAGATATTTAGTATCATCGTATAATTGATCTGTAGGGTACCTGAAAGGCTTTTTATATGCGACTTTAAGCAGAGCCCTCTGTGCTCTTTCAATTTTTAAAAAGAGGGTTTTAGTTGCTGCTCCCCAACACGCTATACAGTAGTTTAAGATTGACTGGCATAGAGCTTGGTACACAATTTTTAATGTCTTTTCATCCGCCACCGAACCCAACCTCTTGAAAACGAATATCATCTTGCGAATTCGTCCACACAAGGAATTGATTTGGTTTTCCCATGTTAGCCGATGGTCAATTGTGACACCAAGATACCTAATACTATCGACACGCTCTAGGTTTGGGCAGAGGCATGCATCACTTAGGTGTGAACCACATGTATGCAATTTAATGTTGATGGAGCTGGGCTGAGATCGTTGGGAAATATGAAAAGTCATATATTTGGTTTTTAGTGTGTTTAAGGTCAGCAGGTTGTTTTGAAGCCAGTGAGCTACTTTAGCCAGCCCACACTGAGCGGAATCAATGACCTCTTTCCAGTTGGCTCCGTAAAAAATTATAGCCGTGTCATCAGCAAATGCATATATATTGGCGTGATTGATCGTGAGCTGACAGAGGTCATTGATATAGGCAAGAAAAAGAGTAGGACCAAGCACACTTCCTTGCGGGACGCCATAGGAGACAGTAGCAAAGTCACTGTACTGGCCCATGATTCGAACTCTTTGTTTTCGGTCACATAAATATGAACGAAACCAATTCAGTGAAGTTCCCCGTACTCCAAGGAGCTCTAGCTTTCTGAGTAGAATCGGCCAAGACACTGTGTCGAATGCCTTGGCCAAATCTAGGAACACTCCTATACACTTTTTGCCCGAGTCTAAGCCCTCAGACACCTTATCCACCAAAGACACAACAGCATCTTCAGTAGATTTATTTGCTCTGAATCCAAATTGATTTGCAGACAATAGATTGTTCTTTTCCAAAAAACCCAGGAGACGCTTGTTTACTACTTTTTCCAATATTTTTGATATGGATGGTAATAGGGAAATTGGGCGGTAATTTGATATAGTGGAAGTATTGCCAGACTTAAAAACTGGGCAGATGTCTGCAGTTTTGAACCAGCTAGGTACGATGCCTTGGAGCATACTCAGGTTACATATATGAGCAATTGGTAACGCTAGAATATGACTGGCTCGTTTCAAGATTTCGTTGCTAATCTGGTCACAACCTGGGGCAGACGCTGATTTTAGGCCCAGGATTATCTTTTTAATTTCGGAATCATCAGTAGGTGCCAGAAAAAGGGAAGCGACTGGACTATGTTCAACTGACGCATCACCTGCCAGTTGCAACTCCGTTTTACTAAGTTTGTCAAGGATGCCTTGGGCAAGGTCACTGCCAACCGATGCAAAGAAATCATTCAATGATAGTTATGTTTCGAGGTGTATGGTGTCACACGGTCGTTAATTATATATTATACCTATACTAGTTGGCATAGGTATGTATGTATGTTTACTACTAGAGTACTTTACCAGCATTTATAATTTTTAAGTCTATTATGAAAGTGAAGCTAAGTGGGGACTTACATAGTTTGGAATTAGTGCTGTTTGCGCGAACTTCATGTCTGCTGTACACTGTCTTATTTGTCTCTTTCAACGGTCTATGTCATTTCAGTGGTCTTATCATTGTTTCTATTTCGTCATAAGTTAGTTTTTTCAAGTACTCTGTTATTTGTTTGTCGAGATTCTTTTGTTTCTTGAAATATGAAATAATTGTTGTATTTTGTATTTCACTATATTATTTGTTTTATGTTTTCATGGATTATTCTTTTTGACTGTAAACAATGTCATGAAAAAATTATTTTATCTTACTTAAAAAATCATTTCAATGATACATATTTTAATACATACATAATATTCAATCGCACAAACAAAAATCATGAATTTCAATACTCAAATTAAAATTGAGTTTGATAATTCGTAAGTTTTCTTTGTCAGCAAATTATATTTAAAAAGATCTGAATAATGGATTGTTACTAACTAACGTAGATTGATGGGCATTTGTTTTTGCTCAATGACGTTGTACATGAATTTACATATTATGTAAATGTACATGCATGCAAGTTCACTGTAAAAACATAGTTACATTAAATCTAGAAGATACTTTTATAAGTATTTTTTTAACTACATAATTATAACTGAATAACCTATTAGTATGTGAGCCGGCTCGCCGCGCACTCAGCAGTACTTACCACTCTGCCGATTAGTTTTTGAGTCTTCGCTATTAGCTGACTCTGCGGTTCCAGTGCCACCGTCTACGATGCAAATGATCGGAGTTATTATGTAAATGGAGGAAGCAGCCAGTTGCAATGCTCTTTGTCGTTTCAACAATATCATTCATATTTTAATTAATATAATTTATTAACAACATTTAATAATAGTTCAGTCTCATCATAGGATAGAGACTGCAAATTATTCGACACTGTTAATTTAGTCCTAAAATAATTTAGGGCGTAAATTGACAATGTCTTATTAAGTCTATTATACAGAAGAGGGCCCAGAAAAGCGAAAAACCGGTTTGTGAAAACAAACTTTGATTGACATCGAACTGAAGCCCAGAATGGCGGACATATTACATATGTGTGTCAGATGAAAGTAGGGCGTCCGGCTGCATTTGATGTGAGTGTGTGCGTGTTTTGCTCGTACGTACGAAGCGTTCCGGCTTCCTAAGGGTGCTTCAGTTTCGGATCAGTCGGGATTCCCTCCTTCTTTTTTTAATAGCTCCATGCCTAAAAGATTACATTTTAGGACTGAAACTAACGAACACAGTTGCAGCAGTTACGTAATATGATCACCAGTAACAAATCAATTCAAGGAGTGCCCGCCATTCGGCTTCAGAATTTAACATCCTTGCATTTTTAAGTGGGCTCCTGGCTCCTGTAGGGAAGAAGTCCCCGCCTCGTGGCTACAATAAGGTGAATTTATATGTTTCTGCTTACATAACGGATGTATTCTGATAGCTCATTTGGTAGTACCCTGTCTTCTGAACTGATGGCTGTGGGTTCGATTCCTACCCAGGACAAACATTTGTGTGATGAACATAGATATTTGTTCTGCGTCTGGGTGTTATATTGTATTCTATGTATTTACAAACAAAAAAAAGGATATAAGTATTGTATCAGTTATCTGGATCCCATAGTATAAGCTATATGATTAGTTTGGGGCTAGATGGCACTGTGTAAAATGTCCAGACATAAAAAGAAAATGTAAGGTTTGAGATAATAGAAATGTAGCGTGTCTCTATTTATAGGTAGGTGGGGTTTTTTCTATTTTTTCTTACCTGTACCTATATGTTTATACAATTAAATTAGCGTTAATTTTTCAAGCCACTCAAATGCTTACTGTTTACTACGGCTTATAACGATCTCACCAAAGAGTATTCATCATGATCATCATAAACCGCCTGAAGACGTCCACTGCTGAACATACGCCTCCCCCATTAGCGCCACTTTGAGCGGCTACTCGCCTCCTGCATCCAGCGGCTTTCACAAGCTCGTCAGTCCACCTATTGAGGGGGCCGCCTAGGCTGCTTGGGCAGGCCACATCGCTCGTAGAACTGACAACCGATGGGGAAGAAAGGTTCTCGAGTGGCGACCACGAACTGGAAGACGCAGCGTAGGCCGGCCCCCCACTAGGTGGACCGACGACCTGGTGAAAGCCGCGGGGAGCCGATGGATGCAGGAGGCGAGCAGCCGCTCTAAGTGGCGCTCCCTGGGGGAGGCCTATGTTCAGCAGTGGACGTCTTCGGGCTGTTAATGATGATGATGATGATGATGATCCAATCACAAATCACTCATCATCAGCCCGTAGATGTCCACTGCTGAACATAGGCCTTTCCCAGAGAGCACTACTTTGAGCGGCTGCTTGCCTCCTGCACAAATCACTGATGACTTATAATTATTCT
Source organism: Ennomos erosarius (assembly GCA_963580505.1). Lineage (NCBI taxonomy): Eukaryota > Metazoa > Arthropoda > Insecta > Lepidoptera > Geometridae > Ennomos > Ennomos erosarius. The sequence goes on along the minus strand of OY756983.1, from coordinate 588,960 downwards.
AAAAGCATCTCGGCGATCATTATAACGGCATTAGTATATTCCAAGAGAACTATGGTATAAAATACACGAGAAGAAAATTTAAAATTCCGCGTTTGTGCGTATCTGGGGTGGTCACGCGCCTCGAAAGGGTTAAAATTCAAGCGTTCACGCCACCCAAGTAATTTATTCAAATAAATTTTGGACATGCGACGCGATGAGAAAATTGCCTGCTTAGGACCATGCCACACTTTGTTAGGCTGCGGGGTAATGGACGGTCACTTTACATTTTCGTCGGACAGTGGATATTTTATGTTGTGTCTGTCCCGAATTTCAGACCTTATCTACATCGCATTACCCTCTAAAATGCATTCGGTATTATTTACCTCTTTTTATACAGATAAAATAAAAGAATTAAGAAAATAACTAAAATTAATAATAGGCCAACTGTTATGCCACCGATGTTTGTATACCTAATTATAAAAGAATTAATTTATATGGCAGACATTAATTGTACAAATGGTAAACCGATTTGAGTCGATTGGGGAAAGTTGTGCCTATCTATTCCTCATAAAAAAATAATCATAACACTTTATATTTTTGTACATATAGATTCTTATTGGCGATTCTTTATTTTATTTGGAGATGTTTTTCTCGCCCAGATATTAAAGCTATTTTATATTAATGCACGGGGTATTAATACTTCACTTAAAACGTTTTAGTTTGTGCCTCACATCACTGAGGAACACAAATTCTGTTCTACGACTTCAAGTGAGCCGTCTGCTTTTTTATCGTGCATCAAAAAACCTAAATGATCGAGTTAAAATTTCAAAGTCAGTCAAAACGTGGCCAAAGCTTTATACCTGACGGACGGTCTTTAAGGTCATTAAGTATTATAGAATGGTTTTACACGTTATTTTTGTCTATGTACCTATTACAATAATTATTGCTTCGTGTTTAAATAATTCTCATAGGCGTCTTGTTAGTGCTACAACAAAGGATACCAAGCCAGCCACCCAGCCAGCCAGCCAGCCAGCCAGCCAGCCAGCCAGCCAGCCAGCCAGCCAGCCAGCCAACCAGCCAGCCAGCCAGCCAGATAGTTAATATGCTTGTGTCCTGCTATTATTTTATTGAATAAATTAATAATATTCTTCAAAAAATGAACAGTCGTGAAAACAAAAATTATTTATCTCAAAAAATTACAAAGATACAAGCATTTTAAAATACAGGAATGGAAAGAGACAGTTCAAACGCGCAGTGACGTCACCTCTTCCACCTTCACAGTACCTCATTGCTAAGCTGTGGTAGATTTACATACAATCTCTTTGGCATGTGAGGTAATTTCCCAAAGTTACATAGTAGCTGTGGGGATGCTCTGTTCTGCGAGAAAGGGACAGGCGATGAAACTTTAAAGGCTTATTACTTTGTGATTTATTTAACGATTTTACTATTTTTTCAATTATTGCAGTAATCTTTAACCTACTATATTATAATTATATTAACTTGTTAATTTTCAATAACAGGACACAAGCCTATTATACCTAGAATCAAAACATGCTCAGTTGCTTTCACCATACACGATGTTCGATAGCCTGTCTTAAATGCATATTTACTGTGATCACCACTGGAATGCGATGCATAACCAATATAATAAGGCATCGAGCAACTGATATCAGGTTAAAGGTATCATACTTCAAATCGTTATAATTATGAATGTGTCAGACATTAACTATATTTTGAATTCATTTACTTACTACCCTACTGTTACTCATTATCAAGACCCTTGATAATGAGTAACACTATAATAATTATCTGTCTCATTAAAATGAAGCTTATTTGCTTTCTCTTTCTAACGCTAATGCTTCAACGCTCATACACAACGCCTTTAACTCAGTTGAAGGCCACCGTGTTTACGATGCAGCCGCGTCTTTTTTACCTTTTATCTTTTATCTAACAAGTATTACGAAACAAGTATCAAAATAGTTTTGAAAGTATTAAATCTATTGTATTATAAAGTAAACTACTATTTTCAATTGTGACACATATTTTTAATAGTGAAATTGTGCCTACTCCAAAATGACATGCCGAAAATACATAGTTTTGTTTACACTGTTCGCGATTAACCTAGTAGACCAACCGGCCCCAGAAGTGGAGATCGAGCAAGGCATTTTAAGCGGTAAAATCAGTACCGACGGGTCGTTTTTCCAATACGTCGGCATACCCTACGCTACAACTAACAGCAGTACGAGGTTCAAGGTTAGTTTTGCTATCATTTTGTATCATTGATTCTGTATGGTAAAATAATTTCAACACGTAGAACAACGTGGAAATGTTTGATGAGTTTGAGCTATGTAAACGTTATGATATATAATAATAGGTATACTTTCTTGTATTGTTATTGTAAATATATTAAAGAATAATGTAGCAGCTAACTAGCACGACGATGTCACTTTATCTGTTTATACTATAATAACTATTACGCTATCAATGACACTCCCGTTACTTATAGACATAAACAATTGAAACACAATATTTTGTTAAGATTAAGAATAATTTTAAAGCAAAAATAATTTTATGGAGAGTCAGTTAGGTCTTATTGATTTTAGATATTTATTTCTCAAATGATTTCTTTTTTCAGGCTCCGTTCCCGCCACCGAAATGGAAAGGCGTGTTCAAAGCAGTCGATGAAATTTATTCATGTCCTCAATCAGGGCTCTTTGGTAGAGTCAAAGGCGAAGAGGATTGCTTAAAAATCAACGTCTACGTACCTTCAATAGCAAAGAGACCTCTTCCAGTAATGGTCTATATCCATGGAGGAGCATTTTATCTTGGTAGCGGGGGACAACTTCTCTACGGTGGAGATTTTCTAGTCAAACAAGATGTAATTTTAGTCACTTTTAACTATAGACTTGGAGCTCTAGGGTTCATGTGTCTAAACATTAAAAAAGCACCTGGCAATGCTGGACTGAAAGATCAAGTTGCAGCGTTACGTTGGGTTAAGAAAAATATAGCAGAGTTTGGTGGTGATCCTGATAACGTCACCCTATTTGGCCAAAGTGCTGGAGGCACGTCAACTTCGCTATTAATTGCCAGCGAAACTACTGAAGGCCTTTTCAAAAGAGCCATTGTACAGAGCGGATCTGCTATAGCTAATTGGGCGATAAACAGAGATCCGGTTTTTGTTGCTAGTATTGTTGCCAAAGAGTTGGGCTATGATACGAAAGATCCAAATGAACTGTATGATATATTCACAAAGATATCTTACGAAGATTTAGTTTCAGCTAAGCCTAAAAAGCCGCTTGGGAAGTATTTGGACACAGAGCTACTTCACTTACCATGTATAGAAAAACGATTTCCTGGAGAAGAAGCTATAATAGATGATTTGCCATTTAATATTATTAATACAAAACCAAAAAACATACCATTAATTTACGGATCAACAAGCAGAGAAGGCTTGTTTCTAACAGCTTTAGATAATGAAGAGACAATTAAAGAAAGAGATGAAAAGTATTTATTTGCATCAGATTTGACATTTGCATCTGAGACAGAAGCAGAAGAAGTAGACAACAAGACAAGAGAAATATATTTTGGGAAGGAAAGAATGAGTTTGAAAACCATTATGAATATTTCAGACTTATTCACTGACCTGTATTTTGGATTACCAGGAGTGTTCGAATCAGAAATGATGGCAAAGAAAATGGATGCGCATGTTTATAATTACTATTTTAACTATTCTGGAGGCAGAAACTTTTTGAAATATTTGACTGGATTTAAGGATGAGCATGGTGCTTGTCATGGCGATGAGCTTTTGTATTTGTTTAGAGGAGACTTATGGCCATTTTTCATTAATGAGCGAGACCAAAATATGATCAACTATATGACCAAACTATGGGCTAATTTTGCAAAATATGGGTGAGTTGCTTGTTTTCATTATTTTAAACATTGATATTCTAATCTACTATTAATGTGACCATGTTTTCAATTTAATCTGTAAAAATACGTAGGCTATATGTATGAGTAAGTATGTTACCTATATTGAGCATGAGCATTTGGGAAATATACCTACAATAATTTATATTTATTTTATGGCAACTAAATTATCACTGACGATTATTTTCGCATACGCTTATGTAGCAAATATAATTACGACATTAAAAGAGTAGGCAGTAATTTCCTCAAAGCAGTAACTTAAAAATGTTTTATTTTTTTTAGAGACCCAACGCCAGCCAGTTCGGATTTGCCAGTGAAATGGACTCCGAGCAAGAAAGATAATTTGAACTTTCTGTACATAGACGAAGAGATGAAAATGGGTCCGATACCAAATCCGGTGACTTATCAACTGTGGAAAGATATCTATGATAAATACAGAAAGACCGATTACAGATAATAAAAATCAATTGATACGAATTTGTAGTGTTCACTTCATCGTTTCTACGTCAATATTTTTACTGAATATCTAACCTTGGACTTGATAGATTAACTATTGTTCAAACAGAATTCGAACTGAATCAAATTAACTTACGATTTCTTTAACCTAATTTGCCTTCACTTTGTTGTTCTGATTAACCATGTAGATTTTAATCTGATTTTACCCCAATGCTGTTTAGTCAGGCTTTAAAGTATAATTATTTAAGTTTTAGTTAGACACGTATCCTATTTATTGGTATTTTTTTTTCTTAACCTAAATCTAAAAAGTTCCAATTTTAATACTCATTTGTACAATCATGTTGTAAGGTTTTTGGCGGGAACGTGAAAAAGTTCACGTCGTTGCATTGTATTATTTCTCAAAACGTGTGCTTTTTTCAGTGTTAATGTTTAAAATTGGTGGCGTTTTACGCATTAAGTGCTGAATTACGAGCATGAGTGTGGTCAAGTGATATAATGTGGTGTAACGTGGTTTTTCGTGTTGCTTCCAAAATTCCATAGAAGCTTCTTGTAAAGTTGCCACCACTTTACTTGAGCATGACTTAGACTGGACTATGACCCGACTTAGACTGGACTATGACTATGACTAAGACTTGACTACGTAAAATATTCTAAAACTCGATGAAAATATACAATACTTGACACTGGCTAAATACACTATGTGTGGAGCCAACATATAAAAAAAAAAAAAAAAATCATGTTGTAATTATGACGTCATGTTTTTATTTGCAAGCGTGTAGACTAAACAAGTAAAGTAAACAAGGCCTACATTTTTTTATTGTATCAGTTGAATCAGCTGGATGTCAAAAGATATGAATAAATAAATAAATCATCGCTATAACCTTGAATATATATCTGTTTGTTGCTAGCCTAGTCTCTACAGCGTTTTATTCTACTCTTTCACACCATAGTCACAACGACTTCAGTTTAAGGTCATCGTCCTTACGATATAGTCGCGGTATATTATAGTTATATTATTTTATTACTACTATATACACTACTACCTGTTATCAGGAACACAATCCAATAAATTAATTCTTTATGTATAATACTATTAAATAAAGTTTTAGTATTATTGTGGTAAAGAAACATCTAGCTAAAGTATTTTATCGTGAAATCATTGCAATAAAATTGTATAACTAGTACTAGGTACTGTAATCTCATAATCTGACATAAAGTTCAAAATGAAGTTTAGAAAGAATATAGTTCTTTTTACATTATTTGCAATGAATCTAGTGGACCAGCCAGCCCCAGAAGTTGAGATCGAGCAAGGGATTTTGAGCGGTAAAGTAAGCACGGATGGGTCGTTTCTTCAATACATTGGAATACCCTACGCTACAACTAATAGCAGTACAAGGTTCAAGGTCAGTTTCGTTATCACCGTGTTTGTGTTTAAATAGCTCAATTAAAGGAAGGTAGAGGTTTTCCGGCATTGCTATGCCGATTGGTGACCTATTTTTGTAACTATCATGTTAGACTTATCTATTTCTTTAACTATTTTGCTTGATGTTTTTATTGATATACAAGTTATACCTATGCAATGTCAAACTTTTTTTTTATCATTATCATCATCATAATCAACATCATCACCAAATGCGGGAAGCATACCCAATAAGCTGACGATATTCTCTCGTTGAATTGCCATTGCCCTGAATTGGCTGATTGCCAACGGGCCGAGGTATGTGCCAGCTTTTTGGTCGCGCATCAGCTCATCCAGGCGTCTAGACAGCCCCTTGACAAGAAACCGTGCCTGCGAGCCGCAAGAACCCGTTGTTTTAGCCCCAAACGTAACAAATAATTATGTAACCTTCACTTGGGGATTCATGCTTCATCCGTTTGAGGTTTTTTGCGGCTGCGTATGGCATTCAAGATGAGTTATTAACGTGGGAAGGCGCCAGTGTGTCAACACCTGCATTGACATACTGGCACCCTCCACAGCTCCACGGTATTAATAATAATGAATTACTGATTTACGAACGGAAACAAATATTAATTCAACTGGTTCAGATAATTCATAGATACAGGTACAACAAGTATAATTTATGAGCTCATGAAACCATAAAAGTGTTATGGTTGAAATACATTAATATTTAATACAATAAAAATATTTTAAACTAAAAAGTATTCATAATTATGTTGACAAAGTTAAGGTAAACATATCATTAATTATTAGAAACAGTAAAATCCATATTTAATATTTTTCAGGGTCCTTTGGCCCCACCAAAATGGAATGGCGTATTCAAAGCTGTCGATGCAATACATGCATGTCCTCAAATGGTCGGTGGTGTTATTATTGGAGAAGAAGACTGTCTAAAAATAAACATCTACGTACCATCAGTTCTAAGAAAAGCACTTCCAGTTATGGTATTTATTCATGGCGGGTCATTTTATCTTGGCAGTGGAGGTCCAATTTTTTACGGTGGAGATTTTCTAATCAAACATGATGTTATTCTAGTCACTTTCAACTATAGACTTGGAGCTTTAGGCTTCACGTGTCTCCACATTAAAGAAGCACCTGGCAACGCTGGCTTAAAAGATCAGGTTGCAGCGTTACGGTGGGTTAAGAAAAATATAGCAGCATTTGGTGGTGACCCTGATAACGTCACCATATTCGGTCATAGTGCTGGAGGTGTTTCAGCTTCTTTGCTGGTTGCCAGTGACATTACTGAAGGCCTCTTCAAAAAAGCTATTATACACAGCGGATCTTCTATTGCCAGTTGGGCTATGGATAGAGAGCCTATCCTCACTGCCAGTGTTATTGCAAAAGATCTGGGATATGAAACCAAAGATCCTAAAGAAATATATGACATCTTTACGAAGATACCATACAAACAATTAACATCGGCTAAACCTACAAAGTCTATTGGAAAGTATATGGACACAGATATGCTTCACTTACCTTGTGTAGAGAAACGTTTTTCAGATGTTGAAGCTGTGGTTACCGAGGTACCTTTTAATTTGATTAGTAAAAACCAAAAAAATATATCTTTAATATACGGTTCAACTAGCAAAGAAAGTTTGTTCCTAGTAGCTTTGGGTAATGATGAAACTGCCAAAGAAAGAGATGCAAAATACCTATTTGCATCGGATTTGACATTTCCATCTGAGACAGAAGCAGAAGATGTAGATCGCAAGGCCAGAGAGCTATATTTTGGTAATGAAAGAATGACTATGAAAATTCTTATGAAGATAACGGACATGTTGACGGATTTGTACTTTGCAGTACCACTAATGTTAGAGTCAGAAATTATGACAATAAAAAAAGACGCAACGGTGTACAACTTCTACTTCAACTATTCTGGTGGCAGAAACTTTTTAAAATACCTGACTGGTTTTACAAACGAGACTGGTGCTTCTCATGGGGATGAGCTTTTTTATTTGTTTAAACTAAGCTTATGGCCATTTTTTACAAGTCAGAGAGATCAAAGAATTATTAACTTTATGACTAAAATGTGGACCAATTTTGCTAAATACGGGTAAGTTGTTTTGAAAATCGTAGACGTTGAGTTCAAATTATGTTTTTCTTTTCCATTTGGTATCACCGTAATTTTAAATCGTTTTATTTCAGTAACCCGACCCCATACAGTTCCGATTTACCCGTGAAATGGACACCTAGCACTAACAACAAATTAAACTTACTGTATATAGACGAAGAGTTGAAAATGGGACCGATACCAAATGCTACTACTTATCAGTTATGGAAAAATATTTATGAAAAATACAGGAAGACGGATTTCAGTAAATAATGTCCAACTCATTTAGAACTTTTATTTTTTAATGTAAACCTTTTACAACATAGATTAAATAATGCATTTTTCGTATGGCATGGTCTAAACCACGGGAAACCAATGAATTCCATCAAATGGAGAGGCCTGAGTAATGTTCAGTAGTAAACGTCTTCAAATTATTCAAAAAGATGTGGTAGGTTTTTTTTACAATAATCATTAATCGTAAAATATAAACCAATTATAATGACATGCTGAACTACTAGAGTATAGGTATTAATTATTTCTGAAATAATTAAGATAAGAGTGTTGATAATAATTATCTGCTAATGAACTTAGTTGACTGTTTGACCTAATTTGCTACTAGGTTAGTATTGTTGGGTAGTCACCACCTATTTTCTACATCGTAAAGTACAATTAATAGTTTTCTACATTATTCGGTTTTTATCTTTTACCTTATTATTTGAATATACTTAGTACTTATCTGTAATTCATTCATTAAAGTACCTTTCTTTCATCATAAAACTTATTCGCCATCAGCCCACTTTCCTCCTGCTAGAACATGCGCCTTCTCTCAAATGTAAAAAGTATATGTATGCATATTAGGCCATAACTCAACACATTGGATAAGTAGGAGTTCTATGACTAATAACGTTCTCAAATACTGTGACTCCTTAACGAAATTCCTCACTATGTTTTCCTTTAACATTGTAAAAGCGAGTGCTAATTCCACGCGACCGCATACCACAATAATCTTTATCGGAAATAGTCTGAACTACTCAGTTTTGACTTGCAACTTTGTAAAATTCAATCGTAGCAATGAAAACTTTATACTTAATAATATTATGCAATGAACTATAATTTAGATAATGTAATGTTATATAAATGAAGTTAGTCGCGTTTGAAGCTAGGATCCGTACACGAAGTAAGATAAACAGTGCAATTTCAAAGCTTGAGATAATAACTGGTATAATTGTAAATGTTCTAATGATTATGTATAGCATAAAGAATGTAGTTTTGTTCACTTTGTTCGCAATCAATTTGATCGATCAGCCAGCTCCTGAAGTGAAGATAGATCAAGGTACCTTAAGTGGTAAAGTGAGTGCTGATGGAACGGTTTATGAATACGTGGGCATCCCTTATGCGAGTACTGAAGGGAGATTTCAGGTAAGTCTCCATATTCAAACAAAGCAGTCTAACATAGCATTATTATGGTGGTAGGACTTTTCTGCAATATTCGTCTAGGTAGGTACCATCGCTTTGCCAGTTATTCTGCCGTCAACCATTAGTGTGCAAGCACTACTGTCATGTGTTCCAATTTGAAGGGCATTGTAGCTAGTAAAATTACGTACTAGTGACACTGCAACTGTTCTGGGTGGTCGCCTTACACTAGGCGAACGACTACGACATGTTATGTCATCCATTCTTTTAAAAAAAAAATATGAACAGATTACGATGGTTATCTATTGACTTTTTTTCTTGAAATCTTTTTGTTAACTTTGTGAGTATAAAGCTAAGTTCATATTATTATTTTACACCAACGTTTTACCTGCTTTGCCTGTTTAAGAACTTAGTTTTAAGAGAAAAAGTGTAAGAAGAAAAAGAAGTGAAACTCCTTAATTAGTTCCTTACTTTTAATCTGAGATCCAAATTGATCCAGTTGACTGGCACAAAAGAAATAATATCATTAAAAAGCAGAAAAAGTTCTACGTTTACCTACGTAGTAAAATAAGGACTTGTAAGTATTAAAAATGAGGATAATCTACACGATGAAATAAAACTAAGTATATTAGAATATTCTAAGTAGTAAATCATAGTAAACAAAGAACCAAAGCCAAACTGATAGTCAAAATGGCTTTGTTTAACAAATGTATCGTAAATTCACAGCTGGCTTACAAGACCAGTTGATTAAATTTACAATTGACTAAAACTTGTAGTAGGTACATATCATAGCAAACACAATTTGCATCGACGTACACAAATTCGTATATGTTATTAACTACTAAAGGTGAAACTACTGAAAATTTAAATAATAAGATAATGTCGAACTGTGGAGAATGTATTAATTAATGCCTCATCTGATGGCTTTCAGGCACCTTTACCACCGCCACATTGGCATGGAACCTTTAGAGCCGTAGATGAGCACTACCAGTGTCCTCAAGCATATGCGACAGGGATCATTGGAATGGAAGACTGTTTAAAAATTAACGTTTACGTTCCAGCTCATTATAAAACTTCTCTACCGGTCATGGTCTATATACATGGAGGAGGATTTGTTATAGGAAGTGGAGGGAAAATGGTATATGGAACAGATTTTCTAGTAAAAAATAATGTTATAGCAGTCACTTTCAACTACAGACTTGGAGCACTAGGTTTTCTATGTCTAGGAATTAAAGAAGCTCCCGGTAATGCTGGTATAAAAGATCAAATAGCTGCTCTAAGATGGATCAAAGAAAATATAGCAGCTTTTGGTGGAGATCCTGACAATGTCACAATATTTGGACATAGTGCTGGTGCTGGATCAGTTTCTTTACTAATTGCAAGCAATACTACAAACGGACTTTTCCATAAAGCTATAGTACAAAGTGGAACTGGTATATCTTTCTGGACCAGTATGCCTGCTGGCATCATCGCATTGTCAGTTGCAAAACATCTTGGCTACTATACCGAAGATCTTTACAAACTGTATGAGATATTTAATAATATGCCGTTAAGTGAAATATTACTGAAAGCATTAGGTGAACCCATCATTGAATTAATGAACTCAAATACAATACATTTACCATGTATTGAAAAAAATATACCTGGCGTCGAAGCTGCTATTAATGACCTGCCTTATAATTTGATACTGAAAAATCCCAAAAATATATCTGTAATATACGGTATCAATAACAGAGAAGGAATATATTTAATATCCGAAGAGACCGAAGAATCACTTCAAAAGCTCAACAAAGATGTGTATCCATTCCCAGATTTAGAGTTCTCAACAAAAGACGAAGCTGAAGCTTTGTCGAAACATGTCAAGGAATATTATTTTGGAGATAGAATGATAAGCCAAGAAACTATTAGTAATTTATCAGATCTCTATGGAGACGTTTACCTGACTGTACCAACAATATTAGAATCAGAAATCATGCTAAACAAAATTGAAGTTCCTATATACAACTACTATTTTAAGTACTCCGGTGGCAGAAATATGGTGAAAGAACTGTTTTGTAGAAACAAACATGCTTCTGGAGCCAGCCATGGAGATGATATTCTATATCTGTTCAATGCTTACATCTGGCCTTACAGAATAAGTAGAGAAGATCAAAAAATGGTTGACTGGATGACAAAAATGTGGACTAACTTTGCTAAATATGGGTAAGGTAATTCCAGATATCATTTTATTAGGTATTGAAACGGCTGGACAGAGATATAATTTTTTTTTTTTTAAATTTTTTTTTTGATATAGCTTTTCAATAACACACCTAACTATTCAAGAACGAAAAATAGATTAAAATCATTAATGCCCAAAATTATTTAGTTGGTAAAACTTAGTTCATTCTAGGAAAAGAAAACAATGGCACTGATCTATATCACAACCATAATTATTACCTACACGTATTTAGAATACGTATCATCTATTTAATTTTTCTTTTTAATTTGTGGTCTCTTACTGTTGGCCTCATTACTAAGCGCAAAGTCGCGCAACGAGCTATGGAGAGAGCAATGCTCGATGTTTCCCTGCGAGATAAGATCCGAAATGAGAGAAGATCCGCAGGAGAACTAAAGTGACCGATGTAGCTCTTAGGATTAGCAAGTTGAAATGGTAATGGGCAGGCCACATCGCTCGTAGAACTGACAACCGATAGGGAAGAAAGGTTCTCGAGTGGCGACCACGAACCGGAAGACGCAGCGTGGGACCGAGGATCTGGTAAAAGCCGCGGAGAGCCGATGGATGCAGGGGGCGAGTAGCCGCTCTAAGTGGCGCTCCTTGGGGGAGGCCTATGTTCAGGAGTGGATGTCTTCAAGCCGTTAATGATGATGATGATGATGATGATGATGATTTAATTTTTTAAGTTAAATTAGAAACTTGTAAACAAACATTGTAGGTATCTACTGTGACCACGAATTATAATTATTAACTGTAAATATTCTTATTCCAGAGATCCTACTCCTCCATCAGCTAAGGATATTCCAGTCAAATGGAAGCCAAGTACTAAAGAGTCTTTGAACTTTTTGTACATTGATGAAGAAATGAAAATGGGCCCTTTACCTCACCCGGACCGGTATAAACTATGGAAAGATATTTACGAAAAATATAGAAAAACTAAATTTTAAATAAAAGTTTAAACACAGTAATTTCTAGATAAATGTAGAACTAACACTATAAAAGTGAAATGAGCACTGAAATAAAACATTGTTTCTTTTAACATAATTTTTAAACATGGAATGTTTTAATCAAAATCTAAATTATTTATCAGCTTCATTACAATTTTGACTTCTGTTTACAAAAGTTTTGGAGCTCTGCAACTTTATTAAAATAAATTAAACATTTATTCATCTTGATCAGATTGTTTCAGAATTTTTGTAAAACTTGATTTACTGGTCTCATGGGTGTAAAGTTGGAAAAGTGATCTCTATCTTGGAAAGTTCTGTGCTTCTATATTTATCTCAAAGTATAATATGACGTGATGCTTTTAGAAAGTTCTAGTTTATTTTAGGTTGAAGACCAATCCTTGTTTGTAATTGTATCCTGCATCATTTTCGGTGTCCTAAAAAGCAAAAGCGGGGACTAAATAAAATAAATATATAATATATGTGGACAATTCACACAGCGCCATCTAGCCTCAAACTAAGCAAAGCTTGTACTATGGGCACCAGATAACTGATATAATACTTAAATACTTTTTTGTTTGTAATGTAAATACATACATAGAATACAATATTACACCCAGACACTGAACAAGTATTTGCGCTTTTTTTCCTGTGCACAAATACTTGTCCTGTCGCGGGAATCGAACCCACCGCCTCCGGATAATGAGCTGACCTGCTCAACCACCACACCACGGAGGCTGGTGGGGGGTGGCTGGTGGACTACGTTGTTTTGTGTATGATCTTCAATCTAGATATGATTTTCAAAATAGATAGCCGTTATAACAAAAGTAAGAGGGTATACAATTGCTTAAATTTTATAAGTATTAAGCAATAAAATTAAATTTACGGTCCTCCACAGTGCCGTCCTGCTTAAAAAGATAACCCCGGGACGACTTAGCCGTTATTTATCGCCAACTTTACGCGTTCTATTCATAATGTTGTGGCAAAATTTATATTTTAATCTCATATTAAAATTTCATATTGTTAGCGGTTTAATTAAATACACGAGGTTGAAAGGTGGGTGAGAAAGTGCATTCAAGATGTGAAAAGCGGATTTGTATTAAACATTAAATTATACAGACTCATATTCACGTTCTCCGAAAGTTGACGTGTACCGTGTGTGGCTGGCCTCCCGCTATTTTGTCCGATGACCAGCAGCCCTACCACAAACCATGGAGGTCTATGGAGAGAGCCAAAATCTGCCAATGCGGCGTTGCCGCTCCGCATCCTTCGTGTAAACATACTATCTTGTATCTCTGTCTAATACACAAATCGTCGCATAGAGTATGCGAGAAAGCGAATGTCGGTACGGCAACGTCGCCTTACCGACACTGCGTGTCAGTTTGGTGTGTCATGAAATTAAATGCGAGAGCATAAAACGTGAAAATTTAGTGATTATATTGTTATTAGGGATAAATATTGTATCAATAGTGAAATTGTGTCGTGTTGTGCTGTGTTTTGTGCATCAAGAGTAACCCGAGGAGTCGAAGGAAAACCAGAATCATCATTTTATACGTTAAAGTTTACTGGCTATTTTTATGTTAAACATCGAAGTTTCGAAGTAAATATGCATTTCATATTAAGAATATACGTTTTTTCCACCGTATAATTATAAATAATAAATAAATATGTGTGGACATTTCACACAGCGCCATCTAGCCCCAAACTAAGCATAGCTTGTACTATGGGAACCAGATTACTGATACAATACTTATATACTTTTTTGTTTGTAAATACATACATAGAATACAATATAACAACCAGACGCAGAACAAACATCCATGTTCATCACACAAATGTTTGTCCCGGGCAGGAATCGAACCCACAGCCCTCAGTTCAGAAGGCAGAGATACTACCAACTGAGCTATCGGGCCCATCATTACCATGCGATTGCAATTACTGAAAGATTTAATGCTTTAATTGATATTTTTGGGATGGGCGATTTTACGCCTCTCGAATAGTGATGTACCTACACTGTCCATTACATTTTGTCGATATTCGTAAATCTTCATACATTTGCACAAAATTACTTTGGTTTTGGGGAGATTAAAAAGTAGAAAATCTCTTTCCTTAAAAGTGGCTGAATGGATTTAGATCAATGTGCAAACAGAATGAAAAAGTAGGTGTAAATCTGGCAATTTAAAAATAGGCACCTAACCTACTTTTATAAAATACAATAGGTAGGCCAGTGTCGTCTGGCTTCAATATGAGTTATGAAATTAATAATAAACTAGCTGACCCGCCCCGGTTTCGCACGGGTTTATTAGTTTTATGCCTTACCCTGTTTATGGGTAAGAGAGAAGCAAAAGTGAAAAATATAGGGGAAAAGGATGAATAGATGGGACGGCGAAGGGAGACAGGCGCACCCGTCCCATCCATTCATCCTTTTCCCCTATATTTTTCCCTAAAATAAATATAGGGGCTTCAATACAACAAACGTGATTTTTTGCTCGTTTTTATAGATAATAGTACGGAACCCTTTTTACAAATTTAACCATCATTTTAATGAATAGAATAAGAAAACGCGAATGTAAAATAAAAACTAACTATTATGGAACTATGTTATTTGAACAGCCTGAAGACGTCCACTGCTGATCATAGGCCTCCCCCAGGGAGCGCCACTTAGAGCGGCTGCTCGCCTCCTGCATCCATCGGCTCCCCGCGGCTTTCACCAGGTCGTCGGTCCACCTAGTGGGGGGCCGGCCTACGCTGCGTCTTTCAGTTCGTGGTCGCCACTCGAAAACCTTTCTTCCCATCGGTTGTCAGCGATGTGGCCTGCCCATTGCCATTTCAACTTGTTAATCCTAAGAGCCACATCGGTCACTTTAGTTCTTCTGCGGATCTCCTCATTTCGGATCTTATCTCGCAGGGAAACACCGAGCATTGCTCTCTCCATAGCTCGTTGCGCGACTTTGAGCTTAGTAATGAGGCCATCAGTTAGAGACCACGTCTCAGTTCCATAAGTCATCACTGGCAACACACATATAAAAATGTTACTTACAAACGTTATTTCATATAATGTGTTTCAATATACTTTTACTAGGGTCATCATCATCATTATCATCATTAACAGCCCGAAGACGTCAACTGCTGAACATAGGCCTTCCCCATAGAGTGCCACCTTGAGCGGCCACTCGCCTCCTGCATCCATCAGATCGTCGGTCCACCAAGTGGGGGCCGGCCTAAGCTAAGCGTCTTCTGGTTCTACGAATATCTAATTTTCTTTATTGTATTAAAACTAAAAAGTATCGAAATTCTGCAGCACTGTTTGGTTAGGTTTATTATATATCGATATATTGTGTAATAGGGGTCACTTCCCTACTCACGCATACTAATGCATATTTAAATACTCACACCAACAGAAAATGGACAGGCGTTTTGTGAATGTCCGCCGTCCATATGATTCTATGTTGATGCCACAAACTAATACAAAACTATCATGGTTCGTGACAGTAATGCTTCAAGGTTACAATAGTATTGTTCGAATTCGTACCATGAACTATAGAGTATTTCGGCGCGAGAACGAGACGTCTACATTTTTATATAGCGTTATCACTATCGCACGTCGGTGTCAACATGATAAACGGTATAACATGACACTTGTATTTGAGTGAACGATTTAACGTGACGTCATCAAAACTGCTCTGCGTCAACAAAATTACAATATTCTTACTTTTATGTCATTTTTCAAAGTTGGATTGAAGTAATAATGCTATAAGACGTTGTGGTGACCCCCTGATCAAAACCACGTGGAGGTGTTGGATGTACGTAGCAAGCAGCCACTCACAGTGGTATTCTGTGGGCTAATCCTCAAAGAACCACTTTGAGCGACTGCTTACTGCTGTCCACTGCTAAACAAAGGCATATGCCCATATTTAGCAGTAGACGTCTTCATGATGATGATGATTTTCAGGTTGCATGGATTTATTGTTAAAATTAGACAAATTTCAGGTTGCATTGATTTATTGTTATAATTGAAAAGCCATGAGTGACATTAGGTATAGCCTAATATGTCTTTGAGTTCAATAGTTTTAGTGCAAATTATGAGAATATCACGCGCCTTCAGCACATTCTTGAGAAAACGGGTAAATGCTGTTTGCTAACATTTTTTCCCAGCTTAACACCAGATTCCCTGGTCTAACAGAGTGCACCAAATCGAATTCAAATAAGACCTCTATCGCATCCGTATCGTGCATTGAAAGTAATCCGCATTTGCCATTCATTGCGCTTTAGATAAACCGTCCAGACATTTTTATTTTTCATGTAAATGTGCGCTTCGACACCGCAAAATGTATTATATGAAAATCTACTTTCTCCCCAACTTTTAGAGTTCAAAATTGAATGACTTGTTTAGCTGAAACGAGATTGTAAGACAATTTCTTGACAGCAAAAGGGACTGCAAACGCAATAGTTTATTTTTGTTTTCTAGTTTTGTTGTTACATTTTGTGCGTTATTTAGAAATTGATATTCGGTAGTTATACCACTATCTAATTAAGCGTATTGTTCGTTTACTTATACAATAACTCATAAGAACATACAGAAATGTAAGTGAAGCAACCTGAGAGGTTCTTCAAAATATTTGCAGTAGCAGTAAATGGAGCTAAGCAGGAGTGTCATTTTTTATTCTGTGCTTTGGAGTTGTCAGACGATGTCTAGTTTTCTGTCAACTCTGAGAAAAGGGTCTATTCCGATATGTCTTATACATTACTGCATAAAACAGTACAAAATTGGAATGGTCTCTGTTGAAGCAAGTACTGGCCTACGAACTTACTTGGGAATCCGTGGCTGTGCAGGTGTATGTAGTCAGCAGTTCTTCTCCTGGCTTGGTGTGGTGCTGCCTCGAGGGGTATTTCCATATCAATCAATCAATCAATCAAATCGTTTATTTGCTAAAATACATGTATAGTATAGGTCTTACAAAAAGTTTTGCTCATGTATTCAGTCTGCAAGCAGACGTGCAAATGTTATTTAATTACTAATCACAATTTTTATAATTTACAAGTAAATATTTGTACAGAATTCATTATAATCCTTAACACTATAAAAACAGTTGCATTGAAGCCAGTCAGTCAGACATTTCTTAAACTTGCCACCCTCTAATATTTTGCTGTTCTTTTGTCTTCTCTCTCTCTCTAGCTAGGCTAAGATGCCCGTCGCGAGGATGGACCATGACAAACTGTCCACCAACTCCTGGAGCTCGTCCCCGAGGAATCCTTCAGCGTCTACGGTATAGAGCGCTGGCACGTACTGCTTCTGGAGCTGCGCAGCTCTCAGGCAATAAAATATAACTATATGCGGGTGTTTCCAAAGGCGGCTAACGGACAACTGTTTTGAGTTGATTTTCGACCCTGCGTGTACGCGGGGGCGGGGGTGCGAGCGCATATAGCCAACATAAGGCGTAGGCGGGTGCCCAATGTCGTCGGCCTTGACTGTGCTACCAACACTACAGGGATGGTCTTGTTACTCTGTGTCACACTCGAAGATATGCTAGATCTAGGTATTTGGTTTGGGTACTAAACATACCGCTCACCTTAAAGGAAGATACTTCTTTTAACAAGAACACATTGAAATTACACATGGAGATTAAATTTGAAACAACACATTGAAAATAAACTACACTAATGAATGACTTAAGAGCTACAGTATACGCTATCGAAACAATGTTATTCTATAGGAAGTTTGCAGACCTTAACGATTGCTCGTTTGAATAGACTCTTGCCCGCTTGCAAGGTCACGACTCTAACTTTGTTATCTGGACCCGGGTGGAGCGCGTGCACTCGAGCCATTTTCCAAAGGAGTGGAGGGAGGTTTTCATCGCAGATCACGACAATGTCGCCTACGTGAACAGGGGAACCACTGTCGCGGTACCACTTGCTACGTTGTTGTATCTCATGTAAATACTGTCTCCCTGGGTTCGTCTCTGTTAAAAAGACATCGAGAATGGCTGTCAGAGGGCCTCCTACTAAGAAGTGCGCGGGGGTGAGTGGCAGTGGATCAGATGCATCCGCGCTTATCGTACAGAGTGGTCGCGAGTTTAGGATGGCTTCTATCTGGCACAGTAAGGTGTGCATCTCATCGTACGTCTGTACTTGTGTACCTACTACTCCAGCTCCAGAAGCAGTACGTGCCAGTGCTCTATGCCGTAGACGCTGAAGGATTCCTCGGAGACGAGCTCCAGGAGTTGGTGGACAGTTTGTCGTGGTCCATCCTCGCGACGGGCATCTTAGCCTAGCTAGAAAGAGAGAAAACAAAAGAACAGCAACCTATGGAAATACCCCTCGAGGCAGCACCACACCAAGCCAGGAGAAGAACTGCTGACTACATACACCTGCACGGCCACGGATTCCCAAGTAAGTTCGTAGGCCAGTACTTGCTTCAACAGTCTCTTTTAACAAATTCTACCAAA
This sequence comes from Ennomos erosarius, assembly GCA_963580505.1. Lineage (NCBI taxonomy): Eukaryota > Metazoa > Arthropoda > Insecta > Lepidoptera > Geometridae > Ennomos > Ennomos erosarius. The sequence continues at coordinate 570,068 of OY756983.1, read as the reverse complement.
ATTCACTTGCATGATGACGAAGAATAAAGTGACAATGTGCATGGTCACATTATTCGTGTAATCGACCACTGATGAGACCACAGAGGTAATAATAATATACAGGTGAGACATAATTTTCAGTGGAGACAGCGACATATCAAAGTCAAACAATCATAGTGTAGGATACTCTTCAACTACGTAAACCAACGAGTTCTATCGAGTGGCTGGCGGCATTTGTATGAGCCAAAGCCAGACTGTGTGCTTAGAGGCATACCTTGAAAAATGCTTACCGAATAGCTAATAATTATATTTATGAAAGTTAATGATATCCGAAAAATAGTATCCCTTATTATATATATATATAGGATGTATGAAAACACCCAACAAAATAAGAACTACAGAAAGCAGAAATGATCAGACGCGGAGCGTTAGAGAACGAACAGAGATGACATTTTATCATTTCGCGGATGAATCTGAACTCGTCGTTTGCGAGAACACTTTTACATTGTCTTAAATAAAATTTAGTTGTTACCCAACGAGGAAGTTAATTAAAAATGTTGACTAGTTTTAACTAGCTTAAACAGTAGTAAGTCCTCTATGGTGTAGAAGATTATGTTTCATTATCGGTTTATTACCGAGAGTGTGTATTCGATTCCCGAAAGAAAACCAAATTGACGCAGGAAATAAGGCAAATACCTACTTCTTCTGTGTATGTCCTAGATACATGGAATCCTAGATTTAATACTGTCACATTGAATATCAATCTAGAACAAATCTATATCAGCAACAACGTCCCCATAAGGTATATTAGGTGGAGATTGTCGCCATAACAGTCTTAATTAAGTCCACAAGCGATTCCGGCCACGCAAAGCCGGGAGCTTACTGCCTTCGTAGCGCAACCCTACACGGAGGACCTCACAGATACTAATATAAATTATTGGAATAAATAGCAGTTGGAAGCATTTTGGTTATATTTTAGTTATTTATTTTGAGAGAGGAGTAAGATTTACCGTGTAATTTGAAAGTTTGTGAATGTATTGAAAGTGTCATAATTATATCCAATACTGACATAACGTGCATCACATAAACACCTAAAAATTTAATGTTCAATGGTGGATATAGACCTCCATTGAACTTTACAGTAAACTTAGCCTCTGCTTTATACTACGCTGCCTTTCAACCCTCATTGCATGCCATTAAACCATCAGTTAAGATTATCAGGACCAAAGATTACTCTTGAATCCAATCCCAATCTCACTCAAATTCTAATCCGAATCAATTCCAATTCCAATGTTAAATAATTTGTTAAATAAGCGGATGGTGTAGAAATGAGTCGTTTACATTTAGTTCCATAAAATTCCATGGACAAAGTTTCCAATCGTGCGCTAGTATCGGATTTAAGTGTACCGTATCGTTCCAAATCCCAAATTATCTACTGTTGAAATCGAGTGTCAAGAGTAAACCGCAGGCTGACCATCTCTTTTTCTATGCTCTATAAAATGCCAATGTTGCATCAATACAGAACTCTTCAGCCAAGACAAATATCACCAATCATTTTCCAATCAGTACCAGTTCCAGCACCATCACTCATCACTCTGATTGCGCGGATCCCCCACACCTGGGGGTTCTAAAAATATGGCGTTTCTAATGAAACGCTTAAACGGATTTACATCTGTCACCGGTTTGATTAATGTGGATCTTTTTCTGTGTTAACTTGTAATAAGTTTTCTTTGGCAAACTCCAAATGAATTTTGTGATTGGTGCAATTTGTTTTGTGGACAGGATTTGCATTCAAAGTGGAAGTAAGGCAATGAGGAAGTAAGGATGTAGTCGTAGTTCCATCTCATGAGAGTAAGAGCTCTATCGTACTCTATCTTATAAAATACCCATGTTCCAGTCATTACTGATTCAAAAATATACTGATTGTCTTTATACATCAGTAGCATACCTGCTTTGAAAGCGTTATACAATGCTTTCGTTAGAAGTAGGTTAGAGAGCAACGCTATTGTTTGGTATCCGTTTGAGGCAAAATATGTGCAATCGGTAGAAAAAATTCAAAAAAAGTTTATACGATGGCTCTATTTTAAGCAGTATGGGTATTTTGTTGGGTATCCATACATATATCCTAGTGCATTTTTAAGAGGAATGGTGGGATACAATTTGCTGGAAGTAAGACGCATCGTGTCTCTAATGGTTTATGTTTTAAATATCCTGGTAGGCGGTAGGTGTAATCCGTTTTTGCTTGCCAAAATATCATTGGCAGTTCCAGACAGGTACATAAGGGCTAGGCGGCATGACTTGTTTGGAGTACCCGTGTGCCGGACTGAGCTCAGGCGGCAGTCTCCGATGTTGCGGGCGCTGCGCTTGCTCAATGCGGTGGGGCGCCAATACCAACATCTTGACCTATTCCATTGTACGCCAATGAAGTTCTATAGAAGGGCATTGCAGTTTGTAGAGACTTATTCTAAGTTGTAATTTGACTCTTGTTTATTGTTTTGTGTGTACTAGTTTATAGGACCTCGAGTGGGCGAATTAGGAAACTGTAATGCCTACTCGATGGTATGGCATTCAAATAAATAAATAAAATACATAAATATAAAACTACTGAGTGCAAATTATTAAGGAAAAAAAATCAGGCGTTTGTTTACAGTAGTTCGTTAATTTTTAAATATGTAAACGTCAACTCTTGTTGAACCGCAAAAATCTTTATTTAAGAATATTGTAAGTATTCTTTTTTATTTTTTTACTAGGTTCTTACATAAAATATAACACTTTTCATACTTAGATCAGTCAAAATATGGTACCTACAAGGAAGGTATCAAATCAAACTAGAACATATACATAATTGCTTTTAAGTAATAGTACTCTATTACCATAAACTATGGCCTATGGCCTTTACAATGATAGACGCTTGGTAAAGGCTAAAACTGAAGATCTCTTCAGCAAATAAAGTGGAATCTCAAGGCAGGACTAAATATTCAACACTCATACTAATAATGGTGTGGTACCAAAATGTATTTTTGTTCGCATATTTGATCATTATATATCACAAAGCAAGGCCTACAAGCACTCACTTAACATATTATTCACCACACACTCACTTACACTTACATACTCTCTTCTTCACGTCACACATGCTCATTTGTGCATGCAATTCACACTTTCTTAAACAAACATTACCTTTCATGAGCTGTTAAAATACTTACCTAGTTATTGAAACGTTACCGTAAAATTGTCATTACCTATTGTTTCTTTACTTCTAAAATGCGCGACAATTCTCGTATTCAGTAAAGCATCTGATGCCCTGGATACAGGTTTTAATAACCTAAACAGGGCATTGTTAGTAGAAGTTATTTTGTATTATTATGTTTTTTAACTACTATCTGTAATAAAATTATGTATCAAGCTTAATATAACATGAATGTTGAATGTGTAACCACAGACAGGCGCAACGAACACAAATAACGAGGGCAATTTTGGTGGTCGGGTGTTGGAAGTGGTCGCCGTACTCTGAAATACAAGGTTTTCTTAGTTCGGAGACGGTGATCGCCAGAAAATACTCCGGTGGCCAAACATTGCGTCTCTTAAGTCGATATGCGTCGGTTTGTATGTCATCACTAACGTCCACTTGTGTATAATATAATATATTTAGGTATGGTAAGATAGCTTCTACATTTAAAATTGTAACTTGTACTTAATAAACATTGATGATTGATTGAATCTTTTAAATCCGTAACCTAATCCACTGTTAGCTCAATTACCTTCGGTGACAATCGTACGTTCCCCCACAAGCAAAGCAATCAGCCCATTTGCCCTCCTGTTTCGCGGACGGAGCCGTGTCTAATCCAATTTTCTTATTCAAAAACTCACATGCGCACGTACAAATTTAATCCGTAAAATTACGCGTAACCCCATTCATTAGTTAACCGACATTTCTAACGCGCCTCGAGCAAGGCTTATGTAAATTATATTGTCATCTTCAAGAGTAGGCATTAAGCCTACCCTGTACCTGAAATGGTGTAAAGGAAAAACTGAAGCGGTAAATAAATTAGCATTTTGAGAAACAGCAACAACCTGCACAGATTAAACGGGAATGAATCCCAAACATTAAATCGGTGACCATATTTTTAGTAATAAATTAGAAATAACGATAACCCACGAAATCCTGAAAATAAAAACAATCAATTAAATAATCCAAAACGTATTTTCTCTTGCAACCTTTTGGCCTAGACTTCAATAAAATAGGACGGACAGAATAAAATGTTGATCTGAAACAATTTAACTAGTATCTATACTTTTTTGCCTTAGATTAGACATGTGCTTTTTTCACATAGATCCTAACTAATTGAACATTATTTATTATTATTATGATTATTAACAATGATCAGCGTAAAAGAACTCAAAGTCTTATACATGTCCTTCCAATGACTGCTTTATTATTATTTAAAATACATTCCGCTTGTCACTTGCACCACAAACAGAGGTGTTTTACAAAACAAGTATACCATCACATTGCGAGATTATTCCACTTTTCATATCTACTTCCCGTGTTTGTATGGGTGTGTTGGTATTTGTTTGTCTGTATTTGTGTGTGTATTTCTTATTCGCTGGGCTCCTCGGGCGGGTTCGTAATCATGCAGATTACATTTTAGTTTCGAGAAATGAAAAACAAAATGATATGAGCAAACAAGTACGATTACAAGTTACTGGTACTGAGTTCTAAAAATAATTATAATTGTACCTTGTTAATGATAAACTGCCAACGATGTCTCGTAACGGATTCTGAAACATATCTCCGACAAATGTTTCCCTGCTGGATGAGCCGCCGACAGAATGTTTGGTTAATGGGTAGTTCACCAACAGAACCTTTCAACTACGAATGTTTCGCCGACAGAACGATTCATTCATGAGCAAATTGACGACAGAGCCTTTAACGTGGTCTGTTGGGATGATTAGAAAACAGTTCTAGAATAAAGATACAGTCAATATCATATTTTTGGTTGGTTCTGAAAAAAAACTTTGCCTATTGCATAGCATGCGGAATTTTGCGGGAGGTTCTGAATACAGTTGTATTTTTTTAAATAAGCATCTATTATGTAACCATGACTTGAAAAAACATGCCCTATTAAACGCGTAATAACAGTAAAGATTTCATAGTCCTATAGAACTTCTCGATTAAGCAAGTACCCCAACAAAAACGTAAGCTACAACCCACACCCGTCTAAACAAACCGCGAAACAATAAAAACGGAATCAACAGCATCACAACCCGATCCCGGATTACTGCCCTAGTATAATTACGTTGTAAAGCAACCCTTGCCCCTTTCCGAACGTTAGATAAGCACAAGTTATTGCTTACGGCGTGTTTAATTTAACTTTCAACGCGATAGTTAGGATTATTGGGTGGGAATCGAAGTTTATATTATTGTAGCGGATTTTGTTTGTTTGTTTAGCAGAAAATAATCTGGTTAGAGACGAGTCATCGCCTTTTGTTTCTGTTAGGCTGTTGGATTTAGAATGATTCAGGATGAAACCTCAATGGCGATTTTAAAATAAATAATAATAAATACTGCTGCTGCAGCATAGGCTGGCCCCCCACTAGTTGGACCGATGACCAGGTCAGAACTGTGGGTAGTCGATGGATGCAAGAGGCAAGCAGCCGCTCAAAGTGGCGCTGTTTGGGAGAAGCCTATGTTCATCAGTGGACGTCTTCAGGCTGATGATGATGATTGTCACTGTGACGCTTAACATCAGGCAAACGTCTAGCTCGTCAGGTAACACATTATAAAAAAAATCGTAGCAATTCTCTATGAACGGATCACTGCTGTAAATCAAAAGAGCGGCGTCCTCATTGTCTGTTATTTTTATTAAAACTTTGAGCCAAAAACTATAAAAAAAACCTATTGGAATCATATTCTATTAAATACAATAGATTTCTCAGTAAATATTTATTTTCAACCATAGTTCTAATGAGTGAAATCAACCCGTTGGATCCATAATCTGTTTAGGCAATGCATGCCAAAACTTTGTGGCCTATGTAGCAAGCAAATGTATCATGATAACCAGCATCATCTTCATCATCATTAATAGCCTGAAGACTTCCACTCCTGAATATAGGCCTCGGAAAGAGCGCGACTTTGAGCGGCTGCTCGCCTCCTGTATCCATCGGCTCCCCGCAGCTCTCACCAGATCGTCAGTCCACCTAGTGGGGGCCAGCCTACGCTGCGACGCTGTCTAACTAAACATGTATCTAAGCGATGTTTAAAATTATTTTTGTGGTAAGACGGTATAATGCTCATAAAAATCACGTTTTAGCAGTAATTCATATAAGTATTAATTAACAGTGAGCAGCTAATTTTGATTAACTGAACACTGACTTTTATAGGATTTGGAATTTGTACCCGTTAGCCTCCCCCTGAGAGTGCCATTTTGAGCAGCTGATGCTCGCCTCCTGCATCCATCGGGTAATCCCGACAGCAGCGACAGTGAATAATTTTGTTTATTTTTTTTTTCTCAGTTGATTAACTTTTTATTTTACTTGACATTATTGTAATATTATTGTAATACCACACGTTAATACAAAACCATCATGTTTCATGGCACTATTATTTCAAGGTTACAATAATATTGTTCGAATTCGTACCATGAACTTATAAAGTATTCCTCGGTGTGAACGAGACGTCTACATTTATATATGGCGTTATCACTGTCGCACGTCAGCGTTAACATGAGGTAAAGGTATGACATGACAGTTGTATTTGAGTGAACGATTTAACCGAGACGTCACATCAAAACTGCTCTGGCTCTGCAACATTAAAGTATTCTTACTTTCATGTCATTTGTCAATGTATGATTGAAGTAATATTGAAGTAATAATGCTATAAGACGTTGTGGTTGCCCCCCAGATCATCGGTCCACCTAGTGGTGGCCCTACGCTGCATTTTCCGTCACCTGAGAACCTTTCTTCCCCATCGGTAGTCAGTTCTACGGGCGATGTAGACTGCCTAGTGCCATTTCTATTTCAACTCCTTTATTAAGTAAGTACCTAAGTTGAATAGTTTTATTATGTTCATTTACAGCTTGCAACTAGAATATGCTTCCTACCTATAATAATATTTATAACCTTACACGTTGAATCAGTGCTTGAATAATGTAGACTTGTGCTTGAGCCATATAATTAGTAAGCTAGTAAGAAGACACACACCGTTCAAATTATGTATCGATAAAACCTGAAACATACAGACTTTTGTACATCTAAATAAACTAACGTTTATTATTTCTTTTCTAATTTATTGTTTTATTGTTTTATAAGTTTTTTTTTTTTCTGAACCAAAAGGTTTAGCTGTAAATTAAACCTACTTGCTATGTACACCAGCACAGTGCAGATATAATTCTTGAAGATTATTACTCTCTTCACTAGGTAAACCGATAACCTGGTCAAAACCACTGGGAGCCGATGAATGCAAGGCATGCAGCTATTGGATGTGGAGGCCTATTATCTTCAGTCGGTTGATGATGATTATGATGAAAGATTATTAAAGAATAGTCACCAGTCTTCGTGACTTGATGACAATTGATACAGATGTGTGTTAATTTCAACACTGACCACCAATCTGAATTGGTTGAACTAACCACCGTCCCGACTTTACCACTTTTCCTCAAAAAACAGAACCAAAACCTATCGATATTTCGAATTCAACCAAAACCCACATCCCTAGTTGAAATTATAACGAGAAGCTCTGAATAATTATGAAAAGGGGAAGCGACGGGAACCTAGAAAAGTGGGGTCGGCCAGCTGTGAAACATGTACATCAAAAGCGAGCAATAAAGCGCACCGCAGACACGTGGTTACGGGGCGGATTCACCTTGCCTTCTGACCTCGCTTTTGTATTTTATAATGTGGTTAGGATTTAATTTTAAATTTAAAAATAGAGTGATAGTTAAAAAAAATTATGTGCGGACATTTCACACAGCGCCATCTAGCCCTAAACTAATAAGCAGAGCTTGTACTATGGGAACTAGATAACGGATATAATACTTAAATACTTTTTGTTTGTAAATACATACATAGAATACAATATAACACCCAGACACAGAACAAACATTTATTTTCATCACACAAATGTTTGTCCTGGGTAGGAATCGAACCCACCGCCCTCAGTTCAGAAGGCAGGGTTACTACCAGCTGAGCTATCAGGCCCGTCAGCCGTCAGTTTATTATTTGTTAACTTTTGTTTATTTCTGTTCCTTTCTTTTTTATCTTTATTTGTTACTGAAGGTAGGTTCGCTAAGTAGGTTTCGATTAAAAATCCGTTTTTAAGTGGTTCAAAATTGTTCTAACATCATATCCATACTTAACTAATTAACTATATCAGCCTCAGAGAGCTAGAACTCGTTACATCAGTCTAGTTAATTTCCATCGATATCACCAAAATAATCGATTCAAAGTTAACTTAAACACAAGTTCATAATTCAAAACCCTAATCGCAGATATTTATTTACCTACATTGTTCACCCAAATACAAACAAAAATTGAATATCCTTTGAATTACACAGACAGTATTTTTTCCTCTTCCTCAAAGAGTCATTTCTCAATGCTACATTCACATCATGCAGTGACTATTTCCTTCAATAATCCTTTTGCAATCTCTTCAACTTTCGGTATCGTACGAGATGTTAGTATTGAGAATAAAATTGGTGTGTATTTGTTTAGACCAATACCTATTAAGAGCTTCTGCCTCTTGGACATTCTGTCTGGATCTTCGACATTAATTTTATGAGAGTAAAATTGATTTATTCACATTTGCAGCAGGTAGTCCTATTGTCACAGACGGTTTTATTTAAGCCAAGTTGTATTACTCATTGACAGCCGTTCAGTCACCTCAACATCACGTGAATACTGATGCATCACACTGCTCATATACACGTTGACTTTTCGACACACGGACACTAGGTCTGTATTGTGATGGATATTATGAAAAGAATATTAATACAATAGAACCAAATAATATGAGAATGTACCGTAACTGAAAAGATTCGCCTTGCTACACTGGAACTAATCAAAATATTATGGAGATCTCTAGACTCTACTATATCCTTGGTTTACTACAAGAACTCGTTAACAGACATAAACCTAACTTTCGAGGTACAAATATCGATACTACTGGCAGACCTTTGACTTCCTCACACGCTGGGGGCTTTTCACTTGAATTCTCCACCACCACGAAGTAGTAAACTTAGCTAGGGGTTTTTGCTTCGAGGTCCCAGTAAATCACTACCTAGGCCCCGTACTACCTGCAGTCGGCTAACGGAAAAACCATGCAATGGATCCCGCTATCCTCCACGGCTAGTCTCCAAGCATGATGTCGATTCAGTGATACCTATCGCGGACCATAGTTATAACACTGCCTCAAGTCGAGGCAGTGTTGTAGCTAAGGTTTGGAGATGGGTCTAGGCTCTAAGGGTTAGAGTAGACATCATTCCAAATATGACTGGGTCGCTACACCGCAAGGTTGTGTCTGGTGGGTAAGTAACCACGACCAAAGCCTACCACCAGGGTTTGTTACCGGCTTTGCACCACCCGGGGGTCACGTGTAGGGATTCATAAAAGAGTGTACCCCAACGGGTGTGGGCAACTCGACCCCCTAAAACCTAGCGTGTGTGAAACGTAATAAATTTAAATTAACTAGAATAGGCATGGTGCCACGCTAGGCTAAAAGTCGTTAGTGAGTTATAATTAATTTAACTCACTAAAATTCTAATAGTAAGCGGAAATAACTACGATAAATTATGGTAAAATTAAAATTGTTAAAAAAAAGTTGCATTTTACTATTTCAATTGGTAAAAGCCATTATGTGCACGTAATGAGTTTGGGCTACTGTCATTTGATAGTCGATAGACGGTAACGTTTACTAATAAGTCACAAATGATTTCTGCAACATAAGAAAATGCATTTTTTATTACTTCTTCATCGTAAATAAAACCGTTCGTGTTAGCAAATGAGTTTTAAGAAAACCAGTCCACCTAAAATTGAGATTACTGACTTGATTAAAAAGTTATAACTAATTTAGGCAAGCCAGAAATAAATAGATTTTTGGATAATTTGAGGATTTACGGTCTAGTTGGCTGATATGGCAAAATGTCGGAATGATTCGTTGTATCATGGTCACAATGCATAATATTTGGCAAAACGTGTAAATGTTAAAATTCATGTTTGACAAAACTGTATAATTGACAAAAAAGTCTTCTGGGTAGGCGTGTCCCACCTTAGGCTTCATCTACACTTACCATCAGGTGAGATGTTGCCAAAAGCAAACCCATCAACAATAAAAAATAAATAAAAAAATAATAAAGAGGGCTCATCGAGATGAAACTATCTGTAGTATCAGGACAGCTTCGAGATGTTTCGCAGTTAATGAGTTCTTGTAGTAAGCCGTCGATATTATTCATTATGTCTACTATATGCTGAATAAAGTATATAATGGAATATAAAAATAGGGATGGCTAAACGAATAATTGAAATAAAATTAACTTATTTCAAACAAGTGAACAAACTGTGTTTTAGCCGTAATGTTTATGTGTTTGAGAAAATCACACTAAAATCGGATGTTTCTAATGATGACACTCACGACACGACCAAGACCAGTTATGCTAACATGCAATGCGCACGCACTGCGAGAAAAGTTTTCATTGCTGTCAGAGTAAGAGAAACATATGCGCTACCATAGTAATGTCACGGTCTCTCACGACAAAAAGTGTCGAGAAAACTTTGTCGCGGTGGGCATACTAACACACCGAAAAGAGTGCGCAACGCATCGATAGCCCCCTGGTGGTGCAGATGTCTAATGTCCATAGACGACGGTAACTGCTACCATTAGTCGGGCTGTCAGTTTGATCGTCTGTCTATGTCAAATATTAAATTATTTAAAAAAAAAACATCATTAAAGGATACTTTTTATCGCAAAAAAATAAGAATACCAGAGGAAAAACGGATACCAACTTATAGGACGTCGACTGAATATCACGAGCATGTTTTGACACTTTAAACTCAATAAACTCGTAGTGTGAAACGCCCCATTACCCAAAAAAAAATACAGCACTGGTAATTAGAGTAATAATTGTAATTCAGAGCTGTTGAAATAACAAGCCTACGGCTACGGCCGATTTAAAATTATAAAACCTGTCGTGCCAGCATGTGCACCGCGACAAAATTTTCTCGACATTTGTGACAACACTATGGTAGTGCTAAGTGTGTCTCACTCTAAAAGTTTGGAAGTTAGCGTTTGGCGTTAGCGTTAGCATTTGGGATGTTTGCTAGACCCCCAGGGCTGATCACTTTATTGTCAACAGTCTACACGAGATAGAAAGATTAGACATAATTTTGAAATTACTGGGCAAATGAGACTTTATGATGTGATCACACAGCCTAGTAATCTGATTACTAGACTAAGTGATGTCTCAGGATGACGTGCGCAGGTCAGTGTCACGCGGAACTTTATTATTTTAAAATTCCGAGTGACACTGCAACTGTTATGGGCGGCCGTGTCGCTTAACATCAAGCGAATGACTAGTTTGTCACGTAATTGATTCTCACAAAAAAATACTTCAATATCGATTATGAAATTAATACAAACGTTAACAACGCGTTTACTCGTTTAGAATTCGGACAGCAAAGGAATGGAACACCTTACCAGCGTCATTGTTTCCTGACAAATATAATCTGGGAGTTTTTAAGGCTAGAGTGAACCAGTATCTTCTAGGCAGGCATGCTCCATTGTCGACCGCGTATTCACTACCATCAGGTGAGACCGTGGTCAAACGTATGCCTATCGATGATAAAAAAAAATTTAAATAAAGACAGGAGTTTTGATTGACATCGAACTGAAGCCCAAAATGGCGGACATATTACATATGTGTGTCAGATAAAAGTAGGGCGACCGGCTGCATATGATGTGAATGTGTGCGTGCCCCACTCGTACGTACGAAGCGTTCCGTCTTATTAAGGGTGCTTCAGTTTTGGATCAGACGGAATTCCCTCTTTCTTTTTTTATTAGCTGCATGGATATATCTATTTTAGTAATCAACATTTTGCCTGACATCCCTACTCAGAGGCAGGTGTTTTTGTAATGATGCGTGACCAGTATGTCTAGTCACACGACAGAGAGTAAAATATTCACAATATTTATTTTTACGTCTTATAACATAACAATATTTTATTTATTCATCAAAACATTTTGACTACGGAAGTACTTAGGACTTTGTTTATTTAAGTTGGAAATTTAAAATGTCAAAATTAGGTGCTCTACATTTGACTAAGCACACGGGGGCAAAGCACAGTGCAACCGTTATATTTTTTCATGGATCTGGTGAGCAAAATTCTGTAAAATTATAATGATTATATAAGTAGTAATCTTACCTTATTTTATTGTGTAATAATTTATTGTAAATTAGCTATTTTAACCAATTTTACAATTCAATACCAGAATACCTTTAAATGAATGGTCTATTAACTATTTCTTATTTTCTCTTGATGTTTATCTCAAAGTCTTTGAATCCAGAGTATCTTCTAGGCAATCGTGTACATCCTAGACTTACATGCTGCAGGTCATAGTGTGATCAAGCGTAGGCTTATCAAACAATAAAAAAACGTATTAGCTTGTGGAATTGATAATTACATAAATTAATCAAATAAGTAATAAAAATATGAGAGATATTTATTTCATTAGGTAGTTGTGACGGGCCCGATAGCTCAGTTGGTAGTAGCCCTGCCTTCTGAACTGAGGGCTGTGGGTTCGATTCCTACCCAGGACAAATATTTGTGTGATGAACATAGATGTTTGTTCTGCGTCTGGGTGTTAATATTGTATTCTATGTATGTATTTACAAAACAAAAAAGTATCTAAGTATTATATCAGTTATTTGGTTCCCATAGTACAAGCTTTGCTTAGTTTGGGGCTAGATGGCGCTGTTTGAAATGTCCACACATAATTATTTATTTATTTATTATTTATGGCTGTGGCACAAGCTTAACTCACAGATGATGAAATGAAACTTAATTATGATTGTAATAATTTTAAATACAATTTTTATATACAAAGCTCTTTTCATGATTTCAGGTTCCAATGGTGCAGACCTAAAACAATGGGTGAGCTCATTGGCGAAGAATTTTTCTTTTCCCCACATCAAGATATTGTATCCAACTGCACCATTGCAGCCCTTTACCTCTGCTGGAGGTGGAATGAGCAACGTATGGTTTGACCGAATAGCGCTCTTACAATATGTACCAGAACAACTGGCCTCCATTGCTGAAATTGAGGTGGAAGTAAAGAAACTTATAAAACAGGAAAATGATGATGGCATACCGAGTCACAGAATTATGGTGGGTATGTATCACTTGAATGCCTAAAATGTTGGAAGCGGTCGTAAAGTTGCCAGCCTGTCATTATTCTATAGGTTACATTAAAATTTCGGTGTGCTGCGGACACAAGATGACTCCACCATCTCTATTTTGCTATCGGATGTCAAGACGTACAGCTACTCGCAATCTTTTTATGGTTGTTATTCCTTCGATTCGAACAAAACCGTTCGACTCGACATTTATAATCCGAGTGGCGAAGGAATGGAACACTTATCAGTGTCTTTGTTTCCCGGTACAATCTGGAGCTCTTAAAGACACGAGTGAATACAGGTATCTTCTAAACAAGCATGTACTATCATAAACAGCGTCGTCACTTCCCACCATGTAATATTGGCCTATCCATTTATAAAAAAGCCTCTGGTCTAAAAGTGCTGTTAAAGACCTTCTTCTTCTTCTCGTGTAGGCAAGAAGTCAGCCCTATTGTCAGATTTTTTAGTCTGCCCAAAGGCTTCTGAGCGTGTGACTTGGCTTAAAAGCCTAAGAACACTAAGAAGAAGAATCAGTAAGATTTTTTTCTCTTCTTGGTTGGATTATTTTCGAAAGGTATTAAGATGCCAATTACCAATTACCAATATTATTTTCTGTATTAAAATCAAGGAAGCATCAATAGATTAGTTTTCTTGTAAAAAAATTGAAATCATGAGCGGTATTACATTTAGAACCCGCATCCACTCCACCGGTCCTCACCTTCAACTTGCGCCTTTTTTCACAATTCGATCTTCACCTTTTACAACCAATTAACGAGGTCGGCAGCGCTATCTGTTAAGAGATTTATGAAAAAAAACCTCGACCACCACCTTCACTCCTTGATTTAAAATGTTTCCTTTACAATTCAACTTCTCAAACTGATAATATTCTTGTTCCAGGTGGATTTTCAATGGGCGGTTCTCTTTCATTCCACACTGGGTTCCGTTGGGACAGAAACCTAGCTGGTGCTTTTGTCTTCGGCTCTTTTCTCAACAACAACTCCATTGTCTACGAAGAACTTAAAAATGTATCTGGCATCCAACGTAAGTACTGTTGTGTCAATTAAACAAATAATTCATAGAAACAAAAAAAAACAGCAAAAGAGTAGAAGCACTCTCCATGACCTGTGTAAAGTTAAAGAGTGGACAAAAGCCTTCTTCATAATTATAAAATATAAAACCAGCATGAAGGTGTACGTAGTAACATATTCAGTAATCTGTGACCTAGGCGAAAATGCTCTATCTTCGACCGCGTCGTCACCTTCCACGTCGTCACTTGCCATCAGGTGAAACTATGGTTAAATTTTAGCTATGTCCTACTGCTCAACTGCTCACCTAGTTGAGAAATTTAGCCAAGCAGTGGGGAAGTAGCGGTTAGCCTATCAGAGGGACCGGGTAGCGATCTCCATGTGTAAAACCAGGAAAGAAAGATGGCTGATTGAAAGTATCTAATTTTTTTTTAATATTTTAAAAATAAGTGATAACTTAACAAAGAGCACGGACCCAGGTGACTGTGGTAAAGCAGATTAAAAAAAAAAGTATCTATATGTTAATCCATCAGATTCCTTGTATCCTCTTTAAACTTTATTCAAATCCGTTCAGCCGTTGTATCGTTAAAGGGGAACAAACCACACACAAACTTTTAGATTTATTATGATCAGTGAGATTTAATGTGATTCATTCATAGTCCGAACGGTCAAAGAATCGGAACACTCTTCCAGCAACATTATTTCCTCCTGGGTGTAACCTGGGTCTTTTCAAGTCTAAAGTGAATGGACATCACATGGGCAAACGTGCTTCACATAAGACAACTTCGTCATTTACCGTCTAGTAATGAGCTGTCAAACGTAACTATGCCCATTTTAGCATAAAAAACTTACAAAGGCATCTTTTTTTCAATTCCAGTCCCTCCACTTCTGCAAATCCACGGTGACAGCGATGGGTTAGTGGACATATCGTGGGGACAAACCACGTTCAACGAGCTCAAGGCCCTAGGGGTCCAGGGAGAGTTCCACATCATTCCTAAACTGGGACATTCTATTAACCCAAGCAGCTTGTTACTTCTCAAAGAGTTCATTGACAAACATTTACCAGAACTGTGATGCTTGAAATTAAGTTAGTTAAGTAATAAAACTGTAAGTAGTTTTGTTCCCATTTTTTAGCCTACCTTCTATCTATATAACATTGCTATAGAGCCTTTAGCAATGTTACATAGATAAAGTACATCATTTAGTACAACTGATATACTCAAAAAACTTTAATCTGAACGTGTTTCAAAACAATAACTACAGAATTTACTATAATTTACTATATTCTACAGGTATTTTTATATTATTTAGTAACTAGCTACTGCCCGCGGCGTTGCCACGCGTGGACTACATTACTTTTCAGGTTTTGGTTTGGGTAATGGCTTTATTTTTTAAACTGATTTTCTATCAGCCACACTGAGTTTTCTGCTCGTATAATCACTTCCACAGAGACAAAAATGACATGTCTTAGTCATGGAGGAAATAATTAATTATAATATTTTCCAAAACAGCGTAGGTACGCTAATTATTATCCTTAATATTCCTGGACTAATTTTGATGTAATCTCCACTCATGGCTACTTAACTATAGAAAAATTTTCGATAATATTTCGAAAGTATCATCGAATTCATGATTAATTAAAACCTATATTATATTAAAATCTAGGCTTTCAAAACATTTTTACAATAGGGCAAAGTCTGGGGGTCTAGCAAAGATACCAACCGCTAACGCTAACGGCATATTACATAACATGTTTCGTACACACATTAGAGAAAAAAATCTACTTCGTATCATTCCAAAGAGTATTATTATACTTCTGTATCATTCAAAGAGTATATAATTTATTACGTAACGTAAGAGTATCATTGGTCCACTGCATTAGCCTATGGTGGTAATAGTATGCATTGGCCCTCAGACCTGTGGGCCAAACATAAACGTCATGTAATGCCAAAAATAGGTTTAGCAATGCGTAGCAAGGGTCAAGATTATACTCCCAAGGGTAAAGCTCTAACTATCACGGTTCATGAGATACAGCCTGGTGACAGACGGACAGAAGGACAGACAGCCTGACAGACGTCGTCAGTCCGTTTTGGGTACGGAACCCTATTACTAAGGCTCCGCTGTCCGTCTGTCCGTCTGTCACCATCAGGCTGTATCTCATGAACCGTGATAGTTAGACAGTTGAAATCTTCACAGATGATAAATGTATTTTTGTTGCCGCTATTACAAAAAATACAGAATAAGGGGTTAAATACTTATTTTATTCTGTATTTTAGTATTTTTTCTCTCTCATACAACAAACGGTTTTTTGCTAGTTTTTATAGTTAATGATACGGAACCCTTCGTGCGCGAGCCCAACTCGCACTTGGCCGGTTATTTCTCTAATCTACGGGCACTTAAGTATAAGTAACATGTTTGTATCTTGAATGCAATCGATTCATACTACTTACATATTATTTGATGGTATATCCATTTTGTGGAATGTGGAAGTTCTAAGGAAACTGAACAAAGAGATGGAGATCTTAAATACTATAAAAACCCGTAAGCTGCAATACTTTGGTCACGTTATGCGAAATGACAAATACCACCTACTCCAGCTTATAATGCAAGGTAAAATCCAAGGAAGCAGAAAACCTGGGAGAAGACGTACCTCATGGCTCAAAAATCTTCGCAAGTGGTTTAAGATCAGCACGAGATCCCTGTTCCGAGCAGCAGCATCCAAAATAAAGATTGCCCTAATGATAGCCGACCTCTGGCAGGAGATGGCACCATAAAAAGAAGATATCCATTTTACTCCAAAAACCCCAAACAACCTGCAAGGGCTTAAATAGATAAACTAATAATTGTTAATCAAATCTAATAAATTGTAAAATTTCATTCCACTGTTTAATGCACATTTACTACCGAAATTAACTCCTATTACTCTTTGTTCATGGCCTTACACACGTTTTTTTTCTTTAATCTGTGCCTCCAGATGGACTTTACGTGAAACATGTGAAATATTCAATAACAACACGACGAAAAATTACTATACTTAACACTGGCTAAATACACTATGTGTGGAGCCATAATACAACATAAAAAAAAAATTACTGTGACATAAACTAACCGTCAGTAGCAAAAAAAAATTCACCATGAAGCGGCCATGTTGTATAAAATTCCGTCCGGTTTCGTAATGATATTTTAATAATTTTGACCAAAATTTTTCAATGATATTTGTATTTTAATATATCCTATGTTGTGCGCCGGTTATTTTTAAGCATATTAGTGCAACCCGCATGAAAATCAATTCAGTATCTAGGGTTTTGTTCAATAACAAACAAACAAACAGCTACAAATTATTGTTCCTAGATGGCGTTAGATACGATAAATTAGAAAATGTATGGAGAAGGGCAAAAAGCCTTGTAGTCCTGCATCGCGGTTACGATATTTTTTGAACAATAGAACCTATGGGATAAATTAGATTTGACACGATTATCTGTGCGTTCCGTAGCGCGCCAGAATTATACATTTATTATATGTATGGATGGATGGATATGGATGGATATGGATGGATTATATAGGTATGATGTATGTATGATCCTAAAAAAACCTATTTTTCCGATGTAAAGAAAAAAATACCAAATCACAACTGAAATTCAAAACAAAACTTGAAAACTAAAATGTTGAGATATTCCATGGTATTTTTCTTTACTTAGGTATTCATCACAGAGCTATGAAACAAATGACGCTTCGCCTATATATAGAGACGAAATTAATCATATTATTGTTGCCGAACTTCGGTACGGGGTACTCTTCTGTGTCAGTTTGATATTATAGGGTAATTTCGCTAGTTTCCGACCACTTAGTGGAGTTGTCAAGTTTAGGTTGCATAATATAATGTACCAGTATCATTTTTTGGCTTGATGCTACTAAGCTACGTTTCAAATATTATACTCTATATTTTTATCAGATTATCAATCATTTTTTAAAATAACCCACCTTTTTATAAATATCTAAACTAAAGGCTAATAGTAACTATTTTGCTAGTTTTCGATTACTAAATTATGTTTATGACCACTTTTTCGCTAGTTTCCTACCACTATAAATTGAAAGACGTAGGTGCCTGACTGCCTGTGGTAAATAAATTATAGAAACAATGATCAGAAAGGCTTCTTTAGATCCTCTGTCTTGTATTTTCATGATTTCTCCAGCTTTGAGGCACTGACTCATATAAAAAAGCATGATCTTTTTTTCTTACTGAGACCGCCAAAAATTATTTAAGGATATGGCTGAAAAATTCAGCTATAACAAAAAAAATATTGGCTAACGTAGTTTATAAACATAGTTATGTTTACAAACTAAATACGTTACTTTGTTTTGTAATAAAGCCAGCCCACATTACACCCTGGGCGAGAAATATTCAATGATGGTTCGATCAGTTGGTCACGCCTATTTTGCGACCACCAGCATTAATAGTTTTTTTTAATCGTGTCTGGTCTAATTAGTTAAACTTACAAAGTAATCGACTATTTATGTACTTTTATATGTAAATAAATACGTATTTATAATGTTTTTGATATAGTTTACTTTTGCGGTCGAATAGCATTTTTCTGCAGCTGGATTAGTTTTCGACCACGAGCGATTTTGGGTATCTGTAGTTTTTATACCAGATGGTGGATAAACGTGGTCGAAAACTGGCAGTTAAAATGTATGTGCTTTTAAGCTTCAAAGCTTTAAAATAGAATTGGGGATTTCTCGTATAATATTTGTTACAAAACTGAACCTATTTGGACATAATTGTGTAGGCATAATATATTTTAGAGATGTGTTCACCGCAAGGTTTTTATTTTTTGTATTTTTTCATCAAATGTACATTAAACCGTCGGATATAGGAAGTGGTCGCAAAACCGGCGAACTTACCCTATGGCAGAGGTACCGATAGTGATGTAATGCATTGGTTAACCTTATAATTATCGATACATCGATAGTTTCTATTATGCCATCCGGAAATTTGTTACAATAAGTTTTAAATGTTTTCAATTTGTGGTTAAATTGACTTCTACTAATTAAACTATTAATATCTTTTATGTTTATTAGGTTTCCTACAGATCCTAATATAAAAGATAAATAGATATTCGTAACTAGACAGTGCAATTGGTTTCCTCAAAAACATGATACGGTTTGCTCTCAGCATTTTGAAGCTGAATGTTTTATGAAAATGTCTAACCATATACGTTTATATTTTGACGCTATTCCCACATTGAAACTCTATCCTATTTTTAACGAGGTACTATAATTTCCCCCCACTAGGTGGACCGATGACCTGGTGAAAACCGCGGGGAGCCGATGGATGCAGGAGGCGAGCAGCCGTTCAAAGTGGCGCTTTCTGGGGGAGGCTTATGTTCAGCTGTGGACATCTACGGGCTGATGATGATGACTATAATTTCTCTTATCCGCATTTATTATTTGATGAGGACATTATAATGATGTGGCGTGCTCGCCCATGAAAGTTTTCGTGTAGCCTCCATGGAGCTATTAAAAAAAGAAGGAGGGAATCCCGTCTGATCCAAAACAGAAGCTCCCTTAGGAAGCCGGAACGCTTCGTACGTACGAGCGGAACACGCACACGCTCACATCATATGCAGCCGGTCGCCCTACTTTCAGCTGACACACATATGTAATATGTCCGCCATTTTGGGCTTCAGTTCGATGTCAGTCAAAACTCAATCCTTCTTTTTTTATTTCATCCAAGGTAGCCTCATAGAAAACCATTGCTCTTGGTTGCTAAGGACAACTGATCTCGTTATTTCTACGTAAGAATCTACGTCTTAGTCGATATTGAATGAAAAAATTCACTTGCTTTTTATTTTGTAAATAGCTGTAAATTAAAATATACATCGCATGGTGAGCTGAAAAATTACCTTTATTTACTACCAAACTAAGGACCTCCTTCTATTAAATAAGTGTTTACCTACAACACCTCAATGATACTCAATATTATTATTATTTTTCCTAAAAATTCATCTGAAAATAGTATTTTCAGATGAATTCTATCAAAAAGAAACATGACGCAACAATACTGATGAATCATCAGCAAAACGTGTTACCTTTAATTATATTTGGAGTTTTAATATATTTTTTCGTTTTATAACTTGTTATGTTTCTTCTATTTCAAACTTTAGTTTATAGATATAATTATACTATCACACATCATCAGCTGGCAGACGTCCACTGCTAAACACTGCCACCCCCATAAAACCTCACTTTGGACGCCTATCGGATTTGCTTATAAACTTAATCTTTATAACCATAAACTGACGATAAGCTACCTCTATACTTACACACATTACATTTGCCATAAAATAGGCGAGGTGGACTGTATAGCCGTGACGCGAACATGACGTACCTACCAATACCAATACATTCAATTTTATTTATTTTAGATGTGTACCGGTATGTTTATCGGCTGGCCATTGTCGACCCAGAATAGAGTATAATAGAATAAAATAACACTATTACACATAGAAATACGCACAAAAGGCACAAAAGATATAGGTAGGTACTAAAGTGTACCTAATGATACAATCAGCTAAGAGGTACCTTACCGCGTACTTAACTATCGATAAAAATATATCGACTCAACCCACATCACGTTTTGCTGACAGCAGTGGCACTAATGACAAGACAATTGCTATATATGTCATCTGCGCAGGTAAACCATAGAGGTTTCATTGTAATACCTGACACGCTTGAATTGTATGAGAAGTGTCGAAAAGGCGCCTCTATGTAGAGGGGAAGCGTTTTTTTTTGCTCTGTGGTATTCATAATAGTCATTCTCTAGCTGTACTAGGTATAGCTAAGCACTTAGTAACAAAAAAACGGAGCAAATAAAGTTTGGGTAGTAAAACCAACATTGTTAGTGGAAAAACATACTTTGAGATGCAACGCCCCGTATTCAGGTACTTGCCTATTAAGTGCATTAAGCTTTTAACACATGTCTAATTCAACGGATCGCGTCAGATCTTCTGAATCAACCCTAAAAATTCTTTACAGAAAATCGAACTTTAAATCTGTGATATTAAGATTGATTTTAAAATGATCTAAAATAGAGATATCTTATTTCAGAAGTGGGATGGCTTGGAAACTGGAGTGTCGGTACAGGCGCGAAGTTAGGTCATTTCATTTATTATTGAGTGGAAAACCTCGCAGCGTTTTCTGTAGGACCCTGCTAGTCTGAAGCCAGTTACTATCGTTGTTTTTCGTGGTTATTTTATACATCTTTGTTGTTTTAACTTGTCTATTGGGGTCTCTTTGTTCTTAAAATGTTGTTTTTAACGTCTCTACCTAAAAAATAATCGGATGGTTAATGCTTCGGAATTCAAATAGATGATTATGATTATGAGGACAACTTTTTGTATTGTAGATAACTTCACCAGATCCTTAATTATTATTATCTGTTGGGATACTTACCCCAAAAGATTAATTTTTTACTCAAAGGAAATGCTAATATCTGTTCTAATGGCCTCAGCTCGTTATAACTGGTTCGTTCAGTTAAATGACCTGGCCATTTCCATCTCACTGTATCGCTGGCTTAATAGTTTTCGAATTTGAAAAATCGATATAAGGGTTAAGTCAATACTAACTAGTATTGAACCTGTTTGAATAATGGCTTACCCCTTAAATTAAGACATATTCACCAAATGGCTTGTATTTTAGACTATTTAGTATTTTATTTTTCTAGAATATAATTTTAGAAGCTTCTATACAATCTCGAAGGTAATTTCATTATTTTCCGGATAGTGGGATTCATTTTTATGCGTTAAATTGTGTAAATAAATACAAAAACCAAAACCACGATCTGTCGATTTGACAAACAATGGCGCAGGTGCCAGTGGGAGCTCCAATCACGAAATGGAAATTGTCATCTCCTAGCGACTCTACTCATTTATGAAGTGTGGAAAAATTGGGGTTTGGAGTTTTGTTAGTTCTTTTGGGGTATTTGTAGAGTTAAAAAAATTGCGTATGTAGGTACTTACATTATTAGTTGGTTTGACTTTGTTAACGAGTTCATTGGTATTATTTTTGAAACTGAATTGAGGTATATTTTTCATCTAAATATTGTATACATATTATTATTGTTACGTACCTATTACAAAACTGTAACTAAGTAACGTTTGTCGCATATGTTTGATGTCAAACTTTATTCGTAATAGCGTGTGTTGAGTGTGTCAAAATAGTGTAATTGAAGCTAAGTCGTATATCGCAAACTCAATTTTATCATCGAATTTCTTGGTTACGTTGACAAGCGCATCCACACATTGTAGACACGTGGAAATCTCATACAACGAGATGCATGCGCTCGTTTCTACAAAAAACTTGCAAGATGTGGAATGATGTTCCTCCCGAGGGTTTTTCGCGTAACTACTAAATGAAGAGCTTCAAGAAAAGTGTTAAAAGAGTTATCTCATTCTATCTCATCCCTATTTCAGCAACGCACTGGCAATGCGTTCGATGTCCACAGATGGCGTTAACCACCTACCACCATACTAGTGCTGCTATAACCTCGCCCTGAAGTCTGCTATTTCAAATGTGTCATTATGGTTTATGAATGGTGCCATAATGACAGATTTTGAAACTAAGGGTCTACTTATGGTTTGTAGACTAACATTAGTGTCAAAATCTGTCATTATACTCATTATAGCACGAATCATGGATCATTATGACTCAATTGAAATAGCAGACTTTGGCACCAGATGGTTTGCCAATCGTCTCATTTAAAAAATAAGTTATTCCATTTTTTTGGAGTTATTATTATTACCAAACCAATTTGTTTCCGGAATATAATACTAAAACTTAAATAACATAATAAATATACTAATCTAAACTTAAATAACTTTAAAACTAATTCAATAAATATGTACACCTAACTAAAAACTAAAAACCTAATAAAAAAGTCTATATTACTAAAAATTGCTATAAATAAAACACGGAATTTAGATTGCTTTCTGCGGGGAGCGTACCCAAAAAGCTGGCGACATTCCCTCGTTGAATTGCGAGGCTTACGTTGGCCGAGGTATGCGCCAGCCCTTTGGTCACGCGCCACCTCGACCAGCCGTCTGGACAGCTTCCTGACAAGGAGCCGCGCCTGCGGGCCCCAGGGACCCATTGTTTCAACCCCAAACGGAGCAAATATGTAACCATTGCCTAAGCATTCATATTTCCTCCGTTTGAGGTCTTCTGCAGCTTCAGCCGCTGCACATGCCGCCCGAGCTGAGTTGTTGACGTGTGAAGGCGCTAGCATGTCAACACAGGTAGCATCCCACACCAGCGGTCTTCCACGGCTCCACGGAGTTAACGTCATACCATCAGGCCTCTTACCATGGTCACGTGAAATACCGTTCGGCTCTAAGATAGCCGGCACGTTAACGGTGGCAGGGCTCGACGGATGACGTCATTTAAGGCGGCATGGCGCAACAGACGTCCGGCTCTGCGGCGGCAAGATAAGCCATGGTGGCCCAATCGGTCTACCTCGCCCCCGCAGTGACAGAGATGCGGTTCATTAAAAAATTAAATTATATTATTTAGTTAAAAATCTAGGCCTCGATTTAGGTCCGTAAAAATAAAATCACGAAAAAGGTATTTAAATCACGCAACACCCAACTCAGCATTTTACATCGGGCAATTCCCAAATCAGGTCCGATTAATTTGGATGGCTCCAAATTATTCCTCCCACTTTTTTGTATCGGATTGTTACAAAGTTGGAAGTTGTTTAACGAAATCAGTCGAGAGCCGGATGACGAAACGGAATTGTTGATACCTCGATACTGTAGTATGGAAGACAGCGGACACTTTTTAGAGAGTGTAGATTTCGAATCGAAACGTTTTCGATGCGTTCAGAATAGGGGATGCAGAAGGCTTGGGGCGGCCTTAAAACTCTAATAATGATGTAACTTTGATCGCAATGCACTAGGATAAAACAATTTTTTATTTTAAACAACAAATCTGCAGTTAAACTTTGTAATGAAACTGTCAAATCCATTCAATCATATTTTTGTCGTATCATGTCACGTTATTGCTTCGGTACTTGAAAATCAAAGAATAATATGAGTTTTAAAATATCTAGGGATTAATAAAATTCAAGCTGATCAAAATTAAAATGTCTAAGCTACGCGAACAAAGTTTTCGTAATAAAACTAAACCTATATCTCTCGTACTCCGTTTATTTTCGTTCGTCAATTGTTTACTTGTTTTTGTTAAACGTCGGTCGATTGATCGGGCAACTTTAGTTGTTCCTAGATCCGATTGTGAAGGTACATTTCGTTTCTATTTTAGTGTGAAGTATCAAAAACTGGTGAAAAGTCTAAACGACGTCTAAAGTAAAGAAAAATATAGTTACTTCTGCCCGTTTTATTAACATGGGTATTTTACAGTTCATTAGGTTTAAAGTTTTGATGAGTACCGCTCAAAATTAAAGTGTGTAAGACGAGTTTGTCT
The DNA here is from genome assembly GCA_963580505.1 of Ennomos erosarius. NCBI lineage: Eukaryota > Metazoa > Arthropoda > Insecta > Lepidoptera > Geometridae > Ennomos > Ennomos erosarius. The sequence continues at coordinate 545,203 of OY756983.1, read as the reverse complement.
CGTAATTCATAAACACAAAAAACAAGAAGAAAAAAATACTTATTTCCATTTCCTCAACTTTTTTCTTTTATACATCAGTTTTACATAGCAGTAATATCATAAAAAACAGGTAAAAGTAAAAAAAACTTGACAGTGCCCGGACCTGATTATAAAATCGTTGTAGTAAAGACAATATCATGAGCGGTGCCATCTCTAGTTACACAATGGTAAACAAGATGGCTTATTAACAAAACAGACAAGGGCGAGCGATGTTAAGGGTCTAGGGTTCAGCACAATATTAGCTATAGTAAATAGGTATCTTCTAGGCAAGCATGTACCATCGTAGACCGCATCGTCATTTTCCATCAGGTGGGATTGCAGTCAAACGAAAGCATATTCTGTTATAAAAAGAAAACTAAAGTTTAATTTTCATACAAGCTTCTGCTCAGCAAGGATAATTGGAAGACAAAGTAATTCAAAGTATTCTTCTTTAACAATAGGCATGATGACTACTATGAAAAATGAACAAGTAATATATTTCTTTCATAAAGAAGATTAAAAATGAATGCAATAATTGAAAAAATAAGCAAAATCGGTAAATAAATCACGGAGTAATAAGCTTGAAGGGACTTGGGCGCCTTCATCAGAACCCATATCGGATGGCGTGGGTATGCGGGCAAAGAATTAAAATGATTAATAACCTTTTTTAAATCACAGGATTTAATTTCACTTCTTTTAATTACAATAGCATGAAAATCAGTTAACTATCAAGCAAATGGATAACGGTTTTACGCAAATCAGATTGATCTACACGCTAATATCGTAAGATTCTTAAAATAAATAGCGATTCGTCGCAGACATGGTGCGCTGGCGCTTTCTCGATCCTAACCTAAGTGAGCTTGGCAAGATGGCTGCCTCGCTACCATCGATACGACACTCCGCTAGAGTGACTAGGATAGCGTCAAATCATTCTGTTGACATTTTACTGACGCGCCGTCCAGCTTTTAAAAATTCTACAGGAGGCATCTCCTGTCCCTTTCTCGCGAAACAGAGCGCCCCCACAGTTACTATGAAAAATCTACTCGTGACGTCACGTGCCAAAGATATTGTATGAAAAGCTACCACAGCTTAGTAATGATGTACTATAACGACCTTCCTCTGACGTCACTGGCCGTTTGAGATATCTCTTTATATTCCGGTTTTTAAAATGCCTGTAACTTGGTAATTTTTTTTTCACAACTGTTTATCTTTTGAGGAATATAATTAATTTATCCAAAAAAAAAATTTTTAGTCATCAACTCATCATGCCTATTCATTCCACACTTGGATTTATCATTTAAACCCAAAACAGGCTTTTTAACCACAATCCAGGTGTGACCAAACTAGGTTGCGAAAATGGTTTGGTGAAAATGACTTGTAAGTTTGTCTTATTAATATCTAATAAATAAATAAATAAATACATAAAAAAGGAGTTATTCTTCCTGCTAGCCAAATCTATTACACGGGGATATGGTACTTGATGTTAAAGACACAAAAATTTAAATACTTAAAAATGTAGAAAAATATTTGTATAGTTTGAAAAAATGCGATTAAAGTTTGTCTATTTATAGTACTGAATATATCGCCATTTACTTACTTAGGAGTAATTTTTCAATGAATGGATAAAGGTTATCCGACTAATAAACTATAAATCGACTAAAACCAAAAAAACATCAGTCATTCAGTATACGGTTTAAAAAATTCACATATCACTGTGTTTTGTTTAGTCCAATGAATAGATTTTATCTGATTATTAAAAAATCGCACCTTAGACAAACGTTTTCTGTTCTTCACAACGGAACCCCACGGCTGACTGTCGGCAGGTAAACGAGTAAACGGATGATAAGCATCGCATTCGAGACAAAAGACGCTTCACAAAAGACTTGTTGTTTTTCAGTTTTGTGGAACGTAAACCTGTCTGAGATGCGACTGGCAATGGCGGGTAGAGACGGGAGTGCAATGGATACTAGTTGTCTTATGAATGTTCGCCTAGATTGCCGTAAAACATGACGTGAGTTTAAGTTTGTTTGTCTAGCTAGATAGTGTATTAAAATTAGGAGGAAGTAGGTTATTTATGGGTAAGCGTGATCTACTTTCGACCTCATCACCACTCACCATGAGGTGAGATGTACCTAGTCGAACCGAAACCCATCTAATAATTATAGTTCTAGAAAGAGTGGTGCGATGATCTGCAGCCCTATCCCAAACTAATACAAAACAATCATGGTTCGTGACAGTACTGCTTCTTGGTTACAATAATATTGTTAGAATTCGTACCATGAACTTATAAAGTATTCCGGCGCGAGAACGAGACGTCTACCATTTTTATATAGCATTTTCACTGTCGCACGTCGATGTCAACATGATTAACGGTATGACATGACTGTTGTATTTGAGTGAAAGATTTAACGTGACGTCATCAATTCTGCTCTGCGTCAACAACATTACAACATTCTTAATTTTATGCCATTTTTCAAAGTATGATTGAAGTAATAATGCTATAAGACGTTGTGGTGACCCCCTGAATGTCTTTCAACTCCGATGGGTGAACTCGCCACGAATCGAGACGCATGGAAAAAATGGGGACCTTTGCTAGCAGTGGGTCTTTATAGGTTAAAAAATAAATTATAAGTCGTTTTGCACGAATATTTTGTACATAACTATCAACTATGGGCCGGTTTATCTTTTTCTTTTTAGAAAAAAGCTATTCTAGGTTGACCCTAGTAAAATCATCAAATGATCAGAATGCCTATACAAAGCATAAATGGTATGAGGGCAGATTGACTAAAAAGCAGAAAGTCTAAAATGCAGAGGGACTGAAATGCAGCAAGACTAAAACGTAGTAAGGCTAGAATTCAGAAAAACTAAAACGCAGATAGACTAACAATTAGAAAGAATCAAATGCAGAACGACTGTGTGCAAAATTTCATCAAAATAGTTTCTGCCGTTTTGCGGGAAGACCACTCAAACCAACAGAAAACTTTTCACTTACAAATAATAATAATAAATTTTTTTTTAGTTTTTAAAAGACTATCAGAAATTCTTTTGAACACTTGAATTTATAGAAAAATGTAATATTCCATGTGAAGGCTGCTTCCACCACTTTTCCATTTATTTCAACCCGTACATTTGCGGTATCGTAAAAACTTTCAGTCGTAAAGTTCCAGTAGGTATGTTACTCACAAAGTGCATGGAAATAACAAACGTTAACAACTCTGAAATAAAAGCTACATTTGAATGTCAGAATAATCTAAGCGGTGGCTAGATGTTTACATTGAGCAGAATGTAATTTGCAACTAGCATTATTACGTATATCAAAATGCAAAGTCGAAAAAAATATTGTATTGGAATTAACACAGGTATTTTATTGGAATCACGAATTCCACACTATTTTAGAATATGTTACTTAAATATGTATATTCTGTTGAAATCAATAAAGAAGTGACCAAAATGCTGGCTTGTTATTTTGCAAGTCATTGCCATTCAACGTGGCAATGCTGCCAGCATTCTGGGTACTTTTCCCTCCACCAACGGTTTATTTTAAGTTTTATATTTTAGTATTAATGTTTTAGGTATAGTTTAGATTTTAGGTCTAGTTTAGTTTAGTATATATTTTATGTTATTTAAGTTTTTACAAGTAACAGAATCTTTAAAAACAAAAAAATAAGGAAGTTTTGAGTCATCATCATCATCATCATCTGTAGATGGTAATTATGATGACTCATTGCTATTGCAATGATGATGATGGACAAAGGCTTGCCCTAGAGAGCACCACTTTGAGCAGCTGCACCTCCTGCATCCATCGACTTTACGCGGCCATCGTTGGTTTGGTAAATCGGTCATCGCCTATTTTGAGTAAAGCAACTAAATTAAAATCTATCCTCGATTTTGATCCTTCAACATCAACCAATACACTTTGCTCCCTTATAAAACAAACGCATTGTCAGTATACCTATATAATAAATAATAAATAAATATGTGTGGACATTTCACACTGCACCAACTAGCCCCAAACTAAGCAAAGCTTGTACTATGGGAACCAGATAACTGATATAATACTTACATACTTTTTTGTTTGTAAATACATACATAGAATACAATTTAATACCCAGACACAGAACAAACATCCATGTTCATCACACAAAATGTTTGTCTTGGGTAGGAATTGAACCCACAGCCCTCAAAGGCAGGATTACTACCAACTGAGCTATCGGGCCTTACATCTCCCCTCATCAAAGTAGTCAATAAATTACCTAATGTCCTCCTAACCTAACATCCACTACAGATAACAAAAGAGGCGTAAACGCTATTATTTAGGGTCATCGGCGGTAAACACTCTCGAGCATTCTCTAGCTCCCTCGAGTAGAGGGCACTTGAGTCGAGGGCTTGATGTGCGAGCTTCATTGTCGTGTCTCATGTGAATCAATGGGTTAATGGGAATAAGTAAATGTATGTGGGATTAATAAACAAAGTTCTTTTAAATAAAACTAGAACCTCTTAGACTTTAGTTTACATTTCATTTTTCTATGCAACATTGTAACTTTTATAGTCAAAAGTTACAATGTTACATTGAAAGCAACCCCAAGATAGGTTTGTTTTTCCTGTTCAACCGGCTGGCTCACGCTTTCGTCCAATCGCACGCTACTCCAGTGTTGCCAACTATAAATAAATAATTTAAAAACACTTAATTTTTCAAAAAAGAAAAAAAAATTACTTCACGACGTTCGTGTTTACAAATCCAGCAAATACGGTAAATTTTTCAGTGCTACTAATTTTCCAGTGGTTTTCTTCTACAACTTAACGCGCCGTTTTTATGTCATAACTATTCATTTTATCAAAAATATCCTATTTATATTAATATCCTCTGTACAAAATTTCCCAGTTAAACAAATTTAGTTCAGCCATAAAAAATATAAATAATTACATAATTTATCATCATTAACAGCCTGAAGACGTCCACTGCTGAACATAGGCCTCCCCCATAGAGCGCCACCTTGAGCGGCCACTCGCCTCCTGCATCCATCGGCTCCCCGCGGTTTACACCCCAGTGGGGGGCCCACGCTGCGTCTTCCGGTTCGTGGTCGCCACTTCTTCCCCATCGGTAGTCAGTTCTACGAGCGATGTGGCCTGCCCAAGTGCCCATTGCCATTTCAACTTGCTAATTCGAAGAGAGCTATACCTATATCGGTCACCTTAGTTCTCCTTCGGATCACCTCATTGCGGATCTTATCTCGAAGGGAAATAATTTATTAGCATAGTTGAATAGGAAGTAGGGAAGATATACAAGCTTGTATGTTAATAATGCTTAATGAAACCGTTACAATTACAATTAGCAACCTTCGCATCAACATAAAGGCATCTTCTAAACTCCATAAAAGCACCCATCATAACCTGCGCACATAAAACTGCGACCCGTGGCGGCGTCATCAAAGAGTTATAATTAATAAGCCGCGCTAATGCGAGAACTGACTTCGTGCGCAAGTATCAGTCATCGCGAGTAAGCATTTGCTGCCTTTGATCCGGGTTCAGATTAGGTGACATCACACTCAGGTAGTCACCGCAGAGAGCAGTGTGTAATTGTTATGGGCGGCCATGACGCTTAACATCAGGTAACCGACTAGCTCGCCACCTCATTCATTAACACAAATTCATTACAAGCACTATATGGCTTATTTTTTTTTAACAATGAAATGCTAACCTTTGGTCATGTTCCTACATTAATAAAATGTCAACTGACATCTGACAAATGATCATACTTACATCATCATCATCATCATCTACAGCCACCACCGGACCTCTAGACGCTCGGCTAGGTGCCATCCCTTCATGGTCGAAATACCACCCGTTCGTACCAAGAGGTTTGATTCCTCGTTTATAATTAGAACTGCTAAGGAATGGAATGCCCTGCCAGCGTCTGTGTTTCCGGCAAAATATGACCCGGGCGTGTTCAAGAGAAGAGTGAATAGGTACTTACTTAGCTAGCATACTACATCTTCGATCGCATCGTCACTTACCATCAGGTGAGAGCGTGGTCAAATGCTAGATAAGTCTGATGTAAAAAAAAAAAAGCCTGGAGCCGTGCAGCTAAATATAGGACTACAGATTAATTTTTAAAGGAAAAATTAGAATCACGAGCGGGGATCGAACCCGCATCCATCCATCCCTAAAGCCGGGATATGCTTTACTTAAGCTACCGTGACAAGTACCGTGTTTTTAAATATAGGACTCCTCGAAAGCGGCTAGAGCGGCTGCTCGCCTTCTGCATCCATCGGCTCCCCGCGTAGCATACATAACTTATGTATACTCTAAGACTGATGTTAATAAAAATATCAAAATTGATGTCTCCCTGTCTGAACGGTACCCTCTACAGCCTTAATCACTATTTAATTATGCGAAACTCTTGACTCGAAAGAGGCGAAGTTTGCGATTACTCCGTGTTTTTGTTGTTACAAGCGCCCTTCTGCACTTTCTGTTTATTGAAATAACACACCAATGGGTATTCATGATGGGGAAACGAGAAGGAGATAGTATGAATTAGGATGAAGTGGTCTCTTTTTAGTTTGCGGTTTAAGTTAGAGTGATGTACTTACACCAATTTAGTATGATCTTTTGGTATGGAAATATAACATACATTTTTATTATTAGATAACGCCCAACTATACCATACATTGATCCTGGACCCTAACTAAGATTTCCTGTTCATAAAAATAAAATAATAATAATAATTTGTTTATTTAAGCATCAAGGCCCAAGGGTTAATTGACTTATAGTTTATGGGGACCCGGAACTACAAGGACCATGGTCCCACAACACTCAGACATCTTGTTGTCATGTTGCTTTTTTTCCTTCTGCACAAATACTAGTCTTGTGGCGGGAATCGAACCCGCCGCCTCCAGGTAATGAGCCGACCTGCTCAACGACTACGCCACAGAGGCGTATTATAATTACTGGTTGTATTGCTAACCCTCTTTCAAATTTCTAGTGCAATTTTTGTTTCGTATAATGTTGAGTACTTAGTAGTTCCCGTCTCATTCCACAGACTCTCCAAAATGATCAACTCCGAACCGCCACTTCCCACATTCTCAAGTCCATATCCCTTAAGTGCACTTTCCATTATAACAAATTCCTCATAAAATATGGCAACTTTTTAGATAGGACAAAAATCCCAATTTATTTTAATTGACACTATTAAATTAAATTAAAAATATAAAATACTTCTACCTCTACCGCTTTTTCCACAAACATCTACAGAAACGTTAACAAACATTCCATTTTACCTTATGCTATAAAGTCAAAATAGTCCACACTAGTTTGAACAATAAACCGGAAACCAAGGAAGGGGGTTAAAAGTAACCCACGAGCTCGCGACCTAATCCCTTTCTTGCAGGCGACGACGGTAAAAACAAACAAATTGCACGTGAACTAATACTTCCTTGGGATGGCAGTGGAAAGAGGTAACAGTGACACAACTAGCACTAATTGTATCAAAAAAAGTGTTAACAAAATAATTTTAAATTTGTATATTTTTTATCATCGGATTGGCTAACATTTGACCACAGTCTCACCTGATGGTAAGTGATGACGCGGTCGACGATGGAGCATGCTTGCTTAGACGTTACCGCCTAGCCTTAAAAACTGTATTTGGTGTTGCTGTTGATGAATAAAATTTGAAGACTTAGATAAATACATACTTCATAAATTAATATGACATGGATGATTAACCAAAGGCATGCTTAAATTTTGTGCCACAATAATTAATGCCTGATTGGACAATAGTTTTAGTTGCACAGCAGTTTGCCAAATGTAAAACACGCAGGTGTGCGTTAAAAAAAGTGTTTTCTCCTATAAAAGAAAGGTTTTAAGTACTTAGTATATTTTTTGACGAGCTAGTCGTTCAACTGATATTAAGTGACACGATCATCCATAAAAATTGCAGTGTCACTCGGAGCTCTAAAATGTATACAGGCTGAACTCATAATTTGGAGGCGTAGCTAAAAAAACAATACTCCAGAAAAAACATTATAACATTAATTCGATGTAAGATTATTCACTGTTTGTAACGTACATTACAGCCGTACTGGAGAATTTATTCTGATGGCGGCTTAAATCCTTATTTATATGATCACGTTATAATTCATTTGAGCTACACTTTGGAACGGTTTTCTTACGCTTTGCCCGCGAAATATGGAGGGAAAGTATTATTTTTGCTCATAAATATAAAAGAAGGAAAATGTGCGTTACTTAAGTTTAAGAGAATGATGCATAATAAAATGTGATACTCGTAAACTACCGTTAATAACACGTTTCTGGTGGTTCTATTCGAGTTACCTAATATTATTATATAGCAGATCGTTGACTTTGGTATCACTGGATCATATTTTGAGATACGCAATCTTCGATCTTGTGATGACTTATGGAACTGTGGCGTGGTCTCTTACTGTTGGCCTTATTAGTACACAATACAATCTTCGACGCCGTACCCCCGGTCACGATAACACAGTACCTATCTTATTTAAATGATAACATACTTTTTGACTCATCCCGTATCGATAAATTCTGAATTGGATTATAACTCAAAATGACTATGCAAATAAAAAAAATGTTAACTGAGACTATAAACAACGTAAGAAGATTTGTAGGTGGTATCCTCCGATGATACAATTTCTTAGTTAAGAATTTAAGTGGAACGGATTAATTCTGTCACGCAGTTGTTTTGTGTTTTGTTATGTTACAACCATTGGAACACAGAATGACAAATGTGTTGTTTTGTATATAGCTATGGTACCATTCCTTTTTTGAACTCAATTTTTTTTTATGAGAATGAATGACGTGACGAGCTGGTCGTTCACCTGATGTTAAGCAATACGGCCGCCCATAACACAGTTGCAGTGTCACTCGGAACTTTAAAATAATAAAGTTTTGCGTGACACTGCACTGCGCACGTCATCCTGAGACATGACACAGTCTAGTAATCAGATTACTACACTGTGTGTCAGGACATAGAGTCTCATTTGCCCAGTAATTTCACTAGCTACATGCCCTTCAAACCGGAACACAGTAGTGCTTGCACACTACTGCTTGGCGGCAGAATAACTGGCAAAGCGGTGGTACCTACCTAGACGAGCTTTGCAGAAAAGTCCTACCACCTAGTAAGTTTTGTGTATATTTCCTTCTTTTTTTATTATTTGATTGGCTTGCGATTGACCACTATCTCACGTGATGGGAAGTGGCGATTTAGTCTAGGTTATAACACGATCTATTTCCATTATAAGCAAACATTTACCAAACATTTTTATTAGACGAGGTTGAAGTAAGTATCTAAGTTATTTTACAAACTAAATTGTTTAAGCCCACATACATTTTGTAGGTGTTCTAGATTCTTACTTTTAAACAACTACAATAAAGCAAACGATGTATGATATAACTTGTTCATCCACAGCAGCTCCGCATAAATCAAAGAGAGTTAAATCTATGATCACTCATAAAACAGGATGTGTTACTATAGTTGAAGATGAAACGGACAAATACTGCTGAGTTGTACCACTGGTACGGTCTTCTCCGACCCTTTTTCTGCCAATCATCCTCATCTGCCTGAGGACGTCTTCTTCCTACTGAATATTAAGTAAGGTATCTCCCATAAAAGAGCGCGTTTTGATTGGCTATTTGCTTCTTGCATCCAACGGTTCCTCGCAGTTTTGACTTGATCATCTCTTGTTACCGGGCGTTCTTCACTACGTTTTTGTCTATGCTTCTGCTAATATGGCCTGCCCACGTCGCTTGATAACTTCTTGTTCTCGTGTAGGCAAGTGGTCAGCCCTGGTGTCAGAATTTTTTTGCTTCTGACTTGGCTTAACGACTATTGTCGACAACAGCCGGGACCGACGGCTTAACGTGCTCTCTGAAGCACGGTAGCGCTCACTTGATAACTACGTGGACTATGTTGGGTTTTAATCCATACGCATCATATTCATATTCGTTTATTTTTCTATAAAGAAGATAGTAAACTACTAAACAGCATTATTTTTACTGCTTCTTTAGTTCTTTCTTATAGCAAATTTTAAGCATCTTCTTTTTATTTATCAAAGGTTTGAAACGAGTACGGTTTGTTGAGCTCAATAGCGGCCGGGAAGGTCGGGAAAACTTTTGACTTTTTATTTATTTTTGTGGCAATATACGATTTGGCGGGTTCATTTGCGTTTCGCTTTTGGGATTAATGTTGTTTCATTGAATTTTCAATGCCGTTTTCCGGTTATGGTTTTTAATTTATTTCACTCATGATTTTCTATTATGTTATTGTAGAGATGTTCCCCTCCGTCTGTATTTATTTATTTATATATTTATTTATTTATTAAGGTAATCCAACAGCGTTTACAATACAATATACATTAACAAATTTACAGACTTAAAAGAAGGCCAAACAGGATTACACAAATTAACCGCTATTAATAATTAACAAAAAGTGTGTTTACTTGTAATACAAATTACATGAAAGCTACGTGTGTAGGGGTGTGTATGTGTGTGTGTGTGTGTTGTGTAGGTATGTTTGTATGGGGCATGTGCAATTGTGCACTCAGCAAGGTGCGTGTGAGATTGTGAATGTGAGATTGTGAATGTGAATATTTGTGAATAAAAATAATAATAAATAAGTATCCTATTTAAATAAATTAGTGTATATTTTTACGATGTAATCAAATATAGGTTTTAAATTTTTTGTAAATATCATAGAGAAAAATAAATCAACTAGAGCGGTGCAACTTTTTTATTTCAAATTTAAGGGCTGTTTTAGATAAATGAAATAGGTCTAAGCCAGAATAATGTTTATTATATGTGCGGGCTGCCCGACAAAGAACCGAATTTTGAGCGTAGTTCGTGAGGGACGTGGAGTAGAGGTGTGTGTCTCTGTAGTATCATTAGATTGGATCATGACGCATGTCAGATCATGCTATGGAATAGATTTGGTTTTTTTATGACCGGACATCGGCCACACCATTTTTAGGAAAATCGGTTATTACCTACTGAGTATTTGATAATGGTTTTGTTTCAATTTTAGTTTAGTATGACTCTTATGGCATAGGTAAAGTATAGAGTAACAAAGCACGTAGACATTTCCTATCAGACTAATTTTCTTCAAGCTATCCTAAAGCTACAAAAACCCCCGATTATATCACTCTACCATAATATTACAGAGATTCCATAATTTTTTCCAAAGTGAAATCAATTGTGACTAACCATCAAATAAGTCACATTACCAACTATTTCAACTGCAATATTTCAGATCACGGGTAAAAACTCTGTTGTTAATACCCCATTATATGTCATAGAGTTAAAAAAAAGTTTTAGAATGGCTCCACACCCGGTCGCATCTGGAGCGAATGTGTCCAACTTTTGATATAGCTTCAGTGCCGAATAAATTGTCGCCGGATTACTTTTTCATGTTCTACGCTTTCGATGAGATATGAGTTGTCATAGTGTGGGATAATTAATTGCAGTGAATGGCGTATTTTTGGTATGAATTAAAATATCTGGAAGATTTTAGTAATTTTTTTAGTTTGCTTTTATTTAAACACGCTGTCGGATATAAAGTTTATTTCTGTAATAGTGCGGTTGTGTGGTTTTTTTATATATAATTATAGTACACTGTCTGCGTCTAATAGGTCATCGCAATATAGTTCAAATGTCCTTTGTCGTGCTTTTTAGCATATATAACCTAGTAGTTTTTATTATTGTAGTAGTTAAGTTAAAAAATAAAAGCACTTTGCCTGTAAAAAAATTATTTTCACAGAATATGAGCCTGCATTGAGCGACTTTAGTGTTGGCGTACTAACAAACATACATAGCTATACCAGTTCACCACAAATAATTTTCATAGAATACCTAGCCGTAATTAATGTTTAAAATAAATAAAACCAATAAACAATTCAAAAAACTTTATCATCAAACATCAAACGAATACTTGAACCTGGTAATTGAGGCCATCTCCTCTCTCACTCTTTATCTTCACGTTAACGAAAGATGATCCTACTCCTCCAGAAGTGATAGTCACTTTAGCCTTCGATTGGTCAATGTCTATGGCCCATATACCCTGTAAAATAGAATAGTATAAGTTTATTCACATAATAGGAAGGTACTATCGAATATTTACAGCAGTGGGAACATTGGGCTGATGACTTTTTATTTTTATAAAATTTATTGGTGCTTATTAACCATGCAAAAATTTATGATTTAATAGGAATTTTTGGCTTTTAATTCCATCCCAAAACTTACAAGGGACTTGGTGCACTCCATCATAGAATTAGCTAACCTAACTAATATAAATACATATATTTTAAAACGACATTGACAAATAATATACCTACAACAATTTCGGCTAGTAATCTAGATAAACAATTTTGGTTGATTTGGCCCGTAACCAACATGCTAGCATCTACATATTTTGGTCAAAGGGGCTCTACACACTTTACAGCGGGGCAACGCCGCCAGCATTGTATGATAATTAAACTCACTTTAATTATTTTAGTGCTGTTATCATTATAGAAAACATTCTTGATCCTTGTCGTCAGCGGAATAGCACTCAATCTCACGTTCTCCGTGTAAGCCAACTGGTTATTGATACTTGTTCCGACTGACAAATCTTCTGCGTTTTGGAAACCCACACAAAGTACCACGAATATAAGTACAGTAACTTTCAAGGACAACATTTTTTAATTTACTCTAAGGACACTTTTACGAATAATCTTGATACTTTTGTTACTTGTTTTCTTTACAAGAGTTGCGTATATTGTGTCTTGTATTTTATTTTGTATGAGTTTAAACAAATTCTGAAAAGTACTTGAGATAACATTGTGATTCAGATGGAGTTGTTATCATCGTGAGGATGTGATAGGAAGATATTGATAGTGACATTTTCGTGATAACAAATCTATGGATATTACTCATCTAGGGTTATACTTTGTACACAGCATTTTATTCTGAAGTTTCCAGTCAAATAGGGTTTATTTATCTCTGTTTTGTTTTTAAACCTACCTTAATTAAGTACAAATTAGTTTTTGATTATGTAAAAACAATAATGGCTGTTTTAGAATTTCCTATTAATTTACATCTTATAAATCGAATAATAGCAAAATTAATTATTGACAATGAGGTTTCAATCCAGTAAAACTGTTGGTCACAATCTTAGTTAACATTTTTTTCCGATAGACAGTGAATATTTGTTGAGTAGATCAAACTCCAAGGCATTGACATAATCAAAGCACACGAAGTGGGTCATCATCAGCATCAACAGCTTGAAGATGCCCACTGCTGAACATAGGCTTCTCCCAGAGAGTGCCACTTTGAGCAGCTCGTTTCCTGCATCCGTCGGCTTTCACCATGCTTTGGTCCACCTAGTGGGAGTTAGGCCTACGCTGGGTCCGTTGTCAGTTCTACGAAATGGGTACTACGTCAAAATCATCAATGTGCAATGTACAATATATCTCCACTATGTAGGTAGACGCGTCGTTGTGCACTATGCTAGAATATTAGTTCTCGTCAGATGACACTATGCAAAACCGTACACAAAATATTCCGCAGTTTCATTATCAGGTAATGAAAAATCACTAATACCACGCATGATCGGCGTCAGTGAAACGGACAGTAAATAAGCAAGGTAATGAGGTCGCATATATAAACTATGCAAATGCAAGGTACGCGAGAGCCAGAGCATATTGGTCAACGGGCAGTGATGCGTGACGATGGATAGGGAGACAGGTGCTGTTATACTAAAACAAGCTTTAAAATAGTATTAGATAAAGCAAGTTGAAATGTCAATGGGCTGGCAACATCGCTCGCAGAACCGAATGGGAAGAAAGGTTTTCGAGGGAAGACCACAAACTATGAAACACAGCGTAGGCCGGGATTTACACGAGGCCCCTTAGTATCTGGACCGACGATCTGGTCAGAACTGCGGGAACCGTTAGGTATATTGGTGCAAGAGGCAAACACTTGCTCAAAGTGGTGCTCTCAGGGGGAGGCCTATGCTCAGCAGTTTTCAGGCTGTTGATGATAATGAACTTTGATATAGCTTACTTTTAGTCAATACATTAAACACCAAATAAAATAATAATGTAAAGTGTATTTTTGCGTGATAATTTGATAATAGACGACGTAGCGTGAGATAAGATGTTCTTTGTTTTTTTTGTTTGGTCTGGTGTTTTCTATCTATTTCTTAGAAACAGACATAAAACATTATTTACAAAAGGAGACGCAAATCTAATCATAAAGCTTTTAAATTTTGAAGTCTATCACACACACCCAACTTTTCATCCTGAGCCATTGCTGGACATACCGAAGCCTTTCGATTATTTACAAACATGATGGTAGTAAGTAATAATATTTTTAATTTTGTGTTTCATACAATTCTTTGTGGTCACTGTTTAAGTCTTAAAACAATAATTTATTGTTATGTGACGGCTTCTGTCACCAGCTCTCGCACTCCAATGTTGACTTTCGCCCCGCGTTGAATATGCAGCCGACGGGCGTGCCCTAAACTCTTGTAAGCCTTTGTTGACGCCGATATTGGACGCCGGTCGCCGCCGCTCCGATACATCGATAAATTCCCTTTGTTTGCTTTGCTCGCGCCACGCCGTGCCGGTGCGTGCCGCTTTAACTTTCAAATTAGTTTCAGGGTAGCATCTACGTTAATTGTTTTAGGTGTTTGGTTTTGGGATCTACCTGGTCGATTTCTTTGAAGTCTCACCAATTGGAAAGGCTGTCATAGGAAATCTTCAGCCGCGGTAATTATCGCAAGCCAGAAACTTACTGGTGGACTGGTGGTTACGTCGGCGAACTGACGATCTGGTGAAAGCCGCGGGGACCTGATGGAGCAAGCAGCCACTCAAAATGGCACTCCATAGGGGAGGTCTTTTGGTCAGCAGTGGACGTTTTCAGGCTGATAATGATGATGACGATGCTGAGAAAGTTACTGATGATTTTACAACTCTGACCATGAGTAAACACTTTCATACTAGAGATGGATATACTTCAAAACAAAAATAATATCAACTTAAATTTGAACTACTTCGTCTACCGATTTCAAAAGGAATATAAAAATGTCCCTAACTTTCTCATCCATTATTGATTATTTTAATTATCATCAAAAAGTCAAGGTCATGCTAATCTAGTAGATAGTAGATCTACCAAAAGAATAACTATTCTATGTGTCTACGTGATAATTACTATTGAATGTAACTACCAATTTTTATATTGGAAAATAATGATGGTAACGGACAGTATAGCAACAGTTGTACCCGTTCGCTCAGTCTTTGGGATTACTTCGTATTATTTTTTATAAAAAAAAATGTTTCCAAAGCGCAAAGGAAAAGTGCACATCTTTACAAAAAAGGAAGTTTTACTAAATAACATAATAGAAAAAGATTTTCAAAGATACCTTCAACCACTGAACATATTGCAAAATATATTCCTCTACCCCAAGTATCAACTGCGGGATAATTTTATCACTCCAAACGGATCGGTCACAAATGCGATCTCATTTATCGCTACTTGCATTTATGTTGCATTGATTGGAGTCCGTGCAACTACGATGACCGCCATTAGAATGAGCATGGTATTTACTAGGCGTAAAGTCGAATCAATAAATTTGATGTCTAGAAACATTAACTATTGTCTCAACGCCGTCGGCCATACGAACGACTTCGCAAACAATTTCTTTTGCAGTTCCAGCAACGTGTTATTGGTAATAAAAATACAAGAAATTTTAAAAAACTTGAAATTTGGCGAAGCCAAATTCAGAAGAGAAATAATTTTAAATTGGATTTACGGTGCCATTGCATTTATAGATTTCTATGTCTTTTATATGTTCGTTAATCTCAATCATCGAAAATTGACTTGGATAGAGTTAGTAACTGATTGCAATATGCTGACGTTCCAAGTGAATATTCTTTACGCTATAAGAATAATGACTTTACTTAGAAAGAACCTGTCAGTATGGATTGAAGAAATCAAAAATACAAAGAAAAAGAAAGTAAAGGAAGGATCTGAATATTGGAATAAAATGTTTAAAATATACACTTTGATATTGGAGTCGTATCGTATTCACGGTAAAGTGTTCCAACAGTTGGTAAGTAAAAGTACCCGTAACTTTAATGTTACTACGAATATAGAAATAGGTATAAAAAGAATACAGTCTAGGATTACTTTTCATTAAACGTAGGCAGTAGTAATGACCGACAATCTGGTGAAAATCACGGGGAGCCGATGGATGCAGGAGACGCGCAGCCATTATTCGAGGTGAGGCAGCTGCTCTGGGGGAGGCCTTTGTTCATTGTTCAGCAGTGGATGCCTTCAGGTTGTTTATGATGATGATGAGTAGACATGAGAGTTTTGGTTTACAAAAAACCTGCTCAACAACAATCTCTGCTAAACAGCAGAGGTTTAAACCAATATTGCAGTGTGTGCGCAAAATCATTTAGATAGATTTTGCAATGAGTACTAAACGGTTAATATTTCAAGCGACACGGCCGCCCATAACCGTTGCAGTTTTCTTTTAGATTCTGTTTATTATTGTCGACACTTTCCTGCATGCTATGTGCTATATGCAATCATGGATAACCTACACTCAAACTAAGACATCAAATGATGAAAGAGGCTACCGGGTAAGTTATACATAATTTTCAAAATAAAACGAAAGTAGTGAACTTTTTTAGCTGTTCTTAAATAAATAAATAAATAACGCCCAACGATCACATACATAGATCCTGGACCCTAACTAGGATTCCCTGTATCTAGCGACCCAGGAACTACGAGGACCATGCTCCCACAACACCCAGACACATAACAAGTAATTGCACTTTTTTTTCGGGCACAATTACTTGTCCTGTTGCGGGAATCGAACCCGCCACCTCCGGGTTACGAGCCGACCTGCTCAACCACCACACCACGAAGACTGTCTTAGTTTTGGAATCTAAAAGAAGTTTTTTGGTTATGGTGGACTATTCAATGTAATCCAATAAATTTGCCCCAAAAATGGAAAGGTCAACAGATCGAACAGTATCAGGTTGTCAATTTTCGGTGGTCGGTAGAGACGTCAAGACGCATTACAATTACTACTTATAATTGCGAATTATAGAAAAATGAAAAGGTATTCTGTTGAGTTACTTTTTATGTACATACTTATTTATTTCAGCATTTTTTAACGAGAACCATTATTCTTATTTTAATTTGGGTGGTTACGCGCATACTCCTGATTTCTATTCTCGGTAGAGAAACTGAAAAGTTTTACTTATACATGGAAATGTCTCAGGCGTTGTCTTCTAAACTACTTGCTGTATCTGATTGTGAAGGTACATAACATAATTATAATAAAATAATAAAAATATTTATTTATTCTGGGACACGAGCCTTCTCTCGTGAGTGTAACCCATGACTCAACGGATCCCACCAAACTGATTCCATCACGCTGGCTAAAATTTTGGTTGGCGGATGCAATAATGCACTACCTACGCTACCTACCGGCAGTGGGCTGGAGCATTGGGACTGTCTATAGGCCATCGCGGCTATTATACAGTCCATATATGTTCTTTGTAGTAGGTTATGTAGCTAGTTTAGTTTAGTTTTTATTATTGTAGTAGTTAGCTTGAGTAATAAAGGCATATTGCCCGTTTATAATGCATTCCTATTTTGACATTTATGAATATAACACTTTTTTAATTTTTCGCGACTTGAACTCATATTATAAAGTTAAAACGGGTCGAAATTGGTCAATAAACATTATTAGATAAATTTCTACGGGTAATGATGATAATGATGATGATGATGACTGCTTAGAAAGTCATAATTGAAGCGGAATTCAATCCGGGGCACGTCAATTTAAATATAATAATAACAAAATAAATATCTACTAAAGTGTATTTGTAGGAATTTTAAATATTACATTAATGTTATGGTTCTTTGATGATGATGTATAATGATTTAATGCTTTCTTTCAGAAGCCGAGAAGAGAGTACACAAAAACGTACTCCGTATGTATCACAACTATTTTCAAAAAGTGACTTTAAACGGCCTCTTCGTCGTGGATGCAACCTTACCTCTACAGCTCACGGCGTCGATTATAGCTAACGCAATAGTACTGTTGCAGTTTGCTTTGAAATAATACTGTTTTTTTTTCTGTCAAAAGTAGAATATTAATAGTTGAATGTCATAATCCTATCTTTTCGTCCAAAATACCACAAAGCCTGAAAACAAAAGTTTTCAATCAATGTGTGTTGCCAGTGATGACTTATGGAACTGAGACGTGGTCTCTAACTGTTGGCCTCATTACTAAGCTCAAAGTCGCGCAACGAGCTATGGAGAGAGCAATGCTCGGTGTTTCCCTGCGAGATAGGATCCGAAATGAGGAGATCCGCAGGAGAACTAAAGTGACCGATGTAGCTCTTAGGATTGGCAAGTTGAAATGGCAATGGGCAGGCCACATCGCTCGTAGAACTGACAACCGATGGGGAAGAAAGGTTCTCGAGTGGCGACCACGAACTGGAAGACGCAGCGTAGGCCGGCCCCCCACTAGGTGGACCGACGACCTGGTGAAAGCCGCGGGGAGCCGATGGATGCAGGAGGCGAGCAGCCGCTCTAAGTGGCGCTCCCTGGGGGAGGCCTATGTTCAGCAGTGGACGTCTTCGGGCTGTTAATGATGAAAAATGATGATGATTGTCGCTAAGAATAGGTGGATGGTTTGAATAACATATGAATGAAAAAGAAGTGAATGAATCTTATGGAATGAATGAACACACAGCTGACAGTAAAATCAAAGCGAAAAAGAATCATACCCCAACCATTCTCTTGCCTTGCCATACGAAATGGGAATGGGCTAAAAAGTTGATAAAGTTACCAATTTAGAATTATTACAGCGTATCTATTATTAAAACCAGAGCGGACCGATACAGTAGCCAAAAAGTCTTTCAATGTGCCACTCTGTAGAGAAGGCATATGTTCAGTAGTGGATGTCTTCAGGTTGTTGTAGAACTAATAAAAAGTCATTTTTTTGTGTACAAACATTAATTAGAATTTAGAGCTTTATTGTTGTTCTGTCATTGTTTGTTTAATTTTGATGATTTCCAGTCGCGTTGGATGAAAAACATGTTTGAATTATAAAAGTAATCATGCGACAACATTCACCTATTACAATTCTGTAGTCTGTCGGATCGATGCAGGATGTTTTTAGTTTCATGCTAATAATTGATTAGGCTGTGTTTTATGATAGACTCTCTAGTGCCTACCTGACGTCAAACGTTTAGAGGATATTTGTCTAAGGTTACAAAAAGATATAACTAAAACCAAAAGTAGTCCACCATTGAAAAAGATTAAAGATCTTTTACGGGTTTATTCGGGCCTGATAGCTTAGATGGTAGTACCTCTGCCTTCTGAACTGAGGGCTATGGGTTCGATTTCTACCCAGGACTAACATTTTGTGTGATGAACATAGATGTTTTTTCTGTGTCTGGGTGTTATGTTGTATTCTATGTATGTATTTACAAACAGAAAGTATGTAAGTATTCTATCAGTCATTTGGTTCCCATAGTACAAGCTTTGCTTAGTTTGGGGCCAGATGGCGCTGTGTGAAATGTCCACACATATTTATTTTATTTTTATTTTTATTAGAAACCAGCAATATCGTTAATTACAGAGCTATCACGATCTCAAGATAAAATACCTAGTGTTTATTAATTTCTCTAATGGATATGTGGTGTCAGTTTTAATGGATACTGTATATTTATTCGATTATAACATAATTGAAACATACCTTACATAGAATGAAGAGATAATAAAAGTTATGTTTAGTAAAGTATTTCCTTATTCACTGTCATTTCAACCATCTACCGAGAAGTGGGTATTGAAAATGATTCAAACACGGAAAAGAAAAGTACACGTGTTTACAAGAAAGGAAGTTCTATTGCATAACATAATAGATGAAGACCTTCAAAAATACCTTCAACCTTTAAACATACTCCAACATATATTCTTTTACCCTAAGTATCAACTACGGGATAATTTTATTACCCCAAACGGTGTTGCCATTAATGTGTTATCTTTTATAGCTACTTGTGTTTTTGTAGCTATGATTATAATTCGTGCTTATAATGTGAATCCTGTAAGGTCTTACGTTGTTTTTACTCAACGTAAAACCGAAGTAAAATACGCAGCATCAGTAATTATAAATCATTACCTCAACGCCGCCGGCCATATTATTGATTTCGTTGCAAACTTCCTACATAGCTCGAATAACGTCTTACTAATAATTAAAATGCAAAAAATAAAAAATATGTTAAGATATGGCAAAAACGAAAGGGAAAAGGGAAGCAATTAAAAATTGGGTGTATAGCAGTGTTGTTTAAATTTTTATGTAGCGTTCTTACTTGTCCTCAACATCGGTGTTCGGGAATTCAAATGGCTCGATTTTCTTACCGACTGTACGATGTTAATTTTTCATGTAAACGTAATGTACGCGGTAAGAATAATATCATTAGTTGGAAAGAATCTTTCGATTTGGATAAAAGAAGTTAAAAACACTAAAAACATTGACTCGGAAGAAATAAATAAATACTATAAGAAAATGTTTAAAAGTTATACTTTAATATTGGATTCTTATAATATTTTTAGGAAAGTGTTTCAAGAACTGGTAAGTCTTATGTTCGATTGATTGTAATCAAAATGCTATTTTTAATAATATAGTAAGTACATTTTTTGATGGCACGCGCAACTTGGACGCTCTAAAAGAAAACAGTAACATACGATCTGCTTGTACCATAAAACCGTCATGAAAACCGCGGGGAGCCGATGGATGCAAGAGGCGAGCAGCCATTCAAAGTGGCGCTCTCTGGGGCAGACCTATGTTCAGCAGTGGACATCTACAGGCTGTTGATGATGATGATGATGTTCCATAATATCGTTATATTGTTCTTATGTTCAACGCAATTAATTATGTTTAATTTAATTTCCAGATTTTGTTTTTTATAATCGACACATTTCTACATACTTTAAGCTACATTCAGTCGTGGATAACGTTCACGCAAACAAAAAGTTCTAATGAT
Organism: Ennomos erosarius; assembly: GCA_963580505.1. Classification (NCBI taxonomy): domain Eukaryota; kingdom Metazoa; phylum Arthropoda; class Insecta; order Lepidoptera; family Geometridae; genus Ennomos; species Ennomos erosarius. Next base: position 524,108 of record OY756983.1, on the reverse strand, counting down.
GATCCACAATATCGAGTAAGTTCTGAATACCTCAAAAAATCTTCGTATAGATAGACAACAATATGGGGAGCCAATAAATGCACAATGCAAATATTCGCTCAAAGTGGTACTTTATAAGGGAGGCTTATGTACAGAAGTGGATGTCTTTAGAGAGTTAATTAAATTTAATCTAATATTATTAGTTAATTTTTTGGCTCAACGCATCAGCATTGCAATTCAACGAGGCAATGCTGCCAGCATGTTGGGTACGCTACCTACCGGCAGTGGGCTGGCGCATTTGGACTATCTATAGGCCATCGCGGTCTATAACACAGTCCATAATGTTTATTGTAGTAAGTAGTGTAGCTAGTACAGTTTAGTTTAGTTAGTTTTTATTATTGTAGTAGTTAGCTTGAGTAATAAAGGCATCATCATCATCATCATCAGCCTGAAGATGTCCACTGCTGAACATAGGCCTCCCCCAAAGAGCACCGCTTTGAGTGGCTACTCGCCTCCTGCATCCATCGGCTCCCCATGGTTCTGGCCAGGTCGTAGGTCCACCTAGTGGAGGGCCGGCATACGCTTCGTCCAGTTCGTGGTAGCCACTCGAGAACCTTTCTTCCCCAACGGTTGTCAGTTCTACGAGTGATGTGGCCTGCCCGCTGCCACTTCAACTTGCTAACTCTGAAAGCTAGCAATAAAGAGTTAGTAATAAAGGCATATTGCCTGTATAAAAAAAAAGTATTTATAATACTGTAAGTATAATAATGTAGAAATAATATTCTCTAAAAATTATACTAATTATTTACAAAACTAAAATAAGCAATTATTAAGTTAAAAGCTTTTATGAAAATGATTTAATTTTTCAGCTGTTCCTAGGGTTATCATTAACGTTCATAATTACTTGGTCATTAACACGTTTTCTATTTATTTCACTATTGGGAGGAGTAACAGAAAAATTCTACATGAATTTGGAAAAATCTCAAGAGTTGGCTTCAACACTGCTTTCGAGATTGGATTGCAACGGTAAGTTAACGACAATACTTCCAAAGGAACTGTTAAAAAAGTGTGGTTTCAGTAGTTCCTCCAAAGCAATGGAACTGCAGTGATAAGTCACCTCAGAAGTTCCTTTTAAAGAACTGGCAAAGGGACTATTGAGAATAAACGAAATATTTAACGGTATTAGTGTGTAAAGTTGCGCTCTGTGGGGGATACCTATGTTCAGTAGTGGACGTCTTCAGGCTGTTGATGATGATGATGAGTCATCATGTTACTTGTATCTGAAACTTATTTTTTCGAGACTAATCCACTCCATATCCATGTACTCCATGTGAATGTTAGTGTAAGCAATCTGTGTTAAAAACTCCATTCAAATCGGTACAGGCATTTTTGCGCTAAAGCCGTACAAACAAACAAACTCTTTTCACTTTTACATATTGACGTGTTCTTGAGTGGAGACCGCGACTTGGCAAACGTAGTGTAGGACGCCCACCGACTAAGTAGAGCGACGACTTGCGCCGAGTGGCTGGTAGGAATTTGATGAGAAGAGCCGAAAATCGGGCTCAATGGTATACCTTGGCATGCCTATGTCCAGCAGTGGACTATTACGGGCTGATGATGATATTGACTGGGATTCTCATTTGATTTCATATTTATTATATTACAGAAGCAGAAAGAAGAATGTACAAAAACATTCGGCGCGTTTATCGGTCACGCTTCACTAAAATGACCCTAAAAAGAATCCTCATCGTGGACGCGACCTTACCGCTCCTTATAGTAGGAGCAACCATAGATAATGCTATTGTTTTACTGCAATTTGCTTTCTTATTATAAAATAACATTAGATCACGCTTGTGGGGGGTTGATTCTCAAAGATCTATGAATAGAACCTACCAACCGCGTTAATTGGTTATAAAAGCTGTTAATCCCTTGTCACAGTAGCTTAAAGCTTTAGTAAAGCTAGCCCCGGATTCCAGGACGGATGGATGCAAGTTAACGTCCGTAATTCAGATTTTTCCTTCAAATTAATCTGTTCAAAAAAAACTTCTCTGTATATGTTTGTTTCTTTGATTCATGAAAATTATAGCTGTAAATCGAATGAGTTTTACCACACTAGCAGTTTCTAGTTTTAGGCAATTAATAAACCCAACGTAGAGTTGTGGCAGTGCCTAATATCTAGCAATAAACCTCTAAGTACTGGTTATATCACTTCTCTATCACTTCGTCATTACGACGGGCGTTAACGAGTATTTGATTGCTGCGATAATGTCCGCTACCGTTGTAGAGGTGCGTCTACAACGGCTATGACGTTACTACGCCTGCTACGATGACCTTACTACAACGCAACGATGTTGCTACGAATGCGACTATGACCTTACTACATCGCTACGCCTTTTCGAGTGAATATTTACGAGTGCGTAAGTGGAACGTTAATGTAAGGCAGTGGTATGGCATTTGATCAGCGCCCCTACTGCGATTGAGCTAGCAGCGATGCTGACGCGCGTCTGCCGCTCAACTGCTTTTAAAATTGTATGAACATTGACAGCAGTTGAGTGGCAGACGCAATAGTAATAGGAGAGCCTTACGTTAACGTTACACTTACGCGCACGTAAATATTCATACTAGGCCTACTGATCGTAAGTGAGACGAAGTTGATTAAGGTGGAGCACATTTGCCCATGATATATTTAAATATCTATTCAAGATAAAAGGAAAGCAAAAAGTATTTTTTACAGATATAAAACATACATACAACTTGAGTGTTATATAACGATATTGCAAAAGGTGACTGAAACAAAGTCATATAAAACTGTATGAAATGAAGCTTTAATCATATCAAAATAGTATGAAATTTCACTAAAAGTGATATTTTCACTGCTCATGTAGTTTCGCCCTAACATTCACCTCTTAACGATATTACTTAACTTGACCGTCCAACCATAGCCTCTCGCTCTACGCTCAAACGATAGACAGAGATGGCAGAACCGTTATAGAAGTTATGATGATGTAAGATTGAAATGAGCGGGAACATCCCTAGTGGGCAGTAATAGTGTTGTAACAAGTTTACGGACTGTTTATAGCGATACAGGTTAAACGCAATAAAGGTTTTATTACTATAACCTTGGTGTTCGTCCAGAGAGTTGTATCGATTATAATAATGTTATGATAATTATCTTCAACTTTGCGACACAAATCTCAACTTTAAATAGCGTACAGCTCTGTCAACAGTCCCCATGATGTGATGTTAGAGCAGCAGGTCAGCTCTGATCATAGCCTGGTGGCGATGGGTTCAGTTCCCGCGATAGGAAAAATATTTGTGCCCAGAAATAAGCGCAAATACTTGTTCTGTGCCCGGGTGTGGTGGGAGCGCATGGTTCCTGTTTCTGCTTAAGGTCCAGCATTTATAAATATGATCGCGGGGTGTTATTTATATTGTTAGAATATAAAATAATAAATAAATATTAATAATCAGTATTCCAACAGTTCTCCATATAACACAAAACATGAAAAACTTAATAAACTACTGGGGTGCACTGGGATGCACCTCATACGAGCAAACCATGTTTGGATTGATACTAAACTCGTTTAAGTGAAAAAAATTCATATATTAAAATTACCACCAATTTGCAAAATCACACTTTACAACATTTAAATAATTATAAGCGCACTGTTTTTATTTTGAGAATAGCAATAAAATAATTCAATGAACTGCAATTAAAAACTACACCGATTAAGTTTGTGCAATGTGCATCTCGTTTGAACGTAAATCGAATTTTGTAATCCGGGTCTCCATCCCCATCCGGGTAAACAAATCTATCAGCGTATATACGGTCAACGTAAAAATAGTGAATATTCAAAATTAAAAAATGTTTTATTACTTTTCATTAATAGTAACCTCAACATCATCATCAACAGGCCGAAGTTGCCCACTGCTGAAAATAGTCCTTAGAGCGCCACTTTGAGCGGCTGCTCGTGACCTGCATCCATCGGGTCCCGTGGTTTTCAGCAGACTGTCGGTTCTAGCAATGAATCAGTAACATATTTTTTTGAATTAGTCGTAAAACTGTACCATACAATAAAATTATAAATCACACTAATATTATAAAGGCGAAAGTTTGTGTGTGTGTGTGTGTGGGTGTGTGTGTTTGTTCCCTCTTCACGTTGTAACGGCTGGACGGATTTGGATGAAATTTGGAATAGAGATAGCTTATATACTGGATTAACATATAGGATACTTTTCATTCCGGAAAAGTAACCCGTTCCCGCAGGAAAGCTTTACAAACTTAACGTCGTCAATGAATTTTCATCAAATTATTAAATTAATTTAAAAATGTCTGTAGTATGTACTGACGGACCAAAATTTATGATTCCGGACACTTAAATAGATCCCGAGGGATAGCATAATCACTTAACTACGACATTACGCAGCTAAAATGGAAGAAATTCAGTAAAATCAGAGGCAGCCCCATAATACTAAAAGTATTTTTCCCCATCCCGGATAAATGTATGGTTCCTGTAGGATAACATTACCTATTACTTAACTACCTATTACTAAACTAATTTGGATGATATTGAATTTAGTGACTTTGTAGCCGAAGGTGACCTGTCATAAAAGTTGGCGTTTTTTTTTTTTGGAGGGTGCTCTGTTCACTGGGCCGCAAGCGGCCCGCGAGTGTGACTTTGTAGCCGAAAGTGACCTGTCATAAAAGTTGGCGTTTTTTTTTCCGAGGGTGCTCTGTTTGCTGGGCCGCAAGCGGTGTGTGTGGGTGTGTGTGTTTGTTCCCTCTTCACGTTGTAACGGCTGGACGGATTTGGATGAAATTTGGAATAGAGATAGCTTATATACTGGATTAACATATAGGATACTTTTCATTCCGGAAAAGTAACCCGTTCCCGCAGGAAAGCTTTACAAACTTAACGTCGTCAATGAATTTTCATCAAATTATTAAATTAATTTAAAAATGTCTGTAGTATGTACTGACGGACCAAAATTTATGATTCCGGACACTTGAATAGATCCCGTGGGATAGCATAATCACTTAACTACGACATTACGCAGCTAAAATCGACGAAATTCAGTAAATTCAGTAAAATCAATCAAAAGCTTTTTTTCGAGGGTGCTCTGTTCACTGGGCCGCAAGCGGCCCGCGAGTGTGACTTTGTAGCCGTAGGTGACCTGTCATAAACGTAAGCGTTTTTTTTTTCGAGGGTGCTCTGTTCGCTGGGCCGCAAGCGGCCCGCGAGAGTGACTTTGTAGCCGAAGGTGACCTGTCATAAAAGTTGGAGTTTTTTTTTCCAGGGTGCTCTGTTCGCTGGGCCGCAAGCGGCCCGCGAAAGTGACTTTGTAGCCAAAGTTGACCTGTCATAAAAGTTGGCGTTTTTTTTTTCGAGGGTGCTCTGTTCACTGGGCCGCAAGCGGCCCGCGAGTTTGACTTTGTAGCCGAAGGTGACCTGTCATAAAAGTTGGCGTTTTTTTTTCCGAGGGTGCTCTGTTCGCTGGGCCGCAAGCGGTGTGTGTGGGTGTGTGTGTTTGTTCCCTTTTCACGTCGTAATGGCTGGACGGATTTGGATGAAATTTGGAATAGAGATAGCTTATATACTGGATTAACATATAGAATACTTTTCATCCCGGAAAAGTAACCCGTTCCCGCAGGAAAGCTTTACAAACTTAACGTCGTCAATGAATTTTCATCAAATTATTAAATTAATTTAAAAATGTCTGTAGTATGTACTGACGGACCAAAATTTATGATTCCGGACACTTGAATAGATCTCGTGGGATAGCATAATCACTTAACTACGACATTACGCAGCTAAAATCGACGAAATTCAGTAAATTCAGTAAAATCAATCAAAAGCTTTTTTTCGAGGGTGCTCTGTTCACTGGGCCGCAAGCGGCCCGCGAGTGTGACTTTGTAGCCGTAGGTGACCTGTCATAAACGTAAGCGTTTTTTTTTTCGAGGGTGCTCTGTTCGCTGGGCCGCAAGCGGCCCGCGAGAGTGACTTTGTAGCCGAAGGTGACCTGTCATAAAAGTTGGAGTTTTTTTTTTCCAGGGTGCTCTGTTCGCTGGGCCGCAAGCGGCCCGCGAAAGTGACTTTGTAGCCAAAGTTGACCTGTCATAAAAGTTGGCGTTTTTTTTTTCGAGGGTGCTCTGTTCACTGGGCCGCAAGCGGCCCGCGAGTTTGACTTTGTAGCCGAAGGTGACCTGTCATAAAAGTTGGCGTTTTTTTTTCCGAGGGTGCTCTGTTCGCTGGGCCGCAAGCGGTGTGTGTGGGTGTGTGTGTTTGTTCCCTTTTCACGTCGTAATGGCTGGACGGATTTGGATGAAATTTGGAATAGAGATAGCTTATATACTGGATTAACATATAGAATACTTTTCATCCCGGAAAAGTAACCCGTTCCCGCAGGAAAGCTTTACAAACTTAACGTCGTCAATGAATTTTCATCAAATTATTAAATTAATTTAAAAATGTCTGTAGTATGTACTGACGGACCAAAATTTATGATTCCGGACACTTGAATAGATCTCGTGGGATAGCATAATCACTTAACTACGACATTACGCAGCTAAAATCGACGAAATTCAGTAAATTCAGTAAAATCAATCAAAAGCTTTTTTTCGAGGGTGCTCTGTTCACTGGGCCGCAAGCGGCCCGCGAGTGTGACTTTGTAGCCGTAGGTGACCTGTCATAAACGTTAGCGTTTTTTTTTTCGAGGGTGCTCTGTTCGCTGGGCCGCAAGCGGCCCGCGAGAGTGACTTTGTAGCCGAAGGTGACCTGTCATAAAAGTTGGCGTTTTTTTTTCAGGGTGCTCTGTTCGCTGGGCCGCAAGCGGCCCGCGAAAGTGACTTTGTAGCCAAAGTTGACCTGTCATAAAAGTTGGCGTTTTTTTTTTTTCGAGGGTGCTCTTTTCGCTGGGCCGCAAGCGGCCCACGAGAGTGTTTTTGTAGCCGAAGGTGACCTGTCATAGTAGATGGCTTTTTTAATTTGAGGTTGCTCTGTTGTCTGAAGGATAATTTTTTTTTAACAAGAACAAAGCAGTTAAAGCCGCGGTTAATCCTTATCTTTATTCCTAATAATATATAAATGCGAATTTTGCGGCGTATATTTGGTCCTACTTGACGTTGCAACGGAAAATTTTAGTTAACACATAGGCTACTTTTACGAGGAAATCCGCAGAAGGACTAAAGTGACCATATTGCCCTTAACGTTACCAAGTTGAAATGGCAATGGGCTGGCCACATCGCACGCAGAACTGACAACCTAAGAAAGGTTCTCGAGTGGCAATCACGAACTGGAAGGCGCAGCGTAGGCAGACCCCTCACTAGGTGGACCGACGACCTGGTGAAAACCGTGGGGAGCGGATGGATGCAAACGGCGAGCAGCCGCTCAAAGTGGCGCTGTGGGGAGGCTTATGTTCAGCAGTGGACATCTATGGGCTCTATACTTTTAATCCGCGGGTGAAACCGCGGGGCGCAGCTAGTATTTATATAATTTTAGACCAAGTTGCTATTTATTGTATTTTCACGATGAGTAAAAGACCAAGGACTTAGTATTTTAATACAGAGAGGAAGAACAATTCTTTTTTATTGAGTTTAAGGGGAAAAGTATTTGTTAATTATGCGACGCCAGTGTCCAGTGTCAGTGCCTAAAAAAGTAACATTGAGAGACACTTCAATACTCTGTAACTCTGCATGTGTCGTGTGAAATTAATTTTCCCCAAAATACCGAAATCCGGAAGAAACATGTCAGCGAATTGGAAACTAACTTGACAAAACAACAAAGTGATTATTTTAGTTAGTGACCAGTTCAACTTTCGAAAAGTGCTACTATTGCATTGTTACAGGTTTCTCATTTATTGGTTAGAACGAACAAACCTTTTGTAGACAGGTAACTAAATAAAGGAAGCCTTTATAAAAGCTGCCGATTCTTTTTTTTTTCAGAATTTCATAAACAAAACGGAAACATTTTCAACAAGTTCCGAGTGACACTGCAACTGTTATGGGTGGCCGTGTCGCTTAACATCAGGTGAACGACTAGCTCATCACGTCATTAATTTTCATAAAAAAATTATTTGCGTCAAAACTCATGCGCCCTTCAGGAACAAATTAATTTAGAATGCCCTTAGGCTAGATAAGGTTGCCGATCCCTGTTCTAAAGTATTCCGGTGCGAGAATGAGACGTCTACATTTTTATATAGCGTTATCACTGTCGCACGTCGGTGTCAACATGATGTATTTGAGTGAATGATTTATCGTGAAGTCATCAAAACTGTTCTGCGTCAGCAACATTACAATATTCTTACTTTAATGTCATTTATCAATGTATGGTTTAAGTAATAATGCTATAAGACGTTATGGTGACCCCCCTGGTATTTGTAAAAACATTAGGTGTGTTTTATTGCTTGCCTTATATTTTGTATCAAACATTAATAAAAATACATGTTAAAAAAAAGAGAAGATCAAAACACAACGTCAACGTCGTCGTTCTGGCACTAGCATCTCAAAAGTCCGCTCAAGTTAGGTGCAACGTATGAGATTTGTCGTGCATAGCTTAAAACTGCTTACAAAATTTCTCGTAAAAAATATATTGATACAATGCAACCTGTAGAGGGGGAAACATATAAACGTACAAAATTATTTTTGCCCAACTTGAAATGGAAAAGCTTCAATAATTTGAACTGCGTTATTGTACATCACAACTTCATACCTGCCTTGTGCACCTGATCCTATATTGAAACATCTTTTCCTTGAAGCACCCCTTACCATTCATCTTTCTACCCCGTTCAAAAGATACCTATGTGATTCAAGTGTCAAATATTCTATTGTGTTTTCAGTGTAAAAGCAAACTAAGCCGCTGTTACTGAATTTTGAAACTTATTGCGTTCACGTAAAAGCTAGTCTTATAGCTTCTTTGTAATAAATAATTCCACTATGACTTCGGCTTCATAGAAAAATTTTAAGAAAAGTTTCTTAGTTCCAAAGTAAAATTTCTAAAATAGATACATAGTTGATCAAAATTATAAAAGCGTATTTTATAACATGCCATTAATTTTACTAAAATAATAAGACTTGAAATCTGTATTTTATTTCATAACTCCACCATTATAATCCTCCTCGTCCCAACCGCGTCATTATTTCACAGAATCACACCACAAACTGAATTCCGAAGCGAAAATATATTCATTGAAAGCAAGCCTGCATCCGACCGAAAAGAGCATTAAAAAAATATACCACCGTTGAGACAAAGAGGCTTGCACTACGCGTCCTCTTCACAATTGTCCTTACATCTTACATTTCTGCATCATATTCCGTCGCAATGAAAAGTAAAAACATTGCGGTAACGTCCCAAACTTTCAAATGTAAACCTTATTAACTTAAACTTAAAGTTCACATTTCCTTGTTGCGATAATTCAGCAAATTCAAATGCAGGGAAAGATGAGAGTGGCTGAATTGAGGTGGAAGCCAAGTGCAGAATAAAAGTGACGGACGAAACTCCAGTGAAATAAAGTAGTGAGTCGGAAGAGTTGAGTTTCGGAGCGCTGTTGATTGCACATCGATTTGTGAGTGAAGGAATTCGTGCTTTTGTTATTTGTGGGAGCTATTAGGAGCTTTATGTGAATTTAAGTGAAGTTTTGGAACCGTTTACTAGTTTTAATTTTTTAAGTTTTTATAGTAAACGAGAATGGAAGAGTTATTTCGGGTGTAGATTTGTTAAGATACATACGAGGGATTCCATCATTTTATCGATTGAAAACGTCCACTTTTAATATTAAATAGGTCTTCTCCATTTAGGGGTCGCTGTGATTACCACGATTGGCAGGCCTCGTGGTTATTCATTTTAATCATTATCATTAGTCTGAAAACTTCCAAAATTTAATCAATCCTGAACATAAGCCTCCCCATATAGCGCTGCTTCAAGTGGCTGCTTGACTCCTCATTGCCTCGTCATAAACTCTCTAATCTAATTAGATTGGAAGTCCACTATCGAATCGAATGACTGTTTATACCTTGAATTTTTAAAATGCCATAATATAACTTTATATATGTAACCGTATTTATTTGTAATCCATTTATTTGTTAGTTTGTGTGGCGTTAACGTAAATTGGTTTGAATTATATTTTGCACAATTATAATTATCTGTGTGTGAAACATTATCCGTCTTACCACAAAAATAATTTTAAACATCGCTTAGACACATGTTTAGTTAGACAGCGTCTTAAAGTTAAATGCTCCTTGAACGGATGTTTTATTTTTGTCACTACAAAACCATGTTTGTACCGTGTTTACTTAAACACTGTCTAACTCGATCCACATGTTTTAAATAAGGTGACATTATACGAAACGTTTCATTCCGCGCAGAACTCATTTTGTAAATCCAATACATGTTAGCGTCATAGCTGTGACCATAGAAAAAATGGAACGTTATTAGCGTGAAGTTTGACTGTGTGTGTTATGGTGACAGCGACAGTTAAACACCTCTTAAACTAAGGGTTGAGTATGTTTAAATTTTAGCACGTGTTTAACGCCCGTCTATTTTAAACGAGTGTTAGGCGCGGATTTGTGGTATGGAATTCATGAAACAACTGTTCAACAAGTGTCTAAATCTTTTGTGGTAAGACGGTAAGTGTGATAAGCAACCAAAGTTAAAACAAGATCAACCCACAATACATTTCATCCGTCGGAAATTTAAGACCTTCAGTAGATTATATTAAACTTTTTTTTTTCTTTCCTCGCGATAACCTTGCTGGTTATACAGACAAAGATCATTGATCTCGCTGCTGTTGAAAGTTATAGAGCAGAGTCATCATGAAATCACAGCGCGTATCTCGAGCCACCGGAGACCTCACTTGATATTCGAGCGGATCTATACCAGTTGTAAAAGGCGACCGGCATCGAGCGGAATTAGAATTTAAAATATATCGACTCCCTTATGAATGAAGGAAGGAGGTAGCGAGATGAAATATTAACGGGTTTTGTAGACGGGCGACTGTATGGTCTTTGGAATTTGTTTTTGGTGAATCGGTGATGAGTTATGGTGTTACCTTTGCGGAATAATTTACATTTGAGCCTTTGGTTTTAATATACTTATAGTTACAGATAATATAATACTACAATCAGATGTGAGATGGTTAGCATGTGTTAAATTCTAAAAGAAAGTTTTTTTTTTTAAATAATCACGGGTTCACGGGTTGGTAAAAAAATAAGACAACGATTACATACAAAGATCTTGGGCCCTAACCAAGATTTCCTGTATTTAGAGCTACAAGGACCCCCATGGTCACCCACAACTTCGAACACAGAATAAGTATATTTACACTTTTGTTCCTGTAGAAAAATACTTGTCCTGTCGCAGCAATCAAACTTATCGCCTTTGGGTTACGAGCCAACCGGCTCAACCACGACGCCACAAATGCTGTCAAATGGTGCAATACGTATTTTTAAATAGTAAAATAATTCATGAATAACACATTTTGTTTTTAATTCAGACATCTTTTCCTTATCGTCATTTTCTCCAATCCCTTACAAAAGATAATTCTTTATAAGCAAACATGAACTTTAACAAAGATTGCGTTCTGCAGCCCTATCACAAACTAATACTAAACCATCATAGTTCGTGACGGTAATGCTTCAAGGTTACAATAATATTGTTCGATTTAGTACCATGAACTTATAAAGTATACACGAGAACATCTAGACTCGTTTACTAGACGCGGAGTACATAACGTTAACACGAGAAATGCCATGAAACTAGCAAGCACACCACGGACACTTACTAAAACCGTGAAATCACTTCGGGTGATGGGACCTGATGTCTACAACCGACTGCCTGACTATATCACAGAAGCAATGAGTGCATCAACTTTCAAAAGAAAAATTAAAAGTTGGCTCATTCAACAAGCATTCTATTCATACACGGAATTTATCAATACCAAATAACATAATTATACACCTATACCTATAGAAAATAATTGACAAATGTAATAATTTAGTATACTTTTGTACTTAATCGTACAGTAAATACTATTATTACACTAATAAGTTCTAATCTTATTAATTTTAATAATTACTTAAATATTTTTATTTTATTGTAAACTGACTGGTAATGGATATTATGAAATAAATGGTTTTGATTATGATTATGATTATGATTATGATTATGATTATGATTATGATTATGATTATGATTATGATTATGATTATGATTATGATTATGATTATGATTATGATTATGATTATGATTATGATTATGATTATGATTATGATTATGATTATGATTATGATTATGATTATGATTATGATTATGATTATGATTATGATTATGATTATGATTATGATTATGATTATGATTATGATTATGATTATGATTATGATTATGATTATGATTATGATTATGATTATGATTATGATTATGATTATGATTATGATTATGATTATGATTATGATTATGATTATGATTATGATTATGATTATGATTATGATTATGATTATGATTATGATTATGATTATGATTATGATTATGATTATGATTATGATTATGATTATGATTATGATTATGATTATGATTATGATTATGATTATGATTATGATTATGATTATGATTATGATTATGATTATGATTATGATTATGATTATGATTATGATTATGATTAAGATTATGATTATGATTATGATTATGATTATGATTATGATTATGATTATATTATGATTATGATTATGATTATGATTATGATTATGATTATGATTATTATGATTATCCCGGCGCGAGAACGAGACATCTACATTTTTTATAGCGTTATCACTGTCTGTTTATATGAGTGAACGATTTAACGTGACGTCACCAAAACTGCTCTGCGTCAACAAGTATGATTGAATTAATAATACTATAAAACGTTGTGGTGACCCTCCTGTTCGTCTTTAAAACAGAAAATACTGAAACAACTGCAATATACTGTAAGTTTTACAGTGCTTTTCAAACTATACACCTAACACAAGTATTCTAAACCCCACGTTCTAGTATCCCGTCTGCCACGTTCGTAAGTGGCGTGTTTTTTTCCAATTGGCCGCCGCTCACAGCAGCTGAGGCGGTTGTAAAACCGATACGTGACCGGAGCGGGCCCGGCCCGGCTCCGGGAATTAAGAGTATCGCGTGAAGAGAGAATATAGTCCAGAATCAATCATTTATATGAGGAGGTATGTCAGACGATTGGTTTCGAAGAACGTTTGGTAAATTAAACCATTTAATGAAAACTTTGTTGATTTTTGTCACTTATTTATTTGCAGTAAATGATAGAATGATTGGTGGGTACTGGAGGTTAGAGTATTATGACCAATGATTAAAATGTCATTTTTTTTATGAGAATGAATAACGTGACGAGCTGGTCGTTCACCTGATGTTAAGCAATACGGCCGCCCATAACAGTTGCAGTGTCACTCGAAACTTTAAAATAATAAAGTTTCGCGTGACACTGCACTGCGCACGTCATCCTGAGACATCACACAGTCGAGTAATCAGATTACTACACTGTGTAATCAGGTCATAAAGTCTCATTTGCCCAGTAATTTTACTAGCTACAATGCCCTACAAACCGGAAGACAGTAGTGTTTGACACTACTGCTTGGCGGCAGAATAACTGGCAAAGCGGTGGTCCGCTGGACCACTTTGCAGAAAAGTACTACCCCTAGTAAACATTACACATTAATTATTTACATTGATAATACAATTATGAAATTTTGGCTAGTCAATACCAGTCTAGGGGTACTCAGAATGCGCTAATTTTATTCTGTTGTATAAATCATCCCATTTCAAATTGGATGATACAGAAAAAGTTTTGAAAGAAGAAGTATGTTGGAACTGAATTAAACGAAATCAACGAAAGGTTCCGTTCAAAACTATAAACTTTGTCTAATAGGTTATGCTCATTAATATTGGAAAATAGGAGTCTCTGCTTAGATAAATTATTAATCCATTATTTTGACTGTACATTTTACTGATTAAAATCATTAAGTTTTAGAAATATGGGTTTGAATCCCGCTAGTTGAAGGAACTTTTCACAGCTATTTTTTTAAACCAAATAATCATTGTATTCTGAAAAAGTGCCATATCAATGCTTTTTTGTATATTATGATTATGAGCGACATACAAGCAGACGGCCTATCTGATGGTAAGCGGTAACTCTCACCTCTCTCACATTAGAGGCATTGTTGATGCGTTGCCAGCTCAGTAAATCTTTTTTAACAAACCTTTTAAGTGTTTTATTACATAAAAATTGTAGTGGAACCCTAATAACACACAATAAGTCACGTCCAACCGGTCACTTCTCTAGTCTAGACTTTTGATGCATGCGTGCGACGTGCTACGGTTCCACATGTCCAAGCAATAGCTTTTATTGCTCATACCATAAGGTTTATTTTAGTGTTATTATGCTATTTATTGAATTTTTATTGCTATAAGTGAGCTTTTTAGTTTTCTTAAGAGCTTAAAGGTGAACCGCTGTTGGTGGTTGTAATAATAAGAAGTAGACAGCATATTTTGTTATGATGATATCTTTTTAAAGAAAATAACTAACTTCGGTACTTAATGAGAAAACTGATAATATCCACGTTTTGTACCTACTACAAAGGAACCCTTATGAGCTGATTGTATCTTTCAGTCTATTAGGGGGGTCACCACAACGTCTTATAGTATTATTACTTCAATCGTACTTTGTAAAATGACATAAAAGTAAGAATATTGTAATGTTGTTGACGCAGAGCAGTTTTGATGACGTCACGTTAAATTTTTCTCTCAAATACAACTGTTGTTATTCATGTTGGCACCGACGTGCGACAGTGATAACGCTATATAAAAATATAGACGTCTCATTCTCGCGCCGGAATACTTTAAGAACAAATTCGAACAATATTATTGTAACCTTGAAGCATTACTGTCACCAACCATGATGGTTTTGTATTAGTTTATGGTAGAGCTGCTGGTTATCTGAATCCTAACATTTCTAATGTCATAAACGGACATGCAATCAATTTTGAACACAAAATGTTGGTGGGAATCTCAAGTCTCAAAAAATACAAATGTAGCTCTCGTTCATCTTTTAAATTATCCCCCCATAATCTTATATTCACCATAATTCTCCATAATTTTCCCCATGTTCTATAAACATGTATTGTTAAGTTCGAGATGCATCTTCCTCACATCCTCTCCTAAAACTTGGTCCACGTCTCCGAGGTGCAGTTATCTAAAGTTGATTTTCTCCGGCAAAAGCTAACAACGACTAAACCTGTATAAACTAGAATAAGCTGGTATGGACCGGTTCTAACCCGTTTATCCGGTATAAACATGAATTACGTCAACAAGGTTGTGAAACAAAGTATTTTGTAAAAATGTTGTGGTAAAAGTTGATACAACGCCATTATTTTTTTTTTTTTTTTCAATTTTGTTGGCTGTTTTAAATATTTAAAATATAAATTAAAGGCAATAGTTTTAAATAATAGTCCTATCTCTATCAATAAGACTACAAATAAGTTTGTTCTTCTTTTTCGGTCAGCAATTTCAGCGTTTAAGAAGATCTAAAAATCCTTAAAAGTCTTAATCCTAAAGACGTCTACTGCTTACATAATAGTCATATTACATGTTACTGCCATTTAATGGTAAAATCAGCTATTAGTCCACTGCTTACATTCTCCCAAACGTTAGGGTAAAATATTTTCATTTCTCCCAAAAAATACACCCGTGAAAAATGCAACGTAGAAATGCTTCCTTTTAGACGTAAAGGGTCTCAGGGTATTTTAAGACGTGAATATGTTGCGGAAGTGGCATACTCTAACGGTGCAGCTTAAAATATTCCGTACACAAAGTTTAGAGAGATGGACTTGAAGGGGTGCGGGAGTATTGAATGGAAATTTGCTTTAAAATCTCAAATTTATCTTATACAGGATTTTTAGAGATTACTTCTTGCTTAAAAACCTCAGTTTTATCTAATAAAGAATTTCTAGAGAAAAAAATTGTTAGTTTAACCGTGAACCATCGGGGTGTAAGAATATGACCACCCCATCTCTTCCAATAGCACTCCTCGACCTGCAACCTACTGCAATCACGAATACAGCTGCCAGGCGTCGTCATTATTGCAACTCTAATAGGTCAGAGTTAAACCTAAGTTCAGCAGTGGACTGAACTGATACTGTGTGATGTGTTAGTTAAGCTGCATCCTAATGAACGATGCTAATCACCCACACAGTCTTACAGAAACTTGTGCAAGTATTTCATATACTTAGCAGTGCAAGTTTTCATTAAATCAAAAAGTTATTAACTCAAACTATCCAGCTCAAACTCCGTTCTCATACACCCGGAACAGCCACGCCGTACCTTTCATTAGACTTAATTGAAAAATAAAAAGAATTCTTTTACTTACATCGCATTCAGTTCTGTCTGCCTGCCATCCCGCAGTTTAGTCTACAAATGCTTTTCCTTTCCGACTGTACTCAATAAAGCGTTTACACCAACACACAAGTTACTAGCTTATTGCTTTGACAATAAGACGTCTTATTCTAAAACAAATATGTAATCTTATCACCTTTAACTATAATGCGATTCAGTTTGCACTATTCTGACTCTCCACCCTATTAACAACTTTGTTTTATAACATATGAGAGGTGAAATTCTTTTAACGTTTCAATGGTGGTTGTGACGTTTTGGAATGGTAGTTTAGAGTCCCAGTACTAAGTGCATAGAGATCGGTCTACGTGCATCCGTTCGCAATGTCAGTTGGATATTTCTCGTTACCGCAATAATCCACCTTCGGGTCGAAATAACGTTTGCTATATTTTACGATTTCACGTGAACGAGCGTCTGCCACGGAATGTTCTCTTCGATTAATATTAAGCGTTCTATATTTTGTTAAAAATCTATATAAAAAGACCTTACGAAAAAAGTTTAAAAAATGATGCATATAAATATAAGTAGCATAAAAATAACACACTGCCAGTTTGAATTCTATAGAAATGTTTTATTTGTAAAACAAAACAATAATAAATAAATATTATGGTTCAATCATAGACATATATATTAAGGACAGGCTTAATGACAGGTTAAAACGTCACTTCAAAGTGGGAGCCAATTTCACAGATTGGCATCCACTAGCGCTCAGTCTGTGATGGAAGTTAGAAGGCATCGGTCGAATGTCACAAACAAAATATGCCAAGTTGTATTGTGAAGGGCTGCACAATCTATACTCAAAAGTGCAGTAAAAAGAAAGACCAAGTTTGTCACCTCAAGTAATTCAATATTTTCAATATTACACTCTGTTTTGTAACAAAATAATCGAATTTATATTTGGAATAATCATTGTAAACATAAACATTGACGGACATAATGGCAGCGATAGGCACCTAATTTTCTCAACTTGTCGTAGTTCACGCGAAATCTAATAGATGGCGCTGACTTTTCCCACGCCATTTTGACAAAATAAAATGTTCCTTCGGGCATATCTTGATATATAAATCTATGGGTTCAATATTTCTTCATCATCATCATCAACAGCCTAAAGACGACCACTGCTGAACATAGGCCTCCTCACAGAGCGCCAATTGTAGTGGCTGCTCGCCTCCTACATTCAATCAATATTTCTTATTTTTACCAAAAGAAAATGATTTTCATATGTAAACGTATGACATGACGAACTATTTGTTCGTTCGCATTGTGGCTTAATAGATTGCGATGAACTAAAGCACGACAGGACTTTGCACACGGGTTGATGATAATATTCGGGTCAATGTACGATACTTATTATCCCAAAATCGGGTAAGTTTCAGGCGCAGTGACCTCTAGTACCTACATATTGAGGTGGATGCAGTAAATTGAATCCCCAGGCTTGCATTTTATAAATTTAAAAGCCGGCCGTTTTAAGCCGTTTAATTCCTTCACGTGCCGACAAAACCCGGAAGTGAAGAAGAGCTGTGGCTTAACCCCGTTTTCCGGGATCAGATCGCAGATGGATAGTGCCGAGGTAACTTACTTATCTCCGATTAGATTATAGACGGCGCGAATGAAACTGGAAATTGAAGTCATTAAGAAATACTAAATAGTAAAATTTTTGTCCACATTATTCTTGAGGAATTGATCTAATTGTTAGACTTGTTATTAAAATTGTTATATTTCGTTAATTTATTCATAACAAAGTCATAGGTAAATAAAGCAAGCATATTAGACGTTACTCCTCATCGCTGTTTTTATAACTCTTTTGTTATTTTGCGATTTTCCTGCAAATGTGTTAAAGATAAAGATAAAGATAAGATAAAGATAAATTTATTTGCTAAACATGAGTAAAATGTACATACAATCATGAAATGATGCCGCACAATAGATATTAAAGTGTTTAGCCGTCGCATCATGTGTTGCTTGTATTTTGGCTTAGATATTCAATTTTGCGCATTCTATCTACATTTATATTTTAGTCTTAGTTATACACTGGTATCATATTCTTGATGAATGTGCTTTATTTCAGCTAAGCCTTTGAGTGGATAGATCACTGCTGGTCGTGCATGCAGGTGAGTGGTTCGTTTCTAATAATTCCGAAAGTCTTTTATAATCTTTATTGTCATAATATGAGTGGTTGTAGTCATTTATCCAGCAACACAAATGAATAATTTGTAGATTATGGCACACGGCATATTCGGGCAAACAATTGAATTTCCAGAAATCCACAGATTTCCGTGAAACGGTTGATCACTGATATTAACAGTAGATTAATTTGTAAAAGCTCATGTCATAATAATATCATAATTTATGTTACATTGTAATTTACCTGCTCCAAAATTCATGACGTTGACCTATTTTTTCGTGCAAAATACCGCAGAGCCTGAAACAAAGGTTTTCAATCAATGTGATTTGCCAGTGATGACTAATGGAACTGAGACAAATATTATGGTCTTTTACTTACTATTGGCTTCATTTAATAGGCTCAAATTCACACACCGAGCTATGGAGAGAGCTATGCTCGGTGTTTCCCTGCGAAATAAGATCCGGAATGAGGAGATCCGCAGGAGAACTAATGTGACAGATATAGCTCTTACAATTAGCAAGATGACATAGCAATGGGTAGGCTACATTGCTCGTAGAACTGACAACCGATGAGAAGGATAGGTTCTCGATTGGCGGCCACGAACCGGAAGATGCAGCACAGGCTGACCCGCCACTAGGTAGACCAACGATCTGGTGAAAGCCGCGGGGAGACGATGGATGCAGGAGGCGAGCAAGTTAGCACTTGGAGGAGCGCTCAAAGTGGCGCTCTCTGGAGGAGGCAGTGCACTTTTTACCTAAGGCTATTAATAATGATGATGAAGATTTATAACAACGACTTGTTTTTTTAATAATGTGCAAACAATATTTATTAATTTCATGACCAGTCAGTCTGAATACAAAATGCATACACGAAAACTCAACGTCAATATTCAACATTGAAAATACTTATAGAATTTATCGACAGAACGATCGCATTATTCATACAGGCATCATGCATGAAATAATCGTAGGCCGTAGCACCGTAGCCGCGTAGCACATCGTAGTGGCCCTACCGGTGTAGCAACGTAGCAATGCCATAGCGTTCTCGTAGCAATCAAAATTCAGTCCGTAGCCGAGCGATTTCGCATCGCTCAGTGGCCGCAACGGCGCGGACGCAAGCGAAATTAATTATTGCTTGGTACCTGTAGTATACAGACAGTATGGGAACTAGGCAAATAATTATTATGTGTGGAACTTCGTCAAAGATTTAACTTCGTTATGAATTAAGGCCGTTATGCAAACGTCTCAACTTTAACAAATTATTTATTATGAACGACAAATTAATTTTCGGGTCAATAGTTACTAGCTATAACCTAACAATACCATGTATACATAAAATAATTGTGATGTATATTTACCACGGGCTCGATAGCTCAGTTGGTAGTATCCCTGCCTTCTGAGCTGAGGGCTGTGGGTTCGATTCCCACCCAGGACAAACATTTGTGTTATGAACATAGATGTTTTTTCTGCGTCTGGGTGTTATATTGTATTCTATGTATGTATTTACAAACAAAACAAAAAAAAGGACATAAGTATTGTATCAGTTATCTGGTTTCCATAGTACAAGCTATGCTTAGTTTGGGGCTAGATGGCGCTGTGTGATTTCTCCACACATATTTATTTATTTTAGCATAACCTTATGAACTCGTCATAACCTATTGGTTCTTTTTTTTTCATAGAGATATGTTCAAATTGCATGGTTGGTCCGTAAAAGTACGTTCGAAATGCAGTGATTGTTTTATTGGAGGCTTTGCGCCGTGTCAGGTATTGAGTGGCTTCAGGTACGTTGTACGTACTTTTTGATGCGTTGCAAGCACGTCAGCTCTTTTGTATGGCACGTCGGGAATTTCCTAACTGAGAGGGCATATTGCTTTTGAATATAATGACTTTCCTTTTATTATTTAAGCCAACATTAATCATACGACATTACATCAGAAGGGTCGCCACAAGGTCTTATAGCATTATTACTTCAATCATACTTTGAAAAATGTCAGAAAAGTAAGAAATAAGAATGTTGTTGACGAAGAGCAGTTTTGATGACGTCACGTTAAAACTTTCACTCAAATACAACTTTCATGTCATACCGTTAATCATGTTGACAGCGAAGTGCTACAGTGATAACGCTGTATAAAAATGTAGACGTCTCGTCTCGCGCAAGAATACTTTATAAGTTCATGGTACGAATTCGAACAATATCATTGTAACCTTGAAGCATTACTGTCACAAACCATGATGGTTTGTGTATACTTTGCGGTTGGGCAGCAGCGCTCACTATAATAATATATTATTTTAAAATGGCTTAAAAACAAACGTTTAGTTCGATGATGAAACGGCAAAATAAGACTTAAAATTAATGTTTCAGAATTCTAATATTTCTGAAAATAAATGTTGCTTTGAACATGAGGATTCGAACATCAATACGTTAGTATTTTTAACTTATCCTACTTCCTAATATTCTTCCTATCATAACTAATATAGACTAACTCTACAGATACCCTACTAATTCTATTTTATCCATCTGTCATACTGTTAACAATGCAATAATTTGTGTAATTGCTTGTCATCACTAAGCTTTGTAACGGCTGACCCGATTTTGATGAAACATGAGAATAAAATATTATACTTTTTACCTAACTAAATTAAAATTCTACGCATTGGTAGCGTCCCTGGTGCAGTCTACATAGGTGACTTTAACTGCAGCAGGCCATCAGCATTACATGTTATTAAAAAAAATTTAAAACCTGAAACGATCAACACAGCTAGTAATCTAAAAAAACAAGTAAGCTAAATTTTATCCATATTTTACACACGAACTTCCGCAGTATAAAACCATAGTATCCGGCCCGGAGGCAGTAGGTATCATTTTATGCCTTATATAATTAGGTCACCCAGCCCGAGGCTAATGGCCTTAAATCAATCCAATAATAGGGATAATTCACGATACGAACACTTTGTGCCGCTTTTAATGATATTTTATTTCATCTTTGATGTGTAATTAATTCACTTTATGGATATTTTTAGGTATAGTGTGATTGTATTCTGATTTGGATTTTGATGATGATGGTGACATACAAATTTAGTAGACGTTTGCTTTTTTATTATTGTAGGTTCACCTAGTTATATTCAAAAGCTTGAAATAATAGGCACATTTATATAACCTGGGGTCACAATTATGTTTATCTTGGTTCGTTTTGCGCACCTCAATTAGGCCAATTACGCAACAGAGTTCCAAAAATGGCAACTGAGTAAAATAACATCATCTCATATTATTTATTTACTTGTCACTCAAAAAGCTAATAAAACTCGTACAACTCAAGTATCAAGACATCCTCTCTAATTAAACGTACAAAACGAAACGGAAACGCAAAAAAGCACGTCCAATTTCCCGTCCACCATAAATCTACAACCGGCGACAGAACAAACTGAACGCCTTGACAACAAAGAGGCATTCAAAACGATCTCCATCTTAGTTAAGAGGCCGACACTAGAAAAGCGTTCGTCAATGCACACTCCAGTTATTGCTTTCGAAACGAGCGCTTCCCTTAACTTCTACCAAGCATAGATTAATCCGCGGAAACTTGTTCATTTCACAATTCATTGCGTTATTTGCATAGGAGATTCGAAATTTGACTGCCATGTTATCGTCGATGGTTGCGTGTTATGTAGTGATTGTCGTGTGTAATGAACCGTGTTGTTCCGACGATGTTCAGTGTGAGAGGCGCGCTGTAAGTGCAGATATGCATTATGCAATGGCGGCGCTTCAGGGCAAGTGACATAAACTAAGTTCTGGTAATGTTTAGCGATGGTTTCGACTGTTTAGTCGGTATTCTCTTCGCTGGGACTTGGAGCGGTATTGATCGGTACCTTTGTGCAACGGCGATGCATCTGTTGTCTATTCATGGAGTGAATTAATAGTGATTTTGTGATCTAGATTGCTTTATAGTACGCTGTGATGATGAATGCATTGATGCAAATGTCAACGAAAGTCTAATTATAACATCTATACAGTCAGAAGTAATGTACTTTTTCATTACTAAAATTCAATGCAAGGTGGTCTACTTTAGATCAGCGTTAGCTGTCAGTAATATTCTTTTTGACCTTCCACAAAAGTCATATACACAAAAAAATCTTTTTGCTAACTTTATTTACATAGGTACTTCTTTTCAGTCTAGACTGTCCACTCACTATTAATACATAACAATTTTATAACACATCTCCATACATTTAGAAGAAATAAAACAACCACCCAGAAAACTTTTAAAATTCATGTTCAACCCATTTAAACAAATATACAAAAACCTATGCCGATGCCGATGGATGCAAGAGGCAAGTAGCCGCTCAAAGTGGCGCTCTTTGAGGGAGGCCTATGTTGAGCAGTGGACGTCTTCAGGCTAATGACGATGATGATGACAAAAACCTATCCTACGCAAAACCTAACGGAAATTACCTCGACACGACCTCTAGTCTAGCTCATATTGCAAGCTCAGCACATCTATCACCACACGCCACAGTTAATCTGCTACTGGTCATTTGCTGCAACAAATCACCGCAGGATCTGCTCACGGGACCAACCGACGACTTATTGAGGCCGTTTGTGAAGTTAAAGATGCCTTCGTAGAGAAAGGGTGATCCAGTGCTATTCTATTTTTGACTTGTAGACGGTGCAGATCAAGACTAAATTGAGCTTTGATTAAATTATAGCCTTTACTTGCGCATTTCTTTCCTGATGGAAAGAGGTCACCGTAGCCTATATACATCTGTAACACTAGAAGTGCCACTGATGCGTTGCTTACCGTGATGATATTCTTTTGACCCTCCTTTTAAATGGCTGGATGTTGTAGCTCTGAGGAAAGACCACTGGTGAAAGCTCATTTCACGTCTTACAGATGTACGGTATACGCAGAGTCGTATGTGACTTATCGTCGTCGTCATCATCATCATCATCATCATCATCGTCATTAACAACACCCTGAACACGTCCACAGCTGAACGCCTCC
Source organism: Ennomos erosarius (assembly GCA_963580505.1). Lineage (NCBI taxonomy): Eukaryota > Metazoa > Arthropoda > Insecta > Lepidoptera > Geometridae > Ennomos > Ennomos erosarius. The sequence goes on along the minus strand of OY756983.1, from coordinate 500,578 downwards.
TCCAAAGAGCGCCACTTTGAGCAGCTGCTCGGCTAATCCATCGGCTCCCCACGGATTTCACCAGATCGTTGTTCTACTCAATGAATAAACTAATACACACCATTTAAATCCAGTTTATTATATTAACCATTATAAGTGTCGAATACGGCCACATAAAATATCCTACTTTTTTTAAACAATTCTTCAAGTAAAGGTTGTAGCGAAAATTTGTTGCACCGCTTCGTAGCATGCAGATTGCTTTTCAAACTTTTAGCAAGATCAGCTTTTGTTGCATATTGTGTTACGATATACCGTCAACTTTGTTGTAGGCAGAACTCGTGTCTTATTATCTAGACAATTTCTACAGAAGCGCTGATAAAACTATTACAATAAGAATAAAAAATACATTTTATAATGGCTGTAATTGGCGAAGATTGAGATTACGATTATATGATTAGTTTGAACGCGCCTATTTTAGGGTTCAAACCCACCGCCTACCTATTGCAGATCAACCCCACTATACAAACTTCGCTATATTCTCACACTTACCAGTTGAGATAAATTAGTATCAAATTGGGCGGTACTAAAACATTATACAATAATAATAAAACCATCCAAAAGTAAGCCTTTCACATTAACTTCTAACATTGCACTCATGCATCAGCTGTTCGATTCCGCTCATTGCGCTGTCCATTCGATTTCGGAGCGGATATATCGGCTCGTTCGCTGTGCATCGCTGGCTTAATGTGCACATAATTTAATAGTGTAGTGCTGCAGGTTTAAACGTTGTTTTAATATATGTAGCTGCAGTCACAGGTTATAGTTTAGTTTGCAATAGTAGTAAGGTTTTGCTAAGATTTAAATAACAATTTATGAAAAAACATCGTATGGAAACGAGCATGTTTAAGAATGACAATGTTTGTGTTAAATATAACCCACACTTGGTTAGCGTGGTGAATTCTAACACGTTCTCCCTGCTAGGAAAAAATATTCTTGCTTTATTACTGCGTTAAGACAATAGTCGTTAAGCCAAAACAGAAGCCTCCCAGTGGCTTAAAACATTCTAATAACTTTTACAAGACACCTACATCTACATAATATCTAGCCTTCAAATATACATTAAGTAATAGGTATTTAATACCGATATTAATGAGGTGGTCTCAATCATGTCGGAAGTGATTAACTACCGGGAATCGTTAGATTAATGTCTTGTACTAAGCTCGACGCTTAATTAGGCACATCTGGGAAATACTTGTTGGGAATATAGATTTGTGTTTGGAGTCATCAAGTAAAAATATTGTTTTTGTGTGATTTAACCAAAATTTAAGCCAACTTGTACTTAACCCTTGCGCTTGTATAGTCAATTTGTTTTTTATAGTTAGGGCATCATTATCATGGGGGCTGGCCTACGCTGCATCTTCCGGTACATGGTCGCCATTCGGAAATCTTTCTTCCCCATCTCAGTTAAAAAGAATTGCTACTGCACCAATACTACCATCTTCACAGCAGTATATTACTAGTGGCTTCACTGTTGGTAGCTGGTGTGCATAAAATTCACTTACACAGTATAACAGCTGTATCAATAGTAAAGCAAGTTCTTACACGATTGTTGTAACTTTTCGAAATCACTTAGGTACTGCTACATAAGCTTATTAAATATACAGGTATCATCATCATCATCATCATTAACAGCCTGAAGACGTCCACTGCTGAACATAGGCCTCCCCCGGGAGCGCCACTTAGAGCGGCTGCTCGCCTCCTGCGTCCATTGGCTCCCCGCGGCTTTCACCAGGTCGTCAGTCCACCTAGTGGGGGGCCAGCCTACGCTGCGTCTTCCAGTTCGTCAGTGCTGATATACAGGTATACCATGGGTGAAACCGTTGGATGCCTTAAAAAATGCTAAATTTTCAAGAGAGCTAGATGTTATGTTGTGTGAAATACAACCGATGGAGAAAACAGAAGACGCAGCGTAGGCCGGCCGCCCACTAGGTGGACCGACGCGGACGATCTGGTGAAAATCGTGGGGCGCCAATAGATACAGGAGGTGAGCAGCCGCTCAAGGTGGCGCTCTCTGGGAGAGGCTTATATTCAGCAGTAGACGTCTTTAGGTTGTTGATGATGATCTTTTTTTATAGTTAGAACGGAAAGTCGTTTTGACAAGAATGCGTGTAGAATAGAATACAATTAATAATTAAGAAGGAAGATATGGCTTCACTTTTAATGGCACGCGTAAGTTTGAAATGGTCATGGCATTGGTAGAAAAAAAGATACTTTTTTATAAAGGTAAAGTTGAGGTACTGACTCATTTTATAAGAACGTCCACGATTGGAAATTATATTGGATTTGGGGAGTGAATTGAGTTTTGGTAGCGTATAGTGGTTTAGTTGTCACCGTAGACCGTGCTGCCAATTTAAGTCGGACTTTCGATGTACAAATTCTGATAGTATTTGTTGGAGAATCAATATAGTGTATAATATATATGATTGGTTTGATTTTATTGTGTTGCAGGAATTATATTATAATTTGTAATCTATTATTACTACAACTTAATTGGATAGGTACTTGTACAGCCCGGAATCATTAAACCTATTTTGTGTGTTTCAATTCAAATCAATGTGTTTTATTGCAAACTAGCTACTGTCCGCGGCGTTACCACGCGTGTACTACATTACCTAGCTATAATAATAGTTATAATTACCTTAGCCCACCACTTTCACAGAAGTTGCGTTACGCGTGACTGCCATCGATATTTGGCTATTTACATCTGAGTCTATGATCTACACAGAAAATTTAAAAACTGTCGAATATTAACAGTACATAATTATTAAGGATCGTACTACCTTTGTTTTCTACATAGTAGGTGTACTGCATACCTACATAGCATAACAATAAAGAAATGGCATTATTTTTAAAAACTGATTTTGTTGATATATATGTTTTTAAAACATTTTACCAATAGGGCAAATTTTGTGCATTTTTCAATATTTTGTATCATTGGCTATACTATAAACATAACGTCTTCAAATGCCAAAATTAAAAGGTTTTACAATAACTCTCAAGGAATCCAAAGCCAAAATAGTTTTAACCTCGAATGGTAAAACGCGTTTTTGTAAATAATACCTGATCGGCAATAAGGAATTTCCTCCCACCAGAACCGTTTAAATCGAAAAATTGTATAAATATTCGAATAATGTAATCTTTATTTAGCTAAATGTGATAATCGCGTGAAGCCTTAAGAGTCACATAAAAAGTCTAAGAAGTTTTAGTTTTTGTTTTTGGCGGGAAGGCGGTAAAGTTCACGTCGTTGCATTGTATAATTTCTCAAAACTTGTGCTTTTTCCAGTGTTAATGTTTAAAATTGGTGGCGTTTTACGCATTAAGTGCTGAATTACGAGCATGAGTGGAGGCAAGTGATATAATGTAGTGAAACGTGGTTTTTCGTGCTGCTTCCAAAATTCCTAGAAGAAGAAGCTTAGAGTAGAAGTAGAAGCATCTAGTAAAGTTGCCACCAATTTACTGGAGCATGACTTAGACTGGACTATGACTTAGACTTGACTTAACGTGAAATATTCATAACACTGAAAAATTATAATACTTGACACTGGCTAAATACACTATGTGTGGAGCCAACATATAAAAAGAAAAAAAAAGTTTTAGTTTTCATCATCAACATAGTATGTTTTCATAATAATAATTCCTTGATGTTCTCTGTATCATGTCAAAAATTAGAAGCTCATTTTCAATAAGGTCACATACCTATACTTGTTTTAGGGTTCCGTGCCCAAAGGGTTAAGCGAACCCTATAACTAAGGCTTCGCTGTCCATCTGTCACCAGGCTGTATCTCATGAACTGGATAGTTAGACAGTTGAAATTTTCACAAATGATGTATTTTTGTTGCTGATATAACAACAAATACTAAAAACCAGAATAAAATAAATATTTTAGGGGGCTCACATACAACAAACGTGTTTTTTTTTGCAGGTTTTTATAGATAATGATACGCAACCCTTTGTGCGCGAGTTCGACACGCACTTGGCCGATTATTTTTATTTTGTAGTGAGGCGATAACGCCTATGCCCCTATGTGTATACCTACTTACACAGAGTAGGTATAGGTACTTTGTCTCTAATCTTTGGGCATTTATAACATGTTTGTAAGCGTGGCTGCACGGTAACCTGAATGCAATCGATTCACACTACCTACTTACTTTTTATTTGTTGGTATACGTTATATCTATTTCACTCTGAAAACCCCAAACAACCAGTAAAGGCATAAATAGAAAAACTATAAATTGTTTTAATTTGATCATTTGATAGTTTCAAAACGCTGTTTATTGCATATTTACTACGGAAATTGACTCCTACTACTCTTTGGTCATATCCTCTAGACAAACATTTCTGTGACATAAACTTACCGTCAGGATCCAAAAAAAACTCACGATGAAACGACCATGTTGTATGAAATTCCGTTTGTTTTCGTAATGAAATTTTAATAATTTTGACCAAAAAAAGTTAATGATATTTGTATTTTAATACATCCTATGTTGTGCGCCGGTTATTTCTAAGCATATTGGTGAAACCCGCATGAAAATCAGTTCAGTATCTTGGGTTTTGTTGAATAACAAAGAAACAAACAACGGCAAATTATTGTCCCTAGATGGCGCTGATCGGAGAATGTATGGAACGTAGCGTGTCCTGCATCGCGGTTACGATATTTTTTTTTAACAATAGAACCTATGAGACAAATTAAATATTATACAATTATGTATGTGTTCCGAAGCGCGCCAGAATTACATATTTATTATATGTAGGGAGGATAGGCTATTGATAGCACTTTGACAAGTCTAATGTCGTTAGGTACTTAAATTAAATTATTATTAAAATCACAAAGTGAACAATGTCTAATTATGGCCCCCTTGATGAGAAAGAATCAGCGTATCATAAGGACATATCTGTAACACTAAACGTACTATACTACCTACTACGTTATTATATTTAATCATTATGCGTCGTCATTTTAGTAATCGCGATTTAAAATCAATGTTACACTGTTTAAAAAGGTGGAATTAAAATTTTCAGCCCATAAGCAAAAAATATAAAACAGCATAACGAAATCCAGTAAGCTCATGTATGCTGAAATGCAAGTTTACTAGTTTTTTATTCTATTTGCGCGCCGGGGGCACGCGTGTCGTCGGCCTTCTTACTGCTCGCGGATTATGCAAACATGGCCCACGGTTTTACATATTCACTGTGTCGTCTCTTCGGTTTTGTACTGGATAAATTTTGTAAACTGCCAAAAGGAAGGTTCGCTATTTTGCTGTGTTGGGAATATTTTATGATGAAGTAAGGGCGCATTTGTTTATGTCGTTTTAGATTTTTTTATGTAAAAAACGACGTGACGTTCTAGTCGTTCGGCTGATATTAAGCGCCACGGCTGCTCATGACAGATTGCAGTACCACTCGGAACTCTAAATTAGGTTGCGCGTGATACTGAACTGCGCAGGTCATACTGACAGATCAGTAATTTACCTAGGTACAACGCCTTTCAAAAAGGAACACAGTAGTGCTTGCACACAACCTATTTGGCCGTAGAATATAGCTGGCAAAGCGGTGGTATCTATAAAGATGAGTTTGCAGAAAAGTTCTACCTAGTAATCTTACTACTAGGCTGTATGATGTCTCAGGATGAAACAGTGCAGTGTCAAACGAAACTTTAATTTAGAGTCCGAATAATACTGCAATCTGTTACGGGCAGCCGTGGTGCTTAACGTTAGAAAAACGACTAGCCCATCACGTTGTTCGTTTACATAAAAAAATGATACTACTTTATAAAAAGGCATTTTTGAATAAGAAACATTATACTCTTATACAGCCTTATTTATAAATATGAATACTCACTGTGATTTTGTATTAGTCAAAATTTAATTGATATTTAGCGAACCCCAACTCTAAACCCGGCTTAAATTATGTAAGTTATCCCATTAATATGTCTTTGACTTAGCCGAAGTTCCAATACGTCAACTCATTCAACAAACTGTAAGATGAAAAGTGCAGTGCCAGTGCCGGGATAAGGCACTCGATAGTTGCACAAAGCGTGTCTCAGATCGGCCCAAGTTTTAAAACGTCCCCGAGGCGATACCGATCTTGCGATGAACTTGCGAATGCCATCCTCGGCGGCAGCCTCTTGTGACGTAGATAGTTAACTTTATATGGCGCTTTATGCATTTCTTCGGCATTTCTTCCGTTCAAAGTGTTTCTTTGTGAACCGTTTATTTTAATAATAGTATAAACCAATTAATTTCACAAACTGAGCGTTTATAAAATTAAAAAAGGAACAACAAGGTAATGTGAAGAATTTATATGAAAGGCAGTTTATTTTTCGAGTATATTTTTTGTATTAATTAGAATAGCAAATAAGCGTAGTTATTATATACTACAAGGACACGATTTAGGTATGGAACTCCTTACTAGCGTCATTGGTTCCTGACAATATAATCTGGCGAAAGTAAACCGGTATCTTCTAGGCAAGCATGCTACATCATCGACCGAGTCCTCGCGTATCATCAGTTGAGATATGTGGTCAAATGCTGTATAAGTCCAATGTAAAACAAAGACCGTGGTCGTAAGCCCCTCTATATTTAAAAAATCTTTGTAAGATACTTTTCCCTGGAGAATTTTGATTTCACATCGGGTATGAGGAACCTAATCTGCGAGGCAAATCTAGTGATGTATAAGTATACACTACATAGATGATGTTTTTGAAGACTAAAACAATAATGGAACAAGTGAATTTCTAATATCACCACTAATTTAGCGTAAATAAACTCATTGCAGTAAAACAATGTTTATTCCGGTGGCACATGTGGCTCGCGAACGCAGTTAGCTAATCACATTCCAAATTCAATTGTGATTTGGAGGGAATTATTTTACCGGAATTGATGACGCGATTTCAGTCCTCTAATAACACCATGTTAATTATTAGTTTGAAATAGAATTAGAATACTTCCGGTTCGTGGTCACTACTCTAGAACCTTTCTTCTCCATCGGTTGCCAGTTCTACGAGTGATGTGGCCTGCTTATTGCCATCTTAACCGCCTGAAGACGTCCACTGCTGATCATAGGCCTCCCCTATGGAGCACCACTCTGAGCAGCTGCTCGCCTCCTGCATCCACCGGTTTCCTGCGGCTTTCACCAGATCGGCGGCCTACGCTGCGTCTTCCGGTTCATGGACACCACTCGAAAACCTTTCTTCCCCATTGGTTGTCAGTTTTACGAGCGATGTGGCCTGCCCATTGCCAATTCAACTTGCTAATCCTAAGAGCTATAGGTATCGGTCGCTTTAGTTCTCCTGCGGATCTTCCTCATTTCGGATCTTATCTACCACCCGTTATATTTCGGACCATTTTAACTTGTCTCGTCTATATTATATTATTAATGAAAAGAGGTACAATTATCAAATAAGTCCAATAAAGTTTAAAACAGGTAGCGTTTGAATATGCAGCTTAGTAGCTTTTATCAAAACCTGAACTGAGATCAACTGTCCGATATTTCTATAGCTTTTAATCAAAACCAACTTTTCTGAACTGAGATCAACTGCCCGAAATAAGTTTCTAGCCATATTTATCCACTATCGTTGAAACAAAAGTGAGGTGAGCAAGAAGTTTTCGATCCCGCGCTTTGTGCCAACCCCGGTATTCTCCCTATTGTAATTTCAACTCTATATATTCTCTCTAAGGCTTTTATTGGCTTATATTTTAGTTTAATATACGAATAATATATTGTTAAATAAACAAAGGAATTTGAGTTTTCTGTTAACGTATTTAAGAGTGGTTTTGAAGTTTTTAAATGAATATGGTAAGTTATATGATATGCGAAGGCTTTGTAGGGTTCACTTTCAATGCTTCCGATGCTAAAATTTGGAGCCCTGAGGAACCAAAAGTATAAATTACTAGGTAAATAATTTTTATTTTCTAGTTAAAAATAAGTTTCTTTGGTCACATTTCTCATTGTATAAATAAATACCTTGTGTATGGTATACTCATTTGAACATTGTAGGTAAACCATGTAAATCTACTATATACAGGGTGTAATTTAATTCATTAGCATAAATTGAGCCCATGATAGTACATCATATAATTTTATAGATGATTATTAAAGAGTAAAGAGTGTAAATGAAAATATTTTTATTGAAAATTATGAAGATTGCCGCGGCGCCTAACGCAGTTGGCACGGATGATTTTGATACATTTAAACGTTTTTATACCTTGTATGTACTGATTAAAAACAGTAATTCATTATTTTAATTAAATTTTGTATTGTAGCATTGGATTAAGTAAGTTATTCCATTTTATAGAGTTATTATTATTACCATACCAATGTGTTAGAATTCAAAAATTTTGGTCCGCACGTGACCGGTATCAGGAGTAGGTACCTAGTTTCAAAGGATGCTAATGAATTCAATTACACCCAGTATAATAGGTAGGTAATACCTATATTTCATCAAATTTTATTCTCAACAACGATGTCTACTAAATGGGTATTCACATTATTTTCACTTCATTGTAATTTTTAGTTTATTAGACAATAAAGACTAGTAACCCGTAAATAAATAAAAAAATCCTTGTTTAAATTATTTTTATGGCCTCTGTGTGTAGTGGTTGACATGTCGGCTCGTGTTTAACAGGTACCAGATCATTTATCGTGACGTCTATAAGGGCACCGGATGTATATATCTTTTGCAAGTCTCATAGTTGCTAAAGATAAAGATATTAAAGATATTGCTTTAAAGATATTTAAAGTTTGTAAAATTAAAAAAAGTAACTTAGGGCAGCCCTTACTAAGTGAACAGACCACCTGCTGCAGGGAGCCGAATGGATTCAAGAGGCAAGCAGCCACTCAATGTGGCGCTCTATAGAGGACGCCTATGTTCAGCAGTGGACGTCTTAAGACTGATAATGATGATCATACATAAATCAAAAGCAAGCCACTTTATAGACACACAAACCGTACAGAATTAACGTTGACCTTAAAAACTCGTCAATGGCTAGAACCCTTCCGCTCTATACACCTGAATGAACCTCAGCTCTATTCACTGAGCTATCCGGCACTGACTCGCTAATGTTAACTCACTAAATGTGTAATATCATTATGGTATAGTGGTAGCAAAATTTGTATGTCCTGAAGTATTGCAACGAATAATAATTGTTATATTGTAAGAATCACAGAGCAAAAAAAAACGCTCCCTCTCTCGAAACGTCATTTGTTTCATAGCTTAGTGGTAAGGATATTGATTTAGAAAATAGACAGCATCAATGATCGCGATGAAACTTACATTTATTTATTTCAACAACAAATAACAATAAAATTATAATTACCGCCATAACGTAATTTTTTTTCTGCGCAAAAAAAGTATGTAATTTAATAGCCTCTCTTTCCCTTTGTCTATCTCCTTCTAGTCTTTTTCTATATCTCTTTTGATGACTCTCTAGGCTGACATTCAGAGACAATGCATCGAGTTTACTCCGATCGAACTCGCGTGAGTTCAAACTCCGGACACGGCGAGTATACTCCGCGTTTTTATATTCACAGTCGAGTTCCAACGTAAACTCCGCCCTCACTCCGCCGAGTAAACTCCGGCCATAGACAAGTGTAGTTTGACATTAGTGACTTACACGTTGTCTTTTTTATTTGGCAGTATTATGCTAAAAAGGGAGAAAAGATAGCAAATGTTGTATGAATAGCTGAAACAGGAGATCAAATTTACTGGTTATCACAGATTAGAGAAAAAACTGGTGATAATTATATACTCTTTGAAGGAGACTTTAAAAAGCGCGCCATTTCTCTTTATTTGTTTTTTCAATTATAATTTATTATGATTATTGTGAATGTTGTTATTTACCTAAATAATAAAAAAACGAGTGAAATTAAAACTTACAATGGAAATGGAAATAGCAATGGAAAATAAATCGTCTCTATAGTGTTCACAGTACTTGTTCACAAAATCGGAGGGAGCTAATAGCTTCATACATATAAATTCTAGAAACTAAATAAAAATAAATGCTTCATTTTAATAATAGAAAAGAAGAACTATGGAGCCAACTTGCAAAGCATTGATGATTTCTTCATATGTGCATGGTAATTCCTAAAAGGTACCATATGAATAGATTTTTATTTAATAAAACTAGACCTACCATTAATTTAAGATTAATTCTATATTATAGGTTAGGTACCTACTCACAAACAACTTAAAAAGGCATGGAATAATGTGAATGTGAAGACACAAGCCGGGGAAGCAAAATCTATAATACAACAAAGAAAAGAAAACACACAGGATCTGCCAGTAAATTACTATTAGATTTTTTTTATTGTTATTTTCATTATAAATAAATCTATGAAGTAGCTAATTTTATTTCGTAATTTATTCGTTTTATTCAATACTAAATACATTTCTTCACAAAAACCACATTAAAAATTGATTTTAAGCAGCATTGTTTTTAAAAACATGCGTGATAATAAAGATGGCGGTGCCTGAGCACGGCTCGTCAGCAGTCACCGATTTCGTGGCTCAGCCCGTCTCATGCTCAGATGAGCATATACTCGTACTCCATTACGCTAAACTCGACTGAGAATGCCAATTCGATCGAAGTACGAGTCTAGACTCCAATTTTGACATAACGGAGTTTGAGTTCGAACTCGAACTCGTCTGTGAATGTCAGCCTAGGAGTCTTGTGGATATATATAATACGTTAAGAATTATTTTTAGCCTTTGAAGTCCACACGGGCCCGATAGCAGTTTGTAGTACTCTGCCTTCTGAACTGAGGGCTGTGGGTTCGATTCCTATCCAGGACAAACATTTGTGTGATGATCATAGATGTTTGTTCTGTGTCGGGGTGTTATATATGTAATTATGTATGTATTTACAAAACAAAAGTATCTAAGTATTATATCCGTAATCTGGTTCCCGTAGTACAAGCTATGCTTAGTTTGGGGCTGGATGGCGCTGTATGAACGTCCACACTTAACCACTCAGGCCCGGTGCGGCGGAAGTAGGTAGGTCCCAAAGCGCTCCTCAAATAGCGCGGTATGGTTTTGCATATTTTACGGTTTATACGAATAAACTAAGCAGTGTTTTAAAATGTCAAAACTAGTTTTGATCAGTAGCATTACTTGGCTATCTAAACAAATGCATTTTTACGTGTGTTGCAGTATAAAAAACACACACAACAACACTACACATAATAATTGACGCTCCGCCGTACCTAAAGGAAATTACTACGTCGCCGGCGCGCGCCGGCTCGGCGCGAGATGCAATTTAGACTGGGGCGTTTTTTTTTTTCTCCTGAACTATAGAGACTTTTACTTTATTCGATAGTGATGTTCAACTAGTTTCAATTTTAGTCGATTTATAACGAGTGACATCTCTAAAAATTGATTGCCCTCCCTAGTAGCCGCACATGTGGTTGAAGCGCCTGAGCGGATAAAAAAAAATACAAAAGTATGTGAAGAAGCATCAGGGGTGTGTTAAAATGCTTCCAAACTGGCATCACTTCAAACCAAGCAATCTTTGCTTCAAACCATCTACAAACATGACAAGCAAAACCGCAGTATCTGCTAAGCTCACAATCACTATTAAACGTAACCTAATACCGGTTTATCGGGTATCTGTTAGGTCACTGAATAACTAATGTCCCTGTATAAATCGTGTTTAGGCTTATATACCGGATTTGGTGATTATAGCCCATTTCTCGAAAGTTACAAGTCCGTTGGTTGTACAATTATTTGTTCGTAGACGAGAATTGTGTTTTATTACCATGTTTTTCATCTAAAATCATCAATCAATACTAATAATAAAACTGTAACTCGGCTAAACCTGTACATTGAATATATTTGTAAATTTTGACTGCTTTACACGACTTCTAAGCCGATATAAAAATTTAAACATTTTTTTTTGGAATTATTTGTCTGTCTTGCTGTCTGTCTGTCTGTCTGTCTGTCTGTCTGTCTGTCCCTTTGAACACGCATCTCGCTGGAACTACTGAACGAATTTGGCTGAAATTTAGTGTGGCTTATAGCTGATTATGCAGAATAACATTTAATACACTTTTTGTTTCCTAAAACGGCCAAGTGCGGGTTGCCCACGCAATAAGTACGTAATTTTTATTCAAGATTATAAGTATTATAATGATATTGGTTTATCAATTTTAATTTCAATAAAAAATATTTTAAAAAAATTATACTCACTGTCGAAGGGAAGATAGAAGAGAAAGGTAAAAAAATAGGGGAAAAGGATGAATGAATGGGACGGTATAGAAGTAGAATATAAAATGACATTAATACGTACAAAAGAATCACTGCGCAATCACAATGGTGATGGCTTACGATCTGTTTGAAAAAGTGCATTTTTTTAATTTACTTTTTTAATATTTTCAGAGCTAGTTCTGGTATAGAGAAGTAAAAAAAAAAAGTTGAATCAAGTGAAATGTAAAGAGTGCCAATTAAAAAGTTTTCTTTAAGGCGTAAGGCTACATTTTATTTCGCTATTATATTTTAAGGTTTTTATTTAAATTTATAGATAGTGTATGTAACTATTTAAAACTAAACCATGAATTTAAATTGGATAAGTCGGGAGGCTGTATTTATGTTAGAATTTTTATTTACACCTTTTTAATTTACTAGTTATCATACTGTTTATAATTATACATAAAAGGTACAGTCTACTTATGAAAAATATTAAATATGGTCATTGTAATGATAGTATTTACACAAAAAAATGTAATATCGTGAAATCTGACCAAAACTAATTTCCAAAACGAGCAAATAAGCTGTACAAATTACGCAAACAGTAATAATAAAACGACATTAAAACTTCAATTATTCCAGGTACGTACGTGGATTTCGACCATCCGGATACCGGAAAATACCGGTTATACCGAAATATATCAGTAATCTAGTTCCGGTATTCCGGTACGTTAATATAGAGAATCAATCTAATTTGTCAATGAAAGTCAGATGCAGACTTCGATTACTGAAAATTGGGTGCGTAAAATTACGCTTTGTAGGTTATTATACTATTTATATGCTTTAATTGTATGAAAAATAACTAATCTAGGAAGTACATTATACCAATGTCAATTAAAGCTCCACAAAGAATTAAAAAAAAATCTATGAAACTAACAAAATTTCGTTTAGGAAACAATTGTTTTTTTTTTCATATATATTTTGGTTCTACACATAGTGTATTTAGCCAGTGTCAAGTATTATATGTTCATCGTGTTATAAAATATTTCACGCAAAGTCATGTTCTAGTCATAGTCCAGTTTAAGTCAGGTAGTCATAGTCGAGTCTAAGTCATGCTCCAGCAATGTGGTGGCAACTTTACTAGAAGCTTCCATGGAGTTTTGGAAGCAACACGAAAAATCACGTTTCACCACATTATATCACTTGCCCTCACTCATGCTCGTAATTCAGCACTTAATGCGTAAAACGCCATCAATTTTAAACATTTACACTGGAAAAAGCAAAAGTTTTGAAAAATAATACAAAGCAACGTCGTGAATTTTTCCGCGTTCCCGCCAAAACTCAACAATTGAATTAACATAGAACAGAAAATATTAAATAATTCCATTTTAATTTTCATTTGACACTAAATTTCTATTTTATTATTAGACTTCATTCTTTTCTGAGCGTTTAAAAATTAATTAACAATTCGAAAACTAAAACTTTTTTTAGAGTCAGCAACCCATTATTGGTACCTATCACGTATCTCCAAACATTTTCTACAAAATAAAACACCAATCAACATCGTACGCCGACATCTTAGCCGTCCAGCCGTCGAAATCAGTAGCAATTAACGTCAAATCCGTAATATCGGCCGATACAGTTGCTTAGACATTCACGGATTTATTCATCTCTGGGGGAGGGCCTGCTCTGTGATTGGATGCCTGTCTCGCCCTGATACGATTAATAAATAGCTAATATTAATAATGGCTTTGTGTTAACCTTTTTAATCGATTATATTAAGGCTGTTCTTGATGTTCTGATTTAATATTTTATGAATTGCGTAGATCTATGTCAGTAGGTATTTATGAATAGTGAAGATAAAGAGGGCAAATTTTCATAGCCTATTTTAAACCGGTGAAATGAGACAATCTAAAATATTTTTAATATATTATGGAACTTAGGTTCTCTATGTATTAACAACAAAACTCACCCAGTGACGGCAAAAAAATTTAATAGATAATTAGAAAAAAATAATAACGAAGTATGTCCATAATAGATAAAAAGCTCATCTGAGCTTCAGTAAATCTGCGATCATATATTTAATAATCTACTTTTTTCGTTTTTTGTTTTGATGAAGGTTTTTTGTTATTGTCTAACATCTTATAAACCAAATATTGGCATCCGAAGGATCGCGAGACCGCAGTATTTTCAAAATTCTGAAACATCTTAATTCATTGCACAATTTTTAGTAGAGGACGAATATTTACGCTAACAAAATAAGCCAAGCGACTATACTATACGCGACTATACGCGTAAAAGCCTTCGCGCATAAACGTGAAATAATCTTTCTAGCTAGCTTTTACTAGATAAAAGGAATTCAAAAGCGCTATCTACCTGTTTCAAATTGGACAGCATCCATCGCGTAGCCAGACGCATCCCTTCATCAACTGCATCATCCCAAACGATCGCGCATGCGTCATACATACATTTTCACGCTAAATAGCTAGGGGGCTGTCTTAGCGCGTTCATTCTAACTACGATCAAATTTCGATCTTACTATGTAACACAGTGGATCGTTTCGGAGGTGCGTTCCGTGGCATTCGCCAGTGTCTCGCCGGTCGTCGCAGGCTGCGCGTGTCTCGACATCAGCTCGCGATTTTTTTCCAGTTCCGCGAAAAGTTTTCAAGTTTCGAACGCGTTTTGGGTGAGCGTGGTGCAAGGCAGCCCGTTCTTGGAGGGATAATTTGGATTTTGTTGTGGAAAATTATTTGTGAGGAGACTTGTTGGTTTTCATGATTTTGGAGTATGAAATGGTGAGTTTTCAGTACTGTTTGATGATTTTCGTTAGTTTTTATGTACAAAGATAAAAAACTGTTATTATAGTTTCCAATTTTTTAAGTAAGTGAGTAAATATGTCTCATATTTGCCTTGTTGCGTATCATATTTGTTTGTTTCACGTATTACGGTATGTTTTCAGGTGTAAGTCAAGATTATGTTTTATTTTTGGTATCTGGTACGTGTATGGTTCTAATTTTATTATGAAAAATGTACATTAACATAATGTCACAGATTTATTACTTATATTAAATTAAATAAATTAAGTAGTCATTAAAGACCAGGAAATAGTGCAGCACAGTACAATCAGAATAGCAGAACACACAACTAAAACACAGAACTAAAAAAGAACATACGCTATGCAGTTACATAATATAGATAGCTCTGTGTAGCCGACGATTATGCGCTATGTAGTCTTTGCGTAGCATTTGTAAAGTTGCTGCGTAGGCGCTGCGTAGACGTAGCGTAGCTACTGCTACGTAGCTGCTACTGCATAGCAGATACGAAACCAATACATAACCATTGATTGTAAACATTAAAATATTTTGTATTGATATTATAGGTATACAGGATGTAATTTAATTCATTAGCATAAATTGAGCCCATGATAGTACATCATTTATAGATGATTATTAAAGAGTGTAAATGAAATAATTTTTACTGAAAATTATGAAGATTGCCGCGGCGCCTAACGCAGTTGGCACGGATTATTTTGATACATTTAAACGTTTTTAGACCTTGTATGTACTAATTAAAAACAGTACTTCATTATTTTAATTAAATTTTGTATTGTAGCATTTGATAAAGTAAGTAATTCCATTTTTTTAAGTTATTATTATTACCAAACCAATGTGTTAGAATTCAAAAATATTGGTTCACACGTGACCGGTATTAGGAGTAGGTATCTAGTTTCAAAGGATGCTAATGAGTTCAATTACACCCAGTATAGGTAGGTGAAGGGAAAATTCGGACATGAGACCACTTGTCATGGATGCGGGTTCAATCCCCGCTCGTTATTATTATTTTTCCTTTACAAATTAATCTGTAGATTATGCGTTTTATTTTCAAAATAATAATAAAACTTTATACTACATGCATTTTGTGTACTTAACCACCCATGTAAAAGTATATAGATCAATTCATATGTTTATCGAACTCGGTGTCTCATAATGAGACGCTTAGTCGCTTTTGAGCGTAAATACTGCGTATTAATATTAATAGCTGACGTGACGAGCTGGTCGTTCACCTGATATTAAGCGACACGGCCGCCCATAACAGTTGCAGCGTCACTCGGAACTTAAAAAAAAGTTTTGCGTGACACTGCACTGCGCACGTCATCCTGAGACATCACACAGTCTAGTAATCAGATTACTAGACTGTGAGATCAGGTCATAAAGTCTCATTTGCCCAGTAACTTCACTAGCTACAATGCCTTTCTAGCCGGAACACTGTACACGGCGGTAACTGGCAAAGTGGTGGTACCTACCTAGACGAGCTTTGCAGAAAAGTCCTACAAAAAGCTTTTTTGCCTCTGTTTCTAACACCGTTTTTCTGGTCTGCGTTTCTAAAATATTTTCAATATTTCAAAAAGCAGCTGGCCTACTCATTTTATATTCCATATCGTTTGTAACGCAAAGCTTAATTTTGCAGCGGAAATAGAATTGCAAAATTTCCCACTAACGTTAAAGCCAGGAAATTATAATCTACGCTACACACATTAACGATATTTCCGATAATACGCACTCATATTTTCATGTCGGTTTATTCTTAATCTAGCTTTAACAGGGCTTTGACCATTTTATTGTCACTGAACAAATTATTAAAACTACTAAAACTATTTAATTATGTATAATATACTTCATATTACTAACTACTACCACCAACTACTACCTAACTAAATAAAAAATAATAATAATAAATTTAGTTGATAAATTTTTTGGTTTGGTTTTTCAGTTAAAGACTATTTAAAGACTCAAAAAATCTCAACTCAAAGAGCCTCTGGCCATATAGTAATCGTGAACAAAATCATAGTCATACTTATGGCTTTATACCATATACCATTTGCTGCCGTTTATGAACGAGTAATTGTTATAAAAGCAGCATCTGTAAACACGCGCGACCGTGCTTAGCAGAACACGTTAAGCCATGGGTGCAGTCATAAGACAAACCTTGTCTTTTTTTAAATATTGTTTATTAACGGGATATTGATCATGCGATTTATTTGTTTCGAGTAGCTAATATTTCGGCGCTGTTCCAAACACTTTTATCATACACAAATTCAAATTCAAATTCAAATTCAAATTCAAATGTTTATTGTAAACTGAAGGGTTTGCAGGTAAATGATATGAATTAATGGGTGAACGTAGAGGCTTACTCTCCTTTACAATTTTACTACGCGTCACACCTGATTTTCTATTTTTTACGCGTCACCTTTTCGTGCCTCTTTTTTATTACACGTCACACCTCCTTTTCTCTTTTATTATACATTACACCAGTAACAATCTCAGTAACTATGCCAGTAAAATCCTACAATTACAGGCCTGCACTAGAAGGTTGTTATATGACTTACATAACCACAAAACTGTTTCCTATTAGACCTCCCGTATTATCCCGTATTATGTTTCCCGTATACAATTAATGGCAAAAACCCCCATGGGGATATTGTATGGCATAGAGCTGTCACGGCCAGAGGTATAACGCAGGCCTGTGTAATATTATAATACAACAGTATAACTGTAGCATTAATAACATTGAATGTGACAATTCATAAAGTTCAAAATAAACACTTATTTTATATTATCATGATTTTAATCAGGACGGTCATTGATAATAATGACAGATGAGGCACTGGAATGTTTTGGTGTGAACGCATAGCAATTGGTTGCTAAAGTTAGGGAATTAGGGCACTGTTTATACGAATGGTTCATAGAACATTAGTAAATGCTTTATTCTGTAAATATACTATACAAAAACCATCGATGTAAATTTGACTATAGTATGGTATAGTATAGTACCACTGAAGCACTGAAGCAACTTTGAAAGTACTTTTTTCATGTAATAATGATGTAATACGGCATGAAAGGATTTAATTAAGACTGTCTGATACAAAGTTTGCAAACGGATGTATTCCAACGTAAAACTACTCTGTTAGAATGTTTGCTACATTTCCGTTGTAATATGGGATATTTTCAAAAGAGAATCCATAGTAAATCACCTACAAATTCCCAATAAAGCATCAATTTGTATTTGTATTTGTATTTATTTATTATAATAAGAACGGCAATATGTCAATTACACTTATTATTAAATTTATTACAGTCAAGCCAAGTCAAGCATGCATGATAAAAACATTTTAATTTTTTTTAAATAATAATAATAATAATAATTTAAGTAATCAAGATAAAATAAACAGATAGTATACGTATAAGTTCCTTGAAACAGTCTAATAAATAAATAAACAAGCAATCAATAATCAATTAAAAAATAATTAAATAGGAAATAGTCAATTGTGTAAATATAAAAATAATTCAAGTCATCATAACAATAAAATAAAAATAAAATTACAGATTATAAAAGTTCACAAAATGATAATAATAGTTTAAAAATACTCTGCCGTTATCACAAAAAATATCACATTCAGGATTGGCGCTCAAGAATGCATTGAGACCGCTTATACAACGGCATAAAGGGGTTTCGGCTCTAGCCACTGTGCGGGAACCAGGAACGGAAAAAAGCTTGTGTCTTCGACATGATCTCACCTGGATGTAGTTATTAGGGACAAACAGCCTACACAGAACATTGTGCAGTTCTGAAGAGTCAATGGCACCTCTTAGTATTTTACAGGAAGTATTAAGCTGATCAAAAGACCTCCTTACCTCTAACGAGTTGAAGCCAAGATGCCCAAGTAAAAATAGGAATTGATGCTCATTTGAAAAGAAGAGGCCATTAAAAAACATTCTCAAAAGAGCACCAAGTCGTCACCATTAGTATAGTTACTACAATGGTGTAAAAAAGAGGGCAGTAAGGTAATAGTTAAATAACGAATGTAACCGTTATTGAACGTCTATAACCGGAATATAAATATGCCGCTTATAGCTGATTAATTCACTAAAAAATTATATTCACATGCAATTTACTGCCAAATTGTGTTGCAAATTTCCCTAAAAGTGCAACGAAAATTGAACTTTAAATCCTCAGTCACACAGATGATATTCGTGTGTCAAGCCTGTTTTATTTAAGGGAAGTGTTCCGACGGCCGTCAGTTGCAGACGACCGGAACAAATGGTGGAGGACAATGTCGACGTAGACTCTTATTTGTGTTCGACTAAATCGCTTTGTATGAATTGCCAGACGTAGACGATGTAGTAATTTCCAAGATAACGAGGCCTGTGTAGATATCTAGAGAAAAGTGGAAAACTTGCTAAAATTCCTACCAAAGTCACTGGAAATCTTTAAAATTATCCTTCCGAATGGCTATCACGATCCGCCAAAAACAAGTCTTTTTATCATGCAAACAACCTTTCATTGAATTCGTTTATAATTTTATTCGTTTACAATTTAACTTTTATTTGAACCTTATTTTTGGCTTTAAGTGATTCAATATCTGATACAATCTTGATTTTTTTTTTTACAGGCAATATGCCTTTATTACTTAAGCTAACTACTACAATAATAAAAACTAAACTAAACTAAAACTAACTACACTACACACTAACTAGCTACACTATACCTACTGCAAATAACATATGGACTGTATAATAGATCTTTAGTTAGTGTCATAGTCTGGGTTATAACATGTCTGGTTATCTAAATATGAACGCTATGCAACCTTGTAAAGAATATTTTTAAACCCGCAAACTGAAGCCCACGCGTGGGAAGCCACAGTTTCCCGACTAAGATACCAAAATACATTGCCGTTTTCTTTGTTATTGTGAATTTTACGCCAAAGTTGCACACAAATTTATATTACTACAACGATCAACATAATAATATCGTATTTTTTGATCGGCCTGATAGCTCAGTTGGTAGTAGCTCTGCCAGTGTGTGTTGCCAGTGATGACTTATGGAACTGAAACGTGGTCTCTAACTGTTGGCCTCATTACTAAGCTCAAAGTCGCACAACGGGCTATGGAGAGAGCAATGCTCGGTGTTTCCCTGCGAGATAAGATCCGTAATGAGGAGATCCGCAGGAGAACTAAAGTAACCGATGTAGCTCTTAGGATTAGCAAGTTGAAATGGCAATGGGCAGGCCACATCGCTCGTAGAACTGACAACCGATGGGGAAGAAAGGTTCTCGAATGGCGACCACGAACTGGAAGATGCAGCGTAGGCCGGCCCCCCCACTCGATGGACCGACGACCTGGTGAAAGCCGCGGGGAGCCGATGGATGCAGGAGGCGAGCAGCCGCTCTAAGTGGTGCTCCCGGGGGGAGGCCTATGTTCAGCAGTGGACGTCTTCAGGCTGTTAATGATGATGATGATGAGTAGCTCTGCCTTCTGAACTGTAGGCTGTGGGTTCGATTCCCACCCGGGAACAAACATTTGTATGATCAACATCGATGTTTGTTCTATGTATTAGTGTTATATTGTATTCTATGTACCGTATTTACATACAAAAAGCACATAAGTACTACCACAGACAATAAAATAATATTGGTACTACTATCAGTTATCTGGTTTCTATAGTACAAGCTATTGGGGCTAGATCACGCTGTGTAAAATTTCCACACATAGTTTTATTTATTTGTTATTTTTATCCTAGAAAATTAATAGTTTCGCGGAAAACTGAACTGAGGGCTGTGGGTTCGATTCCTACACGGGACAAACATTTGTGTGATAAACATAGATGTTTGTTCTGCGTCTGGTTGTTATATTGTATTCTATGTATGTATTTACAAACAAAAAAGGATATAAGTGTTGTATCAGTTATCTGGTTCCCATAGTACAAGCTATGCTTAGTTTGGGGCTAGATGGCGCTGTGTGAAATGTCCACACATATTTATTTATTTATTTATTTATTTATAAAAATGCATTAACATTGTGATATACCTGAAGTTCCAAAACATTATAATGATGGCCTTCAAAAACCACAACCGCTTGTCACGTGAACTAAGTCTGAGAAATGAATTCCAAACTATTCCTACCCGGCTGTAATTAATCGGGATATGCGAAGAGGCAACTTTGGATACAGGTGCCATTGTTTCATTATACGCTTGTATGTATAGGTGATGTTTGCTAGGGTATCGTGGCTTAATTGGGGGCAATGAAATATGTGATAAATATCGAGATGATTTTCTAACATAATTTTCTATAATATGATTGATTTACTTCCTCGTATTTCTGCTCTCCTGGTACTTCATTCTTTAGAAAACTAAAAGATAAAATTGAGAAGTTTAGTCAGCATTGATGTCGATGATGGTTCTGTTAGAAAAACCTCGTATCCGATGGGACTCTGATTATTTGACATTTGGGATGGTTTTAAGTTTATTCTCAACAATTTAAATAATAAATAATATTATAGATTAGTAATACCTTGCAATTATGGAAAAATGGGATCCATTTTGTTGTTAGGAATTACCCTTCTTATAAGGCACATGTTAGTAACATGGAAATTATAACAGATCTGGTAAAAGAGTGATTCTTGAATGGCTGTTGACTCATGGACAAAATTGGCAACACTTAGCCTAAATGGTTATACAAACATTTTTAGACGGTATCACTCTTTCCGTTTTTTAAATATCGTACTACAAGGAACCCTAATTCCATCTCCATCTATCTATCTATGCGTCTGCGTTCACACTTCTTAATGAACAATGAACATGCATGTTTTGCATTACGACAATTAAAGTGGAGATCTTTAATAGTTTGCCAGTTATTCTGCCGCCAACCAGTAGTGTGCAAGCACTACTGTGTTCCGGTTTGAAGGGCATTGTAGCTAGTGAAATTACTGGGTAAATGAGACTTTATGACCTGATTCCACAGTGTAGTAATCAGATCACTAGACTATGTGACGTCTCAGGATGACGTGCGCAGTGCAGTGACACGCAAAACTTTATTATTTTAAAGTTTCGAGTGACATGCAACTGTTATGGGCGGCTGTGTTGCTTAACATCAGGTGAACGACTAGCTCATCAAGTCATTCATTCTCATAAAAAAAAGTTTCGTTACTAATAATTGTATTTTTTGTATCAGAAGAACAATCTAGCTTGTGGGATAAATGACACAAAAGTAAAATAAACTGATAGTTAAGTCTAACATCTTAAAACCGCCAGCTGCACTGCCCACAGATATCTCAAATCACCATGTAGCAACCAAATTACTATCCACATAAAAATATTATTATTGAATTAACTACCAGCTTAACTTAATTAATTAATAGACTATGATTAATTATTCATACCTTTGAGGTTTTACAAAACTCTGTTGAACAATTTTCTTTAGAACACAATTTTTTGAGAGAGTTTGTGAGCTCATTAGTTAAACATTTTGATAGCTTTAACCTTTCTTTTGAGAGGCTTACGTAAACTTTAGAAAAATGAATCGCTAAAGAATGGTTTGTAACTAGGGTATGGCGGGGCAAGTGTACCTAATTTTACTAGATAGTACCAGATGGTACTATCAAAATCAATCCATCGAAAATTATCTGCGTTAATTTTATAGCATTTTCCATCTACTTTAGCATTACATCTAGGTAGAGGTCTCTGGAATGGATGAGATTAAGTTGTATTGATTGTATGAAATCGAAAACTAATATTCGTAATAATTATAATATGATACTGGTATAATATAGTAACCAGCAAGATAGTTCTTCGCTATGAAAGAAAGAAAAGTAAGAATATACATGTATTGAGAACATAACACAACATTATATTCTTACATATCTACAACATGAAATATTGAGCAATAATGAACAAATTACAAAATGCAATGCGTAACCTAATGATAAGGACTTAATATCATTTTCTTGGATTGCAAACTAACTCACATGTTTTTTCACACTGTTTAGTGCTTATTGGTAGATTCCTAGCGGCTACAAAATATTTGTGCCCAACCAAAGTGCAGTAAAATGTATCCATTACGGAACATTAAAGAAAAAATCTCATATAAGAATACCTAAATCCCAATTTAACCACGTCATTGTTAATAGAATTTTCTTTAAAGATGAACGTTGAACACAAATGCTAAGAAATTCCTTTCAACTCGGACTGTTAATTTTATCAACTGTCACGCCTAACAAGAAAAGTTAATTAAAAATATACTTCCGTTCGCTAACCGATTATGAAAAAGACAATTTTCCAAGAGAAAGAACTTAGAAAATTCTGTGCAGTTTGGTCGAGTGAAAATCAAATTTTCCTTTGGGCATTTCTCGGCTGTCCTATTAGCGGGAGGAAGTTTGATTTTGCGAATACTTTTCATGTTTCTATTAAACTTTTTGGATACTTTCGTGATTGTTAGTTAACCTGAATTGAACACTTTATTTACGGGACCATAAAAATCAAGATCATCATCAAGTCTAATAGTCTTTGTGACTTTGTTAAGAAATCCTTTATATTATACAGAATTAATGTTCAAAACATGTTCATGTTTCTGTTTGTGAAAACTTCAGCCTGTATAAGTTTTTTATTTTAAATTATTTTCACTGACACTGTTATGGGTGCACGTGTCACTTAACATCAGGTGAACGACTAGCTCATCTCGTCATTGATTCTTATAAAAAAAGCCATAAGGATGGTCATGAAATTTTGTTTGCCTTGTAAGTATTGATACAACTGGTTGTTCTATAGATGCTGCCAGCAGTAATTTTACCCCCTATTAGGCATTAACTTGCGAGTATTACGCTCAATAAAAGTGGCAGTACTCTACGTGATGTTTACACATAATTTCCCCCGCGACAAGTAGACCAGTAACTCAACCGCCACAAAAACGTTTAAGTCCGTCCCTCGAGATATTCTCACGCATATTCTCAGCTGTAGTGCACAATAGACCCCGGATCGCTCCCGCGGGACGGACCGCCAACTTGTCTATACTCGTAGGGATCCAAGAATAGGTCCGGGTCTTGGAAGGTACGGTACTTTTATTTTATTGAAATCGTTTCGTCCCACTGTTTCAATATTGGACGGAATGAAATTTTACGCGGACCATAATTTGGGCAAATTGCGATAATGGTATAAGCGATTTTCGGAAATAACGCTACTTGGTAAAAATGTAGATACAATAAATTTTCATATTAATTTTCTTTTTTCTTTTGTGATGATATTGGAGTTTAATTATTAATATTGGTTGATAAAGCCCAGTCACGTACCGCAAGAAATTTAAAGTAATTAGCGTTCTTATTCTTAAAACCTTGACTGTTATTTGCACGACATTTAGTGCAGTTATAATTATTGTTTACTATTAGGTATTATATTGACTGGAACTATACTTACTAAGTGAACCAATAACCTGAACCGTGGGGAACCATTGTATGCAAGAGACAAGCAGCCTCTCAAAGTGGCACTCTATGGAGTGGTGAGACTAATGGCAGTTGAAAACTTGAAAACTACGTTCAAAAATGGTCATAATAATAAACATAATAAATAAACTAAGTACGGAAATCCTTTATCAACATCAAAATTGAATTCGTTCGAAACCTGCTCCAAAATTTGCTCCTTCAAGAAAACAAATTTGAAAACTTCGTAATCCCGGAACCTGTATTGAAACATTAAAATTTCGCAGCAAACATTCCTCAGTTGCTTAATTAACCAACGAAATTAGTTATTGTTATGAAAAAGTAGAGGAACTTCGCAACCGAACTCTGCGAAGTGTGGAATACTTTGGATCGGGGTTAAGGTAGAAGCTGACGCGGGGGAATTAAAATTGGGAATCTCGTAATAACTTGAAATTTGGGGCATAAAATTGAAAATACTAGAGATATGTAGTATGATCTATAAGAATATACTTTTATAGGCTACAAACACTTTTTTTTATATTATGATAAAAGTTATTGGTATGTTAACATAGCATAATCGAACGCCTAAGCCTAAGAGCATTAGATGGTAGAAAACATGTTGAGCCTCGGCTAGCAGTGGGTTCTGGGGCTGACAGACATTAAAATAAAGGGCGCCATGTACCAGTATTTTGCTACCCTGGTACGAAGAGTTGTTAAATATAAAAGGAAACAAAATTTTACAAGTAAGTTATATAGGATTTTACTGGATTTTTGATGCAGCAAAGAATGAATATCTGGTCTTATAAATCTAGAGACTTAACTCCTAGTAGATATTCTCTAATCAATTATGTCTTATATACGCTAGGTCTATACTACAATACAGCCCCAGATAATATAACACCATACAACCGTGGTTTAATACAATGGTCCGCAATATTCTAGGTCTTTTCATTGAGCTTTATGTGCTAAATGTGTGCACCAGAACAGCCGTTGTACCAGCAATATACCGCAATAGTACAGCCTATATTTGCTCTGTGAGCCAGCACCGCATAAAATAAAACGAGTGAGCTTGTAAAAAAATGAAATTGGATGGAGTTAACCCAGGTTAAGCCATGAAGGGTGATGCAAACATAAAGCAGGTGGGACCTGGCCTTCAGCCGTCGAGATACGAACTGAATAAATGCGTATCGTATAATAACTAATAAAAATTATGACTAAACTGTTACAATGTACGTATTTTTTATTGAGCTCCAGGAGAATAATATTGATAAGTATATGATTATTTTACAACATGAATTACAATTATTAATTATAACCTTGATAATGCATTAACTGTCAGATCTATTACTAATACTTTTACTTAGCTCTATATGAGTTGGTAGTTAAGATATTGTAAGCTAAGATATAACTTCTACTATAAAACGTAATCAAAACTTACTTAAGCTTCACACCTTAAAACTTAACATTAACTTAAATAACTTTATACAATTTAATCCGCAAACTCTCGTCACTTGCATGCTTCACCAAGGAAATTACACTAGAGCTGAGAGAAGTTCTTTTAATTTATTCAACTGCACACAAACCTCGACTTTACACTTTCGCTATAAGGTTGAAATTGGCACTGAAAAGCGAAAGAGGACGTTGATGCTGATTTATAGTTGGTTGAACTACATCTTTGTTGGTCTTCAGTTAATTTGAATAAAATACATAGTCGGTACCCCACGTTGACAAGTTTAGTGCTGAGCTTTAAATAATTAGTTTTAATATTAAAAAAATAGGATAGAAAATGTCGGAAAAGACGTTGAAATTATAATATCTTAATGATAATGATAATAACGTTCAAAAAAGGAGCACTTTTTAAACTTCTGTTTATTTTTCAATATTCAATTTGTACATTGTATTTCTTCACTAGCAAGCTAAAGACATAGGGTAGGTTTTTTAATACGTAGTTGATGTAGAATAGAATAGAATAGAAGAACACTTTATTGCACACCAAAACACATATTACACAACAGATACCTAGAGTAGGTGCAGGTAGGTGTAGGTGTAGTAGGTAGGTGTGGATGTAATCAATAGTTATTTAAAAATTCTAACAAATTTTAACCATTGGTTAGAATATTTTAGAGATTTTAAACATTAACTACAATCGTTAAAAATTCTTAACTGTGGATCATAAAACCCACCCTAAAAGACTGATCGCTTTTTCTGCTCAACCGTCAGCCTGAACCTCCATCTCGTCCATTTGCGCGCCAGTCAGTGTTTCCAACCACAACTTTATCATCATCATCAACTTATACTAGTCCACTGCTGGACATATACAGGCTTCCCCAAGGCACGCCACAGAGCACGCTATATTTTTCCAGTTCTGCCAGCTACCTTTCATACTTAGTATCTCCATCTCGCTTCAGATCCTCCTATACGTCTGCAGATAGTCGCTACTCGAGAACCTTTCATCCCCATTGGTTGTCAGTTCTACGAGCGATGTAGTCTGCCCATTGCCATCCTATTGCGTACTGTATTAGTCTAAGCAAAATACCACCCAAATCATTTCAAGAATTTTGACGCAAATGTTAAACAAATAAAGTTGCCTTAGTGTATTAATAAGAAGCCATAATCAAAACCACTCAAAGCATTAACTTAATGTCAACATTCCCTTGTAATTACAACATCCCCGTACTTAAGCCACTTGTACACCCACCGAGACATCAGCATAAGCCCGGGAGTTATTAGCCGCGTGTTGATTAAACGTGTAGGTGTAATATCCCCCGAATTCATAAGTCAGATGATTACGTACTGTAACTTATATTGTAATATCTTTAATTTATTTTGTGTCATGTCTTTCACTGTAAATGTTACGAATAATTATGGATATGTCTTGGAATTATAAGAAATAACACTGTATATTTAGAAACGGTATTATTATTTATTCACCATCCATCATCAGCGTAGGTTGACCCGCCACTAGGTGGTCAAAAAACCGCGAGGAGCCGAGCAAACAGCCGCTCAAAGTGGCGCTCTCTAGGGGAGGCCTATGTTCAGCAGTGAACTTCTTCAGGCTGTTATTTTTCCTACTTGATCTATTAGTAGAACATATTGTACTTTTTGTTCCTACTTTTTTATGATAATGAATGTTGTGACGATCTAGTCGTTCACCTGATATTAAGCGACATGGCCGCCCATAACAGTTACAGTGTCACTCAGAACTTTAAAATAATAAAGTTTCGCGTGACACTGCGCACGTCATCTTGAGACATCTCAGTCTATTAATCAGGTTACTAGACTGTGTATTTAGGTCATAAAGTCTCATTTGCCCAGTGATTTCACTAGCTACAATGCCCTACAAACCGGAATACAGTAGTGCTTGCACACTATTGCTTGGCGGCAGAATAACTGGCAAAGCGTTGGTACCTACCTAGACGAACTGGTAGAACAAATAGTAGAACAGATGGGAACGACCCGTTGATGACCAGCCATCATTCCTTCTCGTGTAAGCAAGTAGTCAGCCAATGTCAAAATTTTTAAGCCTCTTGAATTCTGCTGACCTGGCATAAGGACTGGTGTCTTACGGCAAAGCGAAGCAGTAGAACTTAGTTATTAAAACCACTGTCTTGTAGTTTCGGTTAATTATCCAAGTATCGCAGCCAATAAGCGTTCGGTTAAGAAAAGCACTACTTTATTTGCCATCAAGAGAGGCTTTGATCAAAAGATTATTTTTGTGAAACTATTGCTGCCGTAGTGTAGCAACATTCAAGCGTTTAACCAAAAATAATGTTCTAATTTTTCTTCCAATTTAAACTTGCCACAAAAGAGAAATTCAATTACACCACATTCCAAACAAGTCGCGATACGTCTAAACGCGAGAAACTTTTATTAAACGTCCAACACACGCCCACCAAGATCTGCAACAATTACGGTATAAAGACATCGCGAATATTCAACGAGGAAGGAGGAATAAAAAAATTATCGTCACCTCGTCTTGGCAAATAAAAAAGTGTGAGTCTGGAGTAATTTTTTACAAGCTTTACACATAGGGGCAATAAAAACGCGACGGCGCAGAGGGCCGGCTATATTTCATTTTATGTCTCACTTGAGTCCTCCTTCTATTCGGGAGGCTGCCTGTGACACTCGGAATGAAAGTTTAAACGTCGGTTCGGAAATAATGTGGATTACGTGGCGAGGCTAATGCGACAACGCTAACAACTTGAGAGAAGTATTTTAAAGATGGCGAAGTTGCGACAATTTGGTTCATTTAAACTTGTTTTGCTACCTGTGGAGATAAAGAAATCAATTTCAGTTTGTGATTGGGAAAGTTTTTTTTTCACAAAACGCCTATTTTTTTAATGGTATTTAAGGCTAAAATAATTACACAAACAGTTAATTTATTTATCTGAACTTCATAGAAAAATAGAGGCTTCATTAAAACTGTTTTCACAATATAAGTTGTTGACTGATTACGTTTTAATAGAAACAAGTAAAGATTAGTAAGTTTTCAGTAAAGGGATTGAAATTATTGAGTCGTAATGACGCAACGTCTCGATTCGTTCGAAAATACCAAAATCTTCGTATTTATTTTTATATTTGTTCATAGTCGCAATATTTTGGATGCTCACATTTAGCTGTAGGCCATAGAAACGCTTATCAAAATTCTCTTGACTTTTTGCATCGCAATATAGGTAGACAATTTTTCATCACTCTACATTTTTCTGATCATTTTGCAACAAGCTTTATTACTGCAAATACAAGTTTACTTCTAAATTAAAATGTTTCCAGCGTGCGAAGGTTAAAATACAATACCGGCTTTAATATAAGAAGATGAGGCGAAAATATCCATAGTCACGCCCTTTATTACCCTGCAAAGGCTTAAGACTTTTCAATTTAATCGCATTATAATAACCCTCGGAAGTACGTGTCTGTGAGCCGACGAAATGGAAAATGCTGATTCTTACACGACCTGCTGAAATGGGATAGCTTCATCGAAAACTGGTTAATGCTGATGGTCTTAAACTGACACTCTAGCTATGATGCGATAGCAGAATATTATGATTTTACGGGAAGATTTTAAGTGTGCATTAGGCATATAATATGGTGTAAGTAAAAGTAACCATACAGCAAACTACCCCACACCTGAGATTTTATTATATTTTTACACAGCTTCAATGGTGTATCTAGTGATTGAGGTGGTCGGCAATGATATGCCAACCAGAGATAACAACAAGAATAAAACTGCAAAATTAAATACGCCTTGTTCTTTGTTTAAATGGGGACCTGGAACTACAAGGACCATGGTTCAAACTATGGTCTTCGAAGTTCTGGGTCCCTAGATACCAATAGAATATAGAATCGTAGTTATTGTCCAGGATCTATGTACAAACTGTCACGTTACATCCGTTCCTTTCGTGAAAAAGGTAGAATGGAACGCTACAAGTTAATGAGCAGCTCCTCCCCTACCTAAACAGTGCCTAGGTTGACAGGATCCTAAGAGCTGAAGAGAAAAAAAAGGAATTGGTAACAGATATTTATTTTCGTAAATTTTACAAGCTTTGTAGAAAGCAAAAAAAAGAGTCTCTAGATGATGCGGAAGAACGCGAAATTTAAGTTGTTTACGGCCTACAAGTTATCACGGTAGAATTAGAATGTTATTGGATCCAAACAAGGCCCACTTCCGGGTCTTCAGATAAACAAAGCCCGCTTCCGGTCTTCAACGAGGCCCACTTCCGGGTCTTCAAACAAACAAGGCCCACTGTCGTTATAGAGACTGAGGAATTCGTTGCCTTTAGTTTGTCCGACTTCCAGAGTTCAGCGGCTAGCTCATTCAGTTATTAGCTTCTGGATCCAGAAGAAGATTCTCGTCCTTCCACTGTCGATGAAGTATTATTACGCAGCTCAGATTCAAGATGCAGGAGCAGGAGACACGCAGGTATTAATCGTCAAAGCTTTGACGGACGACGGGCCGGAACATGGTGATGAAGTTATATTGCCACTCAATGTTTGAAAAAGGCAAACCGGTCGTCTCACTGGTTGACGCTCGGCGATAGATTCGTCGTGGTAGATACGGCGGCCGACGGTGACAACAGATGTAGTTTCGGCGATCAGCTCTCGGCGATAGATTCGTCGTAGTTTCGCGACTGGCTGTAGCGGATGTAGCTCGGCGATCGGCGATTTGACAATGGATATGTCGTGGCGCAGCGATTGACGTAGATGGAGATTCACTTCACAATTTTGGTGTTGGATAGCCAAAGATGGTTTTTGAAGGCGTTCTTGAGTTCCCGGGCCTTGCCTGGCCCGGGAATGGCCTTATATCAATTTAGTGTTCCTCGTTCGAGGAGTAAATTGAGACTGCCATTCCATAGCGACAGCTTTTCTAAAGAAACCTCGCTAGCATTCCAAGGTTCTAGATTTTTGCAGTTTTCAAAATTTTGAATACAGAATAGTAAAAAAATAAATCTAGAGTCAAAATACATACAATCATGGCCAAACTATAAAATACCTCACTGAAATTGACAGTAGAAAAAGAAAAATATGAATTTGAAGAGAAACTAAATTCGAAACAAAAAAAAACAGTTTCAAAACAACTGCCATCCGAGCAGTCGTGTCTAGAAATCGGGCCCGTGACCCGCGCGCAAAATCGATAAAGTGATGTAAAATTTTTGAGAAAAATCAAGTTTTTTTGTGCTTAAATTACTGTGAAAAGGACTGTCAAGTGCTGTGATGTGAAAGTTGTGAATGAATAATAGAAACCAGGTAATATATTATGATATATACATACATGTAGCATTACAATATGTGATCGTTGAGCATTGTTTATTATCGTCATTAAACATTATATTTCTTGACACATTAACCTGATCGAAATGCAAACCAATGCAACATTCCTGCTAACTCTATAAATATCGATAAAAAATCCCGATTATAGACAATGCATCCACCGATACAAATGTAAAGGTTGCACGGTTTTCTTATCAATTGACCAGCCTCCAACCTCTACTCGTCCTAATAAGAAGTCAAACAGATCCGAATCCCAAGGAGTAAGCTGTGTGCACACGTAAGATTAATCCTCACAGTCGGTGTCCGACGTTAACTGGACTATCGCTTGTCGCCAGTGTGTAAGGACCTTGTTAGTTGCCCATCGAATATGGGGTTCTATGGTCATATTTATACGGTTATTTTGACACTATAGGAGGATTAGTAGATGAGTGGAAAGGAATCTCTTGTAATGCATTTTATTCGGCAACTTATTGTCTACGGCTCTGGTGTTGTAGATGTTCAGAAGTGCCTGTCACCAGGAATGATTGTAATATTTATTTAATAATGTTGCAGAAGAGTTTAAAAAACTAAAAAAAATCTAAGTGGTAGTTTTAAGTTCATTAAGTTTTTTGTAATAGTGGCAATAAATCGTTTTTTGTTTTTTTCGTTTTACTAAAACTATTAAAAAACAAAATACTCAGAAGGAACATACCATGGGTAGACATACTGCTAAATAGCATTACCAACGTCCAAGTCGTGTTTGCATAGTAAAAAGAACGATACGCGTTGACTTTTACTTCAAAAAAAAACAAAATTCACCATATAAACTTAGTTAAGCAAGCTCTGAATCCACACAGAAATGAAAAGAAATAACCAGCACGGTATGTGTAACAATGTGTTGTAACCTTATAGGACTACAGGTAGGTAGGTTTAGAGCCTACAGGTTTGAGGAGTTGAAATGAGACTCTCAATAGGTTCAACTCTCTCTCTATTTCATAACTTACACCGCGACAGTCGCGACAGGAATCAAAATGGACGAACCTCAGCGCGGGATTTTGCGAGGGCGGGCGTAACGACTTTTTCTCGTCGTAATTTTTAAATCCTTTTGGGATCGCTGGCCAATCACATCAGCTGATCGAGCAAACAAAAGTAGTTTTCTCCATTCTGTATGTCAACGTCAATGTCTGATTCAACCCGACAATGACATATGTTTCACGTCGACAACCGATTTTATAGTTTTTATTTGGCTTCACGCGGAGACGCATTTAGCCGGAATAATTACTCTGTGAATGAGTATCACAGATCAACCCGAAGAGTTGTGTCTCTGTGGGTGAATTAATTTATTATCTGCGATAAGACCCACAGACCCACAACTGAGCACGGAAGATGAAACCAAGGGTTACAGTGTTGTTTCACAAATTAATTTGTACAAGGTAAAAAGTACCGTGAGAACTGTTATCGAGTTCCAGTCACAAGTTATACTTGCACAACCAAAGCCTGGTCAGAACTCAAAACAGGCAAACACCAAAACAAAAACAGCCCAAACGATTACGACAAAACGGCGCAGAAGCTACTTCCTAAGCCACGAACTTCGAAAAGGCAACCCTCAGCCAACCGACGAAAAGATGAATTACACGACGACCAAACGCCCCGGGCTGTCTTTGACCTATTATTGCTTTTCAATTTTCCATTCTATCACTGAAAGCTAACAGACTATTTTTCTTTGTGCTAAGAATATTGGGATTTTAAAATTGCGAAAATATTGCCAGTTACAATTTTATTAGGTGGTAATGGTGCGATGGTATTTATCGTAAGCTGAGGCGCTTAAAGCGATTATGGAGCCTTATGGGATTTTGGAAACACGTATTTTTAGGTTTTTGTTTGGATTGGGATGTTCTTTAATTTACCAATATTTATAGTAGATTGTGAAGCAACTTATAATCGTAAAGAATTACAGGAGTTACGCTAGGCCCAATCTGCTAACGTTTAAAATTTTATAGAAACAGTCAAGAGTCAGGATAGCAAACAAAACAGACTACGTCCTAGACAAGATAGGCTTAGTATTTACTCCCTTCATGCCTTAGTACCACTTGTCACAAATTAAATAGAAATATCAACAACTTTTTGTGAGATTCTGAGTGATTCTGTGTAGTACTTACCACCTACCTACTACCACTACCT
Organism: Ennomos erosarius; assembly: GCA_963580505.1. NCBI lineage: Eukaryota > Metazoa > Arthropoda > Insecta > Lepidoptera > Geometridae > Ennomos > Ennomos erosarius. The sequence continues at coordinate 467,193 of OY756983.1, read as the reverse complement.
GACTTTATTTATTTTTTTGAGCGAAGTCGCACTAATTTTTATATTGTTATCAATTTGCATTGAAGATAAACTCCCGCGTAGTCTGAGGCAATTGAATTACTTGTCACTTAGTTTTAGGAGTCATAACTCTCTCTATTAATTAGTCGGTTATCTTGCTTACTCTAGCAGATCATGTAGTACCGTACCGTACCTATCAAAGTCATGCCGAAAGTTTCGATAAAAAATCCTGTAGACGTCACTTAAATCTAATACCCAGCTAGATCATAAATTAAACATCAAAATCCAGACTTACCCTCCTTTACTAAGTGATAAATTTAAATTCACAAAAGTGTAACACGGTGCGGTCGTCGGCAGAATTTTTAGTCAATTTCACGTCAGACACAATTGAATTTGATCGCCGGATAAATCAGGTTTCTGGGCACGAGCGGGGTGACTTCCGTTGCGATGCGGTCAAAGGATCTACAGATATTTTGATATAGTATGGGGCTTTAGGAGCGGGAGTAGCTGATAGTGTTCTACATACATCAAGCCTTTTAGCGGACGGATACTCTAAATTCAAACCAGTTAACCAGCATTTAAGTTTTATATTTTTTAAATTACGTAACAAAAAATAACGTCATGGTAATGTCAGAATTTTGCATCATCCCTACATATAATAAATGTGTAATTCTGATGCGCTACGGAACACACACATAATGATGTCAAATCTAATTTATCCCATAGGTTCTATTGTTCAAAAAATAACGTAACCGCGATGCAGGACTACAAGGCTTTTTACCCTTCTCCATACATTTTCTAATTTATCGTATCTAACGCCATCTAGGGACAATAATTTGTAGCTGTTTGTTTGTTTGTTTGTTTGTTATTGAACAAATCCCTAGATACTGAACTGATTTTCATGCGGGTTGCACTAATATGCTTAGAAATAACCAGCGCACAACATAGGATATATTAAAATACAAATATCATTAAAAAAATTTGGTCAAAATTATTAAATATCATTACGAAACCGGACGGAATTTTATACAACATGGCCGCTTCATGGTGAATTTTTTTGGCTACTGACGTTTAGTTTGTGTCACAGTAATTTTTTTTATGTTGCATTATGGCTCCACACATGGTGTATTTAGCCAGTGTTAAGTATAGTAATTGGATGTGGATGATAAGGTCGACTTATTAGCAAAGCAAGCTAGTGTGGATGGTATCCCTATGGCAGTTACACCGTTGTATTCAGATTATTATAGATTATTAAAAAATGAATGTAAAGACATATGGCAAGAGTATTTCGACAGACGATCGACAGAGAAAGGAATCTGGTATCGAACTATCCAACCCGAAATTATGACGCATCCATGGATTGACCAAGACAAACTTAACCGCAATCTATTAGTTACCGCACTTAGACTGCGTTCCGGACACATTCCATCAAACAAATTTGCGTTCCTAATGAAGAAGGTACTGTCACCAAATTGTGAAGAGTGTGGGTCGATTGACGATGTTCAACATGTTTTGCTGGAATGTGTCCGGAATGCTAGTGACAGAAGGGCTATTTTGAGAGAAAGGTCATTTGACGTAGGTTTTTGTAACTCTATTTTGTCGTCCCCCTTATCAAGGGAGGCCTGTAATCTGTATACACTGCTTAAGAAATCTTGACCAGTGTGTACAGATTACTGATTCAGGTTCTACGGGAATCTCCGGGGAACCTAATCCTTTAGTGTGTTAACCGATTGGGCGATGTGGTCGCTAAGCGACAAAGCCCTTATTTGATTGTATTCAATAAAATTAAAAAAAAAAAAAGTATAGTAATTTTTCGTCGTGTTGTTATTGAATATTTCACATGTTTCACGTAGTCCATCTGGAGGCACAAATTAAAGAAAAAAAACGTGTGTAAGGCCATGAACAAAGAGTAATAGAATTTAATTTCGGTAGTAATATGCATTAAACAGTGGAATGAAATTTTACAATTTATTAGATTTGATTAACCATTATTAGTTTTTCTATTTAAGCCCTTGCAGGTTGTTTGGGGTTTTTGGAGTAAAATAGATATACTATCAAATAATATGTAAGTAGTATGAATCGATTGCATTCAAGATACAAACATGTTAATTATACTTAGTGCCCGCAGATTAGAGAAATAACCGGCCAAGTGCGAGTTGGGCTCGCGCACGAAGGGTTCCGTATCATTATCTATAAAAACTAGCAAAAAAACGTTTGATGTATGAGAGAGAAAAAATACTAAAATACAGAATAAAATAAGTATTTAAGGGGTTAAATACTTATTTTATTCTGTATTTTTTGTAATAGCGGCAACAAAAATATATCATCTGTGAAGATTTCAGCTGTCTAACTATCACGGTTCATGAGATACAGCCTGATGGTGACAGACGGACAGACGGACAGCGAAGCCTTAGTAATAGGGTTCCGTACCCAAAACGGACTGACGACGTCTGTCAGGCTGTCTGTCTGTCTGTCACCAGGCTGTATCTCATGAACCGTGATAGTTAGAGCTTTACCCTTGGGAGTATAATCTTGACCCTTGCTACGCCTATTTTTGGCATTACATGACGTTTATGTTTGGCCCACAGGTCTGAGGGCTAATGCATACTATTACCACCATAGGCTAATGCAGTGGGCCAATGATACTCTTACGTTACGTATAAATTATATACTCTTTGAATGATACAGAAGTATAATAATACTCTTTGGAATGATACGAAGTAGATTTTTTCTCTAATCTGTGTACGAAACATGTTATGTAAAATGCCCTGGGGGTCTAGCAAAGATCACAATCACTAACGCTAACGCCTCACGCTAACTCCAAAAATGTATCGAAATGACATTCGCTACGGAAAAGTTAGCGATTTCCGAAACGTCATTTCAGTACATTTTGGAGTTAGTATTTGGCGTTAACGTTAGCGGTTGGTATCTTTGCTAGACTTTGCCCTATTGTAAAAAATGTTTTGAAAGCCTAGATTTTAATTTAATATAGGTTTTAATTAATCATGAGTTCGATGATACTTATCGAAATATCATCGAAAATTCTATATTTAAGTAGCCATGAGTGGAGATTTCATCAAAATTGGTCCAGGAACATCAAGGATAATAATTAGCGTAATAGCCATATATAATGTAGTCCACGCGTGGCAACGCCGCGGGTAGTAGCTAGTCAGTAATAAATATGCTTCTGGAGAGTTAATAAAAACACTGCGTTGGACTGCATTTAAAGGAACGGCAAACGCCTAATTTAACAACTGTAGTATATACTTAAATCTGACAGAATTTATTTTTATCTTAGTCAACTTTTGCATTTTTGTCGACACCGGCATATGTTGTTGTTTATACATTTTGTGTAGCTCTGACGCTAAACTGTATATTGTTTATAAATTATACCGAACTTAAATCTTCCTTGTTTTATTTACATATCTATGATCACGGCAAAGCTTGTTTGGCCTTTTTTATAACCATGTTTCGGTCACATCATTTGGATGGATAATCGCTACATAATGTTGTATGCAAAACTGAGTACTACCTGGGGTACTACCTACCGTGTTTGTAAGTGGATGTCATTTCATCATTTCGGGTGACTTAAAACTTTGACCTTACCTACACGTTACTGTAGGCACTATTTTATCTGACACATTAGTAAAGAATCTATGCTAAATAGCTAGCTTATATTACCCAACCTTCGTCAAATGCTATCGATTTAGCCATGAGGTCCTACAGATTTAGATCGCATTGCGAATTCCGCACCGCGTCTATGTTATGTCAGCTGGTACCTACTCTCTATCATATCATTTACATAAATGCTAATTCGGACTATGAATTGTATAACATCGGATGGATGAGTAGTTTGGGTAGTAAAATTTATAGGGCTTTGGAGGTTTTCGAATCGATTACATGCCTTAAAAGTTGTCTTTCTTAATAACTAACTGTATAGAATACACAATACACCGCTATAATACTCCTTTCTCTAGAAAAACACTGCGATTTCAGAAGCAATTTCTGGTGCTGCACACGATTTGTGTTAAACCATTTCTTGTATTTCTTTTCGCAGTTTATTCATAAACTGTAGAAATAACCTAATTGCTCATCGGCAACTATAATTTAAACTCGTTCTTTAATTCCAGATGGCACCCTGTCGTCATGAGAAGACCGCGACGGTATCAGATTGAATGGTGATGCTGGAGACAGCCTGATGCACCATGAGCAGGCGAGGGCCTTGCCGGAGCTTTGCAATAAGCTTCCTCCAGATCATTACCATTATTTGTCAGGGTGAGATATTTTTTATGACTTACTTATCATCAAAATTTGTAGAGTAGCGCTCATAGCGAGGCTCGAGTAGTATCAGACTCTAAGAATAGGTTACAATTTTTGGAAGGTTAAAGGGCCTTCTGCCATTCTCAGTATTTAATTACTTTAAGGGTGGAGTTTGTTTTTATGACAATGGATTTAGTTAGTTTAGATTAGTTCAAAACGGCTCATGAAGACAATTTTGCTTCGGGTGATAAGTAAATTTCATTTTAAGATATTTTAATTGGACCTTTACTTTAATTAAATTAAAATTAGTTTACCTAAAACCTGAATGTATATCTAAAACCATGCACACAATTTACAAAAAGCTCTCAAATAGAAGAATATACAAGGTTTCTCTAGCAGGCTGTCTGATATTTTATTTACGACTACGTACTGAATCTTCTGCGTTACAAACACGCCGGGAACCTAATATGCAGCAAGGAACGTATACATTTACTAGCGACACTTGCATGCAAACTTATGTCGGCTCGTAAATCGCGCAGACGTCATGAAACAAATCCAATTTCCCCTGTATTTACACACAAAACGCTACTAGCACTAAAACTATATGAGGTACAGCGATCGACGCATCAAATTTTAACGCAGCTACATCGCAGAATGTTAATAGGGCGGCTAACTAAGTTTCCGAAATTACATTCAAAGTTTTCGAATAAAACGAGACTCAAAGGGCACCAGTTCTTAATGAAGACAATGTTTTGGAGAGCCCTGAACTTGTGTAATTAAATCTCGCGTCTCATAAGAGTGGGGACCGGGTGATATTGGTTATTAAATTAGTCTTCGTGTCAGTCAATTTGTGTGGTTTTTGAGGTTACTTTGGATGAAGTATTGAATAAATAAGAGATCTTTTCTTTGGTATGTTTTCTCATATTTTTCATAACAGCGAAATATTGTGATCAAATGTTCCTAAAATTTTGTTTTGTAAATACATAAAGAAGTTGTTTTCTGTATGCCCTAAGCTTGAGCTTAGTACGCCCAATAAAATGAAACAGTTGACGAACGCCGCACGTTTCGGAGCTTATCAAAATATCGTCAACAAAATCTTTTCATTGAAGCCTACCTCTCGTTTACAAGTCGATTCCCAATTTTATGTTTTCGCAAGAATCGTTACTTTCAAAAGAAAAGTAATATTATTGTTTTGTAACTGCGACGTCCGCTGAGTTGTTTACCGCTTAACATCTGCGTGTTTCAGTACTTATAAATTTATATTGGTAAAATTGCGAAAGCGTTTGTCGTGTCGATAAACTTAGACGTTTTAATGCTTTGCCTACTTGAACAACTCGACGGGTATTTTTGCTGCTCGAGGCCACCAATAGATTGACAGGTTTATGGAAACAAAGCATACTAAACTAAACCAAAGATTAAAATTGATTGTTACATGTTTCTATGGAGAAATGTATACCTGTTTTTCGGTATATCTCTTACAATTTAACATCGGTATTTTTACGATTAGGTTTTTGTGGTATTGGTTAATTTTGAAGTGTCATTATGCTTGAAACTTGGGTTGTTTTCCTGTGTACTCTTGTAATGCGACATAATTAATTCATTCCAAAAATTCTAGTTTTTTGTGCGAGTCTGAAAATGGATTTTATTACGTAGACATGAGACGCAATCACTACATTTCTACTAATAAAATCACTTATAAATATAAGACATTATGTAAAATGAAACCTTAAAACAGGATAAAGTTACATCAAAAATTATTTTCTTGAAAAAAGGAAGCTTATCTACTTAAATATTCGTTAGTAGATTACCAATACTAACAAAGCTTCTGTGAAAGGTTTTAGTAGCCAAGTTATACAACATCTGAAAACTCAGAATCTCAGTATGGTTCCTGTAATCCTTGTTATAACGATAATGTATTTTTGAAACTTAAATTGTAGGTATTATTTTTCGCAGAATCACAACCCTTATTATTTAGCCGCAGGCTCAGCTTTGTAATGGTACAATGGGGTACCAAAATATAATGTGTAAAATTTACATTTTATTATTTTATTTACAGTGTAAAACATAGGAAAGAGAAAATTAATCACCTTTCATCTATACAGGGCTGTTTTTAATTTACCAAAAACTTTTTAGGGTATAACTCACTTCACCAAAACAAACAACTTTTGTTCAAGAACTTTCAAAAGTTTAATATTGTATTATGTTTGAAAAAAAAAATTAATGTATTGTATGTACTAAGGGCAGGTGAAATATGGGACATTTACAAAAATTTACGTAAATACATTCTAGCCGTTTACCAGTTGTAATTAGGACCATTATAGCCTGCTATTGAGTATTCCAAACTTGCGTCATTTCCGCCAACCTCTCACCTAATCTCCGTACCCCTTCCACCCCGCGTTATCGCTGACTTCATCCCTCGTGACTTCCAGAAACTTCTAAAATAAACAATATTTCGCCTGTCATTACCGAGCGCTCGCAACTTCGCGGTTGATTAAAAATATCAATCTAAACTTCTCTGGTGTTTCGTGATGTTTATCCTTGTTGGTGCTTTTTATTTGCGGAGAATGGGACCAGATTGTTTGGAATTGAGCAGCGGTTTTGAATTAACATCTCAAAAATAAATGTTCAATTTGGGAGGACAGGCATTTTCTTTTTTATATATAGACTGGTGGTTACACAGTCTAAGTTAGCGGTTGGGTTAGGATTTCATTCCGTTATAGCTTGATGGCTGTTGTCTTACAACATTAGCCTAGACTGGAAGAACATTTCAACTGACTGACGACCAGAGTAAATTAAAATAGTTAGACCATTTTGTATATAAAGTAGAATAGAATAGAATAGAAATACATTTATTCAATACTTGTTGATTTGGACCATTCCATTTTTTTTATTAATATAATAACTAACTACAAATTTAATAACTAAATACAAAATACAATTACTAAAAACTAAATTAAATCTAAACTAAGTAGGTACTTATCTAAAACTAAAACTATCTAATAATCATACTTGTTTAAAAACAAGATACAAGAAAAGTTGTATGAATAAGCTTATGAACATGAGTAATATTTTAATTGGAAATTACTACCTAAGTTGTCCGAAATAAACCCTTCATTAAAATGATAAGGCTTATTTTTTGCCTAGTACATTAAAATATAAAAAAATAAGAAGGAAATAAGAAATAAGTTCCAAAATCCTTTAAAAAAATAGTAAACTTATCTTTATCTTCACTTCAAATAAAATAATATTCTGTGATGAAATTTAGTATCTGTCTGTGAGTAGATTTTTTTACACCTAGGTAGGTACTTATTTTATTTAATAGGGTATGACATTGAGTTACAGCTTGATTTTATAATAAATACCATAATAATCATTTAAACTTTTTCTGGTCTTAGATTCATCGTTTTCACTTGCAGTGTTTTTCGTTTTTTTATTCGCTTTTATTAAGTTTGATATCATCATCAGCCTGAAGACATCCACTTCAGCGGCAGGTTGTTTTTTGCATCCATTGGTTTCCTAGACCCAGGTCACCCAGAGAACATCGGTCTACCTGATAGCGGGCTGGTTTACTATCACGTTTACTAACACGTGCCAGGTACAGTATCTGGCACGTGGGCTGTTGCTTGCAACTAGGTAACACAGTGACCTTTTTCGCACTTACCCATATCACAGATATTATAATATACACAGATACTATTACCCATATTCAACTATTCATTATTTTTAACCAACCAGTAACTAATCTGGCACGTTTTGTCAACAGTGTTAACCGAAGAGCCTCGGTTCTCGGAGCCCATTCCCAACGTGACAGTCGCGCTAGGCAGGGATGCTAGTCTGCCGTGCGTCGTGGAACACCTCGGCACATACAAGGTAAGTTGGCTTACTGCCATTTGTTAATACAACTATAATTTACAATGTAAGTAGGTGAATTACATTGATATTTATATTAAGCATAAAGAATCAGAACAGCAATGCAGGCATAGGCAGATAGGTAGTCAATAGGTAGCGCTGTAGATTATGAATGACGTGACGAGCACAAGCTGGTTAAACGCGCGATGTTTTTTGACATTAAGAGCTGGTCATAACAGTTGCAGTGCTACTTAGAACTCCGAATTACTTATAGAATTTTACGTGAAACTGCTCTGCAAATGTCAACCAGAGTGAACCGGTATCTTCTAGGCAAGCATGCTCCATCGTCAAGCGCATCGTCACTTACCATCAGGTGAGACCGTGGTCTATGATAGCCTATCATTGATAAAAAAACCTGTAACATCACTGTCTAGTAGGTAATTAAATTACTAGACGTTAAAACCTCTTTAGCCAGTAAATTCACTTACTACAATACCTACAAACAAACCAGAACACATAAGTATAATGCTTGCACACTAATACTGTTTGGTGGCAAAATGGTGGTACCTAGTAGGTGCTACCTACCTTGACGTATTCTTCAGAAAGTTCTACCACCTAGTTAAATAACAGCAACATTACCTAATAACAAACTTGATCTAACAGTAACATTGACGCAAATAGATTACTATTATTACTAGGTTTTGTAATATACCTAATAAAAATCTTACATTTTTATATTACGTATGATAATATTCCATTCACCAAAAGAAAAAAGTGGTAAAATAAAACCCAAATAATGTAGAAACATTTCCCTTCGTATTAAAACAAGATGAATACGTGGAAGTAAAAATAATATGGGAAGAAGAGAAAGCTACGGATATTGAATCGCGCCTCTTTAGTATTCCAGAACCTTCTGCTAGATAATTTTATCCAATTATTATAAAACATCGGTACCTTGGGGAAACTGACATCATCCCAAGTCGTGGATATTAAAATAATGTTAACTGAATAAAGAGTGGGAACTGTGTAAGTTTATTACAAGTAATGTATCGTTTATGGTTTTAGAAGAATCTAGAATCTTCGAGAAATTTTAATAGTGGATAATAAATATATAGGCACTCCTTTTACGTATTAAGGGCCAAGATAACTTTGGAAAGTTTAGGCTTATAATTATAGAGTAATAGTATTAAACTCTGCTAGTTTATTGAGCTCTCTTTGTGCTTAGCATTATGAAATACTTATGTTTGTCTGTGACTTTCCCTAGACAAGCTTGGTGACCGATTTTTATTTTGAAGAGCTGATGGTTATAGTTTCAGTGAACGATACTCTCTAGTTCATTATGTCAATGGTGCAAATTTTTGGTAGCATAGTAGTCTAAAATGGTACTATTATTGTCGCCAGACAAGACACCATGCGTACCACGTAGTCAACGCACAATCTTTACCATCGTAACACCGCGGGAACTCTATGTAAAGTAATTTTGCAAGACGCTCCCCCAGATCTGCCGGTATTATTGTACAGAAACGATGCGAACTAATTCTCTCGTTTCTCGAATTAACTTTGTAAAGTTCTGTTAGCATTACGAATGGAGTTTTATTATGCGCAACTCAAAGAATCTGAATTTAATTTACTTATAGTTAGTCTTAGAATATTTGTAACTCTGATAGATTGTCTGGGATATTATTCCAATTATAATGTTTTTACGAACTATAATTTGTAATTGTGGAGAGTTTTATTTATCATAATCAAAATTAAAATTCGGGACATTAAAATGAAATAGTATTGATTGCATTTTTAATTGGCCTAATAAAGAGGATGTTCTATATGATTAGAGTTCCGTACCCAAAGGGTAAAGCGAATCTTATTACTAAGGCTCTGCTGTCCGTCTGTCCGTCTGTTCTCTGTGTCCGTGTGTCATCTACCGTGATAGTTAGAAAGTTGAAATTTTCACTGATTATAAATATTTCTGTTGCCGCTATAACAACAAATACTAAAAGGCAGAATAAAATAAATATTTAAGGGGGCTCCCATACAACAAACGTGATTTGTTTGCTCGTTTTATAGATAATGGTACGGAAGAGTCCGACTCGCATTTAGCCGGTTATTTTAAATGACTATGTTTTTTAAATGTTTAAACCGATTGATAGAATATAACCTTGCGCAGCGGTCCTATATTACTGGTAAGAGTTTAAAATATGACAATTAAGTTGGAAGACGATTTAACATGATATTGTGAGAGATACATACATACGTTCCTCACTATTTGATTATATTGATACATAAACGCCGTTTTTATTTCGCGCTCTATTCAAATAACCCATAGGATAGCTAACCCTACTTAGATTAACTCTATTAAACCTGTGAATAGATGTTTAACCATTTGAAGCGCCTCACAAGCGTGCGTCCGCGTCATTGGATATCAATCACCGTCACATTTCCCCGCGATGTCTGTAACCTCTTGGCTCCGCTCCGCTCCCGCTCCCGCCCTGGGGAAATCTATGGAGCGGGTTACGGGAGACGTGTACCTAAGTGCGAGTGGAAATTAAATATTTATTGACTTGTCCTTGTAGAAAGTTCATTTTATTCGATGCTGTCGGTTCGTTGACGGCATTGCATTTTTTTATATTTTCTTGTAATGTTCTTGTTGGTTTGTTTACTTTGTCATCATCACTGTCATCAATAGACACGTCCACTGCTATACATAGGCCTCCCTCGGAGAGCGCCGCTTTGAGCGGCTGCTCGCCTCGTTTTCTATTGTTATATTATTTATGTTGTATGTTAGAATGTAATGTTGTGTGATGTCCTGAAATAAATGTATTTTCTTTCTTTCTTTCTTTCTTTCTTTCCTGCATCCCGCCGGCTCCCCGTGATTTTCACCAGATCTACTATTTAAAAATTGTGCTTCTTTCGAAACAATCTTACAAAAATTATCAATGTAGGTATGTCGCTTTAATTCAAAGTTCACATAATAATATTCTAACTGAAAACACAAAACTTTAATCCATCATACATTGCGGTTATAATGAAAAGACTCAAGCCGAAGAACGAATAAAATTTTTAATAGGCAAAACACAGAAAATAAAAATCAAGCCCAAGAAACTTTAATTGAAAAACTCGTCTTAACTGGAAGATTTTTGAACGCAATGATATCAAAGGTTCTGCGTACCAAATTGAGTAGGTGATTTTGGGTATTTTTTCAAGCATTATTATTTCTGCGGATATTTACATTTTGCGATCTTTAATTTCTCAGAAATGTCTCTGTTATACCGTTTGCTGAACCGTTATAAAGCGGTAACGTAAACAACTAATAAGGTTTGGATATTTACATAATTATTTACATGTCTACTCCATCCTGTTAAGCAGAGAGAACAATATTCAGGGGAGTTATAAGGGTTCCAAAAGTAACTACGTAGCGTTTCTATACAAAAGAATCGCATGAAAAAAAAATTTCAACTTCATTGGTAATTGGCTTCACTGGTGCAGGTACTGAAAATTAATGTTAACAGTCCAACAGTAACTAAAAAAAATGTTTTCATAATATTTAGGTTCCAGTAATTTGTAATAATAACAACCAACAAATATTTATTTTTAGTAACCCACATAATATTTGTGAAGTCTTTCTAAATCACAGGTCATCAGTTACCTCCACAAATTAATACGGACACCTAAAATATTAATTCAAGAAAGCTTGAAATATCTTTCGGGGCTGTACTCTAATTAGTACGCGATAATAAATATCTCGTGGGAATTAATGCAGTAATTTCGCCCGCTTCTCGGCGAGGTGGTTATTCATTAACTACGTCATAGCTACAGCTACATACCTATTCCAAATAAAGCCGGTTTTAGACAAACGAGCGCGAGCAATGTAGCTTTGCCTTTGGAAGATAAATACGCGTTTAGTTTTGGAAATCAAAACAACTTGAGCTTGACTTTGTATGACGGTAGACCTCAAGCTCGTGCTATTTCATTAAAGTCTTCTTAGCCCTTAAAGTTGTGTTCCGACTCCAACAGCTTTACATTAGAGACAGTTTCAATCACCGTTGGCGCCAACGATGGTCGCTGTCATCACATTCGACAATGTGGTTAAACGCCACCTTCTAATCTAAAAAGGGTTCCTATCTTTTTTAATTAATAGCTAAGTTTGGTTTGTCATCAACAGCCTATGAAGACGTTCACTGCTGCACATAGGCCTCCCCCAGAGAGCGCTACTTAGAGCGACTGCTCGACTTTTGCATCCATCGGCACCTCGCGGCTTTCACCAGTCATCGGTCTACCTATTGGGGGAGTCTTTTCTTCTTTTTAAGTTTGGCTGGTACTTCTTAGTTACCATCCCGCATTTGGCCTATACATTATGCTGGATTATAGCCTATATATGTACACTACTCTCTCCTGAGACTATCCTCATGATTATTTGAACTACTAAGTGTTAGCCATATTTTGGGATACTGTCATATTTTTACACTTCTTCTAAATTATTAAATCCAATAAACAGTTGTTTAACGACTATACCACTCCCACTGCGTCATTCTGACGGAATGCCCCCGGTGATTCAGTATAAATATAGCTCCATTTGAGTGAGACAAGCATCCCACCCCGTCGTCGCCGCCCAAGACACGTCTTGAGCGACCCGGAAGATCCTATAGCAGCCGTTGTTTCGGCTGCGCCAGGATCACCGGACCAGCCTAGCCCTTCTGGCTCAGGTACTGATTTCGGCACCGGTATAGGATACCAGCGTAACACAAACTACTAAAGGAAGGCCCTAGAAATGTAGCTGAGTTGTCATGACCGTGTGAGGACCACGTCTGTCCACATCATATCGCTAGTGGTGCTTCGTGACTTATGCGCCATTGCTGCTGATGGTGCCTTCGCGCCTTAATGTGTGCCATGCGGCTGCTTCTGGTGGTGGTGCAGCGCCGTGCCTATATGCAGCCTGCGGTGCCAGCCGTGTGAGCAGCCTATGAAGCAGGGCGTGAAAGCGGCCCGTGGTGCCGGGTGTGAGAACAGCCGTGGTGCCGAGCATGAGAACAGCCGTGGAGCCGGGCGTGAGAACAGCCGTGGTGCCGGGCGTGTGTGCAGCCCGTGGTGCCGGGCGTGTGTGCAGCCCGTGGTGCCGGGCGTGTGTGCAGCCCGTGGTGCCGAGCGTGTATGCAGCCCGTGGTGCCGAGCATGAGAACAGCCGTGGAGCCGGGCGTGAGAACAGCCGTGGTGCCGGGCATGTGTGCAGCCCGTAGTGCCGGGCGTGTATGCAGCCCGTGGTGCCGAACATGAGAACAGCCGTGGAGCCGGTCGTGAGAACAGCCGTGGTGCTGGGCGTGTGTGCAGCCCGTGGTGCCGGGCGTGTATGCAGCCCGTGGTGCCGGGCGTGTATGCAGCCCGTGGTGCCGGGCGTGTATGCAGCCCGTGGTGCCGAACATGAGAACAGCCGTGGAGCTGGTCGTGAGAACAGCCGTGGTGCTGGGCGTGTGTGCAGCCCGTGGTGCCGGGCGTGTATGCAGCCCGTGGTGCCGAACATGAGAACAGCCGTGGAGCCGGTCGTGAGAACAGCCGTGGTGCCGGGCGTGTGTGCAGCCCGTGGTGCCGGGCGTGTATGCAGCCCGTGGTGCCGAGCATGAGAACAGCCGTGGAGCCGGTCGTGAGAACAGCCGTGGTGCCGGGCGTGTGTGCAGCCCGTGGTGCCGGGCGTGTATGCAGCCCGTGGTGCCGAGCATGAGAACAGCCGTGGTGCCGAGCATGAGAACAGCCGTGGAGCCGGTCGTGAGAACAGCCGTGGTGCCGGGCGTGTGTGCAGCCCGTGGTGCCGAGCGTAAGAGCGGCCGTGGTGCTGGGCGTGAGAGCGGTTGTGGTGCCGGGCGTGAGAGCAGCCGTGGTGCCGGGCGCGAGTGCAGACCATGATATGAGCATAGACTATGAGCTATCAGTGCAGAAATGAATGGTGTTGGGTAACCAATGCTGCACAGATGATAGTAGATCATAGCAGACTATGCAAGAATAAGATTTGAATAGACTAATATGATGTTCTTATTTCAGATAATGACGTTTTTCATGTAAATACGCTTGACAATATGGCGTGTCCTTAAACTTAGATTATGACGTTTCAACAATGTGGCGTTGACGTTTCAACAATGTGGCGTATATTTACGCTTAAGATTATGACGTTTGGGCAATATGGCGTGTACTTGATAATTGGCGCGGACTTATTCCTTAGGGGTATTACCTTAGTTTTGGTATGATATCACATTTATCTGAGGACAGGTATGGATTCAGGACGGCCGACTGTTAGCCATATTTTGGGATACTGTCATATTTTTACACTTCTTCTAAATTATTAAATCCAAGAAACAGTTGTTTAACGACTATACCACTCCCACTGCGTCATTCTGACGGAATGCCCCCGGTGATTCAGTATAAATATAGCTCCATTTGAGTGAGCAAGCATTCTGTTCTCGGCGACGCTCACGGCAAGTACTCTGAAGTATATGTTGTATTATCCTCGTTGCTAAATCGAAACTGTCACGTCATGAAATGACCAATTGCTGACTTATTTAATTATTCTACTCCTGAGCTGTTTATATAAGGTGAATCTATTCCACTTTTTATATGATGTAGTCTGTAAAAGCCTTTACTCTAACAGTTGCAGCGAACCAATTAACTTATTCAGAATGTCGGAATGATCGCTGCGCTGCATTCGGGAATTAAGAAGATTTGTGATTTTTCACTAATGACTAATGATAGCTTGGTTTATATTAATAACTAAAAGAAACATATTTTCATCCGGTCCTTTTCTTTTTCTTACGCAGGAGTGCTTAATTTTCTGGGATTAATGTCGGTAATGTAAGCAATTAGTTTGACTAAAGTGACCGATATAGCTCTTAGAATTAGCAAGTTGAAATGTCTCAAGTGGTGATCACGGAACACGCAGCGTAGGCCGGCCCGCCACTAGGTGGACCGACGATCTGATGAAAGCGCACGGGGATGCGAAGGATGCAGGAGGCAAGCAGCCGCTGAAAGTGGCGCTTCTTGGGGGGAGGCCTATGTTCAGCAGTGGACGTCTTCAGACTGTTAATGATGATAATGATGATGCCCGTCGAAATTAAGACATAGATTTGATTACTGCTAACATAAAATAACGAGTATAGCACCGCTAGCTCATAAAAAGCTACTTTCTAATTGTGTAATCCATAGGAGGTTAATAATACATCGTCTCATATTACTAACTAACTAATAATAGCGAAGGAAAATAATTTGAAGATACGTTAGATACGTCTTTGTCCAGTATAATTACATACTGTTATAACAATGCCTCAGGTAGAGGAGAGGTCTCGTTTAAACACGGAACTATCTGGCGCTGGCGAACAAGACGGTATAACGAGCGGTCGATCACAAGAAATGCGCGTCAGACCGTATATAGGATGGACCAAATAATAGGATCGCTTGTCGTCCTGTGTATTGATGACGATGTATTCCTCGATGCCATGTTAAGTTCTATGTCACAGTTTATAGAACTGAAGCTGCTTTTACAACAATAGGGATATCTGTGAATACAACAAAATACATATAAACAGTTTGCAAAAGATAAAGTTGAGAAACCACAATCATTTCATGAAGTATTTATTAAATTCTTTAGTGGGGCAAAAATAATAGCGTGACCCTAATTAAATAATAGATCTATCAGTTTGTATGCCAATGCTCTGAAAGATGTTGATCGAGTTAAAACATTGAAATCGTCTGATAACCTAGAACAACAGCACATATTATACAATTTATTAACGTCAAATATTACTTAACTAACACTAATCAAAAAGCCCAACTCGCATTATTCCTTGAACAAACGTTCTAGTAGTAGTATTGAAGTGCCTCCAAATTATCCTATCCCGTCTCATTTTCACCATTTTTTTCTATTCACACAAAGAAAGTCGCAATGACAAAGAGTCGGAGAGAAACTCCAATACTACGTTGAAGGTATAGTTGGCTTTTAAAATTTTTAAACAAACGGAGGAACCTGGTACATGCAGAGAGGGCGATGATCAATGTATTCTTCAAATCTTGTCCAGGTAGATCAAAGGTTGTTTTGAAAATTATTGTATCACTTAAGGTAGTAGGTTGTTAGTACGAGAAGCCGACCGCTATTGATGCGTCTATACACAAAGTCCTAGTCACAATACCCAAAAATAAACGTTTCACCTCAAAGTATCTAAAGATTTGATTTCAAAGCTTTGTAGCTACACCTTCATCAAGACCTAAATGTTTGGAGATACCTGTCATAGACATAGTTAGTACATTATTAGCGTTTACTTAACAATTTGACCAATTAGCATCAATATAATATGTTTCATGTCTGTTTGAAATTGTAGCTAGGTCATAGACATTTAATACTAGTGAGCTAGGTACAAATTAATTTGGTTAGTGGATGAAATATCTAGTATAGGCTGTATAGGTTCCTCCATTGATAATGGTATAACTAAGTATATGTATATTTTATTATAGCCATGGCCTGGGCGTGTGGTCCCGGGCGATGTGCGAATAGAACCACCCATCTCTTCCCATGGGTGCCGTAAAGGCTGACTAAAAAATATCCAAGGAATGGGCAGCAGCCTTTTCATCATGTTTTTGTGTTTTTTCAATTACCATGTCATTTATAATCTACTGAGATTAACAAGACTTTCTCCAAGTGTGGTGATTATAGCAACCCCCACTTAAAGAGAGGCCCATGTTCAACATTGCCACCAGAAGATAATTTAAGTGTGTGAGTTATTAAAGCCACTGCGCAACAAAATTGAATCAAGAGTTAGACGAGAAATTTCATTTATCTCCAACTCTAGCTGGGTAGAATGGGCGGCGGTCAATCTTTAGTATCCAATCCTTTACAAACGTATCTTCACAGTAAAATGAAACGAGTGTCATAACTTGGATGTAATTAACTGGAGAAAGCAACGAGGTTCTGAGTAACGTCGCCGTCTGCATTGTAACAATTAACTTATTCATGAATGTGCCGGGCCCTAATTATTTATTTTATTTTACGATCCCTATTATCCTGTAACACCCGCCTCGTAAATACTTGAGCGGTGAATGAGGGTAGCTTTGAGTTTTCAAGTAATTTTCAAGTAGTGCTACGTCGGTTTTGAATTTTACTTGTAGATAGCGGATGCGTTTCCTTTCTGCTCTAATATTAATCTGTATTAAGAATAAGAATTTTTTATTTATTTGCGCAAAATTAAAATACATACATAATTATTACCACCTGAGTGAAATGACATAGTAGGCAATGGAAATAGTTGAAGCATCACATAGTCACTCGTGTGTCTATGAGTATTAATAAAAGACTTTGTGCGCCTTAAGCTACTAGACTTGAAAGAAAGGTATCCTACTTTGATGCCGATCCTGGGTCTAAATATAATATTTTTCCATTTTTAGTCTAGAATTTGTGATCAATAAGTCATCATCATTAACAGCCTGAAGACATCCACTGCTGAACATAGGCCTACCCCAGGGAGGCGCCACTTTGAGCAGCTGCTCGCCTCCTGCATTGATCAGCTCCCCGCAGCTTTCACCAGATCAATAAGTACTTTTTTAAAACCACAAACCAAATCCCAGCGCTCCCTAAACGCAAAACAAATAAACTCTTAAAATCGTATTAGATGGAGTCTGTTTCGCAAAAGGGCGTCGTTGAAAAACGATTTAATAGATGGGGGCAAATAAAATTGGCGATATGAGCACCCGATGGGTTGCCACAAGGGTCTAGCGGGCCGTAATCAAATATACCTTAACTGGTTCGATTCCAGTTTACAACCTGCGCGGATTATGTTGGTTCTAAGTGATTTTTTTCGATATTTGCTTTTATTGGATGGGAGTCATTTTCCTCGAGGAAGTTGAATGTTGGAACATAATGAGGTTAGTAAATACGGTTATTTAATAAAAATTCTTCGCACGCAAGCAGTTTGTCGTTTGTATTTTGAATTTAAATTTTGGTTTCATGTGTCATTAACAGACAGCCTCCGTGGTGTGGTGGTTGAGCAGGTCGGCTCGTAACCCGGAAGCGGCGGGTTCGATTCCCGCGGCAGGACAAATATTTGTGCACATAGAAAAAAAAAGCGTAATTACTTGTTTTGTGTCTGGGTGTTGTGGGACCATGGTCCTCGTAGTTCCTGGGTCCCTAGATATAGGGAATCCTAGTTAGAGTCCAGGATCTATGTATGTGATCGTTGGGTGTTATATATATTAACACATTTCTTTTTTTGTCTGAAATTTATATTGTTCTATGGGACCTATAGCTTTTATACTGAAATGGCTGGATGTATTTGGATGAAGTTTTCTATATAGAAGAGTAATAAAAAATTTATACCCAACATTCAAAGTCCCATGGAAAATCTTCTAACAAATAGTTCTCGTAACAAAGTGTCCACCTAATATTTATGAAGAAACTCAAGAACGTTAAATAGTGTCTGGAGAGGCATGGGTGCCAAAGATAACGCCAACAAAAGCGTCATCGTGCCGTGCAAGCACTTGTCCAACGAAGCAAATATTTGCTCAAAGGGCAGAACTTTCCATCAGATGACTCGCAAGGTTTTCGTTTTAATTCAACTGGTAATATTAATCGGATAAAAACTAGTATTATTGTGATGCTTACTAACGAAATCAAAAGTTGATTATTAGGTACTTATAATACTTATCTATGTCATTATTTTTACTCTATCATTACTATCATCATCAACAGCCTGTAGCCGTCCACTTCTGGACATACCTTCCTCAGAGAGCGCCAATTTGAGCGGCTGCTCGCCTCCTGCATCCATCGGCTCCCCGTGGTTTTCACCAGGTCGTCGGTCCACCAAGAGGGGGGTCTGCCTACGCTGCGACTTCTGCTACTCCATAATTTTACTCTATAATTCATTGAAACTTTATAGACCCTGATTATTCTTTATTCTAAAACAATTTGTTTAATAAATTCACAGGAACTGTACAAAAAAGCAACAACTGGAAATAAATAAAATAAAAATAGTTACTGGTTCAGAAAATTCCAAACGAAGCGTAACCAAAATATACCGAAATAACAATGTGTTACGATGAAAGAAAGCCAACACAAAATCCGATCCCGAATAATGTGCAAACACCGTATCAAATTCACAACAACAACAATATATTGAAGCTCAGGCGTCTAAGGCTCTGAGCACATACGGACAAAGTTGAGGTAACACGAAGGATAAAGGACGCGCACTTGAAATTGCCGTTAAGTATGTGGTGGCAAATAAAAAGGGGGTAAAGAGGATTAGGGGCTTACGTCTCGCGAGTGCCAAGTTCTCAGAGTTATGCCCCTCTGCTTGTTTGTTCTGTGCCATTTCCGATGTGATTAAGTGACGGATTAAGGTGATAAACTTTGGGATCTGAGAACGTGCGAATTTTTCTTTGAAATTTTATATGTTGCTTGAAATATAGTGTGTTTCGTGCGCTTAATATTTTTGAGGCTGCGTAGCACAAAATGGAGATTGTTATCTATATATCTTTTTCGTAGCTATTTATTTAAACGATGTTAAACTCCTAATTAAGGACTTCCCTCGTTGTTTGTTCTTAGAAAACTGAACGTGTTTAAAAGCTTAACAAGCTGATATTCAAAACAGAACTTCAAACTCTTGAATACAATTTGGACAAGATGCTAATTATAAGACAACATCGCAGTTAAAAATGAAGTGAAAATATTATCCTTAATAGACATTATTAATAGCCGATGGCTTGGTTTCTGAGCACGAAAATACATGACAATTCCAATATTTTGCATGCAACACGGTGAAGTAGAGAGTAATGCAATTACATCGCTTCGTGAGACAACCGGGTTGCGCGCATCCTGTATAATACTGTCCCGCGTTGGGCGCCAAAAAAAGGCAAAGAGTGTAAATGTTTGCGCAAGATACACGCTCAACAGCTTAATAATATTTTTCTACGTATTATGAAGAGTGAATTTATTTCTATAGCTGCTGGGACTTCTAAATAAAATTTTCGTAAGTGTATTAAAATAATATTTTTAAATCGTCATTTTTTTTATTTTCTCTGAAATTTACAATTTCCCGCGGGATAACTGGTCAGTTTTGGATAAAAATATAATCTCCCTCTAGAAAGAATATGAATCCATTTGGGTTTGTTTATTAATGTCACTAATCACGATAAACTTATATCAACTCCAATATTATTTTATCCCTTAAAATAACTTTACAAACAATTAAATAATTTATGAAATATTGCCAAAACAGGTTTCGCACAGATAAATGAAGTGACCCATCGTTTTAAATACTGCATTATAGTATAAAAAAGAGTATTAATTGAGTATACAAGTAAGTTATTAAGATAAATAAACTCATGGTGTAAAAGTACCTAGATCGTTAACAACACGGCGTCCCAGTTTGGGCGCCAACTTTTGCAACAAAAATTAAAATGTTTGATAAATTAAACATGAATATTCAAGCCGTCCATCCTGAATTTTTAAAGCAATGCTCGCGTGCAAATATATAAAATCTCTTTGTATAAAAGTTGGCTACTCAAAAGAAGAAACACATTTTTAACAAGCTTCGCCAGAACAAAAAGTTGGGACGTTGATATTTTGTATGTTTAACTCTTAAACTGTCTGTTATCATGTATTCAGCTCTTATACAACTAAAATTATTCCTACACATGGTTCATTATATATATCAATATATCAATTTCATTCGCGTAATATAAATAAAATAAGTAAATAAATAATTATGTGTGGACATTTCACACAGCGCCATCTAGCCCCAAACTACGCATAGCTAATATTTGTACTATGGGAACCAGTTAACTGATACAATACTTATATATACTACAACTCCTTTTTACATTTCAACAAAAAGTAAAATAATGGCCTACCTTTTTCCGAAATTTGTATTTAAATAACTGTGTGTTTTTAATTTAACAACGAACGACATTATATACGTCTCAAACATAGGACTATCTGTATCATACCTAGTGTTCAATAACCCCTCGGATACATAACCATTCCACAATATCCGATAAATCATTAAGTTGTTGAAACCTAATAGAGAGTAGGT
The DNA here is from genome assembly GCA_963580505.1 of Ennomos erosarius. Lineage (NCBI taxonomy): Eukaryota > Metazoa > Arthropoda > Insecta > Lepidoptera > Geometridae > Ennomos > Ennomos erosarius. The sequence continues at coordinate 446,035 of OY756983.1, read as the reverse complement.
GAGGGAGTCACAAGTGGTGCCACTTTATTACGGCCTAGCACCGGAACTACGGCAGATAAGTTATGACGTCACTTAATCACAAATTCGCCATCGCCGTTAATAGGCTCCGAGGTCTGAGGTCGAAAATCGTTGATTTATACACCCTTAATTCGAGTTGGTGGAACTGGGTGCAACCGTTTGATAGTTATCATTATGGTAATCTTAGAAAGTTACTGTTGTTGTGAAATTATCTGTGATTTGTATAATTTTAATAGTTAATCCAATGAATGATCATTTGTCCAATAATATGATCGTATTTGGACTACTTAAACCATGCGCTGCTCATCCTATTTGGTTAATTTGATATTTACACGTGAAACTACGGCTTTGAAAACATATAACTTCATGGTATTTTTATGATATGAACAAAAATCCTCTATCTTGCCGCCTCCACTGTCACCATCGTAAATTCTTGTTTATTTTCTTTTTATCGCGTCACGTCCCAAAAACGGGTGAAGACATGTAAATAACCGATCTCATTCGGACAGTAACGGGAGCAGATGCCGTGCGACTGTCTCGTGAAATATGCACCAGATCGGGCGTTCCGCAGTGCGGCATCTTCCCACCGGGATACTACAACTAGTTACATGGACTGAAAGACCAAAAAAATAGATCGTTGAGTGAATAGATTAAAATGATTCAGGTGATTAAAGTACGTTAAATAAGTAATCTGTCGTAATCAATTGAGATTCTTTCTTCTATCATGGATAGGCTAACATTTAACCACGGTCTGACCTTATGGTAAGTGATGACGTTGTGGACGTTGGAGCATGCTTGCCTAAAAGATACCGGTTCACTCTAGCCTTGAAAACTCCAAGATTATATTTTTCAGGAAACAATGATGCTGGTAAGTTGTTCCATTCCTTGATTGTCCGAATACGCTACTTCAATTTTTGGGTTTCAGTCTTCTTTGTAGCCTGATTACAGAATGTTTTGCCTTAAGCTTCTAATTTGGTAATTACTAAGTAGGCTTGCAATGATTGTTGTAGCGGGTAACTGTATGTAACGATTATTATCAAAATTATAGTCACAGGTTTAGTGGAAAATAGAGGAGCAACTGTTATGAGCAGCCGTGTCGCTTAATATCAGGAAAATTACCTCATCATGTCAAATCATTAACATAAAAAACTTATCTGCCTATTTTTTCAAGCTACAGAGTACAATTATTTTTATTATGATTAAGAGATTTTAGTTTCAGAGAGTGGGTTAAGTTATAAAACCAATAGCCAAAGTTTAATGTGGTGGGTGGAAAAAAAAAGTAATTCGAACAGAGAAAACTTAAAATATTACCACCAAAATTATTATAATTCTGAGATTGTTCCGTGATTTAGTTTATGACTAAATTTATTATGTTAAACAATGTTTAACATAATAAATCTAACGTGTTGTGTAACTAGTTGTGTCAAACTTTAATTAATTTTTGTTATTATTATCCTAATTAATTTATTTGAATGGTTAACTTATTACAGACTGATTTAAGAATGGGTTCAAAAGCAGGTAGCATTGTTATTGTTATTAAAATTGATACAATGTTGACATAAAAGATTTTGACTTTGATACATTTTGTGGTAAAACTATCCCCAAACATGATAATATTACATAAAAATAGAAAGAAAGAAAGAAAGAAAGAAAGAAAGAAAAAATGTTTATTCATGACCATTACAACAGTTAATAAGCTAGTAAAATAAATTTATAAAACAAATAGATAAACAACTATTGCCAGTGGCCACAAATCGGTCCCAACTCAGCATAATGCTGGTCCTAAAACCAGCGCTGATCTTCCGTAAAATAGGTGCTGTACCTACTTATTAGTAGGCAAATATTATTCAAGAAACTTTCAGATGCTAAAGAGGTAATAAAGTATGTTAATATTAGTTTATTTTTTTAGCTAAAAAGACGACAACAACGACCTAGCACAGTCTAGAATCCCAATGGAGTAAGTCTCAAAAGTCCGAGCCAGGTAATAAGCCGTGGAGCCGTAAATATAAACTGAATAAAGTAGTAAACTGGCGCTATAAACATTCTATTTTACAAGTTTTATTGCTTTGTCCAGGTGGGAAATGTACAAACAAACTGAACTGGTGGAACGGTCCAAAGCTTTTTTCGATACAGGATAGTGAGAAGGAAAAATTTGTACTAGAAGATTTTGTAAAGAAAACAGTTGAATAAATTACGAAATTAAATACTATGATCGTAAATAATTTCAATATATATTGGTGTCATTTTAATTTTGTCAAACAAGCTTTTTTTAATCAGAAATAAACCCTTGATCAATATAATTAATAATCAGTTCCTTAATTTACCTATTTTAAGCATAGGTAGCTTTCTATCAATAAATACTTAAAAGCGTGCTACACCTTCAACCGCATCCTCGGTTTCCATCAGGGGCATTATTCTGTATCGATTCCTTACTTCGAAACCACGCGAATCCCTTGTCTTACATAAGAAATCTGTAAAACTCTATTCTCTATCAAACGAAAATAAAACCGCGCGAAATGAATTTGGAATTGGCGCGATTTGAACTGTCAAAAATCACGTGTTTTACCTAGATGCGTTCCGAAACATCAACCTTATCAAAAGCTACCACCACATTATGTCAATATATTTTATTCAAAATAAAAATAACTTTATGTAAAGTAAAGGTACTCCTAACGCTGTGACACGATTTGAACAAGACACGATAACGACATGGTTTCGTATCGTGTGGAATCTGCGTTTCCATAGAGACTAACCGCCCAGGAGAGACTATAGTCAAACGCTAACGTAGTTATTAAATAAAAATAAAATAAATACTAACAACCTCACAATGGAAAGATATTAAACAAAACACTGAAGTATTCTAAGTATTTGACGGGCCCGATAGCTCAGTTGGTAGTATCCCTACCTTCTGAACTGAGGGCCGTGGGTTCGATTCCTACCCGGGACAAACATTTGTGTGATGAACATACATGTTTGTTTTGCGTCTGGGTGTTATATTGTATTCTATGTATGTATTTACAAACAAAAAAAAGTATATAAGTATTATATCAGTTATCTGGCTCCCATAGTACAAGCTTTGCTTAGTTTGGGGCTAGATGCTGCTGTGTGAATTGTCCACAAATATTTATTTATATTGAAACTAAAGACATACAGAATGACCGCCAATACACCATCGAAACAATATTTAATTTCTCCCAGGTGGCGTGGATCCACATCGACCGTCAGATGATCCTGACCATCCACCGGCACGTGATCACCCGTCTGGCAAGGTTCAGCGTGTCCCACGACAACGCGATGACCTGGCTGCTTCACGTGAGCCAAGTTCAGCAAGAAGACAGAGGATACTATATGTGCCAAGTCAACACCAACCCAATGATCAGCCAAGTCGGATACTTACAAGTTGTAGGTAAGTGTTATATTATTAGGAGGACCGATAATCTGGTGAAAGCCGCGGGGAGGCGATGGATGTAGGAGGTGAGCAGCTGCTCAAAATGATGCTCTCCGGGAGAGGCCTATGTTCATCAGTGGACGTTTTAAGGCTGATGATAATGATGATGATGATGATAATATTACAAAGGTCAACGTGTCTACACGAACGAATTCTAGCGTTAAAGTAGGGGGTTATAAAACATGTACAAACATGAAGAATTCGTGAAGATCTTTCTCGAACTCTACCGTCGTTCTGTTAGTCACTACAACTCAACCCAATTTCGTTACTAAATTAATATTCCTTTCACAAAAACAGCAAAGTAATACTTGTTTTCCTTGAATCCATTAACTCCTAATTATAAGGTATACCATTCACAAGAGTTGTAAAGATATTATAATAGAAAGTTATCAGGACGGGTTAAAATATTGACGAAGTATTCTTGTTTATCCGTCAAAGGTATTATCTCGTGGCTTATTACCTTCTAACTTTTAATTACTTGGCTTCAATGTTTCAGTGGTTTGATAGCATCCCTTTGCCTTTAACAGATGATATGCTTTTCGGATGAACTTTTTAAATAAATCCATTATTTTCGTTACAAGCATGTTTGTTTCTTTACAGAGTTTGGTATTGTTAGTTTACTTTAAAAGACATTTCAAAGAAATAAATTTGAAGCGTAAATGGGAGAAAATGGTATGAAAACTTGAAAGCTTCTAATACTTACCAATGTCTATGATTATGATACACTAATATCCAGCTTGACAATGAAAAATTTTTTGTTAGGGTATTGAATAATGTAATATTAATTTGTGATAACGTAATAGATTTGCCCAAAATAATATTGAATCGTTCCCATTTTGAATCTATAATTGGAGCAGGGAACACTGAAATTGGTTCTCATGGAACTCGGCCAGAGGTTCCATTCCGGTACGTTTGGGCACTGATAACACGCTATCTAGCGGCCAGCGGTCGCGGTACATCTCTTAAATGGTTGTAGCCGGACGCCTATTGCGAATGCTAGTTTAGCTCTCTAGATTTAATTTGGGCATTTTGGCAAGTTTACATCGCCAAAAAGTTTAAGTAAAATTCAATGTTAAATGTAGAGCAATGAAATCGCATGTTTTAAAAAGTTTTAATTGGGTTTCAGTAAGTTGTTAAGTAGTATTTTACGTATCTAATAATATAGAAAACGTTAGAACAATAACAATGATTCAGTAATCATATACCTACCTGCTAAATTTTCATTCCATCTTTCACGTCTAAGCTGAATAAAAAAACAATTATTATAGAATGTCTAAAATCGAATTATGCAATTTTTTTTTTTAAAAAAGATCCCCACTTTTTATGTGAAATAAGTTTCACACGAAAATCCAAAACCGTGATATTTTTATGTCAATTCAAAGTATATTTTACTATACAACGGCAATTCTATACTATAATCCCTTATTGTACCTAATAAGCTACACTATAAGCATAACAATTCTGACAGTTAACAGTAACCCTTAAAACAAAATATAAAAGCGACCAAACAGACCAACAGTGCCTAGAATAGCCAAAATCACTGTTACGACGAGCTTAGTCTTTTATACAGCTACAATCCTCTACCAAGTTTCAAATGGGAGTGAATCCCGTAGATATATAACCGGCTTTTTAACCTTAGCACGTTGTTTTTATCTCTGTTTTATTGCTCGAGGCCCGACTTGGGGTCGCTTGGGTGTTTTATATTTATTTTTTAACGTTTATTGGTTACGTTCATTAATTGTCTCTGGGATATGAGAGAATAAAAACCATATTGAAGTTTTTATGTTCCGGTTTGTGCAACCTGTTTCGTAAGGTAATCGATACTTATCCATAAAAGTGCTTTAATGGCGTGTTTTATGAAAACGTTTTAAGCGGGACGCGTTGTATGAAAGTCATTTGACCACCTTTTTTCCTTACTTATATTTATGCTAAAAATTCACTTTTACTTTATTTACGTGATGAAAATTCTAAATCTGCATTTTCAAACCAATATTTTTTACTTACTATTATTAGATTCCAGATCATAATTGTAATTCCTAATTTTCTATGCAGTTCCACCAAATATCCTAGACGACGAGAGTACCCAATCAGCGGTAGCCGTAAGGGAGAACCAGAACATCAGCCTTGTCTGCAAAGCTGATGGCTTCCCCGCACCCAAGATCATGTGGCGCAGGGAGGATGGACAACCGATATCTGTTGATAGAAGGAAGAAAGGTACACTCTTAAGATAATATGTTTTTTCTAGTCATAGTATTAGTTTAGACCATCAATTGTATACGAAGAAGATTAAATTAATCCTTATCAAATAAGTTTGACACGAACATAATACTTTTAATTCCGGGAGGCTAATATTATAAAAACCAATTTCATAATAAAAGTCCTGGTGAAATTAAAACACGTAAGCTAGTCTCGTTAAAGCTACACCACTTGGCTGCAGTTTCATGGAAAATAGAAACGTTTTATAATCTTCTCGCACAAAAAATAACATTTACCCCAGCTTTTCAACGGGGTAGTAGCAGAAAAATACAAAATTAACACTCAACCGTTCCCCATATGCCAATTGACTTCGAGCATCCAACTCCGAGTATTTTCCATTAAGCCGGCGAATAAAGAGGATTCAACGCTGGTGTATTATAACAAACAAAAGATTAACACGTCCCAGAATTGAAAACCACAACTGTTTTTTCGATGGCAGCCGTAATTAAAACATTCGTTGACTGGCGCGTCCTTCGCAAATAATCGTAGAACAGATGGGTGTGACACGTCCGTCGGTCGCGAAGGGAGGGCCACACACAATTAGTGACGAGTACCTCTCCACACCACACGTTAATTTTCCCTTGTACAAGGAAATCGCTCTTAAAATTAAACTCGATTTTTGGCGCCTTTGTCGAGGCGACCGCAATAGGTACTCGTGTTGTTTTAATTTGGCGGTACGGCTCAGCTTTTCCCCTCTATAATTATCTTTTGAAGAGATTTTTTACTCTCGTTGCGAAGCCTTAATCCCTACTGAGAGGGCGCTTGTTCTCGTGTCTCGTTTGAGAGTGGGATTAGCTGTTGTAAAGTTGTTCTTTGCTATATCACGAACAGAATTATGTCATATTACTTTATGCCGCATCATACTGTTATTATTTATTGAACAGCTCTCATCTATTAAGCCCTTTTGTTATTTATTTAAACATTCATATAAAGCTCTAGTATCAGCATTAACAAGAGACAATATATCGAAATCGTACAATTAGTTAACCTATAACTAAATCAAGGAATCGATTAATATCTATTCTACCTAGTCTCCGGAATATTATAGCTTGTTGTTAGTATATGCCTTATTTAGATGTTACTACACTGCAGAGTTTAATGGTATACAAGATATTGGAACGCGATAATACAGTAACTAACCATCGTATTATTATCTAGTTAGATCGTTACAGTTAGACGTACGTATTAATACTCGCTATCTAACAAGGGTGTGCTCAATAGTTCTTGAACCATTATTGTTTGGTCAGTTAGTAATAATATAACGATAACATCAATGATTATTATAATTAAGTACTTTTGTAATCTAAACTGTTGTCTTACAAAGATCCTTGTCTCACTAATCTCTGGAATACCAACATTTGAGATAACAAAATAATAACAATGCGTGTTTAATATCGAGTCACTGAGGGTTTAAGAGCTAAGAGTTAAAAAATATACTGGCGAAGCAAAAACTTCTAACCTTCTGAATTTCTGTCCACACGACCAATGATGCAAGCAAAAGAAATAGAATAACCAGAGTGATTTGAATTATAGAAAACTACCAATTACCTCCAAGTACAATCCACTTAATAAAACTCACATTAAAGAGCAGTCTAATTGCGTAATATATTCAAGTAGAAGCATTACGTGGCTGGCGGAATGTAATTGTAAATACAAGCAAACTCATTTGGGCACTTGATGTCGGCCACTGGCAGCATCCGAGGCAACCGAGCCAACCGAGGCTTGGACGGGTGCGGAATTTTTAATTCTCTACTTTTTGACCCGCTTGGGCCACCGGTACATTGATTGTATCTTGCGTTACGTTTCCTTTTAATGTTTTTAAATTGATACAATTAGCATAACAAAACGTTATTTCAACTTTTATGTGGATGTGAATGTGGGACTGTTTTTGTTTAATTTGGGTTTGCTTATTTGTTTCGAGGTTGGATATCTAAGGTTCATAGAGGTTCAGTTACTTATTACAATTCATTCGTTAATGCTAAAAAATGTTTGTCACTGGTTCTGTATCTGAGTGTTGTGGGACCATGGTCCTCGTAGTTCTTGGGTCCCTAAATACAGGGAATCCTAGTTAGGGTCCAGGATCTATGTGATCATTGGGCATTATATTATTATCAATATTTTATTTATTATTTTATTCAGCAGTAACTAGTATTTCGAGATAGATATATCGAACAAATCTAGGTCCGTGGCAGTAACTAGTATTTCTGTATATACACTACTATTGTAACTTTTAGCATAATTGTTTAGGAGTTCACCTCTAAATTATTATTCAAGCTATTTCAAAAGCCTATATACAATTATTATATTAATTAGAATTCTTTTATTCTTTTCATTCTTTCTTTTTTTTTCAGAGATGATGTGTCCCAGCTCAGCCTACTTACTTATTGAGAGAACTGGCAGTATCAATGTTTATATTTCTTGTTGCAGTGACGGTATATGAAGGCGACACATTAAGTCTCCAGCGCATCAGTCGCACTGAGATGGGAGCGTACCTCTGCATCGCTACCAATGCCGTGCCACCTTCTGTCTCTAAACGGATCATCGTCGACGTGGAATGTGAGTTCTACTCACAAATATGTAAACTAGAATATAGATTACGTTGAACTTCATTTTTCTTGTATATAAAGTGCGCTGATTTTGGCTTGGACACGTAAATACACCGAGACCCAATGCTTGAACCAGGCTACCTATGACGTAGGTACGTGTAGATTCAAGAGAGTCCATAAAAACCGTAATGGCATGTTCATCGTTTACCGTCTTCCACAATGTCTATCCATTTGGAGGTAATTTCGTAATGACGTAACAACACATCGTCTGTGATTCGCCAGTTGAACACGCGCCAAGCGCTGCAATTTGAGACTTTTGGGAAGCGATTTAATCAATCGCAAGTAATTGAATATCACCACATTTAATGGGTTCAGTATTAATAGCTGGCTGATTGATAATTCCATTTTATTATTTGATAATAGAATAAAATAAACGATTCAAAAACAATGCACACGGTTGTTGCTGCTCTTCAAAAAGTTGATTGTTTTTTTTCTGTTCCATACAAATTCACCTGTAATGTAAAAAGTTATTTTTTGACAGATTAACACACTGGCACTTCATTTATTCTTCGACTTTACCAGTGTTTTAATTATTGAATACGATTTATAACTTAAATAAATTCTTTCAATATGAAAGCCCAATAAAATCTGTCATTTCATTGGCCAAAAATTTGAATTCTCCAATCAATCCTGACGGAAATAATTGACAAGGAAGTTATCCCAATTCAGCTGAAAGAAGCAAAACCTTTCGTGATTTTTCACTCCGTTTCAGCAATAACACGAAATCTTGAGTACTGAATGGGTGACCAATTAAAAATTTAATAAAAGATCGTCCGCCGGGAGAGGTGGATCTCGTGGTTGTGAAAGAAGATTTTTCCTTCCCCTTTATTTTGAATTCCTATTACACCCCGCAGCTGACTAAATAAAAGGCAAGATGGCCGGTGATAATTGAAAGATAATATTTTTTTGCGGTGCACGCTTTGGGGAAGATTGCTGGTGCAGACAATCTTGTTTTTTCTTTTGAAATGTTTACACAATGGAAAATTGAATTAAGCGTTTCCATCAAAGCACAGCTTAGATTGTTCGTTCTAGTTAGTGTCGGCATTGGCCAGATATTGAACACTTATTGAAGCACTATAACATATTATAGCTACAAACTCTTTGAATTGAAAATAAAGAAAGATGAAGGAATTTTTTAATTACCTATTTTTTTTATTCTAAATTTAGATGGTGCTGTACACAAACTTTTAATAAGTGTACGTAATTGTTTGTATAATATTAATTATGTTAGATTTTTTTATAAATACACTATCAATTTACTAAAGCGACTTAACTTTTGAAGTAAATAATACGCATTCATGAAACCAACGATTATACAAACCTGTCTAACTGTCAATGACAGAATTATTCTAATTATGATGAAAATGTTACTAAAAGTGACCTTTTGTCATAACAGAAAACGACACTCAAAATTTTACGACCACCATTCGACATTAGCTTGACGGTAATGAAGTCGTAGAATCATAAAAACCGAACTTTATAAATATTTTAAAACGTCCTCGAATATTAAATCGTATCACCCGGCACAAGTAATAATATCCTTGAGAATTGCCATCATAAACTTGGTGAATGTGAATTACGGCTTCAAAGTGTGGATTTTATTATCTGAAACGCTGTGTGAAAAATCATGAAAGTCGTTTTTGGTGAGAGTCACTTCTGCCCAACTAGCATACGCACCGCGACAAAGTTTTCTTGACACTTTCTCGTGAGAAACCATGAGAAGACTATGATAGCGCCTAAGTGTCTCACTCTAACAACGATGACAAATTTTCTCGCAGTGCACATGCTAGAAGGTGTGCTCGGTAGTATCCGACACTATCAATCATAATTGAAACTTTATAAATTGCTTCCTTTAAGTTTCTAGTTCTAACTGCCCGATTTAGTGATCGATCGCGCCGGTGAGATGATAAAGACGTTTCTTGCGCATGTTTTCCAGTTTCCATTTATTTTCTGGAATAGAAATGTGTATAAATGTTTGTTAAATATATTAGGACAAAATCAATAATAAATAATAAATAATAATAAATAAATATGTGTGGACATTTCACACAGCGCCATCTAGCCCCAAACTAAGCATAGCTTGTACTATGGGAACTAGATAACTGATACAATACTTATAACGTTATTATACTTGGCTAGAAATTAGATTTGTTAAGTCCTGTTCTAATCACGTCGCATGTCAGAGCAAGTTGCGAATCTCGAAAGAATTTTGCACGATCCATCGTCAAGTTTTAGATCAACCTCTATTGAAACATCTTTACGTTCTCATACTTAGTATCGTTTTAAAATTCCCAAAAGCGAAATGTTTATTATAAAATGTTCATTTTATTAGTCTATAATTTTAGAACATTCTGAAAGCTTTTCAATACATACAAGTACTTTGTTAAAATAATACATTTCTGCAATTCGTAAAATCACAATTCGGAATTATTTATGAATGCGAATCCCTTGATATACATAACCATTTTTTATTCAGACTCTTGATGCCATTCAAAGATTTGGGAACATTATCTCAATGTTTTGACAACATCTTTTTCGCTCACATTTAAAACATCAGACAGTTTATTGTCCCGGCTCAGAGAATCATCTCGGTAATCTTCAATAACTACAAAATGTATTCATATTTTAGTTCCATTTTCTTTTCTCATGAATTTCATTAGCTTTCAAATAAACAACTCCGAGATATGAGAAAACCGTTCAGCTATAAAGTTCGGTTAAAGTGTTCTGAACATCGGCTTCTTTGGTGTCGTATATTTTAAAATGTGTATTTACGTTTATGCGTTATAAATTCTGGGATAAAATTCTTGTTCTGTGGGATTACTTTTGTTTTTAAACTATTGTTTGTTTAAAAAACTAGTCTGTGATTTTAACTTGGAGTTTTTATATGAAAATTATTATTTTGAATTAAAATATTCAGTCATTTACTTTTAAATTTACTTACGTCCAAAAGCTTTTCATTACAATATTATTTTGACTGATGAAGAATAGTCGATATTCTAAGACAAAAAGCAGGTAACCTATATTGCTCGTTTAGGGTAGGTTTTTCGGTCTGTATTAACAAAAATCTGTGTAGTGTCAAACTCTAACCACTGTTTATTTGTTAGAATTTTTAACCATTGGTTACCATTGGTTAGTTGGTAAATACGGATCAAAAATCTACCAATAGCAGCGTATCTAACTCAGTACGTTTTGTTCCAGTTTCCCCAATGATCTGGGTGCCCAACCAGCTAGTCGGCGCTCCGGCTGGCACGGACGTAACAGTGGACTGCCACACCGAAGCGCACCCTCGCGCCATCTCTTACTGGGTTTATGATAACGTCATGGTCCTCCCAACCAAAAAATATGCGATCAACACTGACGAGAATTCATATAGGTAAGAGATTACAGATGTCAGTCATGTTTAGCACCAAGGAAGTTGTACGTATTTTAGTACATTCTAAAGTCAGCACAAAAAACTCAAATCTCGTGTTGCATAACGTTACCAGACTTATATAAGCTGATACAATATAATTCTAGAAATCGCAGTTGTGATTTTCGAGTTAACAGTTGGAAATAAAATCAACAATAACCAATAATCTCTAAACCTTAATCGTATCTTAATCATTTAATCATTTGTGGTGTGATGTTTTAATAACGAGTTTATCTATCTATCTATGTAGCTAATAGTATCTCTCAATCTACTATATCTCAAAATTAACATCATGATGATAAAATCAGAAAGTAATGAGAGAAACGTGAATCCCTTCCTACATAAAATAGAATGTTTTTCATCTTCTGGATGGGTGGTCCATAAGCAGATCATTTGATAGCTTTTAAACCTATTGGCTACTAATATTATCATACAACGATACCTCGTCACTATGATACCATTTAAATTTTATTCTAATATACCTACAACCCATAATGGTGTATACTTTTAATTTAAAAGCTTTTAATCTAAATAAACTAAAATGTATACAATAATTTCAGATAAAATATTGTATTTAACAGCTTCACTTAAATAATGAGTTTGGTTAAAGGTTAAAGTAGATCAATCTACTTCAAATCTCCATAGTCATTAACGAGCTATTTTGCGGGTAGATATAAATCTGGCGGAGGATTCCGGCGATCAACGCTTCGAAGTAATTGATGAGTGATTATTGATGCGATGCTGAAACGATTTGCTTTTTTGCTCGGTTTGCTAAATTTATTGTAACTTTTTTTAGAGTTCATAAATAAACTATAGCAATGAATAAACGAAATTTACTGAAATTTTTCTTATATGGGTACATAAATTCCAAAACAAGTTCACAAAGAAAAAAAACTGTTCACTATAATGTCAAAATGGTAAATGTCCATATTAAGGAAAATAAATAAAATGCCATAAATATTGAAATAGTTTTTATTCCCTTGTTATAACTAGTAGGCTGTAATAGTAACAAAGGCAAACAAAGTTTGCGTATTGGTTACTGGTAGTAGAGTTAGTTGACTGCATCGTTGACTGGTAGTTGGTTCTGGAGTGGCGACCAAGATGGGAAGACGCAGCATAGGCTGACCCCCACTAGGTGGACCAACGATCTGGGAAGGCCGCGTAGATAGCCTATGGATGCAGGAGGCGAGCATCCGCTCTAAGTGGTGCTCCCTTGGGAGGCCTAAATTCAGCAGTGGACGTCTTTAGGCTGTTGATGGTCATGATGATGATGAGTAGAGTTGGCAGTAATACGGGCAGATTATATTTTAAACTGTGAGAAAAAAATACAATGTTTTAAATTTTGCCAGCAAAAAGACTAATGTTCAAATTAAGCACCGTCGCTACATCGTCAAAAATGTACAAAATAACTCCGCCATAAAGCCCAGAGCAATTATCAGGTCTTGACAGCCGACGATAAGCTCAGCCATAATATTATAATACTCAGTAATAATAATAATAATAATAATATAAAGCTGCGTTATATCATAAAGCTTGGTATCAAAATATTCGAGTGGCATTAATCGGGATCTAAATATTAACCAGGATTATTTCGGTTAGCCGCAGCCGTGAAGGAATTACTGTACGACACCGAATACGTAGATTAACAAGTCGTTTACAAGTATAATGAGTAAATAATTACCTGGAGTAATTTGTTTTTGTATACGTAGTCGTTAATTAAGGATGGGATGCGTTTGCTCCTTAATTTTTTGTTTATTTTGATATATGCTTGCCTGACCTGTGCTGGATTTATAGTCCCCGATAGCTCAGTTGGTAGTATCCCTGCCTTCTGAACTGAGGGCTGTGGGTTCGATTCCTACCCAGGACAAACATTTGTGTGATGAACGTAGATGTTTGTTCTGCGTCTGGGTTTGTATTGTATTCTATGTATGTATTTATAAACAAAAAAGTATATAAGTATTGTATCAGTTATCTGGTTCCCATAGTACAACTGCTTAGTTTGGGGCTAAGATGGCGATGTGTGAATTGTCCACACATATTTATTATTATTGTTTTTATTTTATAGTCAATGCCTGTGACGGTCCAACTGTTGATAAATATTTTAGCGGACCAGAAGACGCAGCGTAGGCAGGAGGCGAGCAGCCGCTCAAAGTGGCGCTCTCTGGGGGAGGCCTATGTTCAGCACTGGATGTCTTCAGGCTGATGATGATGGCCGATAATTAGTTCTATATCATGTTTTGTTTTTAGAATGGGCTAATGCTGTTGATCTCTATGGTACTTTACATCACAGGTCTTCCGTGGATATTGTTGAACTAGGCACTTATAATTTTTTTTTAAATTAGGAACTTCAATATATTTTATGTTTTCCCTAACTTCAATTTCTTTTCTAGGGCTCACATGAAGTTGACGGTGCGAAATCTGCAAACGGGCGACTTTGGCAACTACCGATGCATCTCTAAGAACTCTCTCGGGGAAACTGAAGGCTCAATCAGACTTTACGGTGAGTAGTTAGCTACCTGATGTCTCGAACTCATCATTCCAGAGTGGGGTAAGGGTGTAACTAAACTGTGTCAATATTATGCTGCAGATAGGCGACTTTGATACGGTTTTAATGATTGTGATATTTTTGCCTCACGCTACTTTCAAACTTGTTATTAAACTATCACGATGGCTGAGTTGTACCACTGAAGAATTGGTTGAATGTTTCGGTTGTTTTTTTTTTTGAAAGCCAAAGTCCAATTTAAACTTAGGGTGCCACAGTCAGTACAAGCAATATCAAATCACTTCATCACTTAACAAAATTAACACTCCAAAATTTGCAATTAGCTTAAGCACAATATTCTAACAAATAAATAGTTTTGAATATTAATTTGAAATAAACAACTTTGATATTGTTATGGTCACGAATGAAAAAGCTCATTCCGTCTTCTTACAGAAATGTTTCTATTTATAATATTAAGTTGTTCTACAATACCATTTTTTTTATTAAAGAACAGTGAACACTAAAACGTAGAAAGTATACAATTTTGCAGAAACAGCAAAAGTATCGTTACATAGATTTAAATTATTGATAAAAAAGATAATGAAATGAAAAATAAATAAAAGTGTATGAAAGAATTATTTCTAAACCAGTATCATTATTCCAGAAATCCCAATGCCATCGACTTCTCCAAAAGCGACCGAGATGAAAAGCAACGCTAATAAAGAAAGTAAGTAAGAGAGTAAACAGGGTTGTTCAAACGCTTCATTATGCGGCCCGCTCGCCGTTACCTTCAATAAGCGGTTTATTTCATCCTTTATGAATTTTCTATTTAAGTAGTAACCGAGTTTTTTTTAGTTTAATAATCCTTTTTGATTTGATTAATTATTAATGGTTCTTTTGAATTAGCTGAGTTTGGTTTGAAATAAAAGCTTTGCCAAGTACTCCACTGTAACTAATTGTAGTGTGCCAATGCTACAATTCAACGCATTCTTACCATAGACCTTGTTGTGACATAATAAACTTCTGGCAACTACTTGAACAGTAGAATGCTAGAGTTGTGGATAACAATTTAGGGTACGGGCATCCGTGCGTCCGAAATTTTTTGGATTATTACGCTGTACTTTTTAACGATACTAATACCGCATATCAGCTATTCTTTTAAAAACCTTAATTGAAATCAGCAGGAGTTGCCATTATCCTAGAACGGAATGCAAGTGATTTCCGACATGCGTTATCCACATCTGCCTGTACAGTGTACGTGGTACTGTTATTTATTTTGTATCTACCTGTATCAAGAAATTTATATATATGTTTCGGGTTACGACTTCAAAAACCTCGCCCGAACGCGATTAAACGAGAAAATTCAGTAGATCGAACAATTTGGATAATGTAAAAGCATTAATCGAACGCCAGCAAACTATAGCACAAATTATCATTTTAATCACTTGTTTTATGACACTGAAGCTAATTACTTTTACGGGGACTCGCATCGATTATAGTCTGTTACCAATTTCCTGGCTGCGTGTGACGTTTTTTGTCCGCACCATATTGAAAATTCTGGTATTGCCATTTTTCCATTAAGTAATAGTTGGATGACTTTAAATTGGCGAGATATATTTTATGCGCATTTTCAGCAAGTTTGAAATTGAATTTAAATGCCACATACAAATATTTGACTACAATGAATTCATTCTACGCGTAAACTTTTTGACTCTTTACGCTCACTGCAAATTGCTGCAACTGGAGCTGCATAATACTAATAAAACCATGTTAAATGATGTGTGGCTTCAGTTGCAGTAAAGTCAAAGCACAGAGAAAGAAAACAATAAACCTCGCCGCGAAGCGTTTTTTTTTTGGTTCTGTGCGTTTCCAAAGTATTTTTTCAGTTTTATTTCTTTTGTTTATTTTGATTCAGTTCTTAAAAAAGTTTTTTATTTAATTTAAAATAGTGTTTAAAAATGTGTCTCACTTTGACAATCGCAAAAAGACCACGCTCGGCCGCTCCGCTATCAAAATAACGAAAAATCTCAAAAAAAATGGAATTTTTCTTTATGTGCGCATTAGACTCGCAGTAGATATATCGCTGATATTTAAATATTTTTATTTATTTAGTATAATAACCTCAATTCAAGTTATAAGTAAGAATACCGCTTTGATGCTATAAAAGTGACTAAAGTCTACTATTCCAAATATTTCATATGGTCATGCCCAGAGATTGTCAACCGAGGTTGTTGCAGGCCCGCGTCGCGCAAACGTGAGCCGCTCAGTGGGTCGCGCAGAGGGAGCGGGTGGCGCAAGCGGCACGGAGCGGCCGAGCGTGGTGCGTGCGCAGCTCGATCGCGCACCAGACCGCGACGCTGCCCGGGTCTACCGCCCGCCGCACACGCAACACGTGTCAGGTAACATTTTAGTCTTTTTACCTATGAAATACTTTTGCAATCTTGTTGAGTCATTCTTTTGTTATGTCATAATTAGAGATGATTTTCCAATGGCTGGATCAACGATTAAATATAAACTAACTACAATATACTCCATTGCAAAAGGTATTCAATATAATATTAACCACTGTATTATCATATTTTTACGATTATTGAAAAACCATGCCTTAATAAATTTTATTTACCGCTTCCACTGGCGACCCACCTCGATAAAATGTTAGTTGATTTTATATATTACGTGCGCTTTAGCAATGGTACCTAAAATTGCATTATTAATAAAAGTTCGACGTATAATTGCTGGGTAAATGCTTTACAAATATTCCATTTCCTGGTGTTTAACTTTGAAAAAAGTGCAAAAGATTATCACAATTTACGAAAGTTATGCAAATATGGCGTATTTGATATATTAACTGGCGCTCGACTCAATTGCTTTTTATTTCTATTTCATTTTTCATTTGTCTTTGAAACATTTTTTGGGCATGTTTACCGATCTGCCTAACTGAATTACCGACCATCAAACAACCAAACTTAATACATAGGTAAAGCCTTTAATATAGCGGTGTCACAAAGCAAGACTCAAGCCGCAGGAGGCTTTACTTGCCGCTTTGTATTCTTTGTAACAATATACTGCATTATTAAAAACGTCTCTTTCCCCTCTCACGGTAAAAAATAAATGTGCTCGGAGAAGTCGTGGCGAAATGGGTTGAGAATATGAGACGAGCCCGATGTGGCAATTGTTCCGATGACTCGAGACGCTCTTTGCGTTTCAGGCTTTTATCTTTTACGGAAGAATATTACCGCGGTGCATTAGCATTTTTGGGTGGAGGCGGTTTCTGCGTGAGCTTGGCCAGGATTATTATATGCGTATAGAGCATCACGACTTCTCACGGACTTTGAATAGAGCGGGCGCGGTCGCGCCCCGGGTCGCTCGCGTACAACCAAATAGAGATTAAACATTCAACGAGTTCGCATACACACTTAACCCTCATAAATATTCAGCGCAGACCGCGTACAATCAATTCTTGCAGCTCCCTGCCTCCGAGGAAAAAGTGTTTGAACAGCCGAGTAATATGATATCAAATAGAAGCGAGACGTTTGAATAAATAAACGCTCTATGAAACTTGAATATCTTTATCCCGAGTTTGTTTATTAGGCGTGGACTCTTTAAACTTTAAGTGAAAACAAACACATCGTCAACATAAACAACCACGCGAGTCCTGTTGTTTGTTTGCGAAAATGCTGTGGAGGAAAAAGTTGAATTGATGCTCTTATCGCATGGAATCCAAATAAAAATAGCAGCAACGCTTTCACGAACGTGTCTCGGTGTACAGATACGAGTGGAGGCATCGGGGCGGCAAC
Source organism: Ennomos erosarius (assembly GCA_963580505.1). Lineage (NCBI taxonomy): Eukaryota > Metazoa > Arthropoda > Insecta > Lepidoptera > Geometridae > Ennomos > Ennomos erosarius. The sequence continues at coordinate 428,019 of OY756983.1, read as the reverse complement.
GATAACGTTGTGCTAACCTTACTCGGAGTCCATTCTACCTGTAAACATACTCGAATGCTTTTTTCGGATTATCTTAAGAAACAAAGTAAATAAAACATTCTGTTGATCTCCGATTCATTTTGAAGGATTTTCATGGTGTTTTCCTGTCCTATATTTTTCATGAATGCGCATTATTTAAAGAAACAAGACGTCTGTTTCTTATCCCCTTATTTTTATAATGAATTCAACGTTTATTTTGTTTGTTTCAGGGACGAAAAGTCTGCATTGCTGGAGGCAGCCTTTCTTGGCTCTGATACTTCTAGTTCAAATGGATCTAATAGTTTGATTATCATTAGTACCTTAATTTCAAATCGAACAGTTAATATTTATTTCGGTTACAAACAGTTACATAACATGAATCTATTTGCAATACCAAAATTTAAGTTGATTACAGCTTTTCGTTGTTTATTAAACGTGTTTTCCTTAGTTAGTAAAATTATAATATTATGATTACGACAGATTACATAAAAACAAAATATAATTGTAATGTCAGGAAACCCTTAGAGTTTATAAAGATGAAAGTGAAACATATCATCCTGAATTTTTGTGTCATATCCTGAACGGGAAATGAATGAGGGTTATTATATATTTGTATAAACGAATTGTTTGTTTTAAATAATCAATCATTAGTAGGTAAGTATAAAAAACTAGTAGAATAAATTAAATTTTGAATCAATTACTTACCAGAGAAGTTATTGAACAAATCTTACATATCAAAGAGTTTCAGCTCAGTATTGATTTCAGTCGTTTTTAACTAACTACGTAAATTACTCGTATAGTCATGAATAAAATATAACACTCGGATTGTGCGATGTAAGTAAAATATATAGTTTAAATTCTAACACCATCTGGTTTCGCAAACGCCGACGCCTCACAATAGTTTCCGTAATTATTCACGAAACTCGTTAACCTATTCGCCGTTTTCCTCCCATTTCCATTTTAAATTATACCTACGTTTGTACGTGCGTGTATTGTCCTCCCAGAAATACCTCTAATCTAGTATAATTACATATTCCATTTCATTGTGACGCAGTGCTTCGCTTAGTGTACTCTTTCTACAAATAAATGTGCCAAACCTTTGTAATAAAATTGTTCACGTGATTTATCTAATCCCGAGTTTTGTTACCTGATCCATAATTTTAATAACAGCGTTACAAAGTTTTAATTAAGTAGGCGTAATGTTTAAGATAATTTATATAATTAATATCCAAGCTTGCCCTTCACGCTTGTCGAATTGTAAATATACAAAATTAATGCACAATGAAAATGATAAATTTTAATCTTCGTATAATTATATACATATTAAATTATTTGTTCATTTATAGGTTAATGTATAAATTGTACCTTTTATTGGGAATAAGATTTATCATTAGGCTCGTTTTACTGTACAGATCGTGTGATTAAATGTAAATAAATATTAAATTAGTATAAAATTGGTTCTTTGTTTGAATTGTATTCTGTGTAATGAAGTGATACGTGGGCGCGATAGGCGTTTGAAATAATTAAAATCCTCACTCTGGGCCGGTTGGCGGCCGGCATCGCAGACGCTATCGCCCGTTTTCACTTACCAGTGACAGACGTTATCGCCGGCGGAGAATCGATGGCCCTCTTTAATTGATTCTCCACTTTGAGCGCTCTACAATCGGCTCTTTGTCTTTTTCTAATCGAAATTCAGCGCGGGTAGGGCGAGCGGCGGCGGGCGCTAACGAATTTTCTTAAAAAGAATAGTACCCGATAGCGGAGGGAAAATAAATACTGCCCCTTAAAGTGGCTCTTGGCACTTGGAAAAACAATGGCCGTTAAGAGGTCTTTTATAATGGTTTTATAGTGGCGAGTGGTTGTGTTGTAGCGCAGCACTTGATGTCGTTGTAAATACGTAACGAGCGCACTTGAATTTAAACAGATTTACCAACGAACAAAGGAAATTAGGAATAGAATATTAACCGCAAGACAAGAACAAGTTTGATCATCAGTTTCTGCAGAGACAATAGTATTGAAGCAAGTACTGGCCTACGAACTTACTTGGGAATCCGTGGCCGTGCAGGTGTATGTAGTCAGCCGTTCTTCTCCTGGCTTGGTGTGGTGCTGCCTCGGGGGGTATTTCCATAGGTTGCTGTTCTTTTGTCTTCTCTCTCTCTAGCTAGGCTAAGATGCCCGTCGTGAGGATGGACCACGACAAACTGTCCACCAACTCCTGGAGCTCGTCTCCGAGGAATCCTTCAGCGTCTACGGTATAGAGCGCTGGCACGTACTGCTTCTGGAGCTGCGCAGCTCTCAGGCAATAAAATATAACTATATGCGGGTGTTTCCAAAGGCGGCTAACGGACAACTGTTTGAGTTGATTTTCGACCTTGCGTGTGCGCGGGGGCGGGGGTGCGAGCGCATATAGCCAACATAAGGCGTAGGCGGGTGCCCACATCACTACACACACACAACACTTTTAAACAAATTATGCGGCATGAGCGCTTCTAACTCTCCGGATAGTCGGACCAAACTTGCGAACAAATTCACACCTCATGCATATTTTTCCTCAACTTTGTAAATTCGCAAATAACAATGTTTAAAGTTGGCGAAGTTGGCGGCTCCGCAGTAAATTTGGCGCAGCCCTAGGCCAGCAAAACCGCGTCTCAACAACGAGCAAGTTTAATTGACGCAAGGAACCGCACGGCGAGCTTAGGTTGGCACTTCGGTTAATTCTAGACTTTGCCGATCGGCTGCGCTGTTTGTGAAATAGTTTGCTGGCTACTTTAGATGAGTTTGGGGTTTTAGGATGGAAATAGGAGATGTAAAGGTGCATTTAACAACGCGGAATCAGAAAGTACATTAAACTAGGATATAGCTATTTTAGATTCTAAAGACATCAATGCTTTTCATCTGGAATCTAGATAGATACATCAAAAGCAGCTACCGGCAGAACAACAACTGCATATGGAAAGTGGGTATTTGGTGAATGGAATGGACACTTGTTAATGGTTAATGGTTATAAGTATTGAATCAATCACTACGCTATGTATTATCCCAGATAATAATGATACCTACAGTACAGATGCCTCATCCCATACAACGGAACAACGCGGGCTATTTTACGAATTATTTTATTTCTGCATAACGCAAGATTATCAAGCAATATTTATTGCGTGTTGGCGAAGTATTGGGCCAAGTTAATACACTGGACACAACTAGTAACTCTCTAGACACGATTACTACATCTTTTTCAATTTCGGGCTATTTTTCGTTTGTATATTATAGATATTTCGTAAAGAAAACTAGTGACCAGACTCTGCAAACTTAATAAAGGTACGTAAATAAGTACGCCGGCGTGTCTGTATTCCCAGATAAATGTCTTTCAGTTGATTGTGGACTTATTATATTGTGGAGTTATTTTCTAAGGCAAGCACGTTGTATCCAAAACCGCATAGTCCCATAAAGGTTAGACTCCGTTATACAGTGGTCAAACACAATCCAATAAATAAAAAAGCAATGTCATTAAAATAATGACAAGACAAAAAGGAAATTGGATACAATACACCAACAAAACTCATCCCAGTGTGAGCTAGTTTTATACCGAAAGTGTATATTGTATTATCGTAAAAATACCTATATTTTAGCAGATATCCCCAAAACCCGTCACGGAGATAAGGCCGCCTGCAGAGCGTGAAATTTTACAAGTATCGGACGGGCCGTGTCGTGTGTAATACCCTTTATAGCCTTGTTACAGAGCTTGTGCACTCATACGTGTAGGGTTGGTGATCGTGTTGTACCTAACTGACTAAACATTTCTAAATCGTGTTTTATTAGTACTGTAGTAATTTTTCTAGACGGATCACACCTGCCACAACCTCTCAATATGGCATTATTATTTCGATCATATATTGTAAAATGACATAAAAGTAAGAATAATGTAATGTTGCAGAGGCTGAGCAGTTTTGGCGACATCACGTTAAATCGACATCATTCAAATACATCTTATTTATACTGACGTGCGACAGTGATAACGCTATATAAAAATGTAGAAGTCTCGTTCTCATGCAGGAATACTTTATAAGTTCATGCTACGAATTCGAACAATATTATTGTAACCTTGAAACGTTACTGTCAAGAACCATGATGGTTTTGTATTAGTTTGTGCTGGTGTAAGTACTCGAGAGTTTTTCATTTGATTGTGAAAGACTCAAGAATGCTCATTATGTTAATCAAACTGTAAGTATGTAGTGTTTTTGTGAATGCATGGGGTGCGTCTAATGAATAACGGAGTTTTTTGATTGGAGCATAATTTATGAGTGACTATTACAAGAGTGCATGTTAGGAGTAAACTGTTTACATTTCTTTGGGAGTTATTTTATTACGATAAGCAAGGACTGATCGAACATGGTTTTTTTTAAGAAATATAAATACAAATAAGTTTGATTACACATAGGTATGCCATACGTATTGGTGGCTAACTAGTATTTTGACACCATTTCGTAGATCAAATACTTATGAAAATAATTACTTTGGCAGGTACTATAGCGATCTCAATAGACACCACCCCGCGCGCCCGCTCCTCACCCCGCGCGCCCGCTCCTCACCCCGCGCGCCCGCTCCTCACCCCGCGCGCCCGCTCCTCACCCCGCGCGCCCGCTCCTCACCCCGCGCGCCCGCTCCTCACCCCGCGCGCCCGCTCCTCACCTCCGCGTCGGCGCTCAAGCCGCGCGCGCGAGCGGCGCCCGCTATAGTACCTAGATTATGATAAAATATTATCTCAAATAATTAATTTAAGAAGGTAATATTTAATACATCGATTTTTTGAAGTTTGATGCTCTTCTGAGAAAACTTTCATAGGCAAAAGCGTTAATGATCCTTCTATTTTTTTGTTTCTAGGATTAAGCTTCTGTATTTTAATGATAAGAGCTTACAGGCTGTCATATTATAACGGGGTATTTATTATATACCTGTCAGACATACAGAACTATTTTCACTAAATTTCACAAAAGGAGATGTAAAAGACATTATAGCCCTCTAAATTTCAATGGCCAGCAGTAAATTTCCTTCTCATATATTCACAAAACGAGTTTTTTCTCCAAACGACCCTAAAAGCCTTTACAGAACTAGACAGTATAATAAATAAAGCGCAATATCAATTCATAGTGGGCACAATAGAGACACATGGCACCCTCAAAGCCACAGAAGGCATAAACTTGACGTGGGTAACCCTTTTTCTTCATTTCTCTCACTATATTTCATATTTAAAAGCAAAGGGGTATATTTCCCTAAGGTTGTACGTGTGGGTGGCTATTTATTTTTAGTAAATATATCACTATGTTAACACTCGGTTAACACTCATAGTAATTATTACAGAACGCTGAGTGTTCCACGAGTTTGTAATAGACTTTGAACATTCATAGTAATAGTCAAAGCATCATTTCGTGTAAACTTGTCCACAAAAAAAAAGTACCTTTAAAAAAAAAAGTACCTATCGTTTCGTGTAAACTCATTGAAAAAAGAAGTTGTAAAGTGGGTGATGATAATGGAAACACTTCAACAAAACGACATTGCTACGTCGCTGAAGTATTGGTTGGCCATAATAGTAGTTATATACTTTGCAGATTTGGAAACTGTAGTTAAAAACATCTAGGCAGAGCGAACGTTAGGCCCATTATACTATTTACGAGTATATAAATGACAATAAAATATTATGTGCTGATGAAAATTTATGATCACGAATGGTATGTAGATGTGTAGGTGTACTTTTTGACATCAATCATTGTAAGAATAATATGTGGTATTTAGAATGAATAAGTGTGACATTGAATAGGTAATCTAATTTATTTTATATTGTACAAAACTGACATTAAATTTTTACTAATATTACTAATAATAATAGATAAAATTGGATTGACATTTTATTATAGCTAATCAAACTAATATTATTTTCTATGTAGTGTACTTATTTTGTTTGATCACTTTGATTCTTTTGCTAAGTCGCCCTCCTGTCTCCAAATTTGCAGCTCCCAACGGGGTCCATATGAAACTAGATTTAATTTTATATTCCACCTATTGTACACTATGGAAGCAAATCTCTCTGAATGTAGCCATAATTCAAAAGACGTTCTAAAAATAATTACAATTGCTACTAACGTATCAACTTCAGCCTGATTGATTAATTCGAAATGCTAATAATATCCAGATAACCGCAAGGCAGGATACACCCACATAATCCCGCCGGTTGTAATATCACGCCAACTTAATAATCGAACGAATACGGTCACGGCAACGATTACCCGTGGTATAATGAATTAGGTGTAATAACAGGGATGGACATTACGCTAATAGAGGCGACATCACAGAGCTAACATCCGTATTGATATAGAGCGGCTCGGGCAAATAGTATTAGTTTTATGGAAGCGCGACGCTGCAGGCGGTATTGCCAGCTCTTAATGGGTGGCTCGTTTTACGACACGCTGAAATGGGAGACTGGTTTTTAAAATGCTTGGGACGAAATTTTATAATTTAAAGTTCTCAATGGCACTGCAGTTGTAGCGGCCAAACTTGGTAAATGGCTTGATGTTAGTGCAAACGCCAAATGTTGATTTTTTTGTTGGAATTCGACATAAATTCAAATTAATTCATCAAAAAAACTAGAATTCCACAATAGTTCAAATACAACATTATACGTGTGAGGTGGTGTTAGAGGCAGGAGACTAGCACCCACTCAAAGTGGCGCTCTTTGTTCAGCAGGACGTCTTCAGGCTGATGATGGTGATGACGTGTGATGTATTTTAACTATACCTAACACGTAAGGCGTGTGTACCAAGAAATAAATCATAATTATATTCCTTTGGACGCCAGTTATTAAAACAAACTGTATCGACAGTCCAAATTAAATTATTTTAGTAGAAGTAGTATCTTGAAGTTATTCAACTCTCTACATTATGTCAGCCGCTTGCCTCAAGACATCACTCAATTTAGCCGCCAGGCAGTCAGCTCTAACATTGTCTAACAACAGTCTTGTTCAAAAACTTATAATGGCTGTCTCTATACACAAAATACTAACACAACATTTTGATCTAGTCCACATCTTTGAATTTCAGATGGCTTTTGAAAATTCGCTTGCAAACAAAATTTGATAACGAAGCACATAATAATATTGTTTGACGTATTTCTATTCAAAGCATGAAACCAAACAAAAATTAATTTAGTTCAATCCTTACATCGCAGAATTTACCGCAAAAATGATTGTTACCTTGTGTTTATTCACAGTTATATTTAAACTTTGCTTCGTTGGTGTAATTTCCTCTCCACACGCGAGAAGATCACCACTGTTTGATCTTATTGGGAACCTGAAGCCATCTAAACCGTTAGTGTCATTACGAAAGCAAGCAAATAGTGGAAAACCATTGTGCGGTCCAGTAAAATTCCCAGAATTGAGTTGCGAGGAGCCAGAAACGACAACAACGTGTGAATCTACGCCATATCTTGGAGACGTTTCACGACAAGACACCACTAAACCTGCTACCAAACATACAAGAACTACTACTAAAAAACGTCAATCACGGCGTCCAATTTCACGTTTGTCATATTACCCTCGAAGAGAAAGACATGTAGTCCAAGTTAAGAAGGTTACAAAGGAGCAAAAGAATGTGCCTATAAGAAACCCAACTTACAAGACGCCGCTCAAGAAGAACTTAAAGTTTAGACAGCTCCTGCAGGCTGAAGTGGTGGTGACGTCAAGCACGATTCCCTACGGGTGGGAGTCTACACCAACTGAACCTGTCACTATATCGGAAGCATGTAAAAATTTCGCTAACTGTGATTTTCCGAAATTTGATTTAGAAGAAAACAAGTTCAGGTTTCTAATAAAATAAAGATAGGTGAACTTTTTGTGGTTAATCCGTATTTATGCAATGTCGAATTGAGATCACGTGTGATAAAAGGTTCTGTTTTTTACTTTCATTGTATTTACTGCATTCATTATTTCTTCTTACTCTCTCGTAGGTATACACATGGGCCCTATGGTTAGCATTGGTGGTATTTCAATAAAGTTTTACTTAACATTAGGATAATAACGCACAACGATCAGAACATAGATTTTAGATAGATCCTAGCTAACTGGGTATCTCCAAGGAACTATGAGGACCGTGGCCCCACAACACTCAACCAAGAACAAGTATTAGCACTTTTTCTGTGCACAAATACACCGATGAAATTTGGCACACTGATACTACTATCGACAATTAGTACTATGGAGTTTAATATAGAATACTTTTATCCCCGAAAATGAAGAGCTGAAGAGCTGCTGCTGGAGTATAGATAAATATCGGGTAAATCCACGAAATCACAATGCCTTCACCCAAAAAATAAACTGATCGCTAAGGTTTGAAAATAGCTATTATAATACTGTATCATTTTTGCATTACATAAATTTACCATTATGACTACCATGTTACACAAATAAATCTTTAAAGAAGAAACGCAAACCACTGTTGGTCTCTCGCATAAACCTTACATATTTCAGGACAAGCCAACGTAGAGACATTATAATATACACACAAAGTCATATATTTACACTAGCAAATATAAAAAAATACATCGAGGCGAGGGTATATGGAGAAAGGGGATTTACCCTTGTCAAACCGTGGACACCAGACGTAATAACAGGAGCCGGCGAGATAAAAGCGACTCAATAACCGACGCCGCCTGATGATGTGGCGCTGCGTCGCCATCTAATGAACAAGCCTGGATCATTTACTGATGCTATTCTTAGATACTTTATCGGATTTTGATAGCGTTCACATTTTATTGCTTATTGTGAGGTATTTATTTCGATTGATACTTAGCTTTACTATGTATTAAGGGTAACATATTATTAAGCATCGTTTTACTTTTTATATTTATCTGTCATTTGTGGGGGATTTTTATGTTCAGCAGTAGACATATTCAGGGTCATGAGATGATTATGATATCTATAAATAAAGTATCTCTGTGGTTCTATATATACTAAGAAAACGATAAACGTTTTCCACGTCCAAGAAACATGAAAAGCCAAGTTCTCTTTAATATGAACTAACGTGTAAGTATAGTTTTGATCTTGATAATGTGCTATTTATAATCTTGTTACAATATTACGTTATAGGTGATTACACATAATAATAATTATTTGTAGTATTTAACTGTGTATTAATTTGCATACATTTTTTATGTAGGTAAGTTACGATGCAAATAACGTACTCCATAATACAATTTCAGAATAAAATTAGATTTATGGTTAGTTTATTCTATAGGTAATTTACAAACATGTAGTTGATTATCCAAAATTATTCTAAAAGATCATACAATCTTATAGCGACGTCAAATAATGAGTAACTTTTGCAGTTCTGGTGGTTCACTCGCCCGTGGCACATGCGTCGACCATGTGCAACCAATTGGTGCTATAAATGTATGTGTGTAAATTTATTTTACCTAATGACTCAGGCTTCTTCTTTTCTTCTTCATTTCTTCTTATTTTATCCTATTTTTCTTCTTCTGTTCCTTCTATTCCATGTATTTCTTCATATTCATCCACTACCTCATCAGGCGTTACCTACATATATTAGTCGATATCTTTTCACTTAGAGACGTTATGATTAGGTATATATTCCCATACTCATCGTTGAGTTTTGCATTAAAATTTTGTCCGTGTTATTGCCTTTTATATATCTTTTTTAGTTTTAGCATTCCATATTTATTTGTTGTTTTCTATAGATATGCTTGTTTACTTTCGTTTAACTTTGAATCCAGATTTTTATATGTTTTATGCACTTTTAGGTTAATATTTTCACCTTCTTTAAGTTGCACGCTACGAAGCCGCTCGTCTTCATAAGAGTCACTCCACAAACTCGTAACTCAGAGCTGTCAAAGTCGTCGCTGTCAATAATAATTATATCTTCTTTCTTCTTCAGTATGCATCTTGGACACTCTGCGGGGAAGTTATTCAATTTGGACTTGTAATGTAGATATTGTCTCAATTGGTACTGACCCTCATATTCTTAGTCGTTACCACGAGATTACTCCACTCGACTCAACTTCGAATTAACCTCATTTTTGAGTTTTGTATTTTTAATTGAACATATTATAATCAATTTGACTTTTCCTCGCCCATTTTTCTCAAATGAGGGAAGCGAAGCATCTGTCAACCTAAAGTACGTTGCGATGTACTTTGAGTTTCCCTCAAAGTTAAGTGGAAGTCGAGTGACGGATTTTAGGTGAAATGTTCTAGAATATGGGGATGAGTATACACTGAATTGTAATAATATCACGAGTTGCGGCATAAGAACTTTTAACATCTTGTTAAATATAAATATTTTTGCATTTTTTAAATTCTAATAATTGAGTACCCTAAGTATTATATTGTGATTTCTTTTGTTATTAAAGTAGCGTTATTATGATTTGTTATTTTGATTATTATAGTAATTTATAAGCCCTAAATAGTTCGTGATTGTCGTGTATTATTATATCTACGCTGTTATAAACCTTCATTTTTTCAATTATCGAGTCTTATACAACCAGAAGACGAAAACAAATAAATTTTAATTTCATTTCAAGTTACGGTGCGAAATCTAATCTAGGCCAGAATCAAAACAATCAACAATAATCAAAGAAATATCAAACGTTACAGTCCTAAGGAAAGGGCAGTTATAAGGAAAGTGATTTATTTAGCTGAAAAAGAAGTGAATATGAATATTATGAACACTGCTGTGTGAACATCAGCTGTGTGAGCTTTACCCGTGTCAGGCAGACAGTCGGACACAAGGATTATAATAACGCCCTTCTCAGCTGCCATTGTAGGGATTGGTAAAAAATGTGTCTACTCCCTAATTCTGTTGTGATGGACTATGCTTCCAGGATGTCTGGAGTAATTGACATGAAAGCTAGCCTTTCCTTTGAGGCTCCATTCAGTTGAAGGCTTAAATTCAAAAGTGTTATAGTAGGTGTACGTTTCTAAGTAGGTACCTGCCTAACATTGATTCATATTATTCAACGTTCCTTCAAAAAGTTCATATAATATTGCCTTTTACAAATATTAGGGTAGAGGTTTTTAAAACGTGTTTTATTGTTACAAAATTCATATAGGTCACTTTTATAGAAATTATTAGTTTCCCAGTGCAAAGAAAATAATTTAAAACTTCCGCTTGCATTCTTCAAGTGCCTCTTATAACTTTTGAAACACATTTCATAACCCGTTCAATATTGGACAGTTCCGTCACGACGTTTCAAAAACTTGCTTCTTGCTAAACTTCAGAGGTAACGCTGCATATCTTATTATGGGGTACATTAACAGTTTTTTTTGAAAAATATGTATTTTAACAGCTATTATGATACATTTTGTTTGATGGAATTGTATACAACAGAGTTAACTTATTATCGTATAAAGTTCCACAGGGGTACGAATATAAAATTTTATGAAAGCATGATAATTAGAGCACCAATATTCAAAACAAAAATTGCTTTAATCATCATCATCATTACCATAATTACTCTTTTTAATATACGTACAAGTAAGTCTAGAACTCGATTTTCCCAGAATTCAATATTTCTCAAAAAGAATACGATATGCTGGCCACTCGGGGCTTAATTATAACATTGAAGAACAAATAACCGTTGAAGTCTCAACAAAACACTATGTTATTCTTCACAAGTCCCGCGTTTTACTAGAAAAAGGGAAAAGAGCGACCCTTTAGGTGAATTAACGAAGCAACTTGGTAATTAACAAGTCATTTGCATAAGATTCGACTTGACTAATTGGGAGATTAAAGGAAAGAGTTTTAAGACCCTCCAATTATTGTTATTGAGATTGTTGTCGAGTCACTTATTAGTCGGATGTTTTAGAATTCAAAGTGCAATGAACGCTTCAACTTTTAGATATTTTAGATATTATGATAAATCAGTAGAGTGTGTATAAATATGTGAAGGAAAGAATCAACATTAGATACAGTAAGAAGTAAAATAATTGTTATAAAACCACTTTTAGATGTTGATTACAATAAAATTTGTGAGAAACAAAATAATAAAAAACATAATGTGTATGTGTAAAATGACACGAAAAAAACGTTTAACAAAATATCTTGTTTTATATAAAATAAAAATAAAAGAATTCTTTCCTCTCATCGTTACACTAAATCTTTATGGGGGAGAGTGGGCAATTCAGTCTGGCTAAAGACAATTTCTCGAGGATAATTGTGTATTCCAGGAGCAATATTGGCCGTGTTGCCTCTGAAGATAAGGCGAATTATTTGGAAAAGTTTTGCTTGATTGTACATTGTTCGCGGGGCTTTGTATGAGCTTTTGAGATTATATTGTCACTGATTATTGTACTTTACAAGATGGTAATTTAGGTATTATTTAGAGGGGCAATTACTACTCTAGCAATCTAAATAAACGAGAGAGCCAATGCTCCGATCGTAAATAGAGTTATAGTCGAATTTTAATAAGACGGGATAGGTTAATATTTCTATTTGCTATCGAATATAGCGAACTATCTGAAAAAATAAGTAAAAAACTACTTATGTGATAGGACTCTTCTGCGAGGTTCGCCTAGGTAAGCTGGCATCACCGGTCTGCCACGAAGCAGTAGTGTGCAAGGACTACTGTGTTCCGTGTTGAAAGGCACCTTAGCTAGTGAAATTACGGGGTAAATTTAAGCATTATGAACTGATCTCATTGTATAGAAATTGTATAACTAGACTGTGCAGATATGTGCAGTGTCATGTGAAAATATAATTAAGACTAAGAACTCAAAGCGGCACTGCAACGTTAAGGACAGCCGTGATGCTAATGCCATCGGGCGAATACCAACCTCGTCATATTTTTTTGCACAAATAAAAAGTATTGTTAGTAAACTAGACACTATTTTATGCAAAAATTTTGTAGTCTACGCTCACTTCCTAACAAAGAAGAAATAAGATAAACCTCACCTGAAACTTTCCTCCCTGAAGGTATATTTCACGGTTTGTTTATCGTAGTATTCCTCCCAGACAAAGGTAGTTTCCCGCCGGTTAAGTGCGACAGTGTGGGTACCTACTTGCTCCAAGTTTGTCTGTCTGATGTCAAAGCAATACTTACGGGCGCCGGTCACGCACAGAGTTGCGCCGCTCTTATGTTGGCGCTCGCTCCAGGTGAGTTTTGACGTGACAGTTGCAGGTGTAACGCCAGTTACGTTAAAACCTAGTGGCAAGGATAGCCAATAAATAAAAACAGCCTTGTTTTATGGATAAATTTAATTCTAGTAATTTATTCTTGTTTTTGATATTTACCGATCATTTCGCCATATCTAGGATTAAAATGGACACTAGATCATGTACTTAAGATTTCTTCATGGATAAAGATTGTTGAAATTGAATTGAATTGATCATTTCGCCATAATTTCTAGTTGAGGGCGTAGACAAATCAATCACTATTAAACCATGCCAAATGTTCAAGCAACAATATTTTTAACAATATATTAAGTGTCATTTATTATTCAGCATGTGGTCCAAAAGTGCTTGGTTGATGGCCTATGCTCTCTTCTATATAGTTGGAACTCATTGAAACCCTGAATTCCTAGATTCCTATTCTACAGAGCATAAAAAAAACTATCTATTGTGGTCTTCAATGAAAACGTGTACTTTGCGCCCTATTTACTATTATACTGACATCTACCACTCCAATTCTACTATCTAATTAACGAAAAAATTTTAGTGATGATTGGAGACCTAACTCGATCCAGTGGCTGGCTCGTTACAGCTCACTTTCTTTCTTCCCACGTGCAGAGCGGAAGTTGCTTTCTCTACTGCAATGTGTCTTATATTATCCTTATGATCCACAGATTTAGAACATGACCACTTATGTCAATATATTTTATTCAAACTTTAATGTAAAGCGAAGGTATATCTAACGCTGTGACACTATTTAAACAAGACACGATAACGACGTGGTTTCATATCGTGTGGAATCTATGTTTCCATAGAGAATAACCGCCCAGCATTTCTGTTGATGTATGTATCTTGACCATGCTGGTTGGGATGATTCTTACGAATCACTCAATAGATGGCGCTACCAACCCCGTAAGTTAGTTGTAAAGGTGAAGAAAAAATTCGGACAGACTGTACAGGTGACATAAAATTAATCTCTACATTACAAATGTGTTTAATTTGAGTCTGGCAAAAACATGGCAGTCTCGACTCTTAACTCACGTATGTGAATAAGTTAACATAATATTTCTGTGATGTTTTTGTAAGTCACCGTTTCATTTTCAGATCATAACTTAGCTAACTTTAAATGAGTAAATCAGGAACTACGAAGATCCCACCACACTCAATGTTATAACGAGTACCTATGCACTTGCTTTTATGTATACAAAAAACTTGTCCTGCTGCGGAAATCTAATCTACGCCCTCCAAGTTATGAGCCCAGACGCTCAACTACAGCATGACATGATGATGAAAAATGACGATTGTACAGTATCAGTATAACTACCTAGCTCGTAATAAAGTCTTCAAAACATCCATCCGCACACTGCAGTGGCTTATTTATAGCCGAATGCATCGCCGCCGGCCCTCGAGCTTTGCAACTTTTATTGCAAAACTTCAACCGAATTTACATGTCCCGCACATTATTAAAAACGCTTGTAAAACCACAGCACCACAGTTCAAATTCGATCTTATTACAAAACGATAAAACTATATTTTCAATGGTCATGGCTCGTTCAACGCAAACGTTGAATTGAACGCTCGCTTGAACTGTATTACCTGGTTTGACATTATAATAAAATGCTTTAGTTGTTTTAATAAATACAAGTTGTAATTTGAAATTTATTGGGTAAACTTTTGCAATAAACTGCGCTTGGATTTATTGGGATAGTTGACATGAATAGTTACAGTGCACAGAAATATGAAATGCAATAACTTTAACTTTTTGAATGCAGTTTAAAATTCAAATCCGCTATGAGATTTCCACTTACCGCATAATATTATATGGTTAAGTTGGATAAATCATATTAGTACCTATTTAAGTATTCGATAATTCATTTTAAAGTAGAACTAATGAACAAAAATTAAGTAAAAATAATGATGTTTAGAATGCATAACACAACTGTTCAACTAAACAAACAAATCTGACTGACTGATCACTATGATTGTTGTAAACCAAAACATCGTCCTTAACATCGCTCGTTGTTACCAAAGCACCAATATAATCATGTACTAACTTGATTCACGTATGAATAGGGCACTTCCCTACGTATTTACCCAATTAGGAGGTGTTCCCGCGACTGGAGTTAGCGCGAAGTTAGGCGCAAGCAGCGCTTTTAGTTCGTGTCGTTTGGGCGAAATTGGGAGTAAATGGCAAGAGAACGTAACTAATCCGTCAGTAAGTCAGTGTTGAATGAATTATGCTTATTGTATTTTATTATATCCTTTATGTATCCTAAAGCAGCATGTCTTTTTTTTGAACGGGCTGATGCTGTTGGTCTCTACCGACCTTTACAGCGTCACCGGGTGGGAGGGCAGGCGCTTATGGCACCCAGCCGACAAAAGTGGGGTCAACTAGCTCAAGGGCACCCCTGGGGTGTGAGCCTCAGCTTGGACTGTTGCCGGGATAAGATGATCGAGAAGGCTACGTCTGCTGTAGGAGAGGACCCTATGGAAAGTCGTGGACCCTATGGAAAGTAGTGGACTCTATAGAAAGTTAAAGCAGAATCTCATGGCTTGCACCAACAAGCTGCAACTTCTCCCTGGGGCAAGTTTTATTGCAAGTTGCAGGCGAGACACTGCGCTGCGCACAAACTGTAACGCACACGTCGCACACAAATGTGTACTGCGGAACTATACCAATGTATATAAGGAAATTACAGAACTCGTAGTGTTTATTTAGTTTAGTGTAAATACCTCTTTTGTCGATATCGTGGTCGTCATCATCAGCTTTGCATCTGCTGGGATACGGGCCTTCTCTCATATGGACGAGACTACTGCATAATCCAAAGCTGTAGCAGTCATGTGGGTTGGTGTGGATGACACTTATTGACGTCAATATAACGTATGAAGTATGCATTGAGTTTTAAACCTGCAAATAAGCTTTTAAAGAAGCAAACTATAACATGATGTCTGATGAACTCACAGTATAGTGGGAGTGATCCCTAAGTGTTAACTTAGCTACCAACTGGATTGGCTGCGTTTATGGCTACGAAGTGACGGCTTATTGGTTACTCTAATCTTTATAGTTCAGAATGGAAAGTAAGATATTTATTAAGCCTTCCATTCCATCCTGCTATTTTAATTACTTCAGACCTAATTTTACAATACAATACGAAAAAATGTGTTTTATTGAAGACTTGGACATGGAAAAACAGCCCACGGCCGGCCCGCCCGGTCGTCATTGTCAGTCAGCTTATACGATAATCTGTCCGACGTCAGATCGACTGACGCGGGTCCGGCCCTAGCGGTGAACTTGGATTTTATGTGTTATTGGTTATTATTTCAGGGTTTACGTGGTTATTTATAGAAAAGGCTTTTTCTATAAGTGGTTTATTGAGCTGTTTTGATGGTAAGACGTAATACTGTTGTTGCCTATTGCAGTGTAGAGCAAAAGTAATAAAGATTTGGCATGTTTTTTAAAAACTTGTCTACAGTAAGAGAAAACGCGGGCTTACCTACGCTGCGTCTTCAGATTCATGATCACCACTCGAGAACCTCTCTTTTCCTGGAAAAAAAGAGGTTCTCGAGATGGAGCAGGTCCCTGAGATGACATCCGATGGAGAAGTTCTTTATCGGTTGTCAGTTCTATGAGCGATGTGGCCTGCCCTGCCATTTCAACTTGCTAATTTTGAAAGCTACGTTCGTAATTCTGCAGATGTCCTGGTTGCAGATTTTATCAGGCAAAGAACTCCATCCATTATCCATTACACAGTTTTGTAAATAAGCATACGTCCTTTTCAACGCATCAAGATAAGTAAGGCACATCAAACCAATGCGCAAGCGATCTTAACTCACCCTAGAAATCAGAACACCTAAAGAATAGTAGCCCGTTACCCAAATCTGTTACCGCGCGCCGGAAACTTATCAACCTATAGAGCTGTTCGCACCTCCCCGTGACTAATTCGCGGAACGATCTCTACAACTTGTGATCGACGAAGTTACGTACATCGGTGTAATCTGCCCACGATTGCCCTTCATTTATTGTATGTTTGGGAATAAGATTGGGTGAGAACAGGGAGCGAGAAATAAAATTGTAATAGTTGACAGATTGGAATTTTAGTAATATCTTTGAATTTTTCACAAGTGTTGTGTTCAGTTTTATTACATGGTTTTCAAAATGGCTTAAAGGATTGATATTGTCAAATTGTACTGCATCGATATTGGATAATTTAAGTAAAATTATTAACGTTTTAAAACAACATAACTACCAAATCCCCTTTTTTAGTAATTTCCATCCGACATGATATTACGGCGCAGTGCCTACACTTCTCGTAGCTTTGATCTACTAGTTATAACACTAAAATCAATAGGAATCAATCATTTCATCTTATCAATACACTCGTTAACCGGTGCATTGAAAACCTTTATGGTATTTAAAGGTCCCACTCGCGCATTAGCTTCGCTATCGCTTTATGCGATAACGCCGCTTGTTGTTCTAACATTCTTTGTCTGTCTTGTGTCATTTTCATTGTTGTAGGTAGGTACTTTAGTGTTCAATCAAGTGGTTTTAGTCTTCTATTGTGTTGTATTAGTTACCACAAATATTTTATTATACAACTGATTTTAGATGCTACCAAAGCGTTTGCAACTTATTAGGTACTCAATTATAGAATAACACAGAGGAAGAAAAAGAATTACAATTTGCTGCTTAGAAAATAAGAGTCGCTGTCATCTTCTCACTAAAAACCGACCTCTACAAACATATCTCACGGGAACTGCGTATCGCAGTTTGGAGGGGTTAAGATATTCTGTGGGTGAAGGAGCTTGCCGAAGTTTGAGCAAACACTGGTCATGGCTAAAGCTATAATGTACTGGGCAATCTTGACATAGTTATTTGGTAACGTTCAGTTATTTTGTATTTTTTGCTGTTTTTGATAATGCTTAAAACGATGATAAAAATAAAAATAATTAATTAAGAGCCATAGGCACAGATAATTAAATAAATATACCTAATATAAAAATTCATATATACAACCTGACCTTGAACTGGTATGTTATCCCGGAAGCGGGTGAATCTACTCCCCAAGTTTTTCATTGATGAAATGCCATGCAAAGTATACGTAATAATATTACCCAAATGCGTTGAATACAGCCCTAGCGAAGGTGCACGCAGCTAGATGTAAATAAACTTCGTCCTTGACCAAATTCTTTAAACGGGTTCGTCGTCCTGCGTTTAGAAATGAGTTCGTTTATTTATTTTCGTATTTGTTAGCTCTCGTAGTGATTGCACGTGCATTTTTATGTCTCTAGCTCTTTCGTGGATTAGGTTGTGTATTATAGGGTTACTACGCGCAGCGCTAGGTTAGTGGATTCATTTTTTAGTATGGATGTTCGAAAACACGCAGTTTCAAGCGGTTGAAGAATGTCCAACCAATCACACATTGAAGTCTTAACTGACTTATTACTCTATTTAAGTCAACCTTCAGTTTAACCTTCTTTCTTTTTATCATGTTGGGTCAAATGTTTGCCATTCGGTTGGCTCCAAGTTGGCTCCTACTCATCGTTTGTGCGTAACTGCCGTGCGATTGACTTTCAATGACAGTAGTTCCGTGGTTCAACTCAAGTTCTGAGAATAGTTTCTGTGGCTGTACTTGTTAGAGTTGGATGGAGAATTGTCAAAACTTATCGATGCCGTGTCTGCTGGATTTGGTTGCATTTATGAATATCTATTAAAACTATATTTGCAAGCCATTGTAGGTCATCACTATTTTATTTATTTCTATTACGTCTTCCCTTAGCATTATATGGAAAACGTCCACTGCAGAACGAAATCGCCCCCCATAGAGCGCCACTGAGCGGAAGCTCTTTGCCTCTTGCGTCCATCAATAGCTGCCTATGATTTGGACCAGGTTTGTCGATCCATGCAAGCCCAGGCTACACTACATATTCCGTTAATGGTCGCCCCTCGAGAACCTTTCTTACCCTTTGATTGACGGTTCTGCAAATGATGCAGCATTCCCATAATTGCCTCATTTCAACGTAACTATACCAAATCCGGCTAAATCGTATGTATTTTTGAAACGTATAAACCAAATACGAGCAGCCGCTCTAAGTGGCGTTCCCTGGGGGAGGCCTATGTTCAGCAGTGGACGTCTTCAGGCTGTTGATGATGATGATGATAAACCAAATACAAGTAATCAATAAAAGGTCCTTATCACCAAAGTCCTAAGTGACATCCAGCCCCACCATCTGTCTCCTAGACAGTTCATTTCCTAAGTTTCCAGCCGCGCCGCGGTCGGAGTACTAAGTTCGTTAGGTGACAAGTGTGACTCTTTGCGACGGCTCAGAATTATTGTCAAACTTTAACAAGTTTTAAGTTGTTAGGTTTAAGTTACTGTATTCTATGTATGTATTTACAAACAAAAAAGTATATAAGTATTGTATCAGTTATCTGGTTCCCATAGTACAAGCTATGCTTAGTTTGGGGCTAAATGGCGCTGTGTGAAATGTCCAAAAAAATATTTATTTAATATTTATTATTTACTCTGCAGTTTGTTGTAATTAGGATTCTTTATTGTTTTAAAAGATAAAATAATTTATCAGAAAGGCTAAACCAATATTTTGGCCCTTTCTCTCCCTTTCCTTTTTGAGTATAGCAAACTAGAAAAGTGTGTGTACGTATTTCGATTGACTCAAGGCTAGAGTGAACTTGCTTGAAATAGAAAATGATACAAAATAGAGACCTAATATTTAGGTACGAAATTAGTAGAAAAATAGTACCTTAGAATAGTTATTAAGATGTACATACTTAAAATGAGTGAAAAAAAAAAGAAAAAAGTAAATTAAGAAGTTTAAGTGTAAATTTAAAAATACTTACCATCTTCTCTTCTCCAAATAGAAAACAGATGATCATGAGCCAGCTGAACCACAGAGCAAAAAATCGCTTCCTTCTATAGGCGAAGCGTCATTTGTTTCATAGCTCTGTGATCTGAACAGATATGAAAATCATGAACGAAAATCGTAAAAAAATAGATTAGGAGCTACGACCAAGCATAGACAGACACGCGGATAGATACAAACATTAAAATTATAACACCTCTGCTTGGTGAAGTAACCATTTTAACATTTCATATTATGAATTTACGTACGATGACGTTCAATTAGTAATAACTTAAAAAAAGTGTATGTAAGAGCTTACTTTACAAAAACTTATACGTCTGAAAATAATTATAATGGAGATTGAAACAAAGCAAAGAAACAATTTACTCGCGCTCGCTCGGTCCGGGCTCGGGAGACGACTGCAATCTGCATGATTGACAAACCGAGCAGCAGGCGTAATTAGTTCACTGAATACACTTTATGCGTCTCTGTGGGACGCTGTTACACCGTGACGAAGTAGCGAGCGAACAAAAATAGTGCCAGGTGTGTCTAGCATGGTGTGTTTTTACCGATTAATAAATTGATAATAATAATATATTAGAAATTTTGTTTTTTGTATCTTTTGGTCCTCTTCAAATTTAGAATTACATAATATTATAATACATAAAAAAGAGGATGCGAATTTTAATAAACTCAGTAGAAAACGTTAGAGTGGTGTACGTTACTCATTGATGTATAAATGTTAATGGCATATCAAATTTAAAAAGGATGCAGGCTCAACCGTGTCTGTTTTATTTAAGCCTGTTCATAACATTATGAAAACCACAGTGTCTCAGTTTATATAACCATGGTTTAATTAACAACAAAACCAAAAAGGCAAAAAATTAACTAAAGTGACAACAAATTGCCGAAATGTGGATTTTTTTTCTGATTTATAAAATAAAAAACTGTTTTCAATAATAATAATATTACTCATTTATAATATATGAATAAATAATTTCCATACAATTCATATACATGCTACAGTTCGGCGTAATAGCGGCTCTCAGAGCGCATTCAAGCGGCGCTTTACACACGCCGCTGCCGGCAGAAATCGCTCGCTCGCATACATCGCATCGCGCTGCGCTAGAGGTCCGCCTTTATGCAGTAATCGGAGAGCGCTCATTAGATAAATTCACTTAGTTTTTCCTGCAAAGCTTGATTACGCTGGGGAGTGTTATATTTTTGGTTAAAACTTTAAAGCTACGTTTAAAAGAGTTACGCAGTCACTACTATCTTCCCCCGATTTGACGAGTATTGACTACAAGTACACTGGTGTGTTTTGTAATGCGATCTATAAATTGATTTCAAACAAAAATTTTAACCCAATTGTAATAATACTATCTATTGTACAATTCTACACTAACTGATTCTATAATTACAGAAAGAAATTACCCAAAAATATGTGCTCAAGTCAAGATTGCAAATCATCATTTTCTAAATAAAGTCTTGACTTAAACACTTTAAGAGGAACCTGTCATGTGTTACAAGAGCTGGACTGGCTGGGCTGGATGTGGTACCAGTTGACGCGATTATTCTATTATCTATGTAGCTGTCGTACAGCTAACGCCAGGCTACTGCAACCTTAAGAAATATCTACCAGAAATAGGTTATCTTTAGTATATATCCCACCGCTACATAACCCCATTTACCCCTCTATGAGGAGACTCGTATCATGCGCTCCAAGATGAAATTATTGTTCTAATCAAATAAGGAGCTCGTGTTATCCCGCGAGCGAACTACTGGATACAGGGTGCAAGTAAATTATTAAATAGGTTGTGTCGATGTGTGCGTATTATTTACGTATGTGTGGTACATTTACATGCGAATCGTATCCAATGTAATGTATAATGTCTGTCAATTTTGATTATTGATTTAAAAGGCTTGTTACCTAAACAATTTATGGAATTATTCATGATTAATTTTAAGTTCAACAAAATTAATCGTCCTTTAATACTGAATCTCAATTTGCTGTTTCAGACCACAGTGGTAGAAATAGACAATAGTTTTTATTCTCTAAATTCAAAGACAGTCGGTATCTTTTTTTAAAGCAATCTTCATCGTAACAAATTGATGATAATTGGCGATGAAAAAAAAAACATTTGCATACACAAGGAAACACTTCCACATGACAATCACTAGTACAATTACCAAAACCTTGGAAATTTCTCCGAAAAATTGCAAACAATACGAAGAGAGAGACAGTCCCTCCAGAGATACAAACGTACGGAATTCAAAACGGAATTAACCGTAATTTCCGTTCGTAAAGGCGCAGACACACCTGTCACTCGACGGGTAGGCTTGGTAAGCCCCAGAGGCACAACTGATGCATAAACAGCTACCGAACTTATTTGGTTTTATAGTACTGTGCCACACAACTCATTCTTATGCTTATACAATTATTTATCTACAACCTAAAAGTTAAGTCCGATTCTACCAACAACCAACACAAAATTATATTATTTATTTTAAAAGAAGTAAGATATACCTACAGTCAAAATAATAAATCTGGGAATTAAATAAAAATGCTTTTGCAGAAGTGGACCAATAATGATTAAATGGATGATATGATAACATTATAACATATTAGAAAAACGCCCGAAGCAATGGGCAGCCCACATCACGCGTAAAACTGATAACCGATGGGGAAGAAAGGTTCTGAGTGACGACCACGAACCGGAAGATGCAGCGTAGGCCCCCCCCCAAGGTGGATCGACGATCTGGTGAAAGCCGCGGGCAGACGATGGATGCAGGAGACGAGCAGCCACTCAAAGTGGCGCTCCCTGGAGGAGGCTTATGTTAAGCAGTGGACGTCTTCAGGCTGTAAATGACTTACATAGAAAAGAAATGTTGTAAGCGTGGACGCAAATAAGGAAGTGATCAATTTAAAATGGACAAGTTAAGAAGTGGCCCATGTAACAATAATTATACTAGACAATACAACAACCAAACATTCCGTGCCAAGATAAACAACTGCGTCCCCCGCCACGACAGCCAAAACAAGTAGGTGAGGTTAGAAATATAATTTGTCGCCCACATTGTCGTGTACACAATGAATAATTGTGGCGTCAACTCTTGTTTGCGAATACGGTTCATTTGATATGTGCGACTGTATGGCACGTGGCAGCCGAGCTCACTTCGTGTTGGTAAAAACACTTTTCAAAAGACTTGACGATTAGATTAAATATAGTAGATTAGGAAAAGAAGTACGTGTAAAGGTGAACTATGACATTTTTCGCTGATAACTGAAATTAAATATCATAATTTTATTATAAAGGAAAGAGTTAATAGTAACTTCGGACCGGGCTGAAAATGATCTAGAACTTAGTGTACTTAAATTTGCGGATATTTTGGACATGAATTTAAATGTTATTTTAATTTCCAAATAACACCTAACAGGTTTTTGCTATTGATATTTTAAGAAATCTTTAGGTGCTTTGTGCATGGTGCTCCTAAAATTAATGCTATTTTGAGAGTACCTCATAATAGGTAGAGATTCAATCTTTTAAAAAGTTGGGGTGCAATCATCATCAGCCTGAAAACGTCCACTGCTGAACATAGGCCTCCTAAAAAAAGCCGCTTTGAGCTGCTTGCCTCCTGCATCCATCGGCTCCTCGCGGGCTGGTCGACACACCACCATCACAAAATGTCACACGTGTGACATTTCATGTGATCTCTACAGACCATTAAAAGCAAAATAAAAATATAACCACAAGTGTACAAAAGAAATATTCCAGAATCTTCTAATTGCTAGAAAAGATTGGTGATTCAAGACACACTTCAAAAATGGCTGGTTCATTTCTAGTGTTACCAAGTATATGTATTCAAGAAGGGTCCTTCACAGGTCACACGTGCTCTCTAGACTATTTTTCACATGTAAGTCATTATTAAGAGCTAGAATTTTCAAAAACGTGGATTCGTAAAGAATTTTTAATATTGGCTTGGATATTTTCATTTCATTTTATTGTGGTCGCAGTCAGCGCTAGTTTTCATTAGAAATGCCAGTGAAATTGCAAGAAGCTGTACGTGAGAAACTGTGAACCCAAGTTTTGTATCCGTGCTTATTTTTCTATAAACTTTACAGAAGGATAAAATTATCCGAAGCCATGAAAACAAACAAAAAGAATTTATTTCTTCATTTCGAAAATAATTAAAATCAGCGTGAACTTTGATGTTCGAATTACAGTCAGAGTTTCCTTCTATAATTATCAAAATCAATCATAAAATAATTTAATAATAATTCAATAATAATTTTATATATTAATAAAAATAATTTTGTATTATAGGTATTGTTAATTTTATAGTTTTAGTTTGGTAGTAGTTTAGATTTATTTATAGGATGTTTGTTGATCGCGTGTTTCTTAGTTCTACATGATTTAAAGAAAAATAGATAACAATTGTTTCACGTTAATAAAAATAAAAAATCATAAAATATAAAGTTTCTGATTCTCAAAGCCATTAACTTATTGTAAACCTTCGATCCCTCATTTTTGGCTAAACTGGATTTAAGCTAAACTCTTTAAAATAGATAGACAATACAAAGCAAAATATATTAATCAAAATGAGAGGTTTATGATAGATAAAAACCATGAGCTAAATAAACGAACTTGGTTACATGATTTACATGGTTCTATCATTTTTTAAATTCTTTTACCGGGCAATGTGCCTTTATTTTTTTTTATTTATTTTTTTTAAATATGTGCGGACATTTCACACAGCGCTATCTAGCCCCAAACTAAGCAAAGCTAGTACTATGGGAACCAGATAACTGATATAATACTTAGATAATTTTTTGTTTTGTAAATACATACATGGAATACAATATAACACAAAAATTATTACTCAAATTAACTACTACACTAACTAGAACTACTACTACACATACCTACTACAAATAACATTTGAACTACCAGTAGGTAGCGTACCCAACATACTGGCAGCATTGCCTCGTTTAGTTGCAATTTTTAAATTACAAAACAAAAGAAATTAACTCAAATCAAATATTGGCAACAATTTCTCAGGAAATATTTCCAGTACCTATCTTTCTGCGTAGTGTCCAGTTACTAGTAGTTCTCACACCTGATATATTAATTTCCCTGTAGGCGTATAAATTTTGTCCGTTAGGTTGCGACAGAGGCACCGAGCACAGCCTTCTCGTTTGCTCTCTCGAGGGGCCTGTAGTGTCTTTTTACTGATATCCCTGCGAAAATAAGCCTTAAATTTTGCCATCATTATTTAATTACAGAATTTCAGAGCCTCCCACAGATGTTTAATACTTTCTACAAGAATCACAAAGAAAATAAATACTTAGCAATATTTTTTCAGAATTTAAAAATATATATTTTCCTTATATATACTTGTTGTGTGTAGGACGAAAATCCTCGTAAGAAGCTTTCTTTTTATTTTTCAATAAAACTCCATAAAAAATTTACAAATAAAATCCCTAACTTTTCATTGATGTAGATGAAAATAAATGAAATAGAATAGATACTTATCTCTGAGTACTTTAATGGTAACGATGAAAATCAACTAAGTTCCCAACGTTGAAGTGGCCACAAGGTACCCCCCTCCATCACTCCGAGCCGAGCCCGGCTCGAAGAACCATAACGTTCGCCAGGCGGGCGCACGTGACCGGACGACCGAAGCACTCACTTATATTGTATTTCAACATATTTTTTTCTCCTTACGTGTGTAATCTCATGGTAATCCGAGTGTTGATTGTCTTGAGCAGCTGGAATTGAACCAGGGATTCAGTTTAAATGTAAAACTTTGCGGCTTATAATTTGTCGAGTCTCAGGCGGGTGCTTGGCTTTGTTCTTTATTCTGTGTAGTTTATATTTTTTACTTTATAATTTAAATTTAAGTCTATGTTATGCCGTAATTAGTGGAATGTTAGGCCTCATTTATTTCGTATAAATAAATCCAATTTCTATATTTGTTTATAGCATTGGTTAATGTTGTTTGATGATTGTTTTTTAAGACCCTGTCGGATATGCCAAAGTAGGAGAGAAGAAAATATATCTAATTAGGTACTCACATACTTGATTTAGTCAACATTCGAATCGTTTGTCCTATATTAAAACCTGTATAATACAGAGTTTATAACCATTTTCACCTAACCATGTCTATAATGTCAAATGAAACTTTATTTAGGTACTAATGACAAACAAGTAGGCGACCGACCAACATAATCCCCCATGGATTATGTTGGTCGGTCGCATACAATATTAGAAGCGTAGCTAATATACGCTGCCGACCAAGAAGATTTAACAAAGGACTGCATTTTACAGTACTTAGATTCTCTTAGAACTTTTTGACAAAGCTTACAACATCAAGGCGAGATTCAAAACGATTCACATACGTCTGATAAATAAAAAAAGTTAAATAAAATAAAAACAAAAACAGAAAAGCCCATAATATCCCCCCCCCCCCCCCAACCCCCGTTTTCCCGCACATTCCGATGCAAAGACAAAATTTCATAAGGCGTCACCTATCCACGTTGGTACGCAACCCTTTCTGGCTCCCGCTCGTAAATATTCAAGGTTACATTCGTGCTCACAATTTTTTCTGAATTTACTTGGGGCCTAAAGTACCGGAGCCACTAAAGTGACGGGTTGCTCTATAACAGTGTATGCAATTTCGTGCGAGACTTTCCCAATATTTGCCGTTTTTTGATTTGTGATTCATGGCAACACTGCTGAAACAATCAAACTTTCTGTGGAAAGTATGCTAACTAACTCATCAATCTACAAATACATGGTCTATTGTTATATATAATAGTAGGAAAGACAACTTATTTCTTTCAAACTCGTTTATTATTGGTTTCCGAGCGCAATAAATAGCTCCATAGAGCACGCACTTACTTCTTATCATCCCATAGATCTCAAATTCAGTGCTCTTAAAATGTCAAATAGATTGCCCTAACATTAAAAATCCCAAGCCGTAACGCATTAATGCTGAGCCCCCGTTCGGTCACGATTCCAGTATATTAGTACCCTCTCGATTCCCAGCGAGTTTAAAATACAAGGTTTCATGTGGACCCGGCGAGATCTGTATCGCGGCTCCCGTGGCCCCTTCCTAAATAAGTTTGTAATATTATCATTGTTTTCTCGCGCCCGTCCTTCGGGCTTCTCTCATTTGAATACACCCTGTTTATTGTGCCACAGTTTTTTCGTTTCGCCTGTTTCCCCAGAATTATCGAATAATATTTTCCCTACGGTTGAACGTATTATCTCTGAATTCCGTGCGAGTGCCGTTCTCGCAGGATTATTCGATTGTGTGTCGTTTCGTTTCTTCGCGCGGGGAACGTTGATGAAGTTTGAATATCTGACTCTTTTTATTGGAGATTGTCGATGTTTGTAGCATGCTGGTTTTATTATTCTTTTTCCTTAATATAGTTTGACTTAAACATCAGTGGATTCAGATTTCTGAAGGCATCTGTTACCATCTATTTTAAACTAATATTGTTCAACTGTTACTTTGGTCATAATAAAATTTATTTAGCAAGTCCTAAAATTTTTGCAACAATAAAAAAATCTACTTTATCAACCATATGACCATATGAAAGTTCACTGAAAAAATCAGCCTAAAAGGTTATAAAATATTTTACGAGGCACATCCATTCCATTCATATCAGCCTCACCGTACAATTTACAATTTTTGACACAACGATCACATAAAATTCGTTTCTAACTTTATCACCAAAAATCCAGTGCGGGGTAACAAAGAGATTTTATATTTGTCGTACAATAGTTACATGCAAAACGTACAGCATTCGAAATCGGCGGTCAAAGTGGAATAAATTGCATTTCGCCGTATAGCGTCTGTACGCATTGTAAATATTATGTACCCTGAATAGTACCCTGGCTAGTAGCGAGAGCTTGCTCGGCAAATAGTGCTTTTGGCGGAAGCAAGACGGTTTCTTAGAGTGCAGCTATTTGGCAAACGATATTACGAAGGTACGCGTATGCACCGTGAATGGAACGGGTTCTACAAAGCATTCTTTTGAATACTTAACATAATGTTAGCGAAGTGAGCGATCGCGTAGTAATTTTATATACCTAGAGCTTTAAAGAAAGTGAGGCGGTACTTGTGAGATGATTGTGGTGGTCTATGCGGGTACAATCCTGAAGCAAAACTAATTATCTACCTTGTAACACTGCCATGACGCGCCGAATTCGGATAATAGTACACTACAAATGACATGTTATTACAATAAGAGAGTAATAAAATTGCAACAGTGTTGTTACTCTTCTAAGACTTAAACTTAAAGCGCTGCGTGATAGCATCGACGTCGATGGTCCCGAGACGTCACATTTGCATGCGAGATGCTGCTAATTTGCTAAGTTGTGTGCTCAGCGCTGTCAGCGCTCATTGGTTTATTTCATATTTTCCTTATCGTAACTGTTATTTTATTATACTAGCGGACTAGAGATATCAGCATTATCCAGGGTTCTAATAGGTACTTACTTCTATTTCATTTCTGATGAGTAGGTCTCTGTCTGTGCCTCTAGCAATTTTTTTTAACATAATTGTTATCATGAACATTTGTCTAATAAGCTTTCAGAAGAGGGGTAAAAGGCTTACAGGACTGACAATGTAAGTATTTACAATGGTCTTAGAGTTTGAAATTGTCATGCACGTCAGTTACTGCTTCTATTTTGTTAAAAACACACGCAAGTGGAACTAAAATGTCAACATTAACATAATGGCAAAAAAATCGCGTCTTTGGTTCACACTAAAAAAACAATTAAGTATTAGATATTTCAAATCTCATTATGCCTAAGCCTTATCATATCAAAGGAATGAAACTATTTACTAAACCTCCACAGATTAGGTAGCAGTAGATACGTGGTAACCTACATTTCAAATGCAAATGTGTGCGCTTGGGATCTGCGATTCTATTACCCCTGCGTCTCCAGTCTTGCGTGAGGTATTGTAACGTGGCTTATTTTATACACATAAACTGGAGGAAATTGCTGGCTTATACTGTAGTAAGTTTACTTTGAAAGTATAAGAGTTATACAATCGAGGTAAGTTTACTTTGAAAGTATAAGAGTTATACAATCGAGGTCATGACTCAAGCAGTTTAGGTACTAAGAGTTCTATATGGCATCTCTGATGTAGGAAGGTATCAATGTGACAATGATAGCATACTAGCAGAGTGTAAGGGTAGAACATAGTGTGGATGATTCTAGTATCAGGTAGGGTACTTATTAATGTGTTTATAACTGTATATATTTTTGACAGCTCTTTAAATGGCCGATGCAAACTAAAGTGACCAATATTAACCGCTCAGGCGCTTCAACCACATGTGCGGCCGGCATCGCGCAACGTGGACCGCTCCCCACCACAATTGTGGCTTACAGCTGATTGCGCTACTAGGGATGGCAATCAATTTTTAGAGGTGTCACTCGTTATAAATCGACTAAAATTGAAACTAGTTCAACATCACTATCGAATAAAGTAAAAGTCTCTATGGTTCAGGAGAAAAAAAAACGCCTCAGCTTAAATTGCATCTCGCGCCGAGTCCGAGTTTATACTACAACACACGTAAAAATGCATTTGTTTAGATAGCCAAGTAATGCTACTTATCAAAACTAGTTTTGAAATTTTAAAACACTGCTTAGTTTATTCGTATAAACCGTAAATATGCAAAACCATATCGCGCTATTTGAGGAGCGCTTTGTGACCTACCTACGCCCGCCGCACCGCGCCTGAGTGGTTATAATTGAAACTTTTTTGGACAGGTACACTGATAAGGTTGCTTCCAAGAGTTCCAACGGAGCTCATCTTTTATTTTTTACAACAAAAATATTTTGTATATCCATCGGACCCCAATCATAGTTCAATCAAAGTCACGAAACACCATCGAAACATGAGTTATTATTGGTTTAGATACAGTGATTTCAATCTTTTTAGACTCTTATTAGAAATCTACAAATTACGTAATCATTATTTCACCGAATTCTTTCTAGCTTAGCATTCACCTCTACAAAACAATTTCAACAGAAAAATATCGGAGTAGTGCGCACACCCGATTTAGCCTCATCTACAATAGAGAACTAGAACAGTTGAAATCAACGATTGTTTTATTATTTGTTACTTGCTCTCCTGTATGGGTGTAAACATTGCCACATTAGTATATTAAGAATTAAATGTTTTTTATAACATAAACATTCTCTCGTCCGACAGTTTACGAAATCTCTTGAGCTCGATCTTCAACTTTTATTGACTTAAAATGGGCGTAAAATGTATCAGAATATTATGGAGCTGTATACTGCCTGCCAACGTATGCAAAATGTCGTATAACTCTCAAGGACTTTAGAATCACTTGAAATTCTGAAAAGAAAATCGTCAAAGCTTTATATTGCCTCATTCAGTTTGTGGCCATGACAGTAGCGGGAGGGAAACATGTGACCCAGAAAGCGCATAACTGTGACCCGTCATAATAATATCGTACTGAGTTGCAAGCGCTACTGTGAATAATTGGTTGCAAGACTCGTGCGGTTATTCCCGTTAGAATACCAAGTTCGATAACTGGTTATATGGAGGGAAAAATCCTGTTTTGCACTGGTTATGAAGTAGGAATATATTTTTTCCATTAGAATACCAAGTTTGTAAACGGGCTATCTAATTAAGTCCGAATGGAAGAGTTGCGGAGTACCTGCATGCCTTGTGGTATACAAAAGCCAAAAGCTTTTTTTTAAATTTAAATAAATAAATATGTGTGGACATTTCACACAGCGCCATCTAGCCCCAAACTAAGCATAGCTTGTACTATGGGAACCAGATAACTGATACAATACTTATATACATTTTCGTTTGTAAATACATTAGTAGAATACAATATAACACCCAGACGCAGAACAAACATTTATGTCCATCACACAAATGTTTGTCCCGGGTAGAAATCGAACCCACAGCCCTCAGTTCAGAAGGCAGGGCTACTACCAACTGAGCTATCGGGCCCGTTTTCTTATTAACGAAATCTCACGAGAGTATGCTGGCCGGCTTACCCGCAGTGGTCGGTTTCCCAGTACGAGATGTGGTGTCTAGTATGACATACTAGCTCTATGTTTTCAAGCGTTGTTTGAAACCGCTAGAACTATGGCTCTTATGGAAAGGCTAGAAGCGACGTATGAGTAAGAAATGTTTTATTCATTGCGTACGTACTGCTCGTCTAAACATCGGCCGGCGTATTTGAAATTAAATTTGGCATGCAAACACCGCGGCCGGGTTACTCGCGTCGCGTCGCGGCGCTCATTGCAACGTTTATTAGCCCTGACGAGGCTGTTTTAGCGAGGTTTATATGCATTGCTTACTTGCCTGTAATGTGGAAGCTTCATGACGGCGTTTTTTAATATCATGTGACTACAGATTCCAATGCGATCTGCCTATGTATTTTACGCAATTTATTTGGCGGCGAAGCTTTTCATGTATTGGTCAGGCATTTTAATACAATTTGAATTCACACTAAACTATACTAGAACTATACACGCAATGAAATCGAAAGTTTACCGATAGAATAGGCAATGCATGTCGATCGCATCGCCCTTTTTGTGGCGAAAAGAACTATCTAGTTTCCCATGACTTTCCCATGAATTGTGTTTCACCTAATTAGTTATTGCTACTCCACATCATCCGCCGGAAAACTACGAACAAAGCTTTCCCCACATAACGCCACTCTCATCCTTATACTGAACATAGCATTAGGATGAGAATGGGGATCGCCATAATAGCCATGATGACTAAATTTTTTTTTTTGGGTAAATTAATTATATTCCTCAAAAGATAAACATATGTGACAAAAATTTAATATCTCAAAAAATGACAAAGTTACAAGCATTTTAAAAAACGGAATAGAAAGAGATAGCTCAAACGGCCAGTGACGTCAGAGGAAGGTCGTTATAGTACCTCATTACTAAGCTGTGGTAGCTTTTCATACAATTTCTTGGCATGTGACGTCACGAGTAGAGTTTTCATAGTAACTGTGGGGGCGCTCTGTTTCGCGAGAAAGGGACATGAGATGCCTTCTGTAGAAACTTTAAAAGCTTATTACTCCGTGATTTATTTACCGATTTTGCTTATTTTTTCAATTATTGCATGGCAGGCGTCTTGGTGATTATAATGCAGATCGGTGAGAATGCTGCTTCCCATTCCTCGGACATTCCCTCAGCCGGCTCTCATGGCACCCACGGGATTTATTATTGTGTGATCCTAATGTTACGGTGGGACTACATGGCACGTGAAAAATGTGTTAAGTTTAATAAGGTAGGTAAATAGTGGGTTGAAATATAGCAACTAAAACGTACTAAAGAATACTGATTAAAAAATTGTGGCTATTAGAGTTCAATGGAAGATGAGCTTTTCAAAAATAATCATCTTTGTCTCCTTATCTCTCTCCAAAATGAATGTAGAGAAATTTTGAACAAAACAAAACTCTGTTCAACTTTGAAAAACCCACTTAAAGTATAGCTCTAACAGCGACAATTAAAATATCACTGGCCGCAACTGAAACAACACCCGTATTTTTAACCATTACACACTTCGCCAATTGTGGCCACATCAATAACTTGGCGGTACAAATAAATCAGGGCTGCTACAAATCCGGCTTCAATACGTCAAAGATAACCGAACGTGAATAATCGGGGGTAGTTGGAAACAAAGCGATTTGCATTTATAAATGATTCATGTGACGGGCCGTGTTGTAAGAGAAAACATTCCGGTTGATGGCGTTGGAATTTTGACAATTGGCAGCCCTGTGGACTTAGGACGTGTGCATGGTGCGGGTTTGAGCGGGCGGGTAGCCTTTTATAATGCTCTATGTTTAACAATGGTTTAGAATTTATGAACAACGTCTAGTTTTTGTAAAACATTAATCAAAACATCAAATTAACATTCATCAAATTAACAGATTAATGAACCTTTTATTCAATGGTGCTTACAATAAAAATTAAGACTGATGTGTTCGCGTTTTCTCATCACCCTATGGGCAGCCCTACATAGTTTGTCCAAGTCTAACACAAACATGAAATCTGGCTTCATAAATAGACATTGTGCGCGCCAAACTAAATATTTCATTGTAGATATTGATGCTTTGTGTCGTTTGCGGTGGCGTTTATATTGTTTTTGTGGATATAAAGTAGTCTGCAGTGTATTTATAGGTCAACTAAACTACTATTACATTTTGGTTTCCATACTCAATAGGTTTCTGATAAGTAATCAGATATTTATGTAAGTATACATCTTTCATATTTTCAACTGAATTCTATTCTTAAAACATCACAATTAACACTTATATTGCACGGCCACGGATTAGTAGACAATCCTTACATCTAAATAAATAAATAAATAAATAAATAAATAAATATGTGTGGACATTTCACACTACGCCATCTAGCCCCAGACTAAGCAAAGCTTGTACTATGGGAACCAGAAAACTGATAGGAAACTTTGTTATTTGTAAATACATACCTAGAATACAATATAACACCCAGACGCAGAATAAACATCTATGTTCGTCACACAAATTTTGTCCTGGGTAGGAATCGAACCCACAGCCCTCAGTTCAAAAGGCAGGATTACTACCAACTGAGTTATCGGGCCCGAATTTTCAACTAATGTTTGAAGGCAAATGTAAGCTGTGAATGTTGCCATTAGTAACAGGAAGAAGCTTATTATATAATATAAGAGTGTCTCCCGAGAGTCAAATGATTAAAACAACTTGTACAAACACCTTACCTTAATCACCAACGCAGCCGCATGGTGTCCTTGCTGTGGAGCAAGCAGTTAAGCGTTTTATTGAATAAAATGAGCAAGGCTGGGCTCTTGGTTTTGCATGGTTTCAAGTAAATATTTTTACAAAAAATTTGTTTTTTCTAAATTTGTTTCAGGAAATCGTTATCAAGAATGACAAGTTCAAAATTATGTGTTATCTACGCGGATATACCCCACTCTCATTCTCTCTCTATAAGATACAGCGTAGGCTGGCGCCCCACTAGCTGGACTGAGAACCTGTTGAAAACTACGAGGAGCCAAGCAGCTGATCAAAGTTTCTCTATAAGGGAGGCCTCCCCACAAAGCACCACTATGTTCAGCAGTGAACGTCTTCATGCTGTTGATCACTTGATGATCAATAGGTAGGTATTCTTAATCTCCATTGGTACAAGACTATATTACTGTTATTCATTACTTAAATAAAAAAGATTAATTTGTAAAGGAAAAATTTGAATCAGAGACCACTTGTCACGGTAGCTTAAGTAGGTAAAGCGTATCCCGGCTTGAGAGATGGATGGATGCGGGTGCAATCCCCACTCGTGATTCTAATTTTTCCTTTACAAATTAATCTGTAGATTACGCTGAGCAGGCGATACTGCTTTAAAAATCATAAAATTTAATTAAAACTTATCGTATGATTCTTTCTATTGGTTTTCTAAGTAATTATTACTTACTGGAAGCCCGCGATATAGGATTAGAGATCTTAATCTTAACTCTTTGTAACTTCACTCAAGTTTGCTTACGTACTTGTTAACTGCTGATTCGGCGGCTCCAACCTTCCCATTCTGCTTCAAACTCAGTATCACCCATACTTAACGTTATTATCTCACTTCGTCCCACTTTGAATTAGGCATTGTGTGAAGTTGCCGCGCGCCATCTACCGCTACAACTTGAACTAATTAGTGCGGATATTATGCACTGTCGTGGAACCGCATTGCTTGTGTCAGGTACCGTTGGTAAAAAACTTGCCAAATAAAAAACAACACTCTTTTAACTTTTTGTACGGAAGTTTCTACTTTTATTCCTATTGAAATAACAAGTTTAATAACTGGTTACCAACAGGAACAACTTTACAGTTATAACAGTAACATTTTTATAACAGTAACAATATATTTCCACGATATCTATAAAGATAATTTTTATAATGGTGACAATCATTTTGATAAATAATACAATAAACTTTTTATTGACACCTACATCATAAAAGCATGTACCTAGAAATTAGAATCACATGATAAGTTAGGCACAATTAGGCACAACAAGAGACAGTCTTATTGCCAAGAGCGAGCAAAACCTTTGAATAGATATGAAACTGTATACATGAGCATTGGAAGGAAAATAATTATAATAATAATTGTTAGAGTTATACAAAATGGGTAACAACTTCGTTTTGTGTATGGCACTCAATGGAATAAAAATTAAGTAAGGGTTGTAACTTGTTATCTGTAACATTTATATTTGAACAATAAAGAAATTTGTATTTGTATTTGTAGTGTGGCAGTGAACATAATCTTTTAGTCAAAATTCTATTAATGCCTTTGTCTCGTCGCTCAAGTAAGATGCTGCAAGTTTTCCTTTCGCACAACAAATTCTGTGCTTTGCACCTAATTTAATATGACCATTCAAGTTGTCCCTTATGTCGCCTCTTTTATAATATTTTACTAATATTTTATTTTGAGTACTATTTTTTTTTTGCTGACTTTACAAAGAATGACTCCATGTCTAGGAGGCATTTTCTTAAAGAAGTTTCGACTTAGCCTTATGGTAGTTGGAAGTTTTTTAGGCATTATTAGGTAGGGAGGCCTTTGCCCTGCAGTGGGACAAACCAGTCTAAAAATAATAAAAGGCCCGTCTATTGTTTTTCTTTTTTTTTAATACAATGATCAATGATGAGAAAAAAGAATCTCACAGCCAAAGATTGCAAGCCACATTAATATCTTACTCTACTCTTATTGGATGGACTATAATCGTGCTTCTATAAGCAATTTCACATCACCATCAACAGCCTGAAGACGATCGCTGCTGAACATAGGCCTGAGCTACAGCCCCCACTTTGAGCAGCTGCTTGCTTCCTGCATCCATCGGCTCCCCGCGGTTATGACCAGATCGTGGTTGCCACTCGAGAACATTTCTTTCCTATCGGTTGTCAGTTCTACGAGTGGTGTGGCCTGCCCATTTCTATTTCAATTTGCTAAATATAAGAACTATTTCGGTCACTTAAGTCCTCCTGCGGATTTCCTCATTCTGGATAATTATCTCGTCAGGAAACACCGAGCTTTTTCCATAGCTCGTTGCGCGACTTTGAGCTTTCTCTAGAGGCCAACAGTATAATTAATAAGGTTCCCAGAAACCACAATCATGGAAAGAAGTTCTAAAAATAGAAACCAAAACACAAATATAAAGAAAACATTATAAACGGTCTGTAAGTAGAACGTTTCTAGGAAAATGGCAGCTCTCGGAATCGCAAACCTATGTTTACTGCCCAGATAATATGGTTTACTGTAAAAAATAGGCTCTCCAATAATAATAATAAGGGTAAGTATTTTTATTACCATTAACGTTGTGTGTAATGTCCACACATATTTATTTATTTATTTTTATTAGGTAGGTACAACGTTAGGTAGATTTTTAAACCGGTTTAGGTACTATAAAATAAATTAAACTTTTACTCAAACTCACTCAGATTTCAATAATTAGACTAATGTTTTGATAACATACAGATCTTGCTTAAAATATAAGAAAATACCTATAAGAACCAATTTGGTTGACTTACGTTCCTCTGAATAAATTCCACGAACGTCCTTATTCCTGTTTCCGACATTAAATACAGAAGTATTATACCTCACCAAATAAATACAAATAAATGCTTACTTGTTTATGTAGCATTACAAATACAAAAATACCTGTTCCACGAAACGATCATTTTAATATCGAACCATACAGCAAACTTCGAAAGGCTTTCCTGGATACGACATTCTGAAACACCTGACTTTCCTGGACCACTCTCTCAAGGTTCCCAACATCATCAAAGCAAGTGACTTTTATAAAAACGTTCAGTCCACTTGTTCAATAAATCCAATAGCTAATCGATCACAACAAGCAATACATAAAAAAGTCGATATTTATTATGT
Organism: Ennomos erosarius; assembly: GCA_963580505.1. Classification (NCBI taxonomy): domain Eukaryota; kingdom Metazoa; phylum Arthropoda; class Insecta; order Lepidoptera; family Geometridae; genus Ennomos; species Ennomos erosarius. The sequence goes on along the minus strand of OY756983.1, from coordinate 391,028 downwards.
TTTATAAGGGTCGAGACAGACGGGCGGGCCATATCTGGAGGTGCCTGGTTGCCCGGTTGCCCGGCTGCCCGTGCTCGGTCGTTTCTTTTATGGCGTTGCGAGCGCCCTCGTACTCAACGGGTTATCATAAATCATCATTTTTATTTTTCTACTCGAATAGAAGTTCGTATACGTCTGATGGAAGGCTAGGGATCTAGAATATTTTATTTGAAAATTGTGTTAACTGGATAGGCCTTTGTGGGAGAGAGGCACACAAGAAATAAAGCTATGCGTACAAATTATAACGGCACCTATAAAAAGGTTACTTGTATGAATATTTTTACGCTTAAGTATTTTTTTTGTTCTTGATATCAGTTTTAACAAAAATTGGGTAAAGACAGACCATCTGTGGGAACGCTGGGAGTATTTACCATTTATATTTAGGTACCTGCGTCTTGATGTCTTCCGAGATAAAAAGGTAGCCAATAATAACCTGAAAGTCATAAAGGCTTAATGTACCTACTCTTTAAACAAAACGCGCATTTTACACACAAACCAAAGAGCCCAATATTGGATTATTCGGATGTACAAAGCACACTCAAATCTTGCATTCCACCAGTTTATTGCACTAATTCATTATTTTTACAGTTCTGGAATAAAGCCAAGTCCACACCAGCATGTCAGGTATGTGCTACACGAAGTTTGCATCGGTACCGTACCGGCACTAATTTCCCGGTAGACCCGCCGAACGGTAAAATTCCCGGACGGCACCCGGACGGGAAGACTGACAAATTAACAAGAACACGTTAACACTAGTTTTTGAATAGTTAAAAGTAGGTCGTATTGTTTCGGACATGCGGACTGTACCTATACTTACATAAAAGTAATAAAGCGAGTAAAGTTTCATCATAGTCAAAAGTACATAATATGGTTTTAACGATATATTTTATGACATTGAATAAAGTAATGAGCTGGCGTCCTGTTAGGCGGTACGGTCGTCCATAACAGTCATTCGAAACTCTAAAATATAAAGTTTCGCGTGAGACTGCGCTGCGCATTTGCACTGTATTCATTGTCTTTATTTTTAGTTGTTATATTTGTTATAAATGTTCCTTATTGAAAGGTTACTTAAAATCGTTGCAATTCAGCTATGCATAAATAAACTTATTTACTTATAACTTATAAATAACATTGCAAACGAAAGTTCATTGTCAATATTTTTCACTTTAGATCTCAAAACTTCAATGCCAATACAATCTGCAGTTCCAATCCAATTCCTTTGTAATAAAGAGACAATATTGCCGTCGAAAAGCGTCGCCCTTCGCATTGCATCCCAACTCGATAAAACACCAATTCTAGACAATCAGAGGCGCTGCCGGCAATTGCGGCAATCAGGAGCAATCAATTGCCGGTCTCCCTGGACCGGTCTCCCCGGACCGGACCGGATAATACCTGGATGTTTTATAAACGCCATTAAAAAGTCGTTGAACCCGGTTATCGGTGATCAGTTGAATTTTTATTGAGGCATCCGCTGATATGGTAATGGTGGAATTTGCGATAAATTATGGTTGGATGCTGTACGTACTTTGGGTCGCTTTTTGTCTGTTCCTGACAAATTTAAGGGTGATAATACTCTATAGAAAAATGTGTTAAGACCTTGACGATGGATAAAAATAATTTGTGGCGATTCTGTTTAGTTTTGCGTCTTAGTTCAATATTTAAAATTATCAAACAAATTATCTTCTCCAATGTCATCATAATTTACCTACACTAACCCGCTATTGAGGTTTTATTGTAAAGAAAATATACTTTATTTTGACCTATATGTAGAAAACTCTTTATTGTCTCACCTGAGAAATATTAGGTTCAATTAATGCAGGAATCATTAATTATAATAAAATAAAATAAATATTGAAATGTGTGGACATTTCACACAGCGCCATCTAGCCCCAAACTAAGCATAGCTTGTACTATGGGTACCAGATAACGGATATAATACTTAGATACTTTTTGTTTGTAAACACATACATAGAATACAATATAACACCCAGACACAGAACAAACATCTATGTTCATCTCACACAAATGTTTGTCCTGGGTAGGAATCGAACCCACAGCCCCCAGTTCAGAAGGCAGGGTAACTACCAACTGAGCTTTCGGACCCGGGGAATTATTATTGATTAAGCAAATCAACACTGGGTAAAGCGAGCTACTTACCAGTCAGTACAAAATAATGCCCTCTTTATCTATGACAATGTAAAACATGGGGAATAAATTTGAGAAATAGGCAAGAATACAAAGATAATTTCATAATAATGAGATGTCATACACCTGTAACGATCCAGGGTGTCTCGTGACGTCACAAATATTAGAAAGTTTTCTCAATTATAAATATATTTAAATCAAATAATTTTACGAGTAAATAAAAATCCAAAAATAAAGCAAATATTCGTTTGATACTGCACTAACTGGTATAGGACATAGAGATAGGTATGAAAGTAGTTATTTAAACGTAAAATGAGGTAATATTAGAAAGCATAAAACCTCTTTAATTATATTTCATACTAAAATCGCGAGCTAGCAGTCAAGAATGTGTCAAAGACTTTTCAAATAATTTCAGATTGGGAGATGTCAGTTGTGATTAAAAAATGAAAAAAAAAAGATGGCAAAAGATAGTTTTTTCCAGATTTTATAGATTTTTTATTTTCAGATAGTGGATTACTAAAAGGAGAAAAGATGTTCATCGAGTGAGGAAAACTAATCAGCAAGAAGGAACGGAGCAGTTCTATTTACAAACAGGAATAATGAATTATTACTACTTAAGACCATCAGGTTCAAAGGGAAGTACTTCGCTATATTTAGTCTGTGGAAATTGAAAGGTGAAATCTTCTAATTCATTGTTTAGTAGGTGTAGTTCTTTAGTATTTGAAGATATACACGGACGGAAAATGTTTGCTGCTGAGCGAAGCGCTTTCCTGGTAGGTTGATGTTGAGTGCAGATGCTTAGTGTAGGGCAAGAACGACGTGAACGACGAAACACGCCGAGCGGGCGGGTTGATGATGGTAGAAGGTTTTAATGTACAGAACGGAATGCGTAGAGCTTTCCTTGTAGGATGATGTTGAGTGAAAATGCTTATTGTAGGACAATATCGTTGTGGACATCACGCTAAGTGGATAGTCTGATGATGGCAGGTGGTTTTAATGTACAGAAGGGAAAGTCAATGCTATTCTTTGCATATTTCCTAGTCGGCAGGAGCTTAGATGATGATGAGTGTAGATGCTTATTGTAGCACAAGATAATCGTGGACATCACTCTAGGCGAAAGGTTTGATGATGGCAGGGGATTTTATTGTAGAAGGGAAGCTAGTGCTATTCTCTGCACATTTCTTCAGCCGGCAGAAGCCTTGCGTTTTACACAAAGAAGACGAAAAGAGCTTATCCCCACGTGGTGATGTAAAACATCGTAGATATTGTATTGATATGAGTTAGTTCTAACTGGAAACTTTGACTGCTGCATATTCTGTGTTTAATGTTGCAATCCATTCTAGTGGATAATATTGTTTTACAGACTCTGCATAAGTAGGTAGGTAATCCATTAGTTGCCACAGGTGGAGCGGACGGAAGAGAAAAAGAGATCGTATTCTCACGCATTGATCAGACAATCCTCACAAAAGTGGATTAAAAAATCATACTATTTTAGATACAATGCTTTTCACGAAGCAGGAACTTGGAAGAGGAGGAAATCTTATTTTCTCAAGTGGTTTTAGAAAGTATCGCGACTGATTATGAATATCGTTATAGTTTCAAAACAGGTAATGTTTTAAGCGTCTATTACGAAATAACTTGGAATTTAGAATAGAGTCTTCCTTAGTTATTAATAGGTAATTATCTCAATCAAGCTAGTGCGACCACACACTGGAAGTTGCAATGTAGGATGCTTTCATTAGGTGGACCGATGATCTGGTCCGAGTCGTGGGAAGCCGATGGAAGCGGAAGACTAACGACTGCACAGAGTGGCATGGGTTCAGGATGATGGAGGTGATGATGATGATGATGAGGTTTGACCTGGTCGGAGCCGTGGGAAGCCGAAGGAAGCGGAAGACTAAAGGCTGTACAGAGTGACATGGGTTTAGGATGATGATGATGATGATGATTATGATGATGGTGTGGATGATAATGATTATGTCGTCTTTAGGACGATAAAGATGACAATGATGATGATGGTGGCGATGATGATGATGATGATGACTTCTTCAGGATGATGATGCTGATGATGTTTTTGAGGGACGAGATAGGCAAAGATCTTATAAGATAAGATGCAATATATTTATTTATCTCAAATCTATGGGCATAGTTCAGTTTGGTGAAGTTTAGATTTGACATTGTTTTAATGAATTTTCAATATAATTTAACTTTTATTTTACAACAAATTTATAATATTTTTCAAAAAGTAATTATTGTCCTTCGTATTTATATGGGTCAAGCATAAGCAGTACCTGTTAGTGACTCCTTACCACACGGATAGGATAGCTAATTGTATAAATTCGAATGAGAATAACGTCTTGTTGATAATTGATATCAATAATATATTTACAACTTACAATACATACACTTTGTTCTACGGATCAAACATAACTTTAGCATATTTCATTATACTGAAATACGTCTTAGATATATGGATGATTTCTATGAAAGTTCAGGAGAAGCAAAGTCAGCCTGAGAATTCATAAACGGTTCAATGTCTATAGTATACAAAATATAGGCAAAATATTATTATAATATCAATATATACGAGTATGGAAACGATTAGGAATAAATGAAATGAAACGAAATGATCTTTATTTCCGACACACAATATCGCGAAAGGAACAATATAACACGGAACATAAAATAAGGAACTTATATAAATATACTAATTATACTCTGATGCGATATTGCACGATGTCAGAAACAGATCCCGGCTCAGCTCAGCATACAACTTATTATCATTGTGTAATTATTCCGAAATAAATGTCCTGAGATTTTATTCAACATTATTAATCTCCATTTCATGTCGGCCGAATCTTCGAGAGAGGAGCAGAGGTTCCACACGGCGAGGTTGCGTATAATGCATAACCTACGGGCTTTTCTTTGTAGGACGATTCATCAAGACATGTCTGATTGTCATTCTTCGAAACTTATTTAAAAGGTCATGTGTTTTCTTATAGATAATAGTATTTAATCTCGACGGTAGATGTATTAACTCTAAATTTACGGTTTCCCAAAAATATTATATCACTTCGTAACTCGACTTTATAATTATTGTAAAATCAAATATTGTAAACCAAAAAGAATTAAAAAAAAAGAAAGAATAAAAAAGATAAACCCTGGGGAGTTTCTTTGGGCTTCTTCTCTATCAGGAGTAATCGAAGTTTCCGGATATATTTTTAAAACTCAAAGTTAGTTATGAACAATAAAATAATTTTAATATTTAATTATTTCCTCTGAGTACTTTAATTCTATAAAATTAGCTTATAATTTAAATTATAATTTAAACTATTCCGGTAAAGTAAATTCTAAATTCTTAAACGTTTGAAATAATTTTCTCAATAAATAGTTTGAGTTTTATTTATGTCTTTTATTAATCTATAATATAGAATACAACGTAGGAAAGTTAGGGTAACGAATTCTAGACTGTCATCGTAGATGGCCACTTTAAATAAACCAGATTTAGATTTTGCATTAATTTATAGTTCGGAATTGGGGCTCAGTAGACGGCGTCATGATAAGCAGAAGAGGTTTATCATGACTTCGCAAATGTGGTTAAAATAGGTGTAAGGAAGTGGTAGAATGGGTTGTAAGCATTTCCGGTAGAAATGATAACATTTTTGTACTAGTGGGGAATCTTGGATTGAAAAGTTGGTAGTGGGCTAAATTTGGATTTTATATTTTTAGGTAGTATTCGTTTAGAGATTCTGATATATACACTTGAAGTATGGTTCTGAAGTTCAATTATAGGAAGTACTTCAGGTTTTCTAAATTAGGTTAATGTGAGTTGTTTTGGAGCAACCTACGTTTTTGATATTTCCAGCAGATATAGGATTAGCGCTCATCATAGATTCAGATTGCAAAGCTTAGTAAAATAAAGAAATTCCATTCTACTAAATTAATCGCGTATTGAGTAGGTGTTAGTTAGGAATTGTCTCATTACTTTAAAAGGATTTGGATTACTACATTATCACAACGTACGGGTTCTACCACTATTAGAAGACGATCACTTGGCCATAACAAATCTAGAACATACAACAAGCTTAGGTTAATTATAGGTTCTTTTCCAACGGTATTAGTTTGCTAACGTTTATTTAATTGCAATTTATAAGATATTTAAACTTGTGTATTTAGGTTCGGTAAATTAAAGATAAAACTATAATAATTATGAATATAAGGGGAATAGGGGGGTTAGAAAGGGGGGGTACACACCTTAGGTTAAGCGACGCAAAGACAAACAAATTACTCTCGGTGGACAAAAGAAGCGTTAAGCACTCAACAAGTCATTAAGACTAATCGTAGTGGATACCTTCCTGGTAGTTACTCGGTCCACTGACAACTTCGCATACATTGTTGGACCACAGTTAGCTGAAACCAGTAGGACAACTATCTTGGAATGCTCTAATTTCATCAAAAATGACGCTGTGAGCGAAACGAGCAGTGGAAAATGCTCTATCCACCAACCTACGGTTTCATTCAAAAACAAGTTAACCAAAAATAATAAAATAAAAATCAAGTTAATACCTATTAGACGTTTAACTTCTTAATTGTTTAGTAACTAACTCATGACTTACATACATGAACAATGAACATGTTTTGCAACTTAGATTGTTTACATTGAGTTGGTAAACAGTAAAATTTCATAATTTCTGCTACTTGAAGACACTAGATCACAAAAAAAAAACATTTAGTAAGTATAGGAATGCTCTAGGAACTTGGTTTGTAAAGTTTGTTAGCATTATCAGAGGACGTACTGTGAGCTCTTAGCGCGATTCAAAACAGAGCCAATATTGGATCGCTTGTCAAAATATCCATACAAAAAAAAACAAAGTGATCCAATATAGGCTCTGTTTTGAATCGCGCTAAGAGCTCACAGTGCGGCCCCAGAATTCAAATTCATTTTGCTATGCAACAAGCAAGCAAGTAGCTTCGTTTTTACTTGGATCACTTGTGTCAATTCGGGATGATTACATATGAAATGAATACTGTGAGAGAGTCATTCGCGTAATCAACTCAGCTAGTGTTTTATCCCACTCCTGTCATTCCACTGTGTTCAGTACCCGGACGGCCACGTCTAAAGTCTCCAATGTTTTATTAAACCCACCCTTGCACGTGTCGTGAATACCACCCCTCCCCCCTGGTCGTTCATCACCCCCTCCCCGTAACCGACCCGCTAATTATCTGTGTAGTTTAAATTCTGCTCACTTTAAACCTTAGTTGCAGACTTATTATGAAGGAAATATTGCGATTGCGATGGTTGTGAATTGCAACTAATAATTGTATTTTTGTGGTAAATTGAATGATTCTTGATGGTTTTCTGACAACCGATAGGGAACAAAGGTTTTCGAGTGGCGACCACGAACCGGAAGTCGCAGCATTGGCGTGTAGGGACACGCCACCGCACTGATAGGGACTGACATCTGATAGGGATCAGATGAAACAATAATCTGGATAAAACCGCGGGGAAGCCGATGAATGCAGCCGCTCAAAGTGGCGCTCTGTGAGGGGGGCCTATATTAGCAGTAAAAATATACTTAGGTATTTAGTGGTCGCAAAGAAGCTCTCCAAATCGCATAGTCTTTGTAAAAGTTCAGAATAGCAGTTAGTACTGCCTCCACGTCAGTTTTCATCAATGGCTTTTAGCAGTGGTTCTAACTTAAAGTCTTATTTTAGATTGCTTGAAAAAAAATATTTAATATTTAAAATTTGACTCTGGATGTTCAAGTAACGTAAGAACATCCAGCGTTAAAATTGTCATTCCAATTATAAAAAATATACACGACTATGGCAAAAAGTGCGTTATTTTGATTGGCTCATATAAACTCTAAGTAGTCATTACCTGACTCCTTTTTTATTTATTTATTTCCAATATTTCACTTCCTACCAGAGTTCTGCCAAACCTCTCGGTGAAGTGGGTCTGAGTTCGACGTCCATCGTCCGTCTCTCTATTAGACATGATGGCTCCCTTTTAATATTACAGTCCGTCCTTTTGTGTTAGACCGGACGTTTTATGAGTGCTCAGGTTTGTCACGCAATCAACAATGTTTATAAAAGGTTTGTGGTATTTCCCTTTTAATACTTCATTATTTTATACGCTTATCTATGTAAGTGAAAATACCTATATACTTAAGTAGACATATTTTGAAGACTTGATTTATATTTACTATGTCGCTTGTAGCATAATCAACAAATACTATTTTTATTATAGTAGAGAATTTTTTTACATGATTAACTTCTGGAATAGCAACATTTGGGATGACAATAGAACAAAGCATGCATTTTTAATATCGAGTCGCTGGGAGTTTAAGAAGTAACACCCCACATGTGGGTCTGTGGGAACACCACAATAAAATTATTTGCTTCCACGGTTCTCATGCAAATATCTAATGAGAAGAACACTTTTGCCATCGTCTATATTTAACGATTTTGGCGTTATTATCGGGAATTAAATAATTCATTTATTTTTTATTGTGAGCAAGAGAGATCTTTCAATAATCTTTTAATGGTATTGAAATGTGGATTCTTTTAGTTATTTTTTTTTTTCATTAAAAATTCCTGTATATGATTGCGTCATGTAATTATTAATCATCCCATTTGTTTGACTTGCAGTCTTACAACATATGAAACTGTACAGAACAGCCTTATACACGTGTTTTAAATTGAATTAGTGCCTAAAATCCTCGTCGCTCGTGAATACGTACCCATATTTTAAGCATTGTTTAAATGGAAGTAGCTTTTATGAGGCCCTATAGGTATTAGTATTTGAAAGTACTTAAATAAGTTTTAATTACTTTACCAGACCCTAATATCCTAAATATTTTGATAGCGTCCCTTCACAGATTATTGTAACCAATAACTTTCTCTACAATTCTCATTTAACAAAATAACAATCTACTGAAAATTCTAAAATCTAAACAGAGCGTCCCTCCAACAAACTTTAATTCGCATTTAACGGCCCGTTACAAATATTTACCAACGAATAACTGACGCGGACCACCGAGCCGATACTGCTTTCTTTCATAACCGCTGCCACATCCAGCTGAGCCTCAGCTACAGAGCTTAATACCTTGAACACACAATTATAATCACTATTCATTGCTCTCTCAAGAGTGGTAATAAAACTTTGGAACAAATAAACTCGTCAATGGATGTGAAGTGCGGTGGTAATGTCGTAGTAAAATCGTCGGGGTTTGAGATTGGTAGACGGGGGGCGATTGAGACGTACAAATGTTTGGAGTTGGATTACTTTTCAATTGAAACGTGCCTACGAAGACAACGGCGGATCCAGTTATTTGAGTTCCAATTATCGGCGGGGTGAGAGCAAATACGCTGGGATTGGGTTACTGTATGCATATTAGCGCGCGTTGATCCCTTTATTTTGTGCGATTTAGTTGAGTCTGCGTTTTTGAGGCGAATTTCTGGTTCAACAGAATTCATCATTACCAATGGAGCTATTTATAAATTCCGGGAAAGCTTCTGCAGAACGCTTGGCTTGCGTTTGATGACTCTGTTACTATTAATACGTCAATGATTTTTGGAAAGAACCAATTAACTTGATTATCAAGGAACTCTATGTACCTAGGTAATTTTCTTAGAGCATTTATAAATGGAGATGGCTGCGACGTGCGTGTTATTTAAGGCATTACTAGCTGTGGCTGCAGTTTTGTACACGCTAAGGGTTTCCATTTTCGAAATAATAATTTGAATCCGATTCCGAGAATTAACACGCGTCGGTCCGGACGTTACGGGAACCGCAGTTAATTCCTTCTCGTGGTTATGGAAATTAGCAAATTGTAATTATAATATTTATTACAACCTATAGCTATGCCCTGCATTCATGATATTTTAATAAAATTAACCAACCCACAGCAAACATACAATTTTTTGCAATGAAAAAGTTATAGCCTTGTAAAATCTAAACCGGTACATTTTCATTTGGATATTATAAAAATAGGTCTAGACCGTAAGATTAGAAAGATAGTAAGTGTAGGAAGTAGAATAAGACAAGTTTTTTTTTTTGTTTTATAATGTTATTAGATTTAAAATATTAATAATGTGATTTTTTTAATTGGGCGATTTGTATTTATTCAGCTAACCCATTAAATAAATATACTTAAATGAAATATACTGAAATTTTAATTGCGTAGTCACGTTAAAATGGTACCCTGTTAAAACTGGGGTGCATCTGACGTTCAAAATATCGTATTCGAGTGTGAGTCATGACAAGCAAGTAAAATATGATTTAAACGAAGTGTAATTGACTTGGTATGAACTGACTGGAACCTGGACTAGCGTATTAACTACCTATGCTATCTTTTTCAAACAGATGGTGCCTTTGTTCCACTCAAGCCCACATTCAAGAGCTATTTCACAGACAGAAAACCTGGTAAGACAGCAAAGTGGACAAAGTAAGTGCATCTGTTGTATTGTGCAGTGTCAGGAACGAGGCATCCCCAAGATGCTGTCACCGACAGGGCAGTTGCCTTGGGAACATGTCTTGGAACTAAGTTTACTATACCTACATATTTTTCCATTGGTATTATCTAACTTATTTTTTTTGTGAACCACTTCACCTGATGTATAGTTTAATTTTCTTTCCTCCTCGTGCGGGCGATAGCCGAGATTTTTTTGTAATTGTTTCATTTTTATTGTTTAATTTTCTGTGCATGATATTTTAAAAATAAAATCAGACAAAACCGACGACCTAGTCAAAACCGCGCCGCGCAGTGGACTGTCAGATGATGATGATAGGACATGCAATAATAGGAATACTCTGCCGGACTGTACATTACGCGCCAGAAGAGTAGGGCTTTAGCAATGAAAAGAGAGGCACCTGTTTAGTGTAGGCTGTGCGAGCTGAACTGAACTTTATTCCGTTATAGCAAGAGTTAATATTTATTTAAGTGACTTAGCGTCGTGAGGCTTCTGTAGGTAGTTCTGAAGGTACTTGTAGGTCTGTACAAGTGAAGTGCCTACCTAATACTTTCCTAGTATACCCATACACAGTATAATTATCAAAGTAGTAGGTAATATTGTATGGGAAGTATTAGTATTTAACTGTTCTCTTTGGTCATGAACTGACGAATTCACGTTCATTTTTACACTGCTTCTCATACGTCTTTTCAACAGTCTTAGTCCTTTCATCTGATTAAAATCTCTCAAATCCGATTAAGCCTAGCAATCCCGGGTGCATTCGATAATTCCGTCCCCGGGTATAGAGCGGCCGGACTGGGCCTGACACCCGGGTCCCGGACGCCCGGACGATATATCTATCGGTCCGGTCGTTAAAAGGCTTCGACGGTGACTTGTCACTCGTTGACTGGTTGAGAGGCGCTGTAACAGAACACTTAGCTTTGAATGTTGCTATATCAGTTATGCCTTAATCGTGCATTTTGATAGATATTGGACACGTTTAGTCTTATCAAAAATATTTTGCTTGAGGAAGCATTACTTATGCTATAGTTTAATTACAGTGTTTTAATCTGGTTTCAATCCTATGCTTTTTAACCAATGAAATAATTTGTAAGCGTTGATATTATAATTGAAGTTTTAAAATGCATTATTACAATTCAAATTAAATTTTATAAAACGTCAGATTAAACCAAAAAGAAACTCATCATTCATAAGATGTGTGTTCATTTTATTATTATAGATACCCACACATCAGTTCAAATAGTAAGTACATGAGTACGACTAAAAACACTACTTCACGTGAATTATATTCACAAAGATCCCAACCAATCTCAATTTAATTGAATTTAAAATTAAAATGTACGTTTCAATTGGAACTACAGGGCAGAGAAATAATTGAAACATATCAAAAGAACGTTTTCGATATTACTTTGGCGCTCGATACCTATTACACCTAAGTTTTGATAAGTAATTGAGGGCCAAGTGGAACGAGCTTGCTCCGTAATAGAATTCTGACATATTTGCACCAATATTGAACGTTCGAAATGGAAATATTGATCAAGATTTGTAATTGGATGTTAATTGAAATGTATTTCGTGTGCGGAGCGCTATTAATTACTAATTAGGCATTACTAATAGTGATAGCGCAGTTTATAGATAGATAGCTTTCAAAGATCATTAAATCCAATGATTGTGTGTTGCATAACTTTTTAGGTAGAACTTTGATGGTTTTTTCATTGATTGAAATCACATGCTCGTGTTGTATAAGCTTACATATATGTAAGTAAAAAAAAACAGTCGATGTATTATTGGCAAGCATTTATTTCATCATTTTCTTTTCGGTATCGGCGCCTGCTAGTAGTTAAATTATCAGCGATTTTTAGCTGCCCAAATACATTAACTACGAGGTAGTTCATGGATTTTTTTACTCTAGTTTCTAGCAACCTAGCTCTCCCCAACCCTTATGTCAGTGTGTGTGTTTTCATCGTCATTTTTAACAGTTGTTCATTCATATTTATCAAAATTCAGATGGCTAGGAAATTCATCAGTACTCGGCAATTCACTTTCATTCTTTGGCTACTTCCGACCATATGAAAAAAGAGTACGAGCGTGTGTTCATTTCGATTCACTCACAATAGTTTGATAATATTTTTTCTATTTCGTATAATAGCATTGTTGCACTTTGATGCTTTGCATATCAATAGGGCATCCATGACTATATTTAAATGTTATAGTCGACCTATTAATATTTTTGAATTGCACCAAAATTGATATCGGGCTAGGCTATCTTCTTTACGCCGATCATTGACCTTGGTGTTGAACTGTTGATTGTCTCATTTACGATGGTGTAAAAATTTTACGTCAGTTATAAAATGCGTGCACTCGAGGGAACGCGCGTTTGAAGCGGTTCGGTGATAGGGAGGTTTTTTATTATTTCCGATACACTTTATAATCGTGTTTATACTTGTTTAAAAAGTAATTTTATTGTTGATACCATGAACGGTTAAAATAATAGCCTTGTCGTTACTTTGTTTGCGGCACCAGACACTCGGCATGTCAGTGAGTCTGAAAAGACTCAAACAAAAGACTTGGTTCCATCGGTTGGTATAGTTCGGAACGCAAACTTTCAAAAATCTGTTTCTCAATTCAGTGCGTATCTACTAAATGAATGAACTAACTACGTAAAGAGCTACCACAGTTTTCAAAAATCTAACTAAACAAGACTGGAAAAAAGGAACACATGACGATGAAAACCGCAGGTGACCTTATTCATATACTGCTTATATTCGAGTTCAAGCAGCTAGAAGCCATAAATCAAGTACCTTCGGAGTGTAAACCTCAGGACATTAGCTACACTCGACACTCACTCGAGTTCGCATCAGCTTTTCACTTTGTTGGGATTTTATTCGTGACGGGCGCATATCTGATATCTGTCACGGGACTGCAAGTTGTGAACTGACAGCGAGTGCGCTTCACCCTCCCACTGGGCATTCCTTGGGTATTCCAAAACATCTTCGTTGCTACCTTGCAACGCATTTTTCTTATACTCTATTGCTACGATACTATCAAATCGTAAGAGGAAATGAATTTCTGTGTTCTTTTTTATCCTCAAAGACCACAATTCCATTTTTGTATCGGTGTTATTTTGGAAATACGTCAGGTACTCTTGACATCAGTGTTCTTAATATAAAGGGTCGAGTAGCGACTACAAATCAGAAGACACAGCGTAGGCCGGCCCCCCCACTAGGTGGACCGACAATATATGGTCAAAACCACAGGCAGCCGATGGATGCAACATTCAACTGAAGCAGAGGCAAGCAGCCGCTCAAAGTGGTGCAGACGTACTATAGAAGAAGTCTATGTTCAGCAGTGGGCGTTTTCAGGCTGATGATGATGATATTTGATATAATAAATATGTTGCAAACTATAAAGGTTCAGTAAATACATATAGGCCCTCATGGTGACACAATTATGTTTAGACTACAGACAAAAATAGACGCTTTGAAATCGTATCCAATGGCGGATCGTCTGTAGCTTCCTTTGTCCCAGCAAGGGCATAGTTCGCTTCTAACTTGCTCCCTTCCACCCCTAACATTGATCTTTCTTCCTGAAAGGGTTCACATCTAAGCTCTCTATAGGACCCTCGAAAAGGCTTTGCCAGATAAGACTTGCCTGGGCCAATCTCTCTTACAAAAAGCCCCTTATCAATTTAATCATCGGATACTTTTATGATTTTTTTCCACCACGAATAAATTTTTTCGTCCAATGTCAAAGCACCGTAGAAAAGACCAGATGTTTTGATGATAACGCAACGAATTAATAACGCTAAGTATCGGCAGCTATGGAGAGCGATTCGAGCGAATGAAACCGAGGTTTTATTCACTTGAAATCTATTGAGCCATGAATGCTTTTGGAGAAAATAACCTTCATTTGAAAAGATTGGAATTTCCACAGTCATGGTTTTGAATTTAACTTGATAAAATTTTTGTGGACCGAGTTGTTGATGTGTTAATAATAGTAAACCTTTAGAAACCAACCAGAATACAAAGCGAAAAGAAATTGGAAATACTTGGGGCTGATGAAATAAGCTTGTTTAGTTCCGTCCATATTGTACCTGTTTTGCCTACACTAAACGGGAAATATACCCAAAGTAGGTCGGGCCGCAAAAAGTTCCAAGTTTCACGGTGGTTACCTTTTGCCATTCGTCACCGCAACATTTGAACCAGACGTGTGATAAAGCCGCAGCGGTTTCGTGAACTGTATATCATTTACGCTGAGGTATGGAGAGGTAAACTTCAGACTAATATACATTTGTGTTTCAATCTAGCTAGGATAGACATGCTGACTCAGCAATGCTGAACCATGCTGATATGGTGCTACGTGCCAATCAACAAGGTGAATACATAAAAGGCAAATAATATAGATAGATAGAATAGAATAACTGAGGTTTCCTGTAGTAGTAATTTATGTTAACTAATACTAAACACCACGTTATAAAAATCATAGATTCTATTTTACTGTCTTTGCCAGAACTGTGTATGCCCGCGATCAACATCAAACAAACAATATCTAATACCAACCATATGCTGTTGTATATACGGTTTAAAATCCTATAGGTACAGTAAAGGTGTGGGTTAAAACATAAGGCTGGATTAAAAAGTGCGGTTCCGCTGTCATGTGTGAAAGTTACGGCCGTGTGAATGCGACTTATGAACGTTTGTGTTTGAATTCGTTATGTTTTTTGGTGCAGAAGCGTAAATAAACTGCATAATTTGATCGTTTTACGTTACATCCTTTTTATTTTTTGATATGTTTTGAACAATATCATCAACCATCAAAACGTTCCCAACTCTGTAATATAACTCCACTATATATTGAGCTCTCTACTTTTGTACATAGGCTTCCTCTATTAGGGATCATCATTATCATCAACATCCTAAAGACGTTCACTACTTAACATAGACCTCCCCCAGACGTCGAGCAGCTGTTTACCAGATCGTCGGTCCACCTAGTAGGAGGCGTGCCTACGCTGTCTCCCGGTTTGTCAACACTTGACATGCGTCTTGGTGAAAAGGCACACTGCCGTCCTTATTCCATAAATTTACTTCCTTTTACGCCAAGTTTTATATAACCAACATTACGTATCTTCATAACGAATATGTACGTTGTATGTAATCAAGGCCCTTGATTATTATAAGAACCGTAATCTGCGCGGTTTGTTTCCACCGTGAGCGATGGCGCGCATAATTCTGCGATGACGTTTCATTTAAATTCAAGACGGAATGAAAAAACCGTAGCGCGATGTGAAGAGCGAGAACTCGCGTATATTATTAGGGTCACCATCAAAAAGTGAAACGTTATTTGACTTTTTATTTGTACAAGTGCAAGCGAGCTGATTCATTGATGAAGATGTGCTGGGTTCGCAGCGTTTTATTATAATCCCCTAAACGCCCAGTTAAACATAAAGTGTTTTTTGAACCTTGCAGCAATGGTTTGAAAGATACAAGAACCAAAACAATGACCAATTATTTAATATGAATATGACAAGTTTCTTGTAGATTTTAGTACTTATATGACGTAAAGTCTGTTTCGCAGAAACGTGCAAAATACAACATTAAACAAAATAAAAGAATCTCATAATCTTCCCGCAACCCAAACCAGTCATATCCACCCCAAAGATTCTCGTTTGAGAAACCGACGTAATTCAGCCACGCGACTTTTGACTGACATTGGAATGCCCGAATTTAATTTAGACACCTGAGCTCGCCTGATGCATAATACATTCGCCACTTTTTCGACTACATTCGTTTGCCTCATTCCCCTCGTTGCTTGTTTTCATTGTCAGTTGTAGGTTCGATAAAAAGTTGGACGAGATTGCTCGCAGACTCGGATTCAATTGGACGTCAATTTAATTGTTATTCTTTTGCATTGTGTTGTGAAACACATTCGTTTCTTTTATATAATGAAAATGCAGTAGAATTTTTTAAATGCCTTATTCACAGGAAAGCTAGTTTTCGCAAATAATTTTTTTTTTTTTTTAAATCTGCTTTACCACAGACACCTGGGTCCGTGCTCTTTGTTAGTTTATCATTTATTGTTATATTTTTATTTTATTATTGAACAAAATATTATACAAGAGAGGACAATTAAGTACTTAACCTATTTTTTTTTTTTTTTTATATTTTTTTTTTATTCGTTTTGTTTTTTTTTCCGATTTGTGCATACACCGCGAGCAGACCAGCTCCCGCAAGCAGCGCCCGTTCACGAGCTTGACGCATGCGCCAGCCAGAGTCCGTCAATGATCCCGCTCGTACATGTCGTTGTTAATCCGCCTTCTCCTCCCGGACCAGGACTTCTGTTACCGCCACGTTTCGATCTTTGATGGCCATCTGCAAGTTGTACTCGCGGATGGCCCTCGGTGATGCAGCCATCGCACGCTGCACGAAACGGCTGATGGCGTCTTCCTCATCGTCGGCGTAGTAAACTAAAGTCCCGGTGTGCCGCGAGACTGCAACCACCGCGTGCGGAACGCTCTCGTGCAGTCTCATTTTGCCCTTAGTCTTGATGACGATGACCGTCGCAAAGTATTTGGACGTGTTAAAAGCTTTGCCAGAGGTGCAGCAATTTTACTCATAAGTTTCTCGGCTTCAAACAACAGCTTCAAAATTTCGAGATAAAAGTAAAATAATTTAATATTTGTATTGTAAGCTATTTAGGTAGGTACAATAACGCTTAAAAACTTTTTGACCTGGTAGCCAAATAAATCTAATCAAGATAAGTAGATGTCAAGATTCAAAACGACATTAATCCTGTTGATTAGACCGTCCGATAATATTATAAACTGATCTGCAATGGAAACAAGCCGCAATCTCCACCGCTCGTCTCAACCTTTTGTATTTTAATGAGGCACAATTATATTTTTTTTGGTAGGTACTTTGTCACACGTTTATTTGAATTGTGAATTGATGGCTTTTAAAAGGTTTTTGTGGTTTGTAGTCTCCAAGTACTGAGGAATTCTCTGTAGATACCATGCAGGTGGTTTTTGTTTCAATCTATGTAAAAACCTTGATGGAATTGGTACTTTAAAGATTCCATCCAGTGAGTCATTGCAGTTCAGCGTCTACAATAATCAGAAGCTGGTATGTACAGCTATTAATTGTAGGGGCACAGAATGCAAACGCGGCTGAAATTGTAACACGCGGTGACCGCGCCGCTCTGCCTCCCAAGTCCTCAGTCATCTCTCCAACAGTACCGCGTCATGTAGTTTATTAATTTTGTGTTACCAATATGGTATTTTTACTGTTTTAATTATATTTACATTTGTTCCTGAAAAACGTAGTTTTGTTGGAATCCACCGCACCATGAATAGGAATCGCGCCCGAGTATGCCAGCAAGATCATATGTCGCCACAGCTATAATTATAATTCTTTTAATTTTTCTTAAAGAACAAATGTTTGTTTGTTCTTTAAGAAAAATTAAAATTACCTAAAATTAACCACAAAAGTACCTAAAACTAAAATAAAAATTTATAAAACAAGATATATACAACTATAAACTAAGTGTTATAAAAAAGACCTTTGGTGGAGGGGAATGTGGCCAGAACGCTGGCTGCATTGCCACGTTGAATCGCAATGCTGATTTTCTCAGCAAAAAATGAGCCAGCCTTCTGGTCATCAGTCGCCTTCACCAAACGCTTCGCCAAGTCCCTATAAATTTTGATTGCACCTGGCCCCCTAGCCGAATTATTATTATGCACACAAAAATTTCATTTTTAGTATTCTGATATAGGCTTGTTAATAAATAAATTCCGAATAATAATAAATAAATTCATTTATTTCAAGTAACTTAGACTCATACAATATTACATATTGAAAGGGACAGTCACATTAATTAATTAATTAATTATTTAAATACATTACAGTCATTACAAATAAATTTACAAATTACAAAAAAAAAATAATAGGTACGATACCATATTTGCAACGAGTTATTTGACTTCAACTTATAAAACCTTTACAGTGGATGCCACTCAGTGATATTTTTATTTACCATTTAAGTGAGTATACCAGAAATTATGAAAAATATAAATAACGAGGTACGATGGTACGGTACATAGTAATTTGTTTTACGGCGTGACGCGTTTGTGGATTACGCCGTGACAGCGTGACGCGTGACGCGTGGCTTGGCTAGAACCGCGCTCCATCAATCCCGCTTTGTAATCCTGCACAATTGAAATGTTTCATACCTTGTTTATTCATACTACACCAGTCTGACTATGAAAAACATACTTGCGTCAACTTCCGAGTGTAAATTGAATGTTTTAAATCCTACTAATAATATATTATATATGCGAAAGCTTGTGTGTGGGGGTGTATGTGCGCATGTGTGTGAAAGATGGTAACCTGTGGTAGTAGTTAACGTTTTGTTCGAGGTCGCAAGCGGCCTGTGAAAGTGACTGTATAATTACTGTGGTAGAAGGTGACGTTTTTTTTTTCAAGGTTGCTCTGTTCTTTTGCTATAAGCGGCTTGCAAAAGTGGCTGTGTTGACAAAGGTGACCTCTGGTAGAAGCTGTAATTTTTTTTCGAGGGTGCTCTATTTGTTGGGTTGCAAGTGCCCCGCGAGAACGACTGTGTAGCGAAAGTGACCTGTGGTAGATGCTTGCTTGTTTTTATGATTTTGTAGTTACCGTCATTTATACAAGATCCTCAACGCTTTTGTTGCAATAAATGACACGTACAAGTGATAATTTGGTTTTATCTACGGCTTATCGATTAACTAACATATTTTACCCGTGGTGTTGACATTGCAGTGAAGTGGCAAACACAACTGAATCGCAATCGTTAATACACTGATATTGTTCTCTATACGTGCAACAAATCAACGCAGGCGAAGCCACGGGGCTCAAATGTCTTATGCATTATAATTTACCGTTTATTTTACGTCACATGCGTTGCAGTAGGCACAGAGTACATAAACCCTACTCTAAGGTAGTACGTCCATGAACCTAGTTCATGGATACGTCTTGTCACATCTAGAGGCATAAGTATGAATTTAGGAGCTGCCAATCTTTAGTCGGGCATGAGATGTTATGTCAAAGAAATTACTTTTTAAATGCAACAACGTGGAAATAAATCTCTACAAAACAAAGAGAAAATCTTAAAAATCATGTAACAAAGTTTAAACACAAAATACGGGTATGGAAGGTAACCCCATCTCGGCTAACGAGTCGGCAAGTATGAGGAGGTACCCAATATTTTGCTCAGCGCGTTAACTTGGGACTTTGTATGGCTGCGAGCGAGAACGTACCCACAGTCCATAAAAACAGTTTGCTAAGTCATGGTTGTCATTTTTATCTTAGCGAGGCTAACGATGGTTACGGTCTCACCTCGCTGTGTGATGACGCGGGTGACGATGGATCATGCTTGCCTAGAAGACTGCACCAGTTCACTGCAAGGGCCATTCCACCTATAATATTGCAACAAAATCTGGGTTAGAACTCATCATTATCAGCTCATTCTAGCTCATCTCCAGACATAAGCCGCCCTCTCCCAAGGTACGCCTTTGAGCACGATCTTACTTAGGTATATCGGAAAAATAAAAGAAAAACTTATTATATAATTATCTGATAATATGATCTGTGGCTTGCATCTCACATAGAATAGGCAAGGCGGAGAAATATATTACTTCCTTGTCACAGACTTTTAAATAACTTTGCCTTCTGCTTCTTGCTTACCCTGTGGCTCATTCGAGTGAAATTAAGCACCGTACATGTATGGCTGCTTGCAACTTGGGTCTGTCAGTTGATAAATTTGCGAGGTTAACTAATGAAGTTAACGGCAAATGCAGCGCTAGTTGCCGGTGAAATTCCTTCCTGGGGAAATATCTGTAGGGGTTGTTTATAGCGGGTCGTGGACTAGCCACTAACGAGTGTTTTAGCTCATTACTAACACGGTGAAGATCTGGCTCTTAGAATATGAATTTGATTTCTAGAAGCCACAAGTTCTACTAAACACATTTTCATTCAGGTGTAGAGGCCGGAGTTAAAGTTCCTCTGTAAGAGCAACGCACCAAAAAGGCCCTCAGTGTTGAAGATGTCCGTACGCGGCGGTAACCACTTACCATCAGATGGGCCACCTGCTTGTTTATCACTCATTTCATAAAAAAGTGGCTTAGGTGTTCCACAATTACACCGCTTGCTTTTTTATTTTTAATGTTTTGTGCAGTGTTTTGTGTGTGCAGGAGACACAAACTCAAAAATTCTCATCAATAAATCTCTAGAAAATCTGTCAGAAATGGAATCCTTTCTTAAAATAATACCACTTTCAATTCAGAATAGTTTTATTTTTGCGTTTTTGCTTATTTGTCAGCCAAGGCATTGGTTATTTCGTTTAAACAAGTTTACTTCAACAGTGACTGAACTAAATTTTCAGCTGTCCATTTGTCCACGGCTAGGCTATAGCAAAGTTTACACCGGCCGCCAATCGCCAGGAATAGACAATGAGCCAGATGGTGTCTGGCTGTCACGAGACTGTGTTTGGTAGTCTGTACTTTTTACAAACGCCAATTAGTTTGTTGAGAGTTAAAATTTATAATTAATAATCAACAAGCGTTGTATAACAACGTTTTGCATTTCCAAAAGATGCAAGAGTGAGTAAATGAGAGTTGTAACGGAACGTGTAGAAAAAGAACAGTACCCACTTGGATGAATGCTTCCAGAGGTACGTTATAAAACCGCCGTGCCGGTTTGTAGTCATACGACATTTGTTAGATCAAATTAGAAGCTTCCAAGTGGTCTGATTCCAGGGCTACCCAGGTCTAGCCTACCAACAGATGGATGCAAGAAAAGCCTCGTACGTATAGTAAGTAAGAAACTAATAAAGCCACGATTATGCACTATAAATGCTATGGTACTAGATTTATAATATACTGAGACAAAAAATTATGCGTCCCTGTCTTTTGTTTAAATGCTGTCGAATCCATGAGTCATTACTTTATCAGTCAGATATTATATCGTTCCTTTTTAACGATAATTATATACATAATCTTAGGAACACGCAAGAATGACCGCATTTATCTCAAGACCTAAATCACATACCATTTGTTGGATGGCAAACTGGGCCAATCTCATTATTATCCCTTTCTGTGAGCTTATTCGCTTTATTTTTTAGCGTGAAAACTGTCAAATGGTGCTTGAAAAATGGGCGGCGGCGTTCACAACTCGCACTACGGTACTATTGGA
The DNA here is from genome assembly GCA_963580505.1 of Ennomos erosarius. NCBI lineage: Eukaryota > Metazoa > Arthropoda > Insecta > Lepidoptera > Geometridae > Ennomos > Ennomos erosarius. The sequence continues at coordinate 369,150 of OY756983.1, read as the reverse complement.
TATTAGCACTAGAAATGGCTCGTGGCTCGTTTATACGGGAACCCTTATCGGTCGCTACTCGCGCAGACGACTTTGAGATTTGAAAAGAATTTAGCTGCCAAGCACAGTACCCTCACTTGCATTATGAGATAAAGTGTAATAGATTTTCAGTAAACAAAATATACCTCTTATTACTGCCAGTATAAAACATGGAAGTGGGACTCTGTGGGGGAGCATAGGCCTCCACCACAGAGCGCCACTTCGAGCGGCTGCTTGCCTCCTGTACCTCGGATACCGCAACCACAAGTCCAAGCAAACGACCACTCAACTCCTGCATCCATCGGCTCCTCGCAGTTCATACCAGATCATCGCCAATTTAATTACATCTACAGCAGTATATAAATTATTTTCCAGTCATACATACATTGCAAAACTGTAAGCTAAGTCTCCGTATCTTGAGGCCAGGGCCGGTACTCTCTCCCAATAAAATATTCACTCAATTTATCGCCCCACCCTCCCCGCCCCGCAACTTTACGACCGCACCTTCTGATACAATCAAAATTTATTCGCTACGAATAGTTGATCTTTCATGAATTACAGTTTTTAGGGGTTAGTTTTTTAGCACTATTTTATTCCGATTCCGCAATTTCGGTTTTCGGACCTTTAAAGTTTTTGTGTTGAGGTTATTTATTATATATGTCACGTTCCTCGAAAAGAAATGATTTTGAATGTCTACATTAAAGAATTTAGTAAACCCGTGTTATAGCGATGAGACAGGCGGAAATATTTCGATTTGAACACTACGTTCACTGGTAATTATAGCATTACGACTAATTATAGGTTCTTTGTAATTTAACATTTGCAGTACCTACGTAGTTTCTATGGTGCGTTTATGCAAAGTCCAAGAAGCAGTTACGCGCAGTGCCTATATGATGTAGCATCTTCACTGCGGCAGTAGCATTTACAGTACGACGATATGTCATGTTTACAATGTCGGGTTTTATTTATTTAGCATTTTAACATCTGGTACATTTTTACGGTCTGCAGTTTCAGCAAGTCATGTGAAAAATTAATTAGCAACGTAGTCATCATCATCATCAACAGCCTGAAGACGTCCACTGCTGAACATAGGCCTCCCCCAGGGAACGCCACTTAGAGCGGCTGCTCGCCTCCTGCATCCATCGACTCCCCGCGGCTTTCACCAGGTCGTCGGTCCACCTTGTGGGGGGCCGGCCTACGCTGCGTCTTCCAGTTCATGGTCGCCACTCGAGAACCTTTCTTCCCCATCGGTTGTCAGTTCTACGAGCGTTGTGACCTGCCCATTGCCATTTCAACTTGCTAATCCTAAGAGCTACATCGGTCACTTTAGTTCTCCTGCGGATCTCCTCAATTCGGATCCTATCTCGCAGGGAAACACCGAGCATTGCTCTCTCCATAGCTCGTTGCGCGATTTTGAGCTTAGTAATGAGGCCAACAGTTAGAGACCACGTCTCAGTTCCATAAGTCATCACTGGCAACACACATTGATTAAAAACTTTTGTTTTCAGGCTTTGTGGTATTTTGGACGAAAAGATAGGACGAAGCTTCCCGAACGCTGCCCAGCCGAGTTGGATTCTTCGGGCGACCTCTTTGTCGAAGTTGAACCTACCCAATTGGACAGTCTGCCCTAGATAGACGTATTTGTCGACAACTTCGAGAGTATCGTTCCCAACAATTACCGGTATAGGTGGAACATGGGCATTTGACATGATTTTCGTCTTGTCCATGTTCATCTTAAGACCAACCTGTCGGGAGACTCTACTGAGGTCGTTGAGCATGGTGCTGAGATCATCGAGCGACTCCGCCATTGTGACTATATCATCGGCAAAACGAAGGTTAGTGATATACTCGCCATTTATGTTGATGCCAAATCTTTTCCACTCCAAGAGCTTGAAAACATCCTCCAATGCGTTCGTGAACAGTTTCGGAGAAATAACGTCTCCCTGTCTCACGCCTCTCTGCAATGGGATCTGTTCCGTACTCTGGTCCTGTAGTCGGACTGACATAGTGGCCTTACTGTACAAACACTTCAACACTTCGATATACCTATAGTCAATTTGGCATCGCTGTAAGGACTGCAGCACCGCCCAAGTCTCGATTGAATCGAAGGCTTTTTCATAGTCCACAAACGCTAGGCATAGCGGCCGATTATACTCTTCGGTCTTCTGTATAATCTGGCGTAGCGTATGGATGTGGTCTATGGTGCTAAAGCCTTTTCGGAAACCGGCTTGTTCGGGAGGCTGGAATTCATCAAACCTGCGTGCGAGACGATTCGTAATGACCCTCGACAACAGCTTATACACATGACTCAAGAGCGAGATGGGCCTATAGTTCTTCAATAAGGTGATATCACCTTTTTTGAAGAAGAGCACCACCACGCTCTTGTGCCACGCCTCCGGCGTTGTACCTTCAAGGATGACAGAATTAAATAACTTCTGGAGGACTATAAGTACCGGTCTACCACCCGCTCTCAGAAGTTCGGTCGTAATTCCATCCTCACCTGTCGCCTTGTTGTTTTTAAGCTGTTTGAGGGCCATTCTAATCTCGTACAGGCTGACGTCCGGGATATCTTCGGTATAGTGTCGGACTAACTTGGCTCTGGTGTCCTGAGCTGTGCTAGTAGCGGGCTCATGTGTCGAGGTGTATAACTGTCCATAGAAGTTTTCAATCTCTCTCAGAATCTCAGGCTAGGATGAAATGACACTACCATTCTCGGTCTTCAGTTTTGTCATTTGGCTTTGCCCAATAGACGAATCTTTTGCGAACACCTTTGAGCCTTGGTTCCGCTCAATTGCGGCCTCAATACGTGAAGTACTAAAAGCACGCAAGTCGTGTCGCATGGAACTCCAGATACGTCTATTGAGTTCACCGTAGGCTGACATATCAACTGAAGACTGTAGTTTCATTTCGCTCCGGTCTGCCATTAATTTAAGAGTGTTTCCTGAGAGTTTCTGAGTCCTCTTTCGGCGTTGGGTCTTGAAGAACTCAGCTCCAACAGCTTGGACAGTTTCCACCAACCCGTTGTTTAACTCGTCCACTGTGTTGCAAACGGCAAGGCACTGGAAGCGATTTTCGAGTTCCAGCTGAAAGCCTTCGGGGTTTTGGATTTGGACAGGATTTGGACGGAGCGTAGACCTCACCAGACGCGACCTTTCAAGCTTGACATTGATATTCAATGTGCCTCTTACAATACGGTGATCGCTACCGGTTTTCACCTTGCTGATCACAGAGACATCATCGAATATTCGCTTCTTGGTCGTCATCATGAAGTCTATCTCATTTTTTGTGGAACCGTCGGGGCTTATCCACGTCCACTTCCTGGATGGCCGCTTCTTGTAGAAGGAGTTCATCATAAAGAGGCCCTCCTTCTCCATGAAGTCAGCCAGCCTTTGTCCCCGAGGGTTCCGCTGCCCGTATCCAAATGGCCCCACTCTCAGCTCATCGCCATTCCTTGTGCCCAACTTCGCATTAAAGTCTCCCATCACAACGGTGAAGTATGTTTCGGAAGTATGCATGGCTTCGGATATATCCTCATACATAGCTTTTACTTCATCGTCGGAGTGTGCCGAGGTCGGTGCGTATACCTGGATGACCTTCAACGAATACCGTTTGGTTATTCTGAGTATCAGGTACGCTACCCTGGTCGACACACTGTCGACTTTGACCACGTTGTTGACGAGAGACTTGCGGACGAGGAACCCGACACCACCTTGGGACAGTTGGTCTCCTTCCCGGTAGAAGAGTAAGTTACCGGAATTTAGGATTATCGTGTCCTGTCCCTGTCTTCGGACCGTAGCAACGTAGTACCGTACCGTAACTCTTTTATACCTACCTCCTAGCCGTTGTTGCTAAAGTTTCCCTATTTTATAAATAACTAACACCTTCTTGACATGAATACTATAAGTAACTCTGCACCGTGCATGAAGAATGATACAACAAACAAACAAACAAAACAACCAAATAATGATAAAATGGTGGATGCGGTGTTTGTTCGATAATAATACAAACAAATATTCATGATTAAATGAGTAGTGCAAGACTGCGTCTCTACGACTGCATCGAGTTAGTCGGGATTGAATAAGCGCGCCTCGGGGGAGTAAACAAGAATTGATCGCATCATTTATAACTGCGCGATTTAGATAGCCCGCGCCGCTCGCGACCATTATTCAATACATGGTGTAAACACTGCAGTAGGTTGAGTACTTCATCTTAGATTTATTTTTATTATTCAAAAACCCATTAGTAGGTAGCTCCCAATAAATCCAAACTGATCCTTTTAGCAGATACAGTATTGTTTAATAAATAATCATAGCATGTTTAATGCCAGTTTATTTTTGTTTTCGTCCCTCCCAACCGTTACAAGTAAACACTTCCTTATTTATAATAAATGATAATAAAATAATGTTGCAGTATTTTTGCGGCCCATCATTTTCAATATTATCATCATCATCATCATCATCAACTGCTGATCATAGGCAAATGTTTTAAAGTTGGTGTTTGCTTCTATTGCATTTCGTTCCACGGCTATCAGGTAATCGCGGTCCACTTAGGTTGCCACCCTACGGTACGTTTTCTCGTAAGCTGTGAATTAATAACTATAAATAAAAATACAAATAATATTGATATTTAATAGTTCCAAAAATGTATCTACGAGAATAATTAATTCACCTATAATAGCATATATGTACCTTTCACCATGGAGCTAATAAAAAATAGAAGGAGGGAATTCCGTCTGATCCAAAACTGAAGCACCCTTAGAAGCCGGAACGCTTCGTACGTACGAGCGGGGCACGCACACACTCACATCATATGCAGCCGGTCACCATACTTTCATCTGACACACATAAAATATGTAATATGTCCGCCATTTTGGGCTTCAGTTCGATGTCAATCAAAACTCAATCTTTCTTTTTTTTTATTTCATCCATGCCTTTCACTAACAAAACCACACCAGTAAAAACTTAACTTACATATATTGAACCAACATAAAAGTACCAGCAAACTTGATCTACTGCATTATCTACTCTGTGTCGAAGAGCAAGAACCGTCAGTCTTCTTCCCTTTATTGTTTTTTTATGTTCTCGAGATTATACCTCGATCGTGCGAGTTTGTGCGTTATGTGAGTGATTATGGACGAGCGACAGCCGAGGGCCAAGTTTTTGTGCCTATTGGGTGAGCTCCGGGCTGAGTGTGGAACCTGAAAAATTGTTTGCGATTGAGCTGTGGTACTTATATAGGCCTCCGTTCTTTGAATTAGATTGAGATTGATGATGTAGACTCTTTCGCGAAGCAATTCAGACCTACTTCTTATAAACCACCCGCCATCATCATTTTAAAACTTGGTCAAACGCTATCGTGTCCGATATAAAGAAACAAAAAACCAGCTAAGTGCGAGTCGCGCGTGAATGGTTCCGTACCATTCCCTATCGAAATGAGCCTATGATAGGGTGTATGGGAGCCTCCTTAAACATTTTTTTTAGTATTTATTGTTATAGCGGCAACCATGGCAACAGAAAAACACCATCTGTGAAAATTTCAACTGTCTAACTATCACGGTTTATGAGATACAGCCTGGTGACAGACGAACAGGGGAGTCCTATTAATAGGGTCCGTTTTACCCTTTGGGTACTGAACCCTAAAAACCACACTTTTTAAGTTTTATAGTAATCTAATTATTGCGTTATCGTTAAGTCACCTAAAGTTAAATCGAGCAATATAACAGATCTCCAAAAGAAGTAAAATTTTACAATAGTTTCGAATTTTATCAAAATAACTTCGGTTGATTATTTCCAAATTTTATTGACCTGCACAATTAATAAGGATAACATTGTGAAAATTTTGTTCGTCAATGTGTCTTTGTAGGTATGTACCGATACCAAAGCCGCTCCATCATCAGAATGACCACAGACAGTAATGTAAGCTGCAGCAGGATCAAGAAGGCTGGTGCTGCCTGCCCGAGAGCCAGTGCACGAGGCTTGATCCCGGAGCACGCTGGCATGGTGCCCGCGAACCGACGCCGGGTTGCTTGGAGGTGACCTCGCTCTGAGAGACGCATGAGGCTATAACGTATGTAAGAAGAATTCAGGGTAAGACGTTAGACTGTAACATAAGAATCCAGAGTGAAAGTGATTGTCTGTTTTTATGAAAATGAATGACGTAACGAGATAGTCGTTGTATATATCTGGTTTAGTTTATGGTCACTTGTTGGATCACGGAAAGCGTGCGTGCCGCTGCCAACTGCCGCAAGGCATTTCTGGATTTGGATGCTTTCATTCTGAAGTTGTGAAGAGTATTAATAGGTAGCTTCATTAACCTTTCAATTTTAACTCTAGCAATATTTTGAAAAGTTTTAGTTGAATACTGTCGAGCAAAATATGGACAGCGCTTATAGCTAAGCTCAGTTAGCTATTCATAACCGATTGGTAAACTTAAGGATTGTTCACTGCCGCCACTACTTAGATGGAAGACCACTACAAAGAGTGGTAGTACCTATTTACAACTGAGCACTACCATGTTTTGGAGTTCATGTTCAATCGTCGGTTCTAGCTGCTGTTATAAGGCAATAGTCGTTGAGCCAAGTCAGAAGCTCCCCACATCACCGACCTGCCGGTGCTAGCATGCGACAAAATTTTTCTCGATACTTTATATAGTGAAAGATCATGACAAGACTATGGTAGCGTCTAATTGTGTCTCACTCTAACAGTGACGACAAATTTTCTCGTGGTGTGCATGCTAGTCCATCTGGTCAAAACCGGGGATAGCCAATGGATTGGAACAGACAAGCAGCCGCTCCAAGTGGCTCTCTGTGGAGGAGGCTTATGTTGAGCAGTGGAAGTGTTCAGATTGTGATGATTACGGTGATGATGTGGGCTGGCCACTTGCTTATACGAGAAGAAAAAGACACAACCTATTCTTACACAAGCTAATAAAGGTTTTTACCTCCACACAAAAAACTCTCTGTAAGGACTCCGCTTCTGCACCATGATGTAGACTGGAGCTGGTAGCGTCATCTGCAGCGATCCCATTGCGCAAAGGTCTTCTTCTTGGAACGTCTTCAATATCACTTGACTACCCGTGTATGGCTCTGTGTGGTACGCGTATTCTGGACAAAGAGTACATAAAAAAGTAAATCATGAAGGATGTAATACTAGCGCAAAATAAGTCAAAATGCTACAAATATGATTGATATTACAGTACTTACGTCCTGTCTTCATCAGTTTAACACCAGTGGTCAGTGGTTGAAATAGTTCAACAGTTCGCTTGGCTTTAGTTACTTTCTTTTCTCGCAACTCATCTTCTTTGTGGTTTTTATACCCATTGTAGTAAAAAAACCCTGGATTCTGAAATATTCAAAGAAGATTCAAAGTTTACTGCAACGTACGGCCATTTTATGACTAGGTAATTAAGATTTTTTTGTAAGAAAAGCATTTTAAGAAATTTTTTTTCGTCTTTGTGGCAATGGGCAGGCCTCATCGCTCGCAGAAAGAGCAACCGATGTTGAAGAAAGGTGCTCGAGTAGTGACCACGCTCCCACGTTGTGAAAACTGCGTGGAGCCGATGGATGTAGGAGGTGAGCAGTCGCTTGAAGTGGCTCTCACTGGGCGAGGTCTATGTTCAGCAGTGGACGTCTTCAGGCTGTTGTTGAAACGTCTTCAGGCTGTTGTTGTTGATGATGATGATTTCTAAAGACTCACATCAAGCCATTGCCTTGCATATCCAACATCTTCGAAGATGAGTTCCAGGTTGCTCTCCATCAGCTGGTCCAGGCTGTCAATAGACGGAGCTGCTGCGTTCAGGAGCCAAGAGACAACGCTGCTCGTGTAGTAGTTGTACAGGAGCATACTAGTTAGACCCACTACGAGGAGAGTCAGTTTACGACCTGTTAACACCCAGCATGTCATAAGGGAAATTATATGCATGGCAAATTGCCTATACTCCTTTCAAGCACGCCAAAACATTAACAAAATTGTTATGTCTTTAAAAGTCTATAATATTTTTTAGGTGTACTCTCAGATTTTGGATAGTCATTACTCATATTAATGACAGAACTAGTTCGATCTATGAGAACTGCAAAAAATTGCCAGAATTAAGGTTCAAAACTTGTCAAAAGCGACTCAACTAGAAGTTCTAAACGATCAGAAAAAACTTTACCTTGACTTGACCTTTCTTCTTGTCCACCATCGTCAAAATCTGTTATTAAAAGAAAAATATCAGGTATTCAAATAACGCCTTCAAGGTCTTAAAAATGACAACAGTTACAAGCAGAGAGATAGAACATAATCTTTCTACACTAGACATGTTATAGATGCTGACCATGAAGGACTTGTGTAACACACACTACCACATCAGCGAAAACTACTCCTTCATCATCATCATCATCAGTCTGAAGACATCCACTGCTGAGTATAGGCATCATCCAAGGAGTGCCACTTTGAGCGGCTGCTCGCCTCCTACATACATAGGCTCCCCGCGGCCGCTAACTTGTCCCTACCTTGTTGAAAAAGAGCAGCAGAAACACTGAAGAAGGCGTACCAGCCTGGCTTCGGCCTGCGTTCAAACCACGCTGCCACGGCCAGCACTACGGTACAGAGGGTACAAGCGGCCAGAGTGCACCACCAGACACCCATGGACATTGGGGTAAGGAACCGGTTCTCGTAATCACCCACGCCTTTTTCGGGCATCAAGTAGTAGAACTTAGTCCTAAAGATTTGTAAAATAATGAGTACAACCATTTATTTTTCACGAAAGAAAAATTAGTTATTAGTAGTTTAATAATTTGTTTTTCAAAGGATGAAGATAAAGAACGATAGCTGGGGTCCTAAATAAGAGAAAGAAAAACGATTCAGATGAAAAAAAGTATTATTGAATGGGTGCAGACTGTGCTGGTTATGGTTAAGTAAATCGTAAATATTTACTGGAGATTAGTTGTCGGTGGGAAACAGGGATCCATCCAGTTCAGCCAATGTGGAAAAATTCTAGTGCTAGTACTTGATATGTCCTGTTCACCCCAATATAGTGAATTTGTGACAGCCTGAAAAATTACATTACATACGAAAGATGTCACCAGGAGAATTAAAGAAGATACATAGTTACTGCAAGAAGTCTCCTTACCAAAGTACTATTTCGCTCTGGAGATCCAATCCAACGATCAACAATAGTGTAACGAAATCTGAAACATGAATAATCGTTGATTATCCATAGCTTTCTACGATGTAGTAAGTATAAACAAACGAAATAGGTATGTCCACATGATCATTAAAATTATTACAGAGCAGATCATTTTTTTTCGTACACATCCTGTTTGGTATTGGTATCGGAACACCAGATTTCTTCAACATATATGTAAATTAAAGTTTACAAAATTTAGTGTCTTTATTATAAAAGATAATAAATAGTTTGACAGAGAGGCATAACTCGTGAAGCTCACGAGCTCTCATTGCTTTGATAGCTCTTGAACTGAGCAGAAGTACCTATTATGTGCTTTGGTCAGTAGTTTTATTTTAGCGTTCTTCTTGTCTTCGTCATTCAGGCGATCTTTTGGTCATACATATATTAGAGTTTCAAGACCATCATTACTTTCAACTACGTATTTGTGCCTCCAATGATCTAACAACGGCTAAGCTCTCCCAGATTTGTGCTCATTTGATTGATTAAGCAACGAACAATGTTACTTATCTCACAGATGCTCATACCAATCTAAGATCCCAATCATTATCCCTAAACTTTTTAGAAAGACTAAATAGAACTCCGTATTAACCTGAAATTGTGTTTCTCTTTTATAACTGTGAGCAACTGAGCAGCAATCTTCGTCATCGCTGTTATTCCCGTTCTGTATTTATCATCAGATATCAGTTCTGGCTGGAATACTTCAGGTGGATCCGAAATCTGATAATCAAGCGGTTTATATTTTAATATAATTATGGTTAATTAAGATAACTCAAATTAAGTCAGAGATATTTTATATACTAAATTCATGTTGAGGAAAAATCAGGTAAATTATATAGTTTGATGTCTTACCACAGATATGGTTCTCAAAGTTAAATTGTGAAAGTCCCACCGATGATTATATTTAAACCCTTTAAGTAAAATGTTCAAACCTGTAATAGAGATATATAAATCAAAAGTCTATTTGTATTTATTTTCTATATAGGTTATTGGTTCAAATACCATTATCAGGTCGCCAGGATCCGAGAGACGCTATCTCCAAGCTGTTTTCTTGGATTTTGCCGAAATTGAAAACATCTGTGAGCGTGTATTCTGATTCTGAAACATTAACTTTGGAGTTTAGCCTTTTGCTTAGAATTAGCAAAAGGACGTTTAATTTGTTTTTAAATTCAATAAATAAATAGGTATTTGTGAACATTTCATTTACTCTTTAATAATTCTATAGCCCAAAAAAATAATTTTAATATGAATTAAAATGAAACTAAAATAAACAAATTAATTATTATTATATATATTATTAGTATCTATATCATACTTTACCGTTATAACCAACAACCACGACATCAGCGTCGATACTCAAGTTAAGGTTTTGGAAATATTCTTCAATGAAACCAGTCGAGGTTTCGTTCATTGCTGATATTACTAGCCATACATGTGTTGCGTCTAACAACTTCGCTTTTGATGCCTTAAAAAGAACCAAAACTAAAAAAAAATTTTTAGACATTTCGTGTAATGCCGCCAAGCACAGACACCTACGGCTGATTATATTCTATGACAATAATAGTAACTATCAAGCTATCCAGTTCCACTGCTGAGGGGACATAATAATAGGTCGTATCTATTGCGGTGGCCAAGTGAGGGTTGGTAAATGAGACTCATCCTCTTAGTGATTCTCAGTGCATAATCTCACGCCATTTTTCTTCAGCGTTGGTGTAAATATGCAAGCGTGTTCCGTCGTAAGACATCGCAGTTTTTTGTCACATGAAATGTTTACATAAAGACATCTACGGATTTTACAATTAAAAATGTTAAAAGGTGGTTAATGCATTACCTCTTCCAAAAGTAACGCAGCATTATCACAGGATCCATCTAAGAGAATTCCAACACCGACGTTCCACTGATACGAAATATTCCCAAGATCGTTATTAAAATTTGTATCTAGCCTTTTAACAGCTACTCTTGCATTCTTTTCAAAAAATCCTTTGACAACTTCTTTATTATCTAAAATAAAAATAAAATATGTATAAGGAACGCGTACAGTTATTTGTATTTAAATAAAGATTCACTGAAAAAATAAACCTAAAATTAGAACGTTTTATTATTTAAATACTCACAAAATTCATTTTCGCATGAAAAGTAAATAATATATTCAATGTTTTTAAACGAGAAATATTCTCTAGCTAATTTCAGCGTATTCTCATGAATACCTAACACTTGGGCAGTGAACATTAGCAAGATAATGGTCTTCATTCTACTCTTTAATAGACTACACTATAATGCCATAAATACAAATTAAATTTAAATTTTAGTTTTACAATAATCCGAGTAGTTATACGTTGGATTATACCAAGTTATAGTGAACAAAGTCTAGAGGGATTGACAGCTAGACTCCATGTAATCTGCGAACTGTGCAAAACGATATTACTAAAATGGTTGCGATGATGTAGGGTAATAGAAGGGGCTATTTTGTTGTCAATCAAATAAATTAGAAATGAATTGTTGGACTAGTCCGGACACGCGATGGTGAGTGGAAAATAATTTGGACTATTAGCCTACAGCTTAAAATAATAACATGCTATAGTGCAATTTTTGTATTTGGTGCTTGCTATAACCGTTCTCTGTAGATAGTTACCGCAAGTGAAATTAACTCGGTCAGATGTTGTTTCCTGTAATTCTGTAGATAACTGAAAGTCCGTTATATTACCGGCTCAATTGGGCCCTGCACCGCCCGACCGTTTAATTTAAAGTAATTATTGATAAAATAAACAGTGTAATAATCTCATTTATTTTACTTAGTAGATTTAATCCTGAGATTCCTGACCCATAAAATGAACAAAGCCATTGGCAATTGATCGAACCACAATTTCAATACATATTCATGTGCAATAATTTCTACAAATTACAGCGCACAGGTTGTCCAAACAACCTAACCTATAATATTGTTATTAGATGGTTGCCACAGCGTAATCGGATAACAGCAGACAATCTTTCATATAATCTTAGGTTTACCAAATCTGTTAAGTAAGTATGAATACATGATATTGATTTTGAAAAACAATATACCTACGTATAAAGCTTACAGACTGTTGAAATATAGTAGAATCACAGTAGAGTAAGTGTATTTACACAGATTGTCATACGGATCAGGAGATGTTTCCAGAACTTTTATAAACAATAAGTAAGCACAATCGCAAAAAAATAACAATTTAAATTTAAATGCAAAACAGAGATATCCTTGATGGTAATCCGTTTGCCGTTTGCCTCCTTTCTGGTTTTATTCTTAATTTGTACTATCCATACAAATTGTAGATCTTTGCCCCTTTTTCTGAAATCTGCTGCTTTTTATCGGTACTATATAATATACTTCAAAGTGTTTGTTTACACAAGTAAGTTTACTGTGACCTGTCCTCTGTGGCAGGTAGAAGTCTCCTATTATACAAATTGCTCGTATTACCCTGCATGAATACTTAACCCATGCCCAGCCGTCCCGCGACCGCCATCTCGTGGAGATTGTTGCTTTTTACTCGCCGTGTAAATGGTTATGACGCAAAGTATTTTTATGAATATAGTTGTGGGAAAGGTTATTGACTCTTTGATGATTGTATGAGGAATACAGGATACTTTATTAAAGTCTTTTTGTTGGTGCACAAAAAAATAGCTTCTTCTAGCCGGTGTCCCTAAAAGTTCAAACGTAGAAGCAAGACGGAACCTGTATTCGCGCTTGCAGAAACTTATTTCTTATAATTTGTACACTCTACTTATATTTAGAGTAATTTACATTGTTATATTTTTCGAAAACATTAGTATTGAAAACCAAAAAAAATGTTAAGGAAGGCAAAACAATTTTAACTGTAACTATTCTATAAGCGGTAAATATGTAAAGGAAAAATATAATTATAACGTATATTATTGATCTACATTTCAAGATTCTCACAGTAAAAGTAAAGCGGACAACGTAAAACGTGATCACGGATCCTTCCCCATCCGTGAATAATTCAATGAAACTTCAAATTGTTTCCATTTTTGCAGCGCGAGCCTCCAAGAGTGTCTTGTTAACTGGCTTACTTAGCCCATTATCAAAGAATTATTGAAAGAAATTGCTCCCCTCGAGATGGACCTTTACGCTACGCCATTGTTACTCTTAAAACTTTAACTCTAAAGGTGATTTTCCTCTACTACCATTGTTTGATCTGAGCGAAAAATGATCCTACTTTTTTATGGTTTCATCTTTAATAATGTATTCGTGTAGTCCCTATTAGCTACTAATTAGGAGGAAACCCACCTTTTGACTTATCCACGTTTCGTGTACTGTAGAAATTCATAATTTAAAGTTACAAGAGCCGTGCGCTTGTATAAATGCTAATTGAAGGGGCCCGCGTATGAAATAAGTTTCGAAAACTGGAACAAAACGGAATTATACCTTCAGCCAGCGTCGAGTGGAAGCGCGCCGGTGTAAGCTCGTAATTATGTAACTTATTTTGTTGGACCATTTGTAATCCTGCCAGTTCGTTAGCGATACGGATCTGCTTCTGTATAGCTTTGCGTTTCGCATCTTCTTACAATTTTCTTAAATACCTTAGTGTTCTCAAAGTAGAACCACTAGAACGTCGAAGCGTTACACCATACAAGATTTATTAATGAAACTGTGCACTCGACGCGTCTTGGATCAACTTTTGAGCTCCCTGCATAGATGCTATGCTATTGTTCTGCAAAAAGTTCCGGACGTTAATACGCAAAGACCACTCTCTATCACATACCGACCTAAAATATATGAACGGCAAAAATCTACATAGAAGACCAATTGCGCGAAGAATCCGAACTAAACGAAACGACAGTCATACCGCATACTAACCGCTACGTGTGCAGCTACCGAGAATTGCAACACCGGCCGCATCTTACACCGTTGTGTATCAGTGTATGCAATGCTGACGAGGCTTGTGGTTGTAGGGGTGGTGGCATCTGAATACGAAAGTAGCTCTCAAATTTCTTTAGTTATTCATATCATTTATTCGCAATTAATAATAATAATAGGTATATGTTTTACGCACTATCTATCGAGATTGACATCGAGCTTATTTATTTATGTTTGGACCTTCAAGAGATACATGCTTTAGAAATGATAGAAATTGTGACAGAAATATTTACGGTGGGCATAATCCTACGGCCAAACGCATATTCATTTAGCAGTTCATCATCATCATCATCAGCCTCAAGACGCCTTCTACATCCTTCGGCTCCAAATACAAAATAATACATATTATAATATTATCTAGTATTATTCCACACTCTATTATTAATAATATACTTTTTCTTGTTAGAGTATAATAAAATTATATTCTTGTGTTCATATCTGTGTAATAACGCGATATAAGTACAGAGAAAGCAAAACGGTGCGCGCGCGTCGCACACTGAAGACAATATAAATGCTAATTCGGAAGCGGGCGCGACCCGGCAGTGTAACGAGCTTTTTTAATGACTTTGTTTGCGATTAACAACCGGTAGTAGCTAGGTTGCCATAGCTCTAGTAGTTTTAGTCAGAAATAGCTATAATAGGATATAAGTTCAACACCTTTAAGTTTTTGAATGGAACTACCTAATAATAGCAAACAAAAAGATGGCATTTCAATTTAGCGGACTCTTATCAAACTAATAGGTTTTATTAAGTTCTCTATATTTTTTTCTCTTATTTATTTATTGGGCTTTAATAACATAATATTAATAAAAATCTAAACAACCAAAATAACTTTTATTTATTGAGAAAATTTAGTTCTTAGAACCCATGAACCGGAAGACGCAGCGTAGGCGGCAGGCCCCCTACTACCTGGACCGACGATCCGGGGAAAATCGTGGGGAGCCGATGGATGCAGGAGGCGAGCAGCCGCTCGAAGTGGCGCTGACTACGAGAGGCCCATGTCCAGCAGTGGACGTCTTCAGGCTGTTGATGATCATGATGATGAGTTCATAGAATGGCTTAGTAGATTAAAGCTAAAATAAAAAAATAAAATGGCTGTTAACAAAAGCAGCAAAGCAAAAGGTGTCTATGGTTATCACTTAATTTGCAGAGTAGTTTGAACAAAGGATTAAGCTAGAAGCAAATGTCATGATATTTTTATTTTTATCCAACCAGCCCAAGAGAAGTATTATAAATTTACTTTTACCCTCTTTATCAGACAAAAATGTCTTTTGCTAAGGTTAGGTTCACTAAGTATATAAACATAAACAGTAATTTGTGGTCAGTAGCGTCAGAGTTGAACAACGGGTTGGTGGAAACTGTCCAAGCTGTTGGAGCTGAGTTCTTCAAGACCCAACGCCGAAAGAGGACTTAGAAACTCTCAGGAAACACTCCTAAAATAATGGCAGACCGGAACGAAATGAAACTACAGTCTTCAGTTGATATGTCAGCCTACGGTGAACTCAATAGACGTATCTGGAGTTCCATGCGACACGACTTGCGTGCTTTTAGTACTTCACGTATTGAGGCCGCAATTGAGCGGAACCAAGGCTCAAAGGTGTTCGCTAAAGATTCTTCAAAATACGTCTATCTAGGGCAGACTGTCCAATTGGGTAGGTCCAACTTCGACAAAGAGGTCGCCCGAAGAATCCAACTCGGCTGGGCAGCGTTCGGGAAGCTTCGACCTATCTTTTCGTCCAAAATACCACAAAGCCTGAAAACAAAAGTTTTCAATTAATGTGTGTTGCCAGTGATGACTTATGGAACTGAGACGTGGTCTCTAACTGTTGGCCTCATTACTAAGCTCAAAGTCGCGCAACGAGCTATGGAGAGAGCAATGCTCGGTGTTTCCCTGCGAGATAGGATCCGAAATGAGGAGATCCGCAGGAGAACTAAAGTGACCGATGTAGCTCTTAGGATTAGCAAGTTGAAATGGCAATGGGCAGGTCACATCGCTCGTAGAACTGACAACCGATGGGGAAGAAAGGTTCTCGAGTGGCGACCACGAACTGGAAGACGCAGCGTAGGCCGGCCCTCCACAAGGTGGACCGACGACCTGGTGAAAGCCGCGGGGAGCCGATGGATGCAGGAGGCGAGCAGCCGCTCTAAGTGGCGTTCCCTGGGGGAGGCCTATGTTCAACAGTGGACGTCTTCAGGCTGTTGATGATGATGATGATGAGCGTCACTTAATACTTATTTTCGCAGGCTGTATGACATTTTTTTTCTTCATATAACTGAATAGGCCCGATTTGACCGCAATCGTAAGTTGGCTGTGTGGGGCGCTGATCAATTCCTTAGCTCAAGGTCAACCTTGCTTTACGTTAACGTTACACTTACGTGCGCGTAAATATTCATGCTAGGCCTACTGACCACAACCTCTTATAGCATTATTACTTCAATCATACTTTGAAAAATGACATAAAAGTAATAATACTGTAATGTTGTTGACGCAGAGCAGTTTTGATGACGTCATGTTAAGTCGTTCACTCAAATCTATCATGTTGACACCGACGTGCGACAGTGATAACGCTATATAAAAGTGTAGACGTCTCGTTCTCACGCAGGAATACTTTATAAGTTCCTGGTATGACATCGAACAATATTATTGTAACCTTGAAGCATTACTGTCACGAACCATGATGGTTTTGTGTTAGTTTGTTGTGAGGCCCCAGGTATAGTCGCGTTCATCAAAAACATTTACACAGCGTTGGACAAATATGGTAAAAATGAAATTTAAAGACACACTTGAGAAGTTTAGTAAAGATACCCCTTTGGCTTCCTTTTTCCCCCGGGGCAGGCGTCGTCGCGGCTGATTTACAACCGGCCCGCGACCGCGACGGATAGTTTGTATAATTTACACTATGTCCCCGCAGTTAGCCAACCCGAGGGGTAAAGGGGGGGGGGGGTAATGAGAGTTGTTTGTGTCGGGGTAAGTGTTTGTGCGGTCTTGACCCTTATCACGATGGAATTATGTGGAAAAAGCTGGGATTAAGGTGAACAGGGCATCTACGAAACAGTGGAAGCAGATATTTTTGTCTTGGTTAAGACGGGTTTGACGTAAGCAAAAGGCATTTTTATGGTGTGTGGGAATTTTTGAACAATTATTCTCACACAAATTCACTGTTATTGTTTTGATAAGCTGGACTACCACGAACTAATACAAAACCATCATGTTTCATGACATTATTATTTCAAGGTTACAATAATATTCTTCGAATTCGTACCATGAACTTATAAAGTATTCCTGCGTGTGAACGAGACGTCCACATTTTTATATGGCTTACCACTGTCGCACGTCAGTGTCAACATGATGTAAAGGTATAACATGACAGTTGTATTTGAGTGAACGATTAAACGTAACGTCATCAATACTGCTCTGGCTCTGCAACATTAAAGTATTCTTACTTTTATGTCATTTCTCAATGTATGATTGAAATAATATTGAAGTAATAATGCTATAAGACTTTGTGGTGACCCCCCTGTTCCTTGATTATTATAGTCTTTCGACTGATAGAGCAAGTCATTTTGTCATAAACTTTAGTTAATTTTATAAATGCTTGTAAGTTCAAAATCTTTATTTTCGGTATTTAGGTCATTATTTTGAACTGTCTAATGCAAGCAGCTTCAAATAAAATTTTATAAGTTGGCATCTCAATATAAATGACGTCAATACGTCTATCAGCATAGACATGAAAAACGTTTGAAATATGAACATACTAACATTATTACCTACGCGGTTGTAGATATGCTACGCGCATACGTCGTAGCATTGTATTCGTAGCACGTCTTCAAAACTCTACGGCGTAACAAGCCTTCAATCACGTATTTTCAAGAAAATACTTTACAAATATTAACACAATAACTTTACTGAAAAGAATATGAAAACTTGAACTTAACACTGTAAAATGGAGCACGTAGCTTTTGTAAAATGCAATAAAGCGCCAAAAATTATTACGTACTTTGTGATCGGACACTCGACAAGTTGGCACACTATTAACTATAATATTGTATAAGTAATTTTTATAATGTAATAATTATAAAATCTTCAACGCTGTCTAAATAAGTATGGCGAAAAGTACCAATATATTCTAAAGCCACTAAATGGTTATATCCACAGAGAAAAAAAAACGCATTCCCTCTACAGAAGTGTCATTTGTTTCATAGCTCTGTAATTATATCTATACCGTAACCATAAGACCTCTCCGATTGCCATACAGCCCTGCTGGGCTACCACAAACTAATACAAAACCACCATATTTCATGAAATTATTATTTCAAGGTTACAATAATATTGTTCGAATTCGTACCATGAACTTATAAAGTATTCCTGCGTGTGAACGAGACGTCTACATTTTTATATGGCGTTATCACTATCGCACGTCAGTGGCATGATGTTAAGGTATGACACAACAGTTGTATTTGAGTGAACGATTTAACGTGACGTCATCAAAACTGCTCTGACTTTGCAACGTTAAAGTATTCCTACTTTTATGTCATTTGTCAATATATGTTGTTTTTTTTTTTATGAATAATAGGCCAACATTTGACTGCAACTCACCTGATGTTAAGCGACGATGCAGTCGAAGGTGTAGCACATTGGTCCATGAGGAGCCTATTCACTCTGGTCTTAAAGAGACCCAAATTATATTTGTCAGGAAACACAGAAGCCGGGAGCGAGTTCCATTCCCTAGCGGATCGCATGATAAACGCTTGGTTCGACATGTTGGTAAATCCACCACGTAGGGGGAAATGACTCCCCGCGCTTTGTTGTTCTATGTCGAAATGGAGATGACGGAATCATCTCATGCAGTTCTTGTGCGCATTCCCCGAAGTGCAACCGGTAGAAGATTGATAGACATGCCACCTTTCGTCGATAATCAAGACTATACAGCTTCTTCTCCACCAGCGCCTCGTCATTGATAAGTTTCTTGGCGCGTCGTTTGATAGTGTCTAGAGCAGCCAACTGGTATTTCGCGGAGCCATCCCATATGTGGCTACAATACTCCATGATTGAAGTAATATTGAAGTAATAATGCTATAAGACGTTGTGGTTACCCCCTGGCAAGTGAATTGCGCCATGACGATGATATCTCGTGACTTTTGCGGGTGCTAAACTTTTCATGCTTTTCTACTATTTAAACTGCTTTTGTATCACTTGGTAATCACTGACGTTTGACAGGTATTGTCAGAAATTCTATCGTATATAGCAAAGTTCTCTGTGATTCTATCTTATTGCGATTTGAATAGAAGTTGAGCCATAGGCGAATTAATCTCCGTCAAGATTTAATCTATTTGCGTTTTTATAAGATGGAAAATAAATAGTAACCTTCCAACGTTTACGTCTACGAAAGTGCTACGCGGATGCTATAACGTTATGAGGCTACGAGGCAACTCGCTCAAATAACGTCGTGTGTAACCGCCCCTAATGAAACGGTTGTTGAGTGGAGGGTGGAGGGCGAGGGATGATGGAGTGGATAGATACGGTTTAGGGCCACTCAAAATATAAGAAGGTATATTGCAAATAAGTAGCGTCTTTGACCTCTTGTGAGGTAAGTCTTTATAAATTAAATCGATGAGAAAATAAAATTGTAAAATCGGTCGGTTGTTACACCAAGTAATAAAATCTTTATGTAAGAAATGAAGTTTTAATAGGACTTTAAAAGTAGCTATTTAAATTATAAAATACTGAAATAGTCATTACTGTAATATTAAACATAAAAATCATTAATATTACATCATGTTTTATACGACTTATAGTTTTTTCATTGTTAATATTTATCATTATAATTATTATGATGAATTTTGTAATGTAAATGGTAAAGCAGAAATCATAGCGACTTCAAAAATACAGCATCTGATTAGAACGATTTGGTTTTATAAAGTTACAAGAATAGCTATAGGAAAATAGGGTAATGTTTTTTTTTTTTATGAGAATGAATGACGTGACGGGCTGGTCGTTCACCTGATGTTAAGCAATACGGCCGCCCATAACAATTGCAGTGTCACTCGGAACTTTAAAATAATAAAGTTTCGCGTGACACTGCACTGCGCACGTCATCCTGAGACATCACACAGTCTAGTAATCAGATTACTGTTGATTTCTTTCATTCGATTTGCAAAAATTAATCTGTGAACTCGATTACAGAACATTGATTTTAATATTAAAAAGAAACGCCATCTTAGTTTCTCCATTCGATCATTCTCTGTGATAGGAGTCAGTCGCATCGCTTCCTAGTATCGAATTAATAAGGATAATACACGTTTCATATATTTCAAATCCTTAAACCACGTTCTTTTATTGCCCACAAGCCTCAATTTCCTATAGGTTTTGGGCTCAGTGTTCGCTATTAGTTACTGTGTTCGGACATTTTGACGGTTTGAAAATCGAACGGTACACGCGAGTTTTGGGGCTAGATGGCGCTGTGTGAAATGTCCACACATATTTATTATTATTATTATTATTATTATTAAAATGGAAAATTCCAAGGTTAAACGGAACATTAAGCCTTTCGATGGTGAAAAGTATAGTGTCTGGAAGTTTAGAGTACGGGCGCTGTTAAGTGAGTTAGACGTTTTAAAAGTGATCGACGAAGATCCAATATTACGCACCAGCGAGTGAGAGAAAAACAATCGAATCGCGAAAAGTGTTCTTGTCGAGTACCTCGCAGATTCCTGTCTCGGTTTTGCAAAGGAAAATAATACGGCGAAAGATATTTTCCGAAGTTTGGACGCACTATACCAACGAAAAAGTATTGCAACACAGTTGGCGTTGCGTAAAAAGTTGTTGGCGTTAAAACTGCATGGTGACGTACCGCTAATAAAACATTTCTCTATATTCGATGACCTCATTACGGAATTATTAGCGGCTGGAGCAAAGTTGGAAGAAACTGATAAGGTAGCTCATTTATTACTCACCCTACCCTCAACATACGACGGAGTTATAACCGCGATCGAAACGTTATCGGAAGATAGTTTAACGTTAGCTTTCGTAAAAACGCGACTATTGGACCATGAAGTGAAGTTGAAAAATGAATCTACTGATACTAGCACTAAAGTACTTCAAGTAGAAACTAAACATTTTCAATCAAAAAAACGGAAGTTTGACAATTCACAACCGACGAATTATAATCAACAGAACCATAAACAATCAAAGAAAAATCAACAGTTTATAAAGTGTTTTCATTGTGGGCGCAAGGGACATAAGAAGAACGATTGTTACTATTTCAAGAGGATGAATCAGCAGAAGCCAAATAATGGAAATAAAGAAAGAACAAGGACAGTTCAGGCAGTTGAAATAAGCCAACCATCGACATCGACCGATTTTAATGGTTTTGCTTTTATGACCGGAGAGTACCAACAAGAGGATCATGAAAATAAAATAACATTTCTATTGGACTCTGGAGCATCGGATCACATAATAAATAGAGAAGACCTTTTCACTAATTATACTGATTTACATATACCGTTAAAAATTTCAGTTGCTAAAAATGGTCAATTTATTTCAGCTACTAAAAAGGGAACACTACAGGTTACCAGTGACGTGGGCGTTCAAGGTGCTTTGGAGGACGTGCTGTTCTGCCGCGAGGTTCCTTACAACTTACTATCCGTATCGAAGATGCAGCGGGCTGGATATACAGTCGTTTTCGACCAACATGGTGCTCAGATATGTAAGAACGGTAAAACCATCATGCGAGGTAGGTCAACAAACAATTTAATTGCTGTAGATTTTGTTGTTTCGATAAACGCGAGTCACCCTGTTTCCCAAGCATGCAATAGTGACAAAAACAGTTACACGTTGTGGCATCAACGCTTAGGGCATATGAGAAAGAATAAATTTTTACAAATCAAACAGAATCATATGGTAGATGATTTGAATCAAATTGATGATGTAGTGCCAAATGATGATTTATGTGAAGTTTGCATAAATGGAAAACAGAGTCGACTACCGTTTAACCAGGCTAAAGACAAAAGTCATATTAATCGACCGTTATTTGCCGTGAGTTCAGACGTCTGTGGCCCAATCACTCCGACAAGTATTGACAATAAAAATTACTTTGTGATTTTTGTTGATCAATATACTCATTACTGTGTTACATACCTAATTACGTATAAATCAGATGTGTTTGCTGCTTTTAAAGATTTTGTTGCAAAAAGTGAGGCAAAATTTAATTTAAAGTTAGCTAATTTATATTGCGATAACGGTGGAGAGTATTTATCTACTGAAATGAAAAGCTACTGTACTGAAAAAGGAATCACTTATCATTTGACAGTTCCGAGAACTCCACAGTTGAACGGTGTTTCTGAACGAATGGTGAGGACCATTACTGAAAAAGCTCGTTCCATGATAAACGGTGCTAAGTTAGAAAAAGTTTTCTGGGGTCAAGCAGTGTTGACTGCTGTTTACTTGATAAATTTAACACCAACTCGGGCCCTAAAACTTTCACAAACACCATTCGAGATGTGGCATAATAAAAAACCTCAAATAAAATATTTAAAGGTTTTCGGCTCAACTGTTTATGTCCATGACAAAACAAGTAAAGCTAAGTTTGATGATAAATCATGGAAGGGTATACTCGTGGGCTATGAACCGAACGGTTATAAAGTTTGGAACCCTGAATGCGAAAGGTTTGTGATAGTCAGAGATGTTATAGTGGATGAGATTAATTTTGTTCAGTTCAGGCCTGCGTTAAAGCCTGAAGGCAATAGTAAAAATTGTCAAGACAAAACTGATCACGACGACAGGTCTAAATCAGTGTCAGTAAAGTCTCATAACTCTGACAGTAGTAAATCAGATGGTTCTAAATCTGATGGACACGAGTGTCCTAATAAAATTCGCAAAATAAGCCATGATATCGAATCGGATCAAATAGGTGATACGCATTCTGATGATAATGATTCTTTAGGGAACAAAAACACAGATAAACGATTAGAACTTAGTAGGAGTGATAGGCTCAAAGATCGTCCCCCTGTATCTTATAATGAAATTGATGATGATGATGATTATTTAATGTGTGCTCAATCTGTTTTATGTAAAATACCAAATTCATTTGATAAAATTAAAACTAGAGATGATAGAACTCAGTGGGAAAGCGCAATTAGGGATGAATTAAATTCCTTAGCTAAGAATAAAAAATGGACTATAGTACCACGACCAGCGAATAAAAACATTGTTGATTGCAAATGGATTTTTACAGTTAAAAATGATGAATTTGGAAACCCTATTAGATTTAAGGCAAGATTAGTTGCTAGGGGCTTTAGCCAAGAATATTTAACAGACTACACAGAAACTTTTGCACCTGTTGCACGAATAGCTAGTTTCAGATTTATAATTAGTTTTGCGAATCAATTTAATTTACTGGTCCATCACATGGACGTCAAAACCGCCTTTCTGAATGGCGAATTAAAAGAGGAAATATTTATGAAGGTTCCTGAAGGTGTTTTAAGTAAAGACAATCATGTATGTAAATTACATAAAGCATTATACGGGCTGAAACAAGCAGCTAGGTGTTGGTTTGAAGTGTTAGAAAAATCATTGAAAGAGGAAGGGTTTCAAAATTCATCTGTTGATAGGTGTATTTACTTACTAGACAATGAAGATGTGCGTAAAAATATATACGTAGTACTTTATGTCGATGATTTAGTAATTGCATGCGCTAAAATTGATACAATGAATAATTTCAAAAGATATTTAGTGAGCAAATTTGAGATGACTGATTTAGGTGACATAAGATTATTTCTTGGTATTAAAATTAAAAGACAAAATAATCAAATGACTTTGGACCAAAGTGCATACATTAAAACAGTTTTAGCTAAGTTTAATATGCATGATTGTAAACCTGTCACTACCCCACTTGATAGTAAGCTCAACTATGATGCACTGAACTCTGAGGAGAAATATAACGCTCCATGCCGAAACGTTATAGGGTGCTTGATGTATATTATGTTGTGCACTCGTCCTGATTTAAGTATAAGTGTGAATATACTGAGCAGGTACACAAACATAAACAATAAAGAGCTTTGGGTATGCCTTAAGAGGGTGCTTAGGTAGCTAAAAGGCACTATTGATTTAAAGTTATGTTACAAGAGGTGTGACTATAACGATATCTTGTGTGGGTACGTAGATTCCGATTGGGGTGGAAATGATACACGAGACAGGAAGAGTACAACTGGGTATTTATTTAAGTTGTTTGACCAATGCACTATTACCTGGAGTACAAGAAAACAGTTGTCAGTCGCAGCCTCTTCTACTGAGGCTGAATATATGGCATTGTATGAAGCTGTTAGGGAAGCATTGTGGTTGAAATCATTAGCAATGAGTGTAAATATGTACATTGATAAACCTATAATAATTTATGAAGACAACAATGGTTGTATCAGCATTGCTAACAATCCAACAAGTCACAAGCGGTCAAAACACATAGATATAAAATATCACTTTTCTAGAGAACAGGTTGAGAAAAATGTAATAAAATTAAATTACATCCCTACAGGTAATCAGCTGGCAGACGCTTTGACGAAGCCGTTACCTGCGATAACTTTTCAAGCAATGAGAAGTAAAATGGGTTTAGAATAAGATGTGTACATAAAATTTCAATTGATAAGCAATGATTATGAATTATTGTATATAAAATTTCATTGATTTAAATTTAAGTTAATTTAAATGATTTATTAAATGAAATGGTTTGATTAGGTTTTCCTGGGTTTCCCTAATCCATGCAACAAATGTTGGACCATATTGATTGTATTACCCCAGCAAATACAAGGAAGTGTATGGGTTCTGGTTAGTCATATCTATATTGATTTTATGTTTATATAATTGGAGATTAATTTTTGAGGGGGCGTGTTGATTTCTTTCATTCGATTTGCAAAAATTAATCTGTGAACTCGATTACAGAACATTGATTTTAATATTAAAAAGAAACGCCATCTTAGTTTCTCCATTCGATCATTCTCTGTGATAGGAGTCAGTCGCATCGCTTCCTAGTATCGAATTAATAAGGATAATACACGTTTCATATATTTCAAATCCTTAAACCACGTTCTTTTATTGCCCACAAGCCTCAATTTCCTATAATTACTACACTGTGTAATCAGGTCATAAAGTCTCATTTGCCCAGTAATTTCACTAGCTACATATAGGCCAAATAGGCAATTTTTAGCACTTTCACATAAATATAATTCATTTTATAAAATATTAAATCCAAAGCATAATCCTATTTGTTCAATATAAGTAAACTGATTATGAAAAAGGCTGGATGTTCAAACGCTCTCAAGCTACAAATCTCGAGGGCTCTAAAACGTTTTGTAATCTAAATCGGCATTGAAGTGTGTGTTGATACCACTCACCCATTTACACGCGGCCCGCTGTGGACATCGGTAACAAGTGAACTAACGTAGTGGAAATAAACCGGTGCAGTGGGACGTCTTATGTGAACGAGATGTCCCACCAATCAGTTCCGGCTACAGGCCTACCTGTATTATATGCCTAGATGCCAAGCTCCAACTAAATCAGTTCTATATTGGCAGTTGTGGGGTTTGTTCCTATACGGCCTCTGGGGGGCTCTATTTGGGATTTTTTTAATGTCCAATTGCCCCTTTGGATATTTTAAGTATAGTTAAACGTGAAGAGATAACAGAGAGACGAAGTTACTTTTGAATGAGCATTAATAATGTTGGTTCAGTAAGTTGTCCTACTGCATACTGTACACTATGCCACGTGGCAGTCGAGTTCAAGCGGTACCGCGTTAAAAGCATTGTCTTGTTGCGGCGAGCGGCGACCGCGCGCCTGTGGCCATCTCTACATGCCGGCATTATACTCTTAGAAAACTGCTGGAAATCAAGACGCAATCAGTGTCAAGATCTGTCTTGGTTAATAAGAACTATTGACTGCTAAAACATTTTAAAAGTTCACTATATTCTGGTTCCCAAACAGGTTGAAGGCCGGAGGCTTCGTGTAATAAAATTATGTGCCTAAAATTATTTCTACTAAATATTTGATTGATTAATTGATTCATATGATACAACAACAAAACACTGTACAGTAAAAAAGACAAGGGCTTTCTTGGAATCAGGATAATGAGTGCGACGGAATCAACATAAGAGTGGGCACAATCAGTATAGGTATGGGGAGCAATAATCATTAGAACCAGTTTGAGGTAGATGAAGTCGTGGACAGCAGCTAGGAATGATTATTTCAGTTTTATTTGAATGTCTGCTGCTTTGGGAACATTCCAAGTTTATCTGATCCTTTCGTTGTAGCTGAAAAGACATGAAATAAATAAAGAAAAAGTACACACTCTTTTATTTCTTGCTACACCCACAAGGGTGTATAAACATCACATTAATTGTCAATCACATACCCTTTACCGTGCAAATTGGGCCCGTACGTACGAAACACCTTCCCTATAGATTTTAGGGGTCCGTAAAGGTAGCAATTACAGCAGCCCTTTGTGAGTCCGAACGGTAAAAAGTTCCGCGATGTCGAAACAAACAACTTATTTTGGGGAACACAAAGAAATTCATGAATTTATAATGGCAGGGGAAATTAGCTTTTTCTGCTCGCTTGAGGGTTGGGGCTAGTGGTGCCCCGCGGCGGGGCTTGTTTACTGCAAGGGTGGGGATGTGGGGTTTAGCGGGTATTGCAACTTAGTTAGCTTTTTAAACTAGTATTTAAATATTTTTTTTCCATTTGAGTACGTGGTATGGTATAGATTACCGTACATATTTAAAATGACTTTGAAGTACTCATCTGTGTTTTTATGACATGGAATTACTGGATACTTCAGGGACACGAATAGACTTAAGAGTTATTATATCTTACAATAAATACTCACAATATCTACCTATTGTCAAAGTAAGTAGTAGGTAGTAGTTAATTAGGCTGCCTCTGACTATTCATCTCTCGTATAGTTTGTACTATAAAGCTAAAATCACTCACTATATCGATTGGTTCTTGAAACTAGGTCAGCTTGTTTTGGTTTTGGTTTGTATTTATAGTTGGAGGTTTTTTTTATGGGATGAATGACGTGACAAGCTAGTCGTTCGCCTGGTGTTAAGCGAAACGGCCGCCCATAACAGTCGCAGTGTCACTCGGAACTTACAAAAAAAAAAGTTTTGCGTGACGTTGCACTACGCACGTCATCCTGAGATATCACACGGTCTAGTAATTAGATTACTAGACTATGTGATCAGGTCGTAAAGTCTCATCTGCCCAGTAATTTCACTAGCTACAATGCCCTTCATACACAGTAGTGCTTGCACACTACTGCTTGGCGGCAGAATAACTGGCAAAGCGGTGCTAACCTACCGACACGAACTTTGCAGAAAAGTCCTACTACTTAGTAAATAGGTATTTCAATCTATGGCTGATAATAAAATAAAGTCACTAACGTTTGTCATTGAACTACTCGTTAGTTATTTCAGAAACACTCAGCGAGAATCAATAATGTTGCGGGCTAATTTCGAAGGCAATTAATATATTGAGATAGCTCCCTACTTACCTTTTACCAAAATTTAGGTGGTTTTGTAAAAGTTGTAAGGAAGCCGACATATTTATAATATTTAGTTTAAAAGCGAAGAAATAAATTAAGCTCAAATAAATTTTAGAGTATCTTGAAAAGTAATAAATAAAATTAAATAATTAACATTATCACAACAGTATGAGAAATACGGTTTTTTAAGAATCTTTAAGGAAATATCATGATTTTAGACATGTGTGTAAATAAAACATGTTTACTGCGCCACCGATGGCAGACGTGTTAATATTTAATCGCATTTTTAAGGCACAGCCGTATCTTTACTTGTATCTCGACGGAAAGGAATGTTTAATGCCATTTAAATAATTTATTTCACGCCTGAGTCCTTTCTAAAACAACAACGATAGGCAAACACGACACTCTTGATAAACCAAGCTAAAAATGTAATCGTCATTACAAGATAAATACGATGTTACTGTTAAAGGCCTAGCCTTATAGATAGATCCCCTATCGGTTAAGAGTGATAATGTAAAACAGAACTTCTATTTTTTCAAATTTGTATTGGAATAGGCATGCTTTATTAGTACATTATGATATAAGTGTGGGAAGTTGAACGTTACACCCGAGGCGGTATTATGCGCGCGAGCCGTAGGCGAGCGCAATAAAGAAGCCGAGAGTGTCACTACACTCCACACCAATCCACACGAATTTCATACGAATTTCCACGTTTTTCATCACAGTATGCGAGGAAAAAACAGACTTGTATTTCTTAAAAACGTGTAGTTTCTTATTCTCACGCGCCGTAATTACCTAGTAAACATAGTAGTAACTAAGGGTTATAAGCGGTGAGCAAATCACAGATTAGAAAAAAAGGTTTTTTTTAGTGGTACGAACAATATCGATGCAGCCATAATAAATTAAGAAATATCTAGAACAAATAAAGCGAATAACAATGTATTCAGAACACAGCTTACTGTGAATAATTCATAAAATGAAATGTTTACTACCTGTCAGATTTATTATTTTCTCTAATCTGTGGTAATACCAGTTACGAAAATATTCTAATATATATGGTATTTGGGGTATTCTGAACGCAACAAAAACGTTTCAAAACGAAATCTACACCCCCCCGTCTCTTTCATTCTAAATGTAGATGAAGTAGACGGGTAGTGTAAGTTTTGAATCGAAATGTTGTCGATGGATTGGGATGGGAATAGGGGTGCAGGTTTGTGGGTATTTTTTTTTCTCTCTAATCTGTGTCTGTGGGTATACTGAATCTGCATAAGTCGGGTAAATTAAAAATTGTTCTTCTGTATAGGAATACTTGAAACGAGATACACTGCACTAAATCGTGTTATCATCATAAACCACTACTAGTGGTGTAATGAAAAGTAAAAAGCACACGTTGGAAACTTCTTGGATTATGATTCTAAAAGCGGTAGGATATGAGTCAATTTACGAGCAACTGTGATGAAAAATAATTTTAACAAGCACCTTGTAGGTACGGTTGCCTATTATGTATGTACAATC
The DNA here is from genome assembly GCA_963580505.1 of Ennomos erosarius. Taxonomy (NCBI): domain Eukaryota; kingdom Metazoa; phylum Arthropoda; class Insecta; order Lepidoptera; family Geometridae; genus Ennomos; species Ennomos erosarius. The sequence goes on along the minus strand of OY756983.1, from coordinate 340,011 downwards.
ATCATTAACAGCCTGAAGATGTCCACTGCTAAACATAAGCCTCCCCCAAGGAGCGCCACTTTGAGCGGCTGAAAGCAACAACTAACAACAATATTATGAAAAAACAGGAATTAACCAGATTAATATAAGACAGGTTAGCGTCTAACCCATATTGAAACAATGGTCAAACGAAAAACCTAACAATATTTTAAAAAAAATATGTTTATCTAATTAACAGACACAGCACTAAAAACGTGGTTTGGTGTGTTTTTATCATGCTCTGTGGGTTTACTTGTCAAAGTCGTAAATGACCTTGGAAATATAAACAATCATAACACTCAAAAGGTGATGTATCCATTATTCTCAGTTTCATAGCTGCATCATTTCTCATCATGATAAATGATGATGAAAGGCTCCCAGGCTAGGAAAATAAAATTTTATGAAAAGCATCTCCATAAAATATAAATCATGAAAGAAATTGTACTTCATCCCCGCTCACCCTCACTACCCTTACCTTTAAGGGAAGGGGAGAGAAGATAGGCGGTATCTAGCGAATGTTAAAATTTATGTCGCAATGTGTTTTAAGGCGCCTAATTAAACGAATTATCTTATTATTACTGCGTTAATGGTCAAAATAATAGAAAGGATCTTATTTATATAGATTCATTAAAACTACTGTAATTTGCACTACAAAATATAATATGGACCAACAACTGAGGAAAAAGATCATACAAACCAACATAGGAATTTCCGTAATCGATAAATTTTAACGTTGTGTGCATTCTTTGAGAATAGATCCCCGAAATAATGAAATAGGTACTTAATTGATTTGCTTCTAAATGAAAAATGATTGTGCATGTTTTTCCGATCAATATCAGTTATGCTACTAGTTAGTTACTTGTAATTTCCATGTAATGTCGATGTTTCATGTAGCGATGGCACCTCACGTAGGAATTATAAAGCAAAGCAAAGATGGGACATTTATTAAACGCCCGGTAAGCTCCGCTGTATCAGTGAGGCCAAGAAAGTAGCGAGCGAGTTTAACTTTTATTGAAGAAGCTGGTACTCGCAGTAGGTAATTTCCTAATACACAAAACACAATTAAACATCTTATTATACATACTTCGGAGAGCTCAAGATGTACGACCTCAGACAATTAGTAAGCAATTCAGCAATAATGTAAACACAAGTCCTGTTCCTTTCCAAGACAGATGCATGCAAAGAGGATATAATCACGTCGTTTTGGATGCATGTATAATCCGCAGAAGAACTAAACTGACCGATATAGCTCTAGGAAGTTGAAATGGCAACGAGCACTATGGGCCGGCTACATCGCTCGTAGAACTGACAACCAATGGGGAAGAAAGGCTCTCGAGTGCCGACCACGAATCGGAAGATGCAGCGTAGGCTGGTCCCCACTAGGTGGACCGCCGATCTGGTAAAAGCCGCGGGAGTCAATGGATGCAGGACGCGAGCTTCCGCACAAAGTAGCGCTCTTTGAGGGAGGCCTTTGTTCAGCAGTGGATGTCCTCAGGCTGATGATGATCATGATGATTAGATAGCATACAGAATAAAAGCAATTTTACCATTAAAAAACTGCAACTGTATGACCAAAGAGAGAGATAGAGCATGCGATAGTTACCCGCTGCCTCCATGGCCCCACGAGCTCTCCGGGCCGGTGATAGATCACCCGCCACGGGCAGCCGGTGTGGAATCTGCATCTACTTACAACGAGCCCTGGATTTGCACTACACTTTATTTACCCTCTTTTATAAATCGCCATCATCATTTCTCGCTCATTTCAATTATATGAAGTAGAGGCTCTTTTTGCTCTGAAAATAATACTTTGGTCAAATATAATAGTACAATAAGAAGCTAATGGACGCAGAGGGCAAGAAGCGGTTCCAATTGACTCTCTATACGGGAGGCCTATGTTCAGCATTGGACGTCTTCAGACTGTTGATGATGATGATGACGGTGGTGGTAGTGATGGTGTTGATGATTATGATGATTATGATGATGATGATGATGATGATGATGATGATGATGATGATGATGATGATGATGATGATAATGATGATGATGATGATGATGATGTTGATGATAATCGTGATTATGATGAAATCTGTTATTATTTATTTATTTTAAAACCAGCGTGCTAGTGTGCATTTTGGTCGTTTTATTAATGAACTGTGCTCGGGGTTGACCATAATGGAAATCCTCGGTTACGTGCTAACTAAGTATGTAATGTGACCTCGGACCAACGTCCAAAAGTGAACAGGTAAGTACTAGAACTAGAGATAGGTTAGGAACCAGCAACTACCAGGTTAGGGCGGAATTATCGTATTTAGTGTACAAAGCACCGGCGCGCGGCATAAAGGCGGGCGGTCGCGCCAACACAGGGCTCGCGCCGCTGCGCTCGGATGACCGTTTGTCGTTGTCATCGTCACTTTATATTACAGACCTATCAGTTTGCTGATAGCCCTGTGCGTAAAAAAACGGTATGTCTTTATTAGTGGTAGCGGTGATTTAATACAAGTCTACTAGTAAGTATAGTTAAAAAAAGCCTGCGTATTAGTGTAATGGACACATTATTTAAAACAAAATTTAAAGAACAAAAAACATGAACTCGTTTTGAGCCACCAATAAAGCAGGACTTACTTTTTTTAGGGTGGTTCTTTTTGATCATGGTCAACATTTTTCACAAATTCTAATCAATAGTTAAAATTAGTTACAGTTTGTAACCAGTGGTTACCTTAACTACAGATAAAAAACCTACCCTTAATCAACTGCTTAATCCCACTAGCGATTAAAATTTATTTACATTACAATTTGCCAATCTACAGTGAGACCAATAGAGCTCAAAAGAAATAAAACAAACTTAAACAGTTATTCGTGTACATCGAAAATTCAAGGTACTTATAGTAATTTTACTAACAATCTTTCTTTTAGATTAATCGTATGTTTACACCATCAAAGTTGAAGTGTGGGTAGTTTTGCATAAACTGCTCGCTCTATTGGCACGGATACCCGCATTCACAACGTCGAGGTAAATAAATAATGTTTTTAGCGCGATTAAGTCCTGTGTGAAACGTAAAACTACGAGTTTATAATAAACGCCCATGACTCACCAGTCACACAAATCTACCCTTACAATCTCCAGTGTCCTAGCCTAACCAGTCATCTCATCATAGATTCAGGTCTTAGACGTTTCTGTCCCCCAGGACGCATACGTAAGGGGCGACGGGAGGCTTCCCTACCTGTAGGGGGGGGGGGGATAACCTGTGATTCTGCAGTTTGGATACCCTCTGGCCTTAGATAAATGGACAACAGTAAATTTTGAATTGCGTTATGGAGCTAGCTGGTCGTCTAGGAAATATATTAGTGGAGTAAAAGGTGGAGGCGATGAGTCGTTTGTGGGTTCTGAGCTTGGGTAGAAACGAGTTTCGTTGTGGTTTGCAATTTAATTTAAGGTTTCATACGAAAACATCATGTTGCGTGTTTATAATAAGCGAAAAAACTCAAGAAATGTTAATAAAAATTAGTAGAAAAATATTTTAAAAGAATAAAAAAGGTATCACAGATTATACCACATTTCACTTACCCCATTATTATATCTACTAATAAATATACTTACCTCAACATAACGTGAACTAATATAAACAAGGTAATGTAATGAAAACAGGTAAAAACATCAATCATGCTAGAAAACCATAAAAACCTTTAGGTATAACATTACAACGTTACCTATATCACAAAAATACTAAAATTACCCGAAACAGTATACAATCAAGGTCTTGTGGGACTGTTATTAGGTGAAACCCTAAAATGTAAGTAACCTAATATTAATTTGGTAGCGTCCATCGTAAACACCATACATTTATTCCAATTTCATCATATCTATTTCCATCCTTGCGAAGTCCTATAACTATTCTAAAAGACATCTCTATCAGCAACAACAATAAAAGTCATTAGTCTCCACGGAAGACAATGGAGACGCTATAATAGACAGGTAAGAAGCGCTTGTTGCGAAATTCACGGTACACTGCGTCCGAATAGAGAAATGTGCGGAGATCCTGTAGCCGTAACCTACTTCTACTGTACTTGTACTCTTGTTTACCTTACAGAAGCGTGTATTTAATTGCAATTAACTTACAATCATTTGTGGGTTGTTTGTTTTGTTTTGCTGGGGGTCACCACAACGTCTTACAGCATTATTACTTTAATCATACTTTGAAAAATGACATAAAAGTAACAATATTGTAATGTTGTTGATGCAGAGCAGTTTTGATGACGTCACGTTAAATCGTTCGCTCAAATGCAACTGTCATGTCATACCGTTAATCATGTTGACACTGACGTGCGACAGTGATAATGCTATATAAAAATGTAGACGTCTCGTTCTCGCACCGGAATACTTTATAAGTTCATGGTACGAATTCGAACAATATTATTGTAACCTTGAAGCATTACTGTCACGAACCATGATGGTTTTGTATTAGTTTGTGGTAGGGCTGCAGATCTGCTTATGTAAATATTTGTTTGTGATGTCAGCAACTTACACATTAATTTTATTTTGAAATTGAAGAAAATCATTCCATGACTTTTAAATGAAATGGTCTACTATCATAAATAGTATAGGAAATATTAGATCTAAAAAGTCGGTCATGGATAACAAAAACAGATTAAAAGTATATGACTTTATGAGTTAATCGAAAAAAAACATCTTGATTGATTCATCTCATACCATTTTCCATACTTATACTATAATATTTCAATCAAATGAATAAGCAGACATTATTATTTCATACAGTCTTCTATAAAACAAGTGTAATATTAAACTCAACGTCTGCAGAATTGCATCCAAAACAAACAAACTCAGAATGTAAAGCGGGACTCGCTTAGACATAAATAACGGAATCTCAAATATCAAGAAGCGCTCCGTTGCAGAGTCAATAGTCCATATTATAAAGGGAAGGGATGAATGGTGCTCAGTCAGAGCACCCTGGCCTCCGGGTTTCAGGCGTAGGGGTGGCAACGTTACATTGTAATCTAGTCAATAATTATTGATAGGTTTATTGGTAAGTTAGGTCATATAATTGAGATTATAACATTGTAAATATTATAGGTGGACCGACGACCTGGTGAAAGCCGCGGGGAGCCGATGGATGCAGGAGGCGAGCAGCCGCTCTAAGTGGCGCTCCCTGGGGGAGGCCTATGTTCAGCCGTGGACGTCTTCAGGCTGTTAATGATGATGATGATGATGAAATATTATAAAATATTATGGTGTTTGTTACGTTCCGCTTAGTATCTTTCCACTCTCCATGGTGATTTCTGCGTCAGTTTTTTATTATTATTTGTTTTACTTCGTTTTTTTTTATGCAAAAATGTATAATGTCATTTTTTTTAGTTATTATTTACTTAAATAATGAAATGCAGTCAAATGCGGCTTGCTTTCGACCATAATCATTTCACAGTCATCATCATCATCAATAGCCTGTAGACGTCGACAGACATAGGCTTCCTCCAGAGAGCGCCACTTTGAGCAGGCTGTTCGCCTCCTGCATCCATCGGCTCTCACAGAAATCAAAACCTTTTTCATTTTCATTCATCATTTTCATTTTTGCGGCATTTCAAAGTAAGTACCTAATATACAAAAAAGAATTTAAGAAAAAAAATCTCAATAAACACATCCATTCAACAAGGTTCGCTACAAATTAAATAAGGTTTATAGTTTTGTACTTTAGAAATGAAAGTAAGCCACTCTACAGACTGCACTGCAGGATAGAAAAGAATAGCCGCTCTTAGATAAGTTCTACTGTGATGAATGGAGTAGGTATTATAGTTTCTATTCAGTAGGCACAGATGCATCCTCCTAGAGCAGTGTCCGTTCTCGGACGATAGCTTGCTGCGTGCCTTCATACAATGGGGGACTGTTAGGTTTCCAACATTTATGTTAGGTCCAATCATTTTCTAAGTATCTATTAATATACAATCGCTTTATATTGGTTTTGTTTGTGATTTCTTTTCAATTTAATATCATTTTGACTTGCAAAAGTGCTAAAAATGACTTTTGACATTTTTGAATTAAACAATCTCTACATATTTAATTAAGTTAAACGAGTTGTAAATAAATTTCAATGAATTCATTAAGTCAGCCACCAATATTTTTGCGTAATTAAAAGTAAGTAAGTATAATTAATATGCAAAACACTATACATTAAAAAGTGGCTAAGTACCCTTAGATTATTGTAAAAAAGGTTGTTGTGTATCAATTTGGAATATATAAGAAATGTATTCAACAATAAACCTCAAAGGAACCTCTCTTCTTAATCTGTTTCTTCACATTAATAAACCCTTATCCCATAGAACAACATAATAACAGATAAGCCAGTCGGTCCAGGACTCCACGGCGCGGCTCCATCAAACAGCGGCAACATGTAATAAGGGCGCAGTTAATAACGCAGTAGGCAGCGGGCGAGGCGAGGCAGGAGGCAGGAGGCACTCACTCGCCGTGGCAGATACTAATGTCATAATTTAGTGACACGTCGCGGTGGCGACACATGGTGTACCCACTGCGGGCGGGTACACCATACGAATAAAAAATTACAACTCTCAATATTTATTTTGACGGGCCCGATAGCTCAGTTGGTAGTATCCCTGCCTTCTGAACTGAGGGCTGTGGGTTCGATTCCTACCCAGGACAAACATTTGTGTGATGAACATAGATGTTTGTTCTGCGTCTGGGTGTTATATTGTATTCTATGTATGTATTTACAAACAAAAAAGTATCTAAGTATTATATCAGTTATCTGGTTCCCATAGTACAAGCTATGCTTAGTTTGGGGCTAGATGGCGTTGTGTGAAATGTCCACACATATTTATTTTATTTATTTTATTTATTTTCTTTTTCTATAGTTTGTAAATTAAATACTAAAGTAAAAAAGTCGAGTTACATCTTAATAATGTTAAAGATAGATACCGTACCAACATAAGTATATTTATGCTTAGATTATATTCTAATACATGTCTATCAATCAATCTTATTAATTGGATTCTAATTACAGGCGATTTTGAACTTTTTTTCTGTCTGTGTAGTCGCAGCGAGCAACTCATGTCTTAATTTTCCTAAATACGTTTGTAAAGAGTTCGCCCAATATTCCAGCCCGTGTGTACATGAGAACCGAAAGTCGCGCGAGATACGCGCAGCAATCAACCGAGGCGAAACAGTGCTCCGTGTAAGAGTCCCGCTCGTCATAGCTTAGTTTACCACAGAAACACTTCTTACTCGCTCATAGATATTACGAAAATACATGTACATGTACATTTATGTATACACGAGCATACTAAAATATAGACTTTTGTTTTTGTAGTTCTTTTTGTCAGTTATCGCTTAAAAATATTTGTATGCATACTATGAGCTGCTGAATAAAATAGAAGTACCTATATTTTATTTTTCTACTAATAAACCATTTAAAACTGTCAACTAAAGCCTTCAAAATTAGGCCTAATATTTATTCATGAAATTTTCGGCTACCCTGCAAGAAAAAAAAAACGTTTGAAGCGTCATATTTTTCAAAGCTCTGTGGGCTACCCTATTAAATAGTTTAGCTTAGCTTAGTTACACAGATATAAAAAAAAATATTATATCCGTTACTCTCTAGCAAATATAACAGAATGTAGAAACTATAACATGTACATATTTGTACTAACTTTCTATATTGTAGAGGGTCTAAAAAGTTCCAATCTAAATCCTAGAATCTAGCTAGATGTCCAACTGATAATAATTGCACTGTGTCAGTCGGTGTCCCGGCTCCAACCATTTGTAATGACATACATGCTCTCGTCTATTAACTCGCAGCCATTTTTCTCGGAATTTTTGTGTTCATTACTTTATCTTGGAGTTATTGTGCAGGAAGGGGAGCGGGGGGCGGGGGGTGGGGGGAACATTTTTATGCCCGAGGGTTGTTGTAGCTTTGTTTCACTTGCTTTTTAGGAAACACACAATGATAAATATTGACCTGCTAGCGTGCCTGTTTCTTCCTTTTTAGGAAACACACAATGATAAATATTGACCTGCTAGCGTGCCTGTTTCTTCCTTTTTAGGAAACACACAATGATAAATATTGACCTGCTAGCGTGCCTGTTTCTTCCTTTTTAGGAAACACACAATGATAAATATTGACCTGCTAGCGTGCTTGTTTCTTCCTTTTTAGGAAACACACAATGATAAATATTGACCTGCTAGCGTGCCTGTTTCTTCCTTTTTAGGAAACACACAATGATAAATATTGACCTGCTAGCGTGCCTGTTTCTTCCTTTTTAGGAAACACACAATGATAAATATTGACCTGCTAGCGTGCCTGTTTCTTCCTTTTTAGGAAACACACAATGATAAATATTGACCTGCTAGCGTGCCTGTTTCTTCCTTTTTAGGAAACACACAATGATAAATATTGACCTGCTAGCGTGCTTGTTTCTTCCTTTTTAGGAAACACACAATGATAAATATTGACCTGCTAGCGTGCCTGTTTCTTCCTTTTTAGGAAACACACAATGTTAAATATTGACCTGCTAGCGTGCCTGTTTCTTCCTTTTTAGGAAACACACAATGATAAATATTAACCTGCTAGCGTGCCTGTTTCTTCCTTTTTAGGAAACACACAATGATAAATATTGACCTGCTAGCGTGCCTGTTTCTTCCTTTTTAGGAAACACACAATGATAAATATTGACCTGCTAGCGTGCCTGTTTCTTCCTTTTTTGGTTTTCGTTACCATTTGCTCATTTAATTCACGTAGAAACCAGGACAGGGCGGTCACGCGAAACTTTATTATTTCAAAGTTCTGAGTGACACTGCAACTGTTATGGGCGGCTGTGTCGCTTAACATCAGGTGAACGACTAGCTCATCACGTCATTCATTCTCATTAACAAAATATTTAAAAAATTAAAATACCATAAGAGATGTTGGTGTTTATTTTCAACACTAACTTTGTTTTTAGAGACTACAAACATCACAATAAAAACCATTAAAAAGTATAATAACTGTAGGTACTGTTTATTGAATACGTGTGTTTGCTTAGAATTTATTACAACCGCTATGTGCAAAAGAAATAAAACACATTAGCAATAAAAACACCGCAGGCCCATTTCCACCAAACTTTATCTTCCACAAAAGCCATTTGACTTAGGTTAACTTAACAATATAAAACGAATAAGTACCTAAACACCTGAAAACACCTTCACGTACCGGAGAAAAACTGGCTCTCCGATGAATACCGTCTTCAAACTTAAATCTGCAGTTTCTGTAGCTTTTATTGCTGCACGATTAAGGTCTAGAATAGTTTGATGTGACTGTTTAAAGTTGGTAAGGTAAAGAGTGCATTACACATTCGCCTCGGAGTTGTAAAGTTAGAGTCGTGTTACTACATCGGAATGCTAAAACATCTCGTGTCGGGGTTCCATTGAACGCATGCAGCTTGTGCTCGTCTGTAGTTCGTGTTCGGCGAACTTCGGCATCTTGAAACTGCACGTACATTCGCAAAATATTTATGCACTAGTTTAAAGTTAATGTAAGGATAATATTTATTTAAAATCAATACTTGCCCGTTGTTATACTGGCCTTTTACGGGTTATTAACTGTTAGCTTTCAAGGATTACAAGCATCCCATTTTTTAGCGTATTTAAAATTGACAGTTTTCCTGAAGATTCACTAGTTCAGGAAAACTGGTAATTTCTAATGGAACTTCTATATGAATAATGAAGTCAACACCATATTATTTCATAAATGATATATATTTATGTATACAAAACTATTAGGACAGGCTGTGTGTTATATAAATAATGTTGTATTTGGCGAAGACGTGTTTCTCGCAATGCAAGTTGTTTTACTGCTAACAACAATAAAATATTCACTTTCCTTCTGCGATATCTCCACTGACTTGTCTCAAACCTTATCTCAATATACTGTTTGCATTTAGTTCCCTGTTACGTCACGAGCAGCCGGGTTCAAGCCCACCTGGCGACGCGGCATATTAGTTTCCAATAAAATGTGGGCCGGGGCCGCAGCGTGAGCTGACGCGGCCCGCGTTATGTGCCTTATTTATACGCAGGTGCTTCCAAATGCTGACCCCTATTGCGAAATAGTTTGCTGCTGGGTGTATTCAATATTCTACGGTATTCATGGAGTGGTATGGTGCTTGAAGGTATAATAAAGGGTTCGAAAATTAAAGTTTTAAACATTTTATGGCTCTAGATTAAAATGTTTAGTGTTTAAAAAGTTCTGGTTTTATTTTTATTTAGTGTTTTATGAAGTTAGGTCTTGTAGAAAATGGATGGCAATGGAATCGCTGTCATTCAATTTTACTCTGCTTCTTAAATTTGAATCTGATAATTGACCGAGTGAATGAAGTGAGCGAAAGTTTCTGCTTCAACTTGGCAAAATTTGCTTTCATCCACTACCGTTAATGGGTATCGCAAGAAGAGCCCTTATCAAAACATTTAGTTCTTGAATCATCTCTAAATATCAAGTTCAACTTCCCAATAAATAGTATCCGATAAATAATTTGAAAACGTACAGCTGCTATCAGTTATTGAATAACAGCGTCTTCAAATGCACTGCATACAGAAACGCAACTGAGTAGGTATTCATTGCAGTGCGTGTGGAGCAGTGCCGAATGTAGTGCGGGGGCTGTTGTGAATTTCAAAACAAATACGTGCATTGATAGAACAAAATACTGTGTAGTCTGATTTTGGTAGTTGCGGATGAATTATTAGAGGCATCATTCTTCTTTGTTAGTATCAAACAAATAGTGGCTTAACAAAATTACATTGAAAACGCTTTGACTACTAGTATATAGAGCATAAGCGCTTTCATGGTAATTTCATCGCAAGCTTTTATGAAAGAACTTCTTACATGGAGAAGTAAAACAAAATTTTAAATAGGGGACAGAATAGCAATCCCAGCACGTTATGTTACATTTTATCTGTATTTGTACAGAAAATAGCCAAACTCAATTCAGCGGTAGTTAAGAATAAATCCACTGTTTTTGCTGGCTTTCATACTGAACCTGTCAGCCGGATCGCAGGGCAGGCCCGGGATGCCGCGCGAGCCGGGATTGCGCCGGCCCGGCCCGGGATGTCTGCTGCGGCATTTCAGCCGTGCAGCTCGACGGCCGGAATGCTAACGATTTTTCACTTAATTTTGACAGAATTGACTACTCGCTTTAATGTCAAAGAGTTCACAATTCGGACGAGGAATACGAATTTCATTTCGCCTTTGATATTGATAACTCGCATTCTCTATTGATTATGGTTACATGTAGAAAGGAGTTATATAATTTTAAAGTAGTTTTCTTTTCATAGTAGGTTATATTGTGGATCGCGACTAGGATTCAAAATCTATCTGAAAAGGGCTAATTTGGCACTTTACTGTTATTGTTATAGCGGGGTGAACTGTGGAGGTGAGGTGGCCAGATAGCGCCCACGTAGCCACCGGGTGGCGTGCTCTTCCCTCACGCAAAACAATAATTAAGCAAGCCATAAATTAACACTGATGTTACCATAACTAAATGCTCTGCCTTTGAAGACCTTTTAAATATAGGTATAGTGTTTCTTTTGTAGTAATTATGACAGAGTGTTTTAATTCTAGTGTTTGAATTTATCATACTTAACTTTATTTTTAGTATGAGAATGCTATTGAGTGGTGCTTGGACTGAGTTTTTCTTTCCTTTTTATAGGCTTTTATTATTTATCAGCAACTTTATTTTACTATCTTTTTTTCATATGATAATATGTAAATGGTTTACACATAATATATATGATATTATATCATTTTTCAGTCGACTGAGGTCCAATCAAAATGTAAGACACACTGGTTTCAGGATTCCTCGATACAGGCTTGCCTAGTGAGGAAACTGAAAGATATTATAATCAAATGCTAAAATAGGTCTGCAAATTATGTACTTCTAATGGCAATTCTTACCCTCTTCTTATTTATATAGGTCCGCGGGCATTAAATGTAATTGTTTTAGGTATATTTAAGCTGCTAATTGTTAAAATATGTATGTACCTACATTTTTTGCAGAAATAAATCATTTTCATTTTTTTTTTTTTTTTTTTTTTTCATATTAACCAAATAATACACGTATCAAGTGTATGCTTGATTACTTTCCCTAATTTTTGAATATTGCCGCTGATTTTTGGGCAGTTTTTTTTGGGTTGAATGCAGAAGCCTACTTATTCAGCAACACATAAACAAAGGCTGGTTTAAGCTCACTCCAACCCCGATCCCAGATATGGAATAAACGTGGGAAAATTATGGATTGGAAGTACTCACAGGAAACTAAGTACTAGTAGTAATATGTTTTAGCGCGAATAAGTCCTTTGTAAACGAAACCGATGAATTCGCGTGAATTTCAGAATAACTACTAATAAAAAAAATAAGGTTCTAATATTTATCTTAGTATCTCTTACGTAGGTAGTCATTTCATATTTCAAAAATGAGTTTATGTTCATCATCATCGCTTATAATTTTGACATCTCTGCAAGTAAGAGTTAACAATAAAGACTTACCTAACAATCAATCTAACAAAACAAACAAACAACAATAGCAAACGATTATCTATAACCCGAAGTATGGTTTAGTTCTAAATCAGGAGCACATTTATCGAGCTCATCTGTACGTAAGTTCCGTCCGAGTTGCTGGATCTGCGGCGGACGCGGACGGATGTTACTGTAAACAATACTACTGCTGAACGCTGGCCATTTACTGCATTGTCTATTTACTGGAGGCTATTTACTGCAGTCTATTTACTGCAGTGGCTATTTACTGGATAACAGTGCTTGCTTACTGAAGGCTGGTTGTGTGCTGTAGTTACTAAGGAATGAAGCAGTCTAGATAGATAGTAACACAGCTAATATTGAACAATTAACAGTCAGCTAGTGTACTCGTGGGAGCTTATCGCTTAGCGAAGCTTAAACATCAATGCATGTAAATTAATACAAATAACATAAACTAGACCGAGACCGACGATCTGGTGAAAACCGGGGGGAAACGATGGATGGATGGATGCAGCGGATGTCTTCTTTAGGCTGTTGATGATGTTCTGTGTTTCATAAGGAAATCTTGACCTTGATGCGGATTTGGATTTAATGTGCTTCTTCATCATCATCATCATCATCATCATCATCATCATTAACAGCCTGAAGACGTCCACTGCTGAACATAGGCCTCCCCCCGAGAGTGCCACTTAGAGCGGCTGCTCGCCTCCTGCATCCATCGGCTCCCCACGGCTTTCACCAGGTCATCGGTCCACCTAGTGGGGGGCCGACCTACGCTGCGTCTTCCAGTTCGTGGTCGCCACTAGAGAACCTTTCTTGTGCTTCTTACTAGATTTTAATTAGTTTCATAATTATAGAATATTTTTCGGCTACCCTGCAAGAAAAAAAAAACGTTTGAAGCGTCATATTTTTCAAAGCTCTGTGGGCTACCCTATTAAATAGTTTAGCTTAGCTTAGTTACACAGATATAAAAAAAAATATTATATCCGTTACTCTCTAGCAAATATAACAGAATGTAGAAACTATAACATGTACATATTTGTACTAACTTTCTATATTGTAGAGGGTCTAAAAAGTTCCAATCTAAATCCTAGAATCTAGCTAGATGTCCAACTGATAATAATTGCACTGTGTCAGTCGGTGTCCCGGCTCCAACCATTTGTAATGACATACATGCTCTCGTCTATTAACTCGCAGCCATTTTTCTCGGAATTTTTGTGTTCATTACTTTATCTTGGAGTTATTGTGCAGGAAGGGGAGCGGGGGGCGGGGGGTGGGGGGAACATTTTTATGCCCGAGGGTTGTTGTAGCTTTGTTTCACTTGCTTTTTAGGAAACACACAATGATAAATATTGACCTGCTAGCGTGCCTGTTTCTTCCTTTTTAGGAAACACACAATGATAAATATTGACCTGCTAGCGTGCCTGTTTCTTCCTTTTTAGGAAACACACAATGATAAATATTGACCTGCTAGCGTGCCTGTTTCTTCCTTTTTAGGAAACACACAATGATAAATATTGACCTGCTAGCGTGCTTGTTTCTTCCTTTTTAGGAAACACACAATGATAAATATTGACCTGCTAGCGTGCCTGTTTCTTCCTTTTTAGGAAACACACAATGATAAATATTGACCTGCTAGCGTGCCTGTTTCTTCCTTTTTAGGAAACACACAATGATAAATATTGACCTGCTAGCGTGCCTGTTTCTTCCTTTTTAGGAAACACACAATGATAAATATTGACCTGCTAGCGTGCCTGTTTCTTCCTTTTTAGGAAACACACAATGATAAATATTGACCTGCTAGCGTGCTTGTTTCTTCCTTTTTAGGAAACACACAATGATAAATATTGACCTGCTAGCGTGCCTGTTTCTTCCTTTTTAGGAAACACACAATGTTAAATATTGACCTGCTAGCGTGCCTGTTTCTTCCTTTTTAGGAAACACACAATGATAAATATTAACCTGCTAGCGTGCCTGTTTCTTCCTTTTTAGGAAACACACAATGATAAATATTGACCTGCTAGCGTGCCTGTTTCTTCCTTTTTAGGAAACACACAATGATAAATATTGACCTGCTAGCGTGCCTGTTTCTTCCTTTTTTGGTTTTCGTTACCATTTGCTCATTTAATTCACGTAGAAACCAGGACAGGGCGGTCACGCGAAACTTTATTATTTCAAAGTTCTGAGTGACACTGCAACTGTTATGGGCGGCTGTGTCGCTTAACATCAGGTGAACGACTAGCTCATCACGTCATTCATTCTCATTAACAAAATATTTAAAAAATTAAAATACCATAAGAGATGTTGGTGTTTATTTTCAACACTAACTTTGTTTTTAGAGACTACAAACATCACAATAAAAACCATTAAAAAGTATAATAACTGTAGGTACTGTTTATTGAATACGTGTGTTTGCTTAGAATTTATTACAACCGCTATGTGCAAAAGAAATAAAACACATTAGCAATAAAAACACCGCAGGCCCATTTCCACCAAACTTTATCTTCCACAAAAGCCATTTGACTTAGGTTAACTTAACAATATAAAACGAATAAGTACCTAAACACCTGAAAACACCTTCACGTACCGGAGAAAAACTGGCTCTCCGATGAATACCGTCTTCAAACTTAAATCTGCAGTTTCTGTAGCTTTTATTGCTGCACGATTAAGGTCTAGAATAGTTTGATGTGACTGTTTAAAGTTGGTAAGGTAAAGAGTGCATTACACATTCGCCTCGGAGTTGTAAAGTTAGAGTCGTGTTACTACATCGGAATGCTAAAACATCTCGTGTCGGGGTTCCATTGAACGCATGCAGCTTGTGCTCGTCTGTAGTTCGTGTTCGGCGAACTTCGGCATCTTGAAACTGCACGTACATTCGCAAAATATTTATGCACTAGTTTAAAGTTAATGTAAGGATAATATTTATTTAAAATCAATACTTTGTTAGTATCAAACAAATAGTGGCTTAACAAAATTACATTGAAAACGCTTTGACTACTAGTATATAGAGCATAAGCGCTTTCATGGTAATTTCATCGCAAGCTTTTATGAAAGAACTTCTTACATGGAGAAGTAAAACAAAATTTTAAATAGGGGACAGAATAGCAATCCCAGCACGTTATGTTACATTTTATCTGTATTTGTACAGAAAATAGCCAAACTCAATTCAGCGGTAGTTAAGAATAAATCCACTGTTTTTGCTGGCTTTCATACTGAACCTGTCAGCCGGATCGCAGGGCAGGCCCGGGATGCCGCGCGAGCCGGGATTGCGCCGGCCCGGCCCGGGATGTCTGCTGCGGCATTTCAGCCGTGCAGCTCGACGGCCGGAATGCTAACGATTTTTCACTTAATTTTGACAGAATTGACTACTCGCTTTAATGTCAAAGAGTTCACAATTCGGACGAGGAATACGAATTTCATTTCGCCTTTGATATTGATAACTCGCATTCTCTATTGATTATGGTTACATGTAGAAAGGAGTTATATAATTTTAAAGTAGTTTTCTTTTCATAGTAGGTTATATTGTGGATCGCGACTAGGATTCAAAATCTATCTGAAAAGGGCTAATTTGGCACTTTACTGTTATTGTTATAGCGGGGTGAACTGTGGAGGTGAGGTGGCCAGATAGCGCCCACGTAGCCACCGGGTGGCGTGCTCTTCCCTCACGCAAAACAATAATTAAGCAAGCCATAAATTAACACTGATGTTACCATAACTAAATGCTCTGCCTTTGAAGACCTTTTAAATATAGGTATAGTGTTTCTTTTGTAGTAATTATGACAGAGTGTTTTAATTCTAGTGTTTGAATTTATCATACTTAACTTTATTTTTAGTATGAGAATGCTATTGAGTGGTGCTTGGACTGAGTTTTTCTTTCCTTTTTATAGGCTTTTATTATTTATCAGCAACTTTATTTTACTATCTTTTTTTCATATGATAATATGTAAATGGTTTACACATAATATATATGATATTATATCATTTTTCAGTCGACTGAGGTCCAATCAAAATGTAAGACACACTGGTTTCAGGATTCCTCGATACAGGCTTGCCTAGTGAGGAAACTGAAAGATATTATAATCAAATGCTAAAATAGGTCTGCAAATTATGTACTTCTAATGGCAATTCTTACCCTCTTCTTATTTATATAGGTCCGCGGGCATTAAATGTAATTGTTTTAGGTATATTTAAGCTGCTAATTGTTAAAATATGTATGTACCTACATTTTTTGCAGAAATAAATCATTTTCATTTTTTTTTTTTTTTTTTTTTTTTCATATTAACCAAATAATACACGTATCAAGTGTATGCTTGATTACTTTCCCTAATTTTTGAATATTGCCGCTGATTTTTGGGCAGTTTTTTTTGGGTTGAATGCAGAAGCCTACTTATTCAGCAACACATAAACAAAGGCTGGTTTAAGCTCACTCCAACCCCGATCCCAGATATGGAATAAACGTGGGAAAATTATGGATTGGAAGTACTCACAGGAAACTAAGTACTAGTAGTAATATGTTTTAGCGCGAATAAGTCCTTTGTAAACGAAACCGATGAATTCGCGTGAATTTCAGAATAACTACTAATAAAAAAAATAAGGTTCTAATATTTATCTTAGTATCTCTTACGTAGGTAGTCATTTCATATTTCAAAAATGAGTTTATGTTCATCATCATCGCTTATAATTTTGACATCTCTGCAAGTAAGAGTTAACAATAAAGACTTACCTAACAATCAATCTAACAAAACAAACAAACAACAATAGCAAACGATTATCTATAACCCGAAGTATGGTTTAGTTCTAAATCAGGAGCACATTTATCGAGCTCATCTGTACGTAAGTTCCGTCCGAGTTGCTGGATCTGCGGCGGACGCGGACGGATGTTACTGTAAACAATACTACTGCTGAACGCTGGCCATTTACTGCATTGTCTATTTACTGGAGGCTATTTACTGCAGTCTATTTACTGCAGTGGCTATTTACTGGATAACAGTGCTTGCTTACTGAAGGCTGGTTGTGTGCTGTAGTTACTAAGGAATGAAGCAGTCTAGATAGATAGTAACACAGCTAATATTGAACAATTAACAGTCAGCTAGTGTACTCGTGGGAGCTTATCGCTTAGCGAAGCTTAAACATCAATGCATGTAAATTAATACAAATAACATAAACTAGACCGAGACCGACGATCTGGTGAAAACCGGGGGGAAACGATGGATGGATGGATGCAGCGGATGTCTTCTTTAGGCTGTTGATGATGTTCTGTGTTTCATAAGGAAATCTTGACCTTGATGCGGATTTGGATTTAATGTGCTTCTTCATCATCATCATCATCATCATCATCATCATCATTAACAGCCTGAAGACGTCCACTGCTGAACATAGGCCTCCCCCCGAGAGTGCCACTTAGAGCGGCTGCTCGCCTCCTGCATCCATCGGCTCCCCACGGCTTTCACCAGGTCATCGGTCCACCTAGTGGGGGGCCGACCTACGCTGCGTCTTCCAGTTCGTGGTCGCCACTAGAGAACCTTTCTTGTGCTTCTTACTAGATTTTAATTAGTTTCATAATTATAGAATAGGCAAAATATCTGCATAGTTGAGTTATTAGGTACTATTGTTTCAAACAGAGCCAATTCCATGATTTCCTAAACATTTGGTTTGAGCTGTTCACTTTTCGTACAAAAAGTGTCGTTCGGTGTTTTATTCAAACAACTCCGAAATAAAATCACATATAAAACCAACGACACAAAAAAGCTAAACCAACGAGCAGCGGAAACAAAGCGCGTACATAAAACACGTTGTAGTGTAAAACTAAAGTGGCTCGTACACTGGCCGGGTGTAAAGCTAAATTTCCTGTGTTTCCTGTGTTCCCTGGGTTCCCGGCTAGCAGCATTTCCCGGGGATACTGCGCGGCGACACATTGTTACTGCCGCACTGAGGGCCCGGCAAATATTACCGTATTTAGTTGAGTGCTGAATTGGACACAGTGCAGCTGACAGTAAGGCATTCTAGTGTGCGTACACTCACAAAAATACCTCAGACCAGCGTCTGAGAACAGCTATCTCAGACTCAGATGAACGTCTGAGGTAGCCGTAAGTACTATTTATAAATGTATATAAACAGTTTCTTAAAATTCAGGAAAAACATTGTGAAAACTGATGATTAGCTTAGTGTTTATCTGTAATCAGAATCACCTACCATATATCAAACGTATTACATCGTATTACATTATATAAACGCGGTACATCCTAGATCGCATCGTCACTTAACATTAGGTGAGATAGTGGTGAAGTGCAAGCCTACCAAACCATAAATAAAAATATACAAAATTTAATGAGAGATTCGAAGTAATTAGAAATTAAGAATAAGATTTTTTTTTTTATTTGGTGTTTCTTGTATAGTAAATAATCTCTAATTCTAATAGGCTAACTATATCATTACTTAAAAGTTGCATCATAACTAGATAAAACGATAAAATAGCGAAACAACTAACTGTGCTGCGTACACTGTGTCACCACACCCGGGCGGCGAGTGAGGACAAACTGCACAATAATTTATGTGCCACGCGGGAAATTACCGGCGCGTCTGCCGTCCGCCCGCCGCCCGCGCGTAATGAACGCATTGTGTGCGCGCCCTAACCATGCCGTCAAAAATCACAACTTACACACACCCTAATTGGCTCCGATAGTGTCTGATAAATAACCGCGATCCTATGATGCCGCTATCACGGCTATCCGCCCGATCTTTGTTTATTATTATTGGGCCGTTGGACGTTAACAGAACCGCTTGAGGTCGTATGTGTCCTGTGCTCCGTCGTTCGGTCAATTTTCGTAATGACGCAAGAGAATTTGTTTTTGAATTTCTCAGCGTCTTTGCAAAAGGCGAGTGTAATAAGATTTAACCCTCTCCCCGCGATGAGGCGTTAGGAAGTATGTTGGTCGTTGTTCGCTTATTGGTGTTGTTTGTTTCAGCATCGCTTACGGATTCAACGCGAGCTAGTTTTTGTGTCGACGCTGTCTCCGAAGAAGTTTTAGATCCCTTTGATCTGTCTTGGAAGAGAAAAATTTAAGTTTTTTACCTCAATGTTAACAATTCTTCAAAGGTAGATTGTTATCGAGATAAAATTGAGAGAGATCATCATCATTACCATCATTAACAGCCTGAAGACGTCCACTGCTGAACATAGGCCTTCCCCAAGGAGCGCCACTTTGAGCAGCTGCTCAAAGCATCGGCTCTCCCGCGGCTATCACCAGATCGTCGGTTCACCTAGTAGGGGGCCAGCCTACGGTGCGTCTTTCGGTCGTCTGCGTCGGCCCATTGCCATTCCCACGGGTAGGCCACATCGCTCGTAGAACTGACAACCGATGGGGATGAAAGGTTCTTGACTATATGCCTTCCTCTACCCTTTGTGGTCTCCAATCTTCAACCATAGAATATAGGTACACCCGCCACTGTTTCAAATGTCCAAATTAGAAAACTAACGGACTACTAAGAATGCCTCACATTAAGTAGAAAGTTCGAAGCTACCGTAAAGCCGGAGTTCGCGTCACCTCGCGATTGACACAATAGGTCGCGGCGCGCGGGACGTCGCACAATAGCACTGCGCTTGGGGGACGCACCACAGACTCGGCACTAGTTCGAGCTGAGGTGCAACAAAACGTCTCACGGGCGAGGGTGTAGATCTATAAACATATAGACTTGTAGTACTAAACCTATCAAATGGATAATATGTTACTCGCAAGTAATCAAACTAGCATTAGACGACTCTCAGCTGATGGTTATTTACGATGCGATTGAAGGTGAAGTAGCATGCATGCTAAGTAATACCTATTTGCTCTTCTCTTGAACACGCCCGTATAATTGGCCGGGAACAGACGCTGGCGATGCATAAAATAAAACTCTGTTTTAAAGTTTCACGGTTGTTCACAGCAAGTACAATATCCTGTATATATAGTAGTACTATGGAAAATTATAAAAGGTATTTTTTTTAAAAAGAAATAATATGATGCTGTTGAGACGAGCAAAAAAACATTTCTGCCTCACATCCCTTCAAACATCACAGACACACAGTAGTATATTATCTTTAAGCACTTTCTTGTCGGCACTACTGGGTTTTATGTCCACGTGCATAACTGAGGGATATCCAAGCGGCTCATCTCGTGAGATGCACATTTACCCCCGCCTCCCCCACGCCCGCTAGTTGCCCCGCCGACCTCTTTGTACCCCCTTTTAGGATATCAGCTTGCCACTTTCAGTTCACCTGCACTGAGAATATTTTGAGGTGTTCCATTCTAGGTGTCATTTAAGATTGAAACAGATTTTGTATTACAGTGCTTGCCAATAATTTTAAAGTAAAACTGAAAGGGATTGTTAAAATTTGCTTAGTTTAATAACAAACTATAGTTGTCGATTAAGTAAGTTAAAACAGATTTTGTGTTACAGTACTTGCGAATGATTTCAAAGTAAAACTGGAAGAGACTCTTTAAATTGCTTAGTTTAAAGTCAAACTATTGCAACTATTTTCTAATACAGGTTTGAAGAATAGATTCATTGCCTCTATTTGGTCTGACCTGTGCAAAGCAATCCACCACAGTACAGAAAAAAGTCCCAAGTTTCACAGACACGTTTGCCTTTAAAAAAATCAAAATATGAGTATTAAAAATAAATAAATAACCTAAACCTCCAAGTTAGTAAAAAAGTGAAATTAAATATTTATTTATTTGATTTTTACTTTTTTTTTTCAAACTTTCAATGGGTCTTAAGGTTTTTATTAGTGTTTTTACACATAATATGTCGCATTCCGCCAAAAACGTCTCGTCCGTCAAATGAAGAGCACGCGGGTCCCGCCGCGGGTACCCATTACCTGAATTAAACGTCTCGCGCTCGGGCTAACGTTGGATGATGTACGGAGCTGTCACACACCACAAATATCGCATTGGGCGTAATGTATAGAGCCAATTCATAAGCGGTAGGTCTCACTTGACTGCGGGGACTTAACAATGACGCGAGAGTGAAAGTTATGTTATCTATGTAACATAAACGTGAGTAAGTTTAGTTTATATTATCGCGGAAGTACCCTTTCGTATTAATTTTAGAAAAGCCTTTCGGAAGGCCTGCCTAATTCACTTTGTCGTATGCTTCCTTTTAAGATTATTAGAATCTCTTTTAGATTATAGATTTTAATACTATTTATTTTTATATTACTTGTAATATTACATCCTTAAATTCTGCTAAATGGTCAACAGGAAGGACTCTACAATAGGTTTACATGACGCTGAATTTGCGTAAACAATATTTCTATCTATGTTTTTCATGTCTTTTTATTTCACTGAGTTGAAGCTTCAATTTTTTTCAGGTTTATGAGGCCGCGGGCCTGCGCCTTTTATAGAAATTCAACTTAAACCCGTTCATAGAAAGAAAATCAAGGCAGACAGACATACAGATGGACAATAAAGTAGGTAATCCTATAAAGGTTCCATTTTTCAAAAATGTGTACCCTAAAAAGATTGAATAAACGCATCAAATAACTTCAAACCCTCCATGACCCCAAATAGAATATTAAATATACCAAAACGGCTTCCACCCAATAACTATCATGATGGGTCTAATTTCAGTCCACTTGCTTCCTACACTGGCTAATAGATGGTGCTTAATTAAATGGTAAATTACCCCCACTCGCCCCTCCCTCGCGTTTACGTCGTCGTTAAGTCGCCGCTTGTTTACGAGACGGCTCCGGTCGGGGTCTTTGTGTATGTTTAAGATGGATTATAAGAGCTGGCGATAATCTATTTGTTTTTGGACATTACTTACACTATATGCTAAATACTAATGGCATCCGGCACAACTTGCCGTTTTTCGCAAGATCTCTAATGAAAAGCACAAAAGTATAAAAGTTGTCTGAAAGAGATCGTTCTTAGTGATAAGAACACCCATTGTACCTATCTTATTATGTAATTTTTATTTTTACATTCTTCTATTATATTGGTGTCAATAAAGAGTTTTAAATTTGTATTTTAAAGTGCCTAACCTTTGTGAGTGCGGTAGCGGGCAGTCCGTTTTCATCCAAAATGGCTTAGTAGTTTTTATGCTAAAGATATTAGCCATAAAAATTTTATATTTACTCCGTAACACAAGTAAATTGATCAAAACCAATATAGTAAAATAAAGAACAGATATATTTCCTTCGACCAGATCACAACAAACAGGTTGCGGTAGTAATTGGTAACTGACACCAGCGCCGTATCGAGTCGCATCGCGTGGTTCAATAGATTTGCATTCTAGAACTGTGCATTTGATTTATGTATTTATTTTTATTTCATTTCGATTACGTGATTGTAAAAAAATTTAAAAGCCAACTTTTTACGTCATACACTTTTGATAGAATCACATGTGACCCATCATGATATTAAAAATCATTAACTTAAGAAACGCGGTCAATGAACTTTCGTTTTTTCTCGAAGACTCCCGTTGAACTCTTTTCAATGAACATTGACATAAGATTTGTTGCTGCTACGTCATCGCTACAAGAGTGTGCTACGAATTGCTGTCAACTACAAACAATCTAAATTCCTCTGATAGAAGTTATATGGAAAGCTTCAACAAAAGTGTTAAAAGAGTCATCCTTATACTTTAACGGTCTTATTAATTAATTACATCATCTTTTGTTTATTTGATCGAGTTCGATATTCGAATGACAAAAAAGGCAAAAGTTTGAGTAACTAATCTAAAGCTACTACGCGTTTGTTGATAAAGCAGTAAGGGTAGGCAACGCACCGGAACTTAGTGGTGGGTCGCCGTCGAATTTTCGACGCAACTGGTTTCTCAACGACGAAAACGGTTGCGGAAAACGGTCTTCGGTGCAACTGGTTTGAAGACGGCTAGGACGGAACTCATCGAACGGAACGATGTTGCTTCGTTAATACAAACCATTGCAGTTTCTTGCAACTATTAACGGTTACGTTTTTATTTAGAGAACGGTTTTGGCCAACGAACGTGCAATGTCGTCTTCCACGTTCGTTCGCCAAAACAGTTCTCGCAACGAGTGTGATACGTACTATATTTTAATCATTGTATTCTCGACTGTATATTCTTGGGTCTAAAGTATAAAATCACATCACGTAATTCTGAGACTGGTTTTTGCAATGAAGACTGTTTTAATTCAGGACGTAAAACGGTTCCATCGTCGCGGAACACAAAACGGTCTTATTAAACGGTTCCTCGTCGCAACGCCCACCGCTACCGGAAATGTCCTCAGTGTTGCAGATGTCCATAGACGGTGCTAACCATTTACCATCAGGTGGGCTACCCAATAGTTCGCCATGTAATAGTTAAAAAAATTAAGGTGACTTCAGAGTGATCATACAATTACTAGTTCTATGTGAACCTTAGGCCACGCAAGCACTAATTAAACAAAATGTTTTTGCAACTATTATCACATCACCAACCGGAAGAAGTCCACTGCTGAACACAGCCTATCCCACACAAAACGCTTCTTTGGATCACAGAATAGGTATATTCTATCATACAATGATTATTCTTGAACATACTAAAGAGTTGCTATTGATACCATGATATCAAAAAAAAAATACAACAATCCATAATGTCATAAAAATTACAATTACAGTTAAATGTCACACTCGTATTTCAACGCAGTAATCCCTAGTAACTTTTACATGAAACGGTCATATAAAATTATTTACGAAGTGTTAAAAATGGCACGATAGAAGAGGACACGAGATTAACGATCGTTCGTAGCGAATTAACGGCGAATAAATCGAGCTTAACGCCGCGTTAAATATTTACAGGCGCGCTCGACATACTGCGCTTTTATACCATTGATTGTGTGATATCGGAGTTCTAAATAGAAATACTCCGTGACGTTTGCGTTTCCTTTTAACAGTGTTATAATGGCTAAAAGTTTTGTTCAAAAAAAAAAACCAAGACTTCAACTAGCATTGATGGTCTTCAAACAGCTGAACCGATTTAATTAAACCATTGTTAAAACAATTCCAATCAAAACCCCGAAACTGACATTTAGTATGCACAATCATTTGAATACTAAGCTAGCTAACAAAAAAGGATGTTATGAAAGAACGTGGGATAGAGAAGTGAATGTTTATTTGAAAAAAGACGTAGTGAAACCGTGGAGTGCCGTTACGCGGGCGGAACTCAAACCGACTAATCATCTGGTTAGATAATTACAATGTGACACTTGATGTAAATCATATATAAATATAGGTCTTATATTATATGATCTAGTAGATGGTCTTGGCGTGGTCCATTGAAAATAATTATAACTAAGTGTGAACTTTACCCTTTCCTCTGCAAAACCAGAGAGACATTCACACTTGCGCTCGACGACAGCGGCGATGGACGGCGGCGTCTCTACACGAGTGTGAATAAGCGAGATTAGCGCGCATAAGCGGCGCGAGCGGCCGCGACGTAAGCCGCTTAACTAACTAATGTTTAATGCCGAACTTAGTATCAACTTGCCGCATCAGACATTGGGAACACTTTTACATTAATCATGTGGTTTTTAATACATTACAACTTGAGAAAAATAGTTTCCTTATTACTGACTAGTTATTGGGTAAAAACTGACAACAATAAAAAAAAACTTGCTGCAAAAGTACTTATCATACCAAAAATATTTATAGACTAGTTGTAGTTTTCAGATTCACCATCAAAAAGACAAAGGTAGCCAACAAAAAACAAATTGAAAACGATATGAAGTTTATTTATAGACTGTACTTCGGACATTTAATTTTCCGCAGCTCATAAAAGATATTTCAGGAACATGCCATAAATAACTGAGATTGGCAGTGTCCGCCACGACAGCCGCGCGGCACGTCGCGGGTGTCGCACGGCGTCGCACTGCGGCCGTCACGCAGCCGTGCGCTCTGCCGGCCCGCAACATAAAATATGGCTCGGGATATAGGTGAGACAGGGTCATATCCTATACGATATGCCTTCTTTTTCGGTCTTTCAATTAATGGGTTTCTCTTCTACCTGTCTTTTTTGTTATGTGGAAGCCTTTGCCTATAGCGTTAAAACCGCTGCAATGTAATCGCTTGCAAAAACAATACAAACTTATTTACTTTTCCAAAAATATTTTAACTTAGACTAGATAAATAAAGCGAGGGTTTGTTTAAAATATTTAGAAATACAATTTACGAGTGCCAATAAAATAAAGCTGCACGTGCCAGCCCTGGTCGCGCCGTGTCGCGTCGCCTGTGCTTATTGACACTGACGCATTTTATTATTATTGGACGGCGACCACCCCTATATTGTGCCCCGATCATATTTATTTATTTTTATAAAACTACCCACGCGATATATTAACCCCATATTTTACGAAGCGAAACGATGGATGAATACTAATTCTAGACTATCGGGTGCTATGAAAGAAGGGCGAGCACTTTATTGGCGGAAAACACTATTTGTTTTATATTACGCATCATAACTTATTGAAAGTCTTTACCATAAATAAGTATTTGTGACTGAGCTTTAGATATATATTTTATCAAGATTGTAATGAAGCAATATCGTTTACATATTAAGGCCTAAGCTCGAACTAAAAACGGAAGCAATGCAATCTTTTTGACAGTAAAGATACAAATTATATGAATTTCTTTAAAGATTATCTCAAATAGCAGAACCTGTGCCCAACAAGTGAAGTCTAACAAAGCTCGTAAACCACCGCAGTGGTGGTGGGGGCGAAGTTAATTGTGTATGTAGGAGATGTGGTGACAGCGGAGTCCGCTCCACTCCGCTCCACCACGCCGCGACGAACGCCCCAATTTCCACGGAACAAACTTCGCAACAACATTTAATGTTATGATTGTATTAAACGTATTCCCTGAAAATGTACCACAAATATTAGCTAAGAAACTTTACTTAAGAAATTTTAATGTAGTCTCACAGCCTGCGAATCGGGTCCGGGCATCCTTATCGCCGCGCGATAGGGCGCAAATCGCAGTTACAATTACTTCGGGAAGGGCAGATCCTTCTGCGGAGTTCACAATGGGCGCGCCAGATGATTTTGTTCCCATACATACAGTTATTTTGTGGATCCTGTGTACATTGAATAATATTTTCTTAGCGCCGACGGAACTTCTCTGAATGTGGGACCAGGAATTGATAACAAGATAGGTTCCGTAATTGTTTGCTTAATTTATTTTAGCAGCCAATATTGGCTCAAGGATTTTGATAATTTTCGTGAACAAGTTTCAGAAGGTATTGGTAAAATTTTGCTATCATTTTTTTTCAATTTAGCAGTTCTTCCTACACTCTGTAAACTCATTTATCCAATGTCTAACAATTATTAAATACCATTATGTTTGCGCAATCACGTGCTGCACTGAAATTACGTGTCATTTCTGTATCAGTCAGTCACTCTGTAAGAGCATGTGCTGAATTATACCTAGCTATAGAAATGGAGGACCCATACCCATGAGCCAGTTAAAAGCTACGTTACATGCGTTATTCTATAACAGAACTAGAGCAACACATAGTAAGTTCGTCGCATCAATTATCAGGACAAAAATGATCTACGAAGATCTACTATTGAAATCATCAGTCCAAAGTCGTTTAATGCTGAACATAATCTTCCAAGCCTCTTTTGCTTACATAAAAAAATGAATAAATAAAAACATCACCCATTCTAAAAATAGTTGTTGTATAAATCATTAGTAAGTAATTTCAGCGTGTGTACATTAACCGTAAACAAGCGCTGGAATTACGATTTGATTGCGATGCAAACTATTCGCGGGGCTTGTATAGCCACAGTAGAGGCAAGCTGGCTTAATTTATTCATAACATGTATCAGCTCTCTCACTGATGTTTCTATAGGTATAAAAATAACTTACAAAATATATTAGGTTTTCAATTCATCGTAGAAAACGGAAATTATTTTAATGCTTGAATGTGCTCATTTTTGTCGATATCTCACCTGATGGAAAGTTTTGATGCGATCCATGTTGGAGCACGTTTGTCATATTTTACCTTCTCTCTCTCTCTCTCTCTCTCTCTCTCTCTCTCTCTCCTCTCTCTCTCTCTCCTCTCTCTCTCTCTTCGTACCTTTCTCTCTACCTAAGCGTATACGCGAGAGGTAGAGGTATAGTTACACACATTTTGTCACAAAAGAGTAGAATATAAAAGTAGTAGAACTACCCCACTGCCACATTTTCATTTTCGCTTTCCAGCGCGTAGGAGTTCCCGGGGGTGAAGCAAGTTGCGGGGTGGCGCGGGGGGCGGAAACCAAACACTAGGCTCACTTGTTTGTGCTAGATAATTAATGTAAGATATCAGCGGCGCAGATACACGCGATACGCCGACTTAGCAGCTGGGTAAATAGCTAACTTTGATCAAGTTGCGTACTTCGATGGTTTCACATGTGGGGGTGAGTCTTAGCTTTGTTTTTCGAAGTCGGGCTTGTTACCTGAAACTTTTGATTATGAACAAGATTGATTAACGAGGTTTGCGTAACGGATACCAGTATTTGTTTCGTACATTATTTGCATGTATAATGTACGAAAACATATTTTACGACTTGTGTTACAAAGTTGTATTTTTCCTCCTTTTCTCTGGCATATCAAAATGATGATTTTTGTAGAAATATGTATGACGTGGTGAGCCAGAAAATGACACACATTTACAATGTACCTAATCCTTTTACATTGATGTTAATATTATAAGCTTCCTACAAAACAGAGAATAATAGAGCTAACCACTTGAAACCATGACAATGAGTCAGTCCATCCGTCTGATCATAGTTAATTCATCACGGCCCGCGCGCCCAATCAATTATCCACACAACTATTACCTAATCACTTAACCTCTAATCCTAAATTCAGATCTCATGTAATATTGACACACGCACGCGGCGCGTGTGGGGGTGTGTGTGCGTGTGTGGGTCGCGCCGGAACCGGAAACGTGGCACACACGGTGCGGTTTAACGCTGTTTAACGCAACTGTGCGGTTCGGGCGGGCGGAAACCTATGTCAGGATAAAGCAGGTACAAATTAAACATGTTTTACAATTTTAGATATTTGCAATTTAGAGTAGGGAGTCATTATCATAATTTGTTATAATATGGTAAGATAAATGAACAGAGTGCAATTGCATTTATTAGCATAAATTAAGTAGGTTTAAACATGATAGTACATAATTTACTTATGTTATTTAAGAGAAAAGGGTTTGACTTGCTTTGCTTAACCCGCCCATTCACCCTGAATTCTTTCGGTAGATGCATTGAAATGTTTAGAATGTTCAGCATTATACACAAATATTATGGTATATGAGGTACTTAGTATTGCCATTATTTTCCAAATTTGCGAATGTGTTTGTAATTTATGTAGCTATTAATGTGTTTGAATATGAAAAAAAAAGTATTGTAATGAATAATCGGGTTTCAAAAGGTATTTACTTAGTTACTATAAAATTATATAGGCACTGGATTACGTAAACAGATATATAGAATACATTACATGACAATCTATGGTGAGCAGATGGATACAGCTCTATCTCATATATTTTAAGGTTTTTTATATTTATATGTATTCCCATTTTCAGGCATCCTAGTTTACTTGAGTGATCACGACCTATGGAACGGCTGCCACACAATTTTCATTTTACAAATGTCTTCCCAGAGCACAAGTTCACCCATATACCGACATCCTTGCGGCCGCACTATGCGGTGGCCATTTCGCCGACATATATTACACACCTACAAACGCGGCAGTGGGCTTGTACATACGGCACTAGATCCTACCTGAATTATAGTGTCATTAAACCCACGCACCCGTGAATATTTCGAGGATGAATTATTTTAAAATGAGACGTTTACCTACGTATTAAATTGCGTAGTGTTTCTGTCTTATTTGACTTCATCATTATACTAAACTTTAGTATGACAATAATATTTTCAATATATTTCCAACCATTGTGAAACCACGTGGGATACCTCTTCAGCTATCATATTATAGCTTTGAATGCAAAATTCAAATTTTTTGTCAAGTAAGTTATCAATTGCATGAATTAAATTTAAAGCTTTTAAAATAACAATTGATTCTATGTACTTACACTTTAGCGTTATAACTTACTTGTAATTTTATATTATGATGAAATAAAAATTTTGGTAAAAGTATCTACATTGAAACAGTATGTGTTACAAAGAATAAAGAAGGTGAGGCGGTCGGTCCGTATTCCTGAGTTAAGCCGAGTGTCGGCCCTCGCCGCTGCCTGCGACTGAATAATGAAGACAACCAGAGACACGAGGAACGCAGATCAAAGGACGCGCCGCTGTGCGGATGTCAGCCCGTGCATCTAATTATACTTTTCATTATATCTAGCTGCGGATAAGTCTTGAAATCATTAAGGATTAAAGTGAAGGTGACGAGTAGGATTCAGTCGCTGAACCGTTAAAAAATGTATAAAACAATACGATTATGTTACCCAAAATAAGACTTCTGTGTCAAAATATGATGTAACCATGCTAATCATGACTTTTACTTTGCATACATTAGAAACTTGACTTACGAGTATGGGCTGAAAATCTAGAAACTTCAGGCATAAATATAAGGAAGCTACGTTATTACATGGGGCTTTATTTAGATGCTATGCATGTTATATTACAGCTTTCGATAAATTTTGTGGACTGAACAAAAATGGCGCTTAGAGTCACGCTACAATATGCCATCATCTCATAAATACAGTGCTTTTGTACTGCGAGAAAATCACGTTCTGAACTCATACACAAATAGCTCAGAAGTATATAAATGCTAACTATTCATTCGGCCGTAGATTCAAATACTGCAATACGCTCAAATTTTTATTAAGAAAAGCATCGTAATCTAACCATAAGGCTAATATAAAGCATAATATATGATTAGGTAAAGTGCTCACCTAGCCAGGCCCATGTTAAGAATCTGTTGATAATTCAAAAGTGTATTCCATTTGTTTCTATGTCGATGTCTATATATATATGTATGCATTTAAACAAGTTACTATTCAATAATATCATGATACCGTACCCTGCACGTACACGTAGCACTGGTACATCTGTAGGTTAACGATATGTTAATGATTCCTTGAACATCTCAGTCTCTGTTCCGGTCTACCCTTGTGCCCACAGCGTGCGGTTACTGGTTAGTTTAAATTAGGGTCGTATATCAATATCCGCGGATCGTCCCTCGCGGGCACTAATGCCTTAATTAACGCGTGCTCCACTGCGGCCGTGACAACCCTGACTTAACGGCTGTGAGGCTGAGCTTGTCGCGCCGGTCACACAATTAAATTTTATAATAGGTAACTTTGAAGTGTTAGTTTCATTGTTATCTATATAAATAGAACTATTATGTAGGTAGGACACTCTGATATTTATTAACCAACTAAGTAAATTGCTATTATAGGTCATGACTCGTATTAAAAACTAACCTAATTATAGTAGTTATTGATGCTAAAATAAGAAGGCACTCAGCATTATTGCAAGTATACCGATCAGGTACCATTTTATACAATACCTATTCATATTAGAGCTTATTTTTCCAAGAAACAGCAAGGCCACGTAGCTCACAAGACAAAGACTTTTTAAGAAAAATCTTCGTAAAGCTTAGAAGAATCACATATAGGTATAAGATAACTTACGTGGAATCGTTACATTACGAGTAAAAAGCGCGATCACATTCCCGCTATAACTCACGCAGGTCCAGACGCGGGACAACTCGCGCGATAAATAAAAAAATTAGATAATAAATAAAGTGGCTAATTCTTTCCGGTCACGCCGCGATACCGTTTATTTGTTTAATCTAAATGCTAATTGTTCACGTCGGGACATGACGCCGGGACATCGGGATAGGAGCGGGACAGAGCAGGGAGGGGTACATCCCGGGTTGCCATCAAACGCTCTGCAGTGTACTTGTCAAGCTACGATACCGTTATACCACAGGTTAGAGAAATTAGTACGTGTGATATACCAACTAGGCCATAAGACTACTACAGCTACGTGACTTTTATTAAATGAAGCTTGAGAATGAATGCAGATACAGTCTAGAACTTCTCACGGTCTCACTAGAAGTGTCGAAGTCGTCACACGTTTGTTATCAAATATCTATCTTTTCTGGACTTTCACAACTTCGACATTCATTTTTCTAAAAAAAAAGTTCTATTTCGGTTGTATACTTAAATAAACTGCACCCTTAATAGGGCCCCACAACACCCAATTTCTCCACGCATTCAAATGTGTGGAGTATTTGAGTATTTGAAGGAGCGACTGGAGCGAGCGGTACGAACGCGTTGCGTATGGTGTGGAAATAGTGCGTTTGTAGCTATTAGTTTCAAAATGTGTGAGTTTTCTTCGCTTGATAATAATCATTATCAAGGTACAGATTAATTTGTAAAGGACATGAGACCACTTGTCACGGTAGCTTCACTAAATCATATCCCGGCTTGAGGGATGGATGGATGCGGGTTCAATTCCCACTCGTGATTGTAATTTTTCCTTTACAAATTAATCATAAACATTATCAAGGTAGGTTCGCTAATTTGTTTATTAACAATCTTTTTAAAGGTATCGGTTTAGAACTTTTCCATTTTAATGAATACGATGGAACAATGGAGTTTATCTGGAAGCTAGAAGGCAGTGGTAATAAATGCGCTAAATCGGCTCTATAACAAATAAAGTGATTACTTCACGAACTCGCCAACAAATCGCACTGTCTCACTGTACCTACTTTCAATTTGATTGCGATTAACGAACTTAAAACTTTAGTTACATTTCGATGCAAAACTTTGGGCGAGTAGCAATTACTCGAATCTTAAAACTAACTTCACGGAGACTGACGACGTTAATGGATACAAGTTAGACAAGATTAAACATTAATAAAATAAACCTAGAACAATACACAATCTTAATTAAATCATCTTACAACTTTCATCATCATCATCATCATCAACAGCCTGAATATATCCACAGCTAAACATAGGTCTCCCCACACAGAGTGCCACTTTAAGCGGCTGCTTAGCTCCTGAATCCAACAGCTCCCCGCGGTTTTGACCAGGTGGTCGGTATGCCTAGTGAGGGGCCGGTCTATATACGCTATGTCTTCCCGTTCGTGATCGCCACTTGACTCTTACGAGTGTAATTCTAAGAAAAAGCGCCTTAAATGTTATTAGTTATTACCTAGTATAATAGTTTGCTACGCGTGTCAATCTTTATTCTTGTCACGTGAAAGCAGTTGTTAGCGTATTCCTAGCGAGTTGGAGTCGGTAAACAGATGATGTATCGTAAAGTAGAGGATGATTGATATTCGCCGCTTATCCCGGCGGCGATAACGCGCTGACATGCCCTGTCTGCAGGCGGCCGAACTAGCTGAATAACAAAACGTGTATATAACGATATCTCGAGGTTATTCTATCACGTTTGAAGACTCAGTGGGCGAATGCCGTTACACCTAAGCGTAGCGTTCTACAACGTAGCGATCTACAAACGTAGTGCTCTACAAACGTAGCACTCTACAAACGTAGGCCTCTACAAAAGTAGCTTTCTACAAAAGTAGCACTCTACAAACGTAGCGCTCTACAAACGTAACGCTCTACAGACGTAGCATCTTAACTACGCACGTAGCACTTTGTGTAGCAATATGTAGCACGATCGTACACTCCGTTACTAGATTATAACACAACTGTCAAGAGAATTAGCGTAACGCCTGCATTACTCTTCGACTACCTATACGCTGATAAATAATAGATCGCACTGCAAACTACTACTTATGTGACTTACTAATTTATGTAAGTTACCTACATAATTAAATTCTTGCCTATTACTACACTTTTTCAAATTTAATTATGGCTTACTTCGCTTCGCAGAGCTTAACTCAAATAGTTGATAAGTTACAAAGACGAGAAGTTTAAACTTAGTGATAGTTTAAGTGACAATTATTTCCTAATTAAAGTTCTCAGTGTCGAGGAAATTGGAGGGTTTCAAAACTTGTCACGATGTTAAACATTTGAATTTAGCGTTTTATGATATTTTCTTATCCTCAATTTTAACTGAATTTAATTCAATTTAAATCTTCATACATTACATCCATAAGAAGAGGTGTACGTATTTTTTTTGTTGTGTTGCCTGATGTTAAGCGACGCGGCCGCCCACGGCACAATACAGCATCACAGTTGCAGTATCTCTTGTAACTCTAAAATATAGTTTCGCGTGACACTGCACTATGTACGTCATCTTAAGACATCACACAGTTTTTTTGACAATATTACTAGACCGTGAGATTAGGTCATAGTCTCATTTTCCCAGTAATTTCATTTTAGTTTCATTTCTTTCATCATCATCATCAGCCCGTAGATGTCCACTGCTGAACATAGGCCTCCCCTAAAGAGCGCCACTTTGAGCGGCTGCTCGCCTCTTGCATCCATCGGCTCCCCGCGGTTTTCACCAGGTCGTCTGTCCACCTAGTGAGGGGTCTGCCTACGCTGCGCCTTCCGGTTCGTGGTCGCCACTCGAGAACCTTTCTTCCCCATCGGTTGTCAGTTCTGCGAGCGATGTGGCCTACCCATTGCCATTTCAACTTGCTCACTTTAAGGGCTACATCGGTCACTTTAGTCCATCTGCGGATTGCCTTGTTCATTTCTTTCATTTCTTAAGTGCCCTTCAAACCGGAAAACAGTAGTGCTTGCATACTACTGCTTGACAGCAGAATAGCTGGCAAAGCGGTGTCAAATAACTGTTCGGTGTTACTTAAATATTTGAACAAGATTCCTCCGCATGGTGTAAGCAGCGGCCGAGCAGCACCGGCAGCGACCCACGATGGATCCTTCCCTTTATTCAATTCCTCGTTTTGCATAAACTGTTTACGGAGCGCTTGCGAGTGACGCCGCCCGGCTAGTGTGGACGCGGCGTGACGGCGCTGTGTGGACGTGCCTTTATTCCCATTCAACTTTACTGTTTGCCACTGGAACCGCTGTTTGCTGTAAGGATGGGGAGCGAGAAAAACAGTCGCTTATCCCTAAAGTGTGAGGGCGATATAATTTGCAAACCTAAGTGGTCAACCGTTTGAACGAAATGCAAAAACGTTTTGTTGACAGTCGCAAAATGGTCACGAAAACTTTAAGACACGTAATGTACATTTTAGCAAGTGGGTTTTTTTAAATTATAAATCACATCTATGTATGCGGTGTGTAAAATGCTACTTTTTTATAATTTAGGTAATTATTTTAGGTTCGATTTAACAACCTGCTGGGCTACCACAAACTAATACAAAACCATCATGTTTCATGACATTATTATTTCAAGGTTACATTAATATATAGAGTGATAACCTGTATTTGGCTTATGTATATTCGTTCTCCTGTTCTTAGATTATTTAATAAGAAAGCTGTTGGTTGTCCTAATAAAATAAAATAAAATAAAATAAAATAAAATAAAATAAATAAATAAAATATTGTTCGAATTCGTACCATGGACTCATAAAGTATTCCTGCGTGTGAACGAGACGTCTACAATTTTATATGGCGTTATTATCACTGTCGCACGTCAGTCTCAACATGATGTACAGGTATGACATGACAGTTGTATTTGAGTGAACGATTTAACGTGACGTCATCAAAACTGCTCTGGCTCTGCAACATTAAAGTATTCTTACTTTTATGTCATTTGTCAATGTATGATTGAAGTAATATTGAAGTAATAATGCTATAAGACGTTGTGGTTGCCCCCTTGTGGGTATTTCTATTTGCTATTAAAAAATACCCGTTGAATTACTTTATAATTATGCTGCTATTGTTTAATATTATTAATTATATTGACAGCCTCTTTGGTGTGATGGTTGAGCAGATTGACTCATAACCCGGAGGCGGCGGGTTCGATTCCCGCGCCAGGACAAGTATTAGTAAAAAAAAAGTGCAAATACTTGTTCTGTGTCTGGGTATTGTGGAACCATGGTTCTTGTAGTTCCTGGATCCCTAGATACAGGTAATCCTAGTTAGGGTCCAGATTCTATGTAAGCATGTGATCGTAGGACGTTGTTTGCATCAAGAGCAAAAAAATATTACAAAACAATCATTTTTTCAAGAGTCTATTTGAAGAGTCGAGCAATAAGTAATTAACCAGCTATTATTCCATTGTAGTAGGGAGAGTAAGGAGGGCGAGCTAAATAATTCGTAAACCTCGGCCCTGGGGTGCTCCGGGGAACTACGGGACTCTCCGGGGGTTAGGTATCGGGGCTCGTCTTGTGTACAGGATAATGGTTGTCAGTATGTACTTATGACTAAGTAACTTTTGGACAGGAATATTGCCCTCCAACTATTATATACTTACACAGCCTCAATGGTGTGGTGGTTGTGCAGGTCAGCTTATAACCTGGAGGCAGTGGGTTTGATTCACGCGACAGGAGCACAGAAAAAATTGCGCTGATACTGGTTTTGTGTTTAGGTCTTGGGGACCATGGGCCTCGTAGTTCCTGGGTCGTTATAGATACACTGAATCTTAGTTAGAGTCTAGAATCTGCACTAAAGCAAAAACATGTACCTATTCTAAGTATGTATTTACAAACAAAAAGTATCTAAGTGTTATATCAGTTATCTGGTTCCCATATTACAAGGTATTCTTAGTTTGGGGCTAGATGACACTGTGTGAACTGTCCTACACAAATATTTATTATTTATTTTATTTATTTATAAAAGTCAAAAGTCAAAAACCAAAGTGTTTTGTA
Source organism: Ennomos erosarius (assembly GCA_963580505.1). NCBI lineage: Eukaryota > Metazoa > Arthropoda > Insecta > Lepidoptera > Geometridae > Ennomos > Ennomos erosarius. The sequence continues at coordinate 303,759 of OY756983.1, read as the reverse complement.
GCAATTAGGCTATTCATAACACTGTTACATTTAAAACGTAATATGTAAGTGGATCAAGATGTATATTTATGTATGTAGCTACGTCTCTAAAGAAATTACATTACATATACCTAAACCTATATCACTACCTCTGTAGGTAATATCGAATAGTTATAATGGATCATAAATAGATACTTATGTCCACAAATGTGATTATATCAGCTTAGTAAATTACCTACATTACGACAGCGCTTAAGCACCACGTCTATCTCCATATTTTATTAGCGATGATAGCCATTTCACAACCACACCTACAAACAACAAACAGTAAAGTAATGTGTCGTATAATTATAGTCCCAGCTGGTATCCGGCGTGAAACCGTCGCGGGACACAAGCCGGGTATCGCCTCGTCGACCACTCGCATAATCTGTTCGGCCGCGATTATAATCGGGCGCACTAATCCGCTGAACAATGCCTATGCCTTGTGTTATCCTTTGTTGTTTGAGTTGGTCCGCCCGCGCGCCCCGGGGACCGGAGTTGGTGACACTTTCGGGTGCTTTCACCCGTTTTATACTGTTTATTTTAAACTGGTTGTTTATACAATGAGTAGCTCTTTGTGGCCGAGTCTGTAGGATTCCGATACGACTTTATTACTGCTAAGAGTACGTAAATTATTTTTAGAGGAAGTTTAAACAAGTGTAGATTTAGTAACAGAAAGGCTCAATATCTTTGGAAACATCTTACAAGTTATTTTCGAAGTAATTTATGCGGAAAGTGGTAAAACAGGTCGTGCGTATCAAAAGGACAGGATCCCACTACCTTTCCCACCTTTTTAGCATAATACAACTTTTTTATTCGGCGCCCATTCGTAATCGCTTACCCGGAACTTGACGGACAAAAAGTTTGCGAGCGGCTCCAACTTCGAAGACAGGTGATGTTACTATTCATCATCGGGTCTCAACCGGGCGGCGCGGTCCTCGGTGGGCGGGCGGCGCGGGGACGAGGGCGGGCTCAAAACGCAGGAAATAGAAAAACTTCGGTCGTTTACAATGAGCACAGTCGCAGGGAGGTATTATTTTTACTGGCTCATCGCGGCTGTAACGACTTTGTTTGCGCTCCGAGTTTATTGTATGCCATCCCGTAAATATATAGTTTTAAAATTTTATTCGAGGTGAGCTTCGGTGTACGGGTATATTGTCACACGACGGGGGCAGGTGGGTGTTTTATGGAAATAACAAAATTGCATCAGATTCGTTTCGTTTTATAGCAGTATTGTAAATGACTTTTCATTTGGGATTCGAGTTCGAGTAGGTAACGTACTTTATTTATAATTAGAAATCGTGTATATATTTGTGACGTGCTACGTATCGGTACCTACCGCATAAAAACGTATTGGGATAATAGGGTCATGATAACTATTTACCCCAGTAGGCCTAGCACGAATATTTACGCGCGCGTAAGTGTAACGTTAACGAAGGCAGTTGTATAGCATTTGAGCAGCGCACCATACAACTGCCTTACGATAACGTTCCACTTACCCGCACGTAAATATTCGTGCTAGGCCTACAGTAATAAATACCTACGTACTTAATCATTCTGATAGAAAATTATACAACTGTAGGCACGTAGGTAACGTGTATATTACATCGGTCAATAGAGACGTCGCGTCGCATGCTCGGTACGACGCTGGATTACTGTAGATGTAGAACATAGGAAGCACAATCGTTTGCTAATCGCATGCATCGCTCCAGCGGGCTTCGTATCGACGCATTCACTCTCCGAATAACGCTTGACTATGCACTGCACTACACTGCTGTGGAATTGGTAGGTACCTACTGACAAAATATCAATTAGTATAGTTAAGACAAAAATAGTCTTGACAGATTTTTTAAACTTTAATTTAGTCAACACTAGGTAGTACCTACGATTGAATTAAGCGTAGTAAGTTATCAAACCTATTGCGTTTCAAAGGTCTACCCATTTCAAACATCAGACCTGCTTGTGATCCTATTATGTTGATCCTGTGCTCCATGACATAGCCTTTGCCTGGCGTATCTACTCCTGGTATTTACTTTAACATGTGCTATGTGGAGCGAATATCTAAACCCTATAAACAGTGGTATGGTGGTTGTGTTGACTCAGCGCCGACACACCCAGAATCGGTATTTGCGGAGCTAGAACGTGTACGGTGCAGTGGGCCTCCGTAGGTTACTGATAGCGAGACTGCTTGAGATGATACTAACGTCTAGGATACAAATGTTAATAATTAAATTAAGTAAGGTTATCTGCAAGGCTTTTGTAATCAACTTTTGTAGGTGCTGCTAGATGTCCAGTCTTCACATAAAGACATGCAAGCACATAGGTACTTCTCAGGTTGAATAAGTTGTAGATATGTGCAATGTGCATTGCAGCCTGATTTTTTTAGTAAAAAGCATTAAGAATGACAAACATGTTTCACAAAGAGTCAGTAGGACAATACCTACACACGTAGAGTTGTAGAGGCGGAATAGGTAGGCATAGGACACGTCTATACAGCTTTAATAATTTTCCTCATTCGTTGTAAGACACGGGGGATGTGAGATTACCTTTAAATCACGCAGGGATGTTCAAACACATAAATACAGGTACGTTTTTACACGCCGTGAGAAATAGATATGAGATGTAATCCACGAGAGTGCTTGCTGAACAGACGGCGTATTTAATATTTATTATTTGATGTATTAGTCGTATACACGCCGGGTGTTTGAGTGAGCTTGCTTCAGACAAATCTTACGCTCTAACGGTGGGTTTCTTGATCCGTAGTTGAGATAAACAATGGTTAAAAGTGGCAAGAAACGGGTCAAAGTTAGGTTTATTAACCATTCATTACTTAATTACACATCAAAAAACCCAACATAAGATTTTAGACAGTTTTGATCTTTAAGTATATAAACAGTAACAAACAATACTTTCTCTTCCTATTTATTCCAACTTCCGACGCAGCTGGAATTCAGAAAATTATCTAAAGTAAAAAAAAAACAGGTGGGTATCTATCTCTATATACCTATACACATTATATCACTTGCTAAAATAAAGGTCACCAATCCTGCCCTATGCTCTGGAACCTACAGTTTAGTCGGCTAGAAAATTCATGAATTTTCCCGTGCCTACCATTTCCCTTTAACCTTGACGAGTGTCAGGAGACTCTCGTCAATATTAAAATACAATATTTACCTTAGCCCACAAGCGTAGGGCGGCACGGCATGCGTTACAAAGGGGACGGCTTCATTTGAATACGAGTTGTTGTACAATGCAAATGTGGCGCGGACAACGGACATCGGTTGTCACGGGCTCGCGTCTACATGCCCGGGAAAGGATACGCCGCATCGTGTTGTTTGAAAGTGATTGACACTCACAATCACTCGGTAGGTGGGTATTTATTGAAATCTCTCCAAAATTATATCGATTGTGGTGAAAACCTAAATGAGCTCACCCTTCCTCTCTGGATGCTTGGTGGCAACTGTTGATGCTCGAATGAAGTATGAGGTGTATGGGGGTATGTTTTTACTAACATTGCAGGCTCATATTGTTAATGGTTTTAGAGAAAAATAAGTACTTACATCTAATACAATACATGCGACACTGATTATTTAAGCTCTATTATAATACACTAGCTAGATACCTACTTTAAACTAAGATATTATACTTCAGCCGCGAGTATAGTGTAACCCCACCTAAATAATTAACTCAAGTGAGACGTGTCGAAAGTTAGAGCTACTAGGTGACGCGGCATTTTTTAATTCAAGACGAGAGTTATTAGATTAGCCCTCGGTGGTCTTATTAAATCGCACTCAGGCCCAGTTCATTCTCGGGCTCGGTTCATTTATTATGTTAATTATAAGCTCGAGACAAAGGTTACACTTTTTCGCTCCTAATTTACTTCTGTTCATCAAGTTAACTGGGTTCGGTCCTACAGCTCACCCATTATATACTTCTTCATTATTTTAATCTATGTTATGCGTTACGTCTACGTGTAATAGGTAAACTTGATAACTATCAAATAAAAATGACTAAATACCAACCATAATTATTTGAGGTATATAATTACTTTGGCAGTATGGACGCTTGCACGCTATCAAAATAGCGTGATTTTGTAACGCGTTACGTTCATAATCATCATCATTAACAGCCTGAACACGTCCACTGCTGAACATAGGCCTCCCCCAGGGAGCGCCACTTAGAGCGGCTGCTCGCCTCCTGCATCCATCGGCTCCCCGCGGCTTTCACCAGATCGTCAGTCCACCTAGTGGGGGGCCGGCTTACGCTGCTGCCGGTTCGTGGTCGCCACTCGAGAACCTTTCTTCCCCATCGGTTGTCAGTTCTACTAGCGATGTGGCCTGCCCATTGCGTTACGTTACCTAATATTAATCAACTAAGTTTCTACACAGAGTCGTTTCTACGTCTATAAGATATGACTACGGCGATAAGACCGCTGTTAATCTTAAATTATGTATCCTTATGATACTTTACTGCATTAGATATGTTATACCTATCTACCCACATCGTAAAAAAGTCATATTGTTAAGTTTGAGGACTTAACAGCGAGCTGCAGCTATAAAAAATAATAAAAATGTAATTTTCACATATTCATTTATTAATTGATAATTACTCTTTCAGCACAGCATTGTTGCGTTTTACATTTTGATCCACCTACATACCTGGGTATATAAATACATCATTAACTTATCATAGTAGGAATATGTTTTCATTGTTCTACCCTACAATAAAATAATAGTCATTTTTATTTATTTTCAAATCCCATTAAGAAAGAAAGTAATAATAGTACTCTTACATTATAATAGGTAGTACTAATATTTTATTTTTACTCTAATTTAGTATTTTAGATAAAAATAAAGATTTAAAAGATCTTAACAGGTAAATAGACCCTGTGCGTATATCGAGCTTTGAACTTTTCTTAAAAATAGCGTTTAATGTAACTATCAAAATATAATGGTTGTTTGTAATGGAAGCGCACCATCTGAGTACATCGATCATGTATTACATTACAACCTTGTAATAGCATAAACGTATATTTATACTTAGTTTTAGTTATTGTATCGAATAGCAACTTCTAGGCTTACAAATCAAGAGAAACGTTTCCAAAATTGAGCACTAAATTAACCAATTAGTCAACATGTAAAATAGTTAATACAAAGTTTATAATTAAGATGCGGTGTTCGCTGTAATAGAAGTCGCTTAACGCTAATGGTGTTCCAATACTCTGTTAGTTAAGTAAACGAACCGCGAACGCAACAGGCGTGATATTATTGATTGTTCTCATGGTGTAGTGGTTAACTTGATGACTTGATAACTTACTAGGGTGGCAAGTTTGAACCCCGCGAAGGGATTCATGTTTTTATGTGTCTGGATGTTATAGGACGTAGGCTTCTGCGTGGATCGAATTTTATTTTATTTAATAAAGAATTTCAGGTTTAGTTTAATTTAATTTAGTTTAATTAGGGAATACTAATTATTGTCACTACCCGATGTATTCGCATGTATTCGCTGTTTACTATAAAGACACGAATTTGGAGTTTCGCATCGTACTATAACTGTAAAAGTTAAAAGATTTACTATGACGCAGTTTTATTATCATTACACGCGACTCTGAACGCTTGCTCGCTCCTCCAAGTTCGCGTCTTCAGTTTTATAAAGTCAACGTATATCTAAAATCGTTTCTAAATCTACCAATAAAATAATTGATTAAATTTTATTGCGGAGAAAATATACTTTCGCTAATAATTATAATAAAAAGATATTGAGCAGCGTAATATACAATAAAAAACATTTCATACAATAATGGAAGGTTTAATTGCTTATTCATAATAAAATTATTTGCGTATAAAATGTTAAAATTATTCTAAATATTCGTTTCGTTTCGTGATAGTTCAAACGTGAATCATTTTCTCGAGTTCTCGGGAGATATAAGTTGTCATAATTATAATCACAAGTAAAAGCGGTCAGGTCATTAAGATTTTTTTAACAAAATTAATAATTAAATAGCCACTATTTGCACCTTAAGTTTTATCGATCAATCAATCAATACAAACATTATGAAACTTTTTGGCTTTTAACGTAAATTTTATTTTATTAAAACACTTTACAATTAACGCTAACTTTGGACACTAAGGCTGAGTTGCACCATAATCACAGTTAAAGTTACTGTTACGGTTATTTGTCAAAACAATAAAAAAGAAAGCACATTAGCATTTAGCATTTATTGCACCCTTAGGGTGGGTTGCACAAGCTTACTTTAACTGTAACCGCCCACGCTTCGCCGGTTAGTGTTATTGTTTATGTCAAGTAACCATAACAGTAACTTTAACTGTGATTATGGTGCAACTCAGCCTAACTCTATAAAATGAACATGCTATATAATCTAAACATTATAGCATATAGGATTCAAGTTGTGTGAAAATGAGGCCTGTTACCATTAATTTATTTTATACTTTACTTATTATTTTCTTAATTAATATTGTCTCGATACGTAGTTAATTAGTTATCAAACTGCAGGATTATAATATAGCTAAGAAAAAAAAAAGTAATAAGTTGAAACTGAATTGTACAAGTATTTTAAAATTGTATTTAAACACTTGTTTGGTAAATGGATATGTAGGTATAACTTATCCTACATCTTACAACCGTTTATACGACATACCTATCTATATACCATCAGTCTCGTTACATTCCAAGCACTCCATTTTAGATTTACATTTTTTATTTATTATAATAATAACTTCTATTCTTCATGATAACTTTTTTTTTATTTACTTTAATTATACTCTCATAGATGTATACACAATATGAACGGAATCATAAGCCACACATAATGTTTGCTTTATGTTATTAATAACATAATAATAGAATAGAATAGAATAGAACCCCCTGATAATGTATAGTATATGGAGCAATCAAGGCAGCAGTTATCTTCCTCGCTCTAATCAATGACGAACCTGAGCGACACATTTTCTTTCTTGCTGTAATCGATGCTTGATTGTCGATAGAACATATACTTTGTCGGTGAAATTTTATAATTAAAAAACTAAAATAAACCACCAGTCAAGGAAAAACGCAAAAAATCCACTGGGGGCATTTTTACTGGCAACCCGTAAGGGTTTAATACCAAAATCATACATAAATATAGTAGTACTTGTAGTAGTTCTTTAACGCTGATAGTGGATTCATAGTCATGGTCATCAGAAAATTGTAAAAGTACAAACAAGAGCACGACGTGCTACAAAGAAACCTCAATCTATAGAACACCGTACAACAATCATGTTTCTTTCGTTCCCCGTTGGTGAGTTCCCCTGGCGGCGGTGAGTTCCCCTGGCGGCGGTGAGTTCCCCTGGCGGCGGTGAGTTCCCCTGGCGGCGGTGAGTTCCCCTGGCGGCGGTGAGTTCCCCTGGCGGCGGTGAGTTCCCCTGGCGGCGGTGAGTTCCCCTGGCGGCGGTGAGTTCCCCTGGCGGCGGTGAGTTCCCCTGGCGGCGGTGAGTTCCCCTGGCGGCGGTGAGTTCCCCTGGCGGCGGTGAGTTCCCCTGGCGGCGGTGAGTTCCCCTGGCGGCGGTGAGTTCCCCTGGCGGCGGTGAGTTCCCCTGGCGGCGGTGAGTTCCCCTGGCGGCTAGGTGTGGTCCCGGGCGCGGCGGTGCGAGGCGAGCGAGTAGGTCTCGGGGTGGAAGGTGGGCGGGCACTGCAGGTGCGGGTACTGGCCCGGGCTCGCGCCGCCGGGGGACTCCGGCCCTCCCTGGAATACATACGGACCGACGGTCTGGTGAACGCTACGGTGACCCGATGGATGCAAGAGGCGAGCAGCCGTTTAAAGTGGCGCTCTGTGGGAGGCCTATGTTCAGCAGTGGATGTCTTCAGGCTGTTAATGATGATGACGATGACGATGATGATGATGATGATGACGGTGATGACGATGATGACGATGATGACGATGAAGATGATGATTATGATGACGATGATGATGATGATGACGATAATGATGAAGTTAGCTGGCACGCAGGGTGTATAATATAGCCAGGGTACTCTGGCCACACGTTACCTGTGGTTGCGGCCTGCCACCGAACATGAGCCGGAGCCGCGACACGCCGGGGCCTGATGTGCTGCTGCTCTCGCTGCCAGAGTTGTTCCAACTGGACACAGATATAGTCATTTTTATCACATCTAAATTATTTATTATTTATCTATTCGGAAAGATGTAGTTTGTTCTTCGTAAACGGGGACTAAAATAGTCCTAATCCATAGGAACAAGTGATTTGAATTTGGAATGTGGATACTGTTAGTAAAAGTCCCAATCATCAAAGAAAATACGCAGATATCACACATACGCAATACGAATTCTAAAAAAGTTTGTGATAAAAGAAAACGCGGTGTGAACTTTGCCATTGTTTACTAAAACAATGCCGAAATGCACAAGAAGCGATGTCATTTCTGAATACTAAAAAAAATAAAGGACCGAGAGGAGATCCCTGGGGAACACCTGACGGAACTAGTATCGCCGGAAACCAGAATCCCCGAACAAGGGCAAGCTGAGAGCGAATGCAGAGGTATAACTCGCACTGCCTTGACGAGGAGCCATAATTATATGCCCACGTGTTCCAAGTTTTTTGAGTAAGGATATTGTGATCCACCGCGTCAAACGCCTTAGACATCGTGGTCGTCCTTTCCTATCGTTTGTGGGAATAAGAGTGTAAACAACGCGCCAACGGGTATGACGTAGCAGTGTACACATGTGTGCAGTAACACACAGTATACACAGTAGCATGTACAGTAACACACAGTATACACAGTAGCATGTACAGTAACACACAGTATACTCACGTGTCGTTATGTTGCGGCTTCCCCCCGCCCGCGTCCCGCGCACACCGCACCTGTAATAGAATATTTGACTACGATTCAAAATTAACAAATAAATATTACTTTCTTAAAAAAAGCTCAAAATTAGTGTAATCATTGAAAACATATAACTTTATATATATTTATATTTATATTAAGTATCTTACGGTAAATTAGAGGAATACAACACCAGAGACAAACCTTATTTGGTTTTATTGGTGTTTTTAGGCAAGTTGTAAACCTTTTTTCTGATATAAATAAATAAAAAAAAAATAAAAAAAAAAACATGAATAAAATCGGTAAATATTTTTTTTATAACATCGACAAACAAATAAGCCTTCAGCCGCCCGGTGTACTTCTAGTGTGATCAAAACTAACCTGACACTCCTCGGTTCGCTCGCCGTCGTAACCTACTGGTTAACCATTAGTGACAGCAAAACTTTCTGCATTAAAACGGGTTTGTTCACAATTAAACGCAACTAAAACCCGTTTTTTTTATAAACTCACCGCTAGGCACTAACTATAAATAATCGAAATATCACCCGTGTTAGGCCGTGCGTCCACTGCATCGGAATCGGCGCGTACGGAGCGCACGGACTTGTTGCTCGATTTGTAGGGGAGCGCGAGCCCTGGATCGGCATTACTGCGCCTTCATTTGTAGGGGAGCGCGTGCCCTGGATCGGCATTACTGCGCCTTCATTTGTAGGGGAGCGCGTGCCCTGGATCGGCATTACTGCGCCTTCATTTGTAGGGGAGCGCGTGCCCTGGATCGGCATTACTGCGCCTTCATTTGTAGGGGAGCGCGAGCCCTGGATCGGCATTACTGCGCCTTCATTTGTAGGGGAGCGCGTGCCCTGGATCGGCATTACTGCGCCTTCATTTGTAGGGGAGCGCGAGCCCTGGATCGGCATTACTGCGCCTTCATTTGTAGGGGAGCGCGAGCCCTGGATCGGCATTACTGCGCCTTCATTTGTAGGGGAGCGCGAGCCCTGGATCGGCATTACTGCGCCTTCATTTGTAGGGGAGCGCGACCCCTGGATCGGCATTACTGCGCCTTCATTTGTAGGGGAGCGCGTGCCCTGGATCGGCATTACTGCGCCTTCATTTGTAGGGGAGCGCGTGCCCTGGATCGGCATTACTGCGCCTTCATTTGTAGGGGAGCGCGTGCCCTGGATCGGCATTACTGCGCCTTCATTTGTAGGGGAGCGCGAGCCCTGGATCGGCATTACTGCGCCTTCATTTGTAGGGGAGCGCGAGCCCTGGATCGGCATTACTGCGCCTTCATTTGTAGGGGAGCGCGTGCCCTGGATCGGCATTACTGCGCCTTCATTTGTAGGGGAGCGCGTGCCCTGGATCGGCATTACTGCGCCTTCATTTGTAGGGGAGCGCGTGCCCTGGATCGGCATTACTGCGCCTTCATTTGTAGGGGAGCGCGTGCCCTGGATCGGCATTACTGCGCCTTCATTTGTAGGGGAGCGCGAGCCCTGGATCGGCATTACTGCGCCTTCATTTGTAGGGGAGCGCGTGCCCTGGATCGGCATTACTGCGCCTTCATTTGTAGGGGAGCGCGAGCCCTGGATCGGCATTACTGCGCCTTCATTTGTAGGGGAGCGCGAGCCCTGGATCGGCATTACTGCGCCTTCATTTGTAGGGGAGCGCGAGCCCTGGATCGGCATTACTGCGCCTTCATTTGTAGGGGAGCGCGAGCCCTGGATCGGCATTACTGCGCCTTCATTTGTAGGGGAGCGCGTGCCCTGGATCGGCATTACTGCGCCTTCATTTGTAGGGGAGCGCGTGCCCTGGATCGGCATTACTGCGCCTTCATTTGTAGGGGAGCGCGTGCCCTGGATCGGCATTACTGCGCCTTCATTTGTAGGGGAGCGCGAGCCCTGGATCGGCATTACTGCGCCTTCATTTGTAGGGGAGCGCGAGCCCTGGATCGGCATTACTGCGCCTTCATTTGTAGGGGAGCGCGTGCCCTGGATCGGCATTACTGCGCCTTCATTTGTAGGGGAGCGCGTGCCCTGGATCGGCATTACTGCGCCTTCATTTGTAGGGGAGCGCGTGCCCTGGATCGGCATTACTGCGCCTTCATTTGTAGGGGAGCGCGTGCCCTGGATCGGCATTACTGCGCCTTCATTTTATAAATACCGTTGCTCCATCCGCGACGATTCCAATGCAGTGGACGCATGGCTTTATTGTACGACAGATTGTCAGTTTGCAATAAATCGAGAGTATATAAATAACCAGTTTTAATTTCGTTTTTTTTATAAACAAACGGGTTTTTCAATACGGCGTTGACATAGGTATGAGATTTTTTATGTACAAGTATAAGTTTACAGATTGTGTATTGAATGTATCTTTATAGATATACCTAGTGTGGTTTACACTTTAATAAGTCATTCCTATAAATGTACCATATTCTATTTGGCAGCGCTACTACAAGAAAAAAAATCGATTTATGACAGCCCTAAATTTCAATATGGCGGCTGTAGTTCCATTTTCTGCCAGTTCACAGATAAGTTGGTAAGACTATAAAATTAATATTTAATTTTTTTAATCGAATATTTGATTTATGTGTATGTACTTAGCGAATTTATTATTAATTACTAATAAATTGACTATTAAAATAACATCATTATTTTAGGAGGCAATAAAAATATTATAAAATGTATGAACTCAAAACCTTCTTTTAAAACAAAGATTGAAAATAACAGAGCAGCGTGTTGGTTTCAAGTGCGATTTAAAATAAAAAAAAAAGAAAGAAAGAATGAAAAAAAAATGTTTATTCATGACAACTACAACAGTTAATATTTATTCAAATCATCTAAACTGTGACTAAAACCATGCTCCCATATGTGTAGGTACTACCTACCTAGGTACGTATTACTGGGATCGTCGTCTTATCACCAGTGATGCTTTACCTGCTGTTTATTATTTACTTACTTAAGTATAAAAACTCTAAATACAGTAGAATTCTAAGAGAAATCATGTCTGGCACTGTGTGACAAAATAAATAAGCTGTGTACGGAAACGATTCCGCCAGCTTTTTGCTGTCGGGATCGATTCGAAGAAAAATCAACTGGAGTGTCGATTTGCGCTGTCAAACGATCTCGAATTCGGGTTTGGGAATCACTGCAAAGCTATTAGACACAGAAACGCTCCCGTATTCGAACGGAAAAGCATTGGGAATAAAGGTGCTGGAGCCCCCTCCAGCACCTTTATTTTTATATTTAAGGGAAAGGTGATACCCCTATCACCTTTCCCTTTATCGGAAAACAGAAATCGTGTGCAGTCTATGAAGCCATCCTTGCTAACCTAGCTGTATTTAAAAATGCTTATAACTTTGCCACATTTTAAGATACTTGATATTTGTTTTCACGGCTGTTTATTAATTGAAATATATTTATTATTTATGCAATAAAAATATAGAAGTCAAATAGCATCTTTCTGGTATAAATCTGGCCAGTAATGTACGCTACAACTGGGTTATATCGGTGCGAGCGTGACAGCAGCAGTATTTCGTACCTTGTCGTTCCTCCGTAGCGAGTCCCGCCAGCGCTCGGGGGCGGGGGGCGGGGGCGGGGGGCGGCGCCGGTCTACGCCGTAGCCCTCGTAGCTGCCCGTAGCACTGTCGTCTATATCGGGAGGGTCGTCCGGGTAGATTATCTTCTCGTAGCTGTAAAAGGATTACCGTTGTAAGAGGCAGACATACGTATGAAATGCTGTAAGACCTATAGTGAGGCCTGAATTGCGTTTACTGCATGATTCTATATGCACGTTTGGTAACTAAACTAAACATTAAACTATTGTTATGATTTATTACGTTTTTAATTACCCACTGTGTAATATCTAGGCATCATATTAGATACCAAGCTCAACTGGTCTGAGAACGCATCTAAATTATATCTTAAGGGTATAAAAGCCATGAACGCTTTAAGTCCCGTTCTAAATAGCCAATCTTGCCTTAGCAATCATACTAAACTTAGCATTTATCGCACCCTGGCACGCCCCTGCTTAACTTATGCCTATCCAGTGTGGAGCAGCACATGTCCTACAAACATAAATAAATTACAAATAATTCAAAATAAAGCCATAAAATACTCGTACAATACTCCCAGGTACACGGAATCTTATAAAACTACACCAAAATATTAATATGCCAATCATTAATTCATTCAATTGTAAATCATCTAAAACATTTTATCTGTATACTAACCCTAAAAGTAAAAATAAACTTATAAATAAAACAAGTAGAACTCGAAAACATGACTTAAATTATATCGATACTTATAATCGTAACTTCCACATCAGTAATTCGTTGCGCTCGAGTGTACGGCGTAGGTACAGTCGCCAGCACCGGCACCGCATCGCTCACTCACGCAAATTATCATACTACCCCCTATTATGTAAAGTTGATTTATTTTTAAATATTGAATCTTATTAATTACAACTTGCAATTGTTATGCTATTTACTAAAGCAAACAAAACAATTAATATTAGGACATCTATAACTTTAGTATTGTATTTTATGTATTGTCTTAGTTAAATGTTCTCATCGGAAATTTTTATTATAAGTGAATCACTTTAAAAATTTATAAATTATTAATGTCAGTAATACCTAGTATTAAAATGGACACTAGATCATGTACTTAAGATTTCTTCATGATAACTAAAGATTTTTGAAATTGAATTGAATTGAATTACCCGCGTGATAATTACGTAAACAGAAGCGACACATAAAAACTTTTTCACCATGATAATAGTCTATCCTATCCTATCCTAAGAGTGTAGAACCAATGAATGACTCACCCGTCCTTCCCTTTGACAGAGATAGGTTTCCCTTTCCCCGGTTCAGGCCGCCTCTCCTTACACACGGTCCCGGTCCGGGATCCACTTCCAGTCCCGGTCCTGCTCTCAATCTCAGTCTCTGTCCCAGCCGGTCCCGGTTCCCCGCCGCACACCTCGCCGTAGATCACCTCCGGGACTGTGGAGGTTGTGAATTTATTTAGCAGAACATAATTACAATTTACAAGAGACTTTAGGTTTTCAACTGATGTCATGTATTTATTGTATTCAAAATCCTGTGAACGTTTTCCAGCGGTTTCACAATATATCGCAGCCGCGGCGCCCGCTGGCATTTCAAGGCAAACCCTTGCCACATGGCAACGGATGGCGCGCGATGGTGCCGATAGGTGGGGCAGCCACCGGGTACCCCACGGCCGGTGGGCGGCCCGTGGCCATGCCACACGAGGCGCCGCGCCGGGGAAGGACACGCTGGCTACATGGCTCTCTTAACACTTGTGAGTATACCGTCCGTGCTGCACTGACACTAATCCACCAGAATCCCCCGTAGCTAATAGAACCCATAAAGACTGCTATAAGAGCGGCACAGGTAACATACCGAGCTGGTGCCGGCGCTGGTGCCGCTGCTGGCTCCGCTCCATGCCGAGGAGCGCGCGGTTGGAGTACAGTTGCCGCTGCTCCTCCTCCTGCTCCTGCAGCATGAACTGCTCCAGCGTCACCAGCCCCACCAGGCTCTCCGGCTACGGAATAACAAGACCACGGATTCTTTTAAACAAGTTTATATTGTTTTGCCGATTTTCGACAGCGTCTCCGAGAGATAGCGCGAGCGCATAAGGCGAGCTCAGCCGTCATACGTGCAGCAGGTCGAAATTAATTCAAAGAAACACCGACCCTAAAGTCGTAGATTTAAATATCAATTCAGTCTGAACTTCCGCGTGGCGTTTACGACAAAGACAACGCACGAAATTACTAATTTTGGCGGTTTTTAATTAATACCTTTGATTTTGTCAGGAAACTTGCTAAACACCTTGTTTGCCCTACCCTTCTCCTTGAAGGCAATAAAGCTATGAGAGGCCTTCGTTCTGCAGTGGATCTCTGTGAATACCCGTTAGTGAAACTAACTACATTTACCGTACTCAACATACCTTAGTACTCTTCGGCTTGGCAGGCACCTGCAGCGTTGGCTTCGTGACAAAATCGCTCTTCTCAAAGTCCAGTAAGTTGGGGTTCGATGCGTGGATGTAGTTGATGGGCTTCGGGATCTTCTTGGACGCGCGGAGTTCCGAGCCCAGCAGGCGGTCTGCAGGGGCGGGGGCGGGGGCGGGGGCGGGGGCGGGGGCGGGGGCGGGGGCGGGGGCGGGGGCGGGGGCGGGGGGCGCCACGCGCCGGTAGCTGCGGTAGTGCTCCGTCGGCACCGGGACTACTGGCTGCTTGTTCTGGAACATCGAGGCTTTATATTGATGGTCGGTTCTTTTCCATGCAATGATTGCCTCACAAGAAAGCTCTAGAAACATTGCTTGCGTCTAAAACTACTTTCAAGATAGCTGTAGTTTGTCCATATTGGTAATTTTTTTAGACATTTACCGCATCTGCAATTCTGCATATTATATGACGAAGAAAATGCAAAAAACGCTTACTTCCATTTAATTTATTTCTAGTTTAGGTTAACAAACAAAAACATTATTATTGTTGTAAATATATATAAATTCACAGAAATCTTGCTCAATGTGGTGCTTGGCTTTTCTGTCAATAGCCGCATACTGACTGAGCAAGCTGCCTCGGGCATGTACCCGCGGCGAGACCCCTCTAGCCACTATCCCTTGCTCGCCCGAGGCTGCCGAGCCGAGCCACGGTAAGCCTGAGTCAGCATTGAGGTTCAGCTTACGTAGTAACATATTCAGTAATCTATGGTTTAGCTGTCCATTTTTTATTTATTTATTTATTTATTTATTTAACACATAAAAAATACAACTTGTTTAGTATAATATGCCTTAATCTTACATCTTCATTTCTTAATGACTATTTAAAGACTAACCGTCTTACCACAAAAGATTTAGACGTGCCTTAAACGCTTGTTGAACAGTTGTTTCATGAATTCCATACCACAAATCCGCACCTAACACTCGTTTAAAATAGACGGGCGTTAAACACGTGCTAAAATTTAAACATACTCAACCGTTAGTTTAAGAGGTGTTTAACTGTCGCTGTCACCATAACACACACAGTCAAACTTCACGCTAATAACGTTCCGTTTTTTCTATGGTCACAGCTATGACGCTAACATGTATTGGATTTACAAAATGAGTTCTGCGCGGAATGAAACGTTTCATTTAATGTCACCTTATTTAAAAAATGTGGATCGAGTTAGACAGTGTTTAAGTAAACACGGTATAAACATGGTTTTGTAGTGACAAAAATAAAACATCCGTTTAAGGAGCATTTAACTTTTAGACGCTGTCTAACTAAACATGTATCTAAGCGATGTTTAAAATTATTTTTGTGGTAAGACGGTAATAGTGATATTGACGTTTTCTTTGATGGGGTGCGTTCTATAAGGCAAAAACTGGCAGCTGATTTCTTCAGTTCGGCACTTAGATGTCAAACTTAGATGTACTGTTTCATTTAATTACACTATCGGTAGGTTTATTTATCTGCTTCATGTTGACTTCACTAGCTATCTACTACGGATTTCTTTTATATGTTTTCTATAGGTGGAAACTTGTGATTGGCCTAGTTTATTTTCTATAATTACGTTACTTTCTATTGTTTATTTGGCTGTAAGTTTTTCTATGATGAAATAAATAAATAAATTAAACTTAGTTTAGGTTTGTCGAGCGAGGCACGAGACAACCATCCTGAGTGATCGCGAGGAAACAACCGAGGTTCCTTTGAGCATACACGAAATTGTTAACAATTAACTAGGGACCAACCGAGCATTTGCCTCATGAGGCACCCTCGCGAGGCTGCTCACTGTCAACACGCAGCTAGTTAAATAATATTACACTACTCTAGGATGTAGCTCTTAGGATTGGCAAGTTGAAATGGCAATGGGCAGGCCACATCGCTCGTAGAACTGACAACCGATGGGGAAGAAAGGTTCTCGAGTGGCGACCACGAACTGGAAGACGCAGCGTAGGCCGGCCCCCCACTAGGTGGACCGACGACCTGGTGAAAGCCGCGGGGAGCCGATGGATGCAGGAGGCGAGCAGCCGCTCTAAGTGGCGCTCCCTGGGGTAGGCCTATGTTCCGCAGTGGACGTCTTCAGGCTGTTAATGATGATGATGATGATGACTCTAGGAACAGGAATCTGGTATGCATATCTTACTGACCTTCGGCTTGGAGTCATCTTTAGACTTGTGCCGTGAAAAGAACCTCAGGTACTTCCGGTCGAGGCTGGTCGACGAATGGCTCACGTTCTCCTGAGACTCGCTTCGTTGCATGCGACCCGTCAATTTCTTTAATGAACCGAACTTGGATTTATCCTTATCTTTATCCTTATCCTTGTCCTTATCTTTATCTGTTTTATCCTTATCGATTCGTTTCTCGGGGCTTTCGGTATCGGATTCGGTTTCGGAGTAGTCAGTCTCTGAAAATTGTCTCGTTACGTCTGCCTGTAAATGGAACATAAATAAGATCGCGTGTGGTGATGGCGTTACATGTTTTAATAACTGCAGCTGCTATGTGCACGGTCGTAGCACCAGTAACACAACTAGTATTCAGCGGTAACAACATGTTCGTAACTTGTCTGTAGCTAGTACTACGTTCGTAGCTTTAGTAGTATATTTGTAGCACTAAAACTATGTTTGTCAAACTAAAAAGCAAGTTATAATTACGTTTGTAGCACGAGAATTATGTCCGTAGCTTTAGTATTACGATCGTAGCACAAATATTACGGGTGTGGCAGTAGAATTAGGAGCATGGCACAAGTACTACGTCCGTAGCAGCAGTAGCGAGGGCGGTACTGACGTAGTGCGTGAGCGAGGGCAGCAGCGTGGCGCGGTGGATGAGCTGTATCCAGGCGAGCATGGCGTCGCGCGAGTCCGTGGCGAAGTAGAACGCGTGCCCCGTGTGGTACACCTTGAACGCGTGCGCGCGGGACTTCACCTCCCCCGCCGCGCACACCGTGCACCCCTCCAGGTAGATCATGCAGTCCGCCTTCGTGCACTGTAACATGTGGCCGGCGTCATGTGGCTGCTGCCCGGCCCTGCAGGCGGGCAGCAGGCGTGCGACCACGCGCGCACGCGCTGCCACACGCCGCCACACCACACCCCACCTTACCTCCGGCCCCCTGTACGCGTACAGCAGGTTGTGCGCGAGCAGCAGGTGCCGGCGCACCCAGCGCGGGCGCGCGGCGAGCGAGCGCGCGCGCACGCGCTGCCACACGCCGCCGCCCGCGCCGCGCGCCGACACCACGCGGCACGGGACCGACCGCCGCTCTGCAACATCGCACGCCACCGAAACGTTACACATCGTGAAGATACTCTTATCGCGTCATCGCGATAAGGATTTTTGAGAGGGTCCCTTTCAACGAATCTTGTTATATTTGCGGACTCGGTTACTACTACCGTGAATCTGGTGGGCAGGCTATACCGACTACAGCAAGGTATTCGATCGAATTGACTATGAAATTCTCCTGAGAATGCTCTGTAACTGTTGTTCAGTTGTTGTTCAGTGTTTAGCCTACCTGAGGGTTTCCAAATTCAGAGCTAGTTCAATGTGCAGTTGCGAGACATGAGGTGGCTGTAGGAGAGGTTGGAGGCCACTGGGGGAAACCCCTAAAAACATCATCTGAATGACCCGGGAAGGGAGAGACGTTCTGATCAGATCAGTGTGGGTTGCATGTAGGTAGTATACTCACTAGCAAGGATGGAGCTTTTCTTCTTGAGACTTCTAGACTTAGAGGTAGGGAAGATCCCGCGCACGGCGCTGGTGGGGGACAGCGCCGGGGCACGAGGGGCGCCCTCGGTGGGGGCGGGGGCGGGGGCGGGGGCGGCGGGGGGCTCGGGGCGCGGCGCGGGGGCCGGGGGGACCAGCCGGATGTCGTGCTTCGTTATGTGGCGGAGCGGGACCGAGATCTGGGGACAAAGAACAAGGTTTGTTAAAAGTTGCTTCGAGACAAATTCCTGGGTTTAACCTGGGTCTTTTCAGGTCAAGAGTGAATGGGCATATCATGGGCATTCTTAGATACTTACCATTAGAGAATTCAATACTACCTGATTTAGAATTGGTATGTGACGGACGGCAGGCATACCTACCGGCCGCACACGCACACCAGCGTATCTCCCGATAACACCGACACAACCGCGCGACCCCGCGCGCCCCTCCCCTCCGCATCCAGCAGACCGTGACCGCTAAATGGTATTACAGCCGTCCAGCGCACTACTACGAAAGGCACTGAAGACCAAGACGGCACTGTTTAAGACCTACATCAGACCGCACCTAACCAGCCTACCTACGCGTGGTACGCGTTGGTAGCCGAAAGCCACCGTTGCCGACTCAGGCAACAACAGAGTGCCGCGCTGAGGGAAGTTGCAGCCGCCCCGCGATATGTTAGGAACAGCGCCTTAAGCCGAGACCTCAAGATAGAAGACCTGGACGTGTTCGTGGCTGGGCTCGCATAGACAATGTTCGCCCCGACCCGACAGCTCCAACTACGAGCACTTAAAGGACATAGCCCCAACCTACGCAAGAGCTCCAAGATCAAGGAGATACCCCCGTGAGCTATGCACGGCAGAAGGAGAAGACGATGAAGAAGGGACAGAAGAAGAAGAGAAAAACCCGCTACCACAACTGCGGCTCCGACCGGGGGCGCAGACGACGGAGATTAAGGCCATGACCGAACCCAGTGACCCGGCTGCGAGTTGCAGCCGGTGAAACGAACACCGCAGGAGAGGGCAAGGCCCGGAACTGCGACCCCCTGGGCACAACACCCGGGAGAAGAGAGCATGGACTGGACTACGAAAGGCATTTGCTCGCGGCTCTCACGGTGGATGGACGTGCACACCATACACCAGTAGGGTTTAATTCAATCACTTTCATTAAGAAATATGTATTTATTATAGTTTTGCGATTATGTACGACATTCTGTATCAATCAAAGTCAATAAAAGTTCGATTGCAACAAAAAAGGCTTTGACGTAAAAAAAATTTCATCGTAATGAACATTTGCGATCACGTACATAGATTTAAGCCGAAATGACGGCAGAAATTACATTCTCCATAGAAACAGGCTAGAGGTTGTTTCTTGCGAACTTTTATTGTTGTTTTTCTTCACATTGAGCATCTTCAAGCAATATAAACGCATAAGTAGTAAATCATAAAATACTTACTTACTATATCCAGTGTGACCATCTAAATTGCAGATTCTGCCCTAAATAGGCTAGAAATCTTCCTCAACAAAGAAATATACCTGTCCAAGTACCAAGTCCTGTACCTGTACCAATTCTTTTATAATATACTAGCTATTGCCCGCGGCTTCGCACGCTTGTGTTATGTTATTTTTACGTTATAGTCTAATAATAGATCATGCATTTCGTACCAAACAACAAAATCCAATAAATCTTTTCGAAGCTGAGCACAGTAACCTGTATTAGCATAGGCAAAACGCAAGCATAGCCGTGAGTGGAAGCTATTTAAGCCATTACCTAAAATTAAATGTTTTGAGTCTAATATAGATTTATAACAGTAAAATAAGTTTCAAACAAAAAACTACAATTATATAAGTACCTCTTCATATTATAGCAAAAAGAAATCATCATCACTTCACTCAGGCCTTTAACAGAAGTTTCAGTAAATTTTGTTTAGGTAGTAGTTACCTAAGCAGGCAGGTACAGTTTAGAAAAATATGGAAGAATCACACACGATGATCCTGTTTTGCTCAGTTTTACATATTATCCGCGCGCTTTTTGTTACATTTACCACATATTTTTTACCTTCTTAAATTTGGTTCTATACGAATTGAGTACTTAACTACCTACACATAAGATAGTTACTTACCTACTATAACTATAACCTTTTTGAAGTAACCGAGTAATCAATCATTTTCTGCTCCCGTGGTTTATTTAAAAGCCCACAGATCTAAAATATTTTAACTATTAAAAACTTATTTCAACATGCAAGAAGAAGAAGAAGAAGAACAAATCAAAAACAGTCAAAAACGAACGTTACGCGCCATGTTGTTAATTCGAGGATACAATTTTATTGCCATAATGAATACCTACATATTATTATATCTAAGTAGCTACCTACCCTTTTTAAACATTTTTCATCAAATATTTCGTATCATTGGCTAAATACAAATAATAGCACCTCGGGCTTACTTTAATGCCAAAATAAAAAAGGTTTTAAAATGCGTAGCAATGATGGTAAGGGTATATAACTTAAGTACCTATAAGTACTACAGGGGGTCTAGCAAAGATACCAACCGCTAACGCTAACGCCAAACGCTAACTCCAAAACTGTATTGAACAGACATTATTTATTTATTTATTTATTTCATCATAGGAAAACTTACAGCCAAATAAACAATAGAACGTAACATAATTATAGAAAATAAACTAGGCCAATTACAAGTTTCCACCTATAGAAAAATCATTTAAAAGAAATCCGTAGTAGATAGCTAGAGAAGTCAACATGAAGCAGATAAATAAACCCACCGATAGTGTAATTAAATGAAACAGTACATCTAAGCTTGACATCTAAGTTTGAGAACCGAAGAAATCAGCTGCCAGTTTTTGCCTTATAGAACGCACCCCATCAAAGAAAACGTCAATATCAAATAAAAAAATGGAAAAGGAAGCGATTTCCGAAATTTCATCCTAGTACATTTTGGAGTTAGCGTTTGGCGTTAGCGTTAGTGGTTGGTATCTTTGCTACACCCCCAGGTACCTTAAAACTTCCTTGGGGTCGATCAAGAATGTAGCAGTAGCGCAAAAATAATTTTATCTACCTAATTAGAATGGTAACGTGTAGAAGTTTATGTAAATAATACATTTCACCAGATCGCCAATAAAGAACATTGCTCCCGCCAAAACCCTATAAATCGAAAACTTGAATAAAAACGTAAGCTTCAATATTGGCTAAGTATGATAATCGCGTGAAGCCTTATGAATAATTATAAAAATTCTAAGTACCTACCATTTTAAACAGTTTTCATAAAATAGTTCCTATTGTCTAAATACAAATTTTGTCTAATGCCAAAATAAAAAAGGGTTTACAATGCGTAGCAAAAGCAAAGGTCAATAGGCACAGATTACTGAATATGTTACTACTAAAGGTTAAGCTATAGGTACTATAAATACAATTTTTGAAATACTTATTTCGAATGGTAACGCGTAGTAGATTTTTGAAAACTAATACATAATATCAGATCGCCAATAAAGAATGTAGCCCTCGCCAGAACTCGACAAATCGAAAACATGAATAATAATTTAGTTATGTTTCAATATTGGCTAAATATGATATCGCGTGAAGCCTTAAAACTTATAAAAAAAGTCTATGAAGTTTTTAGTTTTCTAAATTTCTTGTTCTCTGTGTCGTGCTCATATTCAAGAAGGTACTCATACCTATCCTCTTTTTTAGTTTGGACCACAGATTAACTAAAAAAACTTATCTATATGCAATACATATGACTTCCTTGGGTATAGGTACTTACATAATGAACACATTGTTTTTCTCTAATCTGCATTGCATCGAGCGCAGACGAAGTTATCGCGCGATGTATTTCGCCGTAGCCCGAAAAGTGTGATACACTGCCGGTAATGCAGGCGCGCCAATTGTTATTTACTGTTTTTTGTCTTTTAAGTTATAAATAAAAACATGCATCAAATTACTTCCTTATTGCTTAGTGCAGTGGGGATAGTTCAGAATGAAATAAAAATGATTGGGGTTCCGTACTCAAAGGGTTAATCCTTATTACTAAACCTTCACTGTCCGTCTGTCTGTCTGTCTGTATGTCCATCAGTCACCAGGATGGACTCATGAATCGTGATAGTTAGACTGTTGAATTTTTCACACATGATATATTTCTGTTGCCACTATAACAACCGTGATCCGTATTCAAAACGACAGATAAACTGACAAATAAAAAAAAATTGGTTTTACTTCATTTTGATAAGAAATTATAAATTAAAATTATTAACAGTACTTACGGGATATTTACCGTGATTAGAATAATTTTTGAGTTCCCGATATTTCGGCACAGTTACATGCACCATTGTCACGGGTAGACCGTAAGTACTATTAAAAACGTGGTAAACAACCGTGAAAGTTTAAAACAGTGTAAAACTATTAAAATTTATTTTTGCAGTCGCAAATAATACTCTCACAGTTTGTTAAACATATTTATACGCCGACATGCAATATAACGCTACTGCTTCCTCCATTTTATTTAGCCCACGTCGGTCGCGCAGCAGGCAAACAAATTGACTGTGTGTCCAGGTTGGGGCGCTACCAAAACATCGAGGATAGTCAACAGAGATATTTTTCCGCGCCAACTCAACAGCGAAGGTTCGGGCGTATATGAAGCCGTGCCATAATAGTAACAAAGTTTCTTTCTTTAATCTGTGCATCCGGATAAACCCGATATAAAATTACCGTCAGTAGCAGTGTAGCAGAGTAACATTTTTTCTCTCTCATCTATGGTTAGTAGCCAAAATATAACTTACCTTTTGACACTGGCTAAATACCTACACTATGTGTGGAGCCAATATATAAGAAAAAAAACATACCTTGAGGCCTTGAAGCGGCCATCTTGTTAAAATACCGTTCCGTTTCATAATGACATCTTAATCATTTTCACCAAAAAAATATTAACGATATTTAAAATTTAATATATCCTATGTTTTGCGCCGGCTTTTTCTAAGCTTAATAGTGAAAACCGAATGAAAACCCGTTCAGTATTTTCGGACTTGTGCCGTAACAAACAAACAAACAAACAAACAAACAAACAAACAAACAAACAAACAAACAAACAAACAAACAAACAAACAAACAAACAAACAGACAGACAAAATGTCTAAAAAGTAGCTTAACGTGATCAACGAAAAATTTCAAGCCAACCTGTCATTTTTTTTTCGATATCTTGCATTTACAGATTTTTTTATCTCTACAGTTTTATTATATGTATAGATTGCTAGTTGACCCAGCCCGGCTCGCGCGGGTTATTAATTTTTGCGTCTTACCTAACCCTGTTTATGGGTAATAGAGCGGCATCAATATTGATCGATTATCCGTGTTACGTTGGCACGCAAAAACGTCGTTGGCTGTACGCGATGATCAATAGTTATGTATCGTCCTCTCTTCTAATTTTTGCGTGCCCGACAGGGTCCATGACGTTTATGTTTTCAAGAACGGCCCTTTGGGGGCTGACCAATGAATAAAAAAGTAATCAATTATGCAATTTTTATTTATATATCTTAAAAGACAAATAACAGTATAAAATCAATTAGCGCGCCAGTTTACCGGCAGTAGGTATATGGATATTGATCGGATGAAAACTATCTTAGTTACATGGTTGCTAGTGAGGCGCTCCCTCTAGTCCGCACGGCAGGTATGGTATTTAGTTTCTTCTAGTTTCAGTGAGGAAGTCTGATGAATGAATTACAAATTAATATAATTGTTATTAAAATTAATAAAGAGCTGCAGTTATGAGACCTCCGATTTTTACTTCAAAATATCAATAACCCCCATATCTGCCGAAAGATGCCACGTTTTTAAAACAGTAAACTTGAGGGCTAGTTCTGCCAAATGGCAGAAATCTGCCACAAACGGTCACAATTATTATAACTCTATTTTTTCATTGACAATGACAATGACATTTCCTGTTCCAACAAAAACATAGGCCGAAAGAACCGTATAATGCGGCCAAATAAAAATGATTTGTCCTTTCAACATGTTTTCCATCAAAGCCTTGCTTTTTAAATCGGTCGGGTTGGCTGCAACTTCACACACTGCAACTTTACACTTCTTCTTGCTTGGTCTCGATAAAAAACGATTGAAATTGAAACCAAAATCTTTACGTAATCGCTAATCATCGATTGTCACATGTAACGATTGCATACCTGTTACGATCAACCCGGTGTTTGTAACAGTTTTACATAATCGCTCTGCTGAGTCCTTAGGTACCCCTGCATGCACCCCTGCATGCACCCCTGCACGGCTTCCCCCCCCCCCCCCCCCCCCCCCCACCGAGTCAGCCGCCCCCCGCCCGCCAGGCCGCCGCGCTCCTGTTGGAGAAATCGCCGCGACCCGTGCCCCGGTTCGGTATCCCGGACACCGGCCTTCTGTTCCCAGGCTAGAAAGCGCGTGGCCACTATACTTATGTTGCTTTTCCTCACCGAACAGGGTGGTTATTCTCTATGGAAACACAGATTCCACACGATACGAAACCACGTCGTTATCGTGTCTTGTTCAAATCGTGTCACAGCGTTAGATACACCTTCACTTTATATTCAATTTATCTTTATTTTGAATCAAATATATTGACATAAGTGATCATATATTTTGATGTGTTGATGTTTCGGAACGCGTCTTGGTAAAACATATGATTTTTGACCGTTCAAATCGCGCCAATTCCAAATTCATTTCGCGCGGTTTTGTTTTTGTTTCACAGACTTTTGCAGATTTCTTATGTAAGACAAGGAATTCGCGTGGTTTGGAAGTAAGGAATCGTTACGGAATAATGGCCCAGAACGCCTCTGTTCTTCCCGATCGTTCGTTCCCGCATATACCGGCTCGCAGGCCGTCGCGCTCCTGCTCGTGAGCCCAGCGCGGCCCCATCGTCCTAGGGTCCGTCAACCTTCCGGATATATATATAATACATATTTTCAGTTTTGTAAACTTTTAATAAAAAATAAGAAAAAAAAAATATATACGTTCTTCTTCTTCTTCTTCAATTAGTGGCTTTTAAACGCTGTTTGACGTTTTTCTGCCAGTGTTGGAGTAAGGGATACGTTAATGTAAAACATAGGATAAGCTAGATTACCGTTTAGACGCCCTAAGCACGTATTGTGGAACGATGAACATACAATACCCGTGTATTGTAAACCGATGACCATGTGTTTCACTGGACTCATATCCCTCATAGGTTACCCTAATATCAGGTATTCCATCCCTTGATACGACTAGCGTAGCAATAGGGCACGACTACCAACATAACGAGGCGTCCGGACCTGCTAGCTGCAAGACGCCACGTTACAGGTATATTATCCCGAAAGGGGGTAAATCTACACCCCAAGGTAAACAATGTTTCTTCTACGACTTTTATAAATTAATGGTTTATCATTTAAAAACGACATGTAAAGTTTACGTTCGAAAATAGCCTTAGCGCAGCTAGGTGGTTGAATTTCGTCCTCGATCGAGTGCACATAAAAAATTTAACAACTTGTGTTTAGAAATGAATTTATAGTATCATGCTAACTCTCGTAGCGATCACACGTGCAATTTTGCGAATGGATTTATTTTTTATCATAGAGGTTTGGAAACACCCAGTTTCAAGTAAGTTCTCACAACTGGTAGGGTACCATGGTCCCAATCCCCCCCGTTTCGGGATAACACCAATTCAAGTTCACCTTGTATAGATTGAAGAATAAACAGAAGTATAGGGGTGGCCCTGGTAGAATACCTGCGTAGCGTCGATAGGGCGGGCGGGCTTGACGGGCTCGGCGGGCGCCGGCGCCGGGCGCGGCACGGCGCGCAGCACGGGCAGCCGGCCCGGCGCCGCCCGGCCCGGCGCCGCTCGGCCCGGCGCCGCCCGGCCCGGCGCCGCCCGGCCCGGCGCCGCCCGGCCCGGCGCCGCCCGGCCCGGCGCCGCCCGGCCCGGCGCCGCCCGGCCCGGCGCCGCCCGGCCCGGGGACGCTGCGCGCCGGGGCGCCGACCGCAGGTACGAGTACCTGCAACGCAACCTGTCATAGCTTCTGCTGTTGCTGGGTTTAAGGTTGCATTTATACTAACGGCGTACGATCAAAATACGCGGCGTGAGCCAGCTGTTAGGATGACGTATCAAACCGCAAGGAGTCGATAAATGCATAGGCAAGTAGAAATGATGCTTTATGGGGAAGGCTAATATTTAGCAGTGGTCATCTTCAGGTTGATGATTGGTAACGGTAATACCTGGGCGCCCGCTCCTCTGGCGGAGTATCCTTCTCCCTGGCATCCCCTGTGTGTCCCCTGGCATCCACCGGGTGTCCCCTGGCGTCCCCTGTGTGTCCCCTGGCCCCGTCCAGCAGCGAGCGGCGGCGGTGCTCCATCATGGCGATGTTGATGGTCTCGAGAATCCTCTCCGTCGTGGACTCGTCACGTGTACTCACTGCCGGAGATACGGCTGGAATATACACGATATCACATGAAATAAGGCACAACACAAATGCTTTTAATTTCAATTGAATCTTTTATTTCTTGATAGGTTATGCGCAGCCCAATTGAGCAAATATCAGAATTGGATTCTCGGAAATCTTCAAAGTTAAAGTGCCCTCTAGAGCACCAAGAAGGTCTTCTCAAGGGTTACTGGTTTACAAAATCACTTGAAGAAAACCAGTAATTTTAGTGCAAACGAAATAGCAGCATAAATCATGGAGAATATATATGAATACAACCTCCACGGTGAATATTACAGCATTTTAAAACACAACACTATCGCTTCGTGACGGGACATGATATGAACAACTATTATGAAACAGCGCATCAACACTATAATTATTATGACATGGTTCGTTATATCACTATTGTTATGGTATTTCATCCATTATCTACACCATAACGGTCAATAGTTGTTTACGGCAATACAAGTCATTCGCAAGAAATTACTGTCAGCCGTAAACATGATCTTTTACAAATAAATTTTGTATTTCCTACAGGCGTTTCGGTGAATCATGCCCCAAAAATGTTTAAAGCAGCCAAATAGGGTGTGGCAACTAGCTCATAGTTACCAAGAGTACAGAATCAGGAAGACGGTGATCTCAACTATTACTTGTTTTATTACTTCCAACAGGTACAACGCCGCGAGTCAGGCCTGGGTTCAGCAGTGGTCGTCTTCCGGCTGTTGTATGATCAGCTGGGTGATTACGTAACTTTGACAGCAATGCAACAGGAGAAATTTCATTCCGAATATGAACATTTTCATAGTAACTACGCACATAAGCTGCGTATTGAAACTGTCAAATCCATACATTTTTCTATTGGTTGCAATCAGGTTACATAATCGCCTAGCAGGTACAATTTCGACAAAGACTAAACCATGTACAGAGATGGATCCAGTAAGTGCTGACCTTCCACCAGCCGCCCTAGGTCGTCCGGCGGGGGCCGCTGCAGCATGGCCTCGCCGATGGCCGAGCTGCACTTCTTGAACTGCAGGATCTGGTGCGCCTTGTGCGCGGGCGGCGCCGCCACCTGCCAGGGGACACCAGGGGACAACTACTGACGGTGGATTGACTACATATTTATGCCGATCGAGTTTAAGAGTCGAAAGAAGTCGTTGGCAATTTTTGAAACAAAAGTAATTTTTCGGGGTTTTATGTTGTGGGTAAGAAGATTTCTGTTATTTACGATAAAAATCTTTTACACGAGGTTTTGCCGAACAACATTGTTAAAAGTATAAAATAACATAGGTACTTTAGTTTACATTGGAATCACCTTCCCAAGAGCACGTATTACATCAGCAGCAAAGTTGACTATTGGCATTCTCGACATCCTCTTCATAGACAAGAAGGAAACAGGCGTCGGGGGTATTTCCCTCTGGAATGTTTGTTCACCACAAATAGTGACTATGTAAGTATCAGTAGCAGAGTCAGGCTACAAAAATAAACACCTTTTCTCTCAAGAAAGCCTTGGTCCAATGAAAGTGCAAGGCCAGTTTATGACATGATTCGCGCGATCGTTCATTAGTCGATGATCAGACGATCGATGTAGTATCATACATACAGTGGGGCTGCCTAGCGGCGTGGCGGGAGCCTCCGGCGCGGGCGCGGCGGCGGGCGGGCCCGCGCCCGCGCCCGCGCCCGGGCCCGCGCCCGCGCCCGCGCCGTACGCCGGCGTCGAGTGCGCCTTGTCCAGCCGGCCGCGCCGCGCCTCCCCGGGGCCCGCCGGGGGCGCCGCCGGCCCCGGGCCCGGGCCCAGCTGCAGGCCCGAGCCGTACGATACCGCCTGCAACCGTGCGGGGACCTTCGCGACATTCTGACTTTTGACTGCGCTCGAGTTCGCACACGTCTCACTAGAACGTACCCAGACCTATACAGTAGGCCTAGCACGAATCTTTACGCGGGAGTAAGTGTAACGTTATCGTAAATCAGTTGCATGGCATTAGATCAGCGCCCCATACAACTGACTTACGTTAGCGTTACACTTAATTTCGTGCTAGACCTACAGTAGAGCTTTTAACAGCCACGAGTCAATTGAACATTTATCTTACCTATTTATATGTTTATTAATTGATCCACAAATGGAGCTTTACAGTATATTATACATGAAGTAGAAACATTGGTATAGCGTATAAAGGATCTTTCGTATGTGAAACGTCACGACCTTGTCGACTGTAGAATCTTAAAAAAGGCGAGCATAAATTATTGCATTGTAGAAGGAGACGCTGTTTATGTTTTATTGAAGTGTATCTTATGGACGGTTATAATCATGAGAATTCAAAAACTGTCACGAGTACATTAAACGATACGTACCTTATCCCTGGCATATAGCGTGACGTCATCAGTGTCCACTGGCCCGCACTCTGCACCGTGCTGCTCTTGCAGCTGCAGCCAGAACTGTGAACATTATACATACTATAATATAACTTACATATAATATACATGGAATCCACAGAGCAAAAACACAATCAGACGAAAGTATTCGTGCCAAGCAATGAGGCGTCGAGCGACACTAATGACAAAGCTGGATACATTTTATGGTTTATTCTTAAACGTCATACATTGACTTCTAAGTGTTCAACGAGGCGTTCTACAGGAGCTCAGGAGTAATGTTTTTTCCTGTTCTATAATGGAACTATAAATCGAATGTAAGTTACAACAAAACAGAAGTAAAACAGAGGTAACGCTACTGTTGGGATACCTGACCCTGGTGTTATGTTCCTTTGGCGTTACGTTCCTCTGTCATTATGTTCCTCTGGCAATATGTTCCCCTAGAATTGTTCCTCTGGCAATATGTTCCCCTAGCATTGTTCCCCTGGCAATATGTTCCCCTGGCATCGTTCCCCTGGCGTGACGTCCCCTGCTCACCTGGTCGAGGTTATGTCCCCCGGTCACGCAGCCCCCGCCGATGGTGTGTCGCCGCCTGGGCGCCGCGCGGGGCTTGCACGGGTAGATCCTGCAATAAAAAAACACATTTAGTTTTATTGTTTAAATATAAGTAATAGACATGATGACTAAATTTTTTTTGGCTGTTTTTTTTTAAAGATAAACTTTTGTGAAAACCAAAAATAAAATATCTCAAAAAATGACAAAGTTACAAGTAGTAGTAAGAGTAATAATGTTGGCCCATAGTATAGTCATGTATAGCTTACCTGGTGTGGTCCGGGTGCGTGGGCGATGCGGGCGGCGACAGCGGCTCGCTGTCATCCGAAGACACGCCCGCCTCCGCTTCCGTGTCCACGCCCGCTCCCGCTTCCGCCTGTGGCGGCGGGGCCAGGCTCGCGCGGAGTACTGTCAGCTCGCTATTCGATAGAAAGGGTTTTTTTAATGTAACGAAAAAAGAATAATTTTAAGTGGAATCTGCTGCTTTTCTTAAGCTACTGTCATAAATAATTTCATGTTGAGTTCTTCATGTGCGGGTGACGGTGGCGGCGGCCAGACTACACCCACCTGGGCGCGTGGTGCGCGTGCCGCTTGTGGCGCGGGTGGGCGGGCGGCGCGGGCGCGGCGCGGCGGCGCAGGCGCAGGGCCACCTCCCCGCGGGCCGCGTGCGCGGCGGCGGCGGCGCGGGACACGGCGGCGGGCGGCCACCCCACCACGCACTGCTGCTCCACCTGCACTATCTCGTCGCCGGAGTGCACCGCGCCGCTCGCGTGCGCAGCCGAACCGAACCTTATACACAAAAAAATATTGGTACACGGTCGACCGTTATCTTTCAGTAAGCGCGATTAGATAGAATACTCTGAGGGTTTGTTATACAGCATGCGGGAAGCCCTTCAATACGGGCGATCGACTAATGATTTCAGTCTGCGGTCCCTGCTGGCATGGAGGTATACAAACAGCGAACCCGCACCTGATGTTGTGCAGCGCGTGGGGTTGGCAGCAGGAGGGCAGCAGGTCGAACCCGAGCGCGGCGGCGCGCGGGCCGGGCGGCGCGCGCAAGTCGGCGCGCGCGAGGTGCGCGGGCGCGAGCACGGCGGGGTCGGCGGCGTCCTGCAGCAGGCGGTGCGCGGCGCGCGCGGCGGTGCCGGCGGCGGCGCCCACGGCGCGCGCGGGGTGCTCCGCGAACCGCTCGCGCACGCCGCACGTGGCCGCCTCCAGCGACAGCTGCAGCAGCTCCGCGCGCCGCGCCGCCGCGCCCGCGCCGCCGCCGCCGCCCACCGCCCACCTGCACACCACCACACCACCACACCACCACACCACGTATACATATACATTCTTTTTATTACAAGTTTACGAGACTGGAAATATTTATTTATTTATTTAATTCAAAAACAGTTAGTGACTATTGAACACCTTAGTTGCACATTGTGGATGCCATGCATGCGTCTGGGACTGACATGTTGAAGAAAAACATAGGGAGTTAATTTGGTGTAATGACATAATAGCCACCCAAATAGGTCAAAACCTGTGCTCGGGTGAGCTACAGTGTTTATCGAACTATTTATATTGTTGTACACGTAACGTAGGTACTGAATGGACTTAAATTATGAAGTTTTGCTCAAAACAATGAAATTAAAAAGTTAAGTATTTTGTTTTAGTAGTAACATGCAGAATTTTTTCTATTCCTATTGTTAGTAAGGTTTTAAATTATGTAAACTTAGCATATAATTATCATAAATATGATAATAACAGCTATAACGTAATGAATATTTTGAATCAAAATGAAAACATTAAATAAATGAGAGCCAAAGCTCAACACACTAAAATTACTACTCACTGAGTTAAATTAGCTTAGTTTTTAAAACAAACTACATAGCTAATGCATGCACTGTAGTTTACTTAACTACTGTACTCTGCTATACAACCTACAGCTTCAACTAATATAAATTTAATGCACAATACACCCCAACGGGACATCAGTGCAGGACTTACCCCCAGTTTCTGGTATGTTTATTAAACTTAACCTCTAGTCAACTTTGAAATACTGAACACTCATTGGTCCCGTTTCTGTCATCGGCTTTTTCAACCAATGAGCGTTCATTATTTCAAAATTAACCAGAGTTTAACTTTAACATACGTACCAGAAACCAGGGCTTAGCACCTCCATGTAGAATAAGAATAAGTAATATGAAAAAGTTGAATGTAATAAAGCGCAAGTAAAGCACGGAGCCCACCTATCGAGCCAGCAGACGAGCGGTTTGACCGCGTGCACGGTGCGCGCCACATCGGCCAGGGTCTGCGTCTCGAGGCGCGCGTCCGGGTGGTGCCGCAGCGCCCGCGCCAGGGCCGTGGCCACCACCGACACGCGCAGCGCTAGCTGCTGGATGCATTCTCGGGACAACTCGTATTGCTGGAAAATGTACACAAATTGCAGATAAACATCATAGAATACGAAAAACTCCTTTTTTGTATAATAAAAATTGAACGGAACTTATTTACAAAGGGTTAGATAATTCATCACGCTGCATTACATCATAAATAAGAATAATAAATATGTGTGGACATTTCACACAGCGCCATCTAGCCCCAAACTAAGCATAGCTTGTACTATGGGAACCAGATAACTGATATAATACTTAGATACTTATTGTTTTGTAAATACATACATAGAATACAATATAACACCCAGACACGGAACAAACATCACACAAATGTTTGTCCTGGGTAGGAATCAAAAGCACAGCTCTCAATTCAGAAGGCACAATTACTAAAAACTGAGCTATCGGGTCCATCAATCATAAGTAGTACATAGTACATTTGTTTGTTTTGTATATGGCTGAAATAGAAAATAAAATTAAAGTGGTGACAAACTCTAAAGATTAAAAATTATTTACCATCCAAATGCAGTAATAACAAAGATAACTTAGTTGAATCATAATAGTTATGACATGATCTACTTTTAGAGACATAAATATAGACACAGTCAAGTGTTCATAGCTACTTTTCAAACAAACCACCAAGCCAACCAGCCAAGTGCGAGTCGGACTCACACACATAGGGTTCCGTGCCATTATCTATAAAAATGACATTTGTTGTATAGGAGCCAGTTCATTCTGTTTTTTAGTATTTGTTGTTATAGCGGCAACAGAAATACATCAGCTGTGACAACTGTCTAACTGACACGGTTTATTAGATACAGGCTGGTGACAGATAGGTAGACAGACAGACAGATATTTATTGCTTCCATAGTGTACAATAGGTGGAATAATATTAAGTCTAGGTTCATATGGACCCCGTTGGCGCAGCAATATTTGGAGAGAGGAGGGCGACTTAACAAGAGAATCAAAATAGGTACACTACAAAGAAAATAATAAAATTTTAGTTTGATTAGCTATAATAAAATGGAAAAATGGTAATGGAAATGGATTGGGAATAGGGTTCGCTTTACCCTTTGGTTACAGTACCATAAAAATCATATCAGCTGTATTTTTAATCTAGCACCTTCCTAAAGTAAAAGTGTGAAATATACATAGAACTAATTACTTTAACAGAAGCATACAGCCATCAATCACAAGTGATTCAGTAGCAGCCACTCTGCGCTACAGATAACACTTGACATGGTAACTGACATTATGCTCCCTGTGAGTGTGACTCATTACATGCACACATACGCGCAGGATTTACAGTGCCACTTACTTACTGTTATTATCTATTTAGTACTAGCTTTAACAATAACACACAAAATGTAACATAAGTGAGCTTGTTAGCGTTTGGTATGATATATGGTATGGTATGGTGTGGTATGGTTTGGTAGCAGGTACAGTTATATTAAAAAACATTACGAGAGAGTTTATAGACATTTATCTCATAAGTTTCATTTGACTCATACTAAGACTTTCACAAACATTGTTTATGTAACAATGGTCTCTAAATGTGATATAAAAACATGCTTGAGTGGATTCTGTCATGCTTGTGCTAGTTATAATTGAGTTTAAAATCTATGATAAGGGGCTCTCGTGACTTACGAAGTTACGGAGGTGCTCAACGGCTTCAAGCAGTAGCTCCTGGTGTCCTATGACGTGCATGCCGAGGTACTCGAGGTCATCGCAACGCAGCGTCAGCAACTTGACGCCGTCGAGTCCACGCGCCCGCAGCGAAGGCACGTACTGGGCCACCGAAGGCCCCAGCCCTGGACACCATAACACAACACTGTAGCCCTGGCATCGCCGTGACTCCGTGACTCACCACGCAACAACCCAACACCGACCTGTAAGCCATTCCGCCACCTGGTCCGGAGTCCACTCAGCTACGTTCAAGCCTGCGCCTGCCATCGGAATGATCAAAAAGCATTTTTCGCGTGACGCCCGATGTTTATTTTTTGTAATAGCGAACGGCAGGCAAATGAAATGAGGCAAAGAACGCGCAGCCGCAAGCCGCAAACTCAAGCAGCAATGAAATCTAGTGTGACAATCTGCAAATTGCAGATTCTGCCGTAAAGGCTTAAAATAGACTAAAGTTATTTATTTATTTATTAAGGTAATCCAACAGCGTTAACAATACAATATTCAGGAACAAATTTACAGACTTGAAAGAAGGCCAAACAGGATAACACAAATTAACCGCTATTAATATTTAACAAAAAGTGTGATTACTAGCTTATAATATAAATTACATGAAAGCTACGTTCGTGTGTAAGTGTACTTAGAGTGTACTATAATTATGTGAATATTTACATACCGAAAATTCGCTTAATCAAGAATCTGCTAGATTCTAGCAGCTCGGGGCATATTTCTAGCAGCTAGGAATATAATCCTTGTAATTCTGTAAAATTAAATGTTTGATGTCATAGGCACAAACGTTTTTGGAACGATTGTGTTCATAACTTTCCATTAGCAGCTGAAAGACGTCCACTGCCGAACAAAGGTGCTTTGTTCACTCATAGGCATAGGCGGGCATTAACTCTTTAATCTGTTAATCTTTAATCAACGAAGTTAACAAAATGCTTAACAGTTTCACTTTAGTGTTAACTCACACGAAGTTATTTAATTCTCTCGAAAAAATTAATGTTCCTGTTAACTTCCGTTAAAATGCACTTTACATTAAAAATCCGTTACATTGGTTGGCATTAAAATCTCCGACCTTCCATTTGCTCCATAATGCTTAGTGCACTTGAAAGTTAAGTCTGCCAAAATTGCTAAAGTCTGCCACTAATGGTCACACTCGGAACAAAAATTGTTTTGACTTATGTGACGTTGTCCTGACATGACAGCCACCTGACAGACTATCAATGTCAACTTGACGACTGACAATTTTGACAGATCATGTAAACACTTTTTTGTATTTTGGTTCTACGCAATCATCGTATTTAGCCATAACTTTATTTTTATAAAAATGGTCAAGGTTGAATGAAGCAAAGTCCCGAAACCAAAGCATTTTAAACTGTTTGTACCTCGACAATACGGATTTTTTATTTTTAGTAGTATGTTGTATTTAAGATTAACTGCCGTTGGATTTTTTTAAATTTTAATTTGATTTTCCACATTGGCGTTTTTTTTTTGAACGGGCTAATGCTGTTGGTCTCTACAGACCTTTACAGCGTCACCGGGAGGGAAGGCAGGCGCTTAAGGCACCCAGCCGACAAAAGTGGGGGGCAACTAGCTCAAGGGCACCCCTGGGGTGCGAGCCTCGGTTTGGGCTGTTGCCGGGATAAGAGGATCGAGAAGCCTGCGTCCGCTGGAGAAGTGGACCCTATGGAAAGGCGCGACCATTCTAGCTAACCTACGGGGGGTACGTTGACCTCGCTGGCGGGGTCGGTGTCTGATTGTGTTACTCTGGCATCCTATACCGGTGGCGAAATCGGTAGGGGAGGCAGGGCCGTTTTTACCCGGGGGTTCAAGGGGTGCGAGGCACCCGGGCGCAGAGTCCTAGGGGGCGCAAGCCGACCCGACCGCCATACATTTGATAGGTACCTACTAGGTACGCGAGCCGAGCCGCGGGCATAGCTAGTTCAGGCGCCGCCGCCGCATACCGCTTTCGGCACGTCATGTCATACCGTTTGCGTAATGCAAGTTAATTTCACATTTATTACTACACTAAGAATTATTTATATTCATTCACCACGTATGTGCGGTGTGCCTTTTGACATAGCACTTGAACTTGAAGAAAGATCACAATTAGGTGCAACTTCGTTTTAATTTAATACATCAGCATCACACAGATAAAGGTACTGGCATGGTGGGTGGGGCACCTAGTGAATATCGGTCACTGACAGGGGCGTATTTACCCTAGGGCCAAAAGCACCATAGTCTGAGGCGGCAGACGGCGAGGGGCGGCGCAAGAGCAATTCGCGCTCAGCTTTGAGCGCCAAAGGGCGGCAAAATTTCACTTGTTGGATTATACGCTAGATATATATATAAACGTAAAAATTTTGGCGCTCGCTTCGCTCGCGCTGTGATTGTTATTTCCTATGTTATTCGTTGTTATTGGGTTCCTGCTTGAATATGAACTACTGAAGTTTTTGCGCAGGCTTCGCATGCGCTTTGATACATCATCAAGCGATTTCATTCCTCGTTTATAATTCGGACAGCTAAGGAATGGAACACCTTACCAGCGTCATTGTTTCCTGGCAAATATAATCTGGGAGTTTTTAAGGCCAGAGTGAACTGGTATTTTCTAGGCAAGCATCCTTTACCGCGTCGTCACTTACCCTCAGGTGAGACCATGGTAAAATGTTAGCCTATCGTTGATAAAAAAGACGTGTTTTATCTAGATTTATATAAGAAAAAATAGGTACACGAAAAAATTTTGGCGCTCGCTTCAATCGCAGTATATTGTTTAACTGCTGCATCGTGCGTTGTCATCGGATTCCTGCTTCAATTATGAATAACGGAAGTTTTTGCGCTGGCTTTGCAATCAAGATTCTTTCATTGTGAAAATGGTTGAATATTGACGTGTTTTATCTAGATTTATAAATAAATGAAAAATAACGGAGTTTTAAAAATTATCGACTCTATCGTTCGTTGTAATCCAGTTCGTACTATAATATGAAACTACTGTCATTTTTGCGCTGGCTTCGTATGCGTTG
Source organism: Ennomos erosarius (assembly GCA_963580505.1). Lineage (NCBI taxonomy): Eukaryota > Metazoa > Arthropoda > Insecta > Lepidoptera > Geometridae > Ennomos > Ennomos erosarius. Next base: position 266,779 of record OY756983.1, on the reverse strand, counting down.
TCATGTTTTATCAAGATTGAGAGCTCTATTTATTTAAAATAGCTAAATTTTGACGAGTTTTACCTTGATTTATTTAAAAAAAAAAAAAGCCTAGGTCATGCCCATCTTTACCGTTCTCTAGGCTCATAAATAAACGTATAAAGAACGCGCTTGCATTTTCAAAATATTCTGCTCTACCGTTCGTTTTAATCCAGTTCGTGCTTACTATGTACTGACTTTTTTCGCTGGCTTCGCATGCGTTGTCATGTGTTATCAAGATTGAGAGTTCTATTTAGTTAAAATAGCTGAATTGATTGAATCAGGCGTTACCTCGCGGAAGTTCATCTTAAATACAAAATGAAACATACATTTAACATTTTAATTTTACTATTTTAATTATCAAAATTATATTTCAGATTCCAAACATAGTACTTAATTATTTTTTAGAGTCAATGTTTTTTAAGACTATTTATAAGTTAATTTATTTTACTTTTATTTTATTTCTTAAGCGTACCGATTTGTCATTGGTCTGATTAGGTTTTTCTGGGTTTTCCTAATCCTGCGCAACAAATGTTGCACCAACTTTATCCTTCCCAGATTGTTGTAATAAAACTGTCATAACAAATATTTTTCTTATTCTTTGTCACATACATATACCAGCAACAATCCCTTGCAGCTTTCCCAATATAGATAATCTTATGGTTTTATTTTAGCGGAATTAAGATATTCTTGTTTCATTTTGTATTTAAAATAGCTGAAGTCACGTTTGTGTCTTTATTCACACTCAAACTTTTTGGTCCGTTTGGGTCAGTTTTATATGCACCTAACTGTTAAAAAACAATAGAGTACGTTTTTGTAATATCAATATTTGCCCTATGGTATTAATTTATTAGTATTCGTAACATTTCTGGAAAATGGGATTTGGTGCTCAAAGTTCCGATGCCTTCTGGGCTGGTTGTTCCACAGAACAACGTACCCCGTGATGGTCCAAGTGTTTGAAATCAGTAGATATTATTGTTATAAGATAAAAAACTATAGAAAAAAAAAGAACGGGCTGTTATCAACGATGGTACCTAAAACGCTGAAACAGTGACCTGTGAACTAGAAATAAGTCACATGTAGTCCAAAGTTGTTAAACCAGCTTATAACATTTAGCTAGGCCCCCTGGTCGAACCCAGGCCATGAAGTGGCATTGGATAATTACTTGCTAGATAGAACGATGCTGTTTGGTTTGTTCTTCAGTACAAAGAATAAGGAAGTGGCTAAGAGAAATAATATTTTGGTTGAAGAAAGTGCAAGAAAAAATGCAGACAAGAGCAAGAGTAACATAACAAACAAGGGATTGATGTTTAAAGCTTTGCTTTAATGTAATTTAACATAGAGTAATAAAAGAAAAGTTTGTTTTTTAGTTTTCTTTAAGTATTTGTTGGTTTTTTACATTGTAAATGTGATAATTTAGTTTTTTTTGTGAGAATGAATGACGTGACAAGCTGGTCGTTCACCTGATGTTAAGCAATACGGCCACCCATAACAGTTGAGTTAAATATTGTTCTATTTTTAAATTAATGAAACGTGGGGATTTGTACTAGTCTCTTTAAGTTATTTATAGACGTATGTCTTCCATCATTGTACCAATAATTATCACAACATGCACTGGAACATCTTGCCCCAACAGTGGAACAACCAGCCCCATGATGGGGCAAATTGTTTCTATCCGATTTTTTTCAATGAAATGTCTCTGAGCAAAACACTATTAGCGTGTTGCTAAATGTGACTAATTAGTCTGAAACTAGAATGAATCTGCACCAGCTAGTCTATAAGTCATAGATACCAAACCAGTTTTTGATGGTATTTTTGCCGTGTATCCGAAAATCGGAACCGAAACAACGGCTATAGGATCTTCCGGGTCGCTCAAGACGTGTCTTGGGCGACTCGAGACGACGGGGTGGTACCACACTGGCAGTAGGCTACTGCCAGTAGCCTACATTAACCCTTAAAACTGATATAGGTACTTAACTTACTTTACCTAGCCCTAAAAATTAGCAAGTTGAAAAGGAAATGGGCAGGCCACATCGCGAATAACTGACAACCTATTGGTAAGAAAGGTTCTCGAGTGGCGCCGATGCCGATCCGATGGATGCAGGCGCCAATACAAAGTGGCGCTCTCTGGAGGATGCCTATGTTCAGCCTTTAGGCTGTTGATGATGGTGATGATGAGCAGCCTAAATTAAGCATCATCATGTTCTTAATATAAAAATTATTCGCATAGGTATACTTAGGTACCTACGTAGATATTGGGGCCAATTTTAAAGGCTTTAGATGACAGATCGAAAACTCCTAAAACTGTTGCTGTCCTTGTCAAATAGACGGCAATGTAAAAGACGGATATATTTATAGCATTTTTAAAACTGTCAACCAAAGCCTTCAAAATTAGGCCTATTATGTAGGACACCTTTCGAATACCAACAAAGCCTTCATATTTATAATAGGTCTGCGCACGCAGCCTATCACTAACAAACCCCTAGGTACCTACTTATAACCAATACCACCAATCACCAAACCCGCAAAGAACGTTACATAGGTACCTACTTAACTTAAGTCCACTATACCTAGACTGTATAGGTGTACCCATCGACGGACAGGGCGGCGCATACCATTTCCGCTGGTATGTGAATATATCCTTGGGGTGAGACTTTAGTCCACCATATTCATGGCCAAAATATTCCAAAAAAATGGCCATTAAGATAAAACAGTTTACTGATCTGCCATTAAACTCCAATATAATCACTCCACCTGCGAGATCGTCACCTTTAGGATGGAAGCGGCCATAGAGGCGCGGCGGTGTACATCGCGCGTCGGCGTGTTATTTGCATTTTAGGGCTTTGTACCGCATTCTCCGGCGTGGCATTAAGGGGTCTTTCATTAAGGCACCGATCGGCGGCTCCACTCAGCGGTTATCTGACAGGATCTCGGGATATTTATTGGGGCATCAAACCGGGCCGGTGTAGCTCGGTAGCGCTCTTAAAGCGGACAGTTTAATACCTCTCATAAAGCGAGCGGTTACCGAACCGAGCTCGATAATTTCTCTTATTGTCTCGATAAATTAGCTTAATTAGGGTGTAAAAAACGCGGCAGGCGTGGAATCTAGTGCCCGCGGTGGGTGGCCGGGGCCGCCGCTGCCGGCTCCCGTGATGGCACCTGCGCCTGCGCCAACGAATACTTACCTATAATTAGTTGGTGCGGGACTCCAATCTACCTGCCACTTGTCGTCGCTAAATAATCTTAATTAATTAGTTACCATCGGGTAGTCGTTGTTATCATGATAACATAAAATCATAACCAATCGCAAAAATTGCTCTTCTACAAGTACCTAAATAAAATAACCCACCATAGCTACGTATAAATAAATACTTAGGTTTTATCGGTTAGTATAAGTAGTAGGTACTAGGATTAGGTACCTGCATGTCATAAGTAAGTAGATAGCTGCATGAATATGAATATATTAGGGATGCGCCGAACATGAATTTTTGAACCGAACCGAATAACGAACATTATTCGGTTTAGAGCTTACCGAACCGAATATTCGGCCGAACTATTCGGTTTGTTTTACACGACTTTTCCCATACAATCAGTTCCAATAAAAACATCAACAAATGTTCCACTGCAATGGTAACTATTTCTATTCTACTATTTTTTTTATAATATCTCTATAATTATGAAAATTTGCTATGAAATTGATATTAAAGTGCTATGTGAATAATTGACCTTGTTAAAAAAAGGCACATAAATAACAGAATTCTTAAGAACAAGCGAAACGTTGTATTTCACGCATTTTTGTAACGTAAATGCCTAAAAAAATATTCAAATTAGATATTGAACCAAATCACACGCTCTATGGGTCGGTAGTGCTCGTTAGGCACCAAATATTATAATTTTCTGGCCTTTATTAACCAAGCGTTTAGGGCCTAGATAGACCATAATTATCAGTATCTAGAAAAATGATTAAAAAGTGCTAAGTGTTTTGATTATGTTAGAATGAGTTCCCATAAAAGATAATTTTGAAAATATTTAACGTAAAGTATTTAATAAAATATTCGGTAATTATTCTGAACTTTAACCGAATATTCGGCCGAATACCGAACATGGAAAAACATGCCGAATATTCGGTATACCGAATAATTACCGAATATTCGGCGAATCCCTAGAATATATCATTGTCTCTACTTACTTTCAATAATAAATCACTTCTAGGCCCACTTATTCCATTATCGCAAAAAAATAAGTTAGGGTATATGTATCAGAATAATTAGATTAAGATGTATATTCACTATTGATAATATTTAATACATGTACTGTTGGTGTTTCTATATAAATAAATAAATAAATAAATAAATAAAAAATTATGGTTAAGGGTTTCTGTCAGCAGTTTGTTACACCGCATCGATCATAAATAAGTAAGTACATTAGATAACAAGCTAAGTACATGTGAGTAGGTACTTAACTGTAATAATCGTACTTACATTAACTTTTATGGCTCTTGTACAAAAGTATTCTGCGTTCTCTGCGTTGGTAGGTACCTACGCAGAGAACGCAGAATACTTTTAACCTGCACTGCTGCAAGATAGGTAGCTACTTAGAAGACAAATATTTGTGCACAGAAAAAACAACGCACATACTTGTTCTGTGTCTGGGCGCTGTGGGACCATGGTCCTCGTAGTCCCTGGGTCCCTAGATACTTACTTACAGGGAATCCTAGTTAGGTTCCAGGATCTGTCTAATGTTGAAAGCGCCACCCTTGTAAATATAATGGCCCAGCAGAGCTTGATAAGCCTGAATGAAAACAAAGGTTTTCAATCAATGTTTGTTGCCTGTGATGACTTATGGAACTGAGATGTATAAGCTCAAAGTCGCACGACGAGTTAATGGAAAGAGCTATGCCCGGTGTTTCCCTGCGAGATACCTACATGTATGATCTGCAAGGTTACTCTTGGCACTCGATTTCAATCGTAACTGGGATTTGGCAGGCCACATCGCTCGTAGAACTGACTAGTGACATTAACCGATGTGGAAAAAAGGTTCTCGAGTGGTGACCACGGAAGACCTGGTGAAAGCGGGAGCCGATGAATGCAGGAGGCGAGCAATCGATCAAAGTGACGCTCTCTGGGAGAGGCCTATGTTCAGCAGTGGACGTCTTCGGGCTGTTGATGATGATGAGAATTTGATCGGTCCATAGGCTACCTACCTGACTAACTACCTAGTACCTAGGTACGTGCTAATGGCACGTTATTACGCAGCTAGCCATCAATCCCGGAGAGTGCCGCCGCGCGCCGTTAATATTATCTAATGACAGCGTAATGGCGTAAAACGAGAAGGCACACGTTATCTTTTCTTGCGGCTGCCGTCTTGGACTACATAGATTAGATAATAGTTATTTAAGACGACGTGTTGTCGCTGATTATTTATGACAAATAGTTCTGGTAAGCGGCATAGGTTGTCTTGTAAGGAAGTGTACTTAGAAAATAACTTTAATATTTTAAAGTTCCGAGTAACACTGCAACTGTTATGGGTGGCCGTGTCGCTTAACATCAGGTGAATGAGTAGCTCGTCCCGTCATTCATTCCCTTTTAAGAAAGTGACTTTTCTTCACTTAAGTATTAGCTTATTATTATATTAGGTACCTACCTACATTTATTCGGTTATACTGTAGTGTATGAACACCCCCACCGACATACTTATTAGTTAACCGACGTAGCAAGTCACCATGTAGAAACCGTGGAATACACTCGTGCGAGCAACACCTTCTTTCATAGCCAACATGGGCCACCATCAACCTTAGGAGTTCCCATCACCTAACCAGAACCTGTAACCTTCACATGGCAACCTGCCAGAGGACCACACCTTCACATGGCGAACGTTCACAAGAAGATAATATTATACTTAGCTGGAAGCCAAATGATGTCGAATAGCTTGAAATTCAATTTCCTTTAGAATGATTTAATTTTTATGATGTTCTCATCTACCTATAAAGGCGTGACCGCTGCGCCATATTTTGAACAGAATATTGTTCTTGAACATTGTTTGTTCAAAACATTTCCTGTCCGCTGCGATCTTAAGCCGCGTCCGCTGGGCCATGTTTTGAACAGAATATTGTTTAATGTTTGCTAAATAGAAACTGGCAGGAACTGCTCCTAGCCTGTAGCGTAGAAGAAGCGGTAAACAACCTTTATACTGTTCTTTATGATACTATTGAGCAACATGTACCGCATGTTTTTACATCAAGCTGTCACACTTATCCAGTCTGGTACAGCCGGGAGTTAATAAAACTTATTAAAGAAAAGGCTAAAGCCCACTCCAACTGGAAAAGACATAACAACAAGCTGGAATATCAGATGTTTTCAGAATTAAGAACTAAGGTAAAATTGCTACAAGACACTTGCTATAAATCTTATATTAGGTTCTCTGAAGATAGGATAAAGTCATGCCCTAAGCTTGTTTGGTCTTATGTCAAATCAAAAAGGAAAAACAATACAGATTACCCAAAATTAATGATTTATGATGATAAACAATTAAGTAATGAAAAAGAAGTGTGTCTAGCTTTTAATGAGTTTTTCTGCAAAAATTTTAATAAACCTACAACGAATCAAATTATAGCGGTTTCACCTGGAGCAACTATGAGTATGGACAATCTGCATTCTATAGTTGTTGGGGTTGATTTTGTTCGGAAGTTGCTTAAAAGTGTTGATCCAACTAAGGGCGCTGGTAGTGACAGGATTCCACCGCTGTTTTATGCCAATTGTGAGGAGTCCCTTGCGGTTCCTATTACATGCGTATTCAACCGTTGTTTTCGGGAAGGTTCCTTTCCGGGGATTTGGATCATCCCAATCCACAAAAAGGGTACCAAAACATCGATTGAAAACTATCGTCCCATATCTATTTTAAATACTCTTGGCAAACTAATGGAAAGGACCGCACACCATCATCTGTATCCCCTCATTTATCGTAATATTCCTCACCAGCAGCACGGTTTCATCAGAGGCAGGTCTACAAACACGAACCTGGCCATTTTCACTAACGCCGTTCTGCGTGGTATGGATGGTGGTTCTCAGGTTGACGTGATTTATACGGACTTTGAGAAAGCATTTGATCGAGTTGACCATAACATCTTGCTACGAAAGCTTCAGGAACTTGGTATCTGTGGTGATCTACTTCGTTGGATGGAGTCTTATCTGCGCAACCGTTCTCAGGCTGTTGTTGTGGGCGGCCATCGATCTGACTTTATGGACGTCCCTTCAGGGGTCCCGCAGGGTTCGATCTTGGCCCCTCTGCTCTATGCGGCTTATCTGTATGATGTTAATAGGTGTTTCCAAAGTGCTAGCTTTCTAATGTATGCAGATGGTACTAAGATCTACTGTAATATTAAGACACAATCTGATTGTATTGGGCTTCAGCAGGACCTGGACCGGCTGAATCTTTATTATCTAGAAAATAAAATAAAAATTAATGTTACGAAATGCATGCTTATGACTTTTACTAGAAAAAGGAAACCTATAAATTTTGATTATAATATTGCTAGCACCACCATTGTAAGAACTCAACGCGTTAAAGACCTAGGTGTGATCTTAGATCACAAATTATCTTTATAAAGCACTTAAATTACCGATCATACCACAAATACAAAGACTATGAAGAATCTTGCAAATTTCACAACATCATTTCACTTCGGAACAGGCGAACTTTATTAGATCAGCTATTCCTACACAATGTCTGTAACGGACATAGACAGCACCGAGCTCACCGAACAGTTCCTGCAGCTTCGGGCCCCCTCACTCCGCACAAGGCGCACTGCTTTGTTCTACGTCCCGCACGCACGTACTAATTACTATGAAAACTCAGTTATTTGTCGAACACAAGAAAGTTTTAACAAACATTTTAGTTCTGTTGACATATTCGGATGTAAAAAACACAAGTTTAAAGGCTCTGTAATTAATATTATTAAAAAAGAATTTATTTGAGTTTAGTTACATTCAACATGGTTATAAAAATATTATATTTTATTACACATGCATCATATGCACACACCCTTATTACTCACCGCACAGACCTCTCATACGCAACGCACATCTGTGGGTTAGTTTACTTAGAAAGTTTAGAAACGCAAGTACAGAAATAAGAAAAGAATATACAAGTATCTTGATACGATGTGCTGTTATGTATTTTATTGTGGTTAGTTATTCTGTTATATCATCGATATATGAAAATATTACTTGTGTTGCTTAAAACGGATATCTCTGATGTTTAGTGATCGTTTTGTGAGTAGGTACATGACTATGTCTACTTGTCTACAATTAATGTGTGCTAACTTGATTAAACCTTGTATAAAGTATGTGCAGTTTACATGGGTACATTTACAGTTATCGGTATATATTTAATTAGAATCATATTTAATTAAAAACTAACGTGGATAATATAATTATTAAACTAAACTAGACCTAAAAACTAGTATTTATATCTAAAATTGTTATAACTAAAATATAAAAAGTAAGTAAAGTTAATATAAAGTTATACTTGTTAAAGTTTTAATCACAGTTATCTAAATATATATTCACCTACTTGCTTATTGTTACTTCTGGGTTGAATTTTATTGTTACATCTTTCATTTCCTCTTTTTCATGTTACCTACCTTACCTGCGTAAATTTGTATACTGTTCTGCTCTCTATTTTTAATGCAATAAACATTATAAAGTAAATCCGTAATTGGATGTAAGATCTACAATTAAGTGAAACTTTACACTATTTTAAGATCTGTGGATTTTGTGAATAAAGTAAAATAAAAATAAAATTGTTTTTGAACAATTTTTTGTTTAAAACATGGCGCATCCGTCTTTACTTTCACAGACGAGCATTTTGTCACTCTGATAAGCTGTAGGTAGGTTACCCGGGTCATTGTAAAATATCGAAATGAAATAAGTAGTGACCGTCATTATATCGGCCATATCTAAGCATATCGTCACATAAGAACGCGGAATGTTGATATAATGTCTCCATTCCGGCCACCTGCCGCCACATGTGCCACCCGAGGAACGCCCGGGAATGTCTCCATCCCCTAACTATAATATTTATTTGTCATTAGGGGCTAATTTTTTACCGAAATGTTTTCAAATTTAATTAGTGTTATTCCTGTATATTAGGAAAACGTTACCTACCTACATTTATAATTAGCTAACGAAATCCCACTTGATACGCCATCATTATTCATGATATACAACTTATGAATTAGGGATACCTATAGCCCAGATAATATAACACTGCCCTATAGGTAGAGGTACTTATACCTAGATAATTATTTCGGTAGGTACCTATATGCCGATGGATATAATTTATTTCTTTATTTCAGGCCTACAGATAGTTTATCAATTGTAATTATTGTGACACCTGGGTTGGTTTATTAACTCCTCTGAAGGAGCTTTTTTTCTATAGCATTGGTAAGTTTATCTAAATTGTAGCTTTGACATGACCTGTGAAGATCAATCGATTATGAGCTTCATTGGTAGCTATAAATTATGCTAGAAAATGGCTAGATATTTATATAAGTAAATACTCATTACCTACGCTCATTATGCGAGACAACAAGCCTAAGTATCTAAGTCTGCCTGCACTACTGACACCATGAAATTACCGCAACCTCGTCATTTTTCATGTACAGCAATATCTGACTGTTTCGGTGTGGTCTGACGTCAACAACAGACCTATCCATACCCCAGGGATGGTTAATGCATTTGTGCTTCTATAATTTTTAACGAAACCCAAAAGTGATGTTCTCACGCATTCTAAACATAAATATTTAAGCTATAGGTATATAAGCTTCGTCAGCATAAAATGGGATAAAAACAGAAAGACAAACAACGTCCTAACAACATACCTACATAATGGTAGAGAGTATAGTTTGTGATCATTCGGCCCGTTTGATATTGAATCAAGATGGGCTTTGTCGGCGCACATTCCGATGCGCGCGCGCAGGGCGGCGCGGGAGGGGCGGGCGGCGGCGCGCTTTGATCGCGGCCACGCCCACCGCGCGGCAATATGGTCGCCATTGTCCACTCGCCAACAAAAACAAACTGAGTTTTTGTTCAAGTAATTTGGCGGTCGTTAACAAGTAGCATCGGGCGAGTCAAAGAGAGCGGCCAATCCAGACGTTAGGAATAAACATAATTAGAGTTCTCAAACTCCAGTTAAAGCCTGCTAGTTCGCAGAATAAGGATAATAGCTCTGCAATTTGGTTTTCCAACCAAGAATAAAATAATTCGGTTCTATTATAGATAGACTGTTTCATGTGTCTAGTTTCAACAACTTGTCGCAACATTTTCTCTCATTTCAAGTTGCGGATCAGTACCAAAAATCTTGAGAGTTTAGATAGGCAGTAGAGTAGGTGTGTAGTTGGTATCTAATAATGTAAGTATTAGGTAAATGAAGAAAATAAATCCGTCACTTCACAAGATGCAGAAGCTTTTATAAAAATTAGGTAATTACTTAAGCTCCCGTCTGGTTCTTAAGGTTAGTAGGACCCAGAATATATGTACAATACCTACCTCTATTTTTACATTTGATATGACGTTTACATAATCCATTACCTTATATTATTTAATTTACACAAGAAAGCAAATCCAACATGTCCTCAGACGTCACCGTACTTATAACCCAAGCATTAGAGTAAGTAGGTATAAATCACTTTTAAATGCTTACCTAAGTACCTACCTACATAATTATACGTACCCTATCTTTGAAAATAAGACTTGTGTACTTTCAAAGGTAATATTTTTTTAATGAGAGGTTTAATGGATCCCTCCCCCGCGCCACATCTCCAGCGACAGCCCGTGAACATACCGCAACGAGGAATGTCATTAATTAGCCAATTCAAATCTCTAACTGCGGCTTTAGCCCACAAATTATCATTATTGTAATTAACGACACTCATTAAGCGACCATTTGGTGTTTTGGTTATTTTTCTCATAGACAGGTTACACGCGTTAATTGCGGAGAGAACGGAGAGCCCCCGCAGCCTTTCTCGAGGGAACAATACCACAATGCGAGAGAAACATCTTCACAGCCGCACAATGACTTGTTTGTATGGTAATAACACAATAGCAGTCGAATCGGTGTCAACTCTCGCCCTCGGCGGGGGAGGCAGGGGGTGAGGGAAGGCAGGGGAGGGAGGAGGGAGGCGGGGCGAGTGCGGAGTGGAGAGATCGCACGAGAGGCTTTATTACACTTTAGCCAACTTCCAAGTTAAGGCAGAGTTACATGAACAACAAACAAATGAAGACGTAAGTACGGCCGCGCCACACAATGCCTTTGATGAGTTTGAGATTCCTATTTAACATAAATATATTGTTTCAGCAAAGTTACCTTCAGAAACGAATTAAAAGCAAAGACTTCTATGTTACACATATACCTCTTTGATTAAAAGTAGGTATACTTAGAATTAGAACTTTATGATAACTCTTAAGAGGTATCTACATAGTCGTGTAGATAAAATAGTGTAAGATGTATAAGCCTTTGCTAGCTACTGGTATAAGTAAGTACCTACAAAATGTAGCGTATAAAGTTCTATTAAGTACCTATACCTATAGTTATTATAGTTATAGGTCTAGGCACTAGCTAGGTAGGCAGGTAGGTATATATACTAATCTAATGTTTTTATCGTACGTATACCTAGCTTAGCTTTATTCCTACAGCTGGGCAGGCTCATCAAAATACTTGTATTTATTGTTACACTCGCGTTCGAGATAAAACGAACAACAATTTTAATAAGTTCCTGATAAAGTGGTAATTACTCATAGAAACAACAAAATAGCGCGGTGGTATTTTAATGCACATTGTTACATACACAACGCATGCCTTTTGACGGAATGCGTAAAGTATGGAGAAGGCCGCCGCACCGCGCACCGCGCACCGCACTCTGCTGCGCCATCGAGGATTTCGAAATAAAAATAATGAGGGCATGTTAGTTTCAACGGACATACTATAAATAATGAAACAATGGCAATCGGAGCATTTTATGATAGAAACCTTCAGATAACGCTTTATTGCATGTTCCTAAACGAGCTCCTCAATTAAAACTGGATTACATAATAAAATTAAATTATTTTTAAGTTTGTGTAAAATCACGATACCAACTCACCATTTCAATTTTCTGAATACCTATTCATCGTTCATAATTATTCGGACGAGTTTTCTCCTCATGTCTGTAAAGATTGATATAACCATAACCTAGCAAAGTATCTAAACATGAAAATAACGTTCACCCCACGCCATGCACGTTCCTCACCCGCTCTTGTAAGTTCATATTAAAAACATGACTCCGCTGTAAGGGCGTCTGATTAACAGGAGCTGCGTGAGCTCGGGAAGTACTTATGCGAGGTATTAAGTACTCACTTGAGCTGCGAGAGTAGACACACTCACTTACACCAAGTTAATCTCCATTCAAAACTTCGGTAACACCGTGCGAGCGAACAAACTTCTTAAATACTTGTTGTAGCGAATCGAAACCATGAAATTCAGTTTTTGATCCTGCTGTGCTTCATGAAAGATCGTGCGACACAATTTGTTAAGATATTATACTTCTTTGACGATTAGGTATAATTGTAAAGTAAGTAGGATACAGGTACAGACGCCTGCACTAATAAATATAAATATCCTACTAATACATTTCATAGTTTTCAAAATATTGGAACAATATTGAGTTACATATCAACTATAAAATTATGTCATGTAAGCATCAATTTGCGGGGTGATAATTATGTATACCTACCCATATTCCCTACATTCCCTATTCCCTTCCCTTCCCTACATATAATAAATGTGTAATTCTGATGCGCTACGGAACACACACATAATGATGTCAAATCTAATTTATCCCATAGGTTCTATTGTTCAAAAAATATCGTAACCGCGATGCAGGACTACAAGGCTTTTTTCCCTTCTCCATACATTTTCTAATTTATCGTATCTAACGCCATCTAGGGACAATAATTTGTAACTGTTTGTTTGTTTGTTTGTTTGTTATTGAACAAATCCCTAGATACTGAACTGATTTTCATGCGGGTTGCACTAATATGCTTAGAAATAACCAGCGCACAACATAGGATATATTAAAATACAAATATCATTAAAAAATTTTGGTCAAAATTATTAAATATCGTTACGAAACCGGACGGAATTTTATACAACATGGCCGCTTCATGGTGAATTCTTTTTTGGCTACTGACGGTTAGTTTGTGTCACAGTAATTTTTTTTATATTGTATTATGGCTCCACACATAGTGTATTTAGCCAGTGTTAAGTATAGTAATTTTTCGTCGTGTTGTTATTGAATATTTCACATGTTTCACGTAAAGTCCATCTGGAGGCACAGATTAAAGAAAAAAAAACGTGTGTAAGGCCATGAACAAAGAGTAATAGGAGTTAATTTCGGTAGTAAATATGCATTAAACAGTGGAATGAAATTTTACAATTTATTAGATTTGATTAACCATTATTAGTTTTTCTATTTAAGCCCTTGCAGGTTGTTTGGGGTTTTTGGAGTAAAATAGATATACCATCAAATAATATGTAAGTAGTATGAATCGATTGCATTCAATATACAAACATGTTAATTATACTTAGTGCCCGCAGATTAGAGAAATAACCGGCCAAGTGCGAGTTGGGCTCGCGCACGAAGGGTTCCGTATCATTATCTATAAAAACTAGCAAAAAACGTTTGATGTATGAGAGAGAAAAAATACTAAAATACAGAATACATTAAGTATTTAAGGGGTTAAATACTTATTTTATTCTGTATTTTTTGTAATAGCTGCAACAAAAATATATTTATCATCTGTGAAGATTTCAGCTGTCTAACTATCACGGTTCATGAGATACAGCCTGATGGTGACAGACGGACAGACGGACAGCGAAGCCTTAGTAATAGGGTTCCGTACCCAAAACGGACTGACGACGTCTGTCAGGCTGTCTGTCCGTCTGTCACCAGGCTGTATCTCATAAACCGTGATAGTTAGAGCTTTACCCTTGGGAGTATAATCTTGACCCTTGCTACGCCTATTTTTGGCATTACATGACGTTTATGTTTGGCCCACAGGTCTGAAGGCCAATGCATACTATTACCACCATAGGTTAATGCAGTGGGCCAATGATATACTCTTACGTTACGTATAAATTATATACTCTTTGAATGATACAGAAGTATAATAATACTCTTTGGAATGATACGAAGTAGATTTTTTTCTCTAATCTGTGTACGAAACATGTTATGTAAAATGCCCAGGGGGTCTAGCAAAGATACCAACCACTAACGCTAACGCCAAACGTTAACTCCAAAATGTACTGAAATGACATTTTGGAAATCGCTAACTTTTCCGCAGCGAATGTCATTTCGATACATTTTTGGAGTTAGCGTGAGGCGTTAGCGTTAGTGATTGTGATCTTTGCTAGACCCCCTGGAGGTCAAAAATGTATCGAAATGACATTCGCTACGGAAAAGTTAGCGATTTCCGAAACGTCATTTCAGTACATTTTGGAGTTAGCGTTTGGCGTTAGCGTTAGCGGTTGGTATCTTTGCTAGACCCGCAGACTTTGCCCTATTGTAAAAATGTTTTGAAAGCCTAGATTTTAATATAATATAGGTTTTAATTAATCATGAGTTCGACGATACTTATCGAAATATCATCGCAAATTTTTCTATAGTTAAGTAGCCACGAGTGGAGATTTCATCAAAATTGGTCCAGGAATATCAAGGATAATAATTAGCGTACCTACGCTGTTTTGGGAAATATTATAATTAATTATTTCATCTATGATTAAGACATGTCATTTTTACTTCGTGGAAGTGATTATACGAGCAGAAAACTCTGGCTGATAGAAAATCAGTTTTTAAAAATAAAGCCATTACCCAAACCGAAACCTGAAAAGTAATGTAGTCCACGCGTGGCAACGCCGCGGGCAGTAGCTAGTCAGTAATAAATGTCAATGAGATTATTTATTCAGTACAGATTAATTTGTAAAACAAAAATTAGAATCACGAGCGAGGATTGAACCCGCATCCATCCATCCCTCAAGGTCTCATGTCCGAATTTTTTCATCACCTTTTTACAACAAACTTACGGGGTTGGTATTAATCTGATCACGCTGAGCAGCCGACACAGCTATAAAAATCAAATATATTTATTAAGTAAGTAGTCGGAAAACAAGACTATTCGACATTATTTTGAAAATTATGAAATGTATTACGTATTAATTATAATATTGCAGGCGACTGTACCTACTAACTACACCATTATGATATTAAGTTAGGTACATCACAAAAACAAACAAACGATTTATCGGAACTTTATTTACTTTTCTCTGTGATATGCTGATATGTGAGACTTCAGGTTTCTATTCTATGTATACCATCATCAGCGGCCTTTATATAGATATAGAGTAAGAAGTGTCTGCGACGATCAGTGACGTAAATAAGTGACATAAAACGATTATCTACCGTCCGTGCTAATCCAGCAGTTGTCTTGCTGGAGGCAGGTAGGTAAGTAGATATAATATAACATGTTTTATGGTGACACATACACAAAGTTCAATAAAAACTTGCTACCAGCCTACAAGCTACCGAATTTGAAGTGGTCACCGCGCTGGCGCGGGCGCTGCTAGTTATATTTGATTGATGTGTGATCTGCGAGGCGATGGACAGCGCTGACCGCGGCATGTGCTCGCGGGCAGGTGCCGCCGGGGCTGGCGGGCGGCCGCGACGGACACTCGCTGACACGCGCATAAATATCGGACACACCCGTCATCGGGTGATAATGCTGACATGCGGAGGTTGACGTATCGATAAAAATAATTCCAAAAACTAAACAAATCACTATACTTAAGTACTTACTTACGTTATGTATTTTCAACCAATTTCAGAATGATCTGGAGTTCTGTGAGTTCGATAGGTCAGACTAATTTACAGTGCTCACTTACCCAAGTTCAAAGTGATAGAAAAATATTGGTACCTATACAGGTAATTAGGTATCTAGGTTTTACTTACCTACGCATTTTCTGTCGACACTAATGAGGAAACCGAGATAATGATACATTGCAAAAAAAAAATATAAATGATGATGTTGGCATTCTCCAGTCCACCACTACCATCTGGAAAATAACCTGCCTATAAGAATGCTTTTTTTCAAGTAAATAGACCTAGATCCAAAACAATTCAACCAGCATCCACTCTATTACAGAATCTATACTTACCTAATACCTATCAGCTGACTTTTGAATTAAGAAGATGGGTATAAGTAATCCATAGCAAAATATCGATGTTTCTTGTTATGTTTTCCCTGCCCTTAGCAATTGGCAAGTCCAATGAAATGCGCATTTAAAAACAATAGAGTTCCGGTTCCGGCGCCGCAAGGTCTGCCGCGGCCGGCAGCTGCCCGGCGATCGGCGTCCGGCGGCCGGACCGGCTTGCCTTCCGGACACATTTCAAGAACTGTCACCATTATACTTACTTAATTTAATGCCATCAGATGTCGGAGTTGGCTGTGGTAAACTAAGTACGTGTGCTAAATACACAATGTTATTTTCTATAACTTTTTATAGCTAGATTCATGTAGTGCCTGGCGTATGCACACTTTGGTCTATAAATCATCACTTCACATCACGGTATTCAAGCAGTAGGTATACCTGCCTGAATTAGGGTTCAGAACCGGGATATCTCAGTTCCAAAAATCGCGGGAGTTCCCGGTTCTATAGCATCATGAAAGAACCGGGAAATCAAAATCGAGTCCCGTTTCTCACGGTTCTTTCAGTACTGGGTATTTTATTGTTTTTTAATGGTAAAGTATAACACTTAATTTAAGACGTATTAACTCTGAACAGACATGTTTGCATTTGCATTTGCATTTGCATTTGCATTTGCATTTGCATTTGCATATGCATTTGCATTTGCATTTGCATTTGTATTTGTATTTGTATTTGTATTTGTATTTGTATTTGTATTTGTTTTCGTCAAATATAAAGTTCATACTGATATGATAACACGACGAAAAGAAAAGCGAGGAGACAATTATTAGATACCTACTTAGCTAACAGAAAATAAATACAGGAAATAGTCCACAGAATATTCAATAAGTAACTTACGGATTACTTAGGTGACGCATTGATAAACTATTATTTCAAAACTCGAGTACCACACCCCTGATCAATATTACGCGTTCGCACTCGACCGGACCGTGCCACCGAACGGGCGGCAGTGACTCGTGGCGCCACGGACAGATCGCAAGTCGACGTCGAACAGAGCAAGACATCATCATAGGGATTTAAAATGGTCTGGGCTGGGATATTAAAAAAATCTTAAAATTTATTATTTATTCATAATTCATAATACTTAATTGATTAGTTTTGATCGATTATTATTAAAAAACCATTTTTGTTATTTCTTTTTCGATTTTTATCTACTGGTATTAAAAGAGTAAGACCAAACAAAATCGATTAAAACAAATATCGATTTCGTTAAAACGAACGATCGAGGATCGCTTTTTGAAGAGATTATATTGATCGATTTTTAACTGCTTTTTATAATTGCTTTATAAAATCGATTTTGGTCGTGATTTATAATCGATTGTCAAACCGATTATGCCATAATTGATATTAAATTCTAAAAATGATCGGGTATTCCATATAAATCGACATTTGTATCGACTTTTTATATCGATTATTGGATAATCGATTATTTTCTAAAATACAAAATGAAACAATAATATCTAGTTTAATTCCGCTAAAATAATAGCGGATAGTTATTTTAGCGGAATTACTATAGATATTCTTGTTTCATTTTGTATTGAACTTCCGCGACGTCACGCCTGATTCAATCAATTATCGATTATTTTCTCTTTAAATCGATTATCAAATCATCGTTTTTTTTAGTAATAAAATTATTAATGGTTAAAGAAACGATTATTGTCCCAAATCAGTGATCATCATTTGTTGCGTCTTAGTCCAGATCACAACACTTTCAGTAAAAGTTAAGTTAAAAGTTTTAGTAAGTAAGTTTATTTAGATACAAAGAATACAGCTTTAAGTTAGCCGATTCTCCCACTCGCGCGTGTATCTGTCGCGGCGTGTAAAAGCGCACTGTTTGACAAAGCAAAACGCCGACGCATGGTCAATTGCACAAAGTATTGTACTTCGTACATCATGTATTGTCATCAAAAGCAACACTTTTATTGGTAAAACAGTACAAATTAACAAATATTCCTATTATATAAATCCACCAAAAAAGCATCACGGCTCACACCACCACTAGAATAAAACAAAACCGACGATGTCTGTCTGTAACTAAAAAGCAACTATCGTATCTATCGATCTCTCGACTTTTTAAAACAGAATTAGTAGTACATTACAGATTAGTAACATCATTCGATTATGAAAATGAATTAGTTACTAATTTCATTATCGATTATCAACATTAGTAATAACAAATAAATCGATTATACGGATCATTCATAATCACCCACCACTAACTTAGTTAGTAATTACACTTACACTTAGAATAACTACCTGCTTATTCTAAGACTTTACAGTATTGAATGTAAGTCAATATACCCAATAATATAACTAGTAAAATTTTAATTAAATGGAACGAAATTATTATGTCTGGTTAAACGAATAAATTATTTATGTATACTTATATTTATTTATATATTTACACACATACGATAAGTTATATAAATATTTATATCATAATATATAAAGTTCGTCACCCACTCACTCACTCACTCACTGACTGACATTTTTGATCTCAGCTCCTGGAAGTGGTGGAAAAAAACCGAGTATGAGGTTGCATAGAGATGGGTCACGTGACCACCAGAAAAAGCTGACATCAGCAAAAAGTCGTCTCCTTGATGGAACCGGTCAACGGCTCTCGGAAACTACAAGTCGGATGGGTGACCTGTTTTAACTAAAGTTGTAGTAAACCTTGGGACGCTTGGAGAGAAATAAAAAAAAATGGGGGTTGCCATACAAAAAAACAAAAATTCCATACAAAATTGAAACGCTTATAAATCGGAAACGGTAAGAGGTAGGTGGGGTGTGTTCGACCAAATGTCATAGAGGAGGATGGGCGCTTTCGGATGGTAGTCATGAAAATCCAAGATGGCGGATCCAAGATGGCGGCCATTTTGAAAGTTGGTCCGATCGGGCTGATTTTTTGCATCGGGGGGTTTTTGGGGTCCCTGATTCCATATTTGAAAAAATATTTTGGATCCCGCCATTTTTAAAGATGGCTGCCATACAAATTTTTTTTTTCATTTTTGGCTCATTGTTTCTCGATACCTATGGTAAATTTTGATCCTATTTTTATAAATTTGTATGAAAGTGGACAATCGAAATTCAAAATATTTCATGAACTGGTCTTCCGACCTTCCATCATCGTGACCATCAACGGCCTGGCTAAACGATGTGAGATAGGTCATATGCGTTCTCAGGAATGTCATAGCAAACCCTAAGACGATTTTAGAGAAAATAAAAAAAATCCAAAATGGCGGAAAAAAAAATCTTCCATACAAATTTAAACCGGAAATGACGTCGAAACCATGATACTTTAGTATAAAGAGCTCGAACTAATATTGTTTGGAGGCCAAAAGGGAAAAGAACACCAAATTTTTTTTTTCAAAATGGCGGAAATTTTGGTCATAGCGGAAAAAAAAAATTCTTCGATCCGGATCAAAATCGATATCTGACGGTCCCCAAGGATGCTGATCAACATTCTAAAATCAAATTTTGACATGCGCCATTTTTCAATAGGGTTGCCATACAAAGGTGATTTTAACGAAATATGAACTTTCCTTTTTTACGCCTCCAATATGAATGTAATAGAAAAGTTGTTTCTGGGGATCGAGTAAAGATGTATAAAGGAACAAAACAGAACACAAATGAAATTGATTTTTTCAAGATGGCGGATGGAGACGTATCGACTTATAGAAAAAGTTAACCGATCCGAATGAAAATCGATATCTAAGACTCCCCCTAGATACTTAGCAAGAATATGGGGAAAAAATTTTGATTCCGCCATTTTGAAAAATTTCATTCATTTTACCGAACTTTTTTATGGATCTCCAATCCGTATGAAAATTGATATCTGAGTGTCCCCAAGGATACTGATTAACATGCTTTAGCTTCTTTTAGACATCCACCGTTTTTCAAAATGGCTGCCATACATATTTTCAAAACCACCAATGCGACGACGAGCGAAGCGAGGAGGAGCTTCAAACTACCTATCGCGACGACGAGCGAAGCGAGGAGGAGCTTCAAACTACCTACCGCGACGACGAGCGAAGCGAGGAGGAGCTTCAAACTACCTATCGCGACGACGAGCGAAGCGAGGAGGAGCTTCAAACTACCTACCGCGACGACGAGCGTAGCGAGGAGGAGCTTCAAACTACCTATCGCGACGACGAGCGAAGCGAGGAGGAGCTACAAACTACCTATTGCGATGACGAGTGAAGCGAGGAGGAGCTTCAAACTACCTATCGCGACGACGATCAAACTACCCATTGCTACGTTTACAATGTTATACTAATGCAACGTTTTTTCATTGGCTTTAGCTAATCTAACCTAACTTCAACACCACTAACATTTTTTACCTAACAACTGAATATTTTCGGGAACCTTGAATAAAATAGACACTCTTTGAAGAAACATAACAAAATGGCCGCCATGCAAAATTAAAAGGCGCACACTATCGAAACTAATAGAGGCAAGCATAGCGTGTTTGGACTCATGTTACAGAGAACAACGGAGGCTTTCTTACAGTCTTAAAATAATTCAAAGATGGCGGATTCAAAATTGCGCCCGATTTTATAGTAACTCGGATTCGGCTGATATTTTATATTTGGGGGTTGTAAAGGATGCTGATTTCAAATTTTGACCTTTTACTTGACTGACAGCATTTTTCAAGATGGCCGCCATGCTAAGTCAAGCGCATTATCATTTTCTTTGAAAAATACCGCTGTTTTGTACTAATACTTGCAAAATTACAAGTTTAAACTAAAGTATAACATTTTTATAAATACAACAGCCACGAAAACGTCCTCGCGGGCCGCACGCGGCCCGCGCACGGAGGAAAATACTAGTTATTTTATATAGGCGTAGTATACCACTATGCATAATTACACTATTATGTATAGCTCCCTACACGTACGAGGTTGTACACAGATTATTTTATGCATGTATACACTACAGCGGTATTTATAATACATATTTATGGTAAGTGTAATAGTAGTATAGTGTAGGATTCAGATATAATTATTCTGTATAGTATTTTAGTCAGATTTAATTTGTTGAATATAGTATAGGAGTTATTTTATTTGAAGAGAAAGTAATTGTTCTAATGTGCACTTGTATTTCTAAAGCACAAACTGTTGCAAGTACATTTTCGCTGTATAACATGTCCTAAATGTAAATTTATAATGAGTCATTATTTGGGGGAGCACAGAACCCTATAACACAGGCTTTTAGCTTAGCATAGGGTTCTGAGGCTTATCACTTTTTATGAAAGTATTGATGCTGATTTGTTGTTGCATGATAATTATCTAATTTATAATTCCCTTGTGCTTTCTTACCTAAAAGAATGTTACAAATAAATGATTTGAATTTGAATTACTAATCTCTGTATTGCTAATTTAGCAATCGTAATCGCGAGTCGACGTTGAACTATTAAAAAAAGCATATAATTTTAAAATCTAATGATCGAATATTATTTGTCAATAATCTTTTCGTGAAAATTAATTTTGTTATTTTGTTTTGTTTTTCTACTGGTATTAAAAATAGTAAGGCCACACTAAATTGATTTGATAAAACGATTATTCGTTGAGAACGAATGATCGACAGTCGATGTTTGCATCGATTATTTGAATCATTTTATTAACTCGTTTTGTAATCGAAATCAATATTATTATAAAGGTTTAAAATCGGTCTTTGGAAAATAGGCATTTCGTCATGAAAATAATCAAATATTGCATAATTAAAAAAAACTTTATCGTATGAATTTTTAAAATCGATTTTTTGTTAACCAATTATTTTCTCTTTAAAATAATATTCGTATAATCGATATTTTTATATTATCGATTATTAAAGTCGCACGATGTCGCACTTGTGACCGTGAAAGCACTACGGCACAGAGTTTACGCAATTCGCAAACTTCGTAATATAGGTACTCTAATTGTAGAGTTACGTATCGCAAGGAGCTGGTAATGCTTGCATTTAGTCTTACCAAATGTAGACTCTGTTCTTAGATTATTAGAGTGCAACTTCTTATTGCATTTATTTTATGTGGCAAGGTTTACTTTATAATTTGTAATTATTGTCTTTGTGTTTTACCTACTTACTTCGATAAAATTATGAAAATAATTGTTGAATTTATCCAAACGATCTATGATTGTTTTTAGTTTTATTTTACGTTTCCGTAAAAACACAAATAATTATAAAAATAATTTGAAAAGAAATTGTTGGCTGTCGTCGCGCAGAGCGGCCGGAACACATCCGTTCACTGCGAGCGCGGCTCGCTGACTGAGCTCCACGCGGCATTTCATTATAAATCCAATTTTTGACTAGATTTTTATTTAATTACTCGTAATATAAACATGGAATAAAATATCTTCTCGGTCTAAAAAATAGAATAGCGGTCTGGCTATTTTATTCGTAAAAAATAATGGGGTGTTGTCGCTGATAATTCTGAGCATTTGAATTTTTTAGGTGTGAATTTTGTACATTTTTTTTAAATAAGTCTTACTAGATTTCAAAAATGTGTCCGGTTTAAAAAATTGTTAAGGTGTCTTACCAAAAATAAATTTAAAATTTGAATCATATCATTCGTTACTCCACACTACGCGTTCAAAAGTACGCGTTTTCGTATTTATTGGTGCAATGCGTCATCTTAACAATAGCAATACTGAAGGATGCAGGCTTCAAAGATGTCAGAGATTTTCACGGATTATTATTTTTCCATATTCTAGGATTTTCCCCATTATTATTTTTTCACACTCTGAATTTTCCATCACGAGGCGAAAGCTTATTGATGATGAATAAGTATAACTACTTAGTGTACATACAAAAAAAAACGGTATATAGTAGTAGTATAAAGGTAACCAATGGTTAAACACTATGAAAAACTTTGCCCATTGGCCATCCAATTTTTAAAATTTTAAAATTTTCAGCGACACTGAATCTGCTCGAAAAGCCTCTAGACTTCCATTTCAGTCCGATCTGCCAAACGAGGTGTTAAACCGATCTCCGTTAATAACGATGGATAATTTAAGCAAACGATCAAATGACTTGTCGTTGAGCAATGCGGTGTCGTGCGACAACACGACTTTTTGCTCGTTTCGGCAGCTTGCAGCAGCGCCGCGTTCTGTCGTGGTGACCGCTCCATTAGCATACAATAGCGCGGACAGCTGGCGGCGGCAGCGGCGGCTCGCCCGTTATCAGATCACATCGGCCGCGGTGAAAGGGCGAGCGCTTGCTACGACTGCTGGCCTGGCACTAATATGAATGAGCATGTATCCTAGAGCATATCTTGAAATTGATTCTTGTTGATGTATTTATACCTATACTTGTTATTTACCTGAGGTGTTTCCGCCGAGCTACAACATGGGGCACTTTAAACGACGGGTAAATAGAGTCCTTAAAGGTGCGCAAAGCATCGGCAACGCCCTTGGTGTTGCAGGTGTCTACAGGCGACGGTAACTGCTTACCATCAGGCGGGTCGACTGCTTGTTAATTAAAAGCGGGAGTGTTATGAATGACATATCATACTTTAGTTCCTTGCGTTAAAACGAAACTCAACTCATCCATTATTAGACTATAACCACAGACATTATAATAATATACTAATAACTTACCTGAAGTAGGTATATATATACGTAAGTACCTATTTTAAGGATCCACGACATACTGCAGGTAGAAAAGGTGTAATCATCAAGCTCCCTCAAATAGGTAGGTACTGCTTATTCGTCATGTTGTTGGCAGCTTAGATAATTATTTAAACCGTTTTAATCTGACTTCGACTTATAAATGCGCTAAAGATTCCCTATTTGCATTAATTTATTTGACTTTCACTTTATTAAAACGATTGCTATTTATTACTCTCCTATTACGTCTTTTTTAGTATTAAGTAAGTAATAAAAAAAACAATCCAGATGACGCCAGTCATATCGTGACCAAAGTCGGGCTTTATCGTAAGTAGAATGTAAACGCAACTACGTTGCTATTTACGGTTTGAAATACTGACCCCGAGCCAAATTTATTTATCGCGTAACCGGGTAATAAATAAAACTAATGACTAAAGTTGGGCGCAACAAATCAAACCGAATGAGTACCGTGACTGGATACGTACTACTCGTAGGTACCTATACCATACTATAGTATACACCGCGCGAGTGATTTATCGCGCTAGAACGGAGCGGGTCGGAGCAATGCCTTGCAGCTTAGAAACACTAAGAAATTATATTGTTGTTAGTACAATGTAGTATTGGCATTTGGATCATTTCTAAATCATTCCTTATAAGCATTTGACATCTGGTGGTCCTAGTAACTAATGTAGGCCCAGTTCTTTTTATAAATAACTAGCTACTGCCCGCGGCGTTGCCACGCGTGGATTACATTACTTTTCAGGTTTCGGTTTGGGTAATGGCTTTATTTTTAAAAACTGATTTTCTATCAGCTACACTGAGTTTTCTGCTCGTATAATCACTTCTACGAAGTAAAAATGACATGTCTTAATCATGGATGAAATAATTAATTATAATATTTCCCAAAACAGCGTAGGTACGCTAATTATTATACTTGATATTCCTGGACCAATTTTGATGAAATCTCCACTCATGGCTACTTAACTATAGAAAAATTTTCGATGATATTTCGATAAGTATCATCGAACTCATGATTAATTAAAACCTATATTATATTAAAATCTAGGCTTTCAAAACATTTTTACAATAGGGCAAAGTCTGGGGGTCTAGCAAAGATACCAACCGCTAACGCTAACGCTAAACGCTAACTCCAAAATGTACTGAAATGACGTTTCGGAAATCGCTAACTTTTCCGTAGCGAATGTCATTTCGAGTTAGCGTGAGGCGTTAGCGTTAGTGATTGTGATCTTTGCTAGACCCCCAGGGCATTTTACATAACATGTTTCGTACACAGATTAGAGAAAAAAAATCTACTTCGTATCATTCCAAAGAGTATTATTATACTTCTGTATCATTCAAAGAGTATATAATTTATACGTAACGTAAGAGTATATCATTGGCCCACTGCATTAGCCTATGGTGGTAATAGTATGCATTGGCCTTCAGACCTGTGGGCCAAACATAAACGTCATGTAATACCAAAAATAGGCGTAGCAAGAGTCAAGATGATACTCCCAAGGGTAAAGCTCTAACTATCACGGTTCATGAGATACAGCCTGGTGACAGACGGACAGACAGCCTGACAGACGTCGTCAGTCCGTTTTGGGTACGGAACCCTATTACTAAGGCTTCGCTGTCCGTCTGTCCGTCTGTCACCATCAGGCTGTATCTCATGAACCGTGATAGTTAGACAGCTGAAATCTTCACAGATGATAAATATATTTTTGTTGCCGCTATTACAAAAAATACAGAATAAAATAAGTATTTAACCCCTTAAATACTTATTGTATTCTGTATTTTAGTATTTTTTCTCTCTCATACATTAAACGTTTTTTTGCTAGTTTTTATAGATAATGATACGGAACCCTTCGTGCGCGAGCCCAACTCGCACTTGGCCGGTTATTTCTCTAATCTGCGGGCACTTAAGTATAATTAACATGTTTGTATCTTGAATGCAATCGATTCATACTACTTACATATTATTTGATGGTATATCTATTTTACTCCAAAACCCCCAAACAACCTGCAAGGGCTTAAATAGAAAAACTAATAATGGTTAATCAAATCTAATAAATTGGAAAATTTCATTTCACTGTTTAATGCATATTTACTACCGAAATTAACTCCTATTACTCTTTGTTCATGGCCTTACACACGTTTTTTTTTCTTTAATCTGTGCCTCCAGATGGACTTTACGTGAAACATGTGAAATATTCAATAACAACACGACGAAAAATTACTATACTTAACACTGGCTAAATACACTATGTGTGGCAAAATTACTGTGACACAAACTAATCGTCAGTAGCCAAAAAAGAATTCACCATGAAGCGGCCATGTTGTATAAAATTCCGTCCGGTTTCGTAATGATATTTAATAATTATGCCCAAAAATTTTTAATGATATTTGTATTTTAATATATCCTATGTTGTGCGCTGGTTATTTCTAAGCATATTAGTGCAACCCGCATGAAAATCAGTTCAGTATCTAGGGATTTGTTCAATAACAAACAAACAAACAAACAAACAGCTACAAATTATTGTCCCTAGATGGCGTTAGACACGATAAATTAGAAAATGTATGGAGAAGGGAAAAAAGCCTTGTAGTCCTGCATCGCGGTTACGATATTTTTTGAACAATAGAACCTATGGGATAAATTAGATTTGACATCATTATGTGTGTGTTCCGTAGCGCATCAGAATTACACATTTATTATATGTAGGGACTAGCTACTGCCCGCGGCGTTGCCACGCGTGGACTACATTACTTTTCAGGTTTCGGTTTGGGTAATGGCTTTATTTTTAAAAACTTATTTTCTATCAGCCACACTGAGTTTTCTGCTCGTATAATCACTTCCACGAAGTAAAAATGACATGTCTTAATCATGGATGAAATAATTAATTATAATATTTCCTAAAACAGCGTAGGTACGCTAATTATTATCCTTGATATTCCTGGACCAATTTTGATGAAATCTCCTCTCATGGCTACTTAACTATAGAAAAATTTTCGATGATATTTCGATAAGTATCATCGAACTCATGATTAATTAAAACCTATATTATATTAAAATCTAGGCTTTCAAAACATTTTTACAATAGGGCAAAGTCTGGGGGTCTAGCAAAGATACCAACCGCTAACGCTAACACTAAACGCTAACTCCAAAATGTACTGAAATGACGTTTCGGAAATCGCTAACTTTTCCGTAGCGAATGTCATTTCGAGTTAGCGTGAGGCGTTAGCGTTAGTGATTGTGATCTTTGCTAGACCCCCAGGGCATTTTACATAACATGTTTCGTACACAGATTAGAGAAAAAATCTACTTCCATCATTCCAAAGAGTATTATTATACTTCTGTATCATTCAAGGAGTATTTAATTCATACGTAACGTAAGAGTATCATTGGCCCACTGCATTAGCCTATGGTGGTAATAGTATGCATTGGCCCTCAGACCTGTGGGCCAAACATAAACGTCATGTAATACCAAAAATAGGCGTAGCAAGGGTCAAGATGATACTCCCAAGGGTAAAGCTCTAACTATCACGGTTCATGAGATACAGCCTGGTGACAGACGGACAGACAGCCTGACAGACGTCGTCAGTCCGTTTTGGGTACGGAACCCTATTACTAAGGCTTCGCTGTCCGTCTGTCCGTCTGTCACCATCAGGCTGTATCTCATGAACCGTGATAGTTAGACAGCTGAAATCTTCACAGATGATAAATATATTTTTGTTGCCGCTATTACAAAAAATACAGAATAAAATAAGTATTTAACCCCTTAAATACTTATTGTATTCTGTATTTTAGTATTTTTTCTCTCTCATACATTAAACGTTTTTTTGCTAGTTTTTATAGATAATGATACGGAACCCTTCGTGCGCGAGCCTAACTCGCACTTGGCCGGTTATTTCTCTAATCTGCGGGCACTAAGTATAATTAACATGTTTGTATCTTGAATGCAATCGATTCATACTACTTACATATTATTTGATGGTATATCTATTTTACTCCAAAAACCCCAAACAACCTGCAAGGGCTTAAATAGAAAAACTAATAATGGTTAATCAAATCTAATAAATTGTAAAATTTCATTCCACTGTTTAATGCTCAATACTGTAATGCTACATGTATGTATATATCATAATATATTACCTGGTTTCTATTATTCATTCACAACTTTCACATCACAGCACTTGACAGTCCTTTTCACAGTAATTTAAGCACAAAAAAACTTGATTTTTCTCAAAAATTTTACATCACTTTATCGATTTTGCGCGCGGGTCACGGGCCCGATTTCTAGACACGACTGCTCGGATGGCAGTTGTTTTGAAACTGTTTTTTTTGTTTCGAATTTAGTTTCTCTTCAAATTCATATTTTTCTTTTTCTACTGTCAATTTCAGTGAGGTATTTTATAGTTTGGCCATGATTGTATGTATTTTGACTCTAGATTTATTTTTTTTACTATTCTGTATTCAAAATTTTGAAAACTGCAAAAATCTAGAACCTTGGAATGCTAGCGAGGTTTCTTTAGAAAAGCTGTCGCTATGGAATGGCAGTCTCAATTTACTCCTCGAACGAGGAACACTAAATTGATATAAGGCCATTCCCGGGCCAGGCAAGGCCCGGGAACTCAAGAACGCCTTCAAAAACCATCTTTGGCTATCCAACACCAAAATTGTGAAGTGAATCTCCATCTACGTCAATCGCTGCGCCACGACATATCCATTGTCAAATCGCCGATCGCCGAGCTACATCCGCTACAGCCAGTCGCGAAACTACGACGAATCTATCGCCGAGAGCTGATCGCCGAAACTACATCTGTTGTCACCGTCGGCCGCCGTATCTACCACGACGAATCTATCGCCGAGCGTCAACCAGTGAGACGACCGGCTTGCCTTTTTCAAACATTGAGTGGCAATATAACTTCATCACCATGTTCCGGCCCGTCGTCCGTCAAAGCTTTGACGACTAATACCTGCGTGTCTCCTGCTGCTGCATCTTGAATCTGAGCTGCGTAATAATACTTCATCGACGGTGGAAGGACGAGAATCTTCTTCTGGATCCAGAAGCTAATAACTGAATGAGCTAGCCGCTGAACTCTGGAAGTCGGACAAACTAAAGGCAACGAATTCCTCAGTCTCTATAACGACAGTGGGCCTTGTTTGAATAAAGACCCGGAAGTGGGCCTTGTTTGTTTGAAGACCCGGAAGTGGGCCTCGTTGAAGACCGGAAGCGGGCTTTGTTTATCTGAAGACCCGGAAGTGGGCCTTGTTTGGATCCAATAACATTCTAATTCTACCGTGATAACTTGTAGGCCGTAAACAACTTAAATTTCGCGTTCTTCCGCATCATCTAGAGACTCTTTTTTTTTGCTTTCTACAAAGCTTGTAAAATTTACGAAAATAAATATCTGTTACCAATTCCTTTTTTTCTCTTCAGCTCTTAGGATCCTGTCAACCTAGGCACTGTTTAGGTAGGGGAGGAGCTGCTCATTAACTTGTAGCGTTCCATTCTACCTTTTTCACGAAAGGAACGGATGTAACGTGACAGTTTGGCGCCCAACTAAAATGAACCCTCTAAAACATTCTTCTAAATTCTAAAATAATACTTACTCAAGTAGGCTAAAATTTGATATTGACTTTTGGCTCTAACGTAATATCTTAGGTACTTGCTTAATTTATTTTTATACAGGCAGGACACGCGGAACATCACACTTACATTCTACAACACTGGCATAGTACTTAATACTTAAACGAACTTAAACTTGACTTGATTTTATCCTTGACTATTGACTTCAACTTGTGACTATGGCGAGACCCATTAAATACTCGTTTCTAAACAAACTTGAACTGGAATATGAAGTGACTATCAGAGGTGAAAAACCAGCTGACACTTTGACAACTCTTAAGGAGCAGCTGGCAAAATTGAGTCACATTCAACCTGAGGACATAAAATCTTCTCCAATACCTCTCAAACATGACCTCTCCCAAGCAGAGATCACGTTTAATTACGTCGAGGGTAAAATCTCGCACCTCGAAGCCACGGATGATAAAAGTAACCTGAGGAAAGTTGAATCTTTCGTAAATCATCTTCATTATCGCCTCGAACGCTTTAACGCCGTTCCACCATTTGTTGAGTCATGCTCAAACATACGATCTCGCTTCTTCACGCTCCAAAAACGGTTTGAAGTCTTAACTTCAGATTATGCAGGATCTTCTGAAGAAGTGTTAGTTGACATTCACAATCCTTGTCCTCAGACTCAGCCTAGCCCTCCCTCGATTTATCAATTACTACCTATGACTGGAACCAATCAAACTTTGGAAGTACTGAGTACTCCTCAACCCACTTTACCTTCAAGCATTCTGACTAGTATACCACTGGCTTCCGAGTCTGTACAAAACTATCACACTTCGGATAATTTTGTGAAGGAGCTCAAAACGTTTTCTTTCAATGGAAAATCGTGCCCTAGATCATTTCTTCAAAGATTGGACGAGTTTAGGATTTCTCGAAACATTCCGGAAGGTATGCTTTGCAAGCACGCCTTTGAGATTTTCACAGGTGATGCCCTTCATTGGTTTCGTTTTCAGTATAATCGAAATCCTACCTTATCGTGGAAAGATATTTGCACATTGCTGATTCGAGATTTTGGTATACATGATTACGACTATAAGCTGTTGGAAGCTATAAGGAATAGAACGCAAGGAGCAACTGAGACCATTATCGTTTACGTCTCAATTATGTTCGGTATGTTTGCTCGTCTTTCAAAGAAACTTAGCGAGAGCGAACAATTAGAGATTTTACTCCATAATATAAGACCGTGCTATTCAGTTTTTGTTGCACTTAAAGATATTAAAACGGTAGATTCTTTAATTTCTACTTGTCAAAGTTACGAACGCATTTCTGAACGAGACAAAAATTTTCATGAGCCTAGATCTGAAGACACTTCTTGTGCTGCTGAATTTGCCTATCTTCCTTCATTTTCTAAAGCTTCACTTCCTAAAGCGTCTCCAAACGTAAGGTACACTAATGCAGTGCAGGAAGATAAACATCCACGCTCGTCATCTCAAACTAATGACATTTCTAAAGAAGAATTCTGTTATCGCTGTCGTATCACAGGCCATTCTTTACAAACTTGTACTAAGCCTAGATACCTCATTTGTTTTAAATGTGGTCGTAAAGGCGTGAGAATCAGCGAATGTCCAAAATGTGCTCCATCAAATCAACAAAAAAACTAGCTGACGACTTGAATGGTTTCACTAAATCACATAACAATAATTTTGATCTTAACGACTGGAATCAATGGTTAAATACTATTCGAAATTTTATGTTTTGCTACAAAACAACTTCTGTTTTCTACGACAAAGAAAAAGACTTTAACAGACCTTTTATTAACGTGTCTATAAACAATATACCTTTTTCCGGTCTTTTAGATAGTGGAAGTTGTATAACTATTTTAGGTAATAACTCTCATAAAGATATCCAAAAGTTAGGCTTTAAACTATTCAAGTCTCCAACTCAAGTTATGGTTGCTAATAAACAAAAAGCAATGTCTTCTGGTTATTTTCATTTGCCATTGAGATTTCATAATCAGACACATGTTATCAAAGCTTATGTTTTCCCTGATATTTATCCTTCTTTGATACTTGGGTGGGATTTCTGGAAAGAATTCGAACTCTCCCCAAAGATACTTTCTCTTGAACTCAATCTCGAATCTAAAGATCATACAACTTGTGCTGTTGAAAATCAAATATCAACA
The DNA here is from genome assembly GCA_963580505.1 of Ennomos erosarius. Taxonomy (NCBI): domain Eukaryota; kingdom Metazoa; phylum Arthropoda; class Insecta; order Lepidoptera; family Geometridae; genus Ennomos; species Ennomos erosarius. The sequence continues at coordinate 235,103 of OY756983.1, read as the reverse complement.
TTTGATCATCTGTCTGGGAATCAAGTAGAAATTGCTAATGACATAATCAAGCGTTTCAAAAGTATTTCTTTTGAACAACGAGGTAAATTAGGCCGTACTAGTTTAGTTAGTCATCGGATCAATACTGGTGATGCTTTACCTATAAAACAACGTTGTTATCGTCTCTCTCCAGAAAAGCAAAAAGCACTCATCAATGAGGTCGATAAAATGCTAGAATTAAAAGTTATAGAAAAATGTGAGAGTCCTTGGTTATCTCCAGTACTTATCACTCCAAAAAAGAACGGAGAATGGCGTTTCTGCGTCGACAGCAGAAAGCTGAATGCAATTACTCGTAAAGATGCCTACAGCCTCCCTTTTGTTTCTGAGATACTAGATAACCTCAAAAATGCTAAATATTTGTCTAGTATCGATATAGCAAAGGCTTTTTGGGAAATTCCATTACATCCCAAAGACAGAGATAAAACTGGTTTTTACGTACCTGGTAGAGGAATGTATAGATTCACTGTTATGCCCTTCGGATTGACAAACGCTCCAGCAACTCAACAAAGACTCATGGACAGTTTATTCACTCCAGAGTTTGAGAATAAAGTGTTCTGTTACTTAGATGACATAATAATCATAGGTGCGACATTTGAGGAACATATTTCACTCCTACTTAAAGTTCATCAGAAACTTTCTTATGCTGGTCTAACCATTAACTTTGAAAAGAGTCAATTCTTTCGCAAAGAACTGAAATATCTTGGCTACATAGTAGATGAGCAAGGATTGCGGGCTGATCCCAGTAAAATTGAAGCGATTCTAGCTTACGCTGCTCCTACCTCTAAAAAAGAAGTAAGAAAATTTTTAGGTACGTGCAGTTGGTTTCGCCGATTCATACCTAATTTCAGTACTATTGCTTCACCACTCTGTAAATTAACGTCATCTGGAAAAAAATCTCCAAAAAAATTTGTCTGGAATGCTGAGGCTGACTCTGCTTTTGCTAAATTAAAAGAATGCTTGACTACAACACCAATACTATCTTGCCCTGACTTTGACTATCCATTTTCCGTTCACTGCGACGCTTCTAACTTTGGGATAGGTGCTATGCTGACTCAGGAAAAAGACAATAAAGAAGTTGTTATTGCATATATGAGTAGATCTCTAAACAAGCATGAGCAGAATTATTCAACTACAGAACGTGAGACTTTAGCTGTCATTACTGCACTTGAGCATTGGCGTTGTTATCTTGATAACGGTAAACGATTTACAGTATACACTGACCATGCAGCATTAAAGTGGTTCCAAAATTTGTCTAATCCTTCTGGCAGATTGGCACGATGGAGTCTTCGTCTGTCTTGTTTTAACTTCGACCTAAAACATAAAAAAGGAAAAGAAAATGTTGTCCCAGACCTTCTGTCGCGTCATAAAATACCCGATACTGCTATTATTGGTGGTGTTGAACCCATATCTAGAGACAATGCATCACAATTGGAACTATATAATAGACTTTTTACTAACTGTCGAGATAATCCTGATGCTTATCCAAATTACAAAATTCTCAACAATAATTTATACCGTTTTAATAACTCACCTGATTATCTAAATGAAGATTTTGCTTGGAAAGAAGTTCCACTTCCCTCTGAGAGAATGAATCTCATCAAAACTTGCCATGGTGACTCAGAAAGTAATCCCCATACTGGCATTTTCAAAACATACAAGAAGCTTTCTTTAAGATACTATTGGTCTGGTATGTTTAAAGATGTGGCTAAAATGTGTTCTTCTTGTGAAACATGCCTCTCTTATAAGCATTCGAATCATTCTCCATATGGTCCTATGGGTAAACCAAAAATTTGTTCAAGACCTTTTCAAAGCCTCTCATTAGATCTAATGGGCCCTTTTCCACTCACAAGACAACGTAATCAATTCATACTAGTGGTTACATGTTCTTTTTCAAAGTATTGCCTTATTTTCCCTATCAAGCGCGCTACATCTTCAAATATCATCATGTATTTGGAAAATAATGTGTTTCTGGTACACGGTGTGCCACAAACCATCATCATGGACAATGGTTCACAATTTCAATCTAATGAGTTTCAAAGTTTTCTGAATAAGTATAAAATTCCTTTTATATTTTATTCACCTCGATACTGCCCTCAAGTAAACCCCACAGAACGGTATAATAGAACAATTATCACCGCACTTTCACAGTTGGTCGGAGAGGATCACCGTTCATGGGACAAACATTTGCAGAAAATCCAATATGCACTCAACAGTTCTGTAAATTCTACAACTGGGTTTTCTCCATCCTTTCTGGTCTTTGGACGTGAAACCATACCATGTGGTTCACTATACACTAACTGCTCCAACCTTGATAATTTCATTTTTCTTCCTCGTGACATCTACGCCGCTAATTTAGGATTATTATCTAACATCTTCGATAAAGTACAGGTTGCATTACACACTGCACACACAAAAAATGCTGCTCATTACAACACGAGACACACCTTTAAAGAGTTCAACGTTGGCGACACAGTTTGGCGTAAAAATTACGTCCAGAGTAACGCTGGTGCATATTTCAGTTCAAAGTTGGCTCCCAAATATGTCAAATGCACAGTTGTTGAGAAGCTCTCACCTCTCGTCTTTATTTTAGAGGATCCTAACGGCTTAAGAGGAAAGTGGCATGTAAAAGATTTTAAAGTGTAAATAGTGTAGCGGTTGTATTCTGTTTTTTTCTCTAAATTGTATACTTATTCTGTAAATAGCTTTAGCGTATATTATTTTTGTATTGTACAAGGAAACTAGACCCTTTCGGCTTATTTTTTTAAATCCATTTTACAAACGTTATTTTTTTTTCACTCTTTTTGTTTTATCCTTTAACACGAGTCGTGTGGGTAAGAAGCCATTGTGTTTACTCATTTTTTTTATACTTTCTTAGTTACACATGTTGTTACTCTAATCTTAATTTCCTTGCAATTTCTTAAATACAAGGTTCTTGAATATTAATTTCCTTGAAATCTTCAATACCCAAGGGTGTGTGTAATATTCTTAAAGAGCGGTACACAACTCGTTAAATAAGCCTTTGTGTTGTACATTTTCTTAATTGTAAATACTTATTATCTTTACTCGGGTTTTCAAAAAGGTGCGGATAACGACACCTAATTAAAAAAAATAAGCCTTCGTTATGTATAATGAATAGTTCCTTGTGGAGTATGCGTCATCAAATATGTGAACCATATCCCCTAAGTATGTTTGTGAGCGAGTAAAAGAAGAAGTGCAAGATTTAAGTATGAAAGAGCAAGGTTTTATTCCTAACCTTCAAAATTTTCAATGGAGTTGAAAATTTTCTGGGGTCGTGGGGGAAATATGTAATGCTACATGTATGTATATATCATAATATATTACCTGGTTTCTATTATTCATTCACAACTTTCACATCACAGCACTTGACAGTCCTTTTCACAGTAATTTAAGCACAAAAAAACTTGATTTTTCTCAAAAATTTTACATCACTTTATCGATTTTGCGCGCGGGTCACGGGCCCGATTTCTAGACACGACTGCTCGGATGGCAGTTGTTTTGAAACTGTTTTTTTTGTTTCGAATTTAGTTTCTCTTCAAATTCATATTTTTCTTTTTCTACTGTCAATTTCAGTGAGGTATTTTATAGTTTGGCCATGATTGTATGTATTTTGACTCTAGATTTATTTTTTTTACTATTCTGTATTCAAAATTTTGAAAACTGCAAAAATCTAGAACCTTGGAATGCTAGCGAGGTTTCTTTAGAAAAGCTGTCGCTATGGAATGGCAGTCTCAATTTACTCCTCGAACGAGGAACACTAAATTGATATAAGGCCATTCCCGGGCCAGGCAAGGCCCGGGAACTCAAGAACGCCTTCAAAAACCATCTTTGGCTATCCAACACCAAAATTGTGAAGTGAATCTCCATCTACGTCAATCGCTGCGCCACGACATATCCATTGTCAAATCGCCGATCGCCGAGCTACATCCGCTACAGCCAGTCGCGAAACTACGACGAATCTATCGCCGAGAGCTGATCGCCGAAACTACATCTGTTGTCACCGTCGGCCGCCGTATCTACCACGACGAATCTATCGCCGAGCGTCAACCAGTGAGACGACCGGCTTGCCTTTTTCAAACATTGAGTGGCAATATAACTTCATCACCATGTTCCGGCCCGTCGTCCGTCAAAGCTTTGACGACTAATACCTGCGTGTCTCCTGCTGCTGCATCTTGAATCTGAGCTGCGTAATAATACTTCATCGACGGTGGAAGGACGAGAATCTTCTTCTGGATCCAGAAGCTAATAACTGAATGAGCTAGCCGCTGAACTCTGGAAGTCGGACAAACTAAAGGCAACGAATTCCTCAGTCTCTATAACGACAGTGGGCCTTGTTTGAATAAAGACCCGGAAGTGGGCCTTGTTTGTTTGAAGACCCGGAAGTGGGCCTCGTTGAAGACCGGAAGCGGGCTTTGTTTATCTGAAGACCCGGAAGTGGGCCTTGTTTGGATCCAATAACATTCTAATTCTACCGTGATAACTTGTAGGCCGTAAACAACTTAAATTTCGCGTTCTTCCGCATCATCTAGAGACTCTTTTTTTTTGCTTTCTACAAAGCTTGTAAAATTTACGAAAATAAATATCTGTTACCAATTCCTTTTTTTCTCTTCAGCTCTTAGGATCCTGTCAACCTAGGCACTGTTTAGGTAGGGGAGGAGCTGCTCATTAACTTGTAGCGTTCCATTCTACCTTTTTCACGAAAGGAACGGATGTAACGTGACAATACTCAATACTCAATTATTTATTGCAACATATGTACATATTTTTAATACAGGTGGTATGTATGAGTGTGCAGGACATATGACCCCATTTGGGTATAGCAACAGTTAGGTCCAGGACCAGGCCAATTCATTAAATAAATCTACAAAAATCTTTGGCCAGTGTTTTTACTAAAACGGCTTACTTTTATCATTAAAGAAATCTGTCAAACTATAGTAGCATTTTTTTTATCAGAAAATCTTTCAAAACATTATTAAAATTATTTTTCTTCAGTGAGAATTTCTTTCGGGATTTTATTGTATATTTTTACTGCCATTATGTTGGAGCCTGAACTATGCATTTTTAGCTTAGAGTTTGTGTTTAAATCTTGTTTCATACCGTCGGGGCTGGTCTACTTCTTTTATAAAAAACTGGGGGTACTTTTTTACAAATTTGCATGCTTCTTGTATATAAATTGACGTTAGTGTTAATAATTTGAAATTAATAAAATGCTGTTTACAACTAGCTGGTTCTTTTATATTAGCGAGGTTTCGGACACACTTTTTTTGGGAAATAAAAAGGTCATGGGCGTCTACGCTATTTCCCCATAATATAATACCGTACCTAAGCCACTAGTACGCGTAGGCATAGTATGCAGTAACGGCAGTGTTTATGTCAGTTGCGTTTTTTAATTCCCTAAGCGCATACGTAAAGCTCGATAATTTGGCCTTAGTTTTATTAAGTGGTTTTTCCAGTTAATGTTTGTGTCTATTTCTAGGCCTAATAATGAACACGTATCAATACATTCCAATTTAATATTATCATAATAAAAATTTATGTCGAGAGGTTTTTCTGGTGGTAAATTTAAGTCGCTTATTTACTACCGAAATTAACTCCTATTACTCTTTGTTCATGGCCTTGCACACGTTTTTTTTCTTTAATCTGTGCCTCCAGAGGGACTTTACGTGAAACATGTGAAATATTCAATAACAACACGACGAAAAATTACTATACTTAACACTGGCTAAATACACTTTGTGTGGAGCCATAATACAACATAAAAGAAATTACTGTGACACAAACTAACCGTCAGTAGCCAAAAAAAAATCACCATGAAGCGGCCATGTTGTATAAAATTCCGTCCGGTTTCGTAATGATATTTAATAATTTTGACCAAAAATTTTTAATGATATTTGTATTTTAATATATCCTATATTGTGCGCTGGTTATTTCTAAGCATATTAGTGCAACCCGCATGAAAATCAGTTCAGTATCTAGGGATTTGTTCAATAACAAACAAACAAACAAACAAACAAACAAACAAACAAACAAACAAACAAACAAACAAACAGCTACAAATTATCAATTCAATTCAATTCAATTCAATTGTTTATTGTCCCTAGATGGCGTTAGATACGATAAATTAGAAAATGTATGGAGAAGGGCAAAAAGCCTTGTAGTCCTGCATCGCGGTTACGATATTTTTTGAACAATAGAACCTATGGGATAAATTAGATTTGACATCATTATGTGTGTGTTCCGTAGCGCATCAGAATTACACATTTATTATATGTATGGATGGATGGATATGGATGGAATATGGAATATGGAATGGATATGGATATGGATGGATAGATGGAAGTTTTTTACAAGTAAAAGCTTGGTTTGACTGTACTGATCACTTGTTTGTATGACAAATCATTATTCTATTATCTAGGTTATTAACATAGTCAAAATATTACGTCAGTAAGGCAATGATGGCATCCCTCTCTATTCATCCACCAACCCGCACTTGGTCATCAGCGCGGTAATAGATTATTGCCTGCACTCTCTCCACGTAGGAGAAAGTTTATTATCCCAGCAATGGGATGGTATTGATTGAGCTGTAGTAATAAAAAGGATTATTTACCAAGTTGTTGAAAGTAGTAGAAAAGGTCAAAAGTAAGCTTTAATAAGTATAAAGAGCGTGAGCTTATGTTTAACTTACAGTGACAAGACATGAAACATAGTGATATAACTTCTATACGTGACAAGTATTCAATAAAAATAAAACATTTTGCTATCAATATCAAGCGAAGTTGTAAGCCTTTACTTTAAACGATCAGCTCATAGAATTACTACCTACCTAGGTACTTATTCTAAGCATCAGCTCTTCATTACTTAGCTGTAGTAGCAAGGTACCTACTTATCTATACATATTTGTGCTTACAGGTCAATACAATATTTCTAAACTATTTCTATGCTCTAAATAGAGGTATTTAGGCAGCAATTCGTCAAACACCTGTGGTAGCGGCGCCGTAATAGCACCATTGAAGCTCGCATTTGCGTGAGATCCCGTCTCTCGCCAATGATTATGAAGTATGAACGGATCAATTTCACAGCCGCGCGCCGCTCCAAGCCACCGCCCACACCCGCCCCCGCGCCCCACCCCGCGGGCACGGGGTACTCGCCGCCGCTGATACTCGCACCCCACAGACTAAAGTTTTCTATCAAAGATGAAGGCTTTTGTTCGCAGTATATAGTCGGAACGCCAGCCAGGCATAAACTAAGCTGTGGCCAGGAATGCGGGGAAGGCAAGATATGGATGTATAATGTCAAGTATCGTTTCAGTGATCGACGTGGCATTTCATACCCCCTCCCCCCTTGCCTCCCTCCCCTCCCTTGGTTGGTGGGGGTGCGGGTGCGGGCGCGCTGTATTATGGCAAGTTGGAGCGCGGCTCGGAGTTACTTCACTTAATTTGCGCCGTTAGCGAGCGGCCTCAATTTTTCACGGTTATCGAACAATTTCCCGGAGCCGCGGAACGACGTTAAATGAGAGTTCGTCAGTTTTCCTTTTCCATTCTTGTCGTTTTATTCAACGTTTAATATTCACGCACATCGGGCTCACCGGGTGTACTCGGACCATTTATCCGGTTTTAACTGTTGTGAAGATTTAAATGGTTAGCGAACGTAATTAGTCTGTTTGTATGATGAACAGCGCTCGTCCACCTCGAGCATGTAAACAAGATATCTCGGCGCAGGCCACCGGCACCAATTACCCTAACTAATGTCGCTCGTATAAGGCGTTTATGCGAGCAACATCGCCAACAAGGCGCGGTGACTTGTTATTTGAGTTACTGGCTCTCCTCACTATCGCCTAGTAGGGCGCGCCGCAGTATCTGTTACACTTTATGTTAATGCGATGTCGCAAATAGCCGCAGCGAGCGCACCTAGCCTTCCGTCCGCGAAATAATATATTGCGATTGTGGTTTTTACGCGTGCATTCCATGGCGCCGGTGACGGCGCGGCGAGGCCGTCAGATCTGCTCGCCATCAAAGTGAATCATCAATTTGAAAAGAGTAATCCACGGCTCGGTTCGCGGCCGCGCTGGTGATTCTTCCGGCTGCTGGTACTTTAATTAAACGAGCATAAATTACGCAAGAGTCGTAAATCAATCGGCAAGACGCGGCACGGACTGCGGCCGCGGTGCAGTACCGCGCGGTTGCCGCACGCACCCGCTCGCTATAATTACACGAGTACTGAATGGGCCTGCATCGGACAGCGGACGCCAACTTCAAACACGCGCGGGCTTAGAATTCTAGCTCGCGGCTGCTGCCGGCCGTTGTCGCGGTACATTTCCTCCACCACGCGCATTTCAAAGTGCGAACAATGATCCACGCGTGATTGATACCTGGTTACTTAGTAATCGCTTCCTCGACTCACTGGAAATGTCATTAAGTACTAAGAAAAAAATATTTTTATTTTAGTAGATTTTTACATTTTTTTATTGTATTAAATAGACGATAGATTATTAGAAAAAGTTTTCCATTTATAATTTGACTGCGTATTATTAAGAAATCGGAAAATATGGACAGCGGAATATTCTGAATATGCAATTTATTGCTGACACCACTGTAGGCCTAGCACGAATATTTACGCGCGCGTAAGTGTAACGTTAACGTAAGGCAGTTGTATGGCATTTGATCTGCCCCCCTATTACGATTGAGCTAGCAGCGATGCTGACGCGCGTCTGCCGTTCAACTGCTCTCAAAATTGTATGAAATTTGACAGCAGTAGAACGGCAGACGCAATCGTAATAGGGGGGCCTTACGTTAACGTTACACTTACGCGTGCGTAAATATTCGTGCTAGGCTTACTGATCTTACACCGGTACGGCTGATGACGACAAATGACAATGATGACTGTGCAGTTAGTATAATATCTATTTTATCTGGGATAATATTATACTTCACTATATTAATATTCGGATCTCAATCTCAACACACAAGCGACCCCAATCTTTATCACACTTTCGTATAATAATAATATAATAATTCTTTAATAATACCTAAAGTAAACGTAAAATTGATAGGTATATAAGCAGCAGATATGGTGCTTGCCGAATGTGAGCTACTTATACCGCTTGGGCAAAAAGATGTCCGGCTGCTCTCCTCTAGAGACAAGCTTACAGCCAAGAGTGAATTTACCATCATTTTAGAATAATGAAAATGAAAATGGTTTTCACCCGCTACATCACAGACCTAAAATTATTACGTAACTCTCGATCCATTTTTTGTTTTCATTCAGTTTTCTGCATATGATTATAATCTCCGTTCAACTGCGAACAAAATGCATTTGACTTTTTTAGGTTTTGTATTTTACAGTAGTACCTACTAAGGGTGGGTTTTTTGATCTGTAACCTAAGCCCCACTGGTTTAAAACTAACAAATTTTGACTTTACCACTCCTCATACTCTCTTCTTCTTAAGGTCATAAGACAAAATAGAGTTTAAATACTTAAATGTAATTACCTACTTCTTGACTCTATATTTTAGTGAATAGGTACTACTACTACTTTGATGTTTTTTGGTAGGCAAATTTTTATCATGCATTTTACTTTGGCTTATATGAATGTATTATTTTGCATTGCGATAGGATATGCATAATTGTGAACCGTGTGGTCCCGGTTACGAATAGGACCACCCCATCTCTTCCCGTGGGTGCCGTAAAAGTCGGCTAAGGGAACATCCAGAGAATGGGCTGCAGCATTCTCCTTGGTCTCCACCATCATAATCTACTGCGATCACCAAGCCGCCTGCCAAGCGTGGTGATTATGGCAACCCCCCCCCCCCCCCTAATGACAAGCACAAACAATAACGGCCCCCAGTCCCCGGCGGCTCTGCTATCCCGTGGCTCCGGTAGCGGTCACGGTAACGGCAGGGCAGGGGGTGCGAAGAATCACCGGAAGATGCCCGGCTACCAACCCCACCAAACACGACCCCTGGCCCAGGCAACTTATAACGTGCGCACGTTGAGGGCTGACGAAAGGATGGTCGAATTGGAGGAGGAGATGAGTAAGTTACGCTGGGATGTAATGGGATTATCAGAAGTCCGAAGACAGGGACAGGACACGATAATCCTAAATTCCGGTAACTTATTCTTCTACCGGGAGGGAGACCAACTTTCCCAAGGTGGTGTCGGGTTCCTCGTCCTCAAGTCTCTCGTCAACAACGTGATCAAAGTCGACAGTGTGTCGACCAGGGTAGCGTACCTGATACTCAGAATAACCAAACGGTATTCGTTGAAGGTCATCCAGGTATACGCACCGACCTCGGCACACTCCGACGATGAAGTAGAAGCTATGTATGAGGATATATCCGAAGCCATGCATACTTCCGAAACATACTTCACCGTTGTGATGGGAGACTTTAATGCGAAGTTGGGCACAAGGAATGGCGATGAGCTGAGAGTGGGGCCATTTGGATACGGGCAGCGGAACCCTCGGGGACAAAGGCTGGCTGACTTCATGGAGAAGGAGGGCCTCTTTATGATGAACTCCTTCTACAAGAAGCGGCCATCCAGGAAGTGGACGTGGATAAGCCCCGACGGTTCCACGAAAAATGAGATAGATTTCATGATGACGACCAAGAAGCGAATATTCGATGATGTCTCTGTGATCAGCAAGGTGAAAACCGGTAGCGATCACCGTATTGTAAGAGGCACATTGAATATCAATGTCAAGCTTGAAAGGTCGCGTCTGGTGAGGTCTACGCTCCGTCCAAACCCTGTCCAAATCCAAAACCCTGAAGGCTTTTAGCTGGAACTCCAAAATCGCTTCCAGTGCCTTGCCGATTGCAACACAGTGGACGAGTTGAACAACGGGTTGGTGGAAACTGTCCAAGCTGTTGGAGCTGAGTTCTTCAAGACCCAACGCCGAAAGAGGACTCAGAAACTCTCAGGAAACACTCTTAAATTAATGGCAGACCGGAGCGAAATGAAACTACAGTCTTCAGTTGATATGTCAGCCTACGGTGAACTCAATAGACGTATCTGGAGTTCCATGCGACACGACTTGCGTGCTTTTAGTACTTCACGTATTGAGGCCGCAATTGAGCGGAACCAAGGCTCTAAGGTGTTCGCAAAAGATTCGTCTATTGGGCAAAGCCAAATGACAAAACTGAAGACCGAGAATGGTAGTGTCATTTCATCCAAGCCTGAGATCCTGAGAGAGATTGAGAACTTCTATGGACAGTTATACACCTCGACACGTGAGCCCGCTACTAACACAGCTAAGGACACCAGAGCCAAGTTAGTCCGACACTATACCGAAGATATCCCGGACGTCAGCCTGTGCGAGATTAGAATGGCCCTCAAACAGCTTAAAAACAACAAGGCGCCAGGTGAGGATGGAATTACGACCGAACTTCTGAGAGCGGGTGGTAGACCGGTACTTATAGTCCTCCAGAAGTTATTCAATTCTGTCATCCTTGAAGGTACAACGCCGGAGGCATGGCACAAGAGCGTGGTGGTGCTCTTCTTCAAAAAAGGTGATAACACCTTATTGAAGAACTATAGGCCCATCTCGCTCTTGAGTCATGTGTATAAGCTGTTTTCGAGGGTCATTACGAATCGTCTCGCACGCAGGTTTGATGAATTCCAGCCTCCCGAACAAGCCGGTTTCCGAAAAGGCTTTAGCACCATAGACCACATCCATACGCTACGCCAGATTATACAGAAGACCGAAGAGTATAATCGGCCGCTATGCCTAGCGTTTGTGGACTATGAGAAAGCCTTCGATTCAATCGAGACTTGGGCGGTGCTGCAGCCCTTACAGCGATGCCAAATTGACTATAGGTATATCGAAGTGTTGAAGTGTTTGTACAGTAAGGCCACTATGTCAGTCCGACTACAGGACCAGAGTACGGAACAGATCCCATTGCAGAGAGGCGTGAGACAGGGAGACGTTATTTCTCCGAAACTGTTCACAAACGCATTGGAGGATGTTTTCAAGCTCTTGGAGTGGAAAAGATGTAGCATCAACATAAATGGCGAGTATATCACTAACCTTCGTTTTGCCGATGATATAGTCATATTGGCGGAGTCGCTCGATGATCTCAGCACCATGCTCAACGACCTCAGTAGAGTCTCCCGACAGGTTGGCCTTAAGATGAACATGGACAAGACGAAAATCATGTCAAATGCCCATGTTCCACCTATACCGGTAATTGTTGGGAACGATACTCTCGAAGTTGTCGACAAATACGTCTATCTAGGGCAGACTGTCCAATTGGGTAGGTCCAACTTCGACAAAGAGGTCGCCCGAAGAATCCAACTCGGCTGGGCAGCGTTCGGGAAGCTTCGACCTATCTTTTTGTCCAAAATACCACAAAGCCTGAAAACAAAAGTTTTCAATCAATGTGTGTTGCCAGTGATGACTTATGGAACTGAGACGTGGTCTCTAACTGTTGGCCTCATTACTAAGCTCAAAGTCGCGCAACGAGCTATGGAGAGAGCCATGCTCGGTGTTTCCCTGCGAGATAGGATCCGAAATGAGGAGATCCGCAGGAGAACTAAAGTGACCGATGTAGCTCTTAGGATTGGCAAGTTGAAATGGCAATGGGCAGGCCACATCGCTCGTAGAACTGACAACCGATGGGGAAGGAAGGTTCTCGAGTGGCGACCACGAACTGAGTGGCGACCACGAACTGGAAGACGCAGCGTAAGCCGGCCCCCCACTAGGTGGACCGACGACCTGGTGAAAGCCGCGGGGAGCCGATGGATGCAGGAGGCGAGCAGCCGCTCTAAGTGGCGCTCCCTGGGGGAGGCCTATGTTCAGCAGTGGACGTCTTCAGGCTGTTAATGATGAATGATGATGATGATGCATAATTGTAATACCTACTATACCAGCTATATATGCCAAACTAATTGGCATGCTTTTGTACAGGACGATATAAATATATCGACGAGGTACGAGGTGATTTAATATTAGTGTTGTATTTGGCGTGTAGTTTGTAGAGTCAGAAGAACAAATAGACGAGGAGCAGCGGCCTCGCTCCGCGCACTTGTTGCCAGCGACATTACGTGCGCACGACAAACACTCCCACTGACATATTGATGAATCGCACACTTCATTACAATAACGAATGGCAATTATTTATAGATGAAGCCGTCCCGTCGAACGATGCTCTTGTAACGTGTGTAATTTATTCGGTAACGCTTTTCCCCGAACGACCTTTGGGCCGAGATTTACACGAATACCTCCAACGGCTCCCGCCAAGCTTCGTCCTCTATAAACTATCCTGAACCTATCTCGCAGCTTTGTTTCGGGGCAACGAACCGACTCGGTTTCGCGACAGATTTATAGTCGACTGACTGATGCTAACTGCTATCGAAGTCGTCGTAATTTATACCATTCGCGGAACTGCCTAGATGAGGAAACCACATCGTCTACACGAGAACAGTCGTGTCGAGCGATCAGGCCGAACTTGATCTTTCTCAGGAATTTGGGATTAGAATGTCGTTTTGTGTTTTATAAGCGGCGGCGGCGAAGTGAATAACGATTATCGATATTCAACTCGATATCGAGGCGATTTCGTGCCGCGGTGTGTTCTCAGAATTGATTTAAGTATCGAGTGATTATATAACATGCCGCTGGTGCTGCATTCAGCAGGGTGTGCTTCTAGTGCAGCTACTCCTGCCAGCTGTCTTGTCATGACTGCAGGTGGTGGTTCCCTGGCTTCCTAAATTTTTGAATTGTATTTGTAGGTTTGGAGCGCAGACCGCGCGCCGCACCGCGTCGGGCGAACTGGCACTCCGCCAACGATGCCATTGTGCCAGTTCTCGTTCCTACCCCGCACCGTGACACGTCACGTGACATCACTCGCTAAACGTTTCAAATATTTATCGTTGCGATTAGAAATTTGCCAAACGGCCGCGTAACCATGATAATTGAGCGCGTTCATCGGATGCCACGCTGCATTCCGCGTCAGCTGTAATGCTCCGAGATCTCACGATGAAATATTTTACAAAACTCGTTTGTTTTTAATTCAATTGGTAAAGAAAATAATAGAACATAAAGAAAGGAAAGGGTCGAGAGAATAAGAACGATGACATCGGGGTTTGTGATCGCGTACATATTGGGAGGGCCCGCCCTCAGCCCGGGCGCATCATCAAAGCAAATATGCGGACGGGGATCGCTGTCGCCGCGAAAAACTAATAAAAGGCCATATTACACGCGCAAATATATCGCTCTCGAGCTTCAAGCGACCCTCCAACCCTCCGCCCTCATCAATTCCACGCATGTCGCATGAGGACATCCGTACCTATTGTAGGTAGGTGCCTATACTCTGACACTGGGCGTAGCGCGACGTAGGATGTGATCTCGTCTTCTTTGAATTGTGATGCCACTATTTTCTTGTACCTACAAATGAAAACTCTACGGGCTGTTGATGCTGATGACAAATTAAAACATTCTGCATTTTTTTATACATAGAAATATAATTCCTCGAAGATTTTATTTTCTTACCACTCGAGTAGTAATCTTTATGATGAAATTGAAAAACGTAGCGCTGCATTCGCAATATTGCAGGCACATTGTTCGGAGCGAGGGGAGCCGTCGAGTGAGTCAATAAGCGCATTCCACTTGCACCCCGCGTCGAATTAAAAATCAAATAATGTTGTGTATAGCGAATTAGAAGATCGCGGATCAACTGGGCCGGTGCCGGGCCGGCACGGGTACGGGGGCTGTTGGGATCACTTTTATTAATATTGATCTTTGATTAATGGAGACAGCTGCTGTTATGAGGTTTGTTGGACATGGCATTCAAGTGTTTTGTTGGGGTTGGTTTTGAATAGTTTATTTTGCAATAAGCAGTTCAAATTGATGACAATACTACATTTATGATTTTTATAGCAGTATCACCTGCTCAGCGTAATCTACAGAATTATTGATCAATTAATGAAAATGAATTTTTTTTTTCTAATTTTTCCTTTACAAATTAATCTGTAGATTACGCTGAGCAGGCGATACTGCTATAAAATAAATAAATAAAAATCACAAATATTGATTTAGGAGGTGTTATCTGTACAGCATTTTTGTGTTGATGTAACTTGACCATGCTGGTTGGGATGATTCTCAAAAATCACTCAATAGATGGCGCTACCAACCACTTAAGTTGGTTGTAAATGTGAAGGAAAAATTCGGACATGAGACCACTTGTAACGGTAGCTTAAGTAAAGCATAATATACCGGCTTGAGGGATGGATGGATGCGGGTTCAATCCCCGCTCGTAATTATAATTTTTCCCTTACAAATTAATCTGACAATACTACAGTTCCATCTTTATTATAGCGAGTTGAGACAAGAAGGAATAGGAGTAAATCATGAATGAGGATTGAATACAAAAAAAACGTTATTTGAGATTGCGATTAAGGCTTTGTGCAAACAAATATTATTTTATCCTCAAGCTCGGTAATTTTAAACGAAGCTGAAATCGCAAGAGCACTCACCTGAGTCGAAGTTGACAAAGGAAAGGGCGCACGCTCCGGCTACAAAGCAAGTGCCGACCTTTATTTAATGAAAATCCCTTTCCGGGCAGCCCTAATTCATAGCGGACAAGTGCGGGGTCGGGGAACATGTCCGGGTAATGAAAAGTTTAATAACGGTCCGCACGTGTGACGCGGCGCCCTCCGCGCCGCGCCGCTATCTCTCAATGCACAATTTATTGAGAGTAATTTCGCATGTCATAAAACCGAATTAATATTGCCCCGCGCGTGCCACTGCGCACCGAGACAACCGGGGCAGGCAGGCACCCACCGTCGGTGCGGCGACTATTTGCCAAATTGCGCGGACGACGTATTATCCGTGTTTTGAACACTTGTGTCGGGGCTGGTGCCGCTATTGTGTGAAGCGACGGTCGAGGGTGACATTCATTCGAGATGCTTCAACACGTGGACCAGTAATACTGCTGGGGATACTTTGAGCGGAACAAATACGTCTAAGACCATTAACAAACTACATCGGCGTCAAATTCACCCAAAATTAAATGATTGAATATGTATATAGAAAAATTAAAAAGTTAAATCGAAGGTCAGCCTAGTCCCCCAGTTTTGAACTCTGATTATAAAAATAATACTTACTTCTTTTTTTCGTAAATACATAATCCCATCAAGGTCTCATTTTACATTTATTACTATGTTAACCCGACTCTATACGTGATTTCAAAACATTGTAGCGCTGTTGAAGTAAAGACTACATCATGTACAGGTGCTTTATTTAGGTGGCATTAATACCTATGTTACAGAATTTTTTTTTATTCTTGGATAGGCTTGCGCTTAACTACTATCTCACCTGAAGGTACGTGATGACGCGGTCTAAGATTTAACGCGCTTGCCTAGAAGATACCTATTAACTCTTGATTCAAATCAAGCTTTTTAAAACATCGCCGATCTCCAAAAATAATTAACGCGTCTAAGCTAAGTCGGTCATAATAGGAGAAATTACGCTTTCATGGAGAAAAGAGGCTAACGTTGCGTAAAATGGAGCGCCCCCACGATTGTCCTAATGAAAAGCGTCTTGACTTAACTCGACGACGGAACGGACTTCGTGTCGCGTCACCGATGACTATGCAGCTTATTGCACCCAGATATTATCACAAAAGGTAGGTGCCGTGAGCCACCGGGTACACTTCAGTGACTTAAGAAGGACGTCACTCCAATAGAATAATTAAGTATTATATTATATATCATTAATCACGCGGTGTTCTATCAGTATCACTTGACACCCCCCTCCCAAAACCTATAAGTAATCACATGTGTTTTCTGTTATACAAATTAATTTTAGAATATTATTATCTTTAAATTAAAAGATGACTGATTTTATTGCTAAACAAGGGCAAAGATAACCGATAGGTATATTTTTGAAATGTTAAGTATAGAGAAATGATGACGCCCCACAATGTAGACGGGCCCGATAGCTCAGTTGCTAGTAGCCCTGTCTTCTGAACTGAGGGCTGTGGGTTCGATTCCAACAGGACAATCATTTGCGTGATGAACATAGATGTTTAATATAATAATAAATAATAATAATAATAATATTAATTTTATAAGAAGTATTATAAAAAACATAAATTTAAGAAATATAAATAAATGAGTGAATAATAATAATAAAAAAAAAAAAAAAAAAAAAAAAAAAAAACCGCTGTCAACTAAACACGTCTTTTGATCTTTGTAATTTTATAAAAATATTTTGAAATGTTTTAGTACACAAGTTTTGGTTACATTGAAGTGCAATAGTTTATTTTCTACGCCGTTTTACAAAACACAACAAATAATTTACAGCAAATAACATTTTATACCAAGAATCCGTTTTACAATGAGAATTTTTCTGACTGACGTTGTCATGGTTGACAAACCAGAGACCCCGTGCTACCAAACAAGGCTTTTATTATGATAACGAGATCGAAGACAAGAATAACAGCGGAACTACAACAAAGCGCACGACCTCCACCAACGCCCGCCCCGTCATCTCCGAGTTCGTCGTCGGGGGATGAGTATGGTACTCCTCCCGACACCGCTGCGTCGGGCGACGAGGACGGGCCACCGTCACCTCCGCCGCCGCCACCACCTGCGCGACGTGGGCGACCACCGCTGCCGGCACGCTTGGGGCCTGCGGGGCAACCTGCTCCGCGACCGGCCCCCGCTACCGGTGGTATAGTGCGCCGCATGCGATGGTCTCAAACAATGAACGAGAACTGCATGCGCGCCTATTATGGGGCTACAGAGGGGGGAAGCAGCCTGACTGCGTACCGAGATAGGATGCTGTCACTGTTTCAGGGCCTTGAGCCAGCCGTCGCCGTATCCGCACAACGACTGTCGGATCAGGTGCGGGCTATCCATCGGTGCAAGCTGCTGGACCAGCCTACGCTTGATCGGTTGCGCCTGGAGGCGCTGCCTATTCGCACTACTTCTCCTTCGCTGCGGGTCCTGCCTGCCGCGCTACCGGATCCGGGACCAATTATGGGCCCGCCACCGGTGACGCCGCGGGGTGATCCCGCGATCGATGGGGAGGAAGGTGTGAGTGACAGCGTAAGTACCCAGGCGAATGAGCAATTGAGGAGCGCTTTGGAAGACGCGATTGGGCGGTATCGGTCCACACCTACCTCTAGGCCGCGACTACCACGTTTGCCCACGAATAGGCGAAACCTAGTGCTAATGGGAGCCCTGAACACTTTGCTAGCTCCATACTTACGGACTAGCGAAGACTTAGTTGATACGCACTCGATCTTGTATTGTGGGGCCATCGCGGCGTGTCGCGTGGCTCGTGTCAAGTTTCCGGACACTGACCGAGCACCGCGACCCGCCGACGGTGCTCCCGCGTGGCAGGTACGGATCGAGAGGCGTATCACTACATTTAGGACTCTCATAGCGAAGCTGGTCTGCTTCAGCCGGGGCAATCATCGCCCCCGAGTCATGCGTTTTGTGACCCAGGCCTTTGCTGGGACCGATACTAGGCCCCAGGATTACATGGCTTGTGTTACGGAGCGCATTGACTACCTGAAGCAGAAAGTCTATGCATGGGCAAGTCGTATTCGCCGCTACAGAGAGCGTGTGGATAGGTACCAGCAGAATCGCCTTTTCCAAAGTGACCAAAGGAAGGTGTACCGGAACTGGGAGAGAACCGGCCAACGTGTGGTCGACGGGCAGCTGCCGGATGCAAACGCCATGAACGAGTTCTGGCGTAGCATCTGGTCGGTGCCCGTCGAGCACACGGAGGGTGATTGGATGCGAGTTGTCGAGCGTGGGTGTGAGTCGATCGAGTCCATGGGGTCTATTACTATAGACCCCGAAGACGTAAGTTGTGCGATCCGTACGGCCCAGAACTGGAAAAGTCCTGGACCGGATGGATTGCACAACTTCTGGATTAAATGGATTCGATGCTCATACCCATGCTTGGCGATACAATTTCAAGAAGCCCTCGAGGCTGGTTCACTCCCAAGTTTCATGACAACTGGTGTCACCTTCCTGCTCCATAAGTCCGGTAGTACCACGGAAGCGAAAAATTACAGACCCATCACGTGCTTGCCTACGCTGTACAAGCTCCTTACATCCATTCTGAGAACAAAAATTAACTCGCACATTGTTGCGAACAATATTTTGGCCCCCGCTCAGAATGGATGTAGGATTGGGTCCCGTGGTACTAAGGAGCTCCTCCTCATTGACACGGCCATCTGCCAACAGGTCCGGCGGGACAGAGGGGCTCTCTCTACTGCCTGGATTGACTATAAAAAGGCCTATGATTCGGTGCCTCACTCATGGCTGGTGAGGATCTTGGAGCTGTATAAAATAGATGCAACTCTAAGATCCTTTTTAAGGTCATGCATGGGGCAGTGGACCACGGTCCTTCGTCAACCAGGTAGGGGGGACAGCGTCTCTGGTCCGCAGGACTTAATAAGGATTGAGCGAGGCATATTCCAGGGTGACAGTCTGAGCCCCTTGTGGTTTTGCTTGGCGTTGAATCCTCTCAGTACCTTGCTGGGAGATTCAAAGCTAGGCTGTCGGCTTCGGAGAGGGGGTGAGATCATATCTCATCTACTGTACATGGATGACCTCAAGCTGTTCTCACCGCAACGTCCACAATTGATAGAGTTGTTAAAAATCACAGAGAATTTTAGCAACTCTATCAAGATGGAGTTCGGTGTGGATAAGTGTGCGGTTATGCATGTACGGGTAGGGAAAGTTGTAAATTCCACGAATTTGCAATTTTCCGAGACAATGACTCTCAGGTCCCTCTCCGAATCCGAAACCTACAGGTATCTTGGTATGTCAGAGTCGTTGGGTGTTTCAGTAGGGGACGTTAAGCGGACGGTGAAGGAGCGCTTCTTCTGCCGTCTGACAAAAGTACTCAACAGTCTTTTGTCGGGTGGCAACAAGGTGCGCGCCTTCAACGGCTGGGTGATGCCCTTATTGATGTACTCCTTTGGCATACTGAGATGGACTCAGACTGAGCTGGACGCCCTGGATAGAAAGGTCCGTCAACTGCTTACATCGCATCGTATGCTGCACCCGCGCTCGTCTGTTATGAGACTGTACATTCCGCGGAAATGGGGAGGTCGAGGCTTTTTAAACGCCAAAACCCTCCATAACCGTGAAGTGTGCAGTCTCCGGGAGTATTTCCTCAACAACGGGTGCGGGATGCATCGCGATGTGGTGGCAGTTGACAAGGGCCTCACGCCGCTCTCCTTGGCAAAAGAGAACTGGCGTAAACCGGTGGTACTTAGTACCGAAGACCGTAGGGACGTATGGAAAGGCAAGGAGCTGCACGGGCGGTTCTATCGGGCCCTGACGGGGCCCGATGTGGACCTGCATGCGTCGGTGAACTGGCTGCGATTCGGCGACCTCTTTGGGGAAACCGAGGGTTTTGTCTGTGCAATTGCGGACGAAGTTATCAAGACGAATAACTACCGGAAATATATCATGAAGGACGGTACGGTCGACATCTGTCGGGCATGCCGCCGTCCCGGAGAATCTCTCCGACATATTATTTCCGGTTGTTCTCATCTTGCTAACGGAGAGTACTTGCACAGACACAACCTAGTGGCCAGGATCATGCATCAGCAACTTGCCCTTCAATACGGCCTTGTCGAGTCTGAGGTGCCATACTACAAGTACACACCGGGGCCGGTTCTTGAAAATGGCCGTGCGTTGCTCTATTGGGACCGCTCTATCATCACGGACAGGACTATTGTAGCCAATAAGCCTGATATCGTGCTGGTAGACCGGTCCCAACGCCGGGCAGTGCTCGTTGACGTCACCATTCCGCATGACGAGAACCTCGTGAAGGCTGAGAAGGACAAACTCAGCAAGTACCTTGACTTGGCTCACGAGGTTACCGCCATGTGGAATGTTGACTCAACAAGCATTGTCCCGATAGTCGTTTCAGCGAACGGTCTTATAGCGAAGAGCCTCGACCAACACCTAGAGAGGCTCGCGCTAGACGGCTGGATCAAGGGTCAGATTCAGAAGGCGGTACTCCTTGACACGGCACGTATTGTCAGGAGGTTCCTCACTCTGCAGCCCTGACCACCGGTAGCTTGGGCCCTGCCCCGCTGCCAGCGGCACTCTAGGTTTAGGTTTTTTTATAGTATTTTTGTAATGTATTTTTATATAAGTATTATAAAAAAACAAAAACTTAAGAAAGTCAAATAAATGAATGAATAATAATAATAATAACGCAGGGGCGGCTTTGTGGCGAGCCGTCGGTGAGTGGCGACACCGCGTACCCTGATTCCAAGGGGCTAAGTGAGACCCCTGCCCCCCGGCTTGCCTTAACCGGCTGTCTGGGGGTGGAAGTCGCAAGAGCTAAAAACCTTAGCTCCAGGGTGGAAGTGTTAAAGGGCATAACGCCGCGAGTAGCGTTCAGTGAAAGTGCAGCACACCTCTCGACACTCTAAGCCACCCACACCAATGTTGCTTCCTCGGCACCAATATGCGGTAGCCACTACAGGAGGCCCATTTAGTGGGTGGCAAGTCATCACCTGCCTCAAACATTTTGATTTGAGACAAAATTGCCAGGTGCCGTTCTCTCATTCCATAACCCAATGTCACCATCCATCCAAAAGTTCACCATAATAGCCCAGATTTATTTTATACCTATACGAAAAATAGTCTATAATAATGCCATACCATGCCTTGTCTGTTGTAATAATTAATCATGTATTCAAAAGGGCCTCTTGGTGTTAGCTTCGGCCCCACCAATGCCTTCCAAATGTCCGGGCTAGACCCGAGAGTCTAAAGACATAAAAGATAATAATAATAATGTTTGTTCTGTATCTGGGTGTTGTATTGTAATCTATGTATGTATTTACAAACAAAAAGGTAGGTATCTAAGTATTATATCAGTTATCTAGTTCCCATAGTACAAGCTTTCCTTAGTTTGAGGCTTGATGACTCTGTGTGAAATGTTCACCCTTTTTTTTTTTTATTTATTTTTCTTTTTTTATGTTAGAAAGTGGTGTATTTATTTACATGAAAATTAAAATAACATATAAATTTATTATTAATTTAATATACACTAAAAACTATATACTAAACCTAAAATTAAAACATTATAATAAATAAAAATCACAAATTATCATAAAGTAGAAAGTAAAAAAAAAATTTATTTATTGACTATAGACAAAACTTGTTATATAATTTTAGGGGATCATTAATGTAGAGTCCGCGTACGTACATCTACCGCAAGGTTTCTATTCAAAATTACTAATGGCGTTGTCTGAATGTTTCCTTCAAAAATTTTAATGAAATAATACAGGGTTGTGCCGAGTTTAAAAGTGAAGGGTCACAAAATGTACGCGTTAGTCGGTCGGGGGTGATACCGGTAATGGATGAGCAAACACGAGCGCTCCGCACCCGAGTGTGCTGGGTTACCGTACCGGTGTTAGCGGGAGGATAATCGGTAAATTAATTTGAAGTAAGTCCATTATGGGGTTTAATTTGTAATGATAGATAGTTATCATTACAAACTAAAACCCGCAAGCAGTAAAATTTAATTACACGTATCACTATTAAGACTGTATTGGAATTGGATCCATCGATAAAACCAAAGGTTTTTACCACAACAAGCCATAAATGACAAGCCATAACATCGCTCGACTGGGTCATTAGTTTTTATCGAATGTTCGACTCTGGTCCGAGAACAAAAACTGCGTTTTTATCCGCGGGGGAGACGCGCAGTGGACGTGGTGACAGTGTAAGACGAATGTCGCGGGCGGACGCCCCGCGGGCGCGGCTGCCTGGGAACGTCTCACGGATGCGCCCTCGCCACGCACACGCAAGCTCCGCTGGAGATGCGTATCTGCGCGACATCAATCTCCGTGTGCCACCGCGACAACCGACCATTTGTCTCGACCAACCTTGAGTAATGATGGAGTACTGACAACCAACACGGAACATCAATATCGACCCGTTTCGCCGAGTCATACTGCGTGGTGGATCTACCGATCTATGCCGCTGCCACTTTCTTAGAAGTAAAAATCATAACAGCTTCTATACCTAGCGCATGCACAAGTGAAGCTCTTTTATCGTAACCATACTTGAATTAGCATTCAATTAATGCATAAATAGACTTTCTGTTCAAGCATAAAACCCCCATAAAACAAACGAGACAGCCAGTTAGAGCTAGCCGCGCATGCAATTAACTTTATCTCGCATTGGAGTTATTGAGACCTTCGCGACGATTGTGTCGATATTTATCGGCGCGCTCTACATTGTGTCGGGATCGGTGTCGCGGCCGCGGGACGGGAGGAACGATCGGCGCACGGTCGCGGTGCGAGGATGCCAAATTGAATCAGCTCTGAAGTCGTCTCGTTTTTATTGCGCCTTGCCCAATTGCTCACTTGTGCGAGCAAGCGGCGGTGCGTCGTGCGACGGCTCCCCTTGCTATCTCTTCATTTCGCGCATCGAATTCATGAATTCGATTCCTGCGTTATTTAATCGCTGCATATCGCGCCGTAAGTTCTCACGGATGCGCAGAATTTGAAAAATCTTGCGGGTAAACTTTCGCAGTCGATTCCCATCGGTTTCTGCGAGATGTCGAGAGATAAACTCGATAAATTTAATTAAATGTCCGACTGGTCTCGGCGAGGTGCGGTGCTGGGGAGCGCGGGGCAGGAAAATTTGTTTGCCCCCGCGTTGGGTTCACTCGTAGTCGTATTAATTAAGTGAGGATCGAGGCGGCGCGCGCACAAAGACGTCGCCGCATCAAAGACGGGCAAAAAATACGTCGTCCCTGTCCCCTCTACGGACATTTGACCGCGACAACCGGTGAAGCCGCGATGCACTAAACTTAATGTCTAATTGTGCTACTCTATAGATGTGCAGCCAAGCAAGTGTGGGTAGTTCACCGTGCTCTACGGACTTCTCAGTAGGTAATTTAATGCAAAAATATATTCAAACTGTTTTCTTTATAATCGAGCGCCAAAATAGAGCGTCTTAATAAACAAAATTATCAATAAGCGATCGAGCAAACATATACGACATGTTTTGAGCTATAGTATACGTTTCAAAGCTGTTTGTTTTCTAAGTAAATGCTAATTAATATTAAAGTGTACTGACCTGACCCCACTAGCAGTTGCAGCAGACGTCATCATTCATTAGAGAGGTTATCTGGTATCGCAGTGAGTGGGGCCCCCGGGGTTCACCGCGGGGCCCCGGGCCCCTGTGACACGGGTCTGCGCCGGCACAGTCGGATACTTACCCATTCCCGCCATGAGGCCAAGGTTAGGAACGACTTAATTTGCACTCGCTACGATGGGATAAGACATGGGGTTGGAACATTACAAGCAATAACTTGGCAACTTGTTCGAAAACGAAACCCCTACTAATGTTACCTAAGGACTAAGGATGCTATGCTTGAACTAAAAATTACAGATTAAATGTACGTTCCCACACTATGAGACTTCTGAGTACCTAAAGAATCGCGTGGAATTATTTTTATTATTATTAGCTAGGAAGTAACTATCGATGGGGAAGAAAGGTTCTCGAGTGGCGACCACGAACTGGAAGACGCAGAGTAGGCCGGCCCCCCACTAGGTGGACCGAAGACCTGGTGAATGCCACGGGAAGCCGATGGATGCAGGAGGCGAGCAGCCGCTCTAAGTTAGGCTCCCTGGGGGAGGCCTATGTTCAACAGTGGACGTCTTTAGGCTGTTAATGATGATGATGATGAACTATCTGTCAAGAACACTGGACTGTGACAAGGAATTCAAATCCAAAGAAATGATAATTTTTTAGCCTATTGTTGTTATTACCATTAGCTTGAAGCTAATCATTTGCGCTACTTACAAGATTCTATTCAATGCCGAGTATTACAAAAACATGAACAACTTTGAACTCACTTGATGTATGACCTTTTCTAAAGGACACCTTTAATAGTTCCTAATCGAGAGCGCTATCAGTATCAGTCCACCGCGGCTCGTTAACCGCGGCTCGTTAACCGCGGCAAGATATCCTGACTGCCCCCCGGGGGCCGGCAGATGTCCCGGCTCACGCGCACGCTCACGGCTACTTCCTCGCATATCTGAATAGATACCTCTAATTTCTGACAAAAACTCGTAACATTCATTTTATTGCATTTCCGAGAACTGACGCCGCTGGTTTAGTAATTTTATCAAAATATTTGTAAGTCGTTGCTTTAACGCGCGCAAGTAAATCGATTTAACGAACAAATTCCTGCGATTCCAGCGTTATAATAAAATTAGGAATGAAACCCCCCGCCGCCGGTGCCGAGCCGGGCCGTGTGTGCGCCGGAACGGCACCCGGGTACTCGGCTCACGCGGACGTAATGAGAAGCTCATTACTCACCCGCGGTGCGTTATATTTGCATACCTCTTAGGTAATTGAACCTAATTAGTAAATATAATGAGCATTTCCATTATGAATACCACCATACCTACTTATTTTAATTTCAGGTTTATTTTATTAAATTTTTATATGGTGCATTAAAAGATTACAAATATTCCAGGAATAGAAATGGTTACGAAAGGTCGGTACCTGAATGTTTTCAGTAGAACTACATAGCTTAAATAATATCGTTAGTAACTCAACATGAATTTAAAAATATAATACCCATTAGATATATTTTCATTGCTTATGTCATTCGATACATTATTAAAAGAATTCAGTAGTTTATTCACGACATCAATATGACATTAATTTAATTTAGATATCTTATTATTGTAAAAAAATGTTATAATAGAGTCCCGACTTCCAGGTTGCATCGGGTGCATTCCTGGTATCGGAAGTAAATTATGCGTTTATCGCATCGATCGCATCGGCTCCGGGACATGCGACGAGTTATAGCGAGCGATGCGCGCGCCGCGCCGCGTGGCCCTGTGTCGCACCGGGCTATACTACCACGACTAGCTGTGGCACCCGACTCTGCACTCTACTAGTACCCGACTCTAGCTACACGCCATCAGAGAATATATCAATCAACTAAAGTTACCTACTTCATTATAAAATGGTCACGCGTTGTCGCCGTTGATGTCTTTTTTAGTAAAAAGTACCATTGTATAAATACCTATCTTTGTTTCTTTTTACAATTTCTTCACATATGACTATGTATCTATTTGCTTATATCAACCGAGATGACAACAAAGTGAAGTAGTTTACTTCGTTAAAAAACATTTTCTAAAACAACTATGTACTTAATAGAAACGATCATCTATAAATAATTGCCACGAACAGACAGTACCATAGCCGTAGCCGTTGTAGTCTATTTCGTCACTAGGGAAGGAGCGCAGGCACAGGCGACGGCGGCGCCCCGGGAGCTCCCATAAATAATGACGTTTAATAATTGATTAATCGGCTCCCGTCCCGGGCCGGGACCGACCCGCGATGCTATCGGACATTCCGCAGCACGAAGAGATCCATTGCTAATTAATTTCAATGACTGGCGACCGCCGAGCCGCGGCTCACGGCAAAAACTGGCCGAGGTCATAGAGCAAACGCTAGGCTGATATAAATGTATATCAATGTCAAATAATCGCCGCGGTCTGTAATAGGTCCGTTGCTGGCCATATTTGATGACCGCAAGTGTCGCGTAGCGCTGGTCCTGGCCATCACAGCATAGCACAGTGTGGTCGGCATTCCAGCCCTTGATGGCCAAGTTTTGGTCTTAGGTATATCGCGTTCAGGAAGCTTCGACTTATCTTTTCGTCCAAAATACCACAAAGCCTGAAAACAAAAGTTTTCAATCAATGTGTGTTGCCAGTGATGACTTATGGAACTGAGACGTGGTCTCTAACTGTTGGCCTCATTACTAAGCTCAAAGTCGCGCAACGCGCTATGAGAGAGCAATGCTCGGTATTTCCCTGCGAGATAAGATCCGAAATGAGGAGATCCGCAGAAGAACTAAAGTGACCGATGTAGCTCTTAGGATTAGCAAGTTGAAATGGCAATGGGCAGGCCACATCGCTCGTAGAACTGACAACCGATGGGGAAGAAAGGTTCTCGAGCGGCGACCACGAACTGGAAGACGCAACGTAGGCCGGCCCCCCCACTAGGTGGACCAACGACCTGGTGAAAGCCGCGGGGAGCCGATGGATGCAGGAGGCGAGCAGCCGCTCTAAGCGGCGCTCCATGGGGGAGGCCTATGTTCAGCAGTGGACGTGTTCAGGCTGTTAATGATGATGATGATGATATCGCGGACAGCAAGAGCTACAGTGATGACCAAGCTAGAAGGCCGAGAGCGGAGCTGCGCTTATCTACCTTTACTTATACCCACAGCAATCTTCTTATACCGTAATGTTCAAATCACGGTAACAGAACTAACAACGCTTTTTAATATCACCCCTTCCTCAAATACTATAATCCATATAACAAAGACATACCTATCTAAGGGCTAAGTATTAAAAATCTAAAATAATTATGTATTGTTATTTTTTTAAGAATTTCAAGTATTAGGTAATTAGAAGAACGAGTATGGTGAACACGACGGCAGCAATACTGGCGTTGGTAGGTCTGACTTGTTTGATTAGGGGCGCATCACAGAGAGGCGGCTACTCCAGAGTAGTCTGTGGCACGGGTCAGGGTCGGGGCAGGCTCGAGACATCGCGGCATCTCCGTCGGCTCCGAATCATACTGATTGTGATTATATCGCGCGCCCACTGATCCGCCGCTGTACCTCAACCCAACACTCTTGATCCTGAGAGTTTCGGGGTTTGGTTAGAAAAGTTTTAACTATTATGAAAGGAAAGTACTTTTAGCGATAAGACGGCCTGTTGTAATATTTAGTCATAAGATACTGATTACTTACCGCTTGTTCCTGTGATATTTCATTAAAGAGTTTATTCTACCATCTATCTAAACATTTGACATTTATATATTTCTATCTATGTTTCGGCCCTAAGTATTTTCATTAAATCAGCTTTAACAGTACGTATATATATATATATAAATTATATTCCCATTACAAACATAGTCTAGCTAGGACAACAAATTGTTTTCCCGTCAATTTCTGAAAAGGTTAGTCTCGGTATTCGGTTACCATTTTTCATAGTAGTATCACCACAAATATCAAGTACTAAGATATGCCGGTCGCAGTATACAGATTGAAGCGCTGACGCGACGGTAGATGGGTAAGATGGGTATAAAAACCTCGAACCCTTTATTGATTTACGCGGCTGATGGGCGATAGGATGTGACTGTGCCCCCGCACCCGACTGCGCCCGCGTCCCTCCCTACCGCGCGGCCGCGGTGCGCGGGTGCAAGGTACGCCATAAATTACACCATAGACCAACATACATCGTGTATTAATGACCATCGATACATCGGTATATTAATGCGATGGCTGGGAACAAAATAAACTCGCAGTCGGATTTTAATTTATCTCATTTTGATTGTATAACAATTATTTTTTATATTAGTTGTTGGTGTTTGTTATACATTATTTATTCATAAGATAAAACATTTATTTGAGATAATATCCTTTATATTTTTAAGTGGTTTAAGTGATAATTCATAATATATATCAGCAAAAGCGTAAATGATCGATAATATTCGTAAGATAACAAGATAGACTACCTAATTATTTATGATGGCATTTTTACCCTCGCCCAAATGAAGGGGTGTTGTATTGTATAACTAATGGTTACACTTACCTATGTGCAAAAATGTGTGTTTACATGATGTGCAAAAATGTGTGTTTACATGACTAGAGATTTTAAATTTTTTTTTTCAATTATACTTTTAATTAGGTACCTACTTCTATTATCTATGCTACAACTTTACAAGCGCTAAGCAGTTGCGCGTTATAACGAGGTGGGAGGAAGCTACTTGTTTATCGAAAAAATATATTTTTTTGTTCGCGATTTTTTAAATATAATCCGCCATATTGAATTTAATGTAACTTTATATAGCCTATGTTACGCAGAGTGTTAAGATCTATCGATTGACACCTTGCTGTTTGAAATAGGATAAGTAATTTAGGAGATACGAGGGAACATATGAACATACATACAAACATACATACATACATACATACATAGACAGTCAAACTCATAACCCTCTTTTGGTAGTCGGGTAAAAAAGCAATGATTATATTTTTCCTTTGCACTGGTAATGTGTAGGTACCTACTTAGACATTGTACAAGTTTTTTGCTACATAAATTCATAATAATATACCTACATTTGTTAAGAAATTACTCTGTACTTGCAATTGCAAAGTATATGTGCATTTGTGCATGTGTTTGAAAGTAGCGAGAATTTAATTTCTGTGCTGAAATCTCGGCTAATTAGTGCTAATTTATTGGCGTTGTTATTAAATGAATTAGCTCCAACTAATGCACACCCACGATACGTGGGCTCCTGGGCTGGCAGCCACCGACCCTCGTCAGCCACACCGCGGCCGACTGCGACCGACCGTGGGAACACTTGTAAGGTTTCCTCTACAGCATTCTTCGACTCTACCTCTGAACAAATGCATTACTCAGAGATTAAATTTTGAGCGAGTGATTACCGAAAACCTAAGTTACCAACCTTTGTACGTAAGTACTTTAAATAGGAATATTCGTAACAAATCTAAATCCATCTATGGAAATAGGTTACAATCTAGTCAGTAAAGCGATCAATTGAACGTCGTCGCCCCATTTCTACTGAGCGGTCCTCTCTTATCTCACACCGAATTACGCAGTATCCGTGTTTGTTCTAGGAATCAATTAACACAAAGATCCAATCGCATAATCAGGTAAAAAAAAATACTCGTAGTTATCTCCGCGGTAGATCGGCGGCTCACTTTGTACAGCTGCTTGCATGAATATTGAACGCGGTAGCATTACCATGATTCCATTTGACGGTCTATTACCTGCAGCTAGTAAAAAGACAATTCAATGGTTCCCAGTAAAGCATCCGATGTGTATCGCGCGGTTTGTGTCCGCGGCTACCGGACACGGCGTGTAAAACCATCACCACCTCCGCTCTTATCTTATCTATGACATTAAAGGCCGCTCTTAAATGCCCATCGTCCAGTATCACCACACTATGTCCTGCGGTCTCAATCTGCTTTATCACGATGGAGTAAAGATCACATTAACACTTATCAAATGCAAAACACAGGGAGTCAATAAGCACCTCATAAAAACAAACGTCTTGGCTTCGGCGGCGGTTACTCGAAACCATTAAACGTTATCGAAGTGTCCGCGTTAATAAGAAGTCGAAACTAATTAGGCGGCTGCTCTCCACTCTCCGCTCTTTCGGTGAGATCTCCGGAGAATCCCCCGTTTTATACCTACACATTAAGATTTCCATTGACATAGCTGAATGAAAGACTTGAAGAATTTTTTTATTTTCAGATTGTGATGACATTCTGAAGTTTATTATATTTTCGTCCACTTTAGTATCGTTTAAAATTAATATACCGTTGAAATTCCTTAATTGATTAAATCAGTGGTGTAATTTTATACAGTAACACTAATTGCTAATAGCAGTATGTAAAGCATTTTTATTTGCTTTAATTACAGTTGGACTAAATTCAGTGCAATACAATCGTGCCTACCTAAATACCATATAAGGATTAATACAAATATGCACCTCTTGAGATTGCTAATAAGCAGGTCTTTCTCTGCACATTAGAAATAGTAATATAGCAGGTAAGTATTCAAGTAGAGTAGGGAAAGTGTCATCACGTGACGTAGATAATTACGGGCACATAAGTCACGGGGCGGCCGGCCGGCGGTCGCGGGGCAAGATGGCCGCTGCGGATGCCATAATTGCTTTCGTGGAAGCCGCTGCCGACCGCATACAGATTGCGCGCGCCCGCAAAAACCCCGCGCAATTAGATACGCCCCCCCCCCCTCCCTCCACGCCGGCACACCCCTCGCCCTCGTGCTGCACCCAGCACCTTCCTCACTCCCTTCCTCACTGCTGAGGCAGGAGGCACTGCACTCAAGGTAGCTCGGACCAACATGAGACTGCATTTCATTAAATGTTTGCCTAGATTTCAGGTTATTTGAGGAGTGGAAGGAAAAAATTAAACGTTCTAAAAAATAAGAGCCTTGTGAATTATCTCCAACAAGGAAAGGCTCATTCTAGAGGCTCGATCTAGAATAGTGTTTGGATTGTTACACTATACCCTGATTCCGACAAGGAATGCAAGAATGCAGCCAATCATTCCTTCCCAGAAAATAAGTAGAGCAATAAAGTTTTATTCCGGTGTTTGATAATACATATCGAAGTCCTTCAATGGAGGTGATTCCATATACTATGAAATTTATCGCAATCGTATCAATCTTTCAACTTCTCTCTCGATATAAAAATACTTTTATTTTTGTTTGTCTGTCTGTAATCTCTTGTACATACAGTTACAAATTGCTAATTTTCCGTATTACATGCCATTTTTCTGAAGCCGTCAGAGCCGGCGTCAGGAATATCCAAGGCATGGCCAGCAGCATTCTCATCGGTCTGCCATTATAATCTGCGACTACCAGGTCACCTGCAAGTGTAATGATTATGCCAAACTCCTGCTACTTATCTAATCGAATGGAAGAGAAAAGGAGATGGGAAAAAAAGGAAAAAAGGGTGAATGGACGAGACAAAACGAACGGAGGCAAGTTCACTACCTGCCCTCTTCGCGTCCTATTTCCCTGTCACTTCCCTTTTATCCTGTTACAGGCTTGGGGTATAAAACTAATTAACCCGTGAAAAGCCTGGATGGGTCACCTAGTATAGAATACCTATATGGGAGGCGCGGTTTTCTTTGTATCGTACATTTTGTTCACAGTTTTAATAGGATAATAGTAGTTGAGAAGTGACAAGCTGCATGTCTGCGGTCTCATGCCGGGAGCACCTCCACGTGTCGGTCGCGGTACATGCCAGCATGCAACACCACCAATAAAGTTTCTTGTGAAGGTAAAGTATCCATTGTCATCATTAGCTTCTAGAGAAACTATTAATTTGTTTAAATAAGCTGTTGGTTTTCCAATAAATAATTCGTTTTTTATAAGAATAATTGACGTGACGAGGTAGTCGATCACTCGAAATATTCTGAAGAGTTCAACAAGCACTATCAATAAATGAACCAAATTTAGTTATTAAGTTTTTAAACCGGTATTCTATCATATCCAAAAATTTGAGTACATAATTTCCTTAGTTTAGGAATTGATGGCAATTTATGAAATGTACACAGATATTTCCCATTAAAGTATTGGGATATACATGCCATGGGAGCGTTAAATAGGTTTGCAAAACCTGACAGATTTTTTGATTATGAGTTGACGAATAGCTCTTGCTCAATATAAGTAACGTAAGTTTTCATCTATGTCCTGAAAGTATATTGTAGCTATTCACAGCAGGTATGTCAGTGAACAACTATTCTATGGTGAAACAAGCGTTTTAGTTAGCCATCTCTGTCCAAATCACGTGAATAGCATACGCAAGGCAGCTATAAAATTGCATGGCGTCGACCTTATAGCATTAATCTCTCGTTTATTCCTAGAACCACGTTGGTAACTGGTAGCTAAGCTGTGGCATGCCGTTCCCAGAATCCATTAGACGCCATCACGGCTCAATCGCGGCGAATTCTACCAGTTGCAGCAGCAAGCCTACTGCGCCACTCGAAAACTTAAAACAACCTCTCTAGGCACATACACGATACACGTGTACCGATTAAACATTAATTAATTATTAATTAATTAATATAATTAATATCAATTTAATTAATTAATTCATTAATATGTACTATGGGAACCAGATAACTGACACAATACTTAGATACTTTTTTGTTTGTTAATACATACATAGAATACAATATAACACCCAGACGCAGAATAAACATCTATGTTCATCCACAAATGTTTGTCCCGGGTAGGAATCTAACCCACGGCCCTCAGTTCAGAAGGCAGCGATACTACCAACTGAGCTAACGGGCCCGTCATTAAATAGTAAGTATTTGAATGAAAATGGTTATGACAAGCTCCATTGGTAGTAGATCTAGAACTATGCCGTATACAGAAATACATATAACTTTTTTATAGTAATTGCAAGCGACAATTATTAAGAAATTCTTAGTTGCCCCTTCATTAACCATTACGTACGTATCGCTTTACAAGGAATTTCCTGTTTCAGCAACAAAGTTGCAAGTTTGTACTTTATCTTCAGTTAGCTTAGGTGGTCACTACACCATCCGGAGTACCAGTAATATTGTTAAAATTACTAAGTGGACTCACGACCTCGTACTAACAGTGACTTTAGTTCTAAACTTATACGTGTACCACCTTAAGAACTATTTAAGCTTTACCATTGTAAAATACATGCACCGTGCCATAATACAGCCAACGATTATACCTATTAATAATTAGCAGATTCACCCAAGCTTGTTGATGCGAATTCTTTAAATTCTCCGTTCCCAGATTCACCACTTGTCTTGCAATAGTCTGGGTTCGTGCAGACACGATGTGAGGATACCTAACTTGTAGTGAGTGTATGTAGCCGAGAGCCGCAGCTCCAGCGGCCGCGGGGCGTGGCGGCGCCGCCCACCGCCGCCCGCGCGCCGCATGCAAATTACCTGCAACTACAGATAAACTATATTTAAACACAATATACAGCCGAAATGACGTGAACCCCGCTACATTTTGGCGCTACGTATAACGTAGCCGTAGGCCCTCTACGCTCGTAGCGGGTACTCTACGAATTCCTAGAACTATGTAGCGTAGCATTCAGATTATTCATGACTGTAGTTAAAATATTTAAGTGACATTTTAATAGGTAATTAATCTCTTTAGGACCGAGTTCATAAGGATTCTTGGTTCGTTTGTGATCGCATGCTTCTTGTGCAAATCTAAATGGCTAAAAGCTTTTCAGCGCGAATTGTCCAACAATTACATACACAGTTAGTACTTACGCAATAATTAGCATCAAACGTTGCAAATATTGATGTTTTGCAAATATAATTTAAACAGTATTAGTTCTGCGGGTGTTCAAAATGAAACTGGGTCGACTAGACTTGCCAATTTGTAAAATCACCCCCATTGAGTGTTCCACGTATCGCGCTGTGGGATAATACATTTGTGATCTTTACACATGAAGTTAAAGTTTATTTTCTAATAAACTTTTGTAGTAATTTTATATATGCATGATTAGTGAATGCGGGTATTGCAAAAATCAGTCACGATATGAGTCTCATGCATAGTCAAGTTAGCCAGCCACTATTACGCGTACGGTGATAACGATTATTGCAGGATTTCTAAGAT
Source organism: Ennomos erosarius (assembly GCA_963580505.1). Lineage (NCBI taxonomy): Eukaryota > Metazoa > Arthropoda > Insecta > Lepidoptera > Geometridae > Ennomos > Ennomos erosarius. The sequence continues at coordinate 200,848 of OY756983.1, read as the reverse complement.
AAACAGGTACCTCGTAGTGTGTGTGTATGTTTTTGTTGCACAACAAATACTGCCATTATTTCCAAAAATTACATAACTGCGCACAGAGCTTACCCATCTTTCTGTATCAGGCATTCAGAGGAATGTATAATGGTAATAATATGCAAATCCGCGAATAACTGTTGACCACGGCTCGGAAAGATCCGGCGATCGCTCAACTAATGAGTCTCAATTGGATAATTTGCCGTAATTAGACGAATTGACTTCACAGTCGACGACGCGGGAGGACGGCTGGGCCACTCATTCATACGCACCACCTTTGGCCCATTCTATTGAAATTCGCTGGCGGTTGGTTGGTAGGTTGACACTAATTAGCTGCTCTGGTCACAGCCCGCCGCGCTACCATCCCGCGGCATGCGTTGGATCCAATGGGCATTCCCAAGCTCGTATTAATTTGAATATACATACAATAAACATTATTCAATGGGTATTTAATTTATCCAATTATGTTTTGGTGGCTGTTGTGTGGTTGCTGGTTGGTTGTTACGGTATCCGGTGATGAGAACAATCAGCTCATGTGTTGCCGGTTGGCTGAGGCTGGGTGTGGGAGTGTAGGGCTCCGCTCGAACCATTCTTTTGTAAAGAGATTGATATCTGAGTAATTATCTATGTGATAATTTCACACACCGTTATTTTAAATTTCTATTTTCAATGACAACTATGTACATTTTTATATCATTTTACAAATGCTCCCAAAAATAGCAGCTATTGCAATTAGGATTATGTATTGTCGACTTTTCGAAATAATCAATACAATGGCAGGCATTAGCAGCGTCGTGTGTGAACGCGAGTCGCGACGTGTCCACTCCGACAGCCGCACTAAACAGGCGATAGTTCTCTTCCAGCCGGGCTAGCACGGCCGGTAGACAAAATTGTCTTTCCCTATTTTATGTCAAATTCTTCATACAATTTACATGTCAAGTGAAGTAAAACAGGGGAGAGACAATTTTGTCTACCGTCCGTGCTAAGCCTGCAGATGAAGATCACTTCAAGCGGTAATAAATCGCTGCACTCCGTCAAAGGCGTTCGGTTAACAAATATAAAACGTGGCGCGCGTTATTAATTCATCGTAACCAGCAACCCGGGGTGCGGGGAGTGAGGGGGAGGGCGGAAGAGTTATGACACTAAATAATGAGCAGAGTTAAAAAGATGTCAACCAAACTGGCGGTCGAGGGGCGTGCCTCGTTCCTCATTCTGCTCCTTTGAAAGGAACGTAATCGACGGTGTGTGCAACTCTGAACTTTGCTACGATTAGTTTGCGGCCTTTAGTATATAGCTTAGAGCGGTGTTTCCTTGTGGACCTACTATTTTGTTCTACTAGTAGGACCACGAGGATATACATGTCCTCGTGGTCCTACTGTGACGTCATATTTTAAGAAAGTGATTTTTCAATCCTCCTGTAGATACTTATAAAAACTTTTTGCGTGTTGGCTGGCTGAAGTGGTGCGTCAAAACTCAATAGTGAGTATAGAGCTATATAGGGATACGTTATGCGGGAAAAATCTGACATTACCAGAAAGTCGTCTCCGAAATGGAACAGCTCAACGGATCTCCATATGGGGTCCCGTTTTAACTGAAATTGGAGTAGATCTTGGGATGTTCCAGAGAAACACAAAAAATAGGGTTGCCATACAAAATTGAAACACCTATAAATGGAAAACGGTAAGAGATAAGTGGGTAGCAAGGAAGTTATATATATTACTGTGGGTAGTAAGTTAAGTATTCAATCAAATGTCATAGGGGATGACGAAGCTGTCAGGTGGTGGTCATTAAAAACCAAAAAGGCGGAATCAAATGGCGGCCATTTTGAAACTTGGACTGATCGGGGTGGTTTTTTGCATGGGGGTCGTACTAAGCAGGTGGACTACGGGCAATAATTTGATATTTGAAAAAATTATTTGGTTTCCGGCATTTTTAAAGATGGCTGCCATGGATTTTTGGCGGATTGTTTGATACCTATGGATAATTTTGACCACTTTTTTGTATGTTCGTGTCAAGGTGCACGACGTGTTTTCAGAAAAATTGATGACGTGGTCTTTCGAGCTTCCGTCATACGGACAGTCAACGGGCTGGCTAAACGATATGAGATGGGTTATGTGCGTTTTAAACAATGTCATAGCAAACCCTAGGACAATTGTGGACCTATAAACAAAAATTCAAAATGGTGGAATAGAAAACCGCCATAAAATTTTTAACCGTAAATGACGGCGAAACAATGTCACTTTAGTTTAAAGAACGCAAACCATACGCAAAACTAATGTTGTTTGTAGGCCAGAAGGGAACATTGGCAAAAATTTCGTTAAATATACTTACTAAGCGTTTGGTACCTAGAAACATTATTATTTAGGACGATATCACCACGAGGAAATGGCAGATTAAAAGATTATTTTTTAAAATGTTAACCATGCGCCGTGAAAACCAACCCCTCGTAAAAAATTGCCCGATATATATAATTATAAACTTTGACGGATGTTGAGCGGCATACACGCGTCAGGAGCGCTACTAGATCCATCGTAATAAATGCTGTTAAAAATTAAGTCTGTAAAAAATGACATAGCCGCCAAAGTGAAAACAACTGTCAAAAACGACATTCGCTGTCAAAATTGACATCCGCTGTCATAAATGACATCCGCTGATTCCGCTGTCAATGATTATATCCGTTGTTAAAAATGACATCCGCTGTCAAAATTGACATCTGTTGTTAAAAATAACATCCACTGTCAAAATTGAGATCCGCTGTCAAAATTAATATCTGCTGTCAAAATTGACAACTGCTGATTCCGCTGTCAAAATTGATATCCGCTGTCAAAAATGACATCAGCTGTCAAAAATGAAAAATGTTAAGCTATCAAACATAAAACAGCACATTGCTGTGCTGTTTTATTTTTGCGCCAACTTTACAGCTACGAGCATTTTTTCAGTAAAATATTTTTTTTTCATTAATATTTAATTTAAATACGCAGTGCTGTCTAATTCCTTCAAGCTCACTATATAATGTATTTTTTTCTAATAGTTAGCATTTGTTTTTCTCGCAGGATGTTCACAAAAGTGTAGTAGGTCCACGAGGAAACAGCGGCTTAGAGCTCTAAAATAGAATATAGGTACGTGTTTTATCTGCCTGTCTTCGCGGTCCAACTAATCGCACCAAATTATGAAAAAAGTCTTATTGACGGACAAAGCGGCAGGACCATGTAGTAGCCACAGTCGTTAGTGAAGCATTAGTAATTGTCTTCAATCAAAAAGGTAATTGTGGCTCTATAATCTACCTTACAGCGAATTATGAATTTTGTTTAGAGCATTAGTTCGGTTAATTTATATATATAATTTTAGTTCCTTGTAATGGTTAGCACACGATCGTGTTTTCTAATAGCACGCGCCGCGACGTACAAGCGGACAACTCATTCATAACGCGTTTATGAGCCGACGCCTGACAATGCCAACCAAACTATAATTATCCGCGCGGGGTGCGTGCGGGGAGGGGTGCGATTTATGGAAGACGCGCGACGTCGCGAGATTTATCGCAAGCCGTGCACGTGCGTCGCCGCGACCGTCCGCGGCCTGGGGAACATTCGAGTAGATTCTGGTGAACCTGCAATGGACACCGCATCAGCTCGACCGATCCTAGCAGACACCTACACAGGTAGTACTAGACACAGTCAACACGTTAGTAATAAAATAAAATAAAATCCATATCACACATTAAATTACAATAGTAATAGTAGTAAGGACTGCTTTAATTCGGGCATGAAATGCAGACAATGTCTTGCTCCATGTTAGTGACAGTATTTTTTGTTAAATCGAGTGCAAAGTACCTACACTACCATTCTTTAGGTATAAAAATTGTAAAAAGTGTCAAAACCCGGCGATATAATAGATTACGAATAACACAGAGATATTGTTTTTTTTAAGGCTCTAATGCTGTTGTTCTCTACCGACCTTTACAGCGTCACCGAGCGGGAGGGCAGGCGCTTAAGGCACCTAAAACTTATAATGATAAATTCAACTGTTTAGATATATTTAACGATCGAGTGGGATGTTTTAAGCGTTCGGTGATAAGCCTGCTGGGTGGGGGCGGTGGGGTTGGCGGCGATCAGTCATAGAGGGGGTTACTTGTATTCCTCACACTGTCACTGATTTGTTGTCAGTCTTAAAATGACAATCATTTATTTCTTATGACTTATATTCATTTTTGTTGTCCTTATCCGGGGCTTATTATTTTATTATTTAACGAGTAACTGCAAACCAGCCTCACTGTAACACATTATTCACGAATACAACGTTCAGATACTTACTCGTATTGTGCCTTTGCATTATATAAATACTACATAAGTACATGTATATTATATTGTATCTTGTCTTGATATAAATAAGCATTCAGCTGGTAATATGTGGTCAATGATGTTGGTACACATCTATTTAGATTTTTTTAGTATTACTTTTAAGATAAAATATGTATGTGTTACTGTTTATCTGATCCTTGAAAATATACAAAAAAAAAAAAAAAAATTGACAAAGACTGAACCATGTGCTGTAGTGTTGCCTACAGTTAAAACTAAAATAATAGACTTAAGACAGGTGTACAAATTTATATAACCTAAGCCCGTCCTATTGTTGTGGTCCTAGCCCTATCTACCGTATCTATCTATATACCTACTTGTTCTGTGGTTGTTTTCCTGCCTATATTAAAATTCTAGGTACTCATGTTTTCCTGCGGTTTATTACTCTGTGAAACCTACCTAGGCAGACTAAATACCCCTAAGTTGACCCTGAGAACGATAAACAAACGTAACTTAAAATAGTCTTGATTCACGGACGAGACTTGATGCTGACTTCAGTGGGTGCTGCCACGGAGATCAGGATAGCCAGGGAACACGTGGATGGATAGCCGCTGCGTACAGGATGCCCGTTGACACTGGGAACCGGGAACCGGTGACTCGTGCTGGAGGCTGAGGCCCCGATCCAACGTAATCAGGGGCGCGTGGTCACGCAGCTGACAGCCGGTGCCGTAGATACGAGGTGCCCGTTCGCACGATGCGACAGGCCGCGTGCTTCGCGGCCTAAGCCCCGACCAGATAGAGTCAGGGCGCGCCTGGATGCGCCGCGACTGGCTGCGCGGAGTAAGGTGCCTGACGACACCGACTGGCTGCGCGAAATAAGGTGCCTGACGGCACCGAGGCAGCCACAGCACGCCTGTGCTCTCGGCGTTGGCCCAGATAGGACCCAGTAGAGGAGCGCGCTCAGATGCGCGGCAGGAAGCGGCGGAGATTGCGGCGTCTGGCAGTTGCCACGGGCCTGCTCACGACACAACCAGGGAGCGTGCCTTCCTCTTCTCGGGCCAGGACAGAGGGTGATCGACCCGCCAGCCGTTGCACACAGGAGTCTGTGAAAAGAAGAGGTGTGGCCCTCGGGGAGATCCCTACGAGGCCAGAGCTTCCTCTTATAGGAAGATTATATAGAGAATAAAGGTTTCACCAGTTACTCCGGAGGTGGTTCTTAGAAAAGCACTTTAGATAACGCACGTCACCCGGATAGGGCTAACTTTAAGCGACTCGCAAAACCTCCGGGGTAGGGTTCTAACGAACTTGCTGACTATTTCAATTTTTCCAAGAGCTTTAGGCAGCTAGAGATTTCAAGATAATACCAGAAGTAGACTCAAGATGAAACCACAAGATAGACTTTAGATGAGACCAGAAGATAGAATGTCCATGGGAGTGCCCATGTTCCGTTTATATACCCTGGACCTGTCACCAAGGCATCATTCCAAAAATCTGAAAATAGAAAGGAAAAGTGTTTGAAAACCTGTCCTGATTTTATAGATAGCTAGTATTCAAATAGGTCAAAGCGTGAGGTTTAATATAAAAACCTACACACGCTTGACGAAAACATATAAATCCTCCTGGACAGAATCTCTTTTAGCGATTTGGCAAACTCAAAATGTCACGTATGTCAAAAACATAAATAAACCTTTGAAATGATATATCACTGAAACCAATGGAAGAAAAACGATGGAAATCATATGAAAAGCCCTAATAAAATCGCCTTAATAAACTGTGCAATTTGGGACGAGATCCGTGAGGTAAGTTGAAAAAGTAATTTCATCTAAAAACACTCGTAAACGATTAAAAAGCGTGAAGAAACAACACGAAAGGTGATCCTACGATCTGTACCTATCGCTCCACTGCCAAAGTAACCCATATCAAAGCCTTTAACCACAATTTTAGAACGTAAAGTTTATTGAAGAATATAACAACCTAACATGAAAACGTATCTAACGTCTGTAATAGAGTATTACAAGCTTTTAAATCATTCCAGGAGCCTGCACGGGTTGTCCGGCGCACTCTTCATGGAGGATGAGGCGACGTCAACAGCCAGATGCCTAAAATACTATGCAAAAGGACTGAGGCGTAGGGGTAACCCTACAGTGCTTAAAGTTGGGACGTGAATCTAGGAACTTATAGACAACCATGGGGCAATGGTGGCAAAAACGAGACCATGAGTTTGGGCCTAGCGACCTGTTTTGTAAGAGCTCGTGATTAAAATGGATTAGTCAACGGATTTACCATTGCTATAGGTACACTAAATACTAATTATCAGTGTTTAAGATATCCACAGAGTGGTGTTAGCCACCCGGTGGCTCAACGACTGTCCGGTTCATTATTATATTAGGAAGCAGCGACGCATGCTCACTATGGATTAGTTTGCCAATAAATGTCAGCGATAGAGTGCGCGAATATTGCACCGGAGAGTGAGGGCCGACAGCCGCGCTCGCGACTCGCGGGAGATTTGTGGCCGCGATTATTAGTCGCCATAAATCGGCGCGCGGTTTGAACTGTCCACCGCCACCACAATAAACACATCAGCGGCGGCTACTTTGTGCCCCGATGTTCCTTTCGCTTACTGTTATTAATATGTGATAAGGTGACATGAGCGCACTGCTTTGTACAAAAGGTAATTTGAACACAATCTTCTATTCAAACCCAATGGCGGCTGTGAAGTCGGTGCAAAACCTAAAAATGACATATGCGCGGGCAGAACTTGCAGCGTCCACTTTACAGCCGCCATTGAGATTGAATCACACTAAATTATTTTTCCTTCCTTTCTTTCTTTCTTTCAAATTATACGGCGTTAAATCGATAAGTAGTGATATGTACCCGAAACAAGATGAAATCATCAACCTTTCGTGTTATAATTATAAGGGCTGGTATAATTAACGTTAGACAGCAAGTATAACATGTTATCCTTAATGAAACGATGGTCCTTTCCGGAGTAAGGAAGACAAAGTACAGCTACGAAACAAGAAAAGCGGGGGGCGGGCGGCTCGTAAACATGTCAGCGCAGAGATGTATCGGCGGCGGGCGGGCGGCTCGAGCGCACTCACTCGACACGGAAGCGCAGCTAATGGCACAAAACAACTCGTTTATTGACTCCTACCAGATATAACATCGAATCCAATCACCTCATTACAACGCCAACAAAACTGATTACATGCCATTTTGCAATGTAATCAAGCGTTGACTCCTTAGCAGCCAGATGTATCTAAAGCACTTGAGTACACTGGTCTTGCATACATTTCATTCTGTGAAGTGATCAAGTGAAATTAATTTGCGGAATTCCCTAGTGACGGGCTCCATTCTTGAAGTAGTTCAATTGACAAATGAAGCGAGTCATGACAACAATGAGCACGATTAGTATCGAGCGACGCCAGCTCGTCGCGCTCGGCCGCGGCCGGAGCGGAGCTGCAGCCGCCTCTGTTTACAAGCGGGATACACGGGGGACTGAAGTGTCATTCTCACTTAGGATTTATTGAACGTATTTGTTGACCGCGCGGCAAGAGCGGGACGATGGAGCCGCAGACCGATTTAGTCCCAGATTAAAACACAAAGGTAAATGTCGCGCGGTATTCTTAGCCGCGCGACTAATGCGCCGCGCGGCACCACCCGCCGTAAATCACGCCCGATTGTCGCGTGTGTCAATGTTTTACTTTACAATAAATACCGCAGTTTATCTAATGGGGCCCAGAATAGGACGGGGCTATTTTTATGACACGTATTTTATGAACTTTACTGTTTCAAAGATGATACAACAGATTTATAGAACGTTCATCTCGATTGAGATGCGTTTAAGTGCAACGTTTGAGGTGAGTGTAAATCTATTTATTTTTAGAAAACAAAATAATTAATTTACTAAACTGCAAAGAAAGCAAAAGGGCACGATCTCGTTTTGTCTCGGATTAGCTCGAGTTAAGCCGTGTCGTCAGCGCGCGCGCGACGCTGCACCCGCGTCACATTTGGAGAGCCCTTTAAGCCAGGGTTAATCTCCCGGCCGCGCGGGGCAGTACTAACTGGCACGCAGTCTGTGGGGTTGGAGATTACACAACTATTAGTTAAGTGCAGTCGCTGTCGCCGCCCGCATGCCTCCTGGGTAAATAAACAAGGGTCACGACGCAGGAGTGTTCCAAATGTCGCCGCTCCGCGAGCCAGCCGCGCGCGGTTTGGAAACGGCTCGACGCGCGACGACTCACGCGACGGTAATCCCTTACTATTTACATAACACTGTGGGATTGACCGGAGAAAAGCTATGCTATGTTCGGTTTTACTGAGAAAACGTAATTGTTGTTAAGGTTAAATTAAACTGAATTACGCAAGCATGATTGTAAATTATGTTTTACTATAGGTACAACAGTAAATTTTTAAATTCATAGAGAAAAATTTTACATTTTATCAAGAGAAAAAAGGTCACAGCTCTCTGTATATGTTGCGTAAGTGGTACCTTTACGGAATCGCAGGGAGCGGGACGGGGAGCGGTGTGATGAATTTATTCGCGAAATGAAGAGCGCGGGTGTCGCCGGAGGACGGATGCTCGGGCGTGTCACCCACTGGCGGGGGCAGGGGGGAGGGAGAAGGCTTTCAGGTTTCATTAACCATGAAAATTGCAATCTCGCTCGCTGCCGGCTGCAAATTGCTGTGACAATTTGATTTCTTGAGTAATGTCTTTTGTCTAGTATGATGCGGCCGTAAATATTACGGGGAAAACGTTTTGGTTTGAATGGTTACAAGCTGCGTGAGAAATGATCTGCTTACCATGCCGCTTACATTAAACCTTGACTGACCTGATAGCTCAGTTGGCATAACTCTGACTTCTGAAGGTAGGTTGTAGGTTATCCATTACCCTACGCCCTTGGTGCTTAGTGGCGCGCTTTTCTTGCTAAAAATGTTTCATTATTCATTGGCGGATACAGACGGGGGGCATGAATTTTCGTGGTTCTTGTGCTGACCTGTACTGTGAAGCGGGAAGTGCTCCGTGGCTGTCCTCGGCGTCTCCAGGCGTCCACTGCATATTTTATTGGCGACCCTCTGCATTAGCTGCAACATAACAAAAGGTAGATGGAGCTGAGTCGCTGTATATCTGCTGTAGTAACAGCCATCAGTCTTGAACCTAGCGCCAGTATTTAATATTAATAGAATACCTAATCTTATGTGTCAAGCTGCCATTCATTTGATCGGAATCCAATGAACAAAGTTGTCACATGCCAGCACACCGCGGAGAGGCGCGTCGCCGCTCCATCATCTGCGGACACCTCACGCTCGCTCGACGGCCGCGAGCCGGCGCGGCCGAGACACATTCGTGGCATAGGATCCATAGGATTAACATTTACGATGCCCTCTACGATGCTTATAACTTGCCCTATTAGGCACGTCATTTGTCGCTGAGCAATACCGAGATAGTCGATCGCCACACATGGCAGATCGAAACGCTATCATGCGCTATTCAGCTTTTTACAAAAATCATATCAATATATCGTTATATTTTACGACTAATACCGACATCGCCTTTTACGTGGAGCGACAAGAAACTAGGATCGTAATCGGAATGTGATCATATTAGAATCGAGGGCAGGCGAGGGCTCGCGAGTTGAGCTCTATAGACAATGTTGCATGTATGTAGGCTGATGTCGCGCGGTGAGGGACCGTGTCCGGGCCGTGTCCGAGCCGGGGCCGGGGCAGCGGCATGCAGCCTCCGCCCCGCCCATTGTGTGCGCAGTGCTTTCCGTCCCCTCTACTGAAACAGTATGAACACACGCACGTTTGATCGCATTATGTTTGCAAATTGTTTGTAAATAGACTAATTGTTCAGATTTTTATTTTCTTATCTAAACAAAACCATAGATATTCAGTACGTAATCAGAATATTAATTAGAATGTATACACCAGTATATTTTAATTACCAAAAATAAAAAAATGGGCAATGCAAACGAGGCAAGGCACTGTATGTATGCAGTCAAAATTTTAGAATACCTAATAAATAATGTAAAAGTTATTAAAAGTTGAATTTTCCGGAAATCTTTCCATAAATTATGGTTACCAACAAAAATACTACGTACCTACTTTAATAATTGTATTGAATGAATGGACATAATGGGTGTGAGCAGTGGCACCTACTCTTTCTCGCTTTTCCGAAACCTACACCTCTCGTTTTTGCATGTTTGGTTCAGATTCAGATAAAAACAATGTGGGTAAATAGGAAAGCAATTCCAAAAAAAAATATGAAATTTAGTTTTAAAACAAGTTAGTATACACTTACTGTAAGTACAGCGATTGATAGACACAACACTGCTTTAATTTACAAATTAACTTAGGTACAAATCAAAAATATTTACGTTACCCCGACGTTTTCAGATTTCAGATCAGTTACTGCGTAATTACGTTAAAATGTCACTTTACTTTTTCAGCACTATACTTTCCCACTGGCATAATCACGTACACCACTTAAAAAGAACTGCACGTAGGTAAGGTACACTTCTGCCTACGTTACATTACATTAAAATTAAACAATTAACACTAACATCAGCGCGAGCGCGTTTGATTTGTTTACTTTTGGTTCGACATCGACACAGACCGGCGGGTGCGCGGTGCGCAGGAAGTGCGGCGCGTCCAACCTGACGTTAGGGTTGGCCAACGATTAGGTCGGGGCACGTCGATCGGGGCCACCTCCCAGGGCCCCAGGGGCTAGGGTAGACTGTCAAGTTGTTTATGAATGGAGTATGTCTTATTTTTGAATGAAATGGCGATATTTCATCTTGGTCTGCGAATTGACGCAGTGATTGACTACTTATTGATGTTTTTATAGAATATTTTATTGCATCGCGTTTTCTTTTTTTTTCTGTATGGACGTGTTAAGTACCAGCAACAGATACTGCTGATTTTTTTTCTGGTAATTAAAAAATAGTGGTGTATACTGTATACTCACAGATAATATAAGCCATTGATTTATTTTACTTCCTTACGGAGATGTATGTAATCTAATCTATATTAGGTAGGTATCTAGAACAACGATATTTTACCTGATCTAGAATATTTTTTATGCAGATAATTGCAATTTAAGATAAGGGGATGTTAAACATAGCACATGCATGGTGCGGTGACGGAGAGCCAGGAATTTTGCGGTGCGGCGCTGCGTATCTGGCCGCCGTCATTAAGCAGCTCGTGACCATTACCACAGCTCGCGGCTGCGCGCTATAAATAACACATTGCATACAAAGAGATGTATCTTCGATAGCGTCCACACCCGCCCGGCCCGGCCTGGCCCGGTCCGCCCCGGCGGTGGCTCCGACGTGTTAATTCCGCGCCCGCGCGCGATACCATCTCGCGACGACACAGATATATTATCAGCACGATAATTATTATTCCGATAACGTGTGGACACTTGGGCGTGCTGAAAGGTGGGGTGCGGGGCACGAGCCCTTGGGCTCCTGGACTCGGACCACTCAACCTGTAGGGCGCAGGTGATGATGATGATGATGAGATACTAACGTTCTGGTACTCTAAAAAGGATTAGAATAACAGGTATGTAGTGAAATTCTTAAAACACTATAAGCGTTATCATACCAATAATATGGGTATTATATTTTAGCACATCGTAAAACTTTCGGCACATAAGTACTTAGTATATTTAAAAATATCATGGATATAGCAGACTCTTCAAGAATCCTAAACGTGTTATAGGTGTCAAAAGTCGGTATCAAAAATAATCTAAAAATAATGTGCATGAAATCCTCATTTTCAATAAGAAGTGACATCTCCCGCGTGTATGCGACTGTGGCCGTTCTCACGAGAACCGTCGAGGAGGGGCGCCAGCGTAGGTACCTACGTTATACACACTAATTATGATGAATGGCCCCACCTCTACTTAGTGTGTCTATCCGCTGCCTGCACTGTTCTAAATACAGGATGCTCCCTGGTAAGGTCAATCTATCCCCACCATTTTGTTTTGAAAGTCAGCTGACTTATACATTAAATAACGCCCAATGATGTGTGGATGTATGTGACATAGACCTGGACCCTAAGAACCCAGGAATTACAAGGGCAATCATGGCCTCACAACACCCAGACATAGGCCAACCATATTTGCGCTTTTTTTCTGTGCACATACAAATACTCAAATACTCAAATACTAATATATATACTAATATATTAATATATTATGGCCCGTAATTCAAATCGTTGAAATAGTAAGAACAGCCTGTACTATAAAATAAACAGGTCTATACAATTACAAAACTGTAGCTACCCTACCTGCACAAGAAGCCTCATAATTTATTAAAGCTAAGCGAAGTTTTCACGTTCCGCGCACGCAGTCACGCACTCTCGGCAACTTTGTATCCGACGCAGTAGCACAGAATAAAAGACAATGACCAAAATTGGTGCAAACTGATCTTGAGTTTTGTTTCCCGCGGTCATTAATGAAATCTCATCTATTAAATAAAAAATAATATAAGAAGCAATAGTTATTAATGATTATATAACCTAGCAACAGTCTGAAAAAGGTTATAAAGATATGAAAAAAGTAAAAATTCCTTATCAATTTACAATTATCATCAATTATAGAATTTACACCTAAGTTTTCAGTACTAGTATTACATAATATTTTAAGTATTATACTTATACATATTACCCTCCTTTTAGGCCTAGTCTTCGTCATATAAAAACATTAACCGTCTTACCACAAAAGATTTAGACGCGCTTTAAACACTTGTTGAACACGTGTTTCATGAATTCCATACCACAAATCCGCGCCTAACACTCGTTTAAGATAGACGGGCGTTAAACACGTGCTAAAATTTAAACATACTCAACCCTTAGTTTAAGAGGTGTTTAACTGTCACTGTCACCATAACACACACAGTCAAACTTCACGCTAATAACGTTCCGTTTTTTCTATGGTCACAGCTATGACGCTAACATGTATTGGATTTACAAAATGAGTTCTGCGCGGAATGAAACGATTCGTATAATGTCACCTTATTTAAAAAAAGTGGATCGAGTTAGACAGTGTTTAAGTAAACACGGTATAAACATGGTTTTGTAGTGACAAAAATAAAACATCCGTTTAAGGACCATTTAACTTTTAAACGCTGTCTAACTAAACATGTATCTAAGCGATGTTTAAAATTATTTTTGTGGTAAGACGATAAGTATTTTCTATAATAATGACACGTATTTTTATTTACTTAGACGATTCATTTCATTTTTTTACTGATTATTTGAGGTGTAATATCTCATCCCAGACTGCATTCCTTGAAATATAGTTTTTACATTAATTTATGTATTAATTAACTGGTACCAAAGTTTTAAAGATGGCCGGGTAAAATAACAAATGCGCCACTTCCCTTAGTGATTTGGTAATTGTCTTTTACAGTACGCAGTAGCACGGGAGCCGAAGCAGACCGCCTCCAGAGATCACAGCTCACTATATTACACCTACCTACTGCGAACTTACTGGATCTATTAGTTTAGCAAGATATGTGCTCACTGAATGAATCGAAGGGTTATTAATACGAACGCGTGTTGAGTGGGTGAACATTGTTCATTTGACTGCTGCTAATGAAGGTATTGTTTGGATGAAAACTGGAGTTATTAGAAGTCAATAGAACAGTTCATGAGGCTGCACCTGTGATGTCGCCGTCAGCGCTAGCCATGAACGGAGATACTTGAACCTTGATCCATCTCTTGTATGGTTTAGAATGAACAATTAGTTGTGTTTAAGAACATTATCATGCAATAAGTAGTAGGGGTAGGTACCTTTTGAAAAAATTGTAGTATTTACAAGAAGCTAAGTACCTTTCGCTGAGAACAATATAGAGTTGACAAAGACAACGCTTTTTGTGTAAATGACATTTTAATCATTAACAGCCCGAAGACGTCCACTGCATACAGGCTTTCACCAGATCGTCGGTCCACCTAGTGGGGAGCCAGCCACGCGGCGTGTTCTGGTTCGTGGTCGCCACTCGAGAACCTTTCTTCCCAATCGGTTGTCAGTTCTACGAGTGATGTAGCCTACCCATTGCCATTTCAACTTACTAATTCTAAGAGCTATATCGGTCACTTTAGTTCTCCTGCGGATATCCCCATCATAAAACGGTATCCTTTAGTACTAAACGGTATCCTTTAGTATTTTGAATTACAGTTTTATTTTATGTTTTATGATGTTTATATTTAGGTAAGTACTATACAAGAGCTTTTTGACATTTTATAATCTACAAACAACCAAAATCCCACCTGATAGTGAGTGCTAATTATCTAAATTTCATATAAACACATTTTCATATGAACTTCACTGCGGGTGCGTCCGTGTTCCTTCGCGAACTTCCCACACCCAGCACACCCGCACCTGAGCGACGCGGAGCTGCAGCATCCGTATGTTGCGTGCGAAAGGTATGCTCTAACGACCAATTATAACACCCATTAGGACACATTTACGTGTTGGCTGAATCTCTCTTTGTAATTCAGCCTTGTTGGCTTAGGGTCTCTCAAGAAGACTGGCATAACTCATTTTTGCTTTTTCTCCGAGATCAAAGGATTACTTTAGATCTAGAAAATATGGAATTGGCTTTTAACCTCGTACAATATTCAGAGCCACCAAACGTGGCAGGCAACATTGCTGCAAATTAATATTATTTTAAAATTAGGTACATAATTACATTCACTGAAACATAATTTATAAGTCAAAACAAACACTGACTCGAGCACATATTAATAATCATCGTGTAATCGGATATGACATCCATCGCGAGTCGAGCGAGGTGCGGCGGTGTGTAGCGTCACACTTCATAACACGGCCCCTAACGAGCCGATGGTAATTAGCTAATGTCGGCGTCTCAATAAACTTCATTAGAACATCTTGTCCAATTACCGCTGCGGCCGAGGCGGCGCGCGGCGGCTTGCCGTCTGAAACGAGAGAAGTGATGTTTTTACACGGAGCTTCACAAAAACTACGTAATGTGTTTCGGGCGGTGCGAGCGTAGCGCAACAAACCGTTAGCGGTGATGAGGCGTGCGGCACATGCGGCGCAGGCGCAGGCACCCACCACCCGCCGGTGATTGATCGCAGTTCCGGCACCGCTGCACCCGCCGGCTTTAACGAGCGACACCTCCACTGATTACAATTATCACTGACTCAAATTGCTTCGGAGCTATGGAAGAGATGACGGAAGCGGATGTAATCGTTCATATAGCTGATAATTATATCCATTTGAAGTGTTGAAAAGGAACGAGCACTTGTAATTAAATCAATCATAGTCAATGAGTGTTAAAGAGAACCACATGATCACACATCATCATGATGAATGTTTACATTATGGACTGCAATAAAAATTTGAATTTGATCTGAAAGTAACAAAGAAAGATAGATATAAGTCTGATGCTAGCGCAGTGACGCAGCAACCAACACTGTCAGTATGCTGCTGATTCCTACAACGAAGTACGGTAAAAGGAACTATAACTTTTTAAATGTGCGCATGGCATGAGATCCCTGCAGACCGACCGTTCCTCGCGGCCAGTCCCCGAGGAGCCGCACATCCGCAGTGATGCCGCGCGGTTCCCACGGCGGCCGACCGCGCCCGCCAGCCTGATGCCACATTCTTTCCAAATGCGACGCTTTTGTCTTGTTATACGAGCCGCTCGAGCCCCGACCTTTGCCGCAATCTGCATGATATACGGTACCTACTGCATATTTGGTGTAGCTCTCTCCAGGTGCAGCTTTTACGATTTAATATTTCACAAAATTGTATATACCTACTCATGGGCCATGAGAAATGTTGAAAAACCATGACGTTTTAGTACTTAATATCTTGAGCTTAATAATTTTTTTGGCGTTTAAAAACAGATAATTATAAGTAGTATTAACAGCTAAATACGACGGAAAATAGACTCATTTTCTCCTCTAATGAGCGGATCAATATTGCTTTCCAGTTGACTTTCCACGCCATTATCATCGACATAGCAAATCCATTGAGTTTTTATTTTACGCAGCAGTTATCTAATAATTACAGGAGATACATACTGATGAGCGCGGCACCGGGGCCGGGGCCGGGCCGCGTCCCCTTGTGGCATGTCGCCGCGTTTTTGCGCTGTTTGGGGCTTTGTTCTGCGCCGAGCGTTCATTATTTAGCGATACATTCTCATAACTCATATTCATAAGCTATTATCGGCCGTCTCATCTATAATTCAAGGCTTGACTCTACGTCTCGACGATGTGCGGCCGACGCTACAAGAACTCCCGTCGTCGGGTAAATGAAGCGTTTCTCAGGAGCCCCTCGTTTGGGTAATTGTTTAGAGTGGAATCAGTGGTGTAGTTACCGGGAATGGTGCGTCGCCGCGACGTCTGCCGCGCATACTGAGCGGCCTGAGCGCTCGGCGGACGATGAGCGCCCCGGGGAGCAATTCAGCCGGTTTGCGAGGAGCATTGTCTCGCGCCGCCGAGAGGTAACTAATGCGACCGGAGCGCAGCCCTGCGACTCAATTAGCTACTTAGTATTCCCACGGGACCTCGGCGTCACTCCTCCGCGGACGATCACTCCATCGGGACCGATCATCCCATAGTCTCCGACAAATATTCTATTAGCGCCCGTTTCAACCTGGAGACGGAGCCTCGCGCCCGCGTCTAAAGCTAAACCGTCGCTGACGAATGTAACCGATACTTAATGTAATATTTACGATGCCGTTAACGATCCATTAGCATAAATTAAGCGTCGCGACAAATTTCGAGGGTTTTATTTCAGTTTGTTTAGTTAGTGCGCTTTGGGATGGAAACCGAGGAATGTGCCCAAAACCATCGCCGTCTGACGAGTGCTATTTGTAACGGCGGCGACAGCATTGTTCTTGGAGCGGCGCGGCGCGCCGGCGTCGCAGCGGCGTCGTGCGACAACCGAACGGTGCCGTGCAGCGCGGCGGTGCGCTGTTATAATGTGTCGCGTGTTTACAAACAGTGCCCGCTAATGGTGCTATTTTGGTGCGAGTGGTGTCCGATCAAACAACGATCTCTCTATTCTTCTCCAGATTGTTTTAGTAGGTGTGTCACCCACTAAACATCGAGCCATATATTTTGAATAGCTTATATTTTTACCTCTACATAATACGCAATAGTACCTACTCTCAACTTATCTACCACTGAATAGAAAGAAACCTCTACGTTTTTAATAAAGCCTAAGGATGGAAAAGTAAATGATTGAATGATATAGATCGAGTCTACATAGGTACATATCTACCTCATTTCACGAATGGCTGTAGACAGTAGGCCTACAGATGTCGAAAGCTATAATACAGAGATAACAAAACACAATGTAACAGCGATCGTCTAGGACACTAAAGAGTATCCTTTAATCACCCAGCAGGTGATCATAGTGGGACAGACCGTAGAGTAGTCCTAGCTCGTAGCTAAAAAATGAATAGGAATTCGGAATAGAATGTCTTATAACTATTAATTGGCCTAGTTTACAGTATGATGAGTATTCAATTTATGAATAACAACACAGGACCCGAAAACAATAGAGAATTAAAGAAACTAATGGATATCAATAACTTCAGTGGAGGAGTCGCCTTACATCCCATTCCGGCGACACATGTATTTTTTATTTTAATCTTCCCCCCTCGCCCCCACACCCACCCCCGCCCCTCCCAGCTTCGTCCGATTGATTAACTGCCGCTTTACAAGCACTCTCCGATCCTGGGGACCTACTCTAATTGTACGCCGTTTGAAACTTAGACTCGAATTTCAGTGTCTCGTGTAAATGGATTTGTAATAATTTGGCGTTAACTAAACCTATAAACTCAACTCGGACTAATTTATAAAGACTACTGAACAACTGGATGCAGGAAACCAGCAGCCGCTCAAAGTGGCGATGGCGCACTGTGGGGGAGTCTTATATGTTCAGTGATCGTCTTTAAGCTGTTGATGATGAACATGATGAGTGAACCACTCGACTCCAGCTAAACAGAAATACATGTAGACTTCAGCAAAACCATGTCGGCCTGATGACATGCTTGGGGTAGTAAAGCATAGATAAGTATAAGCTGTAAAAATGTTGCTTCTTCTAGTTTTATATCTCAGTATGCTACCTTAGTAGTCACCCTGAAGCTGCAGCGTGGCGACAACGACCAAGTCATCTTTTACCTCGTATACTAACTATCATCGAATCTGCGTCCGCACTCTTAACAATACTTCCTCCAAGAATAGAACATTACACCATTTGGTATCGGGATTCGATGGCATTCCTCGCCCGTCCTGTGACGATAAAATTAGTAAATTATTTCTAAAGTAAATCGTGGCGCAGCGCGTTAAACGTTTTAGAGCTTTTTCAGTATTAGATTGTTTTATGTTACTATACTGTCGGCGATCCCTACCTTCGTTCTAGAGCCGGCTCTGCATGCGAGCTGTCTTGATTCAGATTATAATTATTTTATGTTGGTATCGACATACAGTGAATATTTTGTTACGTCATCGTCACAGGCCTTAAAACGTCTATTTCAGATGATTAAAACAGCGTCAAGAGTTAGAGCGGCGCCGCTGCTCAATCATGGCTAAATAAGTCTATACGTATAACGTATAACGTATAACGTATGTATGTATAATATGTATTACCTAACTGTATATTTATTAGTACCTACTTTGCACCTACAGCCGAAAGAAAATCTGAAAATAGAATGAACATTGTAAGAAATCAAAATTGCAATGCAATTAGATATCGGTAGGCCTAAATGGGAGACGTAAATGAGATACCTACCTACTTACTGAAATTAAAATATACCTCAATAATCATATATAATAACCACCGACGTTCACAGATGTCCTACAGGTCAATCATTATCAAATTGAAGACGTCCACTGCTGAACCTATGTTCACTCTGGCCTATGCCTCCCCCAGGGAGCGCCACACAACTTCTGTTCTGTGTTCTGTATTGGCCTACAGGTTAATACAGAAGAGAAAACTCCGATCCGTAGATTCGATTACATAAAGAAGAAATCTTGTACTTATCACTGGCGTTTACCCGCAGCTACACCCACATGAACTTATTAAGATACAGTTCAGTATCGTTCTCGGCTGTTATTCAGTTGTGAAGCATACTATCTATCTCTCATGTTTGTGGGAAAATGATATATCAGAATCAGAATGCATCTAATTTAAATCATAGCAGGCCATCGTGATCATGATCATCAGCCTACTCTCGTCCACCGCTGGATATAAGCCTCTCCAATAGCACGCCACTGAGCTCGGTCTTCAGCTCTCGCATAGTCTCTACCAGCCGCTTTCCGCAACTCGTCACTCCACTCGACCGCAGGGCCCCCTACACTACGTTTGCCTAAACGCGGTCTCCACTCAAGAAACCGTCTACCCCAGCGGTTATCAGGTCTTCGAGAATTGTGGCCAGCCCACTGCCACTTCAGCTTACTAATCCTCTGCGCTATGTCGACTACTTTGGTTCTCTGTCGGATCATTTCGTTTCGTATCTTGCTTTTCAGAGAAAGTCCGAGCATAGGACTTAGGAGTGTATTCAATTCCAACCTTACATAGATAAGTAGCCTACTTATTAAAAATGTAACACGTCTCCGTCGGTAAATTATCAGCCAGAACACCCACAACCACAGACCTAGATTGTTTCCGTCTTTCGCTAAAATCGACGGAGTAAATCAACAGAGGATCTGTGATCAATAGGATCAAAATTTGATAATTCCATTTGTTAAATTATTTCAACCATTATAACACAATAAGGAAGCAAATTATTTTCCAGTAATTAATATTATCATTATTAAACCGACTTCAATAAAAAGTAAAAGAAAGAAAAAAGAAAGAAAATTAATTTATTTGTGACAAAAAAGAAAAACAAGTAGGTACAAAATATGATTGACAACAAAAAAATTACCATTTGCCACAAATCGGTCCCAACTCAGCATAATGCTGGTCGTAGAACCAGCGCTGGTCTTCCGTTGGGGCCGGTTCAGTGTCGTCACGGTGCGGTTACATTACAGCTACAGATTTAAAACATTTACATGGCTACATATTAAATATAACTAAATTACTAAAAATTATAGATACTGTATATTATAAGTTTTATTGTCATTTTTTTACTGTATGGGTACATAATTAAGGCTCTTACATTCAGGTAGAATAACTGTACCTAAATACGTGTAGTTTTTAAAAATAAAATCATAATTAATTTAGAATTTGGATCATCTTTGTAGAATTTCTCTGTTGTTGGTAATATAAGGTACCAGCAGACGCGACGGCTGCCTGTGAGTGCACACGCACAGTAGCACTGCAGAGGTCACGTGTTTAGTTTTATTAGTGCTCATTATCATGTACAGTGAGCAGATAAAGCAAAAGCCTTACAAATTAATTACTCCCGTTATCTGGGCAATCAGTAGAGCGGTCGTAAAGTTTTTACTGCCGCCGTCGGCCGCCGCTGTCAGCGTCGCATGAGTTACGGTAACGGCCCGGCTCGGCGCTACATCACTACTCCAGATATTAGAAAATATTTGGAATGGCTGGGTACAAATACACACGTATCTGTACCGATAATAAATTACTCTAACTTTAACTAACAACACTGTACTATAAGTAATAAAGGTTCTATTAGTTTTTGCTTCATATTCATACAATATTACTGCAGTTACCTACATGGATAAAGGAGTGCTTCTTGGTCCTAGGATTTTAGAAGTGGGAGCTCTTCAAGTCGCGAGTGAGTAGGAGGCATGTAGGTAAACCAAGCATGTACCATCATAGACCGCGACGTCACTTTCTATCAGGTGAGATTGCGTTCAAGTGCGGGCACATCAGCGGGTATTCAGGTATTAAAAAAGTACAAAGATTGTTGATTTTTCACGTATAATCCATATCCAATTTTGCATAATTATACTTTTACCATTTTTAATATACCTACGTACTCACAATGTAGTACCTACTTACTATATTATACCTATTCTGTAACAATATACCAAAGCAGTTTATTATTTATCTAAAACACGGTTATTCCATAAGAGGATAACGTGCTTACTATGGGGACGTCTAAACGTCTACAGAGAATATGTTGGCAGGAAGTATTTATTACAGAGAGAGCAATCACAATAATCAACAATAATAGAAAGTAAGAAAGAAGAAACTGAAGTCAAAATGACTCCAATATAGCAGTTTGAAGAAAATCCGACAATGACGGTTGTGAAATTTAATTTTTTTCGTTTTTCCTTCAACGGCTTTTTAGAGCCTTCAGTAAAATCACAGAATTCGGCCTATATAATTTTCTTTGATTACTTACCTAGGCTTTGCAGGTACTTAGTCACTTGTCGCTGATCAACGATATTAAGTTATACTGTTTTAAAAAAAATTTTTCCTTTTTTTGGCTGTAAATTTAAGTAAGTATTGGTTTATTGTGTTTATTAAGATAAGAGCTGTGGAATTAATAATTGAAGAAAATAAATAAACAAATATACTTACAGTAAAATATCAATCATTTTACTTCTGATAATACGACCATGATTTAAGTGAAGGCATTTTGGCTGACAAAATAGGACTTTGACTTAATAACCGTACTAATTTTTACTCACTTGACCTTGGCAGAATTATTGCTAAAAAGCGATAGAAAGCCATCAAAGAAGAAGAAGAAGACTTCAATATAAGTGGGGTGGCATACGTCCTGCCAAGTTATGTTATCAAATATTTGCTTAGACAAGGATGAGTGCTGCAGCCACAGAGCAAGAAAAAAAAATACGCTTTTTAGTTTAGTGTTATATATATGTATGTTAGTCTTTTAGGTATCTATAATATGGGCCTATAGTAATTTTATAAGCTTGTTGCCTGAAATAAATGGTTTAGTTTATTTATTCCGCCGTCGGCCGTCGCCGCCGCCGCCGTCGGCCGTCGCCGCCGCCGCCGTCGGCCGTCGCGGCGGTACCTACATTACTTGTATAGCCATGCACTCGACCTCTTGCCCAGTGCCCGTTGAATGCAATGTCTTTACTTGCAATACCACTATTTGTATTTGAACCTTAATGTTAGCAGAAATATCAGACCTATTTTGCACGGCCAGGCGACGGTTGAGCAGTGAATTCTTCTTAATTTAAGTAGGTACTTATTTTGCAACCTTTAAAATTTTCCAGAATTATGCAGTATTGTGTTCCAGTGTTTACGCATGTTTAATTACCTTAACTTAGATCTATTCGTGAGAACCTGTAATTGGCTTTCTATAGCTAGTGAATTATTTTATTAAAATAAGCTGTTGGTTTTCCAATAAATAAATAAATAAATAAATAAAATGTGCAGCTATGAGTTCACTTGATATGCAATGAACGTAGGTATTGCCACTAACCATAATTAGTTATTGGTCAAACGGCTTTGGACTGATATAAAAATCCATTTTGTTACTTATTCATCTATCTATCTATTTAAGGTTTCATATAATGCTTTTATTACAGAAAGAGCAGCATATTTGTGTTTTATGGCTCAAAGTGATGACGTGTGGCCGTTAGATTAAAAACTTACCGAAGACAGCATCGATAGCATCAAAATTTTAAATAACCGGCAAAGTGCGAGACGGACTCGCGCATGAAAGGTTCCATACCATTAACTATAAAAACGAGCAAAACATCACTTTTGTTGTATGGGACCCTTAAATTTTATTTTATTCTGTTTTATAGGTATGTTGTTATAGCGGCGGCAACAGAAATACTTATTTTGTGACAAATTTAACTGTCTAACTATCATGGTTCATGAGATACCGCCTGGTACCAGACTGACAGACAAACAGACGGACAGCGGAGCCTTTGCGGCAGCGGAGTTTGGGTACGCAGCCCTTAAAAGTAAGTTAAAAACTATGACGAAGTAAAATTATTATTTCAAAACAAAACGTATCTGAGTATTGTATCCGTCATCTGGTTCCCATAGTACAAGATATGCTTAGTTTGGGGCTAGATGGCGCTGTGTGAAATGTCCACACATATTTATTTATTATTATTATTTTGTTATCACGAGCGGGGATTGAACCCGCATCCATCCATCCCTCAAGCCGGGATATGCTTTACTTAAGCCACCGTGACAAATGGTCTCATGTCCGAATTTTTCCTTCACCTTTATTACGGGGTTGGTTACGCTGAGCAGGCGATACTGCTTTAAAAATCATAAATATTAGGTATATTAGTTGTAGATGTAGCGATACTTAGTAGTACCTCGGGGAACCAGACAAACTCAATCGAAGGAATTCAGCTTAGATTTTATGCGAATAGCACCAGCCTGTAGTTTCATCTGATCACTGCCTTGTTCCGTCGTAAGTATCAGCGAGAGCTCGTCCGAATAAGTAATCGCCCGTATCAACGAGCAGATAATTATTTTTTGTTACATCGAGGGTTTTAATAATTCATTATGCATAAAGTAAACACCGATAAAACTTGAATGGCCTGTAATGCATGTTCCAGAAATGCTTTCGTCCATGAAATTGCTACCGGACCGGTAGTTGCGACGCGGTAGGTAAATGAGATGCGGCCCTCTGCGCGGGAGGAAACAATTAGGAGTACTTACAGGGAGCCCCGCGGAGAGCCCGCTATCGTATAGGTACCTACTTACATAATATTATGGCACCTACCATCTCTCAACTATATTCTCAGGACATTGGACGCAGGCACGAGATGATGATTGTCACGTCTCGAATTAAAGTCAGTAGGTATTTGTTTACAGGCGATGCAGCTCGAGGTGTTCTCTGGGGGAAGTCTATGTACAGCAGTGGACGTCATCAGGCTGTTGTTGATCATTGTTTTCAAAATTCACGTGATCTCATGCATGGGTCGTTTCAGCAATAAGCCTCCATCAGCCGAGCCGATGATGTAGCGAACAGTTTCCTCCAGCGATGAGCGGCGGGCGTCACGTCGCGCGAGCCCGCGAGTTATTGACCGTGCATGATGCATGTGCGATTGTGCATGCGGACTGGATGGACGGGTTCCTCGGGCTCCGGCTGTGCGCGCCGATACCGCGACAACATTCGCGACACTTCCATCACCAATCAATGATCGTGTGCCCTGGAATCTCTTACAATAACTAGCGCGTTTGTGTGTCAAGGAAATAATTTTGATATGATGTTATTAGGTGGTAGGACTTTTCTGCAAAGTTCGTCTAGGTAGGTATCACCGCTTTGCCAGTTATTCTGCTGCCCAGAAGTAGTGTGCGAGCATTACTGTGTTCCAGTTTGAAAGGCATTGTAGCTTAGGACATTACTGGGCAAATGAGACTTATGAATTGACCACATAGTCGTAGAAATCTTTTTGAGACTGTGTGACGTCATAACGTGTGCACTGTGCAGTGCGCAGTGTCACGCGAATCTAATGTATTGTTTGGAGTGATACTGCAATCTGTTATGGGCAACCCTGGCGCTCAACGTCAGGTGAACGACTGGCTCATCCATCACGTCACTCTTTTACATAAATTAATGGTTCCGTAATTGGGGGTCGTATACAGCAGAGATTTCATTATTCTCCAAGTTAATATCCAGAATTTTATTACTGAATGTTTGTAATGCTTCTCATACCAAAAGCTATACATAATCTGTCGAGACAATTTACGAGATCAACATCGTTTCTTGGCATATTGTACTACCATAAATTGAAAATGACATAAAGCGTTCGAGGTGAAATGAAACAACAGATGTGAACAATCACAGTAGATAATGGAATTTATATTTCAAAGTTCATTTATTAAGGTTACATTATGATAGTCACAAAGGCGCGCGGTCGCCGCCGCCGCTCGCTGACGCTCCCACGGACCACACGGACGGTCGTGCGACACTGCGGCTGCAGCGCTGGTCATGCGCTAATGCACAGATGATACATGGTTATATAATTATATCATAGATAATATAACTCCGCAAAAGTCCAAAGGTACGGGGGCGGGACTCGGGAGCGAGCGGCGGCCGCGTCGCCACCATTCCTACATCATTCCTCGCGTGTAACATCTGGCGGCCGAGCGGTCACTTGGACCATCGTTAGCGATTGTTTAGTTATATGCCCACACATCATACGCCGACATGCGGTTGTACATTATGATGTTCGATTGTTGCATTTTCTTTACTCTTTATAATATTCTCTGCATTTATTCGTGATGCGCTATTTCTACTTGACACAAATCGTGCATTGTTTGCGGTTCTATTTCTAGACGCTAATAAGTAGCTAGATTCTTTTATTTTTTCTATTGTTCTACGCGTACCAATGCCCTCGTTTGCGCATTCCATTTGAAATGTTTATAGTTTGAGCTGATAAATCTGTTGGTTAGCCGCAAGCCGCAACAATGTAATGATTCCCGAAAAATGTACCAAAATAAATAGATTCATTATTCGATGCGCCCGCCGCGGCCGGCGTCACGCGCCGCCGTCCGGCGCCGCGGCGCGCACGGTGCGGTGCGGAACCACTCGCGTCCTATTTTCGTATAAGAATGCCATTGTCTCGGGTCGGCTAATTGAATGCTTGAATATGTCTCATTACAATGAGAAAGTGTCGCTGATGCCGCGCCCTGAGTTACGGTGCCGCGCCGATTCACCCACTTCGCGACGCGGCTATTAAAACAACGCGCGCTCTACATTTCTTAGTCTTAACTGATTGTTTTAATATTCTTGCAAAGTACCTTGTTTACCCATCTGTTCTAATATCTATTGTTCTGTACAAAAATAACTCCTGAAACTATTCGGACTATCGCAAGCATTCGAGGAATACGGTAGAGATCACCTATTTATAAAACTAACTAAAAGCTTGCCCGCTAATTTATCGAATATGTAAAGCATTCAGAGCTCTAAGGAATCTTGTTAATCAGTAAGTATTTAGCATCACTACGATGCGGCGTGTCGTCGCGTCGCGTCGATTGTCGCTCGACTCGTGGGCCCGAGTGTCGGCCGGCGCGTTCTCTACGTGTGTCGCAGCGATAATGCACCGATGGCTACCCACGTATGTACAGCCGCTGCAGCCCGGCAGCACGGCGGCCGATCGCACAAGAACATTAATTTACATAGTGAGTTCTCTATACTCGTAGGTAATAGCTTCACTTTTTGCGTTAACCAGTATTTTCCCCCGACTTAGGTCCCGCTTGCAGAACGAGTCTGATGGATAGGCATTAAGGCTTTTTAACCGCGAACTAACTCCGATCATTAACGCGTGTTGTTTTACAGCGACCAAAATGATTTAATGACATAATATTGTGATTTATCAACTATCTAATTTAAGCTAAAATTGATATATTATACACATGTTTATTTCAGATCATAATTCACCCAACGTGGACCGACCGAGTCCGGCGGCCGCATGCGCGCACGCAGTAGTAACATATTCAGTCATCTGTGACGGCAAGTACGTTATAGTGTTTATTAACAGACGGATGTTTACTAATATCTTACATCTGCCTTTATTTTACAACTGCCAATTAATATTTTATAGCAACACATTTATTCAAATGTAAAAAATTTAAACAATCAGAAGAATATGAACAACAAACTGTAACCGTGATACTCAGTTAGCTTCCACACGCGACTCGCGGTAACAACACGCGGCGACCGGACACGCTCGGGCTCGTGACATGACCCTGCACTAATTTATACACTCTAATTACCACTAAGTAATCGACTAACGTAACTATACGCACTCTACAGCTATACATCGTCCTGTCAGCAACCTTGCGGCCCGCCTGCCGACTGTCACAGCTCTGGTAGCACTAATATCACTCGCACGGTAGCACTAGGCGTCAATAGCACGGCAGCGCTAACGTCACTGGCACGGCAGCACTAGCGTCACTGGCACGGCAACTCTAGCGTCACTGGCACGACAGCACTAGCGTCACTGGCACGGCAGCGCTAGCGTAGCGTCACTGGCACGGCATCAATGGCACGGCCCCGTGCTATCGAGATGTGCGTCCTGCCGACGGCGCGTCCCTCAGAACCAATACAAGTCCTTCGACGTGTCCTGCACCTGCGCCTCCAGACCTGTACCACAGATAACGGTTTCAGTTAGTATGGATCTTCTTAAGAATCCCAATAAAAAAACAAAAAACAAAAAATCACATTAAACCAAACAAGTTTTCATACATAAAACAGGACAGACTGAAAAAATTTTTGATTCTGTTTTAGATACATACATTTTTTTTGTCGAACATTTGTGATATTTAATTTTAATTTTAAGGTTCGTTATGGACAGATTTTTTGTAAGTTAATTCTACCATTTAATGCCTTCATGTTACAATGTGCGAGCGAGATAGAGGAACGTATACGATGTTTTAGGCCTATTTACTAACTACTACTAGATAAAACTAACTAGATAAAATATGACGTATAAACGTTGTTCTTTATCGCTACCTACATAAAAAATAAGTCACACACAGTAGTTAGTGTTTGGCTTCATGTATTGTAAATAGTTATTTGTTTTGTAGGAAGAATCAGATGAAAATAAAAAAAACTAAATATCGCAAAATTTTCGTAGCACATTGCTACGAAAATAGGTATAACGTTGTTGGTTTGTTGTTCGATTATTTATTACGTCCACATTGAATTACCTTATATTGAACTAACTACTATAGACATTGTTCTTCTAATTTCGGTTCAATGCACAATTTCACAGTTATTTGTTAACTGTGAATTCGCAGAGCGTAGCTAAAATAAAATAGAAAAGTCATTCCACTATTACCTGGATTCAGGGTACAGAATACTTGACAGTTACTACGTAAATAGAGGTTACAAGAGACAAGGACCTAATGAAGCAGCTTGCCGACAGCCGCGACGTGCCGGCGAGCTGCACCGTTAACTCGGCGAATGCGAACAGTTATACAATGGCATAGACCTCGGCTCGCTAGTCGCTGTCGCTCCCATTCCGGCGCCGGCGCACAATGGACGCGGGCTGATTGTGCCGCTAATACCGGCATTGTCTTTGGAACTTCTTAGGTACATGTACCTACATCTTAGTTATCATTCATAATGGATAATAGAGCCCCCTACTCATATGCATTAATTTACGTATAATGATAGACGTGACGATCTTGTCGTTCGCCTGATAATATCCACATAGGTATATAGTGTTATATTATGTACCTACCTATGTCCACAAAGATAAATAAATTAACAATAAATGGTCATAATATGTAAGTATTAGGTAAGCTTATTTAAACTTACTTATTAATAAAATTAATTAATTAATTAATTTAGGATGATAAAATTATTGATAACGGGGCGTATATCTATATCTTACTGAGGCATCCATTTCGGTTTTACCCTATAATTATTATTTTAAAAGCTTTTCGACATGAAATTTACCGACATTTATATCAAAACACTTTTAAAATATAAAGCCGCCGTATCCTCACCGCCACGCCAGCCATCGCCAGCTGCCGGGCGTTTAGCCTACAGGTACAGGGAAGCTCGCAGTTACCGTAGCTAGCCAGATACCCAAGTACCCACCTAGCTACGGTAACAGCGAGCTTCCCGTAGCGCTTAGCATAGTTGGAATGTTATTATTGTTGCGGCCACAGAAGGCCATTATACCTAGTAGTAGTAGTATAAAAGATGGTCCCAAAAAAAACTATTATCATTAAGTTTTGAATGAACTTTAATTCAAATGATAATTTGCCATTGAATAGCGCAAGTAGAAACCTATTATCTCACGTAACTAATTAATTATGATCATGATTAATGATTCTAATTTAACTAGGTACTTATAGTTAATCATAATTATTTTAATGAAAAACATTTACAAATTCACTAAGCTGTTCACCTCTTCCTTCCCATAATAACGACAGCTCGACAAATTAAACTGAGAATATAAAGCACGTTGTAAGCGTAAACACCTTCGCAGACCATCGTCCGACGGCCTCATTATTTTGTCGAACAAAAAGATACAAAGAGATTAAAACGATATAAAATAATAGTAGCATCCGCTACAAAGCCGGGTTTATGATAGTTAATTGCGCGGCGAGGGGGCGGCGCGCGGGGTGCGGTCGGTAATGGACACGGAGCGCTCCGCTCGGGACGTGACGTGACGCAGTGGGCGCGCACCGCCCGCCCACCCCCGCCCCCGCCCCGCGCGGTGGGCGGCGGCCACACCCCGCCCCCCGCTACCCGCGGCCAGACCATCGATTTGTGCTACACTACACTGACCAACGCACCACCTACAAAAAGGCTTTATCTCATTACTGACTTCAGGGTTAGCTAGGATATACACATCAATACTTTATTATTTTTCTTAGCAAGTTATTTGGTAATATGCCAACACGACAATTATGGGATTATTCATACTGACTTTTCCGGTCACTGCTTGAGTTATAAACGTTTAAGCAGCGGCTTCACGAAACCCTATAGAGGGTTCAATGACCCCAGCTAGGCTTTTCTTGAAGGCATTCTGACGTCACTACGTAAGTATAGTTTTTAAACACGATCAATTTCTGTTTATTAAAAAAAAGTTGTTGATTAATTAACGAATATCCAAGAATGTTAAAGAAAAAAATTTAACCCGTGATATTTTTTGGTTAACAACACACGAAACGCTGGGTGAAGGTTAATAATATTTATGTACTTACAGATAATGTTGAACTTGTTTATTATTTCTATAAATATGTGATAAAAAGCTACTAATCATTAATTCTGAACTTCGGAATGGCGAGTTCTTGAAATACCTACGTGCGACTTGGCGACGAGTTGATTAGTTTGCCTTTTTTACTTGCAAGCTTTCATAATTGCGTGTAATTTTTTTATATAAGTAGGTATGCACTCAAGTTAACTGTAGGTAGGTACGTACCTTAAAAGTTTGTTTTAGGTAATGTATAATAATTAAGAGCTTTTAACGTGAGCTTGCTAACATAAAATTATTTTGAAAAGCTGGTCACCCGACTTCAATCGCTTTAATTGCATACTGAGCACATTATTTTTTCTAGATATATTTATTTAAATACTAAATGAATGAACCGATTACTATAAAATTTCTTGGAACTATACCTCTACGGTTTAATGATATTAGGTATACAAGGTGACCTTGAATTGGTATATTATCCCGAAATGGGGGGACTGGAACCATGATACCCTACAAGTTGTGAGAACCTTACTTGAAACTGGGTGTTTCAAAACCTCCATGGTAAAAAATAAATCCACCCGCAAAATTGCACGTGCGATCACTACGAGAGTTAACTAGATACTAAAAATTTATTTCTAAACACAGGTCATTAAACTCATTTATGTGCACTCGGTCAAGGACAAACTTCAACCACCCAGCTGCGCTAAGGCTATTTTCGAATGTAAACTTTATATGGCATTTCTTCAATGAAAAACTATTAATTTAGTAAAGTCGTAGAAGAAACATTGTCTACCTTGGGGTGTAAATTTACCCCCTTTCGGGATAACATACCAATTCAAGGTCACCTTGTATACAACGCAATTGTCAATTGGTCCCTACTATTTTTACCTATGCCTGTTTCAAGAATATTTCTTTTATCAAAAGAAATAAGTATTGAAATTCTCTGTTAGGTAGACGTGTAATCCCGTAAGTTAGGAGCTGTCTAACATTATGAGACAGGCCTAACCTACGTGTTCTCGTAATTTTTCATGTTGCCTTTGGCATTTGTAGAAAAACGTCTGCCATTTTCATTGGTCGAAGGATTACTTACCAAGCAGATATACCTACATTAATATTACAGAGCATTGAAACAAATGACGGTTCCTAGAGGCGAAGCGTTTTTTTTTTGCTCTGTAATTAATACGTACACCCCAACCCGATGTCGACCGAACTGTTGCGTTACGTTATGTACCTATAGTGTCCCCGCGGCGCGGTGACGGCGGTACAATGGCCGCGTGACGTCACGCGTGGCATTTGTCAATAAGGCACCCTCGCGGGTGTCCCGTCCCCGCCCCTCCCCCGGCGCCTCACACGCACCCCTTCCCTTGCTATAACCGACGCGACGCATGCCGGCTATAACTGCAGTGCATGGAACCACTGGTTCCTACATACAGTGCACTGAGTTCGACTAGTGTACCTACGGAATATCATGCTATAGGCGCTACACATAATAATACTTATAAACTTTTGATTTCCACACAGTGTAATAATGAGTCGATGAAGTTGATGCAACTATTGCTGATTATACTTATTACTTATGTAGTGTTGGAGTTATATTAAGAGATGTAAGGCAGACTGCTTACACATATCCTTTTTCCCTCATTGATGAGATATACCTATACCTATCTATATTATATTTTACTTTGATAAAACTGTGAATAAAAAATCAGTTAAATTATGCATTTACAGAACAAACATAAAGCTACCGAGAGCAGCCGGACCCGACGAGGGCGACCCGCCGCGCTCCGACCTCCGGTCCGAGGCAGGCTCGGGTGGAGGCGCGGGTTCCCCTAACCTAACGTTACTTTCAAGGAAAATGTTATCAATCAAGCGGATGGGAGCGATCAGTAAGACAAAGGGAAGTGACGAGGGCGCTCCGATCCCAGCCAAGAATTTAATTTGCGAGCGAGACGCGGAGCCCTCGCGCAAATTAATTTTAATCGTCGTGATTAGGGCGCGAGTCGGCGGCCGCCGCGGGACCGCCTTTCTACTCGCCGCGCTCGCCTCTCGGCCGCTAGCCACCACCATTATAACTGCAATTACGTTACCCCACGGATTCTTAATACCATGAGACGTACGAGTGCACATCACGCGAGGTTTTTGTATCACTGGTCGCGAGGCCGTTAGACTCGTGGATCAACGTACACACAACACAATGTATATAGGTACATCGCGCGTAGAGCGCGGAAGTAGTCTCAAAGGTGGAATGCTTTGCTTTGTCACTCGGATGAAGCGCCTAAATCATCACAATTAAAATATCTCCGCCCAAAGCGACCGGAATCTCTTTGAAAATTAAAATACGCGCCCCGTTCGCCCCCGCTGCCGCTGCCGCTGCGTGAATTATATTTACGTGAATACGTTTTCAGTTATTTATCGCGTTCTTTCATGGCGAATACCAGAATACTGTAACAACATTATAGAAACTTTTTTGATATAGTTTAATGGATTTCTCGAACGAAGAAATGTTTATTGTGTCTATTATGAACAAGTTTTATAAAATACGATAGGCCTACTCACTTACATGTAATTAATAAAAAAGCGCGACTAGTTTTATGTCACGTTTTCCGGTATGTTGTTTGCAATAATCGGTACATATACCTACCTACCTAACTAGCGTTCCGCGTGTCGATGATGTCCTGAAGCGATGCCGTGTGTACGAGAGATGAGTATGTAGTAGGTGCGCAGGTGGGTATATACGTACCAGGCACGGCGGGGTAGGAGTATGGAGAGCAGGCGGCGGGGTCGAGGTGCGGCGCGTGGTGCTGCGCGTGCGCGTGCGCGTGCGCGTGGCCCCACTCGACGGGCTTGTACTGGTGGTGCAGCGAGCCGCGGCCCAGCAGCAGGCCGCCGTACCCGGCCGCCGCCATGCTGTGGTGCGCCTGCGCAGTGGCCGCCGCCGCCGCGTGGTACTCCGCCGCGTGACGGTGCGCCGCGTGACCGTACCTGCACGCACACAACCACACCGCACACGTCTCACCTCCACTCACTCGGACTATAATATCTACACCAACACAAGCAACGGCTCGAGTCGAGTCTACACAACTACATATGCCCACCCCACCCTCTCAACGATGCTGCAAAAGTCGACACAGATAACCAGGAGGTCTAGCAAAGATCACAAACGCTAACGCTATCGCCAAACGCTAACTCCAAAAATGTATTGAAATAACATTCGCTGCGGAAAGTTAGGGATTTCCGAAATGTCATTTCAGTACATTTTGGAGTAAGCGTTTGGCGTTAGCGTTAGCGGTTGGTATCTTTGCTAGACCCCCAGCCCCCATATTAAGATAAGATAATAAGATAAGATAATTTATTTATCCAAATCACAATAAAAATAAAAATATAAATTTCACACCGTTTATAACATGCATTATTTCAAAATGATACTTATAAAGTAAATGGCAATGGGCAGGCCACATCGCTCGTAGAACTGACAACCGATGGAGAAGAAAGGTTCTCGAGTGGCGACCACGAACTGGAAGACGCAGCTTAGGCCGGCCCCCCACTAGGTGGACCGACGACCTGGTGAAAGCCGCGGGGAGCCGATGGATGCAGGAGGCGAGCAGCCGCTCTAAGTGGCGCTCCCTGGGGGAGGCCTATGTTCAGCAGTGGACGTCTTCAGGCTGTTAATGATGATGATGATGATGACTTATAAAGTATGGCATAATACTAATTCAAAATTATAATTATCTACGGGCCCCAAACTAGGATAAGCCTGTATCTTGGGTGCCCATATTACAATGAATCTATAAGCAGCGATGCTGACGCGCGTCTGCCACTCAACTACTGTCAAAATTGTGTGAACTTTGACAGGAGTGTAGCACCAGACGAGCGTCAGCAGAACTGCTAGATGCAGTGCAAAACAAATCATCATCGGCCCGTATCAGGCCATTGTTGGCATCCCCTCCTGATGCACGCAACTAAGCCCGATCTCCGACTCTACTGTTCCAGCTCCACCTAGTCGAATAACCTCCACTACGTTATAGTCCTATAAAAACAGTACTGAAGTCCAATTCAATTTAATTCATTTATTTTGCGTTAATGTACAGGACGACAGGTCATATGTATAAAATGTCTTAAAGCTAAGTATGTACATTTACCCGATAAGGGTGTCGCAGGTTTAAGTTAGTGTGGTATTATAGGCAATAACTTAATAAGATAAGTTGAGTAATATTTTGTAAATAAACACTTGTCCACTGACCCCGGGTAGTGCTGGTGCCAGGGATCGTAGTCGTAGATGTCGACGCCCGCGCAGGCGCCGGGGGGGACGCCCGCGACGCCCGCCGCCGCCGCCGCGTTGAAGAACGACGCCGGCAGGTTGCGTGACACCATCGGCACGCTCTCTGCACAACACATCATCTTACCTTTAGTATAGGTACCCAAAAACTGAGGTTCATTCGACTTACAATTAATTATCTAATATAACTATTACTTTCTACTGATAAAGCATGCCATTTTTATGGGTGACATTCGTACTAAACTAAATTCAAAACACACACTAGATATTCTTGTTTTGTATTTATGATGAATTTCCGCGAGGTCACGCCTGATTCAATCAATTATCTAACTAAATTATTAATAAACAATTCACGTGTAGGTCTCCACCTGTCTACTTAACTTAAACTATTTTCAATCATGTCTGATGCACATGAATAATGTTTATTTTTTAGTCTCAATAGTTAAGTAGATATTGCATTCAAAACTGTCAAGTTGGTATTCGGTTGATATTATATCTACGAGCATGAGCTAACGTTGAGGTACCGAAACGTGATCGGGCTAACGTAGGTACCTAATACTATAATACGTCTATATCTGTAATATATTAATGTAAATGGTGGTGTGGTGTGGTGTGTAATTGTCGTGTTAATTAATTAAATTAAATTAATAAACTAAATAAATCTGTTGTACCGGGCTCGGCAACTTCCAGTTTTATATTGAGGTGTTTTTATGTCCTAAGTACAAGTTTACGTTTGGTTTTACTATATTTTGTCCCGTTATGTAAAAATGCTATTAAAATATATGGTACAAAAAGCCTACTTAAGTGTAGGTAGTTCCCGGAAGATATTAAAGAAGATAGGTGCTCAGCGGCAGATGTTTTCACAATATTGGTACATAATTATTACATAAAATATGTTTAGGGTTACGTTCGCAGTGTAGTGTCACACAAGACTTTTTAATTAATAGAGTTCTATATACGTGTCACCGCGACTGATATGGGCAGCCAATAATATTAGGCGAACGACTGATCGTTACGTCGTATCCCAGCACCATTAATTTTCATTATTTTCAGAGAAATTTAAAGTCATGCTCACACATTATCCTTCTGTCATTTATTTAATTTGTAATAGTAATTATAGAACCTTTATTATAATTTGTCTCTTGCAACACAGATATTAATTAAGATTTTTTTACCTGAATCTCTGTACGTTTTTATAAATAAGTATGAAGCTGATAAGGGTACTCAGCAGTAGAGTAAGTTTCATCTACATCCTTAATCACGAGAGCAAACATCAATTCGTAAGTCACATCATGTCACGCATAAGCTCAAGTCATCTTTTTTTTTAACTTTAAAATGCCTTTGTAGCCATATCCTCGGAATCCAGTCGCGCGACTGCTCCGACCTCCGATATGCGTTTTTTCCTCCGCTCGCGCTCGCTGTGGCTACCAATAGCAACTGTTACATAACCTGTGTATCACCTGCGGACGACCGCGACCCTGCCATAAACCCAGAGATAACCTCCACACTCCCCTGCCGCTATATTTTTTTTTTCCTGTTCCTAGAGTGCCTATAGGATAGGCTCTCTAATAATATTACAATCTAGCCATATCGTTTGGCTAATAAGCAATTTTAATCTAACTTAAACTCCTAAAAAACCTAATTTCCTAAGATTGAGTCCATTAACACTAATCTTATTGTTTCTATTAAGGTGAAGACACTTTGTTCATGTGTTCTTTCTATGTAGCAATTGCACTGCACTGCACTGCACTTGTATCTATTACGTTACACTTATACACTACACTAACTCAAATGGTTTTGTTCTTTTAAGTCTTCTCACTATATCCGTGTGATCGAGGAGCTGGATTGCCTCGACGTTCACGTGATGGTGAAGTCTATGTTGGTGACTTTCGGCATATTTTTTTACAACTTTGTCAACGAGCTCAATATTAAGGTCCCGATGGAGATCGTCATTGCGTATGTACCAAGGTGCGTTAACTATTTCCCTCAGTACCTCGTTTTGGAAGCGTTGGATCATATGTGTGTTACTTTTTTTGGTACAGCCCCAGAGCTGTATGCCATAAGTCCATACGGGCATAAGGACTTGCTTGTATAGTAATAGCTTATTATGTACTGACAGCGAGGAGTTTCTTCCAAGCAGCCAGTTCATCTTATGGAATCGAAGTTCTAGCTCTTCCTTTTTTTTCTTGACGTGAGCTTTCCAGCGGAGCTTTGCGTCAAGGGTCATGCCCAGGTATTTAGCTGTATTCTCGTATGGGATTACTTTATTATTAATATAAACCGGAGAATACTGTTGTTTCTTATTACTAAAGTCTATATGAATAGATTTGTGAATTAATAATTAATAGTTTAAATGCGACGTCACGAGTATTATATTAATTACATACCTACCTAACTTACGATCACAGAATAAATAATACTTAGTAAAAGCTTTACATAATATTGGAATTTATTTTCGTGTTTTGGACATTTTAATGGAAAATACAAGGTGACCTTGAATTGGTATGTTATCCCGAAATGTTGGGACTGGGATCATGATACCCTACAAGTTGTCAGAGCCTTACTTGAAACTGGGTGTTCCAAATTTCCATGGTAAAAAATAAATCCACTTGCAAAATTGCACGTGCAATCGCTATGAGAGTTAACAAGATACTATAAATTCATTTCTAAACACAGGTTGTTAAACTCATTCATGTGCACTCGGTTAAGGACGAAGTTCAACTACCCAGCTGCACTAAGGCTATTTTCGAACGTAAACTTTACATGGCATTTCTTCAATGAAAATCTATTAATTTGGTAAAGTCGTAGAAGAAACATTGTCTACCTTGGGGTGTAGATTAACACCCTTTCCAACAGAGCAAGAAAAAAAAATTTGCTTCGTCTCCGCCGTCATAGTATTCATAGCTCTGTGCCCTTTCCGGATAACATACCAATTCAAGGTCACCTTGTATATAATCAACTTGACATTTCTGCGTCAATTTTGACGGGCCCGATAGCTCAGTTGGTAGTATCCCTGCCTTCTGAACTGAGGGCTGTGGGTTCGATTCCTACCCAGGACAAACATTTGTGTGAAGAACATAGATGTTTGCTCTGCGTCTGGGTGTTATATTGTATTCTATGTATGTATTTACAAACAAAAAATATATAAGTATTGTATCAGTTATCTGGTTCCCATAGTACAAGCTATGCTTAGTTTGGGGCTAGATGGCGCTGTGTGAAATGTCCACACATATTTATTTATTTATTTAATTTTTCTCAAACGAGGGAAGCGAAGCAACTGTCAACTCAAGGTACGTCACGATGTACCTTGAGTTTCCCTCAAAGTTGAGTGGAAGTCAAATGAAGGATTTTTGATGAAATGTTTTGGAATCGGTCGTCGATCTCTGCTAAGTCAAGATTCATTCACAAATTGATCGATGTGTAATGTATTAAATGGTCTTGGTACGGATAAACGTCTTGGTTATCATCATAGATATCTTCAGTTTCTGAGACATGTTTATCTCAGTTTAACAATTTTGTATAATGGTATTAAGTAGGCACTCAATAATTTCAATCTGTATTTCTGTTGTATAGGTAGGTACCACTTATTTATTGCGCGTTCTTAGTTACTTAGGTAGGTACTACCACCACTCACTTACATTATAAACGAATCCCTCCCATGCCTGCATGTTGTTGATAAATTGGAACAAGTTTTTGCATTACCTACTTATTTCTCTACAACAATGTATCCTAAATGTCACTCCGCCATGAGGTACCTACACTAAAATATTGATCATAAGATCCAGTTTGGTTTCCACGGAAGCGAACCCATAAATGAGATCTATATTTGTAGATCTCTAGGTACCTACGGAAGCAAGGCAGTCGGTCGAGGCCGTGCCGGCTCTCCGTGCGGTGCCGGTGCCGGGCCGGCTCCCGGCTCGTTCCCTTTTTACCAGGTGGGAGGAATGCGCGGCCCGGCGTGCCAGACAAAGCATCGCCGGCCTCGCTCGCGAATATGGTTCCCTTGTACGTTTTTGTCGCGCGGCTCCTTTCGCCCATCTTTTAAGTAATGGCCCTCGTTTTTCCATCTAATCGCGGCCGCGTAACTATATGTCTCGAGTCCGGTCGCGCTCACCGACCCAGTTTTTGGTCAAGAGTGCCTTCGGCCGCAGGAACCGGTTACGTTGCGTCATTCGCATTTCGTGACGCGATATGCACGACCATATTATGTACTTATGTTATGATTAACCGTAGTGAATTAAAGGACATGCGCCGCTTTATTGCTGATACTACTAATACATCAGTTGATGGTACGGTAAAACTGCATCGTTCCAGCGGGCTGGTTAAATTGACGCGGCCTCATGCAATAACCGGTCTATAATGCTGACTTCATAAATAGCTTATCAGGTGCTAAGCTATTCAGGTGAGTAACTAGGGTCTGCACAATAGGCAAATGAAGTGAAGAAGTTGAACCGGGAGAAGTGAAGTGAATAATTCAAGGAGAATAACGACAAAGCGGCCGCAGGAGATTGTGAGAGGCCGCCGCGGAGGGCGGGCGGGGGAGACGGGAGCTCCTAGTTTGTAATTAAATGTCGGGTTTAATTAAGCACGGGCGCTCTTCAGTGATTTATCCAGCGAGCCGCCGACGCGTGGCAGTGCGGCACCGGACCGCAACCGCACGCAGCTATCGGTGCGCATTGTTCCTGCGGTGAACAAGTTCACCGCCGAACAACGTTCTGCGAATCGGTCGCGCGACGTTTTTGCCCGCACTTCCCGGTACGCAACACTCAACACGGTTCTCTACGGTTCATACATTTTAATGGATTGGAAATATACCTACCTAATCTAACTCATCTGGTGGATAGGTATTATGGTGTGACAAATCGATTAACGAATACCGCCTCTCGTGGCGTTGCTAGACCACGACAACCGCTTGCTCACTGATGCTGGCGATGACGAATATTCTGAGGTAAAATAAGTATTTCCACAAATCGAAATGACGAAAATAAATAAAATGATCTTAGTTTGATTACTTTTTATTTGTTTCTTTACAAGTTTATTGTTTTGTGAAGGCGTTTAATACACATTTAGACTCAATAGTTTGACTATGTTCAACTGCAAGTCAGTTATAAAGAGAATGTGATGGTAAAATTGTTATGATTCCTGTCGTGTTAAAACTTACAAACTCTAAAGGCTGAGTTGCACCAGCTTACTTTAAGGATAACTTTAACTGCAGCTAACTGTCACCGTTCACGCTTCGCCGGGCGGGCTAATGTGAAAATCTGACAGTAACTTTACCTGTGATTAGTTCCTTGGGTGCAACAGTAGATTTTTTTCTCTAATCTGTGCAACTCAGCTTATAGTATTGTTTTATAAATAAATAAATAAATAAATAAGCTTGGGATTAGATACTTAGCTATCAATTTATAATATAATGTTTGTTTAATGTTTATCGCTGTTTAAGGACGCTGCTGATTTTCAGCTTGAGGCGGTAAGTAGCTAGCCAGACGAGCGATGTCAGTAAATTATTTTGGGCACCCAAGATACAGGCTTCGCCTAGTTTGGGGCCCGTAGTAAACGTTTCTCTCTTTCACTATTTTACAGCGACACATATTAGGTACATGTTCTACTGTTCTGGAAAATTAAAACTTATTCTTATTCTTATCTACCACCCTACCATAGTTTGATCACGATGAGTCTATTCATCAAAAGCGCAACCCCCTTGCAGAATCCAGGAAGTAGTCGTCGCTATGGTTAGCTAGTTGTTGTTGCGGACTAAGACGGCGAGCATGAAGCGGGTTGGTTACTGACCTTTGTGCTTGTCGACAGCGAGGGCGCGCGTGAAGTGGTCGTCGACGACCGCGGCGACGTCGCCCGAGTAGTGCGTGAACACGACGCAGTTGGCGCTGACGTACTGCGCGCGCCCCCGCCCCGCGCCGCCCCCGCCCCCGCACGCCGCCCCGCCCCCGCCCCCGCACTCGCCCTCCGACTCGGAGGACCCGCCGCCTGGACAACACACACACACTGTCACAATACAACACAACACCGACCTCTATTAAATAATATGTCGCCGTCTTATTGTAAAAACCATTTGTTTATAAAAAAAAACAAAAATAAAACCGGTTATTTATAAACTGTCAATTTATTGCAAACTGACACTTTGTCTTACAATAAAACGGATGATTTTTCGATTATTTATAAACAGTCGTTGCCCAGCGGTGAGTTTATAAAAAACTGGTTTTAATATATTTGATTAAAGGTTTTAGTAGCGTTTAATTGTGAACAATGCACCAGTTTATGCTGTAATTTATTGTTTTTTTTAGAGTCACTAGTGGCTAACCAGTACTTACGTTACGATGATGAGCGAAGCGAGGAGGAGTGTTAGGATTTTGATCACACTAGAATTATACCACAATTACGAAAAAACGAAGTGATGCCCGTTTGCAATAAATCGCCCGTTTATTAATAACAGAGTTTTTTTTATAAAGGAACGGTTCTTACAAAAAGACGGTGACATTATATACCATCATCATATCGCCTACCGTAGTTCCGCCAGGTGGGATGCAAAACGTCTTTCATCTGAACATTTACTCCCCTACACAAAACATTTTACCCCTATAACATGATATTGTGTGCATGAAACGGTGACCACTACATGGAACTACCCCTACAATGGTCGTAGCATGAAACGGTAACCACTACATGGAACTACCTCTACAATGGTCATAGCATGAAACGGTGACCACTACATGGAACTACCTCTACAATGGTCATAGCATGAAACCGTGACCACTACATGGAACTACCTCTACAATGGTCATAGCATGAAACGGTGACCACTACATGGAACTACCTCTACAATGGTCATAGCATGAAACTGTGACCACTACATGGAACTACCTCTACAATGGTCATAGCATGAAACGGTGACCACTACATGGAACTACCTCTACAATGGTCATAGCATGAAACGGTGACCACTACATGGAACTACCTCTACAATGGTCATAGCATGAAACGGTGACCACTACATGGAACTACCTCTACAATGGTCATAGCATGAAACGGTGACCACTACATGGAACTACCTCTACAATGGTCATAGCATGAAACGGTGACCACTACATGGAACTACCTCTACAATGGTCATAGCATGAAACTGTGACCACTACATGGAACTACCTCTACAATGGTCATAGCATGAAACGGTGACCACTACATGGAACTACCTCTACAATGGTCATAGCATGAAACGGTGACCACTACATGGAACTACCTCTACAATGGTCATAGCATGAAACGGTGACCACTACATGGAACTACCTCTACAATGGTCATAGCATGAAACGGTGACCACTACATGGAACTACCTCTACAATGGTCATAGCATGAAACGGTGACCATTACATGGAACTACCTCTACAATGGTCATAGCATGAAACGGTGACCACTACATGGAACTACGTCTACAATGGTCATAGCATGAAACGGTGACCACTACATGGAACTACCTCTACAATGGTCATAGCATGAAACGGTGACCACTACATGGAACTACCTCTACAATGGTCATAGCATGAAACGGTGACCACTACATGGAACTACCTCTACAATGGTCATAGCATGAAACTGTGACCACTACATGGAACTACCTCTACAATGGTCGTAGCATGGTGCTACGTTCATCCTCATTGGTTGGTTGGTAATATATTTATATTTAGCCGTCCACGGTTGCTCTTATGGGTCTCTTCTTTTGCACAAAATTCGTTTTGACCATAAGAAACTAATTATCTAGTTAATTCCAATAAACTTTAAAATTATTTCAGTCGATTTACGCACACGTAGACATTTGCCCCGCGTAATATAATAATAGTGAGGAGTTACATTTTTTATTAGGTCAATTTATTTTAAACATCGATTTAAGTAGTAATCACAATTTACTCTTTACAATTATGTATGACTCTTAACGGATCTAATGGAACTAAGTAAAGTTACTTATTTCCTTAATATAGTTCTTCTTTTGTGAAGCAATGATACTGAAACTACACAGGTTAACTCAAAAGAAGTCTTAGAAAGTTTGACATGCCGGGACTTTGATTTCATGAAACCAACTCGATCACATTTTTGTCACAATAAACTGGCGACAGTAGCCGGCCGCCACACATCCTGTACCACACAGCCGTGGGTGGGCGTAGGTCGCAGCAAGACGCACCCTTTAGTAAAGAGTGTGCGCCCCGGTCGTGGGGTGGAGTGTACTGTACTGACCGTCGGCGGAGGCGCGCGAGTGCGCGGAGAGGTCCTCCTCCTTGGTGCGCAGGCGCGCGTGGTGCGCCAGGTGCGCGTGCGGCGGCGAGCCCGGCGACTGCGCGCCCGAGCTCGCCGACCCCGAGCTGAGCGCCGCCGCGCCGCCACCGCCACCGCCACCGTACGGCTCGCCGCTGCCACCATTGCCCGCGCCACCGCTCTGCACGTTCAACTGCGCACAACGTACAACGTGTTACACATCCACCCGCGCCATCGATGCCACCACTGGGCGGGCGGAGGTACTACACACTCTTTTCTGGAGCACAAAACGCGAAACAGATTAAAATAAGGTTTTTGGAAAGACAAACATCGCCATAATGTCTCAATGGATAATACTTGAACAGAGTGGAGGGATGAAAACGTAGTAAGACAGGTATCACCGCGAGCGCACGGTGGGGAGCAAATACTGGCGGCGGCGGCGGCGCAACGATCGGGTACGAGCCGGCGAAAACAGTCGTGTGGCGTTCATTAGTAAGTATGGACGAGACGCAACGTGGATAGGGCTACCCGACTAACCATGCTCGATAATATTTCCATTACATAATATACAGGGTGTAATTGAATCCATTAGCATCCTTTGAAACGAGGTACCTACTCCTGATACCGGTCACGTGTGGATCAAAATTTTTGAATTCTAACACATTTGCTGGTAATAATAATAATAACTTCAAAAAATGGAATAACTTACTTAATTAAATGCTACAATACAAGATTTATTTAAAATAATGAAGTACAGTTTTTAATTAGTACATACAAGGTATAAAAATGTTTATATGTATCAAAATCATCCGTGCCAACTGCGTTAGGCGCCGCGGCAATCTTCGTAATTTTCAATAAAAATATTTCATTTTCACTCTTTACTCTTTAATAATCATCCATATATGATCTAATATCATAGGCTCAATTTATGCTAATGAATTAAATTACATCTGTATATGACTCAAGCTGCCGGAACACACTACTTTAAAGAGCTTATAATTATGAGGCGAGCTCTAGAAAATAGCATTAGCAATTAGATGTTCATTATATTTTAGTGATTTCGTTTCATAAAAACATACTATAGTACCTATTCAATCTCATGGCTTACGGGTTAGAGGCCAAATTCTGGAAATAATGTACGAATTGTGATTTATAGTGTAAACTCTGATTGAAACGCCATTGACATTGAATTGCAAACGCACGCACGCGCTGAGCCCGACGCGGTGGACCGGCCGGTGGCTATATGTACATTAGTACCTACATAGAACTGACAAAATATAACATTCTATAGCTAAACGCATTTATTACAAAATATTACACATTCTACATTCCAAATGTTCATTGTAGTAGGTTGTGTAGCTAGTAGCTTTTAGCATCATGGGGTCTCATCCGGTACAAACGACAAATAGCCCGAACGTGCAAAAAATGTAGTAATCGTGTCTAGAAAGTTACTAGTTAGTATCCAGTGTATTCATTTGGACCAATACTTCGCCAACGCGCAATAAATGTCGCTTGATAATCTTCCGTAATGCAGAAAAAAAAAATTGTAAAATATCCCGAGTTATTCCGCTGTATGGGATGGGGCATCTGTATACCTACCGTAGGTATTATATTATCTGGGCTTTGAGTGAATTATTGTAGTAGTTAGTTTAAAGAATAAAAAAATGATTTGTGTGAGTATTATTTTGTTTTCTCTGTCTGCACTCTGCATTAAAGTTCTTTACACGTATAATCAAA
Organism: Ennomos erosarius; assembly: GCA_963580505.1. Classification (NCBI taxonomy): domain Eukaryota; kingdom Metazoa; phylum Arthropoda; class Insecta; order Lepidoptera; family Geometridae; genus Ennomos; species Ennomos erosarius. Next base: position 156,694 of record OY756983.1, on the reverse strand, counting down.
GCTAAGGTTCGGAGCATTCTCTTCTAAAATGTGCTGGATTGTTTGCACCTGTAGTAGGAAAGAGACAACTGGCTTTATCAAACTCTCATACTTAATTGTAATAGGCGTGCTGTTGCTGCTATATATTTTTAACATTAGGCATTTTATAATGCTGCCTATAATCATTCTTAGTATTTGTTAAGGAATTATCTAAGTGCTTAGTATGTACAATAATTTAATTTGAATATTTTTAAGCACCTTATCTAATGCTGACTTTTAAGAGTGCTAAAAATAGCCATTTGCAATAAAACTTTAGAATTTTGCGGTATTTAATCAGATTATTTTGTGAAATCTACTCTGCAATATAATATTTGTATGAGAAAAGTAGCTACCAATAAAATACTCTTAAATGGAACTGTTTAACTTCCTACGCTATTCGGAAAGATGCGCAACCCGTGTACGACAAGTGATACAATAATAGGTATAGGAAGTAAAGCTCGTTTTAATGCATGTATTACAATAATTGAGCTATGTACAAAAAAGTTCATCGCGTCTACACCTTGTGATTAGGTAGGTCCATCTTTGACAAAGAGGTCGCCCGTAGAATCCAACTCGGCTGGGCAGCGTTCTGGAAGCTTCGACCTATCTTTTCGTCCAAAATACCGCAAAGCCTGAAAAGAAACCACATTACTAAGCTCAAAGTCGCGCAACGAGCTATGGAGAGAGCGATGCTCGGTGTTTCCCAGCGAGATAAGATTCGAAATGAGGAGATCCACAGGAGAACTAAAGTGACCGATGTAGCTCTTAGGATTAGCAAGTTGAAATAGCAATGGGCAGGCCACATCGCTCGTAGAACTGACAACCGATGGGGAAGAAAGGTTCTCGAGTGGCGACCACGAATAGGAAGACGCAGCGTAGGCCGGCCCCCCACTAGGTGGACCGACGATCTGGTGAAAGCCGCGGGGAGCCGATGGATGCAGGAAGCGAGCAGCCGCTCTAAGTAGCGCTCCCTGCCTATGTTCAGCAGTAGACGTCTTCAGGCTGTTAATGAAGATGATGATGACAACAAGTGAAACGTAACGTTGCTACGTACAAAAGAGTTCACCGCGTCTACAACAAGTGCTACGTAACGTTGCTACGTACCTGTAGGTATTATATTATCTGGGCTACGTACAAAAGAGTTCAACGCGTCTACGACATCTTCTACAAGTGCTACAAGTAGTACACTACTCAAGAGTTCAACGCGTCGTCTACGACAATAACGCTACGGATGCGTAGCGTTAATTGTCGTAGATGTAACGAAGCAAAGAGATCAACGCGACTACAAAATAAATAGTAACTACAATAATTACTGCACTACGTAGAAAATAGTACACGTCAACGACCAGTTTTACTATAAATGTGCAAAAGAGTTCTACTGCGATGATGTCAGCGATAAACTCCATAATTTAGAATTTTCCACGTTCTATATTTTTCGATTTCTTAGTAATGCCCCAGGTAATACGAATTCTTAATTTTACTCATTGCTACACAGAAAATGTTTTACCCGCGTTAGTGTAGAAAAAGAGATCATCGATTTTTTTTTTATGACTCTTTTAAGTTACGAATTCGAACAATTATTGTAACCTTGAAACATTACTGTCATGAACCATGATGGTTTTGTATTAATTAGTTTGTGGTAAAGCCGCTGTTATGTTCACTAAACAATTGTCCTATATCTTAGATGACAAAAAACATGATGACATTATGCACCTATTGAAGTCCTACCTACATACTTGCCAAACACTCAGTACAATATCAATTACCACAGCCAGCACAGCGCCGCTGCCGGCCACTATACCTACGTGAATACGTGGATACCTTAAGGATTTCATACATAATATAGGTATTTCAATATACCTAATCAAGAACGTAAATATTTGAATGACTCGTAATGGGAGTATACAGATAGACGTCTTGGTTACCACCTTACACAACCAATAGGTACCTACTCACGTCACTGTAAAATTAGGAACGCTGTAAATCACATGATGGTATCATTTCATATTGTGATAAGCCCAGACCAGTTTTAACGTTGATGAACTATTATCATCTTAGTTCGTCCTCTTTTTAGTTTTCAGGGAAGGAGACTAGATGGCGCCGTACTCCCTTAAAACACGCTGGCATTTTTGCCGACATGATGGAATGCTACTTCTTTATAGATGAGCAATTATTAACAAATAACAAACCAACAATATTATGTTGATCTCGTAAAGTGTTGATTTTTTCAAATTAGCGACTTTCAAAATGGAAGGTAGCACTCTTATATGAAATAAATAATAATGAAAAATTTGCAAAACCCCTCAGAAATAAACAGTACCGTTACCGTCTAGTAACGGACGGAGACGGTAGCGGGGTGTGATTTTGATGTGCGGTAGTCGTCGATATATAACTTATGACGTGATCCGTGGTCGGTATGTTTACAACAGAGTTTCACCATCCCGGCACAGAGCATTGAAATAAATGACACACCTAGAGGCGAAGCGTTTTCTTTTTGCTCTATGCATCCCTCGATTGCAATAGTAAAATTATAGCCATAACGATTGGTTGTGGCAGAAGGGATACGCAACGTGAACGGTACAGACAGTAGGTAGTTAGGTACCAATAGTGTAGTGTATGTGTATGTGGTGTGGGAGGTACTGACCCGATCGTACTGGAAGTGCGACGCGTGGTGGAAGGAGCGCGCGGCGCCGCGGCCGTACAGGTAGGGGTAGTAGGCGCCGTACATCACCTCGGGGCAGCTCACCGCCATGCCGGCGCGGGCGCGGGCAGGAGCCGCCGCGCGCAGCCCATCCCGCCTCACCTCACCACCGCCTCACCGCCTCACCGCCTCACCGCCTCACCACCGCGCCGCCGCCTCACCGCGCGCCGCAACGGCCGCGCGGCAGCGGCACGCTCCGCCCTGCAACACACAAACAACTCCATCTCAACCGGTGCTCTCACTTACATTCCATATTACATCAAATAAAATTATAAAAATACTACAGGACTGCTCTTTTGTAAGTATAGCCAGTTTACTAGCTGACCCGCCCCGGCTTCACACGGGCTTATTAGTTTTTTATATGGAAATGGATGAACGAATGAATCGGCGAATAGAGGCAGGTTGGTTCTCGCGCGCCTACCTCCGTTTACCTTCAATGATGAAGGATCCTTAATGGATTTACCCTTATCTTTTCCCCCCTCCATGCATGCTCTAATTCCCATAGTATAGGATAGGAGTGGCTTTAGACCATACGAATGTGGAATGTCTGTAGTGTTGTAGTGTTGCTGGGCTACAAAAGCGATGACCTTGAAATATTTGCGGGACAATATTTTAAAGTATATTTCCTTTCTAACAAAAAATAATAAATGAAATCACACGCACGTGTTAATGAATTATTACAAATCAGTTCACATTTTAACTGTTTTAAAAAAAATCGGATATTTATTCTGCTATTTTATTGTTATATGTTGTATTTTTTTTTTATTAAGGTCAATTTTATACGTACGCTTTATTAGCAACTTCATATTTTTATTTTAAGCGTTAGAGATTTTACACAAAAAATAATATAGTTAAAAATTGTGTCATCGCAGTGGAGCTATTGTTGAAGTTTTAGTTTTATTGAATGTACGGGTATATATACAAGTAAAATGATAAGAATAGTTCAACCGAATTTTCGGTTCGGTAAGCGCTAAACCGAATAATGTTTTCACCTCAGCAGCTCGAAATGGCACACTTTGCTGCGAGAAAACAGTGTGCAAAATCGTATTTTGCTCACTGCGTGAGACAAAGTAATTTTTTAATAATATGACTTTGCGGTAAGTGTATTTAGCCAGATGCTTTAGGTTACATTTATATGGAGTTTTATTGAGATCATGAAAACTTTATTCTTTTTTTTTTCTTTGTCATGCTTTTGGCGGGAACGCGATAGTGTTTCGTTACTAGGTAAATAAGGACCTACCTGTAATGATGTTTTCACTGCTGAGGTGAAAAGTTGTATGTGCTACTCGAGAGCAAAGTTTTTCATCTCGTGCCTTTGAATCCCTCGCTCGCTCAGAATTCTAACTTAGAATCACTCGTTACGCTCGTGATTCAATACTAGAATCCTTCGGTTGCTCGGGATTCAACATCAGCACTCGAAGCAAAAATCAACTTTGCTCTCTTGTTGCACAAATAACTATTGTTATTCGGTTCATTTCAAATATCCATGATCAGCGCATCCCTAATAAAAAGACAGTATCTCATTACCTACCTTGAAATATGAAGTCAAATTATGCCAAGTTTCATTGGAATTCATTCAATAGTTTCGGCGTGATTTTCAGCCAAGATAGAGACAGACCACCGACAAATTTCTATCTGAAAGACAGAAAAAAATAAAAAAATATTTCACGTTACCTAATCCACAAACATAAGCCTGGGGGAGGCCTATGTTCAGCAGTGGACGTCTTCAGGCTGTTAATGATGATGATGATGATGAATCCACAAAAAATTCCGCAAAACTAATTAGCAGTCTCAAGCGCGGATCCATTGTGCCATCAAATAATACCTACTCTAGGTATCTGCAATTTTCAACTGAAACAAATTACTCTATCAAGGTAGTTAGGTAGGTACGCAAAAAGCTTATAAAAACGCACACTGAAATAACCAGTTTTTGTGCTACGACGAATTTTTAACTTCTTCGTTTAGGCCTAAATCCTATAAATATTATTTATAAGTAATACCATGGGGTCTCATCGGGTACAAACGAAAAATAGCCCGAACTTGAAAAAATGTAGTAATCGTGTCTAGAGAGTTACTAGTTAGTACCCAGTGTATTCATTTGGCCCAATACTTCGCCAACACGCAATAAATGTCGCTTGATAATCTTGCGTTATGCAGAAATAAAATAATTCGTAAAATAGCCCGCGTTATTCCATTGTAGGGCATGTGTACTGTAGGTATTATGTTATCTGGGGTAATACTTAGATCCCAAAATTGTAACAACCAGTGGAATTTGCACCCGCAACCCGCAGCTTCTGTTACCGTTCGTTTGTCGTTGTTACAGGCTGATTGGTTCGTAGACCGTATCCTTGCAGGGTGTGCTTAAACAGGTCTCGGGCTTAAACACGGAACCTTAGAAATGCGCATTAAAATTTACAATTTACCTACTGTATTTAAGAATAATATTAAAGCGATTTTGGATTATTAAACAAAGAAATAGGTAAGCAAATATTCTTTTTTCATGTCATTGACACTCAAGTATTATTTGCCCGGCATTTTGTCCAATTTCAACTCATGATAGACTCTGTGCGTCAACAAGAGTCAATTGATACATAAAAAGCGTTTTATGACTACCTTGGTTGCACTAGTTTTTTTTTTATGAGAATGAATGACGTGACTAGCTGGTCATTCACCTGATGTTAAGCGATACGGCCGCCCATAACAGTTGCAGCGTCACTCGGAACTTTAAAATAATAAAGTTTCCCGTGACACTGCACTGCGCACGTCATCCTGAGACATCACACAGTCTAGTAATCAGATTACTACACTGTGTAATCTTGCTTTGTGGCTTAATCGTTGATCGTGATAACTAGTATTTTACTTACTTATTTTACTACGAGGGTTTCAAAGGCACGAGATGCAAAAACTTTGCTCTTGAGTAGCACATACATCTTTCAACTCAGCAGTGAGAACAACATTACAGGTAGACTTGCCTAATAACGAAACACTCGCGTTCCCGCCAAGTATGATTAATAAAAAAAAAACATTTCACGTTCTCTCCAAAACTCCATTAAATGTAACTTAAAGCTGGCTAAATATACTTACTTACCGCCAAGTCATAATATTAAAAAATTACTTTGTCTCACGTAGTGAGAAAAATACGATTTTGCACACTGTTTTCTCGCAGCAAAGAGCGCCTTTTCGAGCTGCTGAGGTGAAATAGTATTTTCTTTCTTTCTTTCTTTGTTTGTGAATATCTTTGGAACCCATGAATATATTTTAATAAATGTTTTCTCATTAGAAGGCCATTGCAAAGTACATGTTATTAATGTAAATCTACCGAAAAAAGATTCAGTCAACTTTTTGAGATAAATCAACTTTTTGAGATAAATCAACTTTTTTGCCAGGGTCATAATTTTCAGGAAAAAAAATTGTATCACGTTTAAGCACTGTTTTTAAAAACTATGGTTAATTATGATGAAATTTAAGTGTCAGTAGAGGTATTGGGGTTTCTTTTAAGTAATTGAAATCAAAAGTTTATTAGTTAATACCCGTACTTTCAGAAATCAGCGATTTAAGGGCGAAAACGGGGAATTTTCTCAATTTCCACACAATATCAAATAACTCGAAAATAAAAAAAACACTGAACTAATGTACCTAACGCTTAAAACATAGTCCTGTTTAAGCACACTCTTGTGACGATGTTCATCCTTCTTCATCATCATTTCAGCTATTCACCTGCTTTCTTAGTTTTCGCATCAAATATTGGCCACTCATAATCTAGATTTATATTTCTAAATTAGAACATTACTCGCATTCTTTTCATTCTTCGTTCAACCACCGAGGCGGACAGTCCTCGTTTGTGCAATTTTTATAAGATATCTGTTACTAACAGTTTAAAGTGATATTTATACCTCAAGTTATATTCACTATTACTAGTTGTTCCGTAAAATTTCAATCGGGAACAAGTTGTGATCTTATTTTTCAGCATTTTGTCAATCAATCAATTAATCAATCAATCAAATCGTTTATTTGCTAAAATACATATATACTATATTGGACTATAACCATCTTAAATTATTGTTATACGCTACAATAAACCCAGTTCACCAAGATCTACAGTTTCATTTCAATAGTTCCGGATATCCCACTAGTACCTACGTGTTCCCGTGAGTGTCCTTCCCTTTCTGAGCTACCGGGAAGAAGCTTTGGGACCTCCGGGACACCCTGAAAGGATACGGTCTACAAACTGTATAATAACCAGCCAAGTGCAAGTCGGATTTGCGCACGAAGGGTTCCGTAGCATTATCTATAAAAACTAGCAAACAACCACGTTTGTTGTATGGGAGCTCCTTAAATTTTTATTTAATTCTATTTTTTAGTAAATTTTTTTATAGTGGCAACAAAAATACATCATCTGTGAAAATATCAACACGATTCATGAGATAGGTAAGTACAGCCTGGTGACCTTTTCCCTTATTTATCTCTTTCCCTCTCCCTTCTTACTGTTCCTTTGTACAGGATAGGAGTGGCTTTGTAGCTAACATTGAAGGTACCTAACCTTCAGTGTTAGCTTACCTAAGGGCCTACGTGTTAATATTTAAAAGGAAGTAGGGAGGACGGGGTTCAAAGTTCCGGGGTAAGTTGTTCCGATGAGAATAACTCCGCGAAGAAAAAAGGTAGCAATAAGTCTGAAATGCGCCGCAAAATGGCATATCATAGCGCTGCTTTGCAAGTCAGTTTTCTGACGCCATCACGGCTGGCAGTAGTGGTTGTCACTTGCCAGTCCCAAAATGTCACGTTTGAGTCTTTTTTACACTCAAAATTTTTGGTCTATTTGAGTCAATTTTATAGCTGTCTACGCGTAGCATGCACCTAACTGTTAGAAAAATAATACAGCACGTTTTTGTACCTAATATCAAAATATTGATATTAGCAGTATTCGTGACATTTCTGCAAAATGGGATTTGGGGCTCAAAGTTCCGATGCCTTCTGGGCTGGTTGTTCCACGGAACAACGTACCCTGTGATGGTCCAGGTGTTTGAAATCAGTAGATATTATCGTTATAAGATAAGAAACTATAGAAGCAAAAAGGAACGGGCTGTTATCAACGATGGTAAAACGCTGAAACAGTGGACTAGAACTACAAATATTTCACATGAAATTATTTCATCATCATCATCATTAACAGCCTGAAGGCGTCCACTGCTGAACATAGGCCTCCCCAAGGGAGCGTCACTTAGAGCGGCTGCTCGACTCCTGCATGCATCGGCTCCCCGCGGCTTTCACCAGATCGTCGGTCCACCGAGTGAGGGGCTGGCCTACGCTGCGTCTTCCGGTTCGTGGTCGCCACTCGAGACCCTTTCTTCTCCATCGGTTGTCAGTTCTACGAGCGATGTGACCTACCCATTGCCATTTCAACTTGCTAATCCTTAGAACTACATCGGTCACTTTAGTTCTCCTGCGGAAATTATTTAGTTTTGCCAAAATGTTAAAAGCTGGTGTAACGACTGTGGACTATCATTCAAGACAAGTGTGACAAATTGACAATACCACTTTGTCACCTGGTCGAACTCAGGCCATGACGTGGCATTATGACTTGCTAAAGCGATGCTGTTTGCTTTGATCTTCTGTACAAAAAATAAGGAAGTGGCTAAAAGAAATACGTGACAAAAATAATATAAATAAAATAAAGGGTAAATAGAGTCCTCAAAGGTAGGCAACGCATCGGCAACGCCCCTTATGTTGCAGGTGTCTATAAGCGACGGTAAATGTTTGTCTGTCCATGTTATAAAAAAAAAAATCTGTTGAAGAAAGTGCAAGAAGAAATACAGGCAAGAGTAACATAACAATTAGGGGATTATTATTTAAAGGTCTTTGCTTTAAGGTAATTTAATATTCAGTAATCAAAGTGAAGTTTTTTTTAAATTTTCTTTAAGAAATTGTTTGTGTTTTACAAAATTATCACATAATAATGTATTATAAATGTGATAATTTTGTTAAACATTGTTCTATTTTTAAAATAATGAGTGGTGAGGATTTGTACTAGTCTCTTTAAGTTATTCCATCATTGCACCAATAATTATCACAATCTTGCCCCAAGAGTGGAACAACGAGCCCCATGGTGGGGCAAATTGTTCCTTTCCGATTTTATTCAATGAAATGTGTCTGAGCATAAAGCTATCAGCGTGAAGCTAAATATGATTAATTAGTCTGAAACTAGAATGAATTCTGCACCACCTAGTCTATAAGTCATAGATAACTGACCATTTTTGATGGTATTTCTGCCATGTATCCGAAAAACGGAACTTTGAATCCCGGTCTCCCTACTTACACATTTTAACTTTTACCCCTCTCCCGCGGAACTATGCTAAACCGTGATAAAAGTAGGTAGGTATCAGCTACCCTGGAGTATGAAGTGAAATCATGCCTATTTTCATTTGAATCTATTCAGTAGTTTCAGCGTGATGCTTAGCCAAGAGACAGGCAGACAGAAAAAATTCAAAAACGATATCTTTGCTTTCATTTTTTTAAAAATTCACAATATCTGAGTGTACAGGATGTCCTGTTACAGTTTTATTATAAGTAGGTAGGTATAGGTTGTGCCTACCAATGCACTTTCCATATTTGTATTATTCGTCTAATAATATCGGCGACAGTCAGTCGTCAGCTTACGCGCGTGGTACACTTGTATCTATACCATAAATCAAATAAACTAAATATGTGCTATTGATGCGAATATTATTTCATGGTCACCACTAGCCTCTCACCATCTACCTATAGGACACGCGTAGGTAATAGGCAAAGGTAGATGGTTGTCACGTTACGGCCCCGCCGAGGGTCCTAGGATGCCTGACTAGGTCCTAATCCTACCTAATCAGACCCTGGAGGGAGACGGCGACATGAGGTAGGTATATAGGAGAGTAGAGTAGGACTGAAAGAAAGAGCACGTTAGAGTAAACAGTAAGATATAATAAATATAAAGAGATACGGAAGAATAGTTTAAAGTCTCTAATGGCTAGCACGGCACAGGTATGGTATGTTAGTTGAACACCAGGGAGGGAGGAAGTAGGTAGTCAAGGGATAGGTTACGTAACCGGTGGAGTGAAGACAAGCGGAAAGGCCGGTTTCTCGTCCAGGTCTTGAGCTGGTATGATGGCTCTACGACCTCTACGTCAGAGGGAGCGGCTGGATCCAGGTAGCACAGCTTCAGTCTCTCAATATGAGGTAGGTGCGAAGGTGGTGCTTGATCCACTTTATAATGGAGCAGGATATGCCTCCCTGGACCCTGGGCGGAGCCGTAACGTGACATGGTACGGAACTCTTCGTGCGCGAGTCCTACTCGCACTTGGCAAGTTTAATGAGATGTAGGTAGGTAGGGATAACCTATTGAAAATGTATGCTTTATAAAGATTGAAATATATAATTAGATTTTATCAATATTTAAAATCAACTAGGTACCTATGGAAACACTGTTTTTAACCCCGTGTCTACCCGTGAACATGGTGCATGAAGGTAACTGTGCCGAAATATCGGGAACTCAAAATTGATTCTAATCACGGACCACGGTAAAGATCCCATAAGTACTATTAAAGAAGTAGTCCACTATGGAAAACGAATGGTCCTAGGCCTAGGTTGTGGCCAAGGTCCTTTCTGTACAGAGTGCACTGAAGCCAGACTGCGATGAAATCAAGATTAAATGTATGCCAAGTTTTAATCCAGGTAGGGGGAGGGGGTAGGTAGATATGTACAATAATAAAATTAAAACTTTGCAATATTAAGTATAATGAACTCATTAAATGCTAACTGCATGCAAAGCACCTAATACTTAAGTTATTAATGTGGTTTCCGATGTTTGAATTGTTTTATTTCTTTCAATGGTAGTAGATATAGTGAGCGTTACTAGTTAGTGTCCAGTGCATTCATTTGGCCCAACACTTCGCCAACACGCAATAAATGTCGCTTGGTAATTTTGCTTTATGCAGAAATAAAATAATTCGTAAAATAGCCAGAGTTATTCCGTTGTATGACTTGTATGGGATGAGGCATCTGTAACTATTGTTGGTATTATGATGTCTGGGATAGTACCTAATTATTAGGTATAGGTAGGTACCTACCTACCACTAGTTATTATATTTGAGGTTGTTATTTTCAAATAAAACAATTTAAACTAGTAGGTATAAGTTAATTAGCAAAAATTATAAATTGGCCTTTTTAAATCAAAATTAAAAATAAGATTAAATCATGAAATACAAAAACTAAGTATGCAATCTATAAAAAATGTAGGCACCTAATAGCTTTGGTTTTTCGGGTTAATTTTGGTGTGGTAACTGGCTGGCTGGTTTTAGTATTTATTCAATAGATTGGAAATGTTCCTTCAAGGCTCCTTCAGATATACCTAATACTTATATCGCAATGTTTCTGTATTTCAGTTATTTATTATGCAGCTATTTTACTCTAAAAGTGTTAAAGAATCTCGGTAAATAAAGCACCTGTTATTTTTTTTAATCTATGAGGTCCTATATTTAGGTATGTTTAATATTACTTGCGTGGGGCCACTCACGTTTTTAAAGGGCAATCCTATAAGCACTAATTGAATACGAAAAGCTTTTGAGTAAAAGATTGCCAATAAAAATTTGTATCATTATATCATTGTATTAAGTCGCACGTCGTTTGGAATGTGGAAGTCCTCATCCTGTCGAAGGGAAGAGAGAAGAGAGAAAGAGAAAACATAGGATGGCAATAGACGGGAGGCATTCTATTGCCTTTTCCCCTATGTTTTTCCCTTGCGCTTCCCTCTTCCCATGAACAGGGTTAGGACGTATCTACCTATACACTTAATTACCCGTGCAAAGCCGGTGTTTGGGCATCAGCCCAGGTCCCAAATCCCTTTGTTTTGTAACCTAAAAAAGGACTAAAGGTAGGTAGGTTGAGAGTTTGAGACTCTCAATAGGTTCAACTCTCTCTCTATTTCATAATTTACACCTTAAGTTGTTATACATTAAACATTTAAATGGTTCTTAGTTTCTAAAGGAGAAAGAAAGATATTGGTTTCTACAAAAGTAATACTACCACTGCTGAAGGCCTGGGTGTATGACGGAGATACCTGCGGTTCTGTCGCAGGATCTCAGGGTAGGTGGGTTCGATACCTACACCGATTCAGTATTGCCCGTGACCAAGTTATCTCTTAAGAACTAAAATTAGTTAGTTGTCGGACAGCACTTAGAAAAATAAAGCGCAGCCAAAGATACTAAATAAAAACATCTAGGTAATAAAGGATTAGCAAAAAATATATTTTTTATTTCTCCATGACGTGAATAAATTTGATTGACATTTGGAAAAACATAACTTTTTCTTATAAGTGTATAAAGGAACGAGGTCCTAACATGGGGTCAGCTGCTTAGTTATAGTTAGGAGGTCTTGCATATCAATGACATGTTGCTTACTAGTGTCACGTTACATCCGTTCCTTTCGTGAAAAAGGTAGAATGGAACGCTACAAGTTAATGAGCAGCTCCTCCCCTACCTAAACAGTGCCTAGGTTGACAGGATCCTAAGAGCTGAAGAGAAAAAAAAGGAATTGGTAACAGATATTTATTTTCGTAAATTTTACAAGCTTTGTAGAAAGCAAAAAAAAAGTCTCTAGATGATGCGGAAGTACGCGAAATTCAAGTTGTTTACGGCCTACAAGTTATCACGGTAGAATTAGAATGTTATTGGATCCAAACAAGGCCCACTTCTGGGTCTTCAGATAAACAAAGCCCGCTTCCGGTCTTCAACGAGGCCCACTTCCGGGTCTTCAAACAAACAAGGCCCACTTCCGGGTCTTTATTCAAACAAGGCCCACTGTCGTTATAGAGACTGAGGAATTCGTTGCCTTTAGTTTGTCCGACTTCCAGAGTTCAGCGGCTAGCTCATTCAGTTATTAGCTTCTGGATCCAGAAGAAGATTCTCGTCCTTCCACCGTCGATGAAGTATTATTACGCAGCTCAGATTCAAGATGCAGGAGCAGGAGACACGCAGGTATTAGTCGTCAAAGCTTTGACGGACGACGGGCCGGAACATGGTGATGAAGTTATATTGCCACTCAATGTTTGAAAAAGGCAAGCCGGTCGTCTCACTGGTTGACGCTCGGCGATAGATTCGTCGTGGTAGATACGGCGGCCGACGGTGACAACAGATGTAGTTTCGGCGATCAGCTCTCGGCGATAGATTCGTCGTAGTTTCGCGACTGGCTGTAGCGGATGTAGCTCGGCGATCGGCGATTTGACAATGGATATGTCGTGGCGCAGCGATTGACGTAGATGGAGATTCACTTCACAATTTTGGTGTTGGATAGCCAAAGATGGTTTTTGAAGGCGTTCTTGAGTTCCCGGGCCTTGCCTGGCCCGGGAATGGCCTTATATCAATTTAGTGTTCCTCGTTCGAGGAGTAAATTGAGACTGCCATTCCATAGCGACAGCTTTTCTAAAGAAACCTCGCTAGCATTCCAAGGTTCTAGATTTTTGCAGTTTTCAAAATTTTGAATACAGAATAGTAAAAAAATAAATCTAGAGTCAAAATACATACAATCATGGCCAAACTATAAAATACCTCACTGAAATTGACAGTAGAAAAAGAAAAATATGAATTTGAAGAGAAACTAAATTCGAAACAAAAAAAAACAGTTTCAAAACAACTGCCATCCGAGCAGTCGTGTCTAGAAATCGGGCCCGTGACCCGCGCGCAAAATCGATAAAGTGATGTAAAATTTTGAGAAAATCAAGTTTTTTTTTGTGCTTAAATTACTGTGAAAAGGACTGTCAAGTGCTGTGATGTGAAAGTTGTGAATGAATAATAGAAACCAGGTAATATATTATGATATATACATACATGTAGCATTACATATTTCCCCCACGACCCCAGAAAATTTTCAACTCCATTGAAAATTTTGAAGGTTAGGAATAAAACCTTGCTCTTTCATACTTAAATCTTGCACTTCTTCTTTTACTCGCTCACAAACATACTTAGGGGATATGGTTCACATATTTGATGACGCATACTCCACAAGGAACTATTCATTATACATAACGAAGGCTTATTTTTTTTAATTAGGTGTCGTTATCCGCACCTTTTTGAAAACCCGAGTAAAGATAATAAGTATTTACAATTAAGAAAATGTACAACACAAAGGCTTATTTAACGAGTTGTGTACCGCTCTTTAAGAATATTACACACACCCTTGGGTATTGAAGATTTCAAGGAAATTAATATTCAAGAACCTTGTATTTAAGAAATTGCAAGGAAATTAAGATTAGAGTAACAACATGTGCAACTAAGAAAGTATAAAAAAAAATGAGTAAACACAATGGCTTCTTACCCACACGACTCGTGTTATAAGATAAAACAAAAAGAGTGAAAAAAAAAAATAACGTTTGTAAAACGGATTTAAAAAAATAAGCCGAAAGGGTCTAGTTTCCTTGTACAATACAAAAATAATATACGCTAAAGCTATTTACAGAATAAGTATACAATTTAGAGAAAAAAACAGAATACAACCGCTACACTATTTACACTTTAAAATCTTTTACATGCCACTTTCCTCTTAAGCCGTTAGGATCCTCTAAAATAAAGACGAGAGGTGAGAGCTTCTCAACAACTGTGCATTTGACATATTTGGGAGCCAACTTTGAACTGAAATATGCACCAGCGTTACTCTGGACGTAATTTTTACGCCAGACTGTGTCGCCAACGTTGAACTCTTTAAAGGTGTGTCTCGTGTTGTAATGAGCAGCATTTTTTGTGTGTGCAGTGTGTAATGCAACCTGTACTTTATCGAAGATGTTAGATAATAATCCTAAATTAGCGGCGTAGATGTCACGAGGAAGAAAAATGAAATTATCAAGGTTGGAGCAGTTAGTGTATAGTGAACCACATGGTATGGTTTCACGTCCAAAGACCAGAAAGGATGGAGAAAACCCAGTTGTAGAATTTACAGAACTGTTGAGTGCATATTGGATTTTCTGCAAATGTTTGTCCCATGAACGGTGATCATCTCCGACCAACTGTGAAAGTGCGGTGATAATTGTTCTATTATACCGTTCTGTGGGGTTTACTTGAGGGCAGTATCGAGGTGAATAAAATATAAAAGGAATTTTATACTTATTCAGAAAACTTTGAAACTCATTAGATTGAAATTGTGAACCATTGTCCATGATGATGGTTTGTGGCACACCGTGTACCAGAATCACATTATTTTCCAAATACATGATGATATTTGAAGATGTAGCGCGCTTGATAGGGAAAATAAGGCAATACTTTGAAAAAGAACATGTAACCACTAGTATGAATTGATTACGTTGTCTTGTGAGTGGAAAAGGGCCCATTAGATCTAATGAGAGGCTTTGAAAAGGTCTTGAACAAATTTTTGGTTTACCCATAGGACCATATGGAGAATGATTCGAATGCTTATAAGAGAGGCATGTTTCACAAGAAGAACACATTTTAGCCACATCTTTAAACATACCAGACCAATAGTATCTTAAAGAAAGCTTCTTGTATGTTTTGAAAATGCCAGTATGGGGATTACTTTCTGAGTCACCATGGCAAGTTTTGATGAGATTCATTCTCTCAGAGGGAAGTGGAACTTCTTTCCAAGCAAAATCTTCATTTAGATAATCAGGTGAGTTATTAAAACGGTATAAATTATTGTTGAGAATTTTGTAATTTGGATAAGCATCAGGATTATCTCGACAGTTAGTAAAAAGTCTATTATATAGTTCCAATTGTGATGCATTGTCTCTAGATATGGGTTCAACACCACCAATAATAGCAGTATCGGGTATTTTATGACGCGACAGAAGGTCTGGGACAACATTTTCTTTTCCTTTTTTATGTTTTAGGTCGAAGTTAAAACAAGACAGACGAAGACTCCATCGTGCCAATCTGCCAGAAGGATTAGACAAATTTTGGAACCACTTTAATGCTGCATGGTCAGTGTATACTGTAAATCGTTTACCGTTATCAAGATAACAACGCCAATGCTCAAGTGCAGTAATGACAGCTAAAGTCTCACGTTCTGTAGTTGAATAATTCTGCTCATGCTTGTTTAGAGATCTACTCATATATGCAATAACAACTTCTTTATTGTCTTTTTCCTGAGTCAGCATAGCACCTATCCCAAAGTTAGAAGCGTCGCAGTGAACGGAAAATGGATAGTCAAAGTCAGGGCAAGATAGTATTGGTGTTGTAGTCAAGCATTCTTTTAATTTAGCAAAAGCAGAGTCAGCCTCAGCATTCCAGACAAATTTTTTTGGAGATTTTTTCCAGATGACGTTAATTTACAGAGTGGTGAAGCAATAGTACTGAAATTAGGTATGAATCGGCGAAACCAACTGCACGTACCTAAAAATTTTCTTACTTCTTTTTTAGAGGTAGGAGCAGCGTAAGCTAGAATCGCTTCAATTTTACTGGGATCAGCCCGCAATCCTTGCTCATCTACTATGTAGCCAAGATATTTCAGTTCTTTGCGAAAGAATTGACTCTTTTCAAAGTTAATGGTTAGACCAGCATAAGAAAGTTTCTGATGAACTTTAAGTAGGAGTGAAATATGTTCCTCAAATGTCGCACCTATGATTATTATGTCATCTAAGTAACAGAACACTTTATTCTCAAACTCTGGAGTGAATAAACTGTCCATAAGTCTTTGTTGAGTTGCTGGAGCGTTTGTCAATCCGAAGGGCATAACAGTGAATCTATACATTCCTCTACCAGGTACGTAAAAACCAGTTTTATCTCTGTCTTTGAGATGTAATGGAATTTCCCAAAAAGCCTTTGCTATATCGATACTAGACAAATATTTAGCATTTTTGAGGTTATCTAGTATCTCAGAAACAAAAGGGAGGCTGTAGGCATCTTTACGAGTAATTGCATTCAGCTTTCTGCTGTCGACGCAGAAACGCCATTCTCCGTTCTTTTTTGGAGTGATAAGTACTGGAGATAACCAAGGACTCTCACATTTTTCTATAACTTTTAATTCTAGCATTTTATCGACCTCATTGATGAGTGCTTTTTGCTTTTCTGGAGAGAGACGATAACAACGTTGTTTTATAGGTAAAGCATCACCAGTATTGATCCGATGACTAACTAAACTAGTACGGCCTAATTTACCTCGTTGTTCAAAAGAAATACTTTTGAAACGCTTGATTATGTCATTAGCAATTACTACTTGATTCCCAGACAGATGATCAAATGTTGATATTTGATTTTCAACAGCACAAGTTGTATGATCTTTAGATTCGAGATTGAGTTCAAGAGAAAGTATCTTTGGGGAGAGTTCGAATTCTTTCCAGAAATCCCACCCAAGTATCAAAGAAGGATAAATATCAGGGAAAACATAAGCTTTGATAACATGTGTCTGATTATGAAATCTCAATGGCAAATGAAAATAACCAGAAGACATTGCTTTTTGTTTATTAGCAACCATAACTTGAGTTGGAGACTTGAATAGTTTAAAGCCTAACTTTTGGATATCTTTATGAGAGTTATTACCTAAAATAGTTATACAACTTCCACTATCTAAAAGACCGGAAAAAGGTATATTGTTTATAGACACGTTAATAAAAGGTCTGTTAAAGTCTTTTTCTTTGTCGTAGAAAACAGAAGTTGTTTTGTAGCAAAACATAAAATTTCGAATAGTATTTAACCATTGATTCCAGTCGTTAAGATCAAAATTATTGTTATGTGATTTAGTGAAACCATTCAAGTCGTCAGCTAGTTTTTTTGTTGATTTGATGGAGCACATTTTGGACATTCGCTGATTCTCACGCCTTTACGACCACATTTAAAACAAATGAGGTATCTAGGCTTAGTACAAGTTTGTAAAGAATGGCCTGTGATACGACAGCGATAACAGAATTCTTCTTTAGAAATGTCATTAGTTTGAGATGACGAGCGTGGATGTTTATCTTCCTGCACTGCATTAGTGTACCTTACGTTTGGAGACGCTTTAGGAAATGAAGCTTTAGAAAATGAAGGAAGATAGGCAAATTCAGCAGCACAAGAAGTGTCTTCAGATCTAGGCTCATGAAAATTTTTGTCTCGTTCAGAAATGCGTTCGTAACTTTGACAAGTAGAAATTAAAGAATCTACCGTTTTAATATCTTTAAGTGCAACAAAAACTGAATAGCACGGTCTTATATTATGGAGTAAAATCTCTAATTGTTCGCTCTCGCTAAGTTTCTTTGAAAGACGAGCAAACATACCGAACATAATTGAGACGTAAACGATAATGGTCTCAGTTGCTCCTTGCGTTCTATTCCTTATAGCTTCCATCAGCTTATAGTCGTAATCATGTATACCAAAATCTCGAATCAGCAATGTGCAAATATCTTTCCACGATAAGGTAGGATTTCGATTATACTGAAAACGAAACCAATGAAGGGCATCACCTGTGAAAATCTCAAAGGCGTGCTTGCAAAGCATACCTTCCGGAATGTTTCGAGAAATCCTAAACTCGTCCAATCTTTGAAGAAATGATCTAGGGCACGATTTTCCATTGAAAGAAAACGTTTTGAGCTCCTTCACAAAATTATCCGAAGTGTGATAGTTTTGTACAGACTCGGAAGCCAGTGGTATACTAGTCAGAATGCTTGAAGGTAAAGTGGGTTGAGGAGTACTCAGTACTTCCAAAGTTTGATTGGTTCCAGTCATAGGTAGTAATTGATAAATCGAGGGAGGGCTAGGCTGAGTCTGAGGACAAGGATTGTGAATGTCAACTAACACTTCTTCAGAAGATCCTGAATAATCTGAAGTTAAGACTTCAAACCGTTTTTGGAGCGTGAAGAAGCGAGATCGTATGTTTGAGCATGACTCAACAAATGGTGGAACGGCGTTAAAGCGTTCGAGGCGATAATGAAGATGATTTACGAAAGATTCAACTTTCCTCAGGTTACTTTTATCATCCGTGGCTTCGAGGTGCGAGATTTTACCCTCGACGTAATTAAACGTGATCTCTGCTTGGGAGAGGTCATGTTTGAGAGGTATTGGAGAAGATTTTATGTCCTCAGGTTGAATGTGACTCAATTTTGCCAGCTGCTCCTTAAGAGTTGTCAAAGTGTCAGCTGGTTTTTCACCTCTGATAGTCACTTCATATTCCAGTTCAAGTTTGTTTAGAAACGAGTATTTAATGGGTCTCGCCATAGTCACAAGTTGAAGTCAATAGTCAAGGATAAAATCAAGTCAAGTTTAAGTTCGTTTAAGTATTAAGTACTATGCCAGTGTTGTAGAATGTAAGTGTGATGTTCCGCGTGTCCTGCCTGTATAAAAATAAATTAAGCAAGTACCTAAGATATTACGTTAGAGCCAAAAGTCAATATCAAATTTTAGCCTACTTGAGTAAGTATTATTTTAGAATTTAGAAGGATGTTTTAGAGGGTTCATTTTAGTTGGGCGCCAAACTGTCACGTTACATCCGTTCCTTTCGTGAAAAAGGTAGAATGGAACGCTACAAGTTAATGAGCAGCTCCTCCCCTACCTAAACAGTGCCTAGGTTGACAGGATCCTAAGAGCTGAAGAGAAAAAAAAGGAATTGGTAACAGATATTTATTTTCGTAAATTTTACAAGCTTTGTAGAAAGCAAAAAAAAAGTCTCTAGATGATGCGGAAGTACGCGAAATTCAAGTTGTTTACGGCCTACAAGTTATCACGGTAGAATTAGAATGTTATTGGATCCAAACAAGGCCCACTTCTGGGTCTTCAGATAAACAAAGCCCGCTTCCGGTCTTCAACGAGGCCCACTTCCGGGTCTTCAAACAAACAAGGCCCACTTCCGGGTCTTTATTCAAACAAGGCCCACTGTCGTTATAGAGACTGAGGAATTCGTTGCCTTTAGTTTGTCCGACTTCCAGAGTTCAGCGGCTAGCTCATTCAGTTATTAGCTTCTGGATCCAGAAGAAGATTCTCGTCCTTCCACCGTCGATGAAGTATTATTACGCAGCTCAGATTCAAGATGCAGGAGCAGGAGACACGCAGGTATTAGTCGTCAAAGCTTTGACGGACGACGGGCCGGAACATGGTGATGAAGTTATATTGCCACTCAATGTTTGAAAAAGGCAAGCCGGTCGTCTCACTGGTTGACGCTCGGCGATAGATTCGTCGTGGTAGATACGGCGGCCGACGGTGACAACAGATGTAGTTTCGGCGATCAGCTCTCGGCGATAGATTCGTCGTAGTTTCGCGACTGGCTGTAGCGGATGTAGCTCGGCGATCGGCGATTTGACAATGGATATGTCGTGGCGCAGCGATTGACGTAGATGGAGATTCACTTCACAATTTTGGTGTTGGATAGCCAAAGATGGTTTTTGAAGGCGTTCTTGAGTTCCCGGGCCTTGCCTGGCCCGGGAATGGCCTTATATCAATTTAGTGTTCCTCGTTCGAGGAGTAAATTGAGACTGCCATTCCATAGCGACAGCTTTTCTAAAGAAACCTCGCTAGCATTCCAAGGTTCTAGATTTTTGCAGTTTTCAAAATTTTGAATACAGAATAGTAAAAAAATAAATCTAGAGTCAAAATACATACAATCATGGCCAAACTATAAAATACCTCACTGAAATTGACAGTAGAAAAAGAAAAATATGAATTTGAAGAGAAACTAAATTCGAAACAAAAAAAAACAGTTTCAAAACAACTGCCATCCGAGCAGTCGTGTCTAGAAATCGGGCCCGTGACCCGCGCGCAAAATCGATAAAGTGATGTAAAATTTTGAGAAAATCAAGTTTTTTTTTTGTGCTTAAATTACTGTGAAAAGGACTGTCAAGTGCTGTGATGTGAAAGTTGTGAATGAATAATAGAAACCAGGTAATATATTATGATATATACATACATGTAGCATTACACTAGTAACATGCATTGTTATGCAGATGACAGCACTGGTGATGCACAATATGCCGGATGTGCGAACACTCCTCGTGCCGCAGTTGAAGAGAGCAGAAATAAACTTGTGTCCGAAGTTGAGGCCTCTCTTGTCCAGGTCTCGGATTGGGGAAAACAAAATTTGGTGCAGTTTAACCCAACGAAGGCACAAGTTTGCGCATTCACCGCGAAAAAAGCTCCATTCGTTGTTGCTCCTCGGTTTCAAGACGTTCCCCTTACGGTATCAGAGAGTATAGGGATTTTGGGTGTCGACATTTCTGCCAATGTACAGTTCCGTGGTCATATAGCGAGCAAAGCTAAACTTGCATCCAAAAACTTGGTGTGCTCAATAAGGCGAAGCGGTACTTCACGCCCGGTCAAAGACTTTTGCTTTACAAAGCGCAAGTTCGACCTCACGTGGAGTACTGCTCTCACCTTTGGAACGGAGCACCCAAGTATCAAGTTCAGCCTCTTGACTCGATACAACGTCGAGCTGTCAGAATCGTCGGCAATCCCAAGCTTACCGAACACTTGGAGCCTCTCAAAATACGCAGAGATATTGGATCTCTTTGTATATTTTACCGTATGTACAATGGGGAATGCTCTGAAGAATTATTTGACCTGATACCGGCATCGCGTTTTTACCATCTCACCTCTCGCCACCGTGAAAAAGCTCATCCACACATTATTGAGTCGTGGAAGTCGCATACGACTCGGTTTATGCGCACTTTCTTACCGTACACCTGTAAGATGTGGAATGAGTTTCCACCAGCGGTCTTTCCCCAGAGCTACAACATGCAGCAATTTAAAAGGAGAGTCAAAAGAGTATTATCACAGGGTAAGCAACGCATCAGTGGCACGTCTAGTTACAGATGTCCATAGGCTACGGTGACCTCTTCCCATCAGGAGGGCCGTACGCTTGTTTGCTACCTATAGCATAAAAAAAAGTAGTAATAAAATTAAAAAAACAACCGAAATATAAGACTATTCGGTATGTATCGACAGTAGGGATTAAATAATCGTACCTAATACACATAACAAAAGTATTTTACAATTTATGACAACAAAATGTAGGTGCCTAAATAATAAATATCTACCTCCCTAAGTATTTCGTGTTTTTTACTTTTATTACAAATGCTAATGTTATAAGACGGACTCGTGGATTTTTTCAGAATTTAAAGTTAAGAAGCAATTTATAAAAGCATTAGTGTATTGATTTTCTGTAAGTATTGTAAAAAATATGGGAAACTGGTTCGCATGTAAAACGATTATTCCAAAGTTAGCTATTTTAGTACCTATAAAGAATGTTCGTCCTGACCGCCTGGGACACAACCGCACCTCCCTACAACCGAAGCCGCTGGACGTTGCCTTATTTCCAAGTCACTGTTCGTCCTGACCGCCCGGGACACAACCGCACCTCCCTACAACCGAAGCCGCTGGACGTTGAGACTCAACATTTGGAGAATTGCTTTCTCTTATGACGTAGGTAATTAGGTAAGTGCAAAAGAAAGGATTTTTGAAAATTCTACTCCTGGCTGGCTAAAAAAGGTAAAAAATGTTTGTATGAAAAACTTAACACATTTCTTGATGTACTGCTTTGAAACTTGGCCTTAGAGCATTTCTAAATTCTCTAAGAACTTGGCACATAAAAACAAGTATAAAAAAACAAAAGAAATGGTTATATATACTTACTACTTTATCAAAATTCATCCCTTAAAAGGGTAAAACATAGGTACCTGCTTACTTACTTTGTTCATGTTACTATGGACATTTCAAAAAACTGGGTGCATCTATTAAAAGACATAGGTATAGGTACTTAGGTAAAGAATATATAAAATAAATAAGTACGGGTCACGGCAATTTGCGGATTTCATCTAAGTAACTTACTAAAGGGGTAAAAATACGGAGGTAACAAGGACCCGTCCTAAAGCCCACGGCACAGTCAAACTGTCGGCTAACATCTTGGAAACTTGAAGATACGTAGACTTGACCTGCTATTTTTTTATTGCACAAATTAATAATACTAATTCCTCAAAAAATTAAGTCGTAATAACAAAAATTAAATATCTCAAAACATGACAAAGTTACAAGCATTTTAAACACTGGACTGGAATAGAAAGACACAGTTCAATCGTGCAGGAAACGAATGAGGTATGAAGGAGCAAGAACTGACATCACAGTTCTTGCTCTTTCATACCTCATTCGTTACTAAGATGTAGGTAAGTATAGCAGCTTTACATAAAAGTAGGTACCTACAATCTCTTAGGTATCTGCCGCTTTGGCAGGTAACTGTGGCAAAGCTCTGTTTTGCGAGAAAGAGACAGGCGATGCCTCCTCCCGAGACTTTAAAAGCTTATTTCTCCGTGATTTATCACCCAATTTTTTTTAATCAAAATTTAGCACTCATTTTTAACCTACTACTTTTATGAAAATAATATTAATTTTTAATAGCAGGAACATAGACATATATATTATGATATATAAATCTATGAGCAGGAACTAGCCTATTATAACAGTGCAAGAATGTACGAACAAAGGATTTTTTATAATTCAACCCCTATAGGAGGTTTAAAAGAGGAAAGAAGTTTGTATGAAAACCCTTTTCTCACCGTATCGCTTTGAAACTAGCCACATAAGTACAAACGAGTAAGTATAAAATAATCGAAAGAGTTCATATTTATTAGTCTTTCGAAACTCAACCCTTAAGGGAGTGAAATTTGTAGTAAAGGTTTTCTTTATGAGAATGATTGATGTGACGAGCAAGTCGTGGATTGTGGAAATTTAGAAAAAAATGTGTTCGTAATATATTTGTTTATACTAAAGTTCGTTCAAATAAATATTTACCTTAGTTGAGATGTCTCGAATAAATCCAAGCGTATAAAACGCAATTAATTTGATGTAACACTGAACTTTGTAACAACACTGGTACACAGTAAGGTATGAGGCACACACAGGCGCACTGCACTAGCACTGGGTTGGGGTCACAGGTCACTCACTCGCGGCGTGCGTCGGTCGGTACACTCGGTATAGCGCAGGCTGCCGGAGGAACGTCCGGAGCGGCGCGCCGCGCGAGACTGCCGCCGCCGGCCGCCCGCCCACCGCACTCGCGCCGCCACTGGCGGGCGCCGCCCTCCGCCCCGACGGCCCCGCCTCCCGCCCGGCACCCTGCATCTATCTATTCTGCGACCTTGCAGCTATACGTGTACGTTACATTATATTCTGTGGCTCTATCATAGAATAGAATAGATTGTATAGTACCTACGTAGCTTAACTCTACTTCTGCTCTATATAAGTAGGTACAGTAAAGTATTTCTACGCACCTTAGTATAAATCGCGTGACGGATTGAATGGGACGGAGTGAATGGTATTAAGCTTATAAGCTTTAGGCAATTTAGCACGATCAGTGTTGCATGCTGTGTTAACTAGGTTTAAGATTAGTAGGTACGAACGCTGAATGTTAATGTTTTTTGTTAAAATTGTTCATAAGTTAGTGTTACTTACGTCCAAATCCAAATTGTGGACCGAAGAAAAATAAAGAAAAAGAAGGTGCGTAGACTTAATTGAACATAATATTTTGTATCTACTTAGATGCACAAGTGCGTAGAGCTATAGGTACTTAATTACCTACTTACATAGAATAGAGTAGGTAGGTAGGTACTTGGTACTAGCTGACCCGAACCTGCGGCTTCGCATGCCTAATATACTTAAGTACCTATACGCTAGGCGAAACGTATTTTATATTATTCTGTGGTGACAGGGAATGTAAGTAGGTAGGGGAGGACGGGGTTCAAAGTTCCGGGGGTAAGTTGTTCCAATGAGAATAACTCGGCGAAGAAAAAAGGTAGCAATAAGTCTGAAGTGCGCCGCAAAATAGCATACCTACCTACTTACCATAGCGCTGCTTTGCATGTTAGTTTACTGACGCCATCACGGCTGGCAGTAAGGGGGTTATCAACTTATCACTTGGCAGTCAATGAGTTGTAAAATATCATTGTTGGCAGTGCCAAAATGACTCGATGGTGTCTTTTTCGCATTCATACTTTTTGGTCTATTTGGGTCAGTTTTATAGCGTGGCATGCACTAGGTATATAAACCATTACACTGAACTGTTAGAAAAACAGTAGAGAATATCAATAATTGCTCTGTGTGGCAACATGTGATCTTGACTGGCATAGACGGGCGCGTTCCTATTCATGGTGCGGTGGACTCCAAGGAAACGACGATTTTCAGGAACAAATATATATATATATATATATATATGTGTTGTCAGGCGGTTAAGGTACCCATGGCGTCCTACCTGCAGCCTCACCAGGTGGGCTTCGGTACGCCATTAGACTACGAAGCTGCTATCCACGCTTCTCGGTCGTTTGCTTTGCGTGAGGGGAGCAATGATGTCCTCTTAAAGCTGGATATCCGCAATGCTTTCAATAGTATTGAGAGGGATGTCATACTGTCGGAGGTCAAATCACTGATACCAACTATTTTCCCCTTTCTGCATCAGTGCTATTCTAATTCGAGCAACCTGTTTTTCAACAACGAGTGCATCATGTCTCAGGTGGGCGCGCAGCAGGGGGACCCTCTAGGCCCACTGATTTTCAGTCTTGCCATACATAAAGCTATCACATCCCTGGAGGCCCCCCCTAATTTGTGGTACCTGGATGACGGCACTATTGGCGGAAGTCCTGACGTTGTGGAAAAGGACGTGAAGTCACTTTTCCCGGCCTTGAAGGAGCTTGGGTTGGAAGTCAACACGGCAAAATGCGAGTTGTTCTCCTGCAGTCCTCAAGCTGCAGAATCAAGCCATAGATTCCTTTCCCTCATACCAGGGCTCAGGATAATGGACCGAGAATCATTTTGCTTGCTGGGTGCGCCTATATTCTCCGAAGGCGTTTGCGACTGTATGCTATCCAAAACGCAGACCTTGGCATTACTTGCGGGCCACTTTAGACACCTTCCGGCTCACGTGTCTCTTACACTTCTACGAAACTGCTTCGCGATGCCCAAGCTTACGTACGTAGTAAGAACGGCTCCTACTTGGAAGTTCCCTGAAGAAGTGATTCGTTTCGACAGTACACTTAAACGGATTTTAGAGGAGACTCTCAACGTGACCTTAAGTGAGTCACAGTGGTGCCAGGCAAGCTTACCGGTCCGGTTTGGTGGCTTGGGTGTTCGTCGGCTTCAGGAAGCTGGCCCTTCCGCCTTTCTCGTCTCCTCGTATGGTACCGCGGAGCTAGTCACTCGCATTCTTCCTACTCACGGTGACTTGATCCGCGTCCCATTTGTAGACGAGGCTCTAGGCGTTTGGTCGGTTCTTTGTCAGGACGCCAATCCACCGAAGAAACCAGAACTTCAAAGAAATTGGGATAACATCAGCTGCAACGGCTTACTGACACAGATGCGCGATGTAGGCTCGGGCGCCGAGTTGGCCCGTTTGAACGCTGCTTCTAAGCCAGAGTCTGGCGCCTGGTTGCTTGCCTTGCCATCTCCACATATGGACACGCTCCTGGACAACAACTCCCTTAGAGTGGCCACGGGACTCCGTCTGGGGTGCATGGTTTGCGAGCCCCATGTGTGCATCTGTGGGGCATGGGTGGAAGCGACCGGCCACCATGGGTTAAGTTGCTTGAGGTGCGCGGGTCGGCGACCTCGTCACCACGCCATAAATGAAGTCATCATGAGTCAGAATTTGTATCTATTAGCTCTGGGGTGCCGCAAGGCTCAATACTGGGACCATTGCTTTTTACACTGTTCATTAATGATGTCAACAGCTGTTTTAAATTTTGTGACTTCTTACTTTATGCAGATGACTTAAAAATATTTCATACTATAGTTCATGTCGCTGATCATGATAAATTTCAAGAAGACCTCGATCGTTTCTCTTCTTACTGTAACATAAACAAACTAAATTTGAGTATTAATAAATGTAAATCTATTACCTTTACGAAAAAGAGACATATAAGTAAATTTTCATATAGTTTATGTGGTCAACAACTCAACACTGTAGAATTAATAAGAGATCTTGGAGTCACATTGGATAATAAGCTGCATCTTGATATACACGTTGATAACATCATTAACAAAGCCTTTAAGTTATATGGCTTTGTTATACGCTCTGCAGTTAAATTTAGGCGACCTTCTACATATTTACAGCTGTACAAATCCTTGATTCGCTCTCAACTTGAGTATGCTGTGTCTGTTTGGAATCCATTTTATACTAAATATATTGTAGCTCTTGAACGTGTTCAGAAAAAATTCTTGCGCTGTATGCATTATAAGTGTTACCATAAAAGTTTATCGTATGAACAACTGTTGAATAAGTATAATCTTTTAAAACTTGAATCTAGACGTAAACAACTTGGAACAATGTTACTTTATGACCTGTGCCATAACAGATATGATTGTATACCTCTTATGAATAAAATATGTTATAGAATACCTACTAGAACGCACTGCCGTAAACCTTCTCAATTGTTTGCAACCTTTCGTTGCCGCACTAACGCTGGGAAGCGCTCTCCGCTTTACCGGCTGGTACAACAGTATAATGCAAGTTTCAACTCGATAGATATTGCGGCAACGCGACCTAGTATATTTAAAAATAAAATTGTAGAATTATTAGCCTAGCACTACCACCTATCGCATCATGTACCTATCTCACTATAGTTTTATAACTCTGTGGTAAACGGTGCTGGTATCACATTGATTACTACGTATTTAATTGTATTATTATTTATAAGCTACGTAATGTGATACTGTTTGTTTTCCCAAATATAATAAAAAAAAAAAAAAAAAAAAAACAGGCGTGCCCTTGTTTCAGCCGAAGTCCCATGTGTTTTGGAGCCCCCCGGTCTGTCCCGCTCAGACGGCAAACGGCCGGATGGATTAACACTGGTTCCCTGGCGGAGAGGGAGGTGTCTCATATGGGATGCAACGTGTGTTAGCACATACGCATCTTGCCACCTCCCTGCTACCCAGCAGTGTGCCGGTGCCGGTGCTGAGGCTGCTGCTAAAGTGAAGCACACTAAGTACGCTTGCCTGGAGTCGGCGTACGATTTCGTGCCCTTTGCTGCCGAGACGGCTGGCCCGTGGGGGTCTGAAGCAATCAAGTTTGTTCAGGACCTGGGGAGCCGTCTGCGGGAGAAAGGTCGCGATCCCCGGTCGGGTTGGTACCTAATCCAACAAATTTCCCTGGCGATCCAGCGGGGCAACGCCGCCAGTGTATTGGGTACTTTTGGCCCAGGTCAGTGCGCGGGGATCTTTAGTTTTAAGTTTTAAATTTTTGACAAATTACATCATGTTGTATGTAAGAATTTAATCTTGTGTAATAGTAATACCTATAGGTACTTGAAATATGGTTTTATCTTGACGTAATAATAATAATGAATACTACATATAAATATATACATACTTACTTCATAAATTTTTTTTTTTTTTTGGTATATATATGTATAAGTAGGTAATAGAAACGGTATGAGTACTTATCGGTAATACAAAATAATAAACTACGTGACGCGGTAGTGGTGGAGAGACGACTGAAGAGGCCAGAGCGGCGCGGTCGCCGCGTGGAACTGTTTCAGCTGCGTTAGCATTCTGTGCCCCGACACTCTGTGGTAGTAGGTAACTTACCTAGCAGTACCTACTCGTGACATTTCTGAAAAATAGGATATAGGCCGCAAAGTTCCGATGTTGTGGTGGTCTAGATGTTCAAAATCAGTAGATATTATCGTTAGGTATGTCGTGAATTTTATGATTTATTCTCACTTTTTAATATTAAGAGGTTGGTAGACTGTTTAAAAATACCATTTTGGTTGGCCACACTGGCGGAAGGAGCGTCCGCTGAGCCATCGGCCAATTACGATGGCTGCCTTGGTAGTTCCGGTAAAATAATATTGTGGTTTAGGAGGGAAGTTTTGGAGGGAGGACAAGGTCCAAAAAGCAGTCAATTCTGATTGAGCAGCCGAAGCGTCAAGATGTATTAATGCTCCTGTTCGTTTATTGTGTACTGAATGTGTACTGAATATACACGATTTGAAGAGGTTCTCGGTGTTTTTACTTCAATTCAGAAGAGGAGATGAACCCACATGAAACAAGGTACCGTAATTTTTCTCTGAGAACCTGTGAATTTATGACCATGCCCACGATTGATTTTGATTTGTAACTGTAATTTTTACCAACGCCCGTAATTTGATCTATACTGCAATATTGATAAAATAGTGAGATTATGTCAGCGCGGCCGGTCAGCTAGACTGAGACAATCCGGTTGTGTTAACTTAATCGAAACATAAACTTGATTTTATTTATTGAGATTGTGCAATTATGAAACACTGGATAACATATATCATCATTTGAATTTGACACTTGAAGTTTGAGAAGCATGGGCGGTCTGCATTGACGGAGACTTCCCGCCCGTGCTAATTGAACCTGATAAAGTGTACTGTGTCGTGTCAGGAGTTTCATACTCGTTTGGTCAGGGCCACACTCTGACAACGTTGAGGGAACTGCCGACTGGGCACAGCTGTTAAATTGCATTGATGGTAATGATTGTGAAATGGTGCTTAGACTGTAAAATATTGTCTTTTTCCAATACGATTGGGCTTGCATTTAAGATTTTAATTTTAATGCCTACACGATTAATCTCAATTGAGGGTACCCGAAGATTATTAAAAAAATATATTTAATAGTGAGTATTAAGTAGAAATTCCTGAGAAGTAAGAATAATAGACGAATATTTTAATCATTGACTTGTTGACATGGCCTTTCTCAGCGTAGTGAGTTTTACCAGCAGGTAATTTAACGTAGACAGCTTAATGGTGATGACGACGATGATAACTGTGTTTTTCTTGTCGGCTGTTGACAACGGCGACCATTCCAATTACTTTCTACCACATGGACTAATGTAGTGTCTATAGGATTTTGATTTCAAATGTAGGTATCTATATCACACACACACAACAGGTATACTGAGTCAAAAGAATTCGTTTACGAAAGCACAAAATAGAAAAGTGACGATAGTGTCTCAGGAGTCTAATATTTTAGTGTACTTAAACCAATAATAGTTAGCATCTTTGGAGTGAATTTGGTGTAATGACGGGTGGTCAGCATTGTTTTAAATAATTTTGTGTATGGTCTACTAGCATTGTAACATAGCCCCCGTAATATCGCTCGCACACAATACACAACACACCATCCACACATACAATTATTACACAATTAAGTATTGTTATTCTCAAAAGTTATTTGAGCATTGTAGAAAGAGAGAGCGATAGATATGATTTATGGTTATTGCATTATTTTAAAATGAAATAAACCTGTTGTCCAGTGGTCTATTCGTTTGTAGATTTATAAGCCTCAGAAGAATCACTGGGAGGAAACTTGTATGTTCGAAAAAATATTAGTGAACGAAGTTTACCTAACAGTTACCAAATTGGAGTATTATGTTTTAAACTTTTATTTTATTTCATATGAGTAGTTATTTTATTTTACCCAGGTAGATAGGCATCAATAATTTGTTGCTATTTTTAATTTAGTTTATTAGCATTTAACATTGTTCTGTCCATTTTATTGAGAAGGTATTGATAAATATTTTTAATTTATATATTTGCCATTTTTAAATTATACAACTAAAATGATAGAAAGTTCCCTGTTGAGTTTGACTTGATTACATTATCTTGAATTACATTTTTATATTTACGGAATCCATACCGCGATTAGAATCATTTCAGTTCCCGATGTTCCAGTATTTGGTATATTATGATAATGCAATGAACAACCGTAAATGATTAAAACAACGATACTGTTTTTTTTTAAATCTGATCATCCTAAGTCTTAGTCGCTGTTCTGTAGAAGTTATGATTGCGTTTATTTCAAGTGGCTGTAAAACAATTAACTATTCACGAAATCCTGGCTCCAACGCCATCATCAGACCAGTTAGTAGAAGGTGCTAGCGGTTAAGCGTATAAAAAGGTAGTGCTAACACCAATAAGAAGTGGGTCATGCCACTTTTCCACTACTTGTTTTGCCAGTGTAAAGTCACACTGTATGAAATGTTTTAGTGCGAGTATTATTTCGTATTTATATTCATTTATTTGTATTTATGTGCCAAAAATATGTGAAGTCTACCCGTTGACTAATTCACTACCTATTTCGAAATGGAGTAAACTCACACTAGTGCCACAATTTTAACGTGCCAGTTACCACCTACTCCAATCAGATATAGCTTAATTATTATGTCATAGATAATATAATACTTAAAAAGGTACTTATGTTAACAGTAGATCAGGTTTGCAATCCTATGTATATTATAATAGCGCTCATGGTTTAACAGAAAAATCATATTTGATACTTACGCCACTACGTTGTTTGCCTTGTTAAACTTGTCACAGATTTAAATTAAAGACTAGTATTTCAATATAGTACCCAGGTTTAATACAGATTATTTTATGACAATCAGAATGCGCCTACTGGTTGATTACCGAGGTGTCGGGTGCAGTTTCATTTCCAGTGATATGCAGTGTGCCGACATTCCATGGGTAGGACCGTATTAGATGAAAGGAAAAGTGAGGGGATAGGCAAGTTAATAATTTGATACTATCTTGACACAGCTCTTGACACAGCTCTTGACACAGCTCTTGACACAGCTCTTGACACAGCTTTTGACACAGCTCTTGACACAGCTCTTGACACAGCTCATGATACAGCTCTTGATACAGGTTTTAACGGATTTATGAGGTTTCCAAAAGATTCTATGTATGGCTTTTGTATATGGTTTGCAATTTTTATACACCTAAGGTGCAGTTTATGATCAAGTTGTGACCGAACACCACCATATCACCACTATCACACCTACACATCACCACATTCGCCTACTAAATTTAAATAGTTACAAACTGAGCTGATTACCTTCACCTTGGATTATAGTTTAAAGATTTTAGTCGTGAAAGTTTTGCACACATTGAGGCTATCGTTTCAAATAATTTGTACTGCTATAGAGATATAGTATGGGCTTCAATTCGATATTATAGTTTGGACTATAGTTAGACTATACGGTTCAAGATGCAGCTGGGCTTCGAGCTGGGTTACTCTGTAAAATTCGGTTTAGAATGTGAAATTTGATCAGTTTAATATAAAGTTAATTGATATACAGCTAATTATTAAGCTATTTGAGATACAGCTATCTGGAATAAGCTGCTATTTGATATGAAGATTTTTAATGCACTGATTTATGTACGGGTATTTGAAATGTATGGTTTGATATATAGGTTTTGTTTAATGTATTGCGCTATCACCATACTTATCCGTCGTTTAGTAAGTATATATGACAACTTGGTATTTAGACTTGGATTAATTTCGATATAATTATAAAATATGAACAGCTATTTTGTAGACGGATATTTAAGGCACGTGATAGTTTAGTTTGATACAGTCGATGGTTTGATTTGGTTTCGTAGTTCCAGAGATCTATGGTATTAGTGTGATTTGGTTTTGGTACAGTATAATTTATGGTTGGATACAGTTCGTTTTGATACAGTCTAAAGTTTGATACAGCTTAAGGATTTGATACAATTTGAGATTGAAATAGTTTATGGTTTGATAGTTTTTTGTTAGATAGATTTTATGGTTTGTAACGGACCTACAAGCCCGTCTCCACTCGCACACAAGCATGCGCCGCGCCACGCCGATACTTTATAAGGCCGCGCTGCCCGCTGCAACGAGAGCATTTGCTCGGGGCTCCCGCGGTGAACAGACGAGTCCTCCGCTCTGCAGAGTCTCTAGCAAATCGCTCCTAACCCGTGTTCCCTACTAACACGGTGAGAGGCGGCCATCTGTCGCGCGTGGCTCTGAGCTTATGCGCACGACCATCTCTCTCCGCTACCCGCACCCTTCCCCGCTCCGAGGGCCATCTGTTGTCGCGTGGCTCTGAGCTGATGCGCACGATCCTCACTCCTGGAAACCTGTATCAGCCCCATCCGCTTTCAAGGGCTATCTGTTGTCGCGTGGCTTTTGCGCACGACCCTTGGACCCCTGCATGCACTAACCGTACTCGCCGCGTCATATCGCGTCCCGT
Source organism: Ennomos erosarius (assembly GCA_963580505.1). Lineage (NCBI taxonomy): Eukaryota > Metazoa > Arthropoda > Insecta > Lepidoptera > Geometridae > Ennomos > Ennomos erosarius. Next base: position 124,047 of record OY756983.1, on the reverse strand, counting down.
TGGCCGACACGACCCCGCCGCGTACCGTAGTTCTCGCAGGCTGCCGTTTGACTGCTTGAGAACACTCCGCGACCGTGCCGTCACTTCCGTTAGTCCAGACTCCTGTTGCGTTTCTGGTGCATAGATTATAGTGCTCATAGAAAATAATTGTTATTATAAGGAACCCGTTGTAGAAACAGAAATACAGAACTATTTATTGTAACCCGTGTATATTCGTGTTTCTCTGGATCCAACCCTCATCGCGCGTTTCGTAGGCCAAGGGCTCGATCACCATTATAATGAGGTGCCCAGGTGAGCTAGCCGAAAGGGCACCCCGTTACAGGTTTAATACAGTTTGTTTTAATATAATAGTCTATGGTTTGATAAGTTGATGAAGGTAATAAAGGCTGAGTCAAATCATTTGATACAACTGAAACCGTTGATACAGTCTAAACAGTTGAAACCATCGAAACAGTTGAGACAGTCCAAACTGTTGTCAGTCGAGTAAGTCTGGATAGTCGAAGCGGTCGAGACGGTTAAGACGGGACAGTTGAGATAGTTGAAACAGTAACAACAGTTGAGACTGGCGATACAGTTGAGACAGTTGAAACAGTCTGTGATAGTTAAAACAGTTAGATGGTTGAAACAATTTGTGACAGTAGAAACAGTTTGGGATAGTTGAGGTAGTTGAAACAGTTATAGTGGTCATGTGTACCGCTGGCTATGTATGCCGAGGAATAGTGGTTATGTGTGCCACCGGCTATGTATGCCGAGGAATAGTGGTTATGTGTGCCACCGGCTATGTGCCGAGGAATAGTGGTGTGCCACAGGGCAAATGCGCTAATGTATAGTGGTTATGTGTGCCACAGGGTAAATGTGCTAATGTATAGTGGTTATGTGTGCCACAGATTAAATGTGCTAATGTATAGTGGTTATGTGTGCCACAGGCTAAGTAGGTTGATTAGTAATGGTGGGATGCACTTATCAAGGTGTATTGACTAATTTTGCTATGAAAGTATTATAAAATATAAATGCTGGTGGCCAAGTGCGCCGTTTTAACTAATGCTGTTTTTAGTCTGCATAGCAGTTTAAATGTTGTTATCTGTTGATGTTGTTTGTATTGTATTGTCATAGTAATCTTATCTTGAAACAACTTTAAATAAATCGTATTTTAAAATGTCGACTCAAGACGCGATGACTGCCAGCATCTAAACTGGCTTGTCTGATATTTAGTAACTGATATACCGATAAATTATGATAAATTACGATAAATTATGATTGTGCTAATGCAAGTTTTATTTTTGCGAGGACATGAACTCTGATGAAGCTGGAAGTCGCCTCTACCAAGGACCCAAAACATTTAAAGGTGCACGAAGCGTATCCTGCATCCAGCAGCACTATGGAAAATTTACTGAAGGAATGCTCCTAGAGAAAAGAATGCGTGTACATCGCGTTTCCTACAGCGACACCACGAAAAACATAATGAAGGGTTGATTGCAGACTGAGGCAAGAAACGAAGATTCATTTTGGCGATTAGCTGACAGGTTACGATCATGCGTAAATTTACAGTAACTTTGACTACGAATACTTAAGACTTTTAATTCTTGAGTATTATGTAAATATCGTAAATATCCTGCAGTAATATAAAACGCAATAGGTTAATTCCATGAAATATCTTAAAGAATTTGTAGTGTTTAAGTGTAAGTAAACCGAATGTCGTGAAGTTGAGTTACAAAAGTAAACTAGATTAGGACTGTTAAGAATAATATAAGTTAGTCATTACATTATAACTGATGAATAACAATACCTGCTATTATTCAAGGAATTGCAGATATATTTAATATTTTATATTATAAATAGCTTTGTTTAATTCATATTTTTATAGTATTGGTACAATAATACGCGGTTGACATCAAAGTTATTGACTTTATATGTAGTTAGGTATTTAATTACTATGACTTGTTTGATTTTTAGTGTTGACTTAGATTGTGCAGGCCTGTAATTATAGTTGTACTCGAATATTGTAGTTATTTATGCTGTGATCACAGTCAATATCTACTTATATTACGCAATGGCTTTTAGTTTTGCTTTAGCTACGTGTACATGTAGTATAAAATAATGATGTTTAAAATATAATGATTCTTAGCTATACTAATGAAATATGTGCTCAAATAAGAAATTGTATAGCTACAATGAGAGCTGACTGCTAAGTGGACGAGCGCCAGGAGGCAGCTCTGTGTCGGATGGCCGAATGTCGTGAATTTTATGATTTATTCTCACTTTTTAATATTAAGAGGTTGGTAGACTGTTTAAAAATACCATTTTGGTTGGCCACACTGGCGGAAGGAGCGTCCGCTGAGCCATCGGCCAATTACGATGGCTGCCTTGGTAGTTCCGGTAAAATAATATTGTGGTTTAGGAGGGAAGTTTTGGAGGGAGGACAAGGTCCAAAAAGCAGTCAATTCTGATTGAGCAGCCGAAGCGTCAAGATGTATTAATGCTCCTGTTCGTTTATTGTGTACTGAATGTGTACTGAATATACACGATTTGAAGAGGTTCTCGGTGTTTTTACTTCAGGTACAACATAAGAAACTATAGAAGAAAAGGGGAATGAGCTGTTATCAACAATGGTAAAACGCTGAAACAGTGGCTTGTGAACTAGAGATAACTACCTATGTCACATGAAATTATTTAGTTTTGCCAAAACGTTAAAAGCTGGTGTAACGACTGTGGACTATCATTCAAAACAAGACGGGCCCAATAGCTCAGTTGGTAGTATACCTGCCTTCTGAACTGAGGGCTGTGGGTTCGATTCCTACCCAGAGCAAACATTTGCGTGTTGAACATAGATGTTTGTTTTGCGTCTGGGTGTTATATTGTATTCTATGTATGTATTTGCAAACAAAAGCGTATCTAAGTATTGTATCAGTTATCTGGTTCCCATAGTACAAGCTATGCTTAGTTTGGGGCTAGATGGCGCTGTGTGAAATGTCCACACATATTTATTTATTTATTTTTTAAGTGTGACAACGCCACTTTTTTACCTTGTCGCATCCAGGCCATGACGTGGCCGTGGCATTGGCTGGCTGATTACTTGCTAGAGCGATGCTGTTTGCTTTGGTCTTCAGTACAAAGAATAAGAAAGTGGCTAAGAGAAATCCGCGATAAAAATTATGTTTTGGTTGAAGAAAGTGCAAGAAGAAATGCAGGCAAGAGCAAGAGTGACATTACAAATAAGGAATTAATGTTTAAAGGTCTTTGCTTTAATTTAATATTCAGTAATAAAAGAGAAGTTTTTTTAAATTTTCTTTAAGTGATTGCTTGTACTTTACATTACTTATATTGGATCATTTTGTTAAAAATATTGTTCTATTTTTAAATTAATGAGACTTGGGGATTTGTACTAGTCTCTTTTAGTTATTTAAAGACTTGTATCTTCCATCATTGTACCAATAATTATCACAACATGCACTGGAACATCTTGCCCCAACAGTGGAACAACCAGCCCCATGGTGGGGCAAATTGATCCATTCCGATTTTTTTTAATTAAATGTTTCCGAGCAAAAAACTATTTGCGTGTTGCTAAATATGACTAATTAGTCTGAAACTAGAATGAATTCTGCTCATGTTAGTCTATAGGTCTAGATAACAGACCATTTTGTGATGGTATTTTTGCCATGTATCCGAAAAACGGAACTTTGAACCCTACTTACTACTTATACCTAGGTAGGTAACCTATTCAGTTGTTGTTAGTATTTATTTATTAACTCTATTTGTCGCAGATTATCATTTGTTATTTTCGCGGATTTCGGCATTTTTTACTAGGTGGTAGGACTTTTGTGCAGTTTATCTAGGCAGGTCCTACAGAGCAAAATAAAATATGCGTCGCATCGGGAAAAGAGCCCTATATTTTTTTGCCGTGTGGTAGGTACCCTCGTGAAATCACGAGGCAAATGAGCCTATGATCTCACAGTCTATTAATCTGATTACTATGACTGTCTTGTTTCAGGATGAGGTGCGCAACGCAGCGTCAAGCAAAACATAACTATTAATGCTCTGAGATGCCATTGTTATGGGCGGCCGCGTCACTTAACATCAGGTGAACGACTCGTCACATCAATCATGTTTATAAAAAAAATGATGTATTAAATTCATAGATGTACTGAATTTTGTGCACAAAGTACAATAAAACTGCCAAGTCTTAATAAATAGGGTTTATTTACATTACGCTAAACCTATCGCGTCACATGCACACACCGACAAATATAAAAAAATCAATCTCACACATCACGCGAGACAAGAATAGCAACGAGAAAAAAACACTAAATTTATGGCCAAAACTACGCTGTTGCAGTGCCCACCTTGCAATAGAACAGAAAAACTAGAAACGAATACAAGTATTTTTACGAAGATGAGTGTACCGTAAAAATGTCCAGCAGTATGTTTTGTCATTTAGTTTACTATAACGCAGTCGTCGCTACGCGATCCCGTCCCGGCCAGTCGGGCCGCCGCCATATCGCGCGCGCCGCGGTCGTGGAATGTATCTGGTGGCCTAGAGTTCCTCGTGCTCGGCGGGCATGTCCTCGCCGTCGGGCGTGTCCTCGGGCGTGTCCTCGGGCGTGTCCTCGGGCTCGTCCTCGAGGCGGTCGAGGTCGGCGCGCGGCACGCCGAGCGTGTCGGCCAGCATGCGCTCCACCGACTCCGCGAACTCCACCGCCTGACCCTCCTGCAGCATGTAGCCCGACCTGGGGGGCGAGGACAGACTTCACTACAGTTTATTGGCATACACCTAGCTATGTACCGAATATTCTTACCAAATATTACCAAAATTAAGAGTTCTGGTGAAAGTCGCGGGGAGTCGGTGGATGCAGGAGGCGAGCAGCTGTTCAAAATGGCGCTTCTAGGGGAGATCTACCTGAGCGCGGCGGTGCGGTGCAGCGTGTGCGGTGCGGTACGTTACCTGAGCGCGGCGGTGCGGTGCGGTACGTTACCTGAGCGCGGCGGTGCGGTGCGGTACGTTACCTGAGCGCGGCGGTGCGGTGCGGTACGTTACCTGAGCGCGGCGGTGCGGTGCGGTACGTTACCTGAGCGCGGCGGTGCGGTGCAGCGTGTGCGCGGCCTGCAGCGTGCCGGGAGCGTCCGGCTCGGCCTCCACGCGGCGCAGCAGCTCGAGCACGAGCGGATGGCGCGGGTTGATCTCGAGCAGCTTCTTCTGCGTGAGGTGGTGCCGGCGCTGCGCGTCGTCCGCCTTCTGGTGCGCGTTGGACATGGCGAGGCGCTCCATGTTGCCGGTCCAGCCGAACGCCGTGGCCGCCAGCGCCGCGGGCGAGCGCGCCAGCCGCCGCGACACCGCGCACCGCGTCACCCACGCGCCCAGCTTCTCGCCCAGCCACCGCGTCAGCGGCTCCAGCCGCGCCTTGGCCGCCTCCCACCGCTCCTTGGCCGCCGAGCTCTCCTCCAGGTCGAAGATCTCCTTGCCGATGTTCTGGAACTTCTTGCCGTCGTACTCCGGCAGCGAGGACAGGCAGTACTCGTCCACCGCCTCCGTCAGGTACAGCACCTCGTACCCGCGCGACACCAGCCGCTCCGAGAACGGGGACTTCTCCACCTGCGGGGGGAGGGAGGGGGGTTACCGGCCGTCTACTGTCACGCGGTGGCTAAGGGGATGGGGCGTGACTCACGTCAGCGCGGCTCGAGCCCGCGATGTAGTAGATGTGGTGCTGGTTGGGCTTCATGCGGGACACGTAGTCCGCCAGGAACGTCTGCTCGGCCGAGTGGGACGAGTGGAACCGGAGCAGCTTGGCGAGCCGGGAACGGTTGCTCGGGTCCTCCATCACGCCCAGCTTGATGCTAGAACACGAGGGGGTGTGGTTAGTATGACTTATTATGTTCCAAACTTACTTCGATCGAGTGATCGATCTCATTCAGATGACTTTTGAGTTATGTACGAAATTGGCACACATTCTTACAATGCTAAAAAGACATGGTAAAATTTTTTAATATTTAACAAATTAGAACGAAAACTAGAGAGGGAACTATAGAGGAGATGTAGTAAAGACAGAAAAGGGATAACACTCACTTGGTGGAGTACTCCTTCCAGAAGTGTTCGTACTCGTCATCGGGAATCTTCTTTAGCATGTCGAGCACCTTCCGCACGAGCTTCTTCTTGATGATCTTGATCAGCTTGTGCTGCTGCAGCGTCTCGCGACTCACGTTCAGCGGCAGGTCGTCGCTGTCCACTATACCCTGGGGGTAGAGCGGGTGAAAGGGGCGTTAGTGCTCGGATGTGGGATATCCAACGGTTAGCAAGACGGTTGTGTAGTGTATAAGTATGCAGGATGTTGTATGCTCACCTGTATGAAGGCGAGGTAGTTGGGCATGAGGTCGTTGAACTCGTCGGTGATGAAGACGCGGCGCACGTAGAGCTTGATGTGGTCGGTCTTGGTGCCGTACCGGTTGAAGGAGTCGGCGGGGTTGACGCGCGGCACGAACAGCAGCGCGCGGAAGGTGACCTCGCCCTCGGCCACGAAGTGCGCGCGCGCGAGCGGAGGCTCGCCGTCCTTGGTGAGGCTCCGGTAGAACTGCGCGTACTCCTCGTCCGCCACCTCGGCCGGCTTGCGCGTCCAGATCGGCTTGTTGTCGTTCATCAGCTCCCAGTCCCACACGGTGCGCTCCGTGCGCTTGCTCTCCTTCTTGTCGTCCGCGTCCTCCACCTGCGCGTCCTCGTCCTCCGCCGCGTCCTCCGCCGGCTCCTCCGCCGGCTCCTCCACGGTCTCGGTGCGCGAGGCCCACAGGTGGATCGGGAAGTTGATGAACTGCGAGTACTTCTTGACGAGCGCGCGGATCGTGTCCGGCTGCAGGTAGTCCGAGGCCTCCTCCTTCATGTGCAGCCTGCGGGCGGGGGGGGCGGGGGTGAGTGGGGGCGGGGGGCGTGACGTGCCGCGAGCGAGCCGTACGTACGTGATGTGCGTCCCGCGGCGCAGCGTGTCGCCGCGCGGGTCCTCGGCGACGCTGAAGGAGCTGGCGTCCGACTCCCACACGTGCTGCTTGTCCGCGTTGTGCTTGGAGGCCACGGTGACGCGGTCCGCCACCAGGAACGCCGAGTAGAAGCCCACGCCGAACTGCCCGATCATGTCGTTCATCTCCTGCGCCTCGCTCTGCAACAGGCGCGGGGGGCGGTCAGCTAGAGGAGGACGGAGCGAGGACCGACAGGGAGGGGGAGGGAGACGACGCCCACCTGGTCAGCGCTCTGCATCTTGGAGAGGAAGTCGGCGGTGCCCGACTTGGCGATGGTGCCGAGGTTGTTGACGAGCTCCTGGCGCGTCATGCCGACGCCGGAGTCGATGATGTGCAGCAGGCGGCGCTCGGGGTCCGCCTTGATGCGGATGCTGAGGTCCGGCTGGGCGTCGAGTGCGGCGCGGTCCGTCAGCGAGAGCAGGCGGATCTTGTCGAGCGCGTCCGACCCGTTCGAGATGAGCTCGCGCAGGAAGATCTCCTTGTTGCGGTAGAGCGAGTTGATGATGAGCTTCATCATCCGGTTCACCTCCGTCTGGAAGGTGTAGTTCTGCGCGCGGTCCCGCAGCTCCCGCAGCTGCGCCACGCTCAGCCCGTCCGGGGAGATGGCCTCCTCCTCGCGGGACACCGCCTCCGCGTCTGCAACGTCGCGTCACGTCACGCTCTCGCACAACGCACAAGGGGGGGGGGACTAAATGCATCAGTCCTATTGCTAAGAGATGGTTCCAACGCGGAGAAACGGGCCATGCCTGTACGCGAGTCCGTTTCTACGCGTTTGCGTACTCCCCGGTAAACCATACAAAACTGCTGAATAGAAGTTGGGTGTTGAAACAGTTTAGTTAGTGGAAATAGGCCCTAATTCATCTCGTTGAAAATTGAATTACCTAATTTTTTTTTTATTCTTTACTAAAAATTTAATAGTTCACAGCCAATTGTGTAAGTTTTAAGTAAATTATAATAAAAAAGTTTACCTGCCTTGAAAGTTCGATTGAATTGGGCGTCAACCACAAGACAGTTCATTTAATCTTAGATATCTTTGTATTCTTAATATTGATCCGATGGGGAACTATATCAATTAATGTGTAATCAAGTCATGCAACAGAACCGCGGATAGGAAGCCAGCATCGGCTGGATTCCTTTACGTAGAAAAAGACAAAGCAAGTTTATAAACGTTCGATACGACAAAGACTTCCTGTTTAGTCGATAAACAGTAGTTACCGTACTCGTTTCCCGCTCCACGGTAACAGCGACGGACGCATCGATCTAACAACGCGCCGTCGTCACCGTTTCGACTGTATACAACCGTCCTCATTTGGGGTTCAGTTGGGAACGAGTCAAGGGTATTGCGATACGTGTGCGCAGTTCAAACAGCCGATCCAATAACATGTCCGCGTCGGGCGCGGCCAGCCCGGCGAGCGGCGGCAGCCCGGGCGGCCGGGCCGGGGCCGGGCCGGGCGCCGGGGCCGGGCCGGGCCGGGCGCACCACGCGCGCTCCTTCAAGCTGCGGTTCGCGGCGCACCGGGAGCCGGGCCGGTCCTACGTCTCCGCCGTCAGACCGCTCGGCCTGCGTGAGTTTACCCGCTTCCGAGATCTACGGAAGCGGCGGTAGGCTACCCGGCTACATCTACCATCAAATATTTGTTCCTCAATTAGCACTGTTTTAAAGCTCAGACATATTTGGCTGATAGACATAGGGCTGAATTTCGTAGATGTTGGTGCCATCCAAAGTGTCCTAGCAGAGTCCACATCGGTCACTGCTAGGATACTTTACGGCCTGTGTATTGCTGTCATTGCGTAGTATTATGTAATTGTTGAGTAACCAATAGGGCTGTCATGGCCACGTTGGCTAAAAGTCCCAAAAAATATAAGAAAAAAAAAGAAAGCTGTCCGAGAGTCATTCGAAGCGCGGCACTTTTTGTTAGTGGTTGTCGAACGATGCTAAGCGAACGTTGTTTAATTTTACCGATAAAACCCAAAGTTTATAGCGTATACGCAATATTTACAAATAATTGAATTATTTGATATTCGAGCGAGTCAGATCGCGTAGACCGGTATAGTAACGCGAGTCTCGGGCGCAGCTGCGACGGTGACGGGCAAGTTCTACTCGCGCGCGGGGCAGGCGGCGGCCGGCGCGGACGGGGCGGACGGGGCGGCGCGCGCGCGCTCCATCGCGGACATGTTCGCGCGCGGACCGCGGGAGGCACTGTCCACGCCGGCCACCTCCGCGCACGAGTGAGTGCAGCGCCGACCGAGCGCGTGGGAGTGTGCCGCGCGGCGAGTGCACCGTCCGCTGTCCGCAGGTACGGGTGGTGGGGCGCGCACGGGAGCGCGGACCCGCGCATGCGGCACCACCTGCGCGACTCGCCCTGGATGAAGGAGCGCCTGCGCGTGCTGGCCGCGCCGCCCACGCGGTAGCGGCACGTGGACGGTGACGTCACGGGACGCCAGCGCTCGGGGACCGAGTGGCCACGCTCCTTGCTTTGGTTGTTTAATACGCCGATATTTGTACCAATGTACGTGTCGGCTTGCATGCTCTTTATGTGTGGAAAATTTTAAACTATTATATTGTAATTCTGAACCTGAATCTGTTCCCGATCCGTGTCTCTCAAATAATAATAAACATACATAAAACTGTGATTGTGACTTTTAAAACTTGACTTTGATGTAAACCAGTAACTACAGGGTTTCCATGTTTACTATTCCACTTGAATATTAAACTTTAATAATGATAAATCAGATAACCCTAAAATGATGCATGTAGGCACCCAAAGGTAACATGATAGGAATCACTGTTATCTAAATAGCAAAGTGGAATCCAGATACATTAGGTACACATTTTTGTTATCACACCAAATGTGGAATAGTAATAATAATGAGATAAGTTTAACTAATCCACCTGATTTGCTACAATATACACCAAGCCAGGTGTAGGTCGGATTAAAAATAATATCAAACTTTACTGACGACACACAATGATAAGACCAGTAAAGCTTTGTCCTTCACGCTAAATAATAAGCAGCCGTAAATTTTCACTATAACACATCCCTGTAGTTTTTTTTATAGCATTTGACCTGTCTCGCCTGATGGTAAGTGATGATGCCGCCTACGATGGAGCATGCTTGCCAAAAAAATACCTGATCACTCTTATCTTCAGAGCTTTGTCAACCATACAAAGCAACTTCTCTATCTCCACACAAGTAAAGTTAAGTACTGTGTCAGCATTCCCGAATAGTATAAAACAACAAATAAGTTAGTGATCTATCTCGGTACACATACCAACAATCAGAAATGTCATAGTAAAATCAGCTGAATCCAATAGTGATCATGAAACATGTAAGATGCACGAAACAGAGCGCATTTGTACCTGTCCGCGAGCCCTCCCGCGAGGCGCCGAGGTCAGCATCCACGGTGGCAGCGCTCCCCGCCAGCTCGGGCTCCGTCTCCTGTGCCCGCGACCATCCTGCAACAATGCATGTACTACGTCACACACCGCTCCCGCATTATTACTGACAAGCAACCAGCTTCACTGCTGATGCATCTATACCCGCACTGTTGGAAATTCGCATAATAATGGTCATTTTTGTAACAGTGACATTTGATTGGGTGGTAAAGTTTATTTTTCAAGGCATTCACAGAACTTGCAGCCCGGACATCTGTTCCGGCCTTGTACCACTCTACTATTTAAGATGTGGTTTACAGTGTTGGCCTTAGATGGGGCACTTGTTGTTTACCTTTACCTGCAGTTACTGACCAACCACCACTAGGTGAATGATTTGGTGAAAACTGCGGGGAGCCAATGGATGCAGGAGGAGAGCAGCGGCACTCTCTGCCTATGTTCAGCAGTGAATGTCTTCAGGCTGTTGATGATGACAGCCCAACCAGATTAAAAACAATAAAATAACCCAGCAAGCAAAAACCAGTAACAATTGGTAACAATCATACTTTTTTTTAAGTAATTAGAGTTATCATTCTTAATGGGATTTGTTACTAGTAGTTATTTATATTACATAGTCTTTATAAATTAAATATCTTGCAAACTAATATAATAATGAAATACATACACCTAATTAAAAATGAAAACCTTAAATATTAAACGAAAAAAAATAATGTAGAAAGAGGCTATAAATAAAATACAGAATTTAGATCACTGTCTGCAAGGAGTGTATCCAAAAAGCTGGCAACATTCCCTCGTTAAATAGGCGAGCTGATTCATTGGCCGATGTATGTGCCAGTCTTTTGGGACTTTAGTTATTACTTATTAGCTAGCACTCCCATCACCCATGATGTAAGCATAGAATCAGCTCAGACCCAATAAGTACCCTACAGAGCAGTTTAATGCATTTCACACGATCTGTTAACTATTACTATTTCTGTGTGTATTTTGTGTAGTAGCACAGCATAAATTGTTAGCAAGGTATTTGACAGGACTATAAATTTATTTACCTATCTGGTAATTTTATGAATTTTAACCAGATAAGAGTATCGTATCCAGAAAGAAGCTTCTAGAGTCCTAGACCGGCCGGGCCCGATTGTATTGGTTGCATCCTTTGCAATGAATTTTACGAAGGAGCGCTGCCTAACGTTTATGATAGTTCACAAGTTTTATCTGTTATGTTATCATCGAATAAAATAAAGGGTATCAATCAATAGGAAACAGCGGATATACTAGCTATCAGGAAAAATATGCAACGTCGACAGCAGATACCATTATATCAAAAACTTACCTGACAATAGCAGGACACCCACCCCTAGCAACAAAATATATTTCATTGCGGCAATGCGGGAAAAGCAGGAACCAAAAGCTGCCGCTTGAACTTTCGGTTACCTAATAAATAATTTTTCACAAATTCACGTCAATACCACGCTTGAACTTGGAAATAAATGAAATGTAATTTGAGGGCAATATCCTTTTGACAGTTGGTACAGGTCTCTTATTGGCGGACTTGTAGTCTATAAAATTTTTCGCCCAATCATCTTAAAACACGATCGTATTTTGTCAAATGATAAACATTTGAATACAAATGTCTCGATACGATTGGTCGATAAGGCAAGTTTTTAAATTGGCGCTACGCGGTTGCACTATTTAGCCATGATCGTGACGCGTCACGTTATTGCTTGAAGCATTTATAATAGGAGGTGGCAAGGCAAGGCGTTCCCCTCTGCTGGTCATATGGCGCTACTTGGTCATCTACAATATCATAAAGTGCGTGTAAACACTGCGTGACTACGCTAGTTTATATCGATTTTAGCGTGAATCGGAATAGGGCCTTTAGTTTGTGATTTTTGTTTGTTTTGTTTACAACGAAGTGCAGTGCTGCCAACTCAGGTCTTTTAGAGCTAAATTTAGAACTGTTTTCACATCGGCGCGGCAGCTCTAAAAAATTGTATTTAGCTCCTTAGCTCCTTTTTTAAAAGGGTTTTGGCTCCTTTTTGGTTCATTATGTACATACCTTTTCTACTAGTAAGGGTAATAGTGTTCTGTGTTTTCTAGATAAATATGCACCACCGTAGGCATGTCATCACTTACCTTCAGGTGAGAGAGTGTAAACAAATTATTATAAATAAAAATAGGTACTCCCATGGAGCTATTAAAAAAAGATATCTTTTTTTTATTTCATCCATGGGTACTCCGTACTCATTAGTTTGCTCAAAAGACAGTGTTGTGGCCAAAAAGGCGGCTCTGTCTTTGACACTATCTTGACTTGACTTCTTGGTTTATGCCTTCTGTGGCTAGTTGTCACAATTCTGCCAATGTCCGTTTCATGCTAGTGTTATGAACTTGTCGAAATGGTGTATTACAAACTGGCAAAATTGTGGTCACCTCTCCACAAAGGCCATTAACCAAGAGTTGAAGTTGAAGTTGAGAATATGATCGGTGGAGAAGAGGGAGACTCAACCGGGTATTGCCCGTGGTCCACTTTAGTTCACCTGGGTGTACCACGGGAAATTCTTACTTCCCGTGGTCCACCTGTATTATAAATAATGGTGCCGATTCGGTGGTACACCGACTAACCTAAATTTTCTCTAATTTTAATTTAGTGCTGTCAAACATCACTTTGCTATTCGGACATGACACCTCTAACTAAAATTTAGAGACGATACGTCTAAATTACTCAACTTAGTTTACAAGCATGTTTATGCTATTCGGCAAACACATTTTAGAGAAGTTTCTGCCTAAAATTTTAAACGTAAAATGTCAAAATAGACGGCACCTAAAATATGGCGATTAAAATTAGATTATTATGAATCCAGTAATTTCTCACATAAAATGGTTGTTTTGTGATAAGAATGCACAACTAAAATATTGCACAGCCGTTGCAGGTAGCGGCTAGTGTTACTAGTCCTGGTTTCTTCAAAGCATCACCAGAAAATACTCATCATCATCATCATCATCACCATCAACAGCCTAAAGACATCCACTGCTGAGCAAATGCCTCCCCCATAGAGCGCCACTTTGAACGGCTGCTCGCGTGCTGCATCCATCGGCTCCCGTGGTTTTCTCCTATCATCGATCCACCTAACGGGCGGCAGGGCTAGCTCTTTACGCCTTTACTAAAACTCAATGCAGCAAAATGTATATGGCATATTTATTGGTCAATTTTTACATCCTTAGATAGGTACCTAGTAAGTACCTACGATAAATAAATAACGTTCTTTAAATATGTAAATAAATAAATAAATAAATAATAAATAACGCCCAACGATCACATACATAGATCCTGGACCCTAACTAGGATTCCCTGTATCTAGGGACCCAGGAACTACGAGGACCATGGTCCCACAACACCCAGACACAGAACAAGTATATGCGCTTTTTTTTTTCGGGCACAAATACTTGTCCTGTCGCGGGAATGGAACCCGCCACCTTCGGGTTATGAGCCGACCTGCTCAACCACCACACCACGAAGGCTGTCGAAATAATTGCGTTATCTGTACATTTTTGTAGATTTTTTATCACCTAGTTACAGCTATATCGACACTAGAGGCGCGAGTGGCGTTACTTCATTTAGGTGCACGACTAAGCAATCCTAAATTAAGTTCGACGTAAATACCGAATGGCTTTTGTGACATCTCGCACCTAAACTAAAATTTTAAAGTAGGCTAAAATTAGAGTTCTCTAAAATCACCGAATCGACACCATTATATACCTACTTAAGTGCTTTGTAGAATATTTACTCTACTACTTAGGCTGAGTTGCACCAGTTTACTTTAACGCTAACTATAACCGTATCACGCTTCGCGGGGCGGGCTAATGTCAAAATTTGACCGTAACTTTAACCGTGATTATGGTGCAGCTCAGCCTTAGGCTGACATTCAGGCTGACATTCACAGACGAGTACGAGTTCGAACTCAAACTCCGTTATGTTAAAATTGGAGTCTAGACTCGTACTTCGATCGAATTGGCATTCACAGTCGAGTTTAGCATAATGGAGTACGAGTATATGCTCATCTGAGCATGAGACGGGCTGAGCCACGAAATCGGTGACTCGAGCCGTGCTCAGGCACCACCATCTTTATTATCACGCATGTTTATAAAAACAATGCTGCTTAAAATCAATTTTTAATGTGGTTTTTGTGAAGAAATGTATTTAGTATTGAATAAAACGAATAAATTATGAAATAAAATTAGTTTATTCATAATGAAAATAACAATAAAAAAATCTAATAGTAATTTACTCCTGTGTGTTTTCTTTTCTTTATTGTACTTATTATAGATTTTTCTTCCCCGGCTTGTGTCTTCACATTCACATTATTCCATGCCTTTTTAAGTTGTTTGTGAGTAGGTACCTAACCTATAATCAAAGACTATAGGGGGAATTCTGTGCCTATAATATAGAATTAATCTTAAATTAATGGTAGGTCTAGGTTTATTAAATGAAAATCAATTCATATGGTACCTTTTAGGAATTACCATGCACATATAAAGAAATCATCAATGCTTTGCAAGTTGGCTCCATAGTTCTTTTCTATTATTAAAATGAAGCATTTATTTTTATTTAGTTTCTAGAATTTATATGCATGGAGCTATCAGCTCCCTCAGATTTTGTGAACAAGTACTGTGAACACTATAGGGACGATTTATTTTCCACTGCTATTTCCATTTCTATTGTAAGTTTTAATTTCATTCGTTTTCTTATTATTTAGGTAAATAACAACATTCATAATAATTGGAAAAACAAATAAAGAGAAATGGCGCGCTTTTTAAAGTCCCCTTCAAAGAGTATATAATTATCACCAGTTTTTTTCTCTAATCTGTCATCACCAGTAAATTTGATCTCCGGTTTCAGTTATTCATACAATATTTGCTATTTTTTCTCCCTTTTTAGCATAATAAAAAAGACAACGTGTAAGTCACTAATGTCAAACTACACTTGTCTATGGCCGGAGTTTACTCGGCGGAGTGAGGGCGGAGTTTACGTTGGTACTCGACTGTGAATTTAAAAACGCGGAGTATACTCACCGTCTCCGGAGTTTGAACTCATGTTAATTCGGTCGGAGTAAACTCGATGCATTGTCTCTGAATGTCAGCCTCAGAGACAATGCATCGAGTTTACTCCGATCGAACTCACGTGAGTTCAAACTCCTGACTCTGCGAGTATACTCCGCGTTTTTAAATTCACAGTCGAGTTGCAACGTAAACTCCGCCCTCACTCCGCCGAGTAAACTCCGGCCATAGACAAGTGTAGTTTGACACTAGTGACTTACACGTTGCCTTTTTTATTTGGCAGTATTATGCTAAAAAGGGAGAAAACATAGCAAATATTTTATGAATAACTGAAACAGGAGATCAAACTTACTGCTGATCACAGATTAGAGAAAAAAACTAGTGATAATTATATACTCTTTTAAGGAGACTTTAAAAAGCGCGCCATTTCTCCTTATTTGTTTTTTCAATTATTATGATTATTATGAATGTTGTTATTTACCTAAATAATAAAAAACCAAGTTAAATTAAAACTTATAATGGAAATGGAAATAGCAATGGAAAATAAATGGTCTCTATAGTGTTCACAGTATTTGTTCACAAAATCTGAGGGAGGTAATAGCTCCATACATACAAATTCTAGAAACTAAATAAAAATAAATGCTTCATTTTAATAATAGAAAAGAAGAACTATGGAGGCAAATTGCAAAACATTGATGATTTCTTCATATGTGCATGGTAATTCCTCAAAGGTACCATATGAATTGATTTTTATTTAATAAAACTAGACCTACCATTAATTTAAGATTAATTCTATATTATAGGTTAGGTACCTACTCACAAACAACTTAAAAAGGCATGGAATAATGTGAATGTGAAGACACAAGCCGTGGAAGCAAAATCTATAATACAACAAAGAAAAGAAAACACACAGGATCTGCCAGTAAATTACTATTAGAATTTTTTTGTTATTTTCATTATAAATAAATCTATGAAGTACCTAATTTTATTTCGTAATTTATTCATTTTATTCAATACAAAATACATTTCTTCACAAAAACCACATTAAAAACTGATTTTAAGCAGCATTGATTTTAAAAACATGCGTGATAATAAAGATGGCGGTGTCTGAGCACGGCTCGAGTCACCGATTTCGTGACTCAGCCCGTCTCATTCTCAGATGAGCATATACTCGTACTCCACTAAACTCGACTGTGAATGCCAATTCGACCGAAGTCCGAGTCTAGACTCCAAGTTTGACATAACGGAGTTTGAGTTCGAACTCGAACTCGTCTGTGAATGTCAGCCTTAGTGTTAACTGGTAGCTGGTGTAACTTTGGTACCTCATTTTGATAGCAGATGTCATTTTTGACAGCAGACGTCATTTTTGACAGATATTACATTTTAGTCAGGAGATATCATTTTTGACAGCAGACGTCACTTTTTGACAGCAGATGTCATATTTGACAGATATATTTATTTATTTATTTTTTATAGGTGCATATAACAGATAATGGAACATACAATTACAAAACAACATGATTTAAACAGTAAATAAAATCAATCCCATAATCCAATAACACATGCACTCTGCCTGGTACAAATAGTGATAATTACATACCTATCATAAAATCGAAAAATAAATATTACATACGATATTACATTTTGGTCAGAAGATATCATTATTGACAGATGTTACATTTTTGTCAGGAGATATCATCTTTGACAGCGACATCATTTTTGACAGATATTACATTTTGGTCAGGAGATATCATTTACGGCCTTTTTTAGAGCCTTGAGTAAAATATCCACCATTTTACTGTTGGGGTTTGGACTGACAAAATATGCCGAAGAAGAAGAAGAAGAATAAGATATCATTTTGACAGATGGACGTGGCTAAAGAGAGATAGCGATATAAGTATGACATCATAATAATTTATAAAATGCTGCTTAAAATCTTTCGTGTGTGAACGTGGGGTTACATGTCCATTTTGCGTATTGCACATTTTGCGTATCGTGGTCATTTCGAGTATTGTACATTTTGATCCGAAGCAAAGACGTCTACTGCTGAACATAGGCCTAGCAGCGCACTTTGAGTGGCTGCCCACAGTGCCCACCTCCTGCATCCATCAGCTCCACGTGGCTTTCACCAGACCGTCGGTCTACTGGTAGTGGACGTTCACCACGACCTTGTCGGTAGTAGGGGGCCGGCCTACGCTTCGTCTTCCGATTCGTGGCCACCAATCGAGAACATTTCTTCCCCATCGGTCGTCAGTTCTACAAGCGATGTGGCCTGCCATTTTTGTCTGAATAGAATAGAATAGAATATCATTTATTGCAGAATGTAGTACATAAATAGTTGGTATTATAGTTACATAGCTCGTACATTCTACCACGTCAGTGGTGTGCAATATTATACCTAAGTTTATTGAAATTTTATTAACGTTTATAAATATGACTTCAATAAATTATACATGCGGATAATAAGATTCTAACGTCCAAGGCCAATTTACCGTTAATAAACTATATTTGAGTAATGTTACATGCAGAATGTCATATACTTAGTCAAATTATATTTATGTCAAATGTTTAACTCTCTTGAAGATAAAATAATGTCAAATAAAATATAATCAAATCAAAGCTATTTATATACAACAATAAATTACATTTTATTAAGCAGTCATGAAAAGATAATTGGAAAATAATTACTGGTCACTTTACTTCTTCTCCTGCGGATTTCCACTTGCGGATTTTTTTGCGTTCGGGATGCAAGACCAATATTATGCTCTGTACCGTTCTGTATTAGGCTACTTTAAAGCTAATACTGCGCCCATGAGCTAAGTTATACATTTCTCGCTCTCCATTTTTAAAGTGACGCTCCTTCCACAGCAAACTCAATCTCAAGAATTTATTGCAAATAGGCTATTTTTAGCACATTTACAGGTCAAAATCAGAGTAACCTGTAAAGCCCCCGGCGCTGATGGTATCAGTAAAATGACATCTGTCAATAATGACGTCTGTTGTCAAAAATGATATCTTCTGACCAAAATGTAATATCTGTCAAATATGACGTCTGCTGTCAAAAATGATATCTCCTGACCAAAATGTAATATCTGTCAAAAATGACGTCTGCTGTCAAAAATGGCATCTGCTGTCAAAATGAGGTACCAAAGTTACTTCAGCTACCAGTTAACACTAAGGCTGAGTTGCACCATAATCACGGTTAAAGTTACGGTCAAATTTTGACATTAATCAATGGTTATTATTAGTGATGTGCCGATTCAATTAATTTTTTAATCGATATATTGATGACGTTTTGAAAATAATCGATTATAATCGATTATCGCTTATTATCGATAACCGATCGCTGCCCACCAAATTTACCTGCTTTGTATGAAAAACCATTTTACAGTCGTAAAATGGTCTTTCACGAAAACCTTTTCCTAGCGACCGAGCAGGCCAAGCTCTAGGCCCGCTTCGCCCAATCCAGCAATTAGGATAGTGCGCATCTAATTGTCGACGCACTACGCGAGCGTAGTACGCCGGAGCTCCGTCTTGCTGATAGTACGTAGCACGCAAACTGGCAAGTGACACATACTCTCAAAGCACTGGTAGAACATCTGTTAAAAAATTCAGGTAACTGCTTGTGTTCAGCCTTTCCAGAAACACGGGACCTAACAAAGTGGTCCCCACTATGCCTCCCCATACATTTACACTAAATCTATGTTGAAAATTATGAGGCCGCACTACGTGAGCGTTTTCATAACACCATAAATGTTCATTTCTAGTGTTGAAAAGTCCCTCTTTGCCAAATTTAGCATCGTCAGTCCAAAAAATAGTCGGTCGTTCCACAAGCGCCCAGTTGCAGAACGCAATTTGCACAGGCCGGTCCGCGACCTGGGCCCCGTTTTATAAAGCTACAATTGTAGCTTACAATTGTAGCAGCTACAATAACTAGCAACTACCTGGTTGCCTGGAAGAGATCACACTTAGTGATAAGGCCGCCCATTGTACTAACTAACTATAAGTACTTTATTGTTCAAATTTCTTTTATGTTGGTATGTGCAATAAAGAGTTATTCTATTCTATTCTAACTAGTAACTACAAGTTACTAGTAACATGCGTTTTATAAACCTACAAATCATCGATTACAAGTGTAATTCACATCACTACGAACGTTATGGCGTGCAACTACAATCCAAGTACAGTATAAAATCTAGATTATGATGTTACAAGTTGCACACCACTATGAATAAACGTCACGGTAAAAAGCTTATTTTTTAATTTGGCTTCCCTTTATTAGTGAACTTAGCCGGTGTCAAGTTTACATTAAATCCCTACATAATAATATAAATTAAAAAAACAGTCTATTTTGTTTGTTCTGGCTCTCAAGCCATATTAATGTGTAATAATGAATCTATTTGGATGAAGTTTAGTTAGGTAATATGGGTACTTATATTACCGGGATAGATGCGTTTTATTTCGGAAAATGAAAAGTTCCCGCGGGAAAATATATAAGTTGTGGGTGAAATCACGGGCGTCATTATTTTTATGCTAAGCTATTTAAGTGTATTAAGTTGGGTCAAGGTTATACATGGCTGTTCTCATATTAGGTTTTGTGATATGCGTCCATTATCCATGAGCTAAGATTAAGCTGAATTTGCCGCTAAATAATGATATTTTTATTTTTTTATAGATTTTAAGTTTAAAGTACTAACACTATGGGTGAACAACCTGAAATAAACATTTTTATTTTTATTTTTATTTTTTAATTCACATTTACTTAATTTAACTATGAGAATAAATGACTTGACGAGCTAGTCGTTCACCTGATGTTAAGTGACACGACGGCCCATAACAGTTGCATTGTCACTCGGAACTAATTGAACATTCATTAATACGTGACACTACCAATACAACCCACTTTCAGTAAATTTATCTACACTTGTAGTTCATTTTACCTAGCTCTTTAGTTAGGTACAAAATTATACAACTTGTAGTTCCGTACACTTGTTCCAACCATAACAACTGTTCGATTTTACATTTAAAAAATGTAAAAACACTATGGATTGTCTATGATCTACGAACAAGTGCTTGTAATTCATAGAGTAAAGTAATATATCGGCCAATTTGCTTGTACGCTTGTTAACTTGTACCTTTATAAAACGCATTATTTCAATTTTTTTCTGGCTGTGTTGCCAGGTTTTTGCTACAAGTACTAGACTTGTAGCTTTATAAAACGGGGCCCTGGAATTCATGGCCGCTTTGCAAGTGATAAGGATATTTTCCTTCATTGTGGACTACGTTCCAGGCAAAGTATTGTGAGACATTAAAACGCTTCGCAGTGTCATTGGTACTAGTAGCAGGATACGTTTCAAAGAACTCTAGTATGTTCTCTTCGACGTGCACTCTGTGAGTTGGTGGGCGGCCGCGATCGTTATGGCTGGGCTGGAATTGCCCATGATCTCGTAAACGTTGTGTAGCAGCCAACATTATCGACCAGCTTGGCGTTATTTGTTGACCACATTGTTATTTGCTCTTGCTAGCACTCTAACCATTTCGGTGTATTTTATGTTTGAAAACTGATACGCAACGTATGTACGATGCGTCCACAGCAAGTGTTATTATGTGACTGACCTTGTTCTACATTGTTCCCTCGTATCTCCTAAATTACTTATCCTATTTCAAACAGCAAGGTGTCAATCGATAGATCTTAACATTCTGCGTGTCATAGGCTATATAAAGTTACATTAAATTCTATATGGCGGATTATAACAAAGTAACTGAACATTAATAAATATGAAAAATAAAAACAAATAACGCATATTAATGCGGCTGAACATTCTGACTACAACATATTTATGCCGAATATGTTATTCGGCTCATTTTTATGCTTACTAAACATTTTGTTTTGGGAAATCCCTTGTTCCATAAAAGGAAATGTGAGTAAAGTACCTTATAATAAGGGACTTCTCTAATTTTTCGTTATATAAGAAGTAGAGATAAAAATATATTATCAAAATGATAATCGATCACGCTGGATTACTTAAATAATCTATTAATCGATTATTAATAATCGATTACGCACATCACTAGTTATTATTCCCTTTGATGTTTAGTTGTTTACCATATTTTTATTTGTATAATTTTATATTGGCTTGGTTGTTGTTTAATATAATTTTCCCATAATTTTAGTAATAACCTATTAATACAATCTAAGTACATATATTTTAATCTATGAATACAACTATGGAACTAGGAAGTTCACCACGCATAGTGAGTTCTAAGAAATGTATAAAGTACCGGCGCAGCGAATGGAGCGTTAATGAGTTTGAGGTGAGGAGCGGCGGCGCTGTGTGCCGCGTTGCGGCTCTGCACATGCAGGGCTCCACGCTGGTGTGGCTGGGAGCGGCCGGTGAACAGCCGCGGCTGCAGGAGGCGGCGCTGGCAGTGCCAGGCACCGGAGCGCCCGAGCCGGTGGCGCCGCGCTCTGCGCTCGCCACGTCCCTGATCGGAGACGAGGGCAGTGCCATGCCACTGGCTCGGCGCCTCGCAGCTTTGCTCGCTTGTCCAGTGTTTGTTTTATGTGGCACGACTTTCGATCGCTTTAGTTTACCCCTGGTTGAAAGTGCTCTTGTGAGTCAATTAAAAAGCAATTCTAAGTGAACATTATTTTGATATAAGTATTGCATTGTTCGTGTTTTAGTGTTAAATAAAGTATTTTTGTATTTTATTGTACACTGTGATAATAACTTGTGTTGCTGATGGGTGGTTTACACTTTGTTTATTTAAGTAGTAAGAAGAGAACTTGCTACTTCATCAAATTTAGTTATTATCATCTTTTGGACACCGATTTAACACTTAATCCACTTTAGTTTCTTTTTATGTTCAATGGGTTTGCTTTTGACTACATCTCACCTGATGGTAAGTGACAATGAGATTGAGTACCCAAGTTAGCAATGAAAAAAGTCAATTGCAAGTTTACCATAACTTGCACTTGACTTGGTGCAATTGTTTTGGCCTTAAACTCACTGCATGTGTGAACAGACAAGTTTAGTATAGTTGATAAGGTAGCAAGTTACAACAAACTGAAACTTGGCACTAAACTCTCCAATATGTGGACACAACTTACTACTTTGTTGCTAACTAAATTGCTGACACACACAACAAGTTGATCACAAGTAGACTTGTTTCTACGCTCGACATAGTGTAAACCTTGTAACGGATAGTTGTTTGTCTCATAACATAATAAACAATTATTAATTTGTGTGGAAGAACCATTGTTTCAAAATTGCAAATTCAAAAAATATCCATCAACTAGCTTATAACTTTATAATAGAGTAAGTATGATTGGACTGGTGGTGTAGGGAACCCGTATGACACTGCAAGCTATAACAGCTGAAATCATAGAGATAGGATCTAGCTCTGTGGCTGAAATAATATATTTATATCATATCCCATTAAACACATTTCAATGAAGAAAAGATCTACTAGGCAATCATGAAACTAGATTGCAACCAATAGAAACACAAAAATGTAAAGAGTAGATACTGATTTGCTGTCCATCTCAGTCATCTCAGTGTGCATCTCCTATTGTAAATGGGGGAAGTGGGAACATTATTTTTATGATTGTTTTTTTAATGACATATTCAGTGATAATTTAGCTTTATCATAAGACTTGGTATCAGGATGTAGTGTACTGTGTACCTCTTTATTACTAAAATGTTATTATTTTTATTTTATTACTAACTGACCTGCCCCAGCTTTGCACAATAATTATTTGGATGTCCTAAACCTATTTGAACCTATTTCTGACCGAGCGCTTTCATCTAGCGTTGAGTAGCGGTACTAGTGCCACTTACTCAAAGTCAATAAGCTAGATAGTACAATGAGCCACTAACTCAAACTCGGCCATCTAGCTATTAGATATGTTGCTAGTAGTCGCTAGGCTAGGCTTTACTTGGAAAATTTAGTTTGAAATCACACTGAATTTCGGGGTAAAAAGTATGATAGTCGCGATTAAGTCCCGTGTGAAACGTAAAACTGTGTTCAAATCGCGAACATCTAAGAAATACTAAAAAGTATGATAATAATGACTTACCTCGTATAGTAGGAACTCAAATGGTGCCAAGATTCATTGGAATTAATTGAGCAATATAACATCTTAGGTAATAATTATCTTTTCAAATTTAATAATGTTAAGGCTGCAATTACGAGGATGGGCCAATTTGTCACTTTTTAAAGCCTTGTTTCCATTTATCTGTGATAATGAGTGAAATGTTATTATTATCTATAGATAGGGTAATCCAATGCCGTTAATTATAGGATGAAAGTTTTTCACTGGCTTTAACCAATAATTCATAAAATTCATTTTCCGAAGAGTCCTCCTATGAAAATGACGAAAAAGGGTCCAGTTCTCTGTCATATATCTAAACAACTGTAATATTTTATTGATTAAAAAAATACCTTAAATTAGCTGATATACTCGACTATAATTATAGAATGGCAAATATTTAAAAAAAATGTGATAGACACTCAAGAAAAAAAGAACATAAACTGTTCACTATTCCATACGATTTCCTTATATTTTGCCAAACTTCAATATCTTAACTGTATGAAGATAAGGTTGGTTTTGCTTTGCTCATTGTGTCTCGTTTTTGATATAAATCAACGACACTATAGTTATATCCTCTTTGAACGAACACTTGAAACGAATTCTCAGTCTGCGCAGAGTACATTGGTATATATAGGTCACCGTCCCACCGTCGGCACTCCTAGCGAGCGGACGTGTCTGCGCTGCTGCCACACACTCATCGCTACCACTGACATAAGAACTGACTAGAAGTGCCAAGTCGTGTCATCAGGAGGATGTTTTTGCAACACTCCCCGGTCAAGTCTGCCTCGCTCAACGATCTTCACGATCAAAGTGCCCAGGAAAAGACCATACAACCTACCAGAAAAAGGAAAATGGATCCCGTTATTGAAGCACTAGAAAACTTTAAAGTTGACATCAGCGCCCAGTTCAATGAGTTACGGAGTGACATAAATACGAAGTTTGAGAATATGAAGCTAGAAATTACCACTTATCACGCCGTCAATGACAGCGAGCGACAAGAGCTAAAATCTCAAGTGAAGGAATTGCAACTGGAAAATAAAAGGAATCAGGATACTATACTAAAGCTCCAAGAACAACTTGAAGTGACCCAGAGAATGCAAATAGCTAATTTTATTGAAATCAGAAATATTCCAGTTACGGCTGGAGAAGACGTCACCAAGATAGTCGAGAAGATAGGAGTCAAGATCGAAGCGGACGCTGGAGATAAAAATATAAGGAGCGTACATCGGCTGTACAACAAAATCGTGGATAAAAGACATATTATTGTTGAATTCAAGAATACGAATATTAAAGACAACTTTCTGGATTCATTCAAAAAATATAACATGGCCCACCCTGAAGACAAGATGAACACACGCACATTAGGATTTACAGGTAAACTAGGAGCGATGGTTTATATGTCCGAGCTTCTAACGCCTTCAGCTCGTCAACTATTCTACGAGGCTCGCGGATTTCAAAAAACTTATAATTATAAATTTTGTTGGATTAAGCACGGTAAAGTTTTTCTAAAAAAAAATCAAGAGTCCTCTGCCATTTTGATTAATAATACAGCGAAACTGGCTTCGCTGAAAGAAGCATGACTATCTCTTATATTTTATAAATGCTGCTCCTTTATACAGCTGGATTATAGTATCTGTTGTAGTTCATTTAACTTATTTTTTATAAAGTTAGGGTGTATTATGAGTAAGTTTTACTTTCCTGTTTTTTTATATCACGAGATGCCATATTTACAGCCAAGATTTGTCCTAAACTTGTCACTTTGCATTACTCACGCTTGTGGGTATGAGCCTAATATACAGCAATCCCTCGACAGGAAAAACAAACTGAACATACTGCCAGACTTGATTTGTCTGGTCAATAGCACTTTATTAACATTGTTATGATGTTAAATCTAAATATAGATGAACTAGCTGAGGATATAGACAATCTTTCTGTATCCAAGGCTTACATTGTCGAGGAGGCTGAAAATTGTGCTCAGTACCTAACAATGGGCAGTGATTCACTTACTATTTTGACACAAAATATAAGAAGCGTAAACAAGAATTTTGATAATTTTCTTGTCCTACTCGATAGACTTGACATCAGCGCTGATATTATAATCTTAACGGAATGTTGGTTGAATGAAAAAAGTGTATTGCCATCGCTACCAGGTTTCAAAATGTTTAAAACGGAACAATATTTAAATCAAAATGACGGAATCATAGCGTATGTCAAATCAAATATAGTCATCAATATTCTGGAACCTAAGCTATCTGATGCAAACTGTCTCATTATCAGCATTTGCAACACGTCTATTATATCAATTTATCGACCGCCATCTTTCAGGGATATTAATAATTTCATTGTATCTCTCGATAACTTGTTAACTACCCAAAAACATTATAATAATCTTATACTTGTAGGTGACCTAAATATTGACATTAGCCCTAACAACCCTACAACAATCTCAAACGACTTTATCTCACTAGTAACTTCACATGGCATGCTACCTGGCCATACCTTTGCCACAAGAATAAATAGCTGTCTAGATCACGTTATACTAAAAACAAAATGCGATAACACTATACTTGTAACAAATACTGACGTAACTGACCATGACACTGTCATTCTAAATATTTCAAAAAATATACCAAGAAAGAGTACAGAATCCAAAACGGGTAAAAAAATCGATTATGCGGGGGTATTAAAAGACCTAACAGAGACTGACTGGAATTTTGTATTAGGCAATTTGGACCCTAATGATTGTACTGACATCTTCTTGAGCTATTTACAGAAAGTATTGATACGACATACAGCCCTCAAAAAACTGTCTAGTTCTAAAAGAAAAATAAAACCCTGGATTACATCAGGACTTTTGAAATCGATCAGAAAACGTGACAAATTACATAAAAAAATGCGTAAGAACCCTTCGGATGGAAAGTTATCAATACAGTATAAAAAATACAGAAACATCTGTAATAAAGCACTGAAGTTTGCCAAAAGAAAATATCAACGAAAACTTATCAATAATAGCCTGGGTAAAACTAGACAGTTGTGGAAAAACATCAAACAAATCTGTAACATCGGAAATCGGCAAGACAGTAGTTATAATGAAATACTAGGTTCTTCTGAATCACCTCTTCAATCTGTAAGTGATGTTTGCCCTCTATTTCACAGATGAACAAGAAATAATGAGCATTATTAGTACGCTTAAATCTCATAGTGCCCCAGGCTGGGATAATCTGCCAAGCGAGCTGTTTAAGACAGCGAAAGAATACCTGAGCGTCCCTATTGCACACATCTGCAATATTTGTATTGATACGGCTACGTTCCCACGTTCCTTGAAAAAGTCTATTGTGTGCCCTATATATAAAGGTGGGGATAGAGCCTGTGCTTCAAACTATCGGCCAATTTCACTACTCCCAGTATTAGCAAAAATATTAGAAAAAGTTATCAACAGAAGACTGGTCAAATACATGGAAAACAAAGGCTTCCTGTCAAAAAATCAATTTGGCTTTCGCGGAAATAAATCTACAATGGATGCGGCTTCATTGATAGTATATGACATTGTACAGAAAATAGATTCAGGAAAAAAATGTATAGGGGTTTTTCTAGACTTAGCCAAAGCCTTTGATACGGTCTCTATCCCCAAACTGCTACTTAAACTCGAGTCAATTGGCATAAGAGGGCTCCAGCTGAAACTGTTTCAGAGCTATCTGACTGAACGTATGCAATCAGTTAAAATAGAGGACTACGTCAGCAATGAACTCCCTGTAGAATACGGTGTACCACAGGGGAGCATTCTGGGCCCTTCTCTATTTATTCTTTATATTAATGGTCTTTGTAGCATGAACCTTGCTAATGCTACGATATCTACTTATGCGGATGACACTGCACTGATTTTTGCTGCGGATAATTGGACTAACTTAAAATCTATTGCCGAAAAAGGCCTCTCAGAAGTAGCTAAATGGTTAAAGAATAATATTCTCACACTCAACATTAGCAAAACAAAAATTATGACTTTCTCAATATCTAAAAAAAGCGACCCTCCCGCCGATTTTAATATCAAACTACATTCCTGTGATACCTCCAATGAAACTGAATGCAACTGCCCTAATCTTGATTCAACAGATAACATCAAATACTTAGGAATTTACTTAAATAAGCACTTGAAATGGGAACCCCATATAACTAACCAGATGTCTAGAATCAGAAAGCTGATCTACATCTTTAAAAACCTACGGCATGTAGCTGATCCTCCACTCATTAAGAGAGTATATGAATCTCTAGTCCAATCCATCTTAATATACTGTTTGCCAGTGTGGGGTGGAGCCCCCAAGACACACCTTATCAATATTGAAAGAGTGCAAAGGAGTGTCATAAAGGTTATGCTATTCAAGCCATACAGGTATTCAACAGAACAATTATACAAGGATAGTAAACTGCTTACTGTTAGGCAACTGTATTTGCTATACCTTATCCTACACCAGCATAACAAAATAGACTTCCTCGAAATCACGAAAAAAATTTCTTCGAAGAGACGCAAACATCATGTCTGTAAGGTGCCATCAAATAAAAATAAATTCACAAATCATCATATTCCATTCCTATCTCCATATCTTTATAATAAACTTAACAAAGACCTGAACATATTTAATATGACGAGAAACAAACTAAAAAAGGAGCTTCAAGAATGGCTGTTAGAAAAAAACTATAACGTGACAGAAAACTTACTTAAAATCCCTGAGTAGAAGTTAATGAAAATAGAACGATTGATTGCATTAATGTTATTTCAGCAATTACTATTACTAGCTACTAATCTAATTAATTTGAAATAAAAAACCACCAAATCGCGCAAACCTATAAAAAAAAAAAAAATAAAGAAACCGGACCTACAGAATAATGTATTAGAATGCCTATCATACAAATACATTATTCACAATATATACCTACATTGATTACACAATAAAATAAAATATAATAATAAAAATGTCCTGCGGTAAAAAAAGGAAAAAAAATTAAACTAAATACTCGAATTCTTATTTATCTATAAGTATAATACCTATTATAAATAAAAATTCAAAAACCTTTACAATTAAAATAATGCCCTATGGGGTCGCTTCTATTATGTTCTAAGATCTGTGTAAACGGAACGAATCATTATGCACCGCGCGTTTTTAAATGTAGGGTAGTAATGGATAATGAATTACTCTGGTAGTGAATATGGTTCTCGTGTTTGATTCTTCTTCGTATTTTTAGTGTAATTATTAGAAATGTTTACCATTTAGAAATAACTAAGCACTAACTTGTATAGCATGTACGTATTTTAGGTATGAGATATAACTAAACGTGTGTAGCTAAGTAAATGTTGGGGAAGTGCGGTGAGATGAAAAGAGTGTGAAGGAATGTCGGTGACTTTTGGTTTGTAACTAGTTATAAGGTTGCAACATTGTTATTGTTTCTGTTTCTTTTCATTTCTATAGTTATTCTAAAATATGCCAACTCTCAGCCTTGGATTGATTAGTTCGTAATTGATTAATGTCAGACAGTGATTTTAAGATATCATGGATTATAATTTTACAGTCAACATAGAATAAGTATTCTAAAGTAAATACAACAAACTAAAGCTGATAATAATTGAAAGAAACTGTATCTGCATGTTCAAACATCGCAGTGCTTATACGCTAATAAAATACCTATAAATAGAGGAAGTGTCGATGTGGGAGACCTAATATCCTAAACACAGGTTAACTTAGTTAGGAGTTAGTGCTCAGGCATTTATACCTACTCGAATTTTGTTATAGTACCCACTAAAAGGTGTCCATTCATACTGTCATCTATGAGTGAGCCAAGTTATACCTAACATCTATGTATAAACTGCTAAACTTACGTAAGTTTTAATAACGCCGAATTTAAATACTACTTAGATTACTTATATTTTTGATACTCATGTTTTATTATTACTTAGTGCATATATCTAATCGTGGTTAAGAGGGTTAGGTACCTTTATATTTAAGGATAGTGAGTACTTACCTACGATGTTTGAGTAGGTAGTCCCTATGTATCTCCAAAATAAATTTCATTTCATTTCATATAGAGTCTGCGCTTGGGCGCCATCGAGAGCAGACACTGTGCCGTTTGACATCAGCAGCTCCTGGTGAAAACATCGCTGTACGAACACGAATATTAGGCATTGGAAATAATTTCGAAATAAGATCGTCGACAACGAATTACCTATTTCTGCCCATTTTGAATAATTAGTATTTATTCTTTCTCGGAATAGACGTAAATCGTAATGACCAATCTCTTTTTATTAATAAATCATCATCATCATCATCATCATCGACTACTATTGTCGTCATCATTGTGGTCATCATCATCACCGTGTTCATCATCTTCATCTTTTCAATTATTGTCGTCATTATCATGTTCATGGTCATCACCGTATTCATCATCAGGTACCTTTACAAAAACATGACTTCTGTGGGAACTCGTAAACTATAAGTCCGGTTAGTATACTATGCTTAGGTAACTTGTAGAACTAACTGAGACAAAAAAATACCTGGTGCCCATACAAAAACCCTCATTTTCGAAGGAACTCGTAAACCATAGGTCTGATTGGTATATAACCTTCAGGCAAGTTGTAGCACTAACCAGGATTCTTCAAGAAATGTTGAAAAAAACATAAGTCCTATACAAAGTTTTTACCATTTTTACCATTTTCATGAATAACCTCTTACCCAATCAAAACTCGGTAATCTATTTTCCCTACCATTGATAAAAAAAAAATGAAATATTCAAAGTCTACCATGAGGTCAGTCCAATTACTTCGGTAGAAAGATCTCTTCGTCACTAACAAAGCCCAAGCCCAAGCAATGTGCAGGCCACATCGCTCGCAGAACTGACAACCGATGGGGAAGAAAGGTTCTCGAGTGGCAACTACGAACCGGAGCGCGCAGCGTAGGCAGACCTCCCACTAGGTAGGGCGACAACCTGGTGAAAACCGCGCGGAGCCGATGGATGCGGGAGACGAGAATGATGATTATGATCTTTTTAATTCTTCATCATCAACAGCCTGAAGACGTCCGCTGCTGAACATAGACCTCCCCCAGAGAGCTCCACTTTGAGCGGCTGCTGCATCCATCGGTGCCCCGCATCGACAACGGTTTTAATTTTTACCCACCTATAATTAGATACATACAATATATCTACAATCCTACGATAACATATTCCTAAAAAACAATATAAAGGAAATACACATTTCGAGTAAAAATAAAATTAAAAAAATAAAAGGACCAAAATATTTTGGTTTAGTCAACCTCGCCCGCCGTTATCCCGTCGCTGTGTGCGTAATGCCGTGCGCGTGTAGTAGTGCGGCTAAATACCTATTCATGCGCGTAGTATACGTCCTTAATCGTGCATCTTGAAAGTGTTATTTTTGCACTTTCTGAATTTCTTACAAAGCACCATTACAAACAACTAAATAAAGCAAGTGTATCCTACTGGAAAGTTGAGGATTTATTCACAGAATTGCCCCTATTACATAGGTCCAGAACCGAAGTCTCCATACTTAACCTTGTTTGAACATGAATCAAACCATAGAGCACATTTTTTTTCTTCTAATGTCAGTTCCTTTTTCAACATACCATATAAATAGTATTACCCGATTTAGTCGGGTACCTAAATAAAAATCTAGCTAGATGTAAAATGTAAATAATAAAAATGATATAACGCCTACATTAAAAAAATATAAAATAATAAAATTAATTACCATCATACTACCTACTATCTATAGACAAGAAAAAGGTATATAGATAGCTCATGCAATCTTTTAATAAAAAGGATTCAAATTAAGTATAACCAGCAGTTTATTTTTATTTTTTTTTATTTTTATTTTATTTTATTTATTTAGCACAAGTTGGTACACTTACAAGATATAGTATGGCTATATAAGTATATAAAATGTGTATTACAAACTACAAGGTAGGTACAACTTATGTACATAAGTATAACATAATTATTCTGGAGCCTTAGATCCCGCACTAGGCGTGCCTGTGTCGCAGGATCTAGCCTCTTACGTTCCTTATGAGATAGGTATTCTGTGCAAGTGTGTTTGATTTTGGTATGGAAGTGAGGGTAGATGAGTGTCAGTGATGTAAGGTATTTATTTTGTGTGTATTTTGTATTGTGTTTGTGTAGACGAGAGGATATGGGTGAACCGATTGTGATGAAGCTTCGCTTACGGATTGGTATTAACGGGGAATTCTAATCAGATATAGGTCCAAGAATGTCACAGCCTGCCGATGTTAGGTACCTAATGTTACTCCGATCAATTTCAAAATGTGAGTATGACCACTACATTATATATAGGTTCTGAGTTAAGAGCTAAACAAAAGGTAATCAGTACGAGAATGAAAAGGATCCAAGATAAAAATGCACTTTATTTGCCGTTCGGAACGTGCTAAAGTAACAATGGTGAGAAGGTTATTGTTACTGTTACGGGCCTGGGTCGCCCTTATGCCTAGAACAAAGCAAAGCATAGCAAATGGCTACCGTATCCGGTAAGCGGTTACAACCAGCCTGGTGGTAAGCGAACCAGGCCCGCGTTGTCATTTTAGTATTTTTATGAGATTCTCGGTTTCCTCATACCCCAGAGTTCTGAGAAAGTCGCAGATTTTTCGATTGCAGGTACTTCGAGAATCGTTAACGATGTGCAAAGACCTATCAAGGTTTTCATATACGTATGCACCCTTAAATGCGAAAGCCCGCTGAGCAAACACGGTTTTGACCCGAGGAGTCTTCCATTTATTGCGTCGCGATGATTTTAGCGGTTCGGTGACGGAGTTAAGCGCCGTTTTATGGAATCTCAAAGTTGTGGCCTTAATAAAAAGTTGTCTTACTCTCAGATGTCCACTCTCTGAGTATAATTTGTCAGTAGAGTATCTGTATGGCTTTCGATATGCTACTTTTAGTACTGCTCGCTGGGCTCGCTCGAGTTTTAGTAGCAGGGTCTTGGCGGCAGCTCCCCAACAGACAATGCCATATGTGAGAATGGATTGGCAAAGAGCTAGGTAGACTATTCTCACAGTTTCGCCACCGGAGACGGCTCCAAGTCTTTTAAAAATGTGCAGCATTTTTCTTAGACGATTGTAAAGAGCGTCTATTTGATTATTCCATGTAAGATGTTGGTCTATTATGACTCCCAGATACCTAATGCTGCTGACCTCCGCAATCTCCGGGCAGGTGCAAGGAGATCCCTTGGGTGAAGATGAGTCACAATAATGTAGGCGGAGTTGAATGGGCACGCCAGGTTTACTACGTTCCGAAATACGGAATGCTATAAACTTAGTTTTGCTGGTGTTCAGGGTAAGGAGGTGGTTTTGTAGCCAACAAGCAACAGTGGTTAATCCCCTTTGGGCCACATCAGTAACCTCTTCCCAGTCTTTCCCATAGAATATCAATGCGGTGTCATCAGCAAATGCTACAATTCTGGACTGACTCACATTAAGATTGCATAGGTCATTGATATAGGCCAAAAAGAGGGTAGGACCCAATACGCTACCCTGTGGTACACCGTAATCAACACTTGCAAAATCGCTGAACATGTCACCCATCCGAACTCTCTGCTTCCGACCACTCAAGTAAGAGCGGAACCACTCCAGTGGTAAACCACGTACACCGAGCAGTTCCAGCTTCTTCAGAAGAATTGGCCGCGACACCGTATCGAATGCTTTGGCCAAGTCCAAAAAAACACCAATGCATTTATTGCCAGCATCAATGTTATTGATGACGGTGTCCACCAACGTAACCACTCCATCCTCAGTTGACCTACAGGAACGAAAACCGAATTGGTTTGGAGAGAATAGGGAATTATTTTCCAGGAAACTCAGAAGTCTCTTATTTATGACCCTTTCCAGCACCTTGGATATAGTGGGGAGCAGAGAGATGGGCCTATAATTTGCTACAGCAGTCTGGTCTCCAGCTTTGTGGATGGGACTGACGTCCGCTACTTTAAGACAATCAGGGACCAAACCAGTGAGCATGCTTAGGTTACAAATGTGCGCAATTGGTGCAGCAAGTACATGTCTAGCACGTTTTAATACATCATTTGTTATCCCATCCCAACCGGGGGCGGACGATGATTTAAGACTCGACAGGATCCTGCTTACTTCAGAAATATCCGTTGGTGTTAGAAAAAGAGAATGGGGCGGAGTGCCACTATTATGAATTTTGCTGCTCAGGTGGTCTTCCGTAGTGTTTAACCGAGTTAAAATGTTGTCCGCTAGTTCTTTGCCTATACACGAAAAGTAGTTGTTTGCATGATTAGCAGAGTCTAGTGCGGTAGGTTTTGAATTTAGCAAATTAGAAGGCTCTCGAGTATGAGTGTTAATACTGCAAATTTTTTTGACTGTTTTCCAAAGGGTCTTGCTATTTCCACTGGCGTCATGGATTGTATTCCGCTCATACTGAGTTTTCAGTGTTTTTAGGAGGCTGTCGCAATGGTTGCGGTAGGCAACATATTTAGTTTTAAGTATTGTGTCAGCTGGGTTTCTTTTGAACTCGGAGTGTAAGGCTTCCCTCCTCCGAACACACTTTAACAAGCTCTGTGTCATCCACGGCTTACAGAGAAATTCAGCACTACGGAGTTTGACGCAATGAGTGTTGGTATGCAGACAGTCCATAAGAACATCAATAAATATTTGTGTAGCCAAAGACACGTCAGTTTCAGCGTACAGCCGAGCCCAGTCAGCAAGCTCAAGATCTAGGACTAGCGACCCAAAATTAGTTTTCTTGATAACTTTTGACTTTCGTGGGTTTGAATAAGATCTATCTAGGCCAATCAAGATCGTACTATGGTCTGTTATATCCGATTCACAAATCACCACACGTGCCGTAGCTTTACTTTTAATCAGGGCATGATCCAGGCAGTTGGGGCCGCGAGTAGGTAGTGTGTGACCGGAAATGAAGCCATAGTGCGAGGTAAGGTCTAAATAATCAGCTGCTCTCAAGTCGGTAGTACCATGTTTAATATCAATATTAATGTCCCCCGTTAAGATGGCCGGCCCCTGAATACTGTTTAAAATGCTCTCTAAAGAATCCAAAAATTTTTTATTATCTCTGATAGATGGAGAGCGGTAAATTGCAACAATAGTCAAGAAGCCTCCAATCTTAATCAGCAGACAGTTCGCGTCACAGCACTGTGGCTCCTGGAGATCGACAGTGACATCACTCTTTGTGTATATGACTATTCCGTCATTCTGGTTTAAGTATATTTTTGAGTAGTAACATGAATAGTTGGGAATACTAGTCGGGCAAAAAGTGTCATCTAACCAGCATTCTGTAAGCACTATGACGTCAGGAGAGAATTGTAGTCTATTAATAAAAACAGTAAAATAGTCAAGATTTTTCCGGATACTCCGAATATTTTGACAGACTACAGTTATTTGGTTATGTATGTTACCTAATCTTGTTTTACAATCCTTGGGTGAATCGGTGCGGAAGCTTTCAATCAGAGTGGTATTGTCAATAATATTTAGGAGATCTATACTACCCATTATTAAAAATTAGGGTTGGTGGTGCAATTTGTAAAACGTACAAATTGCAGTCGGGGGTTTTATTATTAGAGATAACAATATCCACTGCTATTTCAGCTAATGCACGACTCAATACAAAGACTTGTTTTATTTTTATTATATATATAATGAGTAACATAACAATTTGGCACAGGCATGTAATATAAATTACAAAGTCATTCCGGAATAGGCTTGAATTGTCTGGAGTTAGTACTAAGTCTTCAGCATAGTAAGACAAAGAAGGTACAAGTATTAAGTTTAGGCCACTGCTATGCGCAGCTGTGCACAACAAACATCTGATTACCACTATTAAAAACCGACGCTGGGATAGTTGTACAGCCGCGCTATAGGTAGCTATAGCTGCACGTCTGCGAAGACCATAAAATATATCCAGGTAATGACCGCAGTATTGCGATTGACGGGATCCGAGCAACCCGTCAGTATCACTAATTAGCTTAATTCTTGGTTTGTAGCCCATACCTACCATTCGCCGCGGGATACAATACACTCCAAAGTAGCACATAAAACGTGAAGTTGCATCCCAAGTGGCACGGCAAATAGCAAAAAATAAAAGGCATTGGCAGTGATCTTCAAGAGAAAGCAGGTTGTAAATAGCCTTATTTTTTATTGATTTAATTAAATCTGAGTGACATTCCATGGGTACGGTGGGCTTATACGACAGACGTGAATTTGTACATTGTGTGGTAAAGAGTGGGAAAAGTCTATAGTGTAGGTGTATTATGTAGTGTGGTGTTATTCCGTGTGTAACTAATAGTGGATTTAGTGTTTTGGATGCAGTGCACAGGGTTATACAGTAAAACCTATAATCTATTACACATGTAAGTACATAAAACTTTTGACAGTGTAAGAAAAAGTTAGCGAAACAATGATAATGCAAATAATAAGTGATAGCATAGATAATATAAAGGGTTACAGATAACGGAAACAGTAACAGTGTTTGAACTAGTCATGCATTGTTTTGTTTGAATTTAAGATCTTGCAGCTGAGCTTCATTTTTCACTTGAATGTGTGTCTTGAATGTTTATTCAACATTTCTTTTAATAACTCACGAGTTTTTCAATATTACCAAGTTAAAGGGATTATAGAACAACAGTTATGTAGGTACAGGGGGTCTAGCAAAGATACCAACCACTAACGCTAACGCCCAACGCTAACTCCAAAATGTACTGAAATGTCATTTCGGAAATCGCTAACTTTTCCGTAGCGAATGTCATTTCGATGTCATTTTTGGAGTTAGCGCGAGGCGTTAGCGTTAGCGATGGTGATCTTTGCTAGACCCCCTGGGCCTCTACCAAAACAAAATTTCATATTTTAGATAAAAAAAAATAACAGTGGGCGCGTGGAACGTTTATAGTTGACAATAAAACTATTATCAGTAATTGCACTTCTGTGTTTTGTGTGTTCTTTACTATAAAAATGCGCTGAACATATTGTTGAGCGAGTATTAGGTTTCCACCAATCTTCATTTCGACTTTTTCGAACTACTTTTATCCAACGGTCAGCTAGACATGGATCTGTTGGAAATCTATACAAAAGAAATCGGGTAATTATTCAGATGTCGTGTGGCAATACTGATTTTGACATGTCAACTTTTTATTGTGAATTGTTTCTAACTCTTCGTCAAATAGAAATAATTAAAATAATCTTATAAAAATACATGATTAAGGTCATTTACAAGTGAAATGTGATCGTGTGCTTCTGTGATTCGTGCCTCAAATGATTTCAGCACAGTTTTATCACGCAAGACGGCATTTTTTTGGTATGTATTCAAAAGCACACCCAAGTAACGACTGATTTTGATTTTGACAGCTGAGAATCAATCACACCCAAAGTGGTGTGTACGGTTTTGCCCTGCTTTAATTTCGTATTAGTGGTCTGGATAAAAAGTCTTTGGATTTATTATAAGTATAGAATATATATATTAGCTTCCCCCTGCGGCTTCTTCTGCATGCGCTATCTCAGGACCTGTTTATTATTGGCATACATTTTTCAAATCATCCACCCCCATCTTAGCGCATCTCAATTCTCACCCCAACATTATGGAATCAGAGGCCCTAGCACGAACATTTACGCGGGAGTAAGTGTAACGTTAACGTAAGCCAGTTGTATGGCATTTGATCAGCGCCCCATACAACTGACTTACGTTAACGTTACACTTACTCCCGCGTAAATGTTCGTGCTAGGCCTACTGTGTAAAGTATCTCGGTTTCAGTGGTTTTTTTGGGTGTACATATACAATGCATTATGCAGTGGATTAAAGGAAAAGATTTTTGTCGTTATGTTAGTTTGTTATAGTATTAATCTACATATAGCACAAGGTGTATTCAGTTCAGTAAACCAGACTAACCGAACCGCTGAATCAACATTTTATAGTAGTAGGTGACATGGAAAACAAATTTGAAATAATATTATAATAATTTATTGACGTACACGGCAGCGCATACCTATAACTAATATTTACAAGTGGTACGCGGCGGGCCGGCAGGCGAGGTGAGGTCAGACGGGCAGCAGCGGGCGGCGGTCGGCGGCGGCGGCGCCGCGGTCGGCGTGTCGCGCGCGGTTGTAGCACAGCACGCCGGCCGCCGCCAGCGCCATGCCGGCCAGGTTGGCGGGCGGCGCCGGGTTGCGCAGCGCCACCAGCGAGGCGCCCACCACGGCGGCGCGCTTGGCGGCCGACGCCACCGCGTACCCGAGCGGCGACACGCGCGACAGCACGCTGAAGGCGAGCACGGCCTGCAGCCACGCGAGCGCGCCGTCGGCCGCCAGCAGCGCCCCGGCCTCGCTGGAGGCCGCCGCCACCGCCGCGCCCCCTAGCAGCGCGGGCCCGTCGTGCCACGCCCACAGCGGCAGGAACAGCGCGAGCGCGAGCCGGCTGAGCGTGAGCAGCAGGCGCAGGTGGTGCACGCCGGTGTCGCGCAGCACGCGCTTGGAGTAGAGATGCTGCAGCGAGAGCAGCGCGGCGGCGGCGAGCGCGGCCGCCAGCCCGCCCGCGTCGAACTGCAGCTCGGTGAGCGAGGCCACCGCCACGCCGCCAGCGATCATCACCAGCGACCACCGCACGCGCGCCGACTGCACCTCGCCGAACAGCACGTACGCCAGCCCCGCCGTCCACAGCGGGGTCGTCGCCTTCACTGCAACGCAACATCATCTCATCTCATCACTCTACATACTATATACCCGCCGGTGGGAGAATGTTAGTAAGGAGAATAATGGCTCTTTGTGACCTGCTTTCTGCAGTGGAGATTGAGCTGTTGATGTGATGTAATATAATTTACAATAACTTTGCAGTTTTTAATAAAAAAAATAGTTTATGGCACTATTAAAGTGCGATTCAAACTCAATAGTGGGCAGGCAAAAGAGAGTTGAAGCACTCGGTTAATAACAGTAAACTCTGTAGTGGTGAGGTTGTTAATTATGGGGTTTTTCCAAGTCAATGGAAGATAGCCCAAGTGGTTATGATCCTGAAACCAGGAAAACCACCGCAGGAGGTATCCTCCTACAGGCCTATAAGCTTACTTCCTATAGTCGGCAAAGTATTAGAAAAAATTATACTCATCAGAATGAGAGAACATCTAGATGAAATTATACCTAATCATCAGTTTGGCTTTAGGGAGGGCCATGGCACAATAGAGCAAATACATCGCTTAGTCGACATCATAAATAGGGCGCTGGAGAACAAACAGTACTGCTCTGCAATATTCCTGGATATCAGCCAGGCATTCGACAGGGTATGGCATGACGGCCTCCTGCATAAGATAAAACAAAGATTGCCACATTCTTTTTTCCTTATAATCAAGTCCTACCTTGAAAATAGATGCTTTGAAGTCAAATACAGCACAGAATGCTCTAAAATGCACTAAATCAAATCTGGCGTGCCGCAGGGCAGCATCCTCGGGCCAATCTTATACGTAATATTCACTGCTGACCTGCCAACCGCGGATACCACCACCACTACTGCAACCTATGCGGACGACACGGCTTTGCTTTCAGTCCATGAGAATGCCGAAATAGCGTCGAGGAATCTTCAAACGCACCTAACTCTAATTCAGGAATGGCTTGGTAGGTGGCGCATCAAAGCCAACAAAGACAAGTCAATACATGTTACCTACACACTTAGGAGAAACACCTGTCCACCAGTGCTACTATACAATCAACAAGTCCCTCAAGCAGAAGACGCTAAATATCTGAGCATGCACCTAGACCGACGACTGACCTGGCGAAAACATATTTGGACTAAGCGTAAGCAATTAGACTGCAAAATCCGTAACATGTACTGGTTAATCGGACGAAAATCGCAACTCACAAACAGTAGCAAAATGCTTGTTTATAAAACAATAATCAAACCAATATGGACCTATGGTATTCAACTATGGGGATCAGCTACCCATAGCAACATCGAAATATTAGAAAGATTCCAGAGTAAGACAGTAAGAAGTATGCTGAACATACCACTGCACATAAGCAACAAATACATGTACATGGACATCAAGCTGAAAACAGTAAAACAGGAGATAGAATCCTACAGCGAGAAATATCAACTGAGACTGGACAAACACAGAAACGAACTAGCTGCTCAACTGCAGGGATCGGGCAGTCTCCAATTCTCTAGACTAAGGA
Organism: Ennomos erosarius; assembly: GCA_963580505.1. NCBI lineage: Eukaryota > Metazoa > Arthropoda > Insecta > Lepidoptera > Geometridae > Ennomos > Ennomos erosarius. Next base: position 84,323 of record OY756983.1, on the reverse strand, counting down.
GACATAGCATAATAAACCTAGCGCACAGATTTGCAGACAAAGAATGAGAGATTACTCACTGGACGCATCTCTCTCCATATAATGCATAAAACCAGTTTGAAACAGTCAGCCAATTGGTTTATTGTTCTCCGAACAGATTGCCAAGTAGCAGGATATAAAAAAAAAAAAAAAATTATGGGGTAGGTCTATGTTCAGCAGTGGATGTCTTTCAGATGTTCAGCAGTAAATATCTTCCATTTAATTGCCCAGTGTAACAATGTGTAATAAAGTTAATAAAAATTTCTATTTCTATTGATTATGCACAGACTGAATACATTAATAGTCACAAAAACATTTGACCTTGCAAAGGATACCATTAGCAGAACTACTAGTATATTAGTATGGGATTAATATCACCAAAGTAAGTACTGGTCAGCCAAAACTAGGCAGATGAACACGTTAGTCGGACAATGGGAGTGCTCGAGGTCCGCGTGCTAACCTGTGTGCGCATAAGAGATAGGCACCTTCCATATGGAGACCTGCGAGCACACGGTGGTGAGGAATTTGGCGAAAGCAAGTGGCGCAAGCACGCGGCAGTAGTAACGGCGCGGGAAGCCGGTGGCGCGGCGCACGGCGCAGGCAGTCAACGCCACGGGGCTCAGCAGGACGGTGGCCAGCAGCTGCACCATGGTCACGGTCATGGGGAACGGGAAGCGCGTCAGCACCAGCTTGCCCACCACGTTGCTGGCCGAGCTGGCCGCGTACCACGCCGCGCACAGCACCGCCACGCGCCACGCCTCGCCGCGCGACCCCTCCGTGCCCATCGCTTCACTCTACGTTACGCCGCGCCGCGCATTCCGGTCCCAACCCAACAGTTGCGTTGGCTTGGCGGTGATCCAGACTCTTTCTCGCTATCGACTCTTGAGCTCGGTTTCTTTCATTTGTCTGATCTTGAGAGGCTAAAAGCGAATTACGAAAATACGAAAAATCCAAATACAAAGTTCGGAAATAGAACGCGAAGTATTCACTTGTATTTACTATAATTTGTTGTACTGTACAGTGTATAGTAAGTACAATTTCCACGGAAAAGTGTGTATTTGGCAATTTAATTTTGGCAGTTTTGGCCAGTTTTGGCACCACAGAGAACCACAGACTACTAAGATAAAAGATAAAAGAGAACTTTGCTATTTTGGATTTTGGCACTTTCAGCAGTGTGTGTGACCATCTTCAAATTACAGATACTGCCATACTTTGCTTAAAAACTTGCCAAAGCCAAAATATTGCCAACTTTAAATTAACGTTTTATTAAACAAACATACGTAAAAAAACATAAATATGATGTTTAATGTATTTAATTTAAGTTAAACACCACTGCATGACTTTCGACCTAATGGAAAAAATAATTACAATCGTTTACTAAATTCGTGGAACAGCAGAGCAGTGGAATGCACTTCCTGCTTCATTGTTCCCGACAAGTTAGAAATTAAGAGTGCATGGGCAAACGTACTCCAACATAGACCGCATCGTCACTTTCTATCAGGGGGGTTATCCGCTATGACACAGATTCCTTGCCAATAACGCGAGACGTGTAACATGCTCCAAACGCAAACGCGGGCTTTAACGCGCCACGACAAGGAATTAACTTGGAATCAAAAAATTGTATTTTGTATGCCACGCGTTAGATTGTTTGTGCCCAGTGTTTTCTGTTTTTTGACGTGCGTGTAACGTGTGTTGTCGTGTTTGTCAAATTTGACAACGGCATACAGAATAACATTTTAAACCCAAAACCATTCCACGAAGAGATCGTAACGCGCCGCGTTACGTGCGTGAATGGTCATACGGAATAAGGGCCCAGGTGAGATGTTGTCAAACGTGAGCCCATTTTAGCATAAAAAAAATTTAACGAAGATGGCCCACTGAACACACCTATAGATTTTGTGTGTTTGTTTACTAGTAGTGGTTCCTTTAAAGCGGACAGCCGCATAGCCAATTCGCAGTAACACTAAACTGCAGAGCCTAGAACACCGACGGAGGGTGGGATGTCTTTCAATTTTCTACCGGTTGTACACAAGAGCTGCACGAGCTAATACCACCATCTCCATTCCGCCACAGAACTACGAGGCGCGGAGAGTCGTTTCATCCCTATGTAGCAGATTTGCCAACATGCCACTCCAAGCGTTTCGCTGAGTCCTTCATTATGCGGATTGCTAGGGAATGGAATTTGCTCCCGTCAGTCTTGTTTCCTAACAAATATAATCTGGGTCTTTTGAGTGTACCTCATGAGTCTGCGTGCTACACCTTCGGCTACATCGTCGCTTTCCATCAGGAGAGATGTAGTCAAACACAGGCTTATTCTACATAAAAAAAAGAATGTTTTTGATCAAACATAAAAGCTACAAATTGTTGATCTGTTTTCATAATGAAATGTCTGCCTATTAAAAAGTGACGCCATTTTCGAAGGACTTCTACGATTGCACTTGCCTCTTTTTCGATGGATGAATGTCCGCGATGGACGAATGTTCAGTACTAGACAATAATATGTAATGCTACATGTATGTATATATCATAATATATTACCTGGTTTCTATTATTCATTCACAACTTTCACATCACAGCACTTGACAGTCCTTTTCACAGTAATTTAAGCACAAAAAAACTTGATTTTTCTCAAAATTTTACATCACTTTATCGATTTTGCGCGCGGGTCACGGGCCCGATTTCTAGACACGACTGCTCGGATGGCAGTTGTTTTGAAACTGTTTTTTTTGTTTCGAATTTAGTTTCTCTTCAAATTCATATTTTTCTTTTTCTACTGTCAATTTCAGTGAGGTATTTTATAGTTTGGCCATGATTGTATGTATTTTGACTCTAGATTTATTTTTTTACTATTCTGTATTCAAAATTTTGAAAACTGCAAAAATCTAGAACCTTGGAATGCTAGCGAGGTTTCTTTAGAAAAGCTGTCGCTATGGAATGGCAGTCTCAATTTACTCCTCGAACGAGGAACACTAAATTGATATAAGGCCATTCCCGGGCCAGGCAAGGCCCGGGAACTCAAGAACGCCTTCAAAAACCATCTTTGGCTATCCAACACCAAAATTGTGAAGAGAATCTCCATCTACGTCAATCGCTGCGCCACGACATATCCATTGTCAAATCGCCGATCGCCGAGCTACATCCGCTACAGCCAGTCGCGAAACTACGACGAATCTATCGCCGAGAGCTGATCGCCGAAACTACATCTGTTGTCACCGTCGGCCGCCGTATCTACCACGACGAATCTATCGCCGAGCGTCAACCAGTGAGACGACCGGCTTGCCTTTTTCAAACATTGAGTGGCAATATAACTTCATCACCATGTTCCGGCCCGTCGTCCGTCAAAGCTTTGACGACTAATACCTGCGTGTCTCCTGCTGCTGCATCTTGAATCTGAGCTGCGTAATAATACTTCATCGACGGTGGAAGGACGAGAATCTTCTTCTGGATCCAGAAGCTAATAACTGAATGAGCTAGCCGCTGAACTCTGGAAGTCGGACAAACTAAAGGCAACGAATTCCTCAGTCTCTATAACGACAGTGGGCCTTGTTTGAATAAAGACCCGGAAGTGGGCCTTGTTTGTTTGAAGACCCGGAAGTGGGCCTCGTTAAAGACCGGAAGCGGGCTTTGTTTATCTGAAGACCCGGAAGTGGGCCTTGTTTGGATCCAATAACATTCTAATTCTACCGTGATAACTTGTAGGCCGTAAACAACTTAAATTTCGCGTTCTTCCGCATCATCTAGAGACTCTTTTTTTTGCTTTCTACAAAGCTTGTAAAATTTACGAAAATAAATATCTGTTACCAATTCCTTTTTTTCTCTTCAGCTCTTAGGATCCTGTCAACCTAGGCACTGTTTAGGTAGGGGAGGAGCTGCTCATTAACTTGTAGCGTTCCATTCTACCTTTTTCACGAAAGGAACGGATGTAACGTGACAGTTTGGCGCCCAACTAAAATGAACCCTCTAAAACATTCTTCTAAATTCTAAAATAATACTTACTCAAGTAGGCTAAAATTTGATATTGACTTTTGGCTCTAACGTAATATCTTAGGTACTTGCTTAATTTATTTTTATACAGGCAGGACACGCGGAACATCACACTTACATTCTACAACACTCGCATAGTACTTAATACTTAAACGAACTTAAACTTGACTTGATTTTATCCTTGACTATTGACTTCAACTTGTGACTATGGCGAGACCAATTAAATACTCGTTTCTAAACAAACTTGAACTGGAATATGAAGTGACTATCAGAGGTGAAAAACCAGCTGACACTTTGACAACTCTTAAGGAGCAGCTGGCAAAATTGAGTCACATTCAACCTGAGGACATAAAATCTTCTCCAATACCTCTCAAACATGACCTCTCCCAAGCAGAGATCACGTTTAATTACGTCGAGGGTAAAATCTCGCACCTCGAAGCCACGGATGATAAAAGTAACCTGAGGAAAGTTGAATCTTTCGTAAATCATCTTCATTATCGCCTCGAACGCTTTAACGCCGTTCCACCATTTGTTGAGTCATGCTCAAACATACGATCTCGCTTCTTCACGCTCCAAAAACGGTTTGAAGTCTTAACTTCAGATTATTCAGGATCTTCTGAAGAAGTGTTAGTTGACATTCACAATCCTTGTCCTCAGACTCAGCCTAGCCCTCCCTCGATTTATCAATTACTACCTATGACTGGAACCAATCAAACTTTGGAAGTACTGAGTACTCCTCAACCCACTTTACCTTCAAGCATTCTGACTAGTATACCACTGGCTTCCGAGTCTGTACAAAACTATCACACTTCGGATAATTTTGTGAAGGAGCTCAAAACGTTTTCTTTCAATGGAAAATCGTGCCCTAGATCATTTCTTCAAAGATTGGACGAGTTTAGGATTTCTCGAAACATTCCGGAAGGTATGCTTTGCAAGCACGCCTTTGAGATTTTCACAGGTGATGCCCTTCATTGGTTTCGTTTTCAGTATAATCGAAATCCTACCTTATCGTGGAAAGATATTTGCACATTGCTGATTCGAGATTTCGGTATACATGATTACGACTATAAGCTGTTGGAAGCTATAAGGAATAGAACGCAAGGAGCAACTGAGACCATTATCGTTTACGTCTCAATTATGTTCGGTATGTTTGCTCGTCTTTCAAAGAAACTTAGCGAGAGCGAACAATTAGAGATTTTACTCCATAATATAAGACCGTGCTATTCAGTTTTTGTTGCACTTAAAGATATTAAAACGGTAGATTCTTTAATTTCTACTTGTCAAAGTTACGAACGCATTTCTGAACGAGACAAAAATTTTCATGAGCCTAGATCTGAAGACACTTCTTGTGCTGCTGAATTTGCCTATCTTCCTTCATTTTCTAAAGCTTCACTTCCTAAAGCGTCTCCAAACGTAAGGTACACTAATGCAGTGCAGGAAGATAAACATCCACGCTCGTCATCTCAAACTAATGACATTTCTAAAGAAGAATTCTGTTATCGCTGTCGTATCACAGGCCATTCTTTACAAACTTGTACTAAGCCTAGATACCTCATTTGTTTTAAATGTGGTCGTAAAGGCGTGAGAATCAGCGAATGTCCAAAATGTGCTCCATCAAATCAACAAAAAAACTAGCTGACGACTTGAATGGTTTCACTAAATCACATAACAATAATTTTGATCTTAACGACTGGAATCAATGGTTAAATACTATTCGAAATTTTATGTTTTGCTACAAAACAACTTCTGTTTTCTACGACAAAGAAAAAGACTTTAACAGACCTTTTATTAACGTGTCTATAAACAATATACCTTTTTCCGGTCTTTTAGATAGTGGAAGTTGTATAACTATTTTAGGTAATAACTCTCATAAAGATATCCAAAAGTTAGGCTTTAAACTATTCAAGTCTCCAACTCAAGTTATGGTTGCTAATAAACAAAAAGCAATGTCTTCTGGTTATTTTCATTTGCCATTGAGATTTCATAATCAGACACATGTTATCAAAGCTTATGTTTTCCCTGATATTTATCCTTCTTTGATACTTGGGTGGGATTTCTGGAAAGAATTCGAACTCTCCCCAAAGATACTTTCTCTTGAACTCAATCTCGAATCTAAAGATCATACAACTTGTGCTGTTGAAAATCAAATATCAACATTTCATCATCTGTCTGGGAATCAAGTAGAAATTGCTAATGACATAATCAAGCGTTTCAAAAGTATTTCTTTTGAACAACGAGGTAAATTAGGCCGTACTAGTTTAGTTAGTCATCGGATCAATACTGGTGATGCTTTACCTATAAAACAACGTTGTTATCGTCTCTCTCCAGAAAAGCAAAAAGCACTCATCAATGAGGTCGATAAAATGCTAGAATTAAAAGTTATAGAAAAATGTGAGAGTCCTTGGTTATCTCCAGTACTTATCACTCCAAAAAAGAACGGAGAATGGCGTTTCTGCGTCGACAGCAGAAAGCTGAATGCAATTACTCGTAAAGATGCCTACAGCCTCCCTTTTGTTTCTGAGATACTAGATAACCTCAAAAATGCTAAATATTTGTCTAGTATCGATATAGCAAAGGCTTTTTGGGAAATTCCATTACATCCCAAAGACAGAGATAAAACTGGTTTTTACGTACCTGGTAGAGGAATGTATAGATTCACTGTTATGCCCTTCGGATTGACAAACGCTCCAGCAACTCAACAAAGACTCATGGACAGTTTATTCACTCCAGAGTTTGAGAATAAAGTGTTCTGTTACTTAGATGACATAATAATCATAGGTGCGACATTTGAGGAACATATTTCACTCCTACTTAAAGTTCATCAGAAACTTTCTTATGCTGGTCTAACCATTAACTTTGAAAAGAGTCAATTCTTTCGCAAAGAACTGAAATATCTTGGCTACATAGTAGATGAGCAAGGATTGCGGGCTGATCCCAGTAAAATTGAAGCGATTCTAGCTTACGCTGCTCCTACCTCTAAAAAAGAAGTAAGAAAATTTTTAGGTACGTGCAGTTGGTTTCGCCGATTCGTACCTAATTTCAGTACTATTGCTTCACCACTCTGTAAATTAACGTCATCTGGAAAAAAATCTCCAAAAAAATTTGTCTGGAATGCTGAGGCTGACTCTGCTTTTGCTAAATTAAAAGAATGCTTGACTACAACACCAATACTATCTTGCCCTGACTTTGACTATCCATTTTCCGTTCACTGCGACGCTTCTAACTTTGGGATAGGTGCTATGCTGACTCAGGAAAAAGACAATAAAGAAGTTGTTATTGCATATATGAGTAGATCTCTAAACAAGCATGAGCAGAATTATTCAACTACAGAACGTGAGACTTTAGCTGTCATTACTGCACTTGAGCATTGGCGTTGTTATCTTGATAACGGTAAACGATTTACAGTATACACTGACCATGCAGCATTAAAGTGGTTCCAAAATTTGTCTAATCCTTCTGGCAGATTGGCACGATGGAGTCTTCGTCTGTCTTGTTTTAACTTCGACCTAAAACATAAAAAAGGAAAAGAAAATGTTGTCCCAGACCTTCTGTCGCGTCATAAAATACCCGATACTGCTATTATTGGTGGTGTTGAACCCATATCTAGAGACAATGCATCACAATTGGAACTATATAATAGACTTTTTACTAACTGTCGAGATAATCCTGATGCTTATCCAAATTACAAAATTCTCAACAATAATTTATACCGTTTTAATAACTCACCTGATTATCTAAATGAAGATTTTGCTTGGAAAGAAGTTCCACTTCCCTCTGAGAGAATGAATCTCATCAAAACTTGCCATGGTGACTCAGAAAGTAATCCCCATACTGGCATTTTCAAAACATACAAGAAGCTTTCTTTAAGATACTATTGGTCTGGTATGTTTAAAGATGTGGCTAAAATGTGTTCTTCTTGTGAAACATGCCTCTCTTATAAGCATTCGAATCATTCTCCATATGGTCCTATGGGTAAACCAAAAATTTGTTCAAGACCTTTTCAAAGCCTCTCATTAGATCTAATGGGCCCTTTTCCACTCACAAGACAACGTAATCAATTCATACTAGTGGTTACATGTTCTTTTTCAAAGTATTGCCTTATTTTCCCTATCAAGCGCGCTACATCTTCCAATATCATCATGTATTTGGAAAATAATGTGTTTCTGGTACACGGTGTGCCACAAACCATCATCATGGACAATGGTTCACAATTTCAATCTAATGAGTTTCAAAGTTTTCTGAATAAGTATAAAATTCCTTTTATATTTTATTCACCTCGATACTGCCCTCAAGTAAACCCCACAGAACGGTATAATAGAACAATTATCACCGCACTTTCACAGTTGGTCGGAGATGATCACCGTTCATGGGACAAACATTTGCAGAAAATCCAATATGCACTCAACAGTTCTGTAAATTCTACAACTGGGTTTTCTCCATCCTTTCTGGTCTTTGGACGTGAAACCATACCATGTGGTTCACTATACACTAACTGCTCCAACCTTGATAATTTCATTTTTCTTCCTCGTGACATCTACGCCGCTAATTTAGGATTATTATCTAACATCTTCGATAAAGTACAGGTTGCATTACACACTGCACACACAAAAAATGCTGCTCATTACAACACGAGACACACCTTTAAAGAGTTCAACGTTGGCGACACAGTCTGGCGTAAAAATTACGTCCAGAGTAACGCTGGTGCATATTTCAGTTCAAAGTTGGCTCCCAAATATGTCAAATGCACAGTTGTTGAGAAGCTCTCACCTCTCGTTTTTATTTTAGAGGATCCTAACGGCTTAAGAGGAAAGTGGCATGTAAAAGATTTTAAAGTGTAAATAGTGTAGCGGTTGTATTCTGTTTTTTTCTCTAAATTGTATACTTATTCTGTAAATAGCTTTAGCGTATATTATTTTTGTATTGTACAAGGAAACTAGACCCTTTCGGCTTATTTTTTTTAAATCCATTTTACAAACGTTATTTTTTTTTTTTTTTCACTCTTTTTGTTTTATCCTTTAACACGAGTCGTGTGGGTAAGAAGCCATTGTGTTTACTCATTTTTTTTATACTTTCTTAGTTACACATGTTGTTACTCTAATCTTAATTTCCTTGCAATTTCTTAAATACAAGGTTCTTGAATATTAATTTCCTTGAAATCTTCAATACCCAAGGGTGTGTGTAATATTCTTAAAGAGCGGTACACAACTCGTTAAATAAGCCTTTGTGTTGTACATTTTCTTAATTGTAAATACTTATTATCTTTACTCGGGTTTTCAAAAAGGTGCGGATAACGACACCTAATAAAAAAAAATAAGCCTTCGTTATGTATAATGAATAGTTCCTTGTGGAGTATGCGTCATCAAATATGTGAACCATATCCCCTAAGTATGTTTGTGAGCGAGTAAAAGAAGAAGTGCAAGATTTAAGTATGAAAGAGCAAGGTTTTATTCCTAACCTTCAAAATTTTCAATGGAGTTGAAAATTTTCTGGGGTCGTGGGGGAAATATGTAATGCTACATGTATGTATATATCATAATATATTACCTGGTTTCTATTATTCATTCACAACTTTCACATCACAGCACTTGACAGTCCTTTTCACAGTAATTTAAGCACAAAAAAACTTGATTTTTCTCAAAATTTTACATCACTTTATCGATTTTGCGCGCGGGTCACGGGCCCGATTTCTAGACACGACTGCTCGGATGGCAGTTGTTTTGAAACTGTTTTTTTTGTTTCGAATTTAGTTTCTCTTCAAATTCATATTTTTCTTTTTCTACTGTCAATTTCAGTGAGGTATTTTATAGTTTGGCCATGATTGTATGTATTTTGACTCTAGATTTATTTTTTTACTATTCTGTATTCAAAATTTTGAAAACTGCAAAAATCTAGAACCTTGGAATGCTAGCGAGGTTTCTTTAGAAAAGCTGTCGCTATGGAATGGCAGTCTCAATTTACTCCTCGAACGAGGAACACTAAATTGATATAAGGCCATTCCCGGGCCAGGCAAGGCCCGGGAACTCAAGAACGCCTTCAAAAACCATCTTTGGCTATCCAACACCAAAATTGTGAAGTGAATCTCCATCTACGTCAATCGCTGCGCCACGACATATCCATTGTCAAATCGCCGATCGCCGAGCTACATCCGCTACAGCCAGTCGCGAAACTACGACGAATCTATCGCCGAGAGCTGATCGCCGAAACTACATCTGTTGTCACCGTCGGCCGCCGTATCTACCACGACGAATCTATCGCCGAGCGTCAACCAGTGAGACGACCGGCTTGCCTTTTTCAAACATTGAGTGGCAATATAACTTCATCACCATGTTCCGGCCCGTCGTCCGTCAAAGCTTTGACGACTAATACCTGCGTGTCTCCTGCTGCTGCATCTTGAATCTGAGCTGCGTAATAATACTTCATCGACGGTGGAAGGACGAGAATCTTCTTCTGGATCCAGAAGCTAATAACTGAATGAGCTAGCCGCTGAACTCTGGAAGTCGGACAAACTAAAGGCAACGAATTCCTCAGTCTCTATAACGACAGTGGGCCTTGTTTGAATAAAGACCCGGAAGTGGGCCTTGTTTGTTTGAAGACCCGGAAGTGGGCCTCGTTAAAGACCGGAAGCGGGCTTTGTTTATCTGAAGACCCGGAAGTGGGCCTTGTTTGGATCCAATAACATTCTAATTCTACCGTGATAACTTGTAGGCCGTAAACAACTTAAATTTCGCGTTCTTCCGCATCATCTAGAGACTCTTTTTTTTGCTTTCTACAAAGCTTGTAAAATTTACGAAAATAAATATCTGTTACCAATTCCTTTTTTTCTCTTCAGCTCTTAGGATCCTGTCAACCTAGGCACTGTTTAGGTAGGGGAGGAGCTGCTCATTAACTTGTAGCGTTCCATTCTACCTTTTTCACGAAAGGAACGGATGTAACGTGACAGACCATGAAAAAAATGCAACCAGTCGATCATTTTGCGAGAGAGTCACTGCAATGGAGTGATCTGACGCATCGGTTTCAACCATAAAAGTTTCATCGTTGTCTATAGCAGTCAAAGAAGCTTTGGCAATTTCTGTTTTCATTGTTTCAAAACAATTTATCGCTTCGTCGCTGAGCGGGAATTGCACATTGTCAATTAATGGCTTGATATGGTGTGAAAAATTGTGGATCCATTTGGAATAGTGTGCCAGCATTCCCAATGCACGTCTAAGGGAAGTGTTGTCTGATGGGATAGGAAGACTCAGAAGAGGTCGTAGGTGTTCTTTGTCTGGTTTGATTATATTATCATGTATCGAGTAGCCCAGTAGATTGATTCTTTCAAATCCAAACGTGCACTTGTCTTCATTCAAGGTAAGTTTGTATTTCTTTACGGCGTTCATGAATTTTAACAAATTTTTATCATCATCTTCTTTATTTTTACCACAAACGGTGACGTCATCAAGATATGAGAAGGTTTATTTTAAGTTTTCAGCTTGGATCATGTACTATAGTGTTCTCTGAAAAGCTGCTATGCCGTTAGTAACTCCGAATGGAATTCTTGTGAATTGATATAAAGCGCCACAAGCTTCAAATGCTGTATATTTTCGTTCAGCCGGTAAAATGGGCACAAGATGGTAAGCGCTTTTTAAGTCAATTTGACTAAAACATTTATATTTGGCAACATTAGCGACCATGGACTCAATGTTTGGCAACGGGTAAGCATCGAGTTCTATAAATCGGTTAATTGTTTGGGAGTAATCGATAACGAGACGTTTTCAATGTGTAGTACTTTTCGTTACTAAAACTTGTGCTCGCCAAGGTGATATACTCGTCTCGATCACTCCATCCTTGAGTAAATTGGCTACCTCCTCCTGAATGAATCGTTCATCATCTCCAGTGTAGCGTCTGGATTTTATTGCTATAGGTCTGATATTATTGGGAAGATTGGTAAATATAGACGCGGGAGGAACAGATGCTTCTATAACGCAAATTTTCAAAGTATCTCGTGATCCTCCATTATTGAATTCCAATGTTTTGTGGTCTACAGGACTGTATATACAGAACAAAATATCATGTCCTATGATTAACTCAGCACACAAGTTGTCGACGATTAGTAATGGTTGATCCGTGTAAGCGTGTTTGTCTATATTAATAGACGCATTGTATTTTCCTTCCACAAATGATATATGATTGAGAGAAGCTAAGGTAATAGATTGCCTGTGAGGTGTCAGCTTGAGATTGATTTCTTGGGCTAGTTTCTTATTTATAAAACTAATCGAGCTCCCCGTGTCAATTAATGCCTCAGTGTGAAAATCGCAGATATATATTTAGTATCAGTTTCATGGACATCTGCTTCTACAAACAGTCGCATAATGACCTTTTTTCGAGTATTTCAGACATGTTGATTTAAAATTGGTGTAATATTACTAGTGAAATTACTGGGCAAATGAGACTTTATGACCTGATTACATAGTGTAGTAATCTGATTACTAGACTGTGTGATGTCTCAGGATGACGTGCGCAGTGCAGTGTCACGCGAAACTTTATTATTTTAAAGTTCCGAGTGACACTGCAACTGTTATGGGCGGCCGTATTGCTTAACATCAGGTGAACGACCAGCTCGTTACGTCATTCAATCCCATAAAAAAAAAAAATATAAAAAAACACTTGTGTATGATAGCCCCAGTGCCTACATCAAAAAACTTTTCACACTTTTAATTCGTTGAACCATTACCTCTTTTCGAAAATACAACCAATCAGAAAATTTAATTATATTTTTTTTGTCTTATATTTTGGCTCCACACATAGTGTATTTAGCCAGTGTCAAGTATTGTATATTTTCATATAGTTTTAGAATATTTTACGAAGTCAAGTCATAGTTATAGTCCAGTCTAAGTCATGCTCTAGTAAAGTGGTGGCAACTTTACTAGAACCCTCTATGGAATTTTGGAAGCAAAAAAAGTCTCATTTGCCCAGTAATTTCACTAGCTACAATACCCTTCAAACCGGAACACAGTAGTGCTTGCACACTACTGCTTGGATGCAGAATAACTGGCCAAGCGGTGGTACCTACCTAGATGCACTTTGCAGAAAAGTCCTACCACCTAGTACATGAACAAGTAGCGCCATATGACCAGCAGTGGGGAACGCCATGCCTTGCCACCTCCTTTTTAAATGCTCTAAGGTGGTATTATATCCTCGCTTGTATCCTCTACTTACCCCGTATTCCGAGACACGCTAAAATCGCTCATAGCGCTCCCAGCGGCAGCGCTCACGTTGATTTTTCAGCGTTCCGATTCAGATATAGCGCTCAATGACTTTGACCGCTGTCAATGACTCGGGACAACCAATCACGGACGGCGATATCGCAAGATGGCGTCGGTCATGACGTTTACAAGAGATTTCGTTGTCGCGCTCATGGCAATTCGGTACGCGTTTTTAGCGCGAAAATGTCAATATTGTGTGTCGTCGGCAGAAGAAAGAAGAGAAAAAAAAAATAAGATTGTGACCACAGAGTATTTATTTACATATCATCAAAGAGTATATAATTTAGTACGTTAGAAAAGTAGTACACTTGTTTTGTTTCTTGTTTTACGGTTTTAGCCATGGAGGTCTATGATTCTATGTTGATGGTTTTAGCTATAGTTAAGTTAGTTATATCCTCTTTGGGTTTTAGTTTTACCAGTTCTTCTAGTTCCAGATAAGTTTTCTTTGTTATCTGGGCCTGTATATAAATAATAATCTAAGTTCATGCATTTTAAGTGTTCCTACTAGGTAGGTAATATACTTAGTAAGGCGTTTAGAGTGCCAGTTCCAGGTTCAGAAAGGGCTACCACAACTTCGACTTCTGAAAACACTAAAACTACTTAGCTCTGTTCTGGCATTGGATTTTATAGGAGAGTTTTGGAGGGTGAGTACACTTGTTGGGCGTGGACGGCGCTGGCGCTGACCGTCCTCGCCTCTTAAAAGAGGTCAGTCATCGTCGAGCCAATTCCTACAAGATTCAAGAGTTCTTGCCTTATTCAGAACAATGATTAGTGGTGAATCAGAGCAAGTTGAAATTTCATGCTGTTGATCATTTCATGAATGAAATCTTGATCTAGTTTATAGCTGAGCGCTATTCTTTAATATAGTGCTCGGACTGATTTTATGTTGCTAGTTATTTTGAACTGGGCTTTAGATATGGAATGGTCTTCCAGCAACAGTATTTCTTCCTGGATATTATCATTATTATTAACAGCCTGGAGACGTCTACTGATGAACATAGGCTTCCCCCAGGGAGCACCACATAGAGCAGCTTCTGGATATAACCTGGGGTCTTTTCAAGTCTAGAGTGAATGAGCATCTCATGGGCAAATATGCTCCACCTTAGACAGCTTTGTCACTTACCATCGAGTGAGATGTTGTCAAACATATGCCTATTTTAGCATAAAGAAAACTACCTAGACTCATAGTGTAATGATGAATTATTTCAAAGTGCCAACTTGATAAAGTTTTTATTTAGGTATGTTTATATAAAAAAAATTACCTTCAAGTTTCTACATCATACAATACAATACAATTATAATATACTCACAAGAACACGTTATTTCCATATGCACAATCACTCTGGCCAGGTTGACAGCTACAGACTAACGGTTTTCCTATGTACCCTCACATAGGTACATAACATGCCTTCCCCTCGAGATAGGTCCATTTCCACAACACTTTCACATAATGTCTATTTACTTTTAACACTATTCTCACAACATTCATGACATAGTTCTTATTTATCCTAACTTAAAACTATAGGTATTGTTCATATGAGTTTTGAGTTGAGTTCAAAATGAATATTCTTCCTCAGTCTCACTACCTAGATCTTCATCTTCAGATTCTAGGCTTCCTCCCCTTCCAACTCTTATTTTCTTTGATTCAGATGTTGGAGGGGATAATGATAATGCCCGCTTGCTCCTTGTGACTTCTCTTGTGTTGTCTGGGATTACCATATCTTGTGGCCCTGATACTCCGATTATCTCTGCCCATTTCCGGGGTGAGGGTATTATAATGCTGTTATCTTCACTATTTTCTTTTTCCTTCATCTCCTGTTCTACCACCCCACAGCTGTGCATCTGGTTAATGTGTCTTAGCAGCAATCGTCCATTCCACCGTACCAGGTATCTGCAGACTCCTACTCGCTTCTGTACCACTCCTCTCAACCAACGGGGTCCTTTGCTATAATTCCGCACATATACATCCTGGCCAATATCAAAAGGCCTTACTTTTATTTTATCATTCTTTTCCCTGGGACTCACCTCATCATCTGTCTTATAAGATAATGGGTTCAGGTAATCAAATTTAGTCCGGAATCGCCTGTTATTCAGAAGTTCAGCAGGTGTCTTTTCATTTACCGTATTTGGTGTCGCCCGTAGCCCATACAATATTGTTGGAAGGCGTACATGCCATGGTTCTGATGTAATCTTTTTTAATTTATTCTTGACCGTCTGTACCGTTCCTTCAGCTTGCCCATTTGATGCTGGATGGTACGGAGCTACCAATACTTGTCTAATACCACAGCTTTTTAAGTATTTCTTAAACTCCTCCGATATGAAGCTTCTGCCATTGTCACAATGGAATCTGGTAATCCTTGTTCTGCAAAAATCTCTCTCAAACTTCTAATCAGTGTTGCACTACTCAGGTCATTGACTATCTTAACTTCAGGCCATTTTGAATATGCATCTATCAGAATCAAAAAAGTTTTCCCTTGAAATGGTCCTGCATAATCTATGTGTAGCCTGGACCAAGCTTTGTCAGGTTTGATCCAGTGATGGCTAACCTGAGCCAGCATATTCCTGTTCTCTGAGCATGTGGCATAATTTTTTACCAGACCCTCTATGTGTTTATCCATTGTAGGCCACCAAAAATAGCTTCTAGCTAATGCTTTAGTGATCACTATTCCATCATGATTCCTGTGTAACTCTTCCAGAATGTGTGGTCTCATCTTTTCTGGAACTACCACTCTATTTCCCCATAATATGCAATTACCATGAACTGACAATTCATCTCTTCTCTGCCAAAACATCTGGTACTCTTTGTCTACTTTTGTGGGCCACCCATTCCTTATCCAATACAAAATTTTACTCAGCACATTATCTCTCTTTGTAAATTTTGCAACCTCTATAGCTGTAAATTCCAGCTCCACTGGTGTTTCTTCAATCAGTAGAACTCCAGAGTATTCTTCTTCCATTGCTGATTCTTCTGAGGGCCACCGACTCAAGGCATCTGCATTCCCCAACTTTTTCCCCTCCACATACTCAACTTCATAATCATATGAGTTCAAAAGCAGAGCCCACCTAAGCATCCTGGGCGAAATAATGTTTGGGATTGGTTTGCCCGGTCCAAATATCCCCAACAGTGGTCTGTGGTCCGTCCTGATCACCACCTTCCGCCCACTAATATATTGGTGGAATTTTTTTAGTCCAAAAATGATTGCTGCAGCTTCCTTGTCTATCTGAGCATAGTTCCTTTCATGCACATTCATGGTTCGGGATGCAAACATTATTGGTCTTATGGTGCCATCATCCATCTCATGCTCCAACACCGCTCCAAGTCCAAACTGAGAAGCATCACAAGACATTATTAATTTCCTGTTGCCGTCGTAGTGTGTCAAAGTATCATCGCTGGATAACATCGTCTTTAGTGCTTTGAAAGCTGCCTGATGTTCTCTATTCCATTTCCATTTAGCCTGTTTCTCTAACAACCTGTATAAAGGCTCAGCTACCGTAGCTTTATGTGGTAGAAACCTGTCATAAAAATTAAGGAGTCCTAAAAATGCCTGTAGCTCTTTCACGTTTTTTGGGGCTGGTGTTTTCTCTATTGCATCAACCTTCTCTTTAGTGGGATGTATTCCGGATTCATCTATTACAAATCCCAGAAATTGAACCCTTGGTACTGCAAATTTGCATTTATCTCTGTTTACCCTCAGTCCTGCTTCTTTTAATCGCTGTAACACCATCTCCAACCTCCTGTTACGACTATTTATATCATTTCCACATATGACTATATCGTCTAAGAGAATGGCTATCCCTGGGATGTCTGCGAGTAAAGAGGTCATCAGCCTCTGAAAAATGCCAGGACAAGCTTTAACTCCAAAAGCCAAACGCTTTACTTTATATAATCCTTTTGGTGTGTTCAATGTCAGCATGTCAGCTGTCCTGTCATCTACAAGCACCTGCGTATATGCTTGTTCTAAATCAATTTTTGAGAATACCACCCCCCCCTGCAGTTCCACAAAGGCTTCATTAAGTGTGGGTAACGGGTAAGTATCCGTATTTGTGACGGCATTCACCGTGGATCTATAATCCCCACACAACCGCACCTTCCCATTTGGTTTCAAAACTGGAACAATTGGGGTTGCCCATTCTGAGTGTGTTGTCGGCTCCAGTACATCCTCACTAACTAATCTGTCTATTTCCTTAAAAACCCTTTCTCTTACCGCAAATGGTATGGGTCTGCTTTTTAAAAACTTTGCCACGGTTCCTTCATTCGGTGTAATATTTACTACAGGCCCTGTATACTTCCCCAAACCTGGCTCAAAAACTTGTTTATATTTATTGACCAACTGTTTTATCTGTGTTTTTTCACTGGAAGTTATCTTTACATTATTTATCCCTTGTATTGCAATCCCTAAATCAGGAAACCAATTCCTACCCACCAAGCTTGTGCCGCTGCCTTTTGTAATTAGAATTTTCATGTTCTTGTGAATACCTTTGTATTTAACATCCACTGGAGCTTGTCCCAACAATGTCAGCTTACCATCAGTATATGATTTCAACCCAACATCTGCTCTTTCTAGCTGTGGTATTTTACCCTTCCATATAAATCTAGCCGTGGCTTCATTGATAATGGTGTATGGACAGCCTGAATCCACCTCCATCAGTAGTTCTGTATCATTCAGCAACACTTCAACTTGGAAGGGATCCACCTTATCTTGTCTAATACTATTGATGCCTACCTCATACAACCCATTACAGCTTGAACTATTCTTCTTGTCCACTTGTTTTGACTTCACAAAACCAACTGCTTCTATATGCCCCACTTTCCCACAATGGTGGCACTTACTCCATCTAAATCGACACTCTCCTTTATGTTGTCGGCCACAGCGAAAACAATTATTTGACCTATTATCCTCATTTGTAACTCTCTTGCTAAAGTTGCTACTATTGCTAGTCACTTTGTTTATTTCCATTGGCACAACCGTGTCCTGTGTGGCCTGTGCCATGTTGCTTGTGCTTGGCCCCGACTGGATGATGCAGTTTGCATCATTATTTGCTGTTTCATGTGACAGTGCAATATCACATGCCTGCTCGAAAGTTAACTGACTCTGTTGTAACAATTTCCTCTGGATATCCTTGTCCATTATACCACACACTAGCCTATCACGTAAGGTGCGATTTAAATCCGAAAAATTACAATTTATACTTAATTTTCGCAATTGAGCAACATAGTCCCTCATCATCTCACCTTCTTGATTCCTGGAATGAAATTTATACGATTCCACTATTTCATTTGGTTTCGGATGAAAATGACCATCTAAAACACTTTTGATCTGTGCAAAACTAACCTCACTTATTTTCAGTGGAGAAATCAAAGAAATAGTTAAGTCGTACAATTCAGGGCCACATACTGCAAGTAAATTCGCCTTCTTCTTCGTATCTTCTGCAATTTCACTAGCTTCCAGGCAGTAGCAAAACCTTTCGATGTAATTCCGCCAACACCCATGTGAAATGTCGAACTCGTTAAATTTAATACCCATAGTACTCAACTGTTTCATTACCACGTTTAACTGTTTTATTTATCACTTTTAGACCTTTTTCTCTCGTCGCCAGTATAATATACTCACAAGAACACGTTATTTCCATATGCACAATCACTCTGGCCAGGTTGACAGCTACAGATTAACGGTTTTCCTATGTACCCTCACATAGGTACATAACAACAATGATACTTACATTATACCTAGTTATTAGATGTAAGTAGTTATTATTATTATTATGATGTGTCATGGTTAGTAATGGTGGTCTATTCTATGCAATCTATGTATGGATCTACTGCAATTGAACCTTTCAGGTGCCTAATTTGAGATAATGGGGCCAATTTTAAAGGCTTTAGTTGACAGATCTAAAGCTCCTAAAACTATTGCTGTCCTTGTCAAATAGATGGCAAAGTAAAAGACGGATATATTTTTAGCATTTTTAAAACTGTCAACTAAAGTCTTCAAAATTAGGTCTTATTATTAATAACTAAAATTTTATGAATTATAGGTTCACATATCATATATCATATATGTATAGTTACTATGTCATTGGGCTTACCTTATATTGATATGTAATTTAAGGGCATCAGCCACAACTAACTTGTTCATAATGGGACATTATGTTTTAGGATAAAAAGAATTGAAGGGAATCCGTTCAGCATTCGCTATATTCTCAGTCAGAATGTCATCCAAACAGGTTCAGTTGTTCGGGTGCAAAAGCCACATTTACATTATTTGTACTTCAGGTGAACTTTAACTGGGCTGATGGTCAAATCGGAAAGTAATTATTATATTTTGATTAGAATTAGTTTTTAGTAATCCGACAGATCGAAATGTCACTTTGAAATGGACACTGGCAACTTTAAAATTACAGCGATGATCTAATTCAGCTCCTACAGTTGAAAAGAGTGTAACTATAGTGTGTTTGATTAGTTTTACAAATAAGGTACTCGGATGGAGACGAGAGTAACGTAGGATGTTGTTGTTCCCGCGGCAGGAGAGGGTGCGAGAGGGATGGTAGCATGTCGGTGGGTCGCGGCGGCGGGGGGCGCGTGACCCGCAAGTGGGAGGTGTTCGCGGGCCGCAACCGGTTCTGGTGCGACGGGCGGCTGATGACGGCGCCGCACCCGGGCGTGTTCGCGCTCACGCTGGCGCTGATCGTGGGCACGTGCGCGCTGCACTTCGCGTTCGACTGCCCGTACCTCGCCGCGCGCGTGTCGCCGGCCGTGCCCGCCGTGGGCGCCGCGCTCGCCGCCTTCACGCTCGCCGCCCTGCTGCGCACGGCGCTCTCCGACCCGGGCATCCTGCCGCGCGCGGCGCCGCACGAGCTCGCCCCCGGCGGCGCGGAGGACGCGCGCCCGCCGCCGCGCGCCCGCGAGGTGCTCGTGCGCGGCCGCCAGGTGAAGCTCAAGTACTGCTTCACGTGCAAGATGTTCCGCCCGCCGCGCGCCTCGCACTGCTCGCTGTGCGACAACTGCGTGGAGCGGTTCGACCACCACTGCCCGTGGGTGGGCAACTGCGTGGGCAAGCGCAACTACCGGTACTTCTACGCGTTCGTGGTGTCGCTGTCGTTCCTGGCGGTGTTCGTGCTGGCGTGCGCGGTGGCGCACGTGGCGCTGGCGGCGCGCGGCGCCGGGCTGGCGGCCGGCCTGCGGGCCGCGCCGGCCTCCGCGCTCGTCGCCGCCGTCTGCTTCCTGGCCGTCTGGTCCGTGCTGGGGCTGGCCGGCTTCCACACCTACCTGGCCGCCACGGACCAGACCACCAACGAGGACATCAAGGGCTCCTTCTCCGCGCGCCGCGGCCTGCCCGACCCCAACCCGTACTCGCGCGGGAACCCCTGCGCCAACTGCTGGCACCTCCTGTGCGGCCCGCTCGCACCCAGCCTCATCGACCGGTCGGTATTCTCTTTGTATTTGTTTTGTTCATAGTCTACGCTGATCGGTTCGAACCGGTGAGATACCTCGATTGTTGAAACTTCAAAATTTAATTTCTCGTGTAGCTTTATTTATAATGTTGACTAGAGTTAAATCTGAATTTGGCATTGAAAATATCTTTGTTATTTTTTACATCTAGATCCTAGACTATTATAGAAAAAAAGAACCATGGCATAAAAATCGACCGCTAAATAGTCACCGCCAAGTAAAGCACCGATGGTTAAATGATGCACATCGAGCTGACGAGGGCGGTTATGGTCCAGGAGGTGTAGCAAAGACCCCAAATGCTAACTCCAAAATGTATTGCAATGACATTTCAGAAATCGCTTACTTTTCCGCAGTAGCAAAAATATTATTCCAATAGGTACATTTCAATACATTTTGGCGTTAGCGTTAGCGTTTGGGATCTTTGCAGACCCCAGTTTCAACGCCGGTTTTAGGAACATAGCAATCATGGGAGACTTAAACATAGACATAAAATCAGGTACCTCAGATAGGTTTGCCGATGAATACTTACTGCTGACAGCATCTCACGGTCTCTTACCTGCACACCTTATTCCTACTCGTCTACAAAACTGTCTCGATCACGTCCAACTTTTGTTGTCAAAAGTTCTTTAACTGATCATTACCCTGTGATCCTATCCCTCGATCTAAAAACAGTGACTCATCAGCGTCCAAAAATTGTGAATAAGACCAACTTTTTGGCTATCACACATAGAATCAATGATTATGACTTCTCTCCCATTTTAACATCCGATGACCCTGACTTTGCCACTGAGTATTTTACTTCTACACTGATATTGCTTTTAAAAGAAAATACCCTATCCATAACCATATCTCGTAAATTTACCCCAATAAAACCCTGGATGACTCAAGGTCTCTTACGGTGTATAAGAAACCGTGATTCTATGCATTTAAAACTAAGGACTACTCCGGATAACAGGACTCTTAAAGTGACGTATGTAAGATATAGAAATTTTTGCAAAACCATCACAAGAAAAGTTAAACAGAACTATGAAAAAGATCAACTCATAAAAGCAAAATCTAATATTAAGAAGACTTGGCAGGTTATTAATGAAGTGACTAACTTTAAAGCTCCTAAATCTAAATGTGACCTTTTATTATACTTGCAGAAAGATACTCCTCTACAGGTGGTTGATGACATAAATAGATTTTTTGTGGAGGTAGCTAGGAGTCTTGCAGAAAAAATTACCCCTGGAACTGCTTCTGTCGCTCTTCAGGATGACAATCTAATTATTGAGGAGCCTCTGGTTTCAAATTCATTTGTTTTACTTGATACTGACCCAACTGAAGTATATCACACTATCAATAATTTAAAAGCAGAGAGTTCTCCTGGTTGGGATGGTATTCCTTCATCAATTTTAATACAAAATGCCTCTATATTGGCACCTGTTATCTCACATATATGCAATCTATGTTTTCACTCTGGTATCTTTCCTAAATCACTTAAAAAAGCAGTAGTTCATCCTATTTTTAAAAATGGTGATAAGCTTGCATACACAAACTACCGTCCAATCTCTGTATTGCCAGCTCTCTCTAAAGTTTTAGAAAGACTTATCAATAAACGTCTTATAACATACTTGGAAAAAAATAAATTGCTCAGCGCTAACCAGTATGGCTTCCGAAAAGGTGTTTCTACAGCCGAAGCAGTTTCTACTTTTGTTAATTATGTGGTCGAGGGGATGGACAGAGGTGATCGTTGCCTAGCTATATTCTTGGATTTAGCTAAGGCATTTGATACCGTGCCCATTCCTGGCCTTATTAACAAATTAGAAAGCCTTGGTATCCGTGGCCTTCAGCTGCAACTTCTACGGCATTACCTCACAGATAGGCAACAATGTGTAAAAATTGGGGAACACATCAGTGACCCTTTGCCAGTAAAACACGGGGTTCCCCAAGGAAGTATTTTAGGCCCTACCCTCTTTTTGTGCTTTATAAACAGTCTCTGTAACATAAAACATGGCAACTCTAAAGTACTGACTTTTGCTGATGACACAGTTTTATTATCCCGGGAGCGTACCTGGCCACTTGTCTTCCTAGCTGCGCAATCGGGATTTGACGTGGTAAATGCATGGCTAAACAACAACATCTTGAGCTTAAATATAGAAAAAACTAAGTACATAACATTCTCTATACTAAATTCTTCACAACCTCAACCCTCACATTCCTTAAACATTTTTGTGCATCATCCTGACTGTCGCAATATGGACTGTTCTTGCCCTAAGCTATCTAGTTCTGATACAATCAAATACCTAGGTATTACTATAGACAAGAATCTTTCCTTTAGACAGCATGTAGCTGGCCTAGCTGCTAGAGCTCGGAAACTAATTCCCATTTTTAAAATTCTAAGGCATATTGCTGATGCTGATACTCTGAAGCTAGTCTATTTCTCTCTTTGCCAATCGATCCTCACTTATTGCATAACGAGTTGGGGTGGTATTTGCAAGACTAATCTTCTTCCACTGGAACGAGCCCAAAGAGCTATTCTAAAGGTATCATTGTTTAAACCATTTCTCTATCCAACAGTTGACCTTTATAGGGACTGTCAGGTGTTAACAGTACGGCAGTTATTTGTTCAACAAATTATTCTAAAGCAACATAGAAATTTCCCGTTAGATTCAACTTTGACTAAAAGACGCAAAGATCTAGTTTATGACGTTAAAATTGTTAAAACAACATTTGCTAGAAGGTATGAATGCTACTTGAGTTGTTACCTCTACAATAAAATAAGCAAAGATGAGACCATCTACCAATTGTCGAACTTTATCTGTAAAACAATAGTTATTAAGTGGCTCAAAAATCTCGATTATCATAAAACGGAAGACTTGTTCCGAATATTAAGGTAGACCGCGCCTAGAACTGTATTTTTAATCATATTATTAGAAATATGCACTTGTTTTTGAATGTATAAACATAAATATATATATATATATATATATATATATTATTTCGCCTTTATCATATCTGTGTGATATGATAAAGGCGAAATAATATAGATAATTCATACATATACACACAATAAAAATAGATAATTCACAACTACCATGTACACAGGTAAAACTAAATGCGCACGCACGCACTAGTTCTGCGATCTTACATACTATTAAATATATCTAAATACCAATTGTCTCCACCAGTCTTACTTCTATACATCTTTTAAATTTTGTGGTGTTAACCATTACTTTGTTATTGTGAGACCTGACTGATATTTGGTTAACATTAGTGTGGTTATAAGTAAGACCAATGTTAAAATTCGAAAGGGAGGGTGAGGACGAGTATTTCATAACACGGGGCAACCTAGTATGAATGCTAGTCCTTCATCTACACTCATGTTTCTTTTAAGTATAATTCACTTTGTAACAAAATAGTATATTACCTACCTACTGTTATAGCGTGTTCTAAAAATGTAAAAAAATTCTATCTGTAATATGCAAAAAAAATTTATTTGTAACATTTATGTACTTTATTTGGAAAATAAATATTTATCTTATCTTATCTTATCTTAAAAAAAAAAAAAAAAAAAAGACTATTATAGAAAAAAAGAACCATGGCATAAAAATCGACCGCTAAATAGTCACCGCCAAGTAAAGCACCGATGGTTAAATGATGCACATCGAGCTGACGAGGGCGGTTATGGTCCAGGAGGTGTAGCAAAGACCCCAAATGCTAACTCCAAAATGTATTGCAATGACATTTCAGAAATCGCTTACTTTTCCGCAGTGGCAAAAATATTATTCCAATAGGTACATTTCAATACATTTTGGCGTTAGCGTTAGCGTTTGGGATCTTTGCAGACCCCAGTTTCAACGCCGGAGGGCGTCGCGGCGTCGACGACGCCATTATAAGTACCTCTTCATATTAAAACAAAAAGAAATCATTATCACTTCATTCAGGTCTTTAACAGAAGTTTCTACTTATATAGACGCCATCGAGTTAGAATCGCACAGCGCACCAGACTATCGCAATAAGTAGTGTAACAAGCTCATACCACTTGTAGCCGCGGCGTGGTGTCTCCGGATGGGAAGGACGGCCTGCCGCCCGCCTTCGCCCGCGTGCTGCACCCGGTCCCGGCGGCCCCGGTGTGCGCGGCCCCGGTCCCGGCGGCCCCGGTCCCGGCGGCGGTGGTGGCGGGCGGCAGCTACACGAACCTGTTCGCGCCGACGCATGCGCACGCCTACATGAACCGCTCGCTGGAGGGGGAGGGGGGCGCGGGGGGAGCGGGGGGCGCGGGGGCGGGGGGAGCGCTGAGCGCCTCGCGGCTGCAGCTGCTGCACGACACCACCATGATCGACGCCGCGCTCGACCTGGACGAGCCGGACCCGCCGCCCGCCGCGCACGCCGCGCACGCCGCGCACGCCGCGCACGCCGTGCACGCCGCGCACGCCGCGCACGCCGTGCACGCCGCGCACGCCGCGCACGCGATGCACGCGGTGCACGCGCTCTGACCCCGCGCGCCGCGCCGCCGAGCCCGGTGCCGCGCCGCTGTATGCGGATCGTAAACTAATTTTCGCCGTTACAAATAAATAGTCGATATCGAGGAAACCGTTTTTTTATTTCGTCCCCGACATGGTTCATCAGAACCGCCTCGGTCGTGGACCCGCGATCCTAGGGCGGATCCTATGAGAATACTAAGTAGCAAAATATTTATAAACTATGATTAACATCGATTTAAAATACGTACGAGTGGAGCGAGCACCGTTAGCATCGACATAAATGAATAGAAAAGGAAGAAGTAAGTGTTGCTCTTGAGTTTAACCCATCAACATAGAATCAGATTTAACCAAACCAATGCCCTACTAAGGTATTGCAAGACATTAGACAAGTTTTCGGTCTACAAAAGTCACACAAAAGTACAAAATTGAGTTTTTTCTTTTCTAATGTTTTGGCTCCACACAGTGTATTTAGCCAGTGTCAAGTATTGTAATTATCCATCGTGTTATAGAATATTTCACGCAAAGTCACGTCATAGTCACAGTCCAGTCTAAGTGTTTCTTTAGTAAAGTGGTGGCAACTTTACTAGAAGCTTCTATGGATTTTGGAAGCAGCACGAAAAACCACGTTTCACCTGTGGGTTCACCACATTATAATTTTATAACTTGCCCACACTCATGCTCGTAATTCAGCACAGCTTTCGAGTCAATTAAGGCAGCGCAAATACACAGCATGCCTTATTTTTCTGAAATTACCAGGCTTTTTTGTATACCCCTTCTATTACAGTGGCGTTCATTTCTTCAGTCCGTTTGGACTGGCTTTGATATTTAGAGCTTGCTGCGCTCGCGCTACCGTTTACAAGTTTCCCAGTTTTTTGATTAAGCAAAACTACTACCCATTACAACCTTATTTTTCTGAAATCTGCTAGGACATGTTACAAATATTTTCGCGCGTTAGTATACCCCTCCTATTATAGTGTACATTCATTTTATACAGTCCAAACGTACTGAAATTACTTGCATATAAATAAATAATAAACCATAAATAATTTTGTATTAAGATTTAAAGTAACCAAACTATAAAAGAGAAACAATGATGGTGTCATGTGTATATTTTGCCGTTCATCTACATGTAGTCGGCCGGGAGGGCGCCCATCCGCCTCGCGCGGCCGCTACGAGTGTATCGTGCGTAGAGAAAGTCAAAACAAATACAACGCAACTCGCTGTCATACGAATAATAGAGAGAGTGCTAGCTACCATTATAAAATATGATTATATAATAATATCGTAAATGGTTGTGCACTCTTCAGTACATAAATATTATTTAGATTTCAGACTACCCAAAAAAATTTTTTTTAAATGGGTTATTCTTGGCTGCCTACTACTTGACGGCAAGCGCATTGCCGGATGTACTGAGAGTTTGTCGGTCAAATGCCTGCCCAGGGAAACTAGCGATGGACGTTATAACGAAAGCCGTTCTAAAAAGCCGTCGAAAAAAATAAACATAACAGCTGGCTTATTTTGAAAAGCCAATAACGGTATCAGGTTTTCGTTGTGAGGAACAAAACGTTGAATCGTCGCGACTGGCCGAGTAGCCGCGGCTTGCTGTGTTGAATGGAACGCTGCCGAGCTGAAATAAATATTCACGCCATCTACCGGAATATTTAGAACTTTACCATTCTCGTGTTACCAATGTTACCATTGATTATTTATTAGATATGTTTGACTGTGGAAAGCGTAACAAACTGTTAGATTAGATAGATGGCGCTACCTTACCTACTTTCTTATAAATTTCACCACAATGTTAGGTTAGACGACTTATTGCGAAAGTCAGTACTTTGATACTTTTGACTGAATTTTTTTAGACCATTGTAATTTGCCTGATTATAAAAAGCGATGGTTTTTTGACTCAACGTATTATCCAAATAATTTAGAAAGCATTACAACTGACTGGTTTGCGTTGATCGTTTTGGTCTATGATTTTTGTAGATTTACACAACGTTAAAACGAAAAAAGTTTGTTTACATTTTTTATTAGTCTTGCTGGCATTTTTCGAACTATCAGCTCCAGTCTGAATGAAAATAATTATTTATAAATGATAGTTAGATTAGTTAGTGTGTTGTTAAGTGTAAATAAAAGTGAAGCGTATTAACACTATATTTACATAACTATTCAACTATTGTATATCCAAAGTCATCATTTGAAAAAAAAAATTAAAATATCTACGTAAAATGCAATTATAGTGTTTAGTTTATTTCGCCGCACTGTTAATACACAACGAAAATATTATACCATAGCAGCGTAACGCATCACAGTCTAACTAACAAGCTTCTCATTCATACCGTAAAACGAGAAACGACTCACAGCGAAAAATAGCCGATAACGAAAAGCTTTTAAAATAGCCGACTTTTTTCAAATCGCACAACGAAATTTGTCAATAATAAGCCGTTGTTTCCAAGTCTAAGGGAAACTTTTAACATTTTTTTTGATGAGCCAAAGAGCCTTATTATATTTATGAAGAAAACCTAAGAAGTGATCATTCCATGGCCCACAGTATATCATATTGAGATTGTGAGAAAAATTAACTTAAGGCTTATGAATTATATTATGCAACATTGCCTGACGCTCAATTAATTTACAATGATGGACAACTAAATGACGCGGTCTACGTTGACAAAAATCGCAAGTACACAGCTCAGTGGGTATGAATTTCGTTAAAAGATTTTCACATAAATAAAATATATCCTAACCATTCACAAGCCAGTATGCCATACGGCTAAGTGTACTGTAAAAAATGGAAAAAGCCAAGTAGTTGAAAGTTATTAATAATGTATTTATAATCCATAACGCAATGAATAAAAATGAATAAATGGAATTATATGAAAGGGAAAAAAATCAAGGAATTGTAATTAATAAATATGAATTAATCTCGCTCTGAGTAAGTAATAGTGTCACTAAGTAATCAATAAATGTTAATCTCATGTGCAGACATCACGTGGCATCAGGCTGGCTGTCGCAAGTAAGTGTCGGGGTACAGTTTTCTGGCCATGCCCTGAAACATGTATTTTTCTCTTCCGAAACACAAAACAATGTTGTTTTTTTTTTTTCAATCCTAGCAAAGCAAATCAAAGTTTCCCATCACGTTTGTGTTAGGTTTGGGTTAGGTTTGGGTTAGGTTTGGGTTAGGTTTGGGTTAGGTTTGGGTTAGGTTTGGGTTAGGTTTGGGTTAGGTTTGGGTTAGGTTTGGGTTAGGTTTGGGTTAGGATTGGGTTAGGTTTGGGTTAGGTTTGGGTTAGGTTTGGGTTAGGTTTGGGTTAGGTTTGGGTTAG
Organism: Ennomos erosarius; assembly: GCA_963580505.1. Classification (NCBI taxonomy): domain Eukaryota; kingdom Metazoa; phylum Arthropoda; class Insecta; order Lepidoptera; family Geometridae; genus Ennomos; species Ennomos erosarius. The sequence continues at coordinate 55,840 of OY756983.1, read as the reverse complement.
GTTTGGGTTAGGTTTGGGTTAGGTTTGGGTTAGGTTTGGGTTAGGTTTGGGTTAGGTATGGGTTAGGTTAGGTTAGGTTAGGTTAGGTTAGGTTAGGTTAGGTTAGGTTAGGTTAGGTTAGGTTAGGTTAGGTTAGGTTAGGTTAGGTTAGGTTAGGTTTTTTTTTTTTTTTTTTTTTTTTTTTTTTTTTTTTTTTTTTTTTTTTTTACTCCCGAGGGTAGTGAGGAATCCTCATGGATACCACGGGGCACGGGCCCCGTGGTTATGTCCGACTCCGCCAACTTCCGCCATTGACGGCCTACGGACTAAACCCCCCTCCCTTTGTCCAAAAACCTCTGACGCAGGTCAGAGTCCTTTTTTACGATGCATTTTTTGTTGCTAATGTATATTACTAATGTCCGTCTGTCTGTACGTTGCATATTTAAATTTTGAATGAAAATTCAAAATTTGGATATTATTTACTATTATTATTACAAATTTTCTTATCTTACTAAGCCAATATCGTTATACATTATTACCAATATTTATGGTTACTTTTACAGCACTATTATCATTACATCAAATTAATATTATTATTTTATTATTACATTCATTTAAAATTTTACGCTAACATCATATATCATCTCGCTAATATCAACTCATTAGCAATATACGTATATAGCATATAATTTATATTCATTTATTTATTCAATTTTCTTACCTTATTTGCCACTGTTACACAGTAGGTCAAAAATCTATCTATTCTATTTCTGTCCGTCATTAATATACTTATATTTTCAATATTTATAGGCATTTCCATTTCTTGTTCTGCTTCGTTCCTATGTAGTCCATATACGGGACACTCTGTCAAGATGTGAATCACGTCTTCAGTCTGGTCTGGATCGCAAATACACGATGGGCTCTCCTTACACTTAAACCTGTGCAAGTATTCGGAAAACCCACCGTGTCCTGTCATCACCTGTGTGATCACCCCCGTTGGTATAATTTCGCGCACAATTTTGAAGGCCTGTATTGCGTCCGGGAAAAATAGTTTTGTGACCTTGGCTGTTTCTCCAGATTTATACCTCCGATTCCATTCCTCAAGCGTACCCGTACGGATCTGACGCTTGATGAATGAAATCGGGCACTGGTCATAATCTGGCTTTATCTTTGTTTTAAGCGCCGCATCTTTTGCTAGCTGGTCAGCTCTCTCATTCCCCTCCAGTCCCGCGTGAGCTTTTATCCAGAAGAGTTGGACGCTTTTGTTCTGGTGTTTGCACTCAATGAGGTTTTTGCGGATTTGGACTACGAGGGGATGGAGAGATCGTTGACCGGCGACAGCTTCAAGCGACGAGCGCGAATCACTGTAGATTCCAAAACTGGCTTCTGAGTGTTTGAGTACCTCTTTTGTGGCCCTTAATATGGCCAACAATTCCGCCTGGTAGACTGAGCAGTAGGACGACAGCTTCAATTTTTGGCATTTGGTTTCGACGTCATTGCTCCATAGAGACAATGCCGCCCCAACCCTGCCATCAATTTTGCTGCCGTCCGTGAAAATGCGTACTGCTTGAGTGCTGTTGTTGTCTACTTGTTCCTGGTCTACCAGGCATACGAATTGCGGGTGCATATTAATTGCGGGGTGAGGCAGGTCAGTAAACGCAGTGCGTCGCTCCACCTCTCTGTCTCCTAGTGCTGGCTGCGGTGCTCCCCTCCTTGCTTCATACAGGGCTGCTGCTTCCTGTATTCGAAGGTCGAGGGGGAGCATCGCAGCCAACACCAGTGCCGAGTTCAGAGAGACGGTGCGATAGGACCTGCACAGTTTTTGTGCAAACCCTCTTTGGACCGCGTTCAACTGCTTTTGTACACCCAGTTTCTTAGCCGCTGGCGCCCATACGCCTGATGCGTACAAGATCACCGGTTCGACTACTGCCGTGTATATGGTGCGTATGACTTCTGGATGGAGTCCCCAGCTAATCCTGGCGGCTCTAGACAACTGCTTGTAGAAGTTGAGAGCTTTCCTGCACACATTAGCTACATGGGTGTTGAATGTGAGCTTATTGTCTATTGTAAGCCCCAGGATTTTAAGCTCTTGCGACATGACAATATCAACTCCGCCCATGCTCAACAATGGGGTGTCAAACTTGAGTTTCCGTGTCAAGACCATCGCGTTCGTCTTGTGCGGCGCGAACTTTAACTTATTCTTGACACCCCACTGGTGAACATATGCGAGGGCATCATTGGCACGCCGCTGGACCTCCATCGCAGTATCTCCATCAAACACTAACACCACGTCATCAGCGAAAGCTTGGCAGTAGTCTCCCCGTTTTCCCAACCCTTGGAGGAGAGGGTCCAGGAGGAGGTTCCAAAGGATCGGACCTCCGATCGACCCCTGAACACAGCCTTTGGTGGTTTCTCTGGTTACCTCCTCGCCAGCATACCGTACTTTGACCTTTCTATTTTCCAGGTAGCTGTCGACAACCCTCCTCACGTTCACCGGACACTTCTCTTCTGCCAATCTCAGCTTGATCGCCGGCCACCATGCGCTATCAAAGGCACCCTCTATGTCTAGCGATATCACTGTGAGCAGTTTCTTGTCAGCCATTTTTCCGTGTATATATCTAACTAGATCATAGAGGGAGTCCTCCGTGCTCTTTTGGGGCATGAATCCATACTGGCGAGGGCTAAGCCGAGGGATTACGTGCCATTTGATTCTGCCTACAATCAGCTTTTCCAGAATCTTCCCCATCACTGGCAACAAACCTATTGGCCTATAGGACTTTGGAGCTGTGTAGCTTTCTTTTCCGGGTTTCCTTAGGATCACGACTGTGGCCTCCTTCCAGATCTCCGGAAAGTAGCCCAGTTTAAGGCATTTGTTTGCCAGTGAAAGGAAAATCTCGGGTTCCTGGACTATAGACCGCATACAGATATCTGCCGTCAGACCATCTGACCCTGGTGCTTTTTTGGGGTTAAAGCTGAGCACAGCAGTCATTAGCTCCTCTTTGGTAAACGGTGGATCATGTTGTTCGTCATCATGCCCCAACGCATTTATTTGGCAAGCTGCTCTCCTGATCTGCGTGTGCTCAGCGTTGTCAGACTCCTCTGTATCGGCCGGGTAGAATGTCTCAGCAAGCAATTCGGCAGACTCTCTCTGACCCAGCACCTTTCCCTCTTTGGCTAAGGGCAGATCTTCATGCCTTTTAGCTGTTCTGCCTATGACCCTATATATTCCCTCCCATAGACCTTCTTTATCTTGCTTTTCACAAAACTCCTTCCAACTGTCCGTTTGGGCTTTTATGGTTTCTTGTTCATATCTTTCTTTTGTTTTCAGGTACTCTTCGATGACCCTTTTCCTGCGAACCGGCGCTGCACACCGAATCCTACGCTTCCTGGTTACGACTTCCTGTTTCAGCTTGGCGAGCTCATCGGACCACCACGGTAAGTTGACTTCATTTTTGGATTTAATTTTAGGTATACTACTATTGCACGTTTCTAAAATGATATTTATGTATGTTTCTATGTTTTCTTCTAATTCTGCTTTGTTACTTGTTTTGTCAAATGATAATTTGGTGATTTTATTTTCATCTAGCAACTGGGCCAGTTTCGCATGAAACTGGTTCCAGTTAGCTTTTTTACTATTGTAGATCCTTGTGGTTCTGGTTATATTTATTCCTTTTGCCTTTTCTAGCCGAACTTTAAAGGTAATGGCGTTGTGGTCTGAGCTCGTCATGCCTTCGTCTATCTTCCAGTCCTCCACCAGGTCGAGAATTTCAGGCGTGCAGGCCGTGACGTCCACAAAGCTGGTGCACACTTGTTCACCTCTTATGATGAAAAAGGTAGGGGTGTTTCCTTCGTTAAGTACCTGCAAACCCATTTCTTCCAAAGCCCCTGCCATTTCTTCCCCTCGGTGATCTATTTTAGGGCTACCCCACCATGTGCTTTTTGCATTTGCATCACCTCCTATTATTAGTTTCCGACCGAAACTTCGTTCAATTTTGCTTAACTGCTCCAGGTATAACCCTAACGGCTCTGGGTCGGGCTCAAAGTAGAACGAGACGACTACGATCTCCCAAGCAAGAGTTTTTAGTCTCACCACTACGATGTTGGTCGTGGTGAAATCTGGGCACTGGATGACGTTCAGTTCGGGGTCGAAAACGACAATTGCCGCCTTGACTACTCCATCATCTTGTTTGGTGTTTTGGTATATCCTTGTGCCCACGTAGTCTCTCATCCTACCTGCACTACCGACATACGGTTCCTGGATCAGTGCAAAGGCCATCTTCCGTTTGCTTGCCTCAATCATCAGTTCTTGTGTTGCCAGTGCCTTTCGTTGCAGATTAGCTTGGGCAGCGAAATATGGCCTTTCTATGGCGCAAAAAATTGATTTTTGAACTGTTTTTTGACTCTAATTTGCGATTTTTGTATGGGAGGGTACCCAGATTTTCACGGTTTCGGGTGCAGGACGCGCACGCGGATCTATCGAGACCCGTGACGCCGCAATAAGGTGCAGGTTTGCTTGGCACCCGAAAATAACCGTGAAAATTGGTTTTTTCTCAAAAATTTCGGTTTTTTGTACTAACGTGTGCTTTTTTTGTTGCAGGTGCAGCTGGTACTCGCGAAGACGCGTCTAATGGTGTATCACACTTATATACAGGACCTGGGTAAGTACTTCAAAAATTTACGTTTTTGTTTTTCGTATCGGGGCTTAGGTGGACTTTTCTCTATAGACCAAGTACTGAGAAAATTTCGATGTTTGATTTTCGTTCTTTTTTAGAGCGCACGGTACAGGCGCAGCTCCGTAGAGGTACGCCTGAACGTTTATCGCTGAAAAAGACCACCGATCCTGAAACTATACACGAAAAAACTATATATAGGTGTGCGGGCGCAAAAAATTGATTTTTGAACTGTTTTTTGACTCTAATTTGCGATTTTTGTATGGGAGGGTACCCAGATTTTCACGGTTTCGGGTGCAGGACGCGCACGCGGATCTATCGAGACCCGTGACGCCGCAATAAGGTGCAGGTTTGCTTGGCACCCGAAAATAACCGTGAAAATTGGTTTTTTCTCAAAAATTTCGGTTTTTTGTACTAACGTGTGCTTTTTTTGTTGCAGGTGCAGCTGGTACTCGCGAAGACGCGTCTAATGGTGTATCACACTTATATACAGGACCTGGGTAAGTACTTCAAAAATTTACGGTTAGGTTAGGTTAGGTTAGGTTAGGTTAGGTTAGGTTAGGTTAGGTTAGGTTAGGTTAGGTTAGGTTAGGTTAGGTTAGGTTAGGTTAGGTTAGGTTCTTCCTCTTTGGAAGGGTCGAGGGAGTCAGACGACTCCTTCTCCGAGATGGAGATGTCGGGCGGTGTAGACACCGCAGACGAAAGTGTTGGCCGGAAGCGGCCGCACTCTTCATTCTTCGTGCCTGGGTATTTAGACTCAGACACGGAGACTGAAGAGACGGTGGCTGCCAAAGTCAGCACGGCGAGGAGAGGCAGGAGGAAGGCCACCCAGGCGAGCTCCTCCAGGGAAACCTTCCTCAAGCCTGCTCCGGTTGACGGAGAGTTGGAGGTAGTCCTGCAAGGCAGGAAGTACAGGAAGTCTCCAGCCGCTCTGGTTTGCGACGTCGGGTTGAGCACAGGAACCGATTCCGATGCTCGCCCGTTGATCGACGACCTAAACGACCTGAATGCTCAGGAGCTGAGGGCGCGTGCGGGGGAGGAACTTGCCGGTGTTTTGGAGGTCGCCAGGAAGTCTGGCAACCTCAAAGGCGAGTTTGTTGGTCGCCTCAAGAAAGCCGCGTCGGTCCTAGGAGAGGTGGTCGACACCTTAACTGGGAGGACCGAAGTCGAGGAGACGCAACGGCTCAGGGCGGTGAGTAACCGCCAGCGCCTGGAAATAGCGTCGCTGAAGGCGGAGGTGAAAGCGTTACGTATTGGCTTCACCGAAGCCAAGACGGAAACCGCCGCCACCATCGCTGCTGCCGCCGCTGCCTCTGCCACCGCCTCTGCTGCGGCTGAGAGACCGGCTGCCCCCACCACCACGCTGGGGGCAGATGTGATTGAGGAGCTGAAGGGGTCCTTGACTGCCACGCTCGGGCAAATGATTAATGCCCGACTCGCGGTGATCGAGGACCGCCTCTTGCCAGCCCAGACGGTACGCCCGCCACTTAGAGCGGATGCCAAGCGGGCAGCGGCTGAGGCAAAAAGGGCTGAGCCGGCTCGCCAGCAGGCCGTGACTGCGGGTCCCTCCACCTCAAAGGGGACTCCAAGTGCCCAGGTTCCCCAAAAGGAAACCTGGGCGCAAGTGGTGGGAAAGGGCAAGGGGAAAGGGAAAGGGAAGTCCTCCGTTCCCTCCTCTGTCCCAGCCCCTGGTACCCCTGTGGCCCAAGCCCCCGCGGCTCGTGCCTCCACGGCCCGTGCCCCCACGGTTCGTGCCCCCGTGGCCCGAGCCCGTGCGGCCCAGCCCCCAGTGGCCCGTGCTCCTGCGGCTCGTGCCCCTGCAGTCGGAGCTCCAGCAGCTCGTTTGCCTGCAGCTAAACCGGCAGCCTCCCCTGCCGGTAAAGCTAAGACGGTGCTGAAGAGTCCCCCGAAGTCCGCGGTCGTGGTGCTATCGTTGCGCCCCGAAGCCGTGGAAAAGGGGGTCACCTACGGCACCGTCCTCCAGACGGCGCAGGACAAGATTGACCTGCTGGAGCTGGGGATCGAGCGGATCCGCTGCCGCTCGACTGCGACAGGAGCCAGGAAGCTGGAGATTCCTGGCTCCCAAAACGCGGAAAAGGCGGATCGCCTCGCAGAAGTGCTCCGCGGGATAGTGACGGAGGTGGCCACCGTCACCAGGCCCGTCAAAACCGCTGATCTGAGGATCACGGACCTGGACGACGCGACCACAAGAGAGAAGGTGGTGGCGGCGGTCGCTCGGGCGGGGGCATGTGACCCGCAGGTGGTCAAGGTCGGAGAGATCCGCACTGGCGTGGCTGGGACTGGCTCCACCCTCGTAACCCTCCCGGTTGCAGCAGCCAAAGTGTTGCTGCAAAAGGGTAAGTTACTGATAGGGTGGAGCTCGGTGAAGGTGGTGGCACTGGGGGAACGCCCCATGCGCTGCTACAAGTGCTTGGGGCTGGGGCACACTCGCCCCCAGTGTCCCGCTGCGGCGGACAGGGGTGACCTGTGTTTCCGATGTGGAGACGCAGGTCACCGGGCGGCCAGCTGCGGGAAGACCACCCCGCGCTGTGCAATATGCGCCGAATCGGGGAGGCCCTCCGGGCACATAATGGGGGGACGCAGCTGCGTTCCCCCTAGGACGAAGGGGAAGGCCACTCGGACCCAGGCTGCCCCGGCCGCCACAAACCGGGCCGCCCCGGAAGGAGCACGCCAAGCGGCGTGTGAGGAGGTTGTGATGTCTGATTGATGGATCAAGTCGGACATCACAACCTTCTTCAGACGAATCTGAACCACTGCGCCCGGGCCCAAGATCTGTTCATGCAGTCCCTGGCGCAGTGGCAGATAGACGTGGCGGTAGCCGCGGAGCCGTACTACGTCCCCCCCCAACATTCTTGCTGGGCTGGGGATTTGGACGACTCCGTGGCTGTTGTGGGGCGGCCCGGAAGTGCCTCCCCCCTCTCGGTTGAGGAGAGGGGCTCGGGGTACGTGGTGGCCAGGTGGGGAGAGTATGCGATTGTCGGCGCATACTTCTCCCCCAACAGAACCGCTGCAGAGCTGGAGGTCTTTGTGGACCTCCTGGCTGCGGCGGTGAGACGTCAGGCGCCACGTCAGGTCCTCCTTATGGGGGACCTGAACGCTAAGGCCCGGGATTGGGGCAACCCCTCCACTAACTCCCGTGGCGAGATCGTCAGGGAGTGGGCGGTTGCCTCAGGACTGACCCTGCTCAACAGAGGGTCGGTCCACACCTGCGTGCGACAGCGTGGGGGGTCCGTGGTGGACGTATCGTTCGCCACCCCAGCTGTCGCAGCACGTGTCCGGGCCTGGAGGGTGTTGTCGGAGGTGGAGACTCTCTCGGACCACAAATATATACGGTTTGAGATCTTCACCTCCGACAGCCAAGGGGGGCCCCAGCGGGTGGCGCGGGCGGCCTTCCCGCGCTGGGCCATTAGTCGCCTCGACGCCGAGTTGGCAAAGGAGGCGGCTATAGTGCAGGCGTGGCAGGCTGGCCCCGCGCACCCAGACGTGGACGTCGCGGCGGGTCATTTCCGCGAGGCGGTGACGGCCGTGTGCGACACGGCCATGCCGAGGGCCCGGCGACATCCTGAGCGCCGCCAGGTGTACTGGTGGAGCTCGGAGATCGCGGATCTCCGAGCCGCCTGCTCGGCGGCGCGGCGGCCCTACACCCGCTGCAGGAGGCGGCGCAGGGGCCGCACGGACGAGCAGCTGTCAGCCGAGGAGCTGGCAGCTGAGGGCCAGCTGTACAGCGCCTACCGCAATGCGCGGTGGGACCTACAGCTGGCCATAGAAAGGCGGAAGTCGGAGGCCTGGGGTGAAACCCTCGAGGGCCTCAACAGGGACCCATGGGGACGTCCATACAAGGCTGCCCGGAATAAGTTCCGGGGCCAGACGTCCCCAGTCGCGGAGTCCCTGGAGCCGGAGCTCCTAGACAGGGTGTTGGGGGGGCTTTTCCCCGACAGAAATCCCCTCCACAACCCTCCGACGATGGCGCCATCCCTCCCCGAGGCGGACTTAGCGGACTCCATCCCACCTCTTTCAGAGGCGGAGATGGAGATCGCGGTCGCACGCCTACGGGGCAAGAGGACCGCTCCGGGTCCCGACGGGATACCGGGACGGGTCCTCACAATCGCCCTGAGGGAGATGGGCGATCGGCTTCGGGAACTGTTCGACGCATGCCTTACGTCTGGACGGTTCCCGAAGCTGTGGAAGGATGGCCGATTGTGCCTGTTGCGGAAGGAGGGTCGTCCTATCGACTCTTCTTCCGCATACAGGCCCATCGTCTTGCTGGATGACACGGGGAAGCTGCTAGAGCGTGTAGTAGCTTCTCGTGTCATCCGGCACCTGGAGGGTACTGGGCCTGGGCTGTCGGAGGCCCAGTATGGGTTCAGAGCAGGGCGGTCTACTATAGACGCCCTGCTCTGGCTCAAGAGGTGGACGCAGGATGCGGTCGGTGGAGGGGAAAAGGCGTTGGCTGTGTCGCTTGACATAGCCAACGCCTTCAACAGCCTTCCGCATGGAACGATACAGGAGGCGCTCCGTTATCACGGAGTGCCCCTGTATCTGCGGAGGCTGTTGGCTGATTACCTCCAGGACCGCGAGGTCCTGGTGGAAGGGCGTGACGGTTTGAGGCACCGTCGCGTCTCCTGCGGGGTTCCACAGGGGTCGGTCTTGGGACCGCTTCTGTGGAACATTGGCTACGACTGGGTGCTGCGTGGCACGCTTCCTGCAAATATGCAGGTTGCGTGCTACGCGGACGACACCCTGGTCGTAGTCAAGGGGAGGGACCTCAGGGAGACGGTGCGGCTGGCCACGGTGGGTACAACCCTCGTGGTCGACCGCATTCGCTCCCTGGGACTGGAGGTTGCCCTCTCCAAGACTGAGGCCCTGTTGTTCCACGGGCCTCGGGGGGGACCCCCTCCAGGGACTCGGGTACTCCTGGATGGGATCCCGGTCCCGGTTGGGACCCAGATGAAATATCTGGGTCTCATCCTGGACGGGAGGTGGACTTTTGGGGCCCATTTTACCCAACTGGCCCCAAGAGTCCTGGGTGCGGCTGCCGCACTGGGGAGGCTGCTGCCCAACGTGGGTGGCCCGAACGCCACGTGCCGTCGGCTATACTCCGGAGTTATCCGGAGTATGGCCATGTACGGGGCACCGGTCTGGGTGGACGCCCTCGGTCGCAATAACAAGGCCCTGCTGCGACGTCCGCAGCGGGTCATTGCGACGAGGGCGATCCGCGGATACCGGACGGTGTCCTGGACGGCGGCGTGCGTGCTGGCCGGTGATCCCCCCTGGGAGCTCGAAGCGGAAACCCTCGCCGAAGTTTACCACTTTGTGGCGGCGAGGAGGTCCCGTGGAGAGCCCCCAGCGTGGGAGGAGGTCAGGCGCCTGCGGAGGCAGGCGCGGGCCGCCCTGTTGCGGCGGTGGACGGAGGACCTGGCTCCACCGGTGCCTGGGCAGAGGACGGTGGAGGCCATCCGCCCGGTCCTCCGGGAGTGGGTGCGGCGGCCATTCGGGTCGCTGACCTTCCGATTCCGAAACATCCGTGTCCGGAAAGCACCTGCACCAGATCGCGAGACGGGAGGCGACCCCAGCCTGCCACGAATGTGGGGCGCCGGAAGATACGGCGCCCCACACGCTGGAGGTGTGCGCTGCTTGGGAGTCTGAGCGGCGCACACTTTCAGCGGTCGTTGGCCGGGATCTCTCGTTGCCGAGCGTGGTGAACGCCATGCTCGACAGCGAGAGAGCGTGGCAGGCTACGGTCTCCTTTTGCGAGGTGGTGATGTCGCAAAAGGAGGCTGCGGAGCGGGTCAGAGAGGACGATGCCAACTCTGACCCCCTCCGGCGCAGACGGAGAGGGGGACGGAGGAGGCGCTTCGGGCGCCTTCTTCGTCCTCCGTAGTGGGGCCGGCGGCGGAGGGTCGGGGGACTCTCCGCTGCGCTCACACGGTCCCACACGTCTGGTGGGTAACTGAGGTGAAAGGTTACCCACCCACTGGCGCAGAGGCCCGGAAGGGCCTACCGCTGGGGCGAGATAGTGAATGCCAGCGCGACCCTATCTCGTCCCGTCCCGGCGGCGGACGGATCACGGGGGGGTTTTAGTGGGTTCGAGTCCCACATACCCCCTGCCATCACCCCCGTGGTGGCAGGGAAGTGCGAGGGCATTTCCCCCCCTCAAAAAAAAAAAAAAAAAAAAAAAAAAAAAAGGTTAGGTTAGGTTAGGTTGGGGAACCCCCCACAGTGCTTACGTCCTCGTCGTGTTCCCTGGAAACGACCCAGTTCTGACCACCGTAACGGAGTGGCAGACTGGGCTCGGCTAAAGTGCACTGTGCCGTCAATGTCTTCGCCGTCATCTGACAAAGCCGGAATGCCTTTTAAACAGGCGCGTGACTCCTTCGGGAAGTTCGTAAAAGGCCCTTCTCAGGGCCAACCAAACGGCCCTTCTCAGGGCCAACCAAAAGGCCCTTCTCAGGGCCAACCAAAAGGCCCTTCTCAGGGCCAACCGAAAGGCCCTTCTCAGGGCCAACCAAAAGGCCCTTCTCAGGGCCAACCAAAAGGCCCTTCTCAGGGCCACTCCCGAGCTCCATATTTGGAGGAGACGGTGGAGTCGGATGACTCACTCTCCGTAACGTCGGAGGTGTCGTGTGGTGTGGAGACCGCAGATGAAGGGGCCGTCCGGAAGCGGCCGCACTCTTCATTCTTCGTGCCTGGGTATTTAGACTCAGACACGGAGACTGAAGAGACGGCAGCCGCCAAGGTCAGTACGGCCAGAAGAGGGAGAAGGAAGGCTGCACAGGCAGGTCCATCAAGGGACACCTTCCTTAAACCAGCTCCAGTAGATGGAGAGCTAGAGACGGTCCTGCAAAGCAGGAGATACAGGAAGGCCTCGCCCCGGGCGTCAGGTAGTGAAGTTGGGCTGAGCACTGGAACTGATTCCGATAGGATAGGTTAGGTTAGGTTAGGTTAGGTTAGGTTAGGTTAGGTTAGGTTTTTTTTTTTTTTTTTTTTTTTCCTGTCCGGGCGCTGAGGCCCGGCCCGCGAGCTAATAACCCTAACATGATCAGGGATTGGGGTTCTGGCTTTTTTATTACAATTATCTTTCTTCTTTATTAATATACACAGTTTTCTTATCCGCTACATTTACTTATGTCTAATACAGTTTTATGCGATTTTACATCTTATGCTTAAGTCTTAAGTTAATTTATATAATATTCAACAATATATATAATTAACTTACTTATCTAACGTCTTATTTCTTTTTATAACTTGAATACATATATTTAAACAGTATTTTAAAAATATATTTCTAATATTTTCATCTCTCATTATTTCGTGTACATTTTCCGCTGTTATTCTACAATTTATCTCCTGTTCTACTTCAAAGCGTTTTTGGCCATATATTGGGCAGTCCATGATGACATGGATTGGTGTTTCTTCACTAATTGAGTCACAAGGGCATGATGGATTATCTTTTAGTTTAAAACGGTATAAATACTCGGAGAATCCACCATGCCCTGTCATTATTTGAGTTAATGTGTTTTCTGTGTGGAGTTTTCTCACGATCTTGTGTGCGTCTATGGCGTCAGGGAAAAAGAGTTTTGTAACCGAGGCTGTTGTCTCTGTTCCATATATTTGGTTCCATTTGCCAAGTGTCGCCAATCTAATTTGGCGCTTGGCAAATGAGACCGGGCATTTGTCGTAACTGGGCTGGGTTTTTGTCCTAAGTGCTGCATCCTTAGCTAAATCGTCTGCCCTCTCATTCCCCTCGAGTCCCGCATGCGCTTTAATCCAGTACAGATGAATTTGTTTGTTCTGTGTTACGCATTGAGCTAGTTTGTTGCGGGTATTGACTGCCAAGGGATTGAGAGAGAAACTGTTCACCAGGGTCTGCAGTGCTGACCTAGAGTCGCTGTATATTCCGAATGACAACTCCGAACTTTTTAAAATCTCATCTACTGCTTTCGATATGGCCAGCAATTCCGCCTGGTACACTGTGCAGTAAGATGGAAGTTTGAATTTTCGGTTTCTGTTTTCACCAGCGTTCTTCCATAAGGATAGAGCCGCGCCTACTTTGCCGTCAATTTTGCTTCCATCCGTATAGATCTGAACTGTTTGGCTATTCTGTTCAACTTGCTCCATTGTGTCCAAGCACATGAATTGCCATTCAATATTTTCCGCAGGGTGTGGATTATCAGTGAACGGAGTTTTTTGTTCAATCTCTCGGCCTCTTAGTTCCTGCTGGGACAATCCTTTCCTCACCTTATATAGAGCAGCTGCCTCCTGTATCCTGAGGTCGAGGGGGAGTATCCCAGCAAGAACCAGTGCCGAGTTCAGTGACACAGTTCGGTGGGCCTTGCACAACTTTTGTGCGAACCCTCTCTGTACTTCGTTAAGCTGTTTTCGAATATACAGTTTATCCGTTGATTCGGCCCAGGCTGCTGCAGCATACGAAATTATTGGCTCTATCACGGCAACATAAATAGTCCTGATTATTTCGGGGTGGAGGCCCCAACTGGCTTTTGCGGCTTTGGATAGTTGCTTGTAGACATTTAGCGCCTTCCTGCAAATGTATGAGGCGTGAGTGGCAAATGTCAACTTGTCATCTATCCAAAGTCCCAGAAGCTTGATCTCCTTTGACATAGTAATGGAGACTCCTCCCATGCTGAGGCGTGGGACATCAAATCTAAGTTTTCGCGTGAAAAGTATGGCGTTCGTTTTCTGTGGCGCGAATTTCAGCTTATTTCTGATGCCCCACTCCCGAACATAGTCGAGGGCACTGTTTGCTCTTTGCTCCACCTCTAACGCCGTGTCTCCGTCAAAGAGCAGGACGATGTCGTCCGCGAAGGCCTGACAGTGATCACCCCTCGTGTGCAAGCCCCTAAGTAGCGGATCCAACAAGATGTTCCATAAAATTGGTCCACCAATCGAACCCTGCACGCAACCCTTTGTTGTTGTTCTCACAACCTCCTCGCCTGCGTACCTGACTCTGACCCTCCTATCTTCTAGGTAGCTGTCAATGACTTTGCGTAGGTTTAATGGACACTTCTCTTCAGCCAGTCTGAGTCTTATGGCAGGCCACCAAGCACCATCGAAGGCTCCCTCTATGTCCAATGATACAAGTGTTATAAGTTTCTTCTCATTTAGCTTATCATTTATCTTTTTAATCAGGTCATAGAGGGAGTCCTCAGTACTCTTTTGTGGCACAAAACCATACTGGTACGGACTCATCTTAGGCACTATGTGCCATTTAATCCTATTTATTACCATTTTTTCCAGAACTTTTCCCATCACCGGCAGCAGTCCTATAGGCCTATAGGATTTTGGCACTGAGTAATTGTCCTTTCCGGGCTTTCTCAAGATTACTACAGTTGCCTCTTTCCAAGGCTTCGGGAAATGACCCAACTGCAGGCATTTATTGGCCAGTGACAAGAAGAGCTCTGGAAACTCTAGCAATACTCGCTTGACAATGTCCGCTGTGAAGCCATCGGATCCAGGTGCTTTTTTGACATTGAAACTGTTAATGGCTGAGTTTAGTTCTACAGAGGTAAATGGTGGATCATGCTGTTCATCATGGTCCAATTCATTTACTTGTTCAGCGCATAGTCGCATCCTGGTATGTTCCGCATTATCCTCTTCAATTTTATCCTCAGGATAAAATGTTTGCGCTAGGAGTATTGCAGATTCTTTGCCGTCCAGCGTTCTACCGTCTTTGGTGAGTGGTTGGTCCTCCTGACGTTTTGCCGTTCTCCCTATCACCCTATATATCCCTTCCCACATGGATTCCCTGTCTTGCTTCTCACAGAACCCCTTCCAACTCTCTGTTTGTGCCTTCATCTCCTCCAGCTCGTATTCCTCTTTTGCTTGCAGATACTCACCAACTACTCTCTCCTTGCGATTTGGCGCTGCTCCACGGATTCTGCGCTTCCTGGTGGCAACTTCCCTTTTCAGATTGGCAAGCTTCTCTGTTTTCCATGACAGTTTGGTTTTCTGTTTTTGTTTTAATTTAGGTATGCTATGGTTTGCTGCTTGCTTAACTATGTTTATGAGTTTTTCTACTTTGTTCTCTAAATCTGTCGTATTTTCGATTTTATTAATTTCTGTACAGTTTAACTGGTTCTTATCTGATAACTGGGCCAATTTCCCATGAAATTGGTCCCAGTTGGCTTTTTTACTATTGTAGATTCTAGTTTTTCTATCTATGTCTTGTCCTTTTGATTTTGTCAATCTGATTTTGCAGACGATCGCATTATGGTCTGAGGTAGTTATCCCTTCATCAAGGGTCCAGTCTTCCACCAAGTCAAGCAGACCCGCAGTACAGGCCATCACATCTACGAAGCTGCTGTAGACCTTTCCTCCCCTTACGGTGAAGAAAGTTGGAGTGGTGTTGTTGTTAAGTATCTGCAAGTTCATGTCCTCGAAGGCTCCTGCTACCATTGTTCCCCTGCTGTCGGTTCTCGCGCTCCCCCACCATGCGCTCTTTGCGTTTACATCGCCTCCTAACAGAATGTATCTGTGTGCATGGAAGTGCTGCATTATTCTGCCTAGTTGCACGAGGTATGGCTCAACTGGTTTTGGGAGTTCATATGTATCCGGCTCAAAGTATAGAGAAATGATGAGGATCTCCCACGCATTTGTCCTGACCTTCACAACGGCTATGTTTGACGTTGTGAAGTCAGGACACTGAATGACGTCCAGATCGGGGTCAAACACGGCAATTGCCGCTTTGACCGGGCCATCACCAGTCGCCACGCTTTGATAGATCCTCACCCCGGAATAGTTTTTTACTGTCCCGATTGCGCCTGTATATGGTTCTTGAAGCAATGCGATTGCCATGCTTTTTTCACCTGCTTCAAGTATAAGATCGTTTGTGGCGACTTCTTTTCTTTGCAGATTGGCCTGCACTATGGTGTATAGCCTCGTGCTTTCTACGGCTGAATTTACCACTGGGGTGCCCTTAGCAGTACGCCACAGACGATCTTGCTAAGGCGTCCCATTTGCGCCTCACTGGGCACTCTGCGCTAAAGGCATTGTGACCCGTCTTTTCTATCTTGGCACTAAGGCAGTTGCAGCAGGTGGGCGGTGTTGCTGCCAGCCATTCTGCGCAGTTAGCCTTCATGTGAGGGCCCCCACAGTGGCTGCACTTTTCGATAGTTTCAGTGCAGAAGCGGCGGCCATGTCCATAACCCAGACAGAGAGAGCACTGAACCAGCGGTGACTGGTCTTCAGCCTTCACCCGCTGTAGATCAATGTGTACCGTCTCTGCCTCGAGTATGGCCTGCCATATCCGTGGGGATACCCTAAGTACCACGTTGCTGGTATGCGGGTTTCTGGTTCTTTTCTTGAACGCGATTTCCAGCCTGTCGTCGCCTTTACTTATGTCTTTAAAGATGTTTTTATTTTGATTTCTCAAGGCTTTCATCATTTCTTCATCGCTATTCGTGTTTATCACATTCTTCAGCACTACCAGCGGGTCTTTATTTTTAATGTCTTCGACATTTAGTTCCGGTGCCCTATGAAGCCTTTCTTTTACCTTCCTTCTTTCCTCCTCCGTCCTACATCCTATAATTACTTTTTTATCTTTCGCTTTTCTGATTTTTTCTACTGTGACTCCTCCATCGCTGGCGTTCATGACTTTCCGTATCTTACTGAAGACTTCATCTCCAGAGTCCGTTTCATTTTTGGTAGTGACTATCACCGAGTGCAGTGTCGTCTGAGACGGCAACTGCACCCGGGAGGCCGTCGCTACTACGCTCGCGTAACTTTTCTTTTCTAGCGTCACTTTCAAATCTTCAATTTTTTCATTGTTAAGTTGCAGCACCTCCATATTCTTATTCATCATTTCCATATGCTTCTCCATTAATTCTTCCCATTTTTTATTCCTCTGGTCATCTACAGGCTCTTGTTGATGCTCTGTTTGTGGTGCTTCTACCGACTGTTCTACAGTCAAGTGACCCTTGACTGAGCTTGCCTCCTTTACTAGTCGGTAGAGCTGCTCAACTGCCTGCGTGACCCCGTTCTTTATTTCCGTTTTTATATTACGGGACGCGGACATATGTTGCTTGGCCTTTAGTAGCCAGGATCTCGCTTCGGCCACCCGGTCCATGGACTTTGATCCTTTTGATTTTGGCGGACTGATAGCGATTTCCGTCGCCAGTCTCCGGATTGCGGGATTAGGTTTTACCGGTCCCAGTTCCTGAGTCTTCTGGGGAGGTGTTAAGCTGGTTCTACTATGGCCCGCTTTGCCAGTCTCCCATTCACCGATGCTCTTTCTTGCGGTTTGCGTATTTAGAGTCGGCGGAGATAATGGTGCCGTGCTCTCATTTCCTGGTCCGGCCAGTGTCATGGTACGATTCAGGCCCTGGTCTACTTTTTTAGGCGTGTGGAACATGTTGATAGGGGGGAGGGAAGTTAAATGTATCAAGTGTCAAATGTAAATAGTATTAAAATGTAAAATTGTATAAGTTGTAAATATAAAAACCGTAGATTTATTAAGATATATCCTAATACTTAAAGTAAATTAAACTAATTTTATTCTTTTTCTGTTTCAGGTATCGTTCAACTTCGGTCAACCCAGGCTACACTTCGGGCTCGCAAGTGGTGTTTTCGAGGTAAGTACAGCGTCAAAGTGAACTCTATCAATACTGTGATGGTCCAATATAGTTCGCCTACGTTGACGTCAGTCGACCAGACAAATTCGTTCAAAAAAAAATTTTTTGCTCTACGTAGAGTACCTTACTCTACTTTAGTCAGTGTCAGATGGAGTAGACTCCAACAATGTCACAGAAGAAGACCCACACTCTACACGGTGGCTGGGTCGTAATTTCAGTCAAAGTCAAAATATACTCAGGAGGGGGTGGGTATGGGGGGGGGGGGGGGGGGGGGAAGCCGATACAAACACGTTTTATTACTAACTAAATACGATACTAACAAAATTTTTTTATTTTATTACAAATTAATTTCTAAACTTTTACTTTTTGTATGGGAAAGGTATTTTTGGAGTTAGGGGGGGGGAAAAAATCTTAAAATATTTAGATTTTAAATACAAATTTACTCATATACCAATCTAAGGATTGGTATATGGAGGCCGAAGCCAAAAATTGGCTATCTCCTCTAGTTTTTGAGATATTTTGATTACAAACTTACTAATTTCGTTGTGCGGTTGGTAAAACTACAAAAATATTTTTAAAACCAAGCGCCTTGAATTTAAAAATCCACTTTTTTCACTAAAAATTTTTAAAAAATTTTGCCTACCCTTGAACAAAAAATAAGGGTAGGTCGCCGCTGAAAATTTTGATTTTTATTTATTTACAATAAGCCCAAAACCGCACTATAACTTTATTACCCTATAACTACGTATCTATTTAACTTATCTTAGTTCTGAAAACGACGTCTTGGCCGCTTCCTGGTCCTCTTTTCGATGGTGTATTCTGTTCCTCCCTGCTGACCTTGGAACACCGACCACGCCGCCACGTGGTTTTTGGTTTTTCTTTAATATCTCCGCGGGGGGGTGCGGAAAAAATCCAAAAGAGGCACCAAAAGGTGCACCTCGTGAAGGCCGATCAGATGACTCCAAAAAAGTGGGGTGTCACCGATCTTGATCGAGCAGCGTTTGCTATTTTGTGGCCGAAATTTTCACCAAAATCACTTTTTCCAAGAAAACACTTTGGAAAATAACACTCCTGAAAAACACTTTCCACAACTTTGTGCGCCAGGTGATTGCGCAACTTTTGGTGTATCACACTGGTCTGTCGGTCAAAATTTTCCAATTTATTGGGAATTTAAACTGCGGACTGACTTTGTTTCGTGGCGTTCACGGTCGCGGTTGGAACGCGAATGGGTTAGGTTAGGTTAGGTTAGGTTAGGTTAGGTTAGGTTAGGTTAGGTTAGGTTAGGTTAGGTTAGGTTAGGTTAGGTTAGGTTAGGTTAGGTTAGGTTAGGTTAGGTTAGGTTAGGTTAGGTTAGGTTAGGTTAGGTTAGGTTAGGTTAGGTTAGGTTAGGTTAGGTTAGGTTAGGTTAGGTTAGGTTAGGTTAGGTTAGGTTAGGTTAGGTTAGGTTAGGTTAGGTTAGGTTAGGTTAGGTTAGGTTAGGTTAGGTTAGGTTAGGTTAGGTTAGGTTAGGTTAGGTTAGGTTAGGTTAGGTTAGGTTAGGTTAGGTTAGGTTAGGTTAGGTTAGGTTAGGTTAGGTTAGGTTAGGTTAGGTTAGGTTAGGTTAGGTTAGGTTAGGTTAGGTTAGGTTAGGTTAGGTTAGGTTAGGTTAGGTTAGGTTAGGTTAGGTTAGGTTAGGTTAGGTTAGGTTAGGTTAGGTTAGGTTAGGTTAGGTTAGGTTAGGTTAGGTTAGGTTAGGTTAGGTTAGGTTAGGTTAGGTTAGGTTAGGTTAGGTTAGGTTAGGTTAGGTTAGGTTAGGTTAGGTTAGGTTAGGTTAGGTTAGGTTAGGTTAGGTTAGGTTAGGTTAGGTTAGGTTAGGTTAGGTTAGGTTAGGTTAGGTTAGGTTAGGTTAGGTTAGGTTAGGTTAGGTTAGGTTAGGTTAGGTTAGGTTAGGTTAGGTTAGGTTAGGTTAGGTTAGGTTAGGTTAGGTTAGGTTAGGTTAGGTTAGGTTAGGTTAGGTTAGGTTAGGTTAGGTTAGGTTAGGTTAGGTTAGGTTAGGTTAGGTTAGGTTAGGTTAGGTTAGGTTAGGTTAGGTTAGGTTAGGTTAGGTTAGGTTAGGTTAGGTTAGGTTAGGTTAGGTTAGGTTAGGTTAGGTTAGGTTAGGTTAGGTTAGGTTAGGTTAGGTTAGGTTAGGTTAGGTTAGGTTAGGTTAGGTTAGGTTAGGTTAGGTTAGGTTAGGTTAGGTTAGGTTAGGTTAGGTTAGGTTAGGTTAGGTTAGGTTAGGTTAGGTTAGGTTAGGTTAGGTTAGGTTAGGTTAGGTTAGGTTAGGTTAGGTTAGGTTAGGTTAGGTTAGGTTAGGTTAGGTTAGGTTAGGTTAGGTTAGGTTAGGTTAGGTTAGGTTAGGTTAGGTTAGGTTAGGTTAGGTTAGGTTAGGTTAGGTTAGGTTAGGTTAGGTTAGGTTAGGTTAGGTTAGGTTAGGTTAGGTTAGGTTAGGTTAGGTTAGGTTAGGTTAGGTTAGGTTAGGTTAGGTTAGGTTAGGTTAGGTTAGGTTAGGTTAGGTTAGGTTAGGTTAGGTTAGGTTAGGTTAGGTTAGGTTAGGTTAGGTTAGGTTAGGTTAGGTTAGGTTAGGTTAGGTTAGGTTAGGTTAGGTTAGGTTAGGTTAGGTTAGGTTAGGTTAGGTTAGGTTAGGTTAGGTTAGGTTAGGTTAGGTTAGGTTAGGTTAGGTTAGGTTAGGTTAGGTTAGGTTAGGTTAGGTTAGGTTAGGTTAGGTTAGGTTAGGTTAGGTTAGGTTAGGTTAGGTTAGGTTAGGTTAGGTTAGGTTAGGTTAGGTTAGGTTAGGTTAGGTTAGGTTAGGTTAGGTTAGGTTAGGTTAGGTTAGGTTAGGTTAGGTTAGGTTAGGTTAGGTTAGGTTAGGTTAGGTTAGGTTAGGTTAGGTTAGGTTAGGTTAGGTTAGGTTAGGTTAGGTTAGGTTAGGTTAGGTTAGGTTAGGTTAGGTTAGGTTAGGTTAGGTTAGGTTAGGTTAGGTTAGGTTAGGTTAGGTTAGGTTAGGTTAGGTTAGGTTAGGTTAGGTTAGGTTAGGTTAGGTTAGGTTAGGTTAGGTTAGGTTAGGTTAGGTTAGGTTAGGTTAGGTTAGGTTAGGTTAGGTTAGGTTAGGTTAGGTTAGGTTAGGTTAGGTTAGGTTAGGTTAGGTTAGGTTAGGTTAGGTTAGGTTAGGTTAGGTTAGGTTAGGTTAGGTTAGGTTAGGTTAGGTTAGGTTAGGTTAGGTTAGGTTAGGTTAGGTTAGGTTAGGTTAGGTTAGGTTAGGTTAGGTTAGGTTAGGTTAGGTTAGGTTAGGTTAGGTTAGGTTAGGTTAGGTTAGGTTAGGTTAGGTTAGGTTAGGTTAGGTTAGGTTAGGTTAGGTTAGGTTAGGTTAGGTTAGGTTAGGTTAGGTTAGGTTAGGTTAGGTTAGGTTAGGTTAGGTTAGGTTAGGTTAGGTTAGGTTAGGTTAGGTTAGGTTAGGTTAGGTTAGGTTAGGTTAGGTTAGGTTAGGTTAGGTTAGGTTAGGTTAGGTTAGGTTAGGTTAGGTTAGGTTAGGTTAGGTTAGGTTAGGTTAGGTTAGGTTAGGTTAGGTTAGGTTAGGTTAGGTTAGGTTAGGTTAGGTTAGGTTAGGTTAGGTTAGGTTAGGTTAGGTTAGGTTAGGTTAGGTTAGGTTAGGTTAGGTTAGGTTAGGTTAGGTTAGGTTAGGTTAGGTTAGGTTAGGTTAGGTTAGGTTAGGTTAGGTTAGGTTAGGTTAGGTTAGGTTAGGTTAGGTTAGGTTAGGTTAGGTTAGGTTAGGTTAGGTTAGGTTAGGTTAGGTTAGGTTAGGTTAGGTTTTTTTTTTTTTTTTTTTTTTTTTTTTTTTTTCCTGTCCGGGCGCTGAGGCCCGGCCCGCGAGCTAATTCCCCTGACACTGGTCAGAGTCTTTGTTTTTCTATTTGCTAATTTCTACTTTATTTGGGATTGGGATTTCGGGTTCTTTCCATTTAATCTCTACTATTCTTATTGCTACACGAAAGTGATCAGATTACACTTCCTTGTTTTTGGGATCTAGGGTTTTATTCTACATATACAGTCTTTATTAATCTTAGTTCTATTTCTACCATATACATTCTTATTTCCATTACGGTCTAGGGTTCTACGCATACTACTTTATTGTTATTTATTTTCTTAATCTATTACATACTTATTTCTAGTTTACATGAGTTGTTAATGCCTGTTTTGCATATATGCTAATAATATATAACTTAGTATATATATTACATATAACTTATTTATCTAGTTTTATTTCTTGCTATTACCTTATTTCCTATTTTTACACAATATTCTATGAAACTACTCCTAAGTACATTATCAACAATTATCTCGTTTACATGCTCTCGTTTTAATACTATCCCTAGTTTCTGTTCTATTTCGTACCTTTCTCGACCGTATATTGGGCAGTCAATTAGGACATGCGCTGCCGTTTCATTAACGCCGGGTTCACACGGGCATGATGGGTCATCCTTACACTTAAACCGATTTAAGTATTCAGAGAACCCACCATGCCCGGTGATCATCTGGGTGAGCACACCTGTGGGCTCGATCGTACGCACTAACTTATAGGCTTGCACAGCATCCGGGAAGAATAATTTTGTTGCCCCGGCTGTTTCACCTGACTTGTATCTCCGATTCCATTTGTCAAGCGAGTCAATGCGGATTTGTCGCCTGACAAATGAGACCGGACATTGGTCGTAATCCGGTTTTCTTTTAATCTTTAATGCTGCATCCTTCGCAAGCTCATCAGCGCGCTCGTTCCCTTCGAGTCCTGCATGGGCCTTGATCCAGAACAGCGTTATTTCCTTATTTTGGGCTCTTATGGTTTTAATGTTCCGTCGGGTTTCCACTGCCAGGGGATGCATCGTTCCATTGTTGGTAATTGTCTCAAGTGCGGAGCGCGAATCACTATATATGCCGAAGGTTGTTTTTGGGCTTTTAAGTATCTCTCTGGTCGCAACACATATGGCCAGTAGTTCGGCTTGATAGACCGTACAGTAGGACGGCAGTTTCAATTTCCGGTGGTTGGTCTCGGCGTCATTGCTCCACAGAGACAATGCTGCTCCGACCTTACCTTCGATTTTGCTGCCGTCCGTATAAATTCGCACTTGCTGGTTGTTGTGCGCGTGCACCTGATCTTGGTCTACCAGGCTAAGGAACTCCAGGCCGATATGCTGTGCTGGATGAGGGGTGTTGGTATACAGTTCCATATGTTCCACTTCCCTGTCTCCCAGCATATGCTGAGGGACTCCTCTCTTTGCCTTGTACAGTGCGGCTGCTTCCTGTACCCGGAGGTCGAGAGGAAGTATCCCAGCCAATACCAATGCTGAGTTCAGGGAAACAGTTCGGTATGCTTTACACAATTTTTGTGCAAACCCGCGCTGTACTGCATTTAACTGTTTCTGTACACACAGTTTATTTGTCGCTGGCGCCCATACACCCGCGGCATACATAATGATTGGCTCCACCACTGCTATATAGATTGTCCTTATAATTTCAGGATGGAGACCCCAGCTCAACCGGGCTGTTTTGGCCAGCTGTTTGTAAAAGCTTAGGGCCTTCCTACAGACGTTACCCACATGACTGTTAAAGGTGAGTTTTTCATCTATGGTCAGGCCCAAGATCTTAATCTCCTTCGCCATGCCAATGCCGATCCCGCCCATGTCCAGGCGTGGGGTATCATACTTAAGCTTTTTCGTGAGCAACATCGCGTACGTTTTGTGCGGAGCAAACTTTAACTTATTTTTAACACCCCACTCCCGCACATAGGCGAGAGCGACATTTGCCTGACGTTGGACCTCCGCAGCTGTGTCCCCATCGAATACCAAAACAACGTCGTCCGCAAAAGCCTGGCAGTAGTCTCCTCTTTGGTTTAGCCCTTTGAGCAGAGGGTCCAAAAGTAAGTTCCAAAGGATCGGGCCTCCAATTGATCCCTGAACGCATCCTTTGTTCGTTTCTTTGCAGACTTCTTCACCGGCATACCTTAGTCTCACTGATCGATCTTGAAGATAGCTATCCAATAACCTCCTCAAGTTCACAGGGCACTTCTCTTCGGCAAGACGAACCCTTATTGCAGGCCACCATGCACTGTCGAAGGCTCCCTCTATGTCTAGTGATACCATTGTGACTATCTTTTTCTGGTTAAGTTTTTCACGAATATGTTCTAACAGGACATAGAGGGAGTCTTCCGTGCTCCTTTGTGGCATGAATCCAAATTGCCGGGGGCTCAAATTTGGGAGTATGTGCCATTTTACTCTACCTATGAGCATCTTTTCCAGAATTTTACCCATCACTGGCAAGAGTCCGATCGGTCTATAGGATTTCGGCTCTGTATATTTCTCTTTGCCTGGTTTCCTAAGAGCTACTACGGTCGCCTCCTTCCAGATGATTGGGAAATGGCTCAGCTCTAGACACTTGTTTGCCAGTGATAGGTAAACTTCCGGATCGTGGTTTATGGCTCGCTGGCAGATGTCAGCCGTTAGACCGTCTGACCCTGGGGCCTTTTTCGGGTTGAAGCTCTTCACTGCGGCTTTTAATTCCTCTAGAGTAAACAGTGGGTCATGGGCTTCATCATGTCCCAACTGGTTTACTTTTTCAGCTTCAGCCCTAATGCGTGCATGGTCTTCATTGTCGCTAGCCTTGTTGTCTTCAGGGTAAAATGTCTCGACCAGTATTCTGGCTGACTCATTTGGGTTCAGCACCCTTCCATCTTTCACTAGTGGCAGATCTTCCTGTCTTCTCTCCGTTCTCCTAATTACCCGGTAAATGCCTTCCCATAGCCCTTCCTTTTCTTGTTTCCCACAAAATCCCTTCCAGCTCTCAATCTGACCTTTTACCGCTTCTAATTCATATGTTTCTTTTGCTTGCAGGTACTCTTGGATGACCTTTTCTCTTCGGACTGGCGCTGCACATCGGATTCTACGTTTTTTGGTGAGGACGTCCTGCTGAAGTTTAACGAGCTCTTCTGTCCACCATGGAAAGGTAAGTACAGTATTGTTTTTCTTTTCAGGGATACTTTCGTTACAAGACTTTATGATTGAATTTACGTATTGTAGTGTTAACTGCTCTAACTGTTGTTTATGATTTATTTTAGATATTTCTATTTTATTTATTTGGTTTTCTTCTAGCAACTGGGCCATTTTCTCATGAAAAAGGCCCCAGTTTGCTTTTTTACTGTTATATTTTCGTGTGGTGCGTTTAATGTTTATACCTTTTGCTCTGGTGGTATTAATTTCGAAAATTATGGTGTTGTGGTCAGAGCTCGTCATACGTTCATCAACCCTCCAACTTCCTATTAGATTGAGAATATCCGATGTGCATGCTGTTAGGTCAACAAAGCTAGAGTACGTCTTGTTTCCTCGTACTGTGAAAAATGTCGGCGTGTTTCCATTGTTGAGCACCTGCAAGCCCATGTCTTCGAGCATTCCAGCCATCTCTTCTCCTCGATCGTCCACTCGAGTGCTACCCCACCATGCGCTCTTTGCGTTTGCGTCTCCACCTACTATCAGCTTTCGACTAAACTTTTGCTCTATTCGCTTAAGTTGCTCCAAGTATGGCTGTATGGGTTTAGGATCAGGTTCAAAGTAGAAGGAGACCACTACAATTTCCCAAGCAGTTGTTCTCAATTTGACCACCACGATGTTAGGCGTGGTGTACTCCGGAAATTGGATAACGTCCACGTCTTTGTCGAAGACTGCAATTGCAGCTTTCGTGGTTCCGTCATCCTGATTGGTGCTTTGGAAAATTCTGACCCCGTTGTAGTCTCGCATTCTACCTATTCCCCCCACATATGGCTCCTGGAGCAATGCGAATGCTATCTTCTTTTCGCTGGCCGCAAGCAGCAATTCCTTTGTTGCTAGCTCTTTGCGTTGCAAGTTTGCTTGGGCTGCGACATATGGCCTCGTTCTTACTGACTGTATTTGTACGCCTGGAACGCCCTTAGCAATAGGCTATGGTGGCTCTCGCTAAAGCCTCCCATTTCCTCCTGATCGGGCACTCTTGACTAAATGCATTGTGGTCTACTTTACTATCCAGTTTAGCACGGAAACAATTAATACATGACGGGGGGTTTGCAGCGAGCCAATCTGCACACTGTGACTTCATATGGGGGCCTCCACAGTGACTGCACTTTTCCAGCGTTTCTTTACAGAAACGCCGGCCATGTCCATAGCCGAGGCACATTGAGCATTGGACCAGTGGTGACTGATCTGCCACTCTGACACGCTGTAGATCCACGTGAACCGTCTCTGCCTCGACCATACGCTGCCACAGTGTGGGGGAGACCCTCATTACAACATGGCTAGTGTGGGGATTTCTCGTCTGTTTCTTGTAGGCAAGATTGATTCTATCTTCGCCCTTATCCAGATTTTTGAATATCCCTTGGTTTTGATTTCTCAGGGCTCGCAGCACCTCCTCATCACTGTTGTATTGCAATACATCCCTGAGAATCACCAGAGGGTCCTTGTTCTTTATTTCCTCCACATTTAGCTCGCCTGCCTTACTGATCCTGTCCTTGACTTTTTGCCTCTCCTCTTCTGTCCTACATCCAACAATCACTTTCCTGTCTTTCGCCTTCCTTATTTTTTCTACAACCACACCTCCTTCTTTCGCATTTACAGCCCTCCTAATTTTGCTGAGAACTTCCTCGCCCGTTTCAGTCTCGTCTTTTGCCGTGACAACTACGGAGTGCAGCGCCGTATGCTCAGGGAGCTGACTCCTGGGTTGTGCTGCCACTGCACTGGCGTAAGTCTTCTTCTCTATTGTTTCCTTCAATTGTTCCAGCTTTTCGTTATTTTCTTTCAGCAGTTGTATGTGCTCATCAATTTTTGTTGCTAATTCGCTGTCACTGGTTTTGTTTTTGGTAAACGTTACATTGGCCTCTATTTCTTTTCCTGGCTCTATTGTGGGTTTGGTAGATCGCCCCTTCACCGAGTCCACTTCTTTCACCAACTGAAATAAGCGGTCTATTGCCTGATTTACTTCGGCTTTAATCTCCGTTTTTAGGTTCTTGGAGTTGCTCAGGTGGAGTTTGGCCTTGGTGACGCAGGCTCTTGCTTCTGCTACCCGATCCAAACTCTTTTGTTTGGATGGGTCTCCTGATGCCTCCTGAAAAGCCACACGTCCTGCAGCCGGTTTTGGTTTTGGGGGCTCTACCACTGGTGTTTTTGTCGGTGGAGTGGGCCTTGTCCGCGTGATTGGTCGACTAGATTCCCACTCGCCAATGCTTCGTCTAACACTAGTTTGGCTGAGCGTTCCTCCTTCACTTGTAGAGGGCCCTGCTTCACTTTGCGGAATTTCTTCCTCCATTTTCTGAGGCTCCTGGCCAGATGCTTTTTGCGGTTTACGTGGTGTGTGATAACCAAACATCTTTTCTTTGGGTATTGCTCGCGGTCAAATACAAGTTAAATATAAAATAAGTTTGTAAAAGTTGTAAAAGTAAAGGTAAACAAAATCAACACTAAAACAAGAAACAGCACAATGTTAATGTAAAGGGTAAAATAAAACAACACAAGTTATTTGTCACTGATTAATCTTTTTCTTTTGTTGCAGGTACTGGTGTGCAGCTTCGGCGTCGTCAAGCGAGGTAAGTACCGATTTTTATTCTTCCCAGATGTTATGCTCTAGGTATAGAGCCTCTCGATTTTTAGTCCTGTTGGGCTAATGCCCCGTATTTTGGTCGGAAAGGTACGAAATATAACTTATGCTATCGAAATTGCACCAACAGTTTTCTACCTTGTCTACTTTAACTGACTCTACGTAGAGTCAGTGGTTATACAATGAGTGCACTATAGGTGCACTGTCCAATTTTGGAGACTGCGATCCGATAACGAGCTCCTTCGTGGAGATAGGGCAGTTCGAAAATCTTAATATACTAAAAGGGGGGAAAAAGGGAAAGTAGGGGGGGGAGTCGTACCCCTTAACAAGGAACAAACCTTATTCCTATACCTACGGTATAGGAATAAGATTTTTGTCAAAAAGTGTCTAAAAGGCACCGTTTCCGAGATATCTGCAATAAACTAATTTACTAAATCCAAAAGTTTAGAAATTTTGAAATTTGACTTTGAAGATTTTTTGATGGATTTATGTTCTGCGCGGCAAGGAGACGCGTATGGGATATTTATATCCCATACACAGGGTTTGCTCAAAAATGCCCTATCTCCTACCGTTTCCGAGATAATTGAGCACCAAGTTTTTTGCGGTCGAATATTTGACCTACTTAAAAATATCTTAAAAACTATCTGGTCAAAAAATCTACTTTTGCCGCTATTAAATTCCAAAAAAATTTAGCTACAGGAAAGGCCAAAAACGCGCATATGTCACCGCTGATAATTTTAAATTTTTTAAATTTACAAAAAGGGTCTAACTGAAAATAAATTTGTTTCTTTATAACTACTTAACTACTTATCTTTTCTGAGATCCGAAAACGGTTTTCTTGTCGCCTTCTTGTCCTTCATCCAGTGATGTGGTCAGTTCTTGTGTCACTGTTGCAGAACACCGACCATGCCGCCACGTGGTTTTCAGTTTTTTCGTGATTTTTCCGCGTATGTCCGCGGGAAAAATCCAAAAAGGGCACCAAAAGGTGCAGCTCGATGAGGCCGATCAGATGACCCCAAAAAAGGGGGGGGTCACCGATCTTAATCACGCGGCGTAACACTTTTTCACTTTGAAATTTTTGCACTTTGCACTTTTTCACTTGCACCTCTGCGAAAAATGATCGCAGGTAAAAACAATTTCCACTTCCAAATGCGCCGCGTGATTCCGCAACTTTTGATATATGGCTTGTCTAGCCCGGCCAAATTTTTCCAATTAAAAGCAAATTAATACTGCGGAGTGGCCTATTTTCGTGGCGTTCACCGTGGTGGTTGGAACGCGTCTGGGTTAGGTTAGGTTAGGTTAGGTTAGGTTAGGTTAGGTTAGGTTAGGTTAGGTTAGGTTAGGTTAGGTTAGGTTAGGTTAGGTTAGGTTAGGTTAGGTTAGGTTAGGTTAGGTTAGGTTAGGTTAGGTTAGGTTAGGTTAGGTTAGGTTAGGTTAGGTTAGGTTAGGTTAGGTTAGGTTA